>OX387647.1:15269847-16519847 GCA_947568875.1 Fissipunctia ypsillon | reverse complement strand
CACAACACTTAAGGTAAAGGCTACGAGGCTACGAAGGTGGATCCACCAGGACACTTACATCATTGAAATAAGCTTGTTCCAACCGCTGTCGAGTCCTGTTAGCTTTGCTGTATTCAGGGAGGCTGGACTGTCTTCTCACACGCATCCTTTGCTCACGGTCCATCGTCATCAGATCAGATTTCTGCGATAACACTAAATAGTGTAACCGATGAATTATATCCATTTTAAATAAATAATTATTTTTTTAAAGGAAGTATTCAAGTTTAGTCCGAAATGATTTAGTTTATATTCATGAAAACATTCAACGTCTTCGCGTACAAAATGTCGTAAAAACAGTGTACAAAATTTTATTTTTCTTATAAGTTATTCCAAAAGTTTTTGAAGAAACAATGAGTTATTTTCTGCAGCTGAAAATTTTTGTTGCACTGAAAATAAAGGAGACTCTTTTCAGATATGATATAGAATATAAAAGAACAATAGTTATAGCCGCCTGACTAGACTGTTAGAAACTTAAAGTGAATGTGAACGCGACCGCGGTATTGCGCCCGCTAGTTAGGGCGGGCGCGGAGTGACTGTGGGCTGGGCGCCGGATGTAGCGTGGCGGCGATCCGACGTAACCCGGCAACCGTTTGCAAACAACACGCAATCCTAAGATGTCTAGAGGTTTATACGAAATAAACAGCCTAATTACGCTTTCATTTATGCGGAATTTAAATGTATGGATAAACTGAAAACAGCTGAAACAAACATGCTTAGGTAATTATTCACTAAAGACAAGGTTCCCATAATTATTTGATAATGAAGTTTACTAATAAACTTACTTTTACAAACAGGTACCTATACCTACTTAGATAAATAGGTGCTATTGCTAATCCTAGATGTACCTACCTACATAATTTATTGAAATAACTGAAACCTCTTTAGGGACCATTGTACGTACTCATCATTATGTACTTTTAGTATGGCACCATCCCCTAAGGGATGTCCAGGGTCATCCCCTTTCTAGGTTTACACCTTGTAGGTATAACAGCGGATGTCATTCTGACTAGTTAAAGGTTCAAGTCGAACTAGATAGGCCCATTCCTACTTAATGCTACATACAAATTAAGCAAATACGTACAAATTCAGATAGGTAACCAACCAATGATGATTTCATTTCAGCCGAAAGACGTCCACTGTTGGCCATAGACCTCCCCAAGTTGGTTACCTATCTGAATTTGTACGTGTTTGCTTAGTTTCCTGCGGCTTTTTCACGAGCATTAGGTAGGAATGGACCTATTTATTTACGAGGTACCTACCTAGGTACCTGAACTTTCAAATGAAAGAAACCACATCGGAGTGACGCGGTGGTCTAGACAGGTTTACAAATTCACAGACTTACCAGACCTAGGTACTCACAAAAGCTGAAACCTACCTACCTACTCTCCAACTTAACTTTTTTATCTCATTAGGCGTAAACAACAAGGGACATCTATACAAATAAATAAAATTGAAGTGTCTGTTTGTAATGTCAAAATAACAACTTTTTACTAAATGCATAAGAAAGTATATACGATGCTTATAAAAAAAGCAATTTTTAAAATTTTTGTCTGTCAGTTTGGTCCGGCTAATCTCCGAAACGGCTGGCCCGATTTTGACGGGACTTTCACTGGCAGATAGCTGATGTTACGGGGAGTAACATAGGCTATTTCAGAAAAATAATTAGGGTTCCGCACAAAAAATTAAAACTCATGAAAATGTGAATAAAAAGTCGGATTTGAAAAATTCATTTTGCATTTGGTAGCCCAAATCTCGAGGATAGTTATAGGCTATTTAATATCATGCTACGACCCTTATGAGCCGATCAAAAAGAAAAAAGTCAGAAAGAACATTTCGCGAAACCGAAATAATAGCGCGAGCGGGCGATGCAACGCGGCGGATCAGGGGACGAGGGAGTTTTATTAAAATGTGGCTGCTATTTTAGTATATTGTGTATCTTACGACTTCTACGCGAACGAAGTCGCGGGGTACAGCTAGTAATATATATAATAGGTAACTTCAAATAATTTGCCACCTCTCATTGGAAAAGGTGACGAAGAAATTGCATCGAGTTTGGTAGATACGATTTTGTTAGTCTTTAATCTTGTACATCTAAACCATTGTGTCTCCTTGTCATGTTACCTAATCTCTAAAGCATTAGCAATGCCTGAAGCCACACACTTAACAGTGACTAACTGTAAGCCGAACGTTGCCAGACACAACAATCTATACAAATTATTAGACTGCTACTGAGAACTGCCATTTAGAAACATATACCTAATAGGTATGGTGGGAATTAAGAGGTAGGCACCTACCTACATAAGATCAGGCTTTTTTTATTTGAGATAGGTTTGCTCTTGACTCTAGTCTAGGTCAGAGATAACAGAGACAAAGTCGACGATGGAGCGAGCTTACCCAGAAGAAGCCTGTTCACTCTCAATTTGAAGAGATCGGGGTTGTATGCGTTCGGAAACACAGACGCAGGCAGGGAGTTCCACTCCTTTGCTGGGCGCATCACAAAAGACATTATGGAAACGCTTAGTGCGAATTGGTGGAATAGCAACTAGGTAGGGATGGTAACCTGCAGTGCGTCCGATGGTAGAAGGGGGCAGGCGGAATGAGGTCGTGGAGTTCTCGAGCACACTCACCGAAGTACAATCTGTAGAAGACCGACAAGCAGGCAACCTTGCGGCGAAGAGCCAAGCTGTGAAGCTTGGCATCCACCAGTCTTACGTTGCCAATGAGCCTCTTAGCTCTGCGTTCCACCAAGTCAAGCGCGGCAAGTTGGTATTTAGCTGAGCCATCCCAAAGGTGGCTGCAATACTCCATGCAGGATTCGATTCCCAAACCAGGCATAGTGTAAAATTAGTGTTTATCCATTTTGAGTTTCTCCATATGTAGTGTAGGTACTAGTATAAATTCTAGATTCGTGCCCGGTTAAAGGCAATAAGTAGGCTCGCCATCTGTAATGATGTGACCAACTTAACAGGTGAAATGTGGCATGTACACCTCTGCCTAACCCTTCGGGGAATACTGGCATAATGTTGTGTTCCTAGTTCCTACCCGTCTTTTGCTAATAATGGGCCACTAACTGTGGCCATCAAAACTCACTGTTCTAGCGATGTAAGGCGCGTATTAGCTTAAATTACCGAGCATCGTACGTGATGAAGAAATAAAAATACACCGAGAGCCCTTTTCAGCAGCGAATGGGTTTGACAGTTTGAATACTTTTTATTTATTTGTAGGTAAGTACCAACAGGAAACTTGGATCATATAAATACAAAAACTTACTAATCGCTTCTCTCATCAAGTATAAAACATTAATGGGTGCATTCATTAGTATCGGTAGGTATGTGTATTTTTCAACTTTGTATTAATATATAAATCAAACAATCAAGTTATAACTATGATTACTTTATTAGTAGGTTAAGGCAGAATATTACACCTTAGCAACTCTCACAAATTGAGACAAATATGTTCAAAGTCAAAAGACAATACATAACTCTTCTACTATTTCCTTTAAATATACAACAATCAATAAATACATGTGTAAATATTTAATGTGCCAAAATAACACCAAAAAATTGCCAAGATTTCATCATAAAGACTTAATACTTTAAAACAGTTGTGCAGACATTTGTTTACAGTCATCACAGACAATTGGCAAAGTGATATGTATTAAACTAACAAAATATAGCTCTATAAGAAGAAACATTTAATAACCTTAGTTTTTCTAGTCATAATAAGTTATTCTTAACATGATTTTTAACACCTGACATAAGCATAGCCTGAGTAAATAATTTATGTAAAATTATCCACATTAATAAGTATTTTTACAGCGAACATGATATCCTATTCACATCAAACTATGATAAAATGTTTAACATTGTTGTGTGTACTACACACACAATGGTGATGCATTAGAAAAATGAGTTCTAAAACAAATAATGACCAAATCACCCATAACAATCCATTATGATAATTTTAAGTGGAACACATATTTTACTGGCTGTTCATTGAAAATTGACATGCTGGTAAAAAAAAAGAAAAAGAGTTAAAATCTATGGAGGGAAACGTGGAAGTGATTAACTAAGTGGTAACAGTAATACATACACAAGTTCTTACATACTACAAGAAAAGTTAATTCAGCTGTTAATAAAACCATGTTTGTGCAACTGTGTCTCCCAATCAACAACAAACATTTCCCTAACACAGTTCTGGTTATTAACATTCAATATATTAAAACTTATTTACTTGACATTCTGTACTTATCAACTTATTGTACTTTTTATGAAAATATTATTTCACAAAATATATTAAAAAAAATTCAAAACAGTTTTATTTTTATGTGACTCTTTATGGGGCAAACACGTAAGCACCATAAATTAGAATATATTTGCTGTACTTAAGCATGATTGATGTCTTTGTGAATATTCTGGTTCTTGATATTTAGATAAATTATTATCAAATATTATGCTAATCTATTAACTTCATTTAACTAATAAACAAATGCTGCAAAATATTATGATTCTGCTATCTTTGATTTACCATTCAATTTGCCGAGCTGACCTAACATAAGGACAGTATTAATTAAATTTTCTGAGTAAATACGCTGATTTGTTTCCATTTTTCTCAGCTTCTGGACAACATATTTAGAGAAAAATTCCAGTTCATTCTCATTTCCATGACTTCTTGGTTCATCCTCTAAACTCCGTTTACGTTTGGCCTCCCGAGGACTGGTCATATTTGCATTTTTAGCTTTTCTTTTTGGTGAATGATTAGCCTTATTATTAGTACTGCCACTGTTTACAAATGCCAGGTTCAAATCTTCAGCCAGATCATTAGCTTCTTCCTCATTTAACTGAATAGTCAAATCATCAGGCACCGTTACCATGGGTACATGATTTTCAGAAAATATGGGGGACGGCAGGAATGACACCCGTTTTCTAACTTTAACAGCTGAGTGTTTTGGTTTAAAAGCAATAGAGTCCTCAGAAGCAGCTGCTACTGTATGTCTACGGTTTATCTTCTGCTTAGTTGATTCTGAGTCATGAAGTCGGCTCACCGATTGTTTGTTGCTCCAGAAATTAACCTTGATCTTCTGTTTAGGTTTAGGTTTCTGTTCGACAGGCTTTGGCTTGTTTAAAACTGTGGGGAATTTATAACGTATGTTGTCATCTTCTTCTTTCACTTTTTCAATCTTTTTTAGTTTGGGTGATTTACCAGCATTGTTGAAGAAATTGGTGTTTAACTTGTACCTAACATTGTCGTCATCTGATTGGTAACCATTTTTCTGAGACGACGACTTATCGACAGATACGGGTTTCATTGTCTTGATGATATGATTATTCAGTATTAGTATTGATTATATACAGTCTGTAACTGCACCTGGAATGAGACAAAAATAAGATAGATGAGTAAAATGTTACAATTAAATTAACTAACGACTTAATTAAAAACTCAACGTAAAACCTAAGTTGTACATAAAAAGGGGAACTATGTTCGATGAGAGGTAGTTATTCCGCGTAGAGTAGTGCTTTCCCGCCCAAACATTGGTCAAAACTATCGCGTTTAAAGCTGTTAACGTAACAGTAATGTAAATAACCTAAATTATCTAGAGAATATTTAAACATGAAGCGTAAAATAGAAACGTTAGTTGCATCAAACAGGATCCATTAGCGAGGAAATTGAAGATAATAATATTTTGAGGTTATGGGACATAAACTTCCAATAAAATCGTATAATTCTATGAAGTGATTGTTAAATATAATGTAAATCGTACTCCACAGAGGAATATAAGGCGTAACTATCACATTTAATGTTAGATAAATCATTGTTTTGCTTTTATTAATGTCTCGTCATCATTAACATTTGATAGGCAATTACTATTACATAATCATAATATTTTATTGAATAAAACTTACCTTTATTAAGTTTCATTATTATACACCAAGTATTCACTCACTGTATTGGTCACAAGAGTAAAAAATAAATAAATATTATCCACGAATACAAACACGACACGCACGATTTGGAGTGTTCATGACGCAAAGTGTTTCTAAAATTGTCCGCTAGAGGCGTAATAGTCGCGCGCGGGAAAACTATGGGAGCGTTCATCGTTAGAAAGTGGAAAATCCAAATGAATCAATGTTATATGAAACAATTATTATTATACAAACAAGTAACGAGTTAAAGTGAGTTGATGTTTGCATTGTTTTACATCATACTTAAATGATCAAAAATATAAGTTTATTAACAATTTGCGTTATTTTGTTTGAACGCTTTCTTAATTTCGCTACAATCTATGGAAATTGACTCGGTAGTACCGTAGTCAGTAATAGTCTAATGAACAGTATGTAGGTACAGTCAAACGCACATCAGTGATAACAATTCGACATTGACAGCACCTTTATGTCGTAGCAATAAGGGCGATTTTCGTAGTGCAAATGTTTGCACCGAGTTGTTGACTGTACCTTACGTAGGTACTTATCGTGGTATGTTTTGGTACCTGCTAAATGCTATAAGTAATAGTTTTGTTTAAAAATTACAAAATATAAATAGGTACTTACACTACTAAAATACTTATCGCATAGAAGGCTTAAAAGTTTACCTAAAATTAGGCAACAACTACAATGAAGGTAAAAATGGGTCACTGATGCCATACATTCTAATTTAGAGGCGAATCGATTAAAAAAAAAATAAGTATACATAATGTCCTATTTATGTGCTAACGTAAGTACCTATATAATTATTACGTTAACCTTAACCTTAGTCCGGGCGTAAATTCCCGAGAGAGTATACAAATAAAATGGTTATTTAGCTTCAAAATATTTTTTCTCTTCGCAGGAAAAATCAAATGGAAATGAAATGGAAATGCGTTATCCCTATGCCTCTGCACTGTTTGCCCTAGCAGCTAGCTGGGCGTCTAGAATGGGGGTACGTTAGTCAATAGTGTTCAAAAGCTGCGCTAAGCACACAACTTTTGAAATGAACATGTCTATATGTACGTATCTGTTTTTGCAGATTTGACGTTAATAATAAATTAAAACTATCAAAATACGAGCATCATTTTATTAAAAAATACTTGGGTATCTCTAAGCACCTGTATTATCAAAATATTTCGCTTACCATATGATTTTTCATGGAAATCCACCCCATCTTGGCACGGAACTTCAGTTTACGTTTCGGATTATCCGTGTTTAACGATTATTTATACAACACTAGTTAAAATGTCCAATATAGCGAAATAAAACGCTATTGTTGTTAAAGCCGAGGCTTTACGCGACGCGAATTGGGAGGTTATGAAGGTCTACGAGATCTGCTCTCGGACTGAGTGGGAGGCTGTGCGCAATGCGGCAACGCGACTGTCTACAAAACAGTAAGTGCTCCCGTATGCAGAGAAAACAAACATTGTTGCAAAATAAAACTTATAGAATGGTAAAAATAAATTCAAATTACTCCAGTCAAGTTTGGAGTGCCTAAAAAAATAACTAAATTACCTACGCAAAATTAACTCTCTCTCTCTCTTCTCAGTTCTCAGTGTTGTTCTCAGCGTTTATTATTTAACTTTTCCAAATATTACAAGACAAAAACAAACAATCAAAAATAATATTCAATCTTTTGTTTTGACGTAAGCGCGGGAACGTTTGAATGTATTGATTTGAATTGCGAACGTCATTTCGCATGTGCCTAGAGCTAGGCGTGCGCACTAGAGGGTTTCCTGTGAACGGTTTAGGTATTCATCTACAAGGGTCGCATACTAGAAAAGAAAAATGTTGTCCATTAACTTTAATGGGAACGCTTTGTCTTGGTGGTTTCGTATGCATTCCGTTACGGGTGGGCATCATTCATTATCTTGTACTTAGTATGTAGGTTAGTGAGTATTATTATTTGTCTTCAGTTGATTTTATCGGCTTAGCCGGGTAGAACTGATGGCACGGGCCTAAGCCAAGTGTTCATCAGTGGGGTTAAGTGTGGGAGTAATATTGGATACTGCTTGGTTCTCCGCAGTAGACTGTATGGTAACAGAAACTATATTTGAGGGGGAGTAATGGTGCAAGTTGTCCGACTCACACTGTAGGAATTTTCTTACTAGCCTGCATGTATTGAGAATCACTGCCTTCTGCAGCAGGTGGTAGGAACTAGGTGGCAGGTTGAGGGACCTAAGGGACTGATGAAGCTGTTTGGGTATTACTCCTGTTGCAGATAGCACTATAGGGACTATTGTGACTCTTTGGAGATGCCAAAGTCGGGTTATTTCGTCTTTTAATTCGGTGTATTTGGATAGTTTTTCGGCTATTGTAGTTTGTAAGTTATGTGTATTTGGCACGGCGATGTCTATTAGAAACCCAGTTTTATTTACTTTGTTAATTAATGTGATGTCTGGTCTATTAAAGTGAATTGTGCGGTCTGTGAGTATGGCTCGATCGAAGTACAATTTTGTTGTAGAGTTCTCCAATACCGTTTCAGGGTTGTATTTATAGTATGGTCCTTTTTTTTTTCTTTTTTTTTTTGTGGATGGGAAATCATCAAATGACTTCTCCCGCTCTGGGCGGAGCGGGAGGGCGTGTCAGACTTTTACTGACTAAAACCCACCCGTGTTCCTTCTGTTGCCTGTGCCGGGGCCACGGTAACTCTTTCGAACATCCCGCAACCCTAGCTGGCATCGGCCCTAGCGGACCCCGTCAATAGTGCTGACATCTCTTTGAGGCGCGCGTGGAACACGACGCGCCGTCGACTCGGGCCTGGTCCTTACCGGACGGCGAGCTACCCATTGCTCGCCGTCCGCAAGCCCGCGCCTACGGTGGCCGGGAATCGGCTGCCGATTCCCGACGCCCAGGGCGTCTCCTGCGGCGACTAGGGGCGTGAGGGTGCAAAGCTTGCCTCTCCCTCACGCGTCCCGCCTCCTCCTTCACGAGCATTACTGCTTCGCAGAAGGAGGTAATGGCTTCCCATGCACTCTCGCTCCGTACCATGGCCTGGACCAGGGCCGGACGCGAGAGATCGCCGCCGCCGATCGCTTCCGCGAGGACACGGCGGTGCTCCGCCCAAGCCGGGCAGACCTCCACCGTATGCTCCACCGTGTCCTCCGGGCGATCCACACAGTGGTGACACCCGGGCGTTTCCTCCCGCCTTATCCGGAACAGGTACCTCCCGAAGCACCCGTGTCCGGTGAGGACCTGCGTCAGGCGGAAGGTGATATAGTATGGTCCTACGGTGTCTATGAGTTTGTATTGATGTGCTAACTTCTGGTGTATGACGTTGGCTACTTGGTCGTGTCGATGTTTATAATCTGTCTGGGCTATTGATTTGCAGGCGCCGGTGATATGTTGGATTGTCTCTGGAGAACTATTACATTTTCTACAATTGTCGGTTGCTAAATTCTTTATAATATATTTTCTGTAGTTTTTGGTCTCAATAACTTGGTCTTGTATTGCAAGCATGAACCCTTCAGTCTCCGGGAATAGTTCGCCTCGATTCAACCACGCGTTCGACGCATCTTTGTCGACATTTAATTGGCATAAATCTTGGCGATGTCTCCCGTGTAGAGACTTCTGGGTCCACTCTTGACATTTCGTTCTGTCATCTATAACCTTTTCGTTTTTTTGTTCTGTAGTGTCTTTTAAATTAAGAGGTGTAAAATGTTGGTCGTTGTGTGCTATTAGTTTGTGAAGTGGGGAAGATTCAGTTTTAGCGAAGAAATATTTTCGAAGAGCTGTGATTTGCCTGTTGTGTAAATTTAAGATATCTATAAGTCCTCTGCCTCCTTCTTTTCTCGGTAATGTTAATCTTTGTAGACAAGATCTTGGGTGGTGCTTGCGAAATTTAGTCATTGTAGGTAGTGTTGATTTTCCGTTGTAAGTTTAGCAGATCCGTCCTGGTCCAGTTTATTATCCCGAATGAATAGGTGAGCACAGGTATAGCATAGGTGTTGATGGCTTTAATAGTGTTTCGTGAATAAAGCTGTGTTTTTAGTATTGTATTAAGTCGGTGTTGAAATTGTTGCTTAAGTTTTTGTTTAGTGTCTTTGTAGTGTATCTGAAGGGATTGACTGTAACCTAAGTATTTATAAGTATCTAGTTCATCCAATGGCTCTATTCGTTCTCCTGTTCCTAAGGTGTATTGGTGTTGGTAATTCTGTCCTGCTCTAACTGAATTTATTTTGCATTTATCTATGCCGAATTCCATTTGAATGTCATTTGTGAATTTTTCTGTTAGGTTAGCTAGCTCATAAAGTTGACTCTCGGTTTCTGCGTATAGCTTAATATCATCCATATACATTAAATGATTTAAAACGCCTTTCTGTGCCTCAGTCTGTCGGTCGGTAACTGTAGAATTTAAAGGGACTCCTAACGAGGTAGCATTTAATATCTTAGATAGGGGATTTAGAGCCAGGCAGAACCATAATGGGCTGAGCGCATCTCCCTGGAAGATTCCTCTCTGTATTTTAATTGGGCTGGTATCTATTGTTTCGGTTGGAGTTGCAAGTCTAAGTACTGTACACCAAGTTGTCATCATTTTCTTCAAAAAAGTAATTATTGTTGGGTGTATTTTGTAAATTTCTAATACTAGCACTAGCCACGAGTGGGGAACAGAATCATATGCTTTTTTGTAATCAATATACATGGAAAATAAATCAGTTTTGGATTTCTGTACTTTTTTTAAAATAACGGAATCTATAATTAATTGCTCTTTGCAGCCTTGACTGTATTTCCGGCATCCTTTTTGCTGTTCGGCTAAGATGTTATTGGCGTCAATGTGTTCGTATATCATTTCAGATATACAGGATGTGATGATCTTATACAGAGTCTGTAAGCATGTTATAGGTCTATATTTAGATGGGTTAGATAAATCATTGCGATCTTTCGGTATCATGTAAGTTGTGCCTGACGTTATGTAAGAAGGTATCTTTTCGGGATCTTGAATAAAGCTATTTATAAAATTATATAGATAGCAATGAACTGCTGTGAATTTTTTGTACCAATAACTATGGATGTGGTCAGATCCGGGTGCTTTCCAATTATGGAGGCGAGATAGAACTTTATGAAACATTTGTGGGGAGATGTGCTCAGATACCATTGTCTGAATGTTTGTGCTATTTGATATTTCTGAATGTATCCAATCAGCTTGGGCGTTATGATGTATAGGTTGTTCCCATATCCCTGCCCAGAAGTTTTGTAATGCTTCTGGGTCAGGAGTGTTAAGCTCATCCTCATTTGGGTTGTTATTCTGAACATTTGTTGTTGCCTGCCTGATTTTGCGATAAAAAAGTTTTTCGTTTTGGGTGAATTGGGTATTTTGTTGTTTTCTCAAAGTGCATGCCTTATATCTTTCGAGTCGGCCTGTTGCAACTGAGAGTTTTTGTTTAACTGTGTCTAGTGTGTGTGCTACTTGTGTATTTGGTTCTTCGTGTATGCTATGCATTCTATATAGTTTTATGATTTTGTTTACATGTTTCCTTAATTTTCTACTACTACTGCCGTTAATAAATTGTGTCATTCTACCTATTTTTGAACGTAAATCGTTTACTTTTCTTTCTAGTCGTCTTTGCCAGTTTGGTTTGTATTCGGTTTTTTACCTCGTGTTATTTCTCTTGGTTCGAGTGCTACTTTTGCTCCGTTGACCTTAGCAATAGTCCATGCCGCACAGTATATAATGGTTTGGAATGTGTGAAAGTCTGTGCCGTTGTTAATATTTTCAGGGAAAATGATTTTGTTTAGGTAGCTAATTATTCTTGCAAGATTTTTAGATGGTTTTTGTTTTGGAATATAAGTTCTATTTGTAGGGCTAGTGTCTTTATAAAATTGGTATGCTTGTTGGAAAGTATCATCTATTGTTGGGTCCCTTTCTAAATTTATTTGTGGGTTAGGTAGAATTTCTGTACTATTTAGTTCATTATTATCCGAAGTTTGTATAATGGGTATAGGTTCTTCTATATAGTTTATGTCAATGTTGCTTGTTAGCTGGGTATTGGTATTATTGATATTAGTAATACCTGCTAAACTATTGTAATTACGTGTGTTTAGGTTTTGTATATCTAGTTCTTTCGATACATCTGACATTAAAGAATTTAATTTATCATCGCTTATATATTTATTGTTTATTATTGCTCTCCTCTGATCAGCTATTCGTTGTTCACTTAGGTGGGCAAGTGAAGGAAATTGTTTAATGAAGTCTTCATGCATAGGTTTTCGGTATGTAGTTTCATTAGTGCCCAAAGCTGTAACTCTATAGTAGGACCGCATTAAAGCTTCCGTATAGAGATGCCAACCCGGTTGACAACATTGTCTACCGAGCGGTATTTTTCGTTAACAATCGAACAACCGTTATTTAGCATTTATGACGGCTTGAAAAGGATAAAAACCTGTTTTTTAATGGAATCAGTTTTTTCTCTTAGGTAATAGATAGAACAAAATAGGTTTACAGTAATTGATTGTTAAAAAAGTTATAGAATCTTTATTTAAACTAACTTTTATGAGAGATTTCATTTAGCGTAGTTACTTTTATTTTGAAACTAGCTTCTAGCAACTAGAACGTAAATACTACCGGGACTAAAAGGAAGCGAAGCGATGATCGCATACCTAATAGCCGAGGAAAAGGTCATTGACTCCTGTCCTAGCGCTGCGCCGCCGTCAACCACAATTATTTTGTTAAGCGTAATTTTAAATCTGTGATATCATTTAAAGTAATCATTAAAATAATATGGTGTCAATGTAAATTGAATGCCCAATTTAAATAACACATTTTATTGGATAAGGATTAATACAATACCGGTCAAAATAGCTTTGAAAATAACAGTTAAATTTTGAAAGATAAAAATGGTTACTGCGGGTCATTCTTACGAGATTGACATATGCTATTGCAGATTTTTGGTTGATCTTTTTAAGATGTACAATCCTTTAGAACATTAATTTAATGTTTCTCTTACGGTTTACGCGGCGCACGCCAGTTAAGCTCCCAGTCGGCATGATTTTTTCGACAACTTCTACAATAATCGTCATATTTCAGCCAATTTACACAAAACCGTAATGGAATCACTCTGTCCATTGGTGAAAACTGTATGAAAATCCTTTCAGTGGTTTTTGAGTTTATCGCGTTCAGACAGACCGACAGACACGGCGAGGGGACTTTGTTTTATAATATGTAAGGATTTATTAATTATAATAATAATAGTTGACAAGATCAGCCGCACGAAGAGCACGCCCAGCAACTTCGGACTCTTCACTCAGCTCTGCCTCACCGCCACCGGTACCCAGCCCCACTGTTGGCGCTGTGACGACACCGGCTGCAGCAGTTGCGTCGAGCTCGAGTGACGAGTATTTCTCTCCGCCGAGGACGCCGACCGCCGGACGGCTTAGGACCTCGAGGCCCATCGGCCTCTGAAAGGGTCCCAGCTCCCGGCAGAAGAGTGCAGCGCATGAGATGGACACGATCCATCAACGAAAACGTTATGCGCTCATACTATGCGGCTACAGAGGGGGAAACAATCTGACCGCGTACCGTGTTCGGATGCTCTCTCTTTCTCGGGTGCTTAAGCCAGCTGTCAACGTTGCGGCACAACGACTATCGGATCAGGTGCGGGTCATCCAGCGTAATCATATGTTGGACGACACTGTACTTGATCACTTGCGAAGTGAAATATAGAGTAGCTATATCATTCCCCCCCCCCCCTTGGCAGACTGTTGTTGTACCACAGTGCAACACAAGTCAAGCTGACGAGGGAAGTGCTGATAGGGCTACAAACGTATTACCCAGCGCAATGAGCGCAGTTTTAAAAAATGATGTAATGTACCATAAGGGCCACGATGCCTGACAATAAAGATATTTATTTATTTGGAGGGTGCGATTCGAGAATATCGGTTTATGTCGCCCGAACTTAAACCACGCTTACCTCATTTGCCCACGCATAACAAAAATAGGGCGCTGGTGGCGGTTTTGGATTCGCAGTTGTCAAATTATTTTGATGACTGCGAAGACCTCACTGATACTCATTCAATTCTGTACTGCGCGGCTGTAGCGGCATGTCGTGTAGCTCACGTCAAATTTGCTAATGACCAATGTACCAGCTTGGCAGTGCAGAATTGAACTCCGTATTGGTGGGGCCAGATCGCTCATCAGCAAACTAATCTGCTTCAAGGAGGGCAATACTCGCCCTAAAGTGATGAGCTCTGTGAGGCGGGCGTTCTCAGGGACCGATACCAGCCCTCAGGACTATATGTCCCGCGTCACAGAGCGCATCGACTTCCTGAAGCAGAAAGCGTATTCATGGGCGAACCGTATTCGTAGGTATAAGAGGCGAGTAGAGCGATACACTCAGAATCGCACCTTCCAGAGCGATGAAAGATGGGTTTATAGGACTTGGGTGCGACAAGACCAAAGTGCAACTGACACGCGCCTGCCGGATGATGATGCCATGTGCTCTTTCTGGCACAGTATCTGGTCAGTGCCTGTCAGTCACACCACAGGTGACTGGACTCCAGAGGTCGAGCGAGCCTGCGATCCAATACCAGAAATGGGGGCTATTACCATCTGTTCTCAAGATGTAGCTCGTGCAGTCCGTCCGTTACCTAACTGGAAATCTCCAGGGCCGGACGGGCTGCACAACTTCTGGATCAAATGGTTTGCAAGATCGCATACTCGCTTGGCAGCTCAGTACCAGGCTGCTTTGGAGTCTGGTTCGCTATCCTAGTTCCTAACAACAAGAATTACCCACCTGCTCCATAAATCAGGTAGCACACCGCGGATCCCAAAAATTATAAGCCGATCACGTATTTACCGACGGTCTATAAAGTTCTTACATCCATTTTGAGAGCTAAAATTAACAAACATAGACACAAACTTCACCATGTCTGCCTCTCAAAATGGATGTAGGAACTGATCCCGCGGTACTAAGGAGCTACTCCTCTTGATATGGCCATTAGTCAACAGGTTCGTCGTTCCCGAAAGGATCTGTCGACATGTTGGATAGATTATAAGAAGGCATATGAGTCGGTGCTACATTCATGGATCATGAGGGTAGTAGAGTTGTATAAAGTAAATGCAACTCTACGCACCTTCCTGATGTTGTGTATGGGGCAATGGAGGACGGTCCTTCGCTATCCAGGATATCGAAATATCCAGAGAAATAGCGAGCCGATAAGGATCGAGCGAGGCATATTTCAGGGCGATAGTTTGAGTCCATTTTGGTTCTGCTTAGCCTTGAATCCTCTAAGCACTCCGCTGGAAGATTCAGGTCTAGGCTATCGACTGAGGAGAGTTAGTCAGGTTATATATCATCTCCTCTACATGGATGACCTAAAACTCTTTTCCCCCAACAATTCGCAACTGATGGAGCTACTGAAAGTAACTGAAACAGTAGCGCCATCAGGATGGAATTTGGTGTGGACAAATGTGCGGTCATGCATGTAAAGCGAGGGGAGATTGTGGAATCCGTGGGAACCCAACTTTTGGATTCCATAAACCTTCAAGCCCTCTCCGCATCCAAAACCAAGTAAGTATTTGGAAGTATTTGGGTATGTCGGAAGCGTTGGGCATTAATGTTGCTGATTTGAAGGAATCGTGGAAGGAGCGCTTCTTTTGCCGCCTGATGAAAGTATTTAATAGTCTTCTATCAGGCGGAAACAAGGTGCACGCCTTCAACGGTTGGGTCATGCCAGTTTTGATGTACTATTTCGGCATACTCAAATGGACTCAGACTGAACTCGACGCCCTGGGTAGGAAGGTCCGTACGCTGCTGACTGCATATCGAATGCATCACCCGCGATCATCGGTAATGAGACTGTATATCCCGCGAAAGTGTGGAGGTCGAGGCTTTATAAATGTCAAGACCCTCCACAATCGCGAAATATGCAGTCTCAGGGAATATTTCCTTGAAGCCGACGTGGGGATGCATCGAGATGTGGTCGCAGTGGACAAGGGCCTCACCCCGCTCTCCTTGGCTAAAGAGAACTGGCGCAAGCCTGTAGTGCTTGACACTAACGATCGCATGGAGGTATGGCAGAGTAAGGAGCTTCACAGACGTTTTTTCTGGGCCCTGTATGGACCCGATGTAGATCTTCTAGCGTCCGTGGCCTGGCTGCGTTTTGGTGACCTCTTTGGAGAAACCAAACGTTTTGTCTGTGCAATTATGGACGAAGTTATCATGACGAAGATTTACTGGAGATTTATTGTGAAGGACGGCACGGTTGACATCTGTCGGGCATGCCACCGTCCGAGAGAATCAATCCGACACATTATCTCTGGGTGCTCTCGTCTAGCTAACGAAGAGTACTTGCGTAGACACAACCTTGTAGCCAGGATTATCCATCAGCTACTACAGGTATGTGCTCGACCCAGTTCTCGAAAATGGAAATATTACATTGTACTGGGATCGATCCATCATCACTGACGGGACTATTGTTGCCAATAAGCCTGATATAGTGGTGGTGGATCGAATAGAGCGTCGCACAATGATTATTGACATAACGGTCCCGCATGACGGGAACCTTGTGAAAGCCGAAAAAGATAAACAAATCAAGTATCGCGAGGTTGTCGACATGTGGGATGTGGACTCAGCAATCATTGTGCCGATAGTCGTATCAGCCAATGGCTTAATTGCCAAGAGCCTCGACCAACACCTAAGGAGGCTCTCGTTGGGCAGCTGGATTAAGGGCTTGATTCAGAAAGTGGTACTTCTGGACACGGCTCGCATTGTTAGGAGGTTCCTCTCTCTGGAGCCCTGACCGCCGGTAGCTTGAACCCTGTTCCCGATACCGGTGGGCTACTATTTTTTATATTTTAAATGTTTTTATTCAGTGTTAAAAATTGGTAAAATATTAACATATAATCTTAGAAATGTACTAGGATAAACCTTTATCACAGGCGGCATAAGCTTATACAAGGTAATTGTAGGACAATAAAATTCTTAAGAATACTTAACATGAAGTCTTGAAATCCTGACTTCAATTAATTCATAATTTTATACCTAGTTTACTTAAATACTAATACCATAAAGATAAAAATAACAAAAAGTCATAAAAACATAAATTCTTATTTAGTTAGCGTCAGCGACCATATACCCCGTATCTTTAAAATCTTTCCGGAAACTTGAAGTTTGGCTATTGTTACCACACCAACGTATTGTGCAAGGGGCCATTATAATATTTATTTTCACCAATTTTTATTTACTAATCCCCCGACCCTTGCTCGAAGAAGCGCCAGCCCGCGCCGAAGCTGAGCCTGTAGCTTTAAATTCCCCAGATTAATAATAATTACCCAAGTTTGATCCAGCCTGTTCCAACTTGCTGTCCCCCCAGTGACGCCCTAAGCCGAGGTTCGTACCCCACAGGGGGTGCCCTTAGCGCGCAGTCACTTAGTATTTGTAAGTAACACGCCCCTGGCTGGAGGCTTTGAGTTAGCTTAAGGCAGCCACAGGATTGACCGGTTAAGTAGTCACGGCCACTCTTGGCCAACTACGAAATGCCATTGATAGGAAAAAAAAAAAAAAAAAATTATTTACTAACGCGGAAGTGTTTACGGCTCACAGAAGTGGTCGAAACTGAATCGAAATTGTTGAGTGATGAACTATATCAGATCTATAAGTCTGATGTGTTGACAGACATTGGTCGCCTGTTATTAGGCGTCTATGGGTTATATGGTCGCTGGTTAGCGTATTAATTGTTTCTTGCACTTTATAACCTAGTTACAACACATTATATGCGTAAACATAATTGGTAAGTGGGTTAAATTCAATGTCGCACAAAATTAAATCACGTTCGAGGCTATTTCTATATTTGATTTTTGCTGCGTGCTTAGACATAAACAAAATCGAGGGTTAGTATAGTCCAGTGCAGTGTTTTGTTGAGTCAGCAGCAGGCATTAAACATGGAAGTCTGGCCTTGAGTATGACGCTCTAGGCGCCCTCGTAGTCGATAGAGTTGATGTACTTGTATTCCGCTATTTTCCTAGCAGGGCACTGATCATCCCCCGTTTTGTGGGTGTTGGGCTTTTTAAAGCGTGAGCAAGTTGCACATTTCGGTGTGTCAGCTTTCTTCGCACACTGACATCGAGTGTCCTTCTTTCAATTCTATTTAATTCATCTTTATTGTGGATCATAGGAAAGTGTACATAATACAGCTGGTGTTAATGAGATTTGTGATCAGCTATGTCCTACCCTTAGGGCGTACACTAAAATATAGGTATAGTGGAGTTTACATGCATGTCGACAATAATATAACAATACATTACAAATTTATTAGACCATTCAATATTTGCTGAAGTAACAAATTCTAACAATACCTTTCTTCACCGCAGTGACCACACGTAGATTTCAACTCTCTGCATGTTTTGGCTGCATGACCATATTGTTGGCATTTGTAGCATCTGGTAACCAGGGTGAAGTCACTGACACGGCAGGATGTCCAATTTATAAAGATCCTTGATTGGGATAATAGGTCTTTGCGTATATTGGCTGTAACTTCAAAGACGTAGTTACAGGTCGACGCATCTTTCTTTCCGGATTTGTGGCTTAATTTAACCAAGGTCAAAAAGGACTTCATAGGCGTTGCTGGAAACTTGTCAGCTACGTTCTGTTCGTAAATTCACCTGAAGACTTCAGTTTCAGCCAAACTAGTCGGCACACCTACAACCACGATCCGAGGTCTGCGCTTGTTGGGTTCATCGGCGGTTAGTCCGAATGTAGAGAGCTGGACTGCGTGCTTGAGTTTATCAGCGTCATGTTTCGTCTCGGTACTAATAATGACGCTTCCATTGTGGTCTTGCAAACACCACGTACATGCAGCTTCATTTGATCAGGGCGAATGATTTTTTGCACGAGGTCTTTTGTCTCGTCACTGGACTTTAATTTATCGTTGGGATAAATAGCTACAGAGCTTAAATTGTTCGGATGAATGAATTCATTTGCTCTCTTCTTCACCAAGTCGGCAAACGAAACATTTCCCGCAGAACCAGAGTCCTTAATCGTCTGCTTCAGTTCCGAAATATGTTTCGTCAGGTCGCGCTTTTCTTGAAGGGCATCAACCGCGTTATACGCGTGAATACCTTTCTGCTTGAGCGACTGATATAGAGAGAAAGAGAGAGAGCTTCCAGATCCTACTTTACGGCAGAGTAGAAAATTTAATTTTCTACTCCGAGTTGAGTTTGGCGCGGCTATAGAGCAAACTTAATTTAAGTGCTGTTTGATGGCTGCCATCCATTTTTGAATCTCGGGCGTTGTAATAACATCAACCGTGACCGACTCAAGGAGTTTTGCGTCGTCGTCTTCAATGGCGAGGCGGAGGGATGCACTGGTCCCTTTGGGTTAAATGGGCTGCCATTTAATATTTTTACGAGTTCATTATTTTGTGTCCATTATTCACTGAAACTACACATTAAGCAAAATTACAGTTGCATTACGGTAGTAATGCACTAAAGGAGGTCACTATTATTAATGTACTTAAATATTGCTAACGAGCAAGTCTGTACACTGCGAATCCATCAATACGATCACGATTAATTTATTTATATACTTATTATATAATATATTGATCAAAGGAAAAATTAAATTTTCATATAAACTGTTCCTCCATTTTCACCCTTTCAAAATCTTCCATCATGTTTTTCGTCATTTAATATTTCGATTACTTATTATATTATTCGTGCTAAGTTTCAAATGTATTAACTTAAGAAATAAGATTTTTCATACAATAAAAATCCAAAAAACCCTTCATGGAGCTCGCCTATATTACAAAAGGAACCCTTGTGTAAAATTTCTGATACGTCAGTCAATCAGCACTTCACCTGCGATTTCGTTTGCGTGGATTTCGTACTTTTCCCTACAAACACAAACCCCTCCATCCTTTTAACTTGTAGTATTATAGATTAAGATCTTTATTATATATTTATACATAAGTATAGGTAGACATGTTGCGCCGACCCCAAATAAATTAGTATTAGGGCAAGAGAATAATGATGAAGTATTCGGGCCAAGTTTCAAGTTTATAGGTCAACGAAATAATATTTTTTTCATACGAACTGTATTCCCTTTTCACCCCCAATTTCCATTATTTGACTTATAGGTTTTATACTAATTTTCGAGTTAATCAAGCCACGCAGTAAAATTCTCCTCTGTAAAATTGACTAACCCAGTCAATTTTACAGGCGAGAATTTTCACCCCGTCAGGGGTAGATTTTCGATAAACCCTGATACACATTATTTTTGGTTTTACGTATAAATACTGAATTTTGAGTTAATTGGAACGCGCGTTAAAATTCTTCCATATAAACTTTAACACCCCTTAACTCTCCTTTGAGGAGTAGTTTTGAAAAACTAATGATGAGAAACTTTATTGCTTATTTAGGCAAATATTCGTGCCAAGTTTCAAGTTTATTAATCTAATTAATAAGATTATTTTCATATAAACTTTATCGCCCCTTTTCACCATCCCAAAGGGGTTAATTATTGAAACATCGCTAGTGACGTTTTTATTAAGTATTTGACTAATAGGTATTTACACTAATTTTTGACTTAATCAAACCACGCAATAAAACTATCCCTTCTACATGGATTACCCCTTTCCACCCCGTTAGGGGTAGATTTTTTGAAACGTTACTTTACGTTACGTTTACTTTATACGTTTTACTTTATTTCCAATCTTACCGAGTTTCAAGTTAATCGTACCGCGCATTTAAATTTTTCCATACAAAATTTGATACCCCTAGTCCCCCTTTAGAGGGTAGTTGAAAAAAACCGAAAATGGCAAAGCATTCGTGCTAAGATTCAAGTTTATTAACTTAAGAAATAAGATTTTTATGACAAACGAAATCGCCCTTTTTACCCCTTAGGGGTGGAATTTCCAAAAATCCTTCCTTAGTGGATGCTTACACTGTGTAAGGTATGTATGTGCAAAATTTCAAGTCTCGAGGTCCAGCGGTTTTGGTTGTGTGTTAATATATCACCTATATATGATTTTGGAAAAACTGTGATACACTTGTCTCATAATTTTAATTGAAGAGTATGTGTATTAATTTTCGAGTCAATCGACCAAGAGAATAAAAAGTTTCACAGAAAATTCAACCCCCCATTTCACCCTCTTAGGGGTGGAATTTCGAAAAACCCATTCTTAGTGGATATCTAATCTTTACAAAGAACACACCCTTCTTTTATGTCTCCAGGACCAGCTGTTCAGTCTGTGCGTTGATATACATATCACTAAGTCAGTCAGGACTTTGAATTTTATATATCGAGCCTTTTCAGGAAGAACACCGTAAGCGACAATTTGCACTTTGTATAGGGAAGGGTTTTTTTATTACTTAACGATGTTGTCATTTACGATGATAATTTCTTACAACAATAAAGTCGTGTAAATTTAAAATAAAATTTAATTAAGAGTAATCGCGACAAGATGTAAAACTGTCTAAATAAGAGGTTACGAAGAAAATACAGATGATCGCTTCCGAATTAAGTAATTGGATTTGCATTTTCTTGCTCAATGCCGTTATTGCACAATGCTGTTACATGTCATGCGTGAATATTGTTGCCTAGTGCAAACGAATCTTTCCTTTAGGTAAAAGATAGTTTAAAATATGTTCCAATGGATGTAAAACGTTAGTTATAATAAAAAGATTTTGATAGGTTTATTAAAATCTAAAGTTTCGCCCTAGTTTCCAACACACTTCGTATCTAAATGAATTGCTGCTGTTAAGTAGGAGGTACCTAGTTAGACTGAACTTAGGAAAGTAATAAAATAGACTTACCTGAGCTCTAACGGCTGCTAGATGCAATTGCGTCGCTCTGTAGTCGTATTTCTTCACGGAAATGTCTTCCTGTTATGTAAAAGTATATGTTAAAAAAATGCTTACACTTCCTTAAAAATATAGCGAAGATAACATAATAATCTGAATAGTAAACAGGAATTTAAAAACAAACTGGAGACAAAAACAAACGAAAATAGTATTCTGAACATTGAAACAAATAAATTAAATGAGTTTTTAAATATTCCTGTTCTTTTTTCTTCGTCGTATATTATTGTCGGCCAGTTCGATTACAATTTATTATAAAACAATCACCTCGCACTAATTTTATATAAACTTCGCAGATTTATATGCCACGACATCTATCGCCGTTTTCAATAAACTCGTAGATAGGACGTTCGGCTTTGTCGTCTTTCGGATGATTGCAACCGTTGATAGACGAAAACAAAATGAATTGAAACGTATTTACTTTGGTTTCAGTCATGATAGATGTCGCTGTTTAATTTCTACAATGATCAAGAGATGTCACTAGTGGTTTCATTGCAAAAGTTTTTCTTACTTTATTGGTAGTTTTTAACCAGTGTTGGCATTAATCAATTAATTTTTTAATCAATTAATTAATTTGATTAATTTTAATCAGATTAAATTAATCATGATTAGAATAATCATGATTAAAAAAATAATCTTAATCATGATTATTGACGTTAATCATTAATCATTAATTGATTAACTTGATTGTAAACTGATACATCCATCAATGTTATTAATTCTATATAAAAGAAATGATGGAAAATAATGACACATTTATTAAAATATTTTTATTAATTATTCAAAGAACAAAAAAATAATTTATAACTTTCAAATACACTGAATTCTAATTTTGAAGAATATTTTCAATCAACTAATCTCCGATCTTTACATTTCTGATTTCTTGATGTTCAAGTTACATTTCATAACTACTTTTTTTTCAAATAAGTCGTCAGATAATTTGTGTGACCTAGGTTTATTTAGCATAGTTGCAAAAGAAAACATTCTTTCTACCGAGCCAGAGGACGCCATTGGTGTATTGTTCTTAATAAACACTTTGCCTATAACAGGATAACTTCGTAGAAGCTCTCGTTCTTGGCTTCCCTCGGCAAAAAAAATTGAAATTATCATATCCGCTCTCTTTTTATCATCAACTGATTCCGCTTCACTGCCAGAGTCAGAATTGAAATCAAAAAACTCGTCTTCTTGGTGGCGTGTGTTATTGGCTGCATTGTTGACTGTTAAAAGCTCTGGGATTTCTGATATTTCCTTCCTTACGACTGATTTAAAAATGTTTATACACTTCTTTTGATCAGCTGCAGTTAGACATACTAGCCACTTTTTTTAAAATCTGGGGTAACACAGAGCTGCAACGGCTGCATATTTACTAGTTTCACTCGAAAGAGTGTAAAACTCTTCAAATCTTTTCTCTACGCTTTGTAGATATTTTGCAGCAAGTGGTTCACAGAATTTTAGATTTGGAGTAGTCGTGATCTTCTGTAATTTTTTTTTAGTGCATGCAGGCAAGGTAATAATATTCCATAAAATGAGTCATCGCCCTGCAATATGTCCAAAGCAGTTGCAACTGGAGCAGCGCATTGGCAGTATTCCTCAATATATTGAAATTCAGAGTCTCGTAATGGATTTCTTATACTAAGTGCTCTAGCTAGTTGAGAGTAACTAGTTCTGATATTCAATATATTTCTCAAAGCGTCATAGTAACTATTCCATCTAGTTATGCCAGGTCGTGTTAACGTATGTCCAAGAATGTTATGTATCACCTCAGCTGATTTTGGGCGAGCAGCAGCACTCCATAAATCGTTACATTTTTCCATTATTGTGGAATGCAATTTTCCAAGACATGTCGATTTATCAGTCAACAAGGCTTGGACGTCCTTACTAGCAATCAAATTTAAAGTGTGCGCATTACACCTAAAGTGAAATGGTAACAAATTGTTTTGTGAATGGTCGTCTACTATATTTGCTTCTAACAGAAGATCATCATGTTCGTGTTCCTGTCTTGTGCCGAACTCTCCTTCAGTCACTTCGAGTTCTTCTCCACTTAACTCGTTCTCGCTGCTACTTGGACTTGAAGATTCATTATCTTCATCATATTCGATTAAGGATGTCGTATTTATTCCGAATATCTTGAAGGCTTTCACAAAATTTGACCCATTGTCAGTAACAGAGCATACTATTTTAGTGGGGTCAATATCAAAATCTGAGTATATTTCCAGAAGCAAATCTTTTATGCGGTCAAATGTATGTGCCCCTTTAAATTGGTGACAAGCTAAAGCTGCACAACGCCTCTTATAGTTATTATCAATCCAGTGCACTGTACCTAACACCTAAAAAACTTCTTTTCTTCCCTGACCATACATCAGCGGTGGTGCACAAATATTTCACAGCAGCTAGGTTTTGTTTTATTTCGCAAATCAGATCGAATGATTGTTTAGCTACTTTTTTTCTGAGAGAACGTCGCCCGGGTATCTTGATTCCACTATTTGTCACATTTAAATCCTCCATCATCTTAATGAAGTAGGGGTCTTCCACGGCTCGAAAAGCAATCATTGAGTTAACGAAATAATTTACTAAGTTACGGTCAAAAGTTTCTTGAGTTACAGGTGTTTTCGGAGTTTGCCTTGAAGTCAGAACTGTATTATTTTTATTTTTCTTTCGCTTATTGTCTTTCATATATTTTTTACATTCCTTTTCTGTGTCAGCGCCATGCTTCCGTTTTAAGTGTCCCAAAAAGTTAGATGTCGTTTTGCCATAGCCCTTAACTTCTTTACTTTGATGGTCCGAACACTTCATACAAACTGCAACTGTGTTCTTGTCTGTGCATTTGTCTAGTAGAAGCTTATAATAGGTACCGTCAAATAAAGCAGAAGAAGAAAGATCTGATTCCGTTTGCACTGTTAAATTCTCGGAATTGTTTCCCGACACCGACGGATCATTTGAAACACCACTACTATTAGAGTCACAATTCATGTTTGTTTTTAAGTTACTCACTGAGTGAAACAATATCACAAAATGTTGCAAAATCTGGAAAAATTATCCCCAACCGAGTGCAAGCGAGCGTGTGTCAGCCAGATAGTGTTAAAACGTGACTGTTAGTTCCAAAGTTAAGAAAATTAATGTAAAAAATAATACCGAATTCCTATTTATATAGACTAGACAGGTAAATCCCGGAGCGGGAAGCCCCCTTGTAGGACACAAGGGTATTCCCCAAAATATATGGAAGATTCTGCACTAGGTCCATCCATACATACTATTGAGGGCTTTCCCGTAAAATTAAGCATACATGAAAAGGTTTGCCAACTTAAAATCGGTAGAAAAATCGGGAGTACAATTAAATAAATAAATGAGTAGTTAATAGTTAATCAAATAATCAAATTAACGATTAAAATTAATGATTAAAAATCATAATCAAAACATTTGATTACGATTAATTAATCATAATCAAATTTTTTGATTATGATTTTTAATCATTAATTTTTAATCGTTAATCAGATTAACTTTGGGCCTACACTGTTTTTAACCGTGTTGTGTATATTAAAATATAGAGTATTTTAAAATTACTTTTAAGACTGTGTTTTCTAGTTAATTTAAGTCTATGTATATGTTGAAGGTATTTTGTTTTAGGAAAAACCTATTTACCTAAAGCCCCGAATTAATTAGTTAGTCATTTAGTGTAGGTAAGCAACAGCTGTAAAGTATTGCCACTTGTAGTTCCATTGTGCGTTATTCTCCAATACCAGGCTGAGCGTGAAATTTTAATGATGTTGAATTCAGGCCGTTTCATTTGTTTTCGCTCCAAAAATGTTTTCGATTTAACTTTACGGGCGACTGCACTTTACCAGGTTTCCCTTACATTTCTTACTTTGATACAGTTACAAGGGGTCTTTCCGATGGGTTTTGCCGTTTTTTGATTAGTTCGATCAAAGTAAGAGAAAAAAAAGTAGATTATGTTTAACTGTATCTAAGATTTTGTCGGCAGAACTATTTAGAAATAGACTGAATCGATTTTAATAGGTAAGTAGGATTATCAATAATTTTTCTAGAAATTTTCGTTTTTGCTTTTGTTTTGTAGTTGCTGCATAGGTACCTTTTTGTTTGTTTTTTACATAGACACATTAACATACCTGTATTTCGTTAACTTTGTTGTAAAGATTACTTTCAATACCCCTGCTTTGATGACGACCTAGCGCATCGAGGCTTTCCTGTAAAAAAAATGTATATTTAACACCTTGCTCACAGCACAAGTCCATGTTAATGAGAATTATCTAAAATTCTAAAGAATAGGTAAGTATCTTATAAAATTTGTGTTTTAAACCTGTATCTACTGTCTCACTACCTACTGCACTGGGAAAGCTCCGACATGTCCACTAGCCTTACACATTTTCCTATGTGTGGCCTTATTTGGCCAATCCGTCATGCAAGTTAATTGAAATAAATGATTTGACTTTGAGGATGGGACCTAGAGTAAGGAGTATTTAATTACACCTACAATATGTAATTGAAATAACTGAAAGCCTCTTAAGAGGTCATTGTACTCATCATTAAATTATATAATTATAACTATGTAAATGTCTATTAAGTGCTCCCAAATTACGATGTTTATATTATTTTTTTACATACTGTCTTGACAGAATCTTTTCATTACTTTACATTTTAAACGTAGCAATTCTAATTTCAACTTATTTAGTGGCTTTTGTGGACAGGATATTAATTCAGATTTGTAGCTGTAATGGCAATCATGTCAGTTGGTTTAAATAGGTTTTTATTTTAATTATTTTATGTGTCTTTTATATACTTAGATTCTTTTATATTTTGTGAATTTGGGAACGTAACTAACAGACTGTAGATTTGTAGACCATTTTCTATTTTATTATGTACCTGGTACTTGTTGACAGGTCTACACTGTCCTCTCATCTGTAATTTTAAAATATTGTAAAAAGAGTAACCGTGGCATTTCTTGCCGGCTCTTCTGCATAGGAAACGACCAATTTGAACCGTGCACCTAGCTTCTGACGTTTCATATGTGCCCATGTATATAATAGTTATTTATGCTACAAGTGCGGATAGTAGATGATTTGCGGCGAGTGTATAAGTCGACATCTTACGCTCGTGTATCATACAACGAAATAAAAAAAAAATTAAAATTTACACAGATCGAATCCGAACTAAAGCAAGAAATAAGTAAAATGGCGGGCTTATTTTAAATACATCCGCACTCAGCGTATCTACTACTGCGCATGTACAAATAGCTGCTACGTCGTATTGCAAAAAGGTACAAATAATATACTATATAATATAATAATATACGTTCAGCCAAACATATTTAATGAATATTTAAAATTAATTTATTGATCAAAATCTAAATCTAAAGTAATTAATAACGCGTTTAATGAAGTATTCGTTTTATTGTACCTTTTATAATTATGAATGATAATCTGTACTTGGCTAATTTGTATTTTTTTTTTCAAATAATAAATACTGCGTCGGGCTGACGACGGAGTTAAAAATTAAAAAAAAAAAAAACTGAAAGGTCAAAATCAAAAGCACTAGTGTGAAACAGTGGCACTTTCTGCACAGTTTGGCTGCTTGGAAAACGCTCTTTTCGAGCACATGCGTTGTAAAATATTTTGATTTGATTTTGAACAACAAGAGATCGCAGAAAGCGATAAAGCCGCTCATTGTATGTTTTGTAGTGTTAAATTTATTTTTTATGTTATGTATTTTCTGGTGTACAATAAACTATATGTCAATAAATAAATAAATAAACTCTTACTGCGGGTGTCCCGCGGGACCGACCACGCTTTCGTGACAACAAAGTATCAGTTGCACCATACATTTATTCTCCCCTAAGTACCTAACTCGACAACATGTAGGGAACTGCTGACTTTTTTCGCGATTTCAGGATTTTGTCCATAATGATGAGTAGGTGGTATAGTGACCCCTTGAGATGTATTCATTTATTTAAATTACACATTGTAGGTAAATATAAAAAGTAGGTATGAACGCAATATTTTATTAAGGAAAGGATTATGTAAGGATCGTAGCAGGTGGCGCTCTGCACTTTCTGCCTACCCTCATGGGAAGAAGGCGTGAGTTTATGTACTTATGAGTTATGTATGTACAGTTTAAGTATTTTACTAACTTGTAGCTGTTTAATTTGTATTTCTAGTTCTAGTGAGTCCTTCTTCAGCTGTTCGTAGTTGACGCGCGCTTGTGGGCCCATGCGGTCCAGGAGGATCTCGCCACGAAGTACAGGCGGCATGCTTTCCTGTTGAAAAAGAAAATCAACGGTCAAGCGTGATTATTTTTGTAGATCCCTAACTACTATTTTAAAGAAATTTACTTTTTCAGGCGATACGTCTAAAATAAAGAGGTACTATAATGTAATAATAAATAATAAGTTTATTGGTCCAAAGATATACATAGACACAGGTTGTATACTAGTTACACGCTAAAAACTTAATCAACTAACAATGGACACAAGGACAGAAAAATAATTGTCTATAATAACAAAAAGTTAAATCCTGTCTCCTAAACTAGGGATGGCCTGTATCTTAGGAGACAGTGATTCGACCGAGCTGAAATGTATGTAAATGATGGACCTTAGATTTCGAGTGTCGATGTTAATCTACTACAAGACAAAAAAAGAAATGTGAGTTAGCTGAGTGAGTATTTTTTTATTTATTTGAGCATGGATGGATGGATGCAGGTAGGGAGAAAGAGTGGGGGTGTGGATGTGAGAGAGGTGTGTGTTCTTGTTCGTGAGTGTAATGCTAGTTGTGTTGTATGGGTGTGTGTGTTGTACGTTATGAGGTGTTTGTTTGTGTTTTATGTTTTGCGTTCCTATTTGATGATTATAATTATAGAGGTGGAGACACTCACATTAGGGTCCAATTTTCTACGGTGATTTTTTAGCTTTCGGAAAAAGAGCTTATCTAGATTTTTGATTGAAAGTCCTCATCCAAAGTCACAATTTAATCATGTAGTGTACCTACCTG
This sequence comes from Fissipunctia ypsillon, assembly GCA_947568875.1. Lineage (NCBI taxonomy): Eukaryota > Metazoa > Arthropoda > Insecta > Lepidoptera > Noctuidae > Fissipunctia > Fissipunctia ypsillon. The sequence continues at coordinate 16,491,054 of OX387647.1, read as the reverse complement.
CGGGATTAAATTGTCACGAATGTTTCGGTCGGGACTTGCAAGGTCCTATCTACTCACGGTAGTCACATTGGTAGACAGAAAAACATCATTGACTAGCTGCGTTTATACTAAAACAACACCGGGTCGCTAAACCTGCCATCTAATCTCTTCACCACCCTTGGTTGACTGGTAGAGAATGCCTAAGGCATTAAGTCCGCCTTTGTACTTTTTTAAGTGTGAAAAGTTTAAATAAATAAATAAATGTCGTTTTCACCAATAACAGTATAATATTTACGGCATAGGTTTCGGAAAACTAAAACTTAGGTAGGTACAGGCAGAAGAATTATTCTCGCACGGGGTTCAGCACCCTAATTGCGTAACATACTCGTACTATCATTCACCATTTGAATGATTTTGAAACATATTGTTAATCCATTGCTTCATATGTATGTATGTTCAAAAAAATTTGTCTGCTCAACAACGTAAATAACGCAATGAATGTTGTTGAACTGTCAAAATGAAACCGATTCCTACTGTGTGTTATGCAATTGGCACGCAGAAGACCAAGACGACAGACACTTCATTTGTAAAATCGATCAGATGCGGTCTCTACTTCCTGGCTACTTGCATAATTCCTCGTTTTTCTTTCGCCGCTACCGAAGGGAATTTATTAAAATGTAAGCAAGCAATCAATTAGGTATGCCAACAGCTTCTGACAAAATGAAACAAGTTGAAGTAACAAAGGAATACTGGGGCTGTTATTATTTCCATTATCTCAGTTTTTATTTCAATATATTATGTAAGTATACCTATGTACGATGTAGATTATGGGATTAACTAATAGTGTTGTGGTAATGTTTTAGTGAGGAATAAGAAATACCAGTTTAGCGTCGGATTAGGAGAAAATTATTAGAATTTAAGTTGGTAATTCGTTGTTTTTTTTTTCAGATCACCGAATATGACTAGTTGTAGCCTTTAAATAGTGTCACAGTTTATAAACATAACAGTTCGAACACAAACGCAAGAAGCTTGATTAAGCGGCTAATTAGCCCGTTGGGGCTAAACTTATGCAACGTGTAAATTGACAAGCGTTTCCTAATTTTGAGCTCTAACTTTCGGATAACTCGTGCAAATGACGTCACACTCGTGGTTTTCTCTTTGAATTCTTAATTAGAATTGTCTTAGAGTGGCAATGAAACAAGAGGTGTTCAAGAGGTCATTAATGTGTGGCTAACCGAAGCCTATCCCTGGTCTAGAATTATGCCTGGTGTATGACAATGGGCTCGTCGGTTTTACTATGATTTAATATCTAAATATATAAAAGGAGAAACAGACTGACTGAGTGACATAATGATGAGTGAATGACTGACTGACATATCAGAGCACAGCCGAAACTACTGGGACTAGGAACGTGAAAATTTGCACACGGCTTCCTTTTATAAAGTAGGGGAGCACTAGGAAGAGATTTTTAGAAATTCAACCTTTAAGGGGTTGAAAGGGGGGATATTATTTGTACGACAAATTTTATTTCTTAGGTTAATAAACTTGAAACTAGGCACACTCACTTCCTTAACACTTTCCGGGACACTGAACGAGACACAATAGAAAGTTTATTGTTATGAAATCTATGTGCGTTTAGTGTCCCGATAACAAAGTTTGTCATTTTTAGTTTTTCAAAACTAGGTACCCATCCAAGGGAGTTTAGGGGGTGTTAAAGTTTGTAGGTATAGAAAAATCTTAATGCACGGTCCAATTAACTCGAAGCGCGGTATTAATACTTTTGAGACAAAAAATAATGTTTTTTTTTTAAAGAAAATCGGCCCCGTCGGTATTATGTTTTAGGGGTGGATTTGAGTGCATGGCTTGATTAACTCAACAATTGTTATAAATAATCTTTATGTCAAATAAAGAACACATTCCAACGGCTTTTCGGAAAATTATCCGTTGATGGGGTAAAAAGGGGTAATTTAGTTTTTGGGGGACGTTTTTGCTGCGCAGCTTTATTAACTTAAATTGGTATAAATAATCTCTAAGTCAAGTAATAGAAACGTCACTAACGATTTTTCAAGATTCCACTCCTGTGGGGGTGAAAATATATAGGCTAATATTTTATATGAAAAATCGTATTCGTTTGATCTATAAACTTTTGAAACTTGGCCTGAATGCTTATCTAAATACATAATTAAGATCGTAACTAGTTTTTAAAAGGGTGGAAGAGGTGTTAGAATTTATAGGGGAAAATACGCAATCCACGCGTATGAAGTCGCGGGCGAAGTGTTAGTAACTTAAATATAACTTATTTAAAACCAACTAGCGAAATTTGCGAGGATGCACATCTTGACCACAGGGAACAAAGGCGTTATGTCATGTGTTAGTTGGGTACACACATCATGATAATTCTTAATCTGTAAATTAATTAAAATTCGCTTTTCGTGTCTCTGTCTGACCGCTTACATCTTCTAAACTACACAACGAATTTTGATGCGGTGTTACTATGGGATATGTCATCATCTGCCTAGTCTTTTCCCAACTATGTTGTGGTCGGCTTTCAGTCTAACCGGATGCAGCTGAATACCAGTATTTTACATGGAGCGACTGCCTATCTGACCTCCACAATCCAGTTAAGGCTCTTGCAAACAGGCGCGACACAAAGGCACCGCTCGTCGCGCGACACGCGGTGCCTATGTGTCACGTCGCGTGTTGCGCCTGTTTGTAGGAGCCTTTACTGGGTAATGCAATACCCCTTGGTTGACTGGTGGTCAGACTTTCGGACTTCTGACGACCCGTAACGACAGTCAAAGATCCACGAATGACAGCCGAGACCAACGGCTTAACGTGCTTTCTGAGGCAGGGGTGTTGATATGTAAGGACGGTCACCCATCTACGGACCAACCGCGGCAAGCGTAGCTTAGCCTGATCGATCGACCTGTGCGGCTGTTATTACTTAGCCACAAGCCCCTAGTAGCCCCAAGTATATACAACGTGTTTGTTTTATATGTCATATTTCTAGGATTATATTCTATAGATAAAAATAATCAAAAGTCCTTAGAATATGTGGTCCAAAAATGCATACTTTCGAAGATATCATCAGTCATAATTAAATTAGGTTCATTCTTAGTTTCATTGATAAATACGAGTAATTCATTTTCATACATACCAGTCATTAATAATTAAAGCTAAGAAAAAGCGACGTTGTCATATTTCAGGTAAGGGTGAATTAATAATCGTGACTTTGTCGAATTATTTTGTATGAAAAATGAAAAAAAAAATATGATGAATAAGTAATTCATATGCCCGTTGATTCTTTGATTTGGTTTCATTCATACCCAAGAGTTATGACATATAAAAAAGACACATTGTTTACAATAATATTTAACTTATATAGATACAGGACATAAATCTCGATGCGTAGACAAAATATTGGCCCCACCGCCGTATCTCTGTGTTGACGTCGTGGCGGGGCCGCTGTATTGTTGACAACGACTTGCGCGTTTCGAACTCTAGGTTTGTGCCGGTAGAGTTTACTTTGTCGGAACGGGTCTAGGATGAGGAGCCAGACAAAGAGAGATACAGAACATGTGGCGAGCTGTTGGGCAGTAGCGACCCCACGGACCCTATCTCCTGGGAGAAATCTTGTTCTACATCTCTGGCTTGCCTTTATTGGCCGGCTGGAGTGAACACTGACGAGGAACAGAACTCCCACCTCATTCTTGCCTTTATTGGCCGGCTTGAGTGGAGATTCGCAAGAGCAAACGTGCTCGGAGGAAGGTAGTATTCCAGTAAGTGCTGGTAGGGATCTAGATCATCTTCCGGGCTCTGGGAGCAAGTCACCCCCTTCCATTTTATCCGTGTGTTACATAACATTGATCAGGCAGGGGACATAGTCTTTCCATAGTTCTTCGTGACCAATCCACTACAGTCACCCAAACCCATAGTCCAATATGTTTCGTTTCCCTGTCCTACAATAGTCCTGCACCAGCCGGGGGTTGTCCTTGGGTGCATTTGCATAGTGCATATAGGGCTGATCGTCGGTTGGTCCCTCCTCATCATTTACAATTGTCTAAGGGCCCTCTGCCAGTTGGCTTCCACCCCTCGTACACCTTCCTATGGTCCGGGACAAACAGATATATAGAGCGGACAGATTTGACCTTAAGCTTTGTCTCCCAGTGGGGTGATGATAATTTGGTTTCTTTTAACGCCACCAAAACACAGGCGTGTCTTTTTACCGCTAAAAAGAGTCGTTTCGATCAAACTCCTACTTTTCGTGGGTACATCTGTTTCTGTAACTGATCGGCTCGAGCTCCTAGGCATGGAGTTGACATCATATCTCAACTTCGGAGCCACCATCGAGTACAAAGCCCAAACTGCGGCCAAGAAACTGGGCATCCTAAATAGCGTGAAGCGATACTTTACACCTGGACAGCTTTTAACTCTCTACAAAGCGCAAGTCCGATCCTACATGGAGTATTGCAGCCACCTTTGAGAGGGCTTTGCTAAATACCAACTTGCCGCGCTTGACACGGTGGAACGCAGAGCTAAGAGGCTCATTGGTGACGTAAGACTGGTGGATGCCAAGCTTCACAGCTTGGCTCATCGCCGCAAGGTTGCCTGCTTGTCGGTCTTCTACAGATTGTACTTCGGTGAGTGTGCTCGAGAACTCATTCAACAACACTCCACGACCTCATTCCGCCTGCCCCCTTCTACCATCGGACATCTAGACGCACTGCAGGTTACCATCCTTACCTAGTTGCTATTCCACCAATTCGCACTAAGCGTTTCCAAATGTCTTTTGTGATGCGCACAGCAAAGGACTGGAACTCTCTGCCTGCGTCTGTGTTTCCGAACGCATACAACCCCGATCTCTTCAAAGTGAGAGTTAACAGGCTTCTTCTGGGTAAGCTCGCTCCATCGTCGACTTTGTCTCTGTCATCTTTGACCTAGACTAGAGTCAAGAGCAAACCTATCTCAAATAATAAAAAGATAAAAAAGTAAATAATAGATCATTAATAGATACCACCCGTGCAAAGCAAGGGTGGGTCACTACTCACAGATAATTACGAAGTCTTATATGACAATACAGTTCATGTACTTTGGTCTTGCATATCAATTGAGCCAGCAGAACAATAGACATCTCAGAATACCCGCATCTCTGACTACGATAAGCTCTACGTCATATGCACTGTCTCCGGTAATCTGTCATAAACACCTAAACCATATAGTGGGTTCGATTTCCCCTTAATTAACAGAATCACAATCATAGCTATACAAATGTAGATGTATCTAGTAGGTTAAAGGCTCAAGGGATTAATTTAGATTAGTCAAGATTAATCGAATGTATCAGCTGTTAGACAAAGACAATTTAAGTATATTATGAGTATCTTGTAGTTAAAATACCTGTATTAGGTTCAGTGAGTTTTCTTTTGCAATGATTACAAAATCTAGCCTTTCGTTCAATGATTCAATATTTTTTTAACCTATATAATCCTGCGGGGAAGCGGGTAATACACATAAAATGCCAATTGATTGCAGTGAATTTCATTTCCACAGTTCAACTACGTTCATTGCTTCGTTTAAGTTGTTGAGCTCACGAATTTTTTAAATCTATGCAGCAATGGATTAGGAATTTCCTTCAAAACCCGCGACGGAATTGAAACTGAGTTACGCAATTAGGGTGCAGATCGGTATTACGTACTAACAATAGGTTTAATACGGTTCACAAGTGTCTATAATTTAGATACCCAATAGTGATCCTTAGCACTATGTCCTTAGGAACTTACTTTTATTAAACACACCTCACCTAATCTACGCAGTTGCTATTCTTCCTATTATTTTCAAATCAAGGAAAAACGAAGGAAGGATTTTATAATCTACTTCGCTGACCCGACAGACGTCCACAATAATTCATACAAAATTCCCATAGAAAATGCTCTTTCAAATTTTTTCGAATTTTACAATTTTTCTTTCCAAATCAGGGTTCTTGAGCCTGATTGGGACTATTACGAACACTTTAAAATAAAAATTTGCCAAATCAGTCCAGCCATTCGGACAGATTTGGAATTTTGTTTTCACTTCAGAACTGAAATGATGGGCTCACCAACGTTTCATTTTTAGGGTTTCGTATCTCAAAAGGAAAAAAGGGAACCCTTATAGGATCACTTCGTTGTCCGTCTGTCTGTCCGTCTGTCTATCTGTCAGTCTGCCAAGACCCTTTTTCTCAGGAACGCGTTGAGCACAAGTCAAAGAAAAATAAATAAATAACAAAACTACAGCACAAATACTTAAAGGAAAAGTTCTGAAAATGGTTAATTTGTAGTTGTATCACATACAATAAATATTATTTTGCGATTACAAACTTACGTTTTCAGTTGGAGAATTGACTGTGACGTACATACATATGTATATCGATGTATGGGAGAACATCTTTTTCAACTACAATGTTTGTTTTTGGGATAAATTCATCCCAACTACGGAACCCTTCATTGTGCGTGGTCGGACACGCGCTTGGCCGGGTTTTTATTTTAATTTTAAGTAAAGATTTAAATAGGTACCTACATACTCACGTTTTTCATGCGTATCTATAATTTAAAAAGTGTTCATGTATTGCCGGCCTAGTATTCCCTGTTAGTAATGTCTGTCGGTAATCTTTAAGAACTTGGACATTAGATGATTACAGTGATTAAGTAGGTACTATTGGTTCTATCAACAGGGCCAATTTGCCGAACAACTACCTACAAACAATGTTAAGTAAGGTATTTTCTGGAAGTCCTTAGGGAGCTGTCCCGGAAAGTTCTTAATAAGGAAACGACCTCATTAATCTACACACTTAGAATTGAACAGATACATGTCCACACGGTGGAACCCGTGGATCAGACCATACATATTAAAACTTAAAAAGTAGTTAGAATCGTACCTAATACTAAGATCAGTAAATTTTTTACATATTTAACATCATTGCGTCACTAAAAATCACTTCCCATGACTGAAACCGTTTACAGGTATCAAGCTTTTACCCGAACTGTTGTACTGTGGAGGCTTTATCCAACACATCGAGCCTTTTCAGGAAAAACATCGTAAGTGCCAAAAATCACAAAACTATTTTTTCTTCGTAATCTCTTATTTAGACAGTTTTACATCTTGTCGCGATTACTCTTAAATATTATTTTAAATTTACACGACTTTATTGTTGCGAGAAATTATCATCGTAAATGAGAAACATCGTTAATTAGGAAAGAAAAAACCCTTTCTTGTAAAAAGTGCAAATTGTCGCTTACGATGTTCTTCCTAAAAAGGGTCGACATAATGGCATAATTTGGTGATCAACATTATTTCATATTAAGAATTGGAAAAATACGTATATAAAAACATCAAGAGTCAGCAAGGTTGGCTGACATACGGTGTTTTAGAATATAAACGCGATTTATCCTAAATAATTATCGAATTACCAATCTAAAGGGTTTTCCAATAGGGACGGGTCGATGTTGACAGTCTGTGGCAGCCATACTATTTTGGTGGGATCTGTAAAATCTGTTGTATATTATGCAGTCAGTGATGCCAAATCACCATGGCAAGTTACACGGTTGAGCAGCATGTGCAAATGATAAAACTTTATTATCAAAATGAGTGTTTGTTAGTGCAAACGTTGCGCGCATTGCGCCCATTTTACGGCAGACGCGGTGGCCCTTCAAAGTCCACTCTCCAACGATTGGTGACTAAATTTGAGACGACCGGTTCGGTAAACAACCAACCAACACCTTTACGTCAAAGGAACGCCAGATCAGCCGAGAACATCGCCGCTGTACGTGAGAGTGTTCAGGAGACTCCGAGGCAGTCGATTCCTCGCCGTGCTCAAGAACTCGGCCTTTCGCAGACCTCAACTTGGAGAATTTTGCATCGGGACTTGGGTCTGCATCCGTACAAGATCCAACTGACCCAAGAGCTCAAAGTTAATGACCATAGACAACGCCGTGTGTTCACTGAATGGGCATCGGAACGCTTGGAAGAGGACCCCGATTTTGGCCGAAAAATAATCTTTAGCGACGAGGCACATTTTTGGATGAATGGTTTTGTTAATAAGCAAAATTGCCGTATATGGGATGACCACAACCCACATGAGGTTCACCAGGTGGCAATGCATCCACAAAAAGTTACTGTTTGGTGCGGATTTTGGTGTGGCGGCGTCATTGGTCCGTACTTCTTCGAAAACGACGTTGGCGAGGCCATCACCGTCAACGGCGAGCGCTACAGATCAATGATAAACAATTTCTTTTGGCTTGAATTGAACAATATGGACGTGAACGACATGTGGTTCCAGCAAGATGGCGCTACTTGCCACACAGCGAACGACACAATCGACATTCTGCATGAACGGTTTGAGGGTAGAGTTATCTCTCGCAGAGGTGACGTGAATTGGCCACCAAGATCGTGTGATTTGACTCCGCTAGACTTTTTCTTGTGGGGTTTTCTGAAGTCGCAGGTCTATGCCAATAAACCACATTCGACCGTTGCCTGAAAGCCAACATAACGCAGGCCATCGCTCGGATTCAGCCGGATCTATGCAGCAGAGTCATTAAAAATTGGACCTCTCGGATTCGTGCCACCATACGAAGCCGCGGCGGACATTTGAACGATGTCATATTCTATCCATAATGGCATAAATGGGCCTTTTAAATAAAAAATAAATTTTGTTAATATCTCACACACATCTTGTTTTATTCAATTTTAACATCGACCCGTCCTTGTTGAAAGACCCTTTATATGAGATTCATTTTATACAGCTAAAGCCCCGGACCTAACAGTAGGTACTTTAAATCTATTCATTTTTCACTTAATTTTTAACAAAATCCGATGGAAACGGCGCCTGTAGGCAATGATTGAACATTTACAAATCCTTTATGGTTTAGAAAAATTAATGAAATATTGCAACAGGTAAAATACTTTTGGTGTCTCACGGCAAAATGAAATGGAATTGATTTTACAATGACCGCATGCATACTCAACGATGAATGATATTGACGGTGGAAATTTCAAATGTCGTAAGGGACTTTTAAATCCAAAATCCCTTACGACATTTGAAATTATGTATGAATATATGTATGTCGTATGTATTTTTATTAAGTATATATATAAATAAACCCAATAAGTAGCAATTACCTCAATAAAATTAATTAAATTACAGCGAAATGATCTAATATCAATTTAGTGCATTCAAATTTAAAGATGGCATAATAATTTTAAACGCGTCCGTTTCGAAATTGTACCTACGTTTAATCCCCCTAAGCAATTTGAAGTAATCCCTCTCCATGGCGCTACGGGTCTCGAAACGATAAATAAATAATGAAACTTGTTATTGCAGGGTACTTGGGACTTCATGGACGAACAAAACTATTTGAATTGTGGAATGTTAAATTTTCTTTACTTACTGTGAAACTATTACTTACTATACCTACTACAGAACTGGTAAAATTAAGGATACGCTGTTACCCACACCTCTGCCTACCCCTTTACGGGATACAGGCATGATGCTTATGTATGGAAAAGGATAAATTCTGCCTACAGTTAAAATGGAACAACCTGTAAAAGATGACTCCTACGATAAAACAATTTTCATAACAGCGAGATCAATTTCACTTTTGACAGGGAATCTCAACCCTCGTCATTTCCTTCTCTTTATTTATTCAAACATTACCGCGGGTACATCCAGGGGTGGATCATCGTTGTCTGGCGGGTATGGTGGTAGGAAGGGCCTCTTCGGTGGTCGCATGGGGGGCGTGGCAGTGAGCAGCGTTCTTGCTAGATGCGCCAGATCTGCTGTGCTGGAGACCGCGCGTGCCTGCGCGCATAGAGACTCGTAGCGACGAAGCTGGTTGTTGCTCTGGTGAAGAGAGAAGTTTTATTACTTAAGAGCGTTGTCACATTTTATCACCCCTCTCGCTCACACAGGATCAATTTTTTAAGAATGTTAAATGAAAAGATGATTTTTTGAAAAATGTGATCAATGGGCTCCCTACTAAATAATATTAATTTAATAGGTAATTATTAAAAACACATTTCTATTGTGTTATCTAATAAACTTAGCTCAATAAGTATTATGATCTATTTTTGAGATGATTTAAATAAATGCCACAATAAAAATGCGTTTTTAATAATTACCTATTAAATTAATATTATTTAGTAGGGAGCCCATTGATCACATTTTTCAAAAAAGTATATTTTCATTTAACATTCTTAAAAATTTGGTCCCGTGTGAGCGAGAGAGGTGACAAAATGTGATAGCCCTCTTAACTAGCTATGCCCCGCGGCTTCGTTTGCGTGGAAGTCGTAAGGTACACAATATAAATACATAATATATGATCAGCAGTAACACGGATACGATATTTTGCTAGATAAATGGTACCGATCGAATACAACATTGACGATTCGTGTTTGATAAAATAAATTGTTCGCATCGCTTTAATTAATACGTGATGTTTTTATTATTGTGTTATTCTTTCGGTAATTAGATTTATATTCAAAGAACAGATTCACTGTACAAGAAGAATATAATTGAACGATTCAATAGTAATTCAATGCAATACCTATCCTAATAATATTGCCAATATTCATTCCGAACCGAACCCCGCGGCTGATGTGAACCACTCAGAGCTATCTGGGTCGTAGAGGACATTGTGTTCATGTAAAAGCTTTTATGAAACGTATTGCAGTTTCATTGTCCATTTATAAGGGAACTCGGACTATAAAATAGTACAATTAGAGACTGCAGAGTTTGTTCGTAACCAATCTAAAAGGCTTTTAAGATTACTTTGTCTAGATCTTTTACCTTCACTACTGAATTTATCCAAATGTCAATTTTACTTTTCCGAACCACAAACGCCATTTAGACGGTAATCTTTCTTGGAAATGGAAAAATACAAGATCTCCATCGTGATTTACGACGCTTACCTACACCGAAAGCCATACATACAAATGTTATATGTGAATATAAAATAAATATCAATATAAATACCTACATATAAAAGACAGCTTTGTGTACCAAAATACATAATGTATATACAAGTAGCAGTACTGTATGTCCGTATTTTCGGATATCGGTTCCCAACTAACAAAGATCAAAAGTTAGACAGCTGAGCACACCAAATAATTTGCAAGTCGGGAACGACTGTTGTGCAAATCCCGATATAATATCAGTACCGTGTTGTGTAACCAGGATATTTTAATTGCCCTATTTGAATATGAAATTCTTGTTAGCAACCACAATGCTCGATATAGCAGACGTTTACGAGAATTCCCTTTATTGTTGGTTTAGCGCGCTGAATACTCGTAATTGTTGTAGTATTCTTTGTTACGATTAATAAAAGTTGTGCTTTTAAGAATTCTCCTAAGTAATCATTGCACTTAAGCAATATTTATATTTATGATAAATAGATATCATGGATCGCATCTTTATCTATTTTACTGTGTACATAAATAAATAAATCGGAACAACACAAAGTAAACACACATGTCAAGCAATAACTGGATAAAATTCAGCAACAGTAACCTTTTTTTTTTGTTACACAAAATGCCATAGTTTTTGGGTTTGGAGTAATGTAGGTTTAAAGGATAAAATCAGGAATGAAGCTTACCGGCAAAGAACCGGAGTAACCGACATAGCCTGCAGAGTAAGCAAGCTGAAGTGGCAGCGGGCTGGCCATGTTTGTCGAAGGACGAGTCCTGGAGTGGAGACCGCGTATCGGCAAGCGTAATGTGGGACGCCCCCCAGCTAGATGGACCGACGACCTTAAGAAGGTGGCTGGCACAGACTGGATGCGGAAGGCGGAGGACAGGGTGTTTTGGCGCAGCCTGGGCGAGGCCTATGTTCAGCAGTGGACTGCGATAGGATGAGTTGATTTATTGAGTGTAGGTAGGTAAAACCCCCTATAAAGAATATCTCCTGGATCCACGGTACAAAATGAGTACAAATCGTCAAACATAAATGATTCAACAAGCAATAGAGTGCAACAAACTATTGCTACTTTATGCGCTATAACCTTTAATCTCTTAAGTATCAAGAGTTTCCTTACGACCGTCCTCTCCTTGAGGGATAAAAGATACAGGTCAATCCACTTTATCTTCGGAAGTTATCTAATGTATCCATATAATAGCTGTCTAAGTTCATCAGTCAGGCCAAGTTGAGGAGGCAACTAATTCAGACACAAGATGGATGACTCTCAAACTGTCATTTTGACATGACGGAGCGTTTACTAAAGTTTTTGGATATTTCGGGTTATCGTTAGGACAAAAAAGGGTAATTTGCAAATGTGCGCAGAACCATTTAGGCCAGTTCAATATTATTTTCGTCAAATGGTTTCGATGTTGAATTAATTTTGCCGGGAGTCTATAACCGATTTCGAATAATTGCGCGTTAAATGAGCTGAAAGTTGTTTTAGAGCATTTAATAATTTTGCGAAGGGTGAAAGAAAATAATATCACTTTTAAGGCTTCGGTTTTCAACTTCGTTACAAAAGTACGAGGTTACTTTTCCTCTTTACGTAACAGTTATTAAAAAGAGAGTTTCACATTGTCGCTACCGACAAAAAAAAAGAAACTTTCCGTTTTCAACAAAGACTAAAAGAATTTAATTCACCAAAGAACTTTTACGTTTTCTTCGTTGGGCAATCGATCTATCAAAAAACAGTATTTACCTTATCCGTAACAATTTCTCCTTCTTGACAAATGGCTTCACTGACTGCCGAGGTCACGTCAGTCAGTATCTCTTCCAATTCCTGAAATAAAAAAAAAACTGTAAATAAACCGATAAGTTATACGATTAGGTACGTAATTGATTTCTTCAAGTGACCAGTTTTCAGGATCTGGGATCGAAAAGATTACGTCGACTCGGGTTTAAATACTTTTTGCTGCCTGAAAATGCAGAAAATAAGCAGGATATGTTGTGCTCTACAAAATTATACGTTATTATTATTATTACAAACAGTAGTTTTACATTGTTAAGTTTTATTATAATCCTTAAAACAGAGTTCCATATAACGGGGGATTCCGTTTTAAGGATTGTAACAAAACTTAACAATGTAAAACTACTGTTTGTAATAATAATAACGTATAATCTTGCAGAGCACAAGATATCCTGCTTATTTTCTGCATTTTCAATCTAAAATAAAAGAAATAACCAAACAAACGATGAGGGCGCCTTTGCGCACACGATATCCTCTTAATTTATTCAAGAATAAAATCGGCTTCTGACATCTGAAGCTACGTGAGCGTCAGTTTAATTAAACCTGGAGTTAGTTCGAGTCTGTTTGGAGCCCGAAGCTCCTTCAGCTACGGGTGCCGTGCAGGGCTGTCAAACACCGCGTACTCGATCTACGTACGAATACGTCCCATTCGCTGTCACATGTCAATACCGATTGTCTTGGGATTCGACCTACTTCTCTTTCGATTTCCCGATTTCATCAGGCAATTTTGTGGTAGCACAGATTTTCGTATTTCAAACAGGAATCGAACTCGAGTTCGCGTTCGTAACTTCAACCCTACTTTGACTAGTGGTGTTTTGTTTCGTCCTGAAGATTCCCGCAAGGTAAAGTGGGATGGGTACGGCACTTATAATATAATACTACTTCTGAAACATTTAATATTAGTGCCTACATCGTATTTTTGAGCGCTGTAATTGAAGTTATCCATTGATAAAATTAGACTGTCCCTGAAGTTTTTACATCAGTACTCATAATAATGTTCCTCTGAAATGTTAAGTTCATTACTTAGATACTAAGTAATACGTTAAGTGATTGAAATGTTTATAGCATAAAAAGGCATAAAAAGGCTGTATCCTCCTATAAGTGTATTAAATATTATTGATTCTATTGGCCGTGAAGCATTAGACATATTTGTTGTTTCATATTTTTTGGAAATGGATGTTACTTTACGGCGTTTAAAGAGATCAAATTTCTAAACTATATTAAAGGATGATTTTCAATGTGATGAACATTATTGAATGGTAAATATTTGGTTTCAAATCAAAACAAAGCAGAAGTATTTTAGAATAGAACAAAATGGATATATTGGCTAGCTAAAATACTTAGAGATCAAATGTACACACAAGCAGATCTTGAAAGTCTTTCACAAACAAAAACAATACTAAATATAGAACTTGTACTTTGGACAGACATAACAATGTTTATTTAGAAAGAAAGTACTGGGTACTTAGGCAGTGTTTATTTTATATAACCTCCGAATGTTTGCATACACAAGGGTAGCCCTAGTTCTCAGAAGGAGACAATATCTACTCGTCTACGTAAGCTTCAAAGATTCAAAACTTTTATTCAAATAAAATAGTTTTGTACAAGCTACTTATGAAAGTCAGAAATTAAGTGCTTATTTTCTATTTCTCGCTTTCTTTGAAGAAGGCTAAGTGACTGGTAGAGTGACGAACTTTGAAGTAGTAATATGGATTAGAATGTCCATGAATTGAACTCAGAAGAGGATTATAGAACAGGTATATCCATTTGCGGACACTGAGTGTTTTATGCTTTAAGATTGATAACGATAACGAATAAAATCCGGCTAGAAACTCCATGGTAACCACATTTTTCAAACCGACTATATAACGGGTGTAACGACCCTTAACGAAGCTGAGGGTCACTTTTTATTCCCGTTATTTAGATTTTTTTTTGTACTGGACTATACATGGGAACCTTCTGGTTACGGAGATATTGAAACATTGAATTTTCATACCAAAAATAAGAGGCGTTTCCCAGCGATTAATTTTATTTTGTACAAAGTTACTTAGTTTGATGCACAGAATGTTAGGTGACGGCGTCGTGATTGGTCTTTTTACACCCTGTATACAGACTTTTTTGTTTTATAACACACCGATGTAAAAATAAATTGTCATATTAAATGCTCATATTCTTTCCCTTTTGTATAATGTGCTTTTTTCCCCTTCCATCCCTCTCTATCTCAAGAAACGCTTCCAGTTTCTTTGCGATTCCCACACGACATTTTTAAGGTCATCAGATAACTTGAAGCTTAAAATGCAAATGCGGAATGCATTGACATTTTAAGCTTCAAGTTATCTTACAACTTTCCTTGACAAATCTTTTACTGTCCAAGCCGCTCGTTTGTGGAATGCATTACCAGTTCCAATAAAGCGCGCGCAATCGCTGCCTGTGTTTAAACGACTCGTGAAGGAACATTACTTGTTATTGTGATTTTGTTCTCGTTGCTGGCTGACAGTCGTCTTTTGTTTTCGTTGCTTACATATTTAGTATGTATGTATCTATGCATATATTATATAGCATATGTAAGTATCTGTGTATCTATGATAGTATATTGTACTTATATACTATTTATTTGCACCAAGAACAACCCCATTTTATGTCCAGAAAATGACTGTCCATTCCAAGGTTGCCTGGAAGAGATCGCAGTAAGCGATAAGGCCGCCAATCGTATGTTTTGTAGTTTATAATTTATCTATAAGTAATGTATAATATAATCTTGTGTACAATAAAGTATATATGAATAAATAAATAAAGTAAGGTCCTTATTAGAAACAAAGATACAGCCTCTATAAAATCATACAAAACGGGATACCAAGTCCCGAAAGATAGAACTGACAGTCTTGCTCACGATTGCTTACCTGCAGTATAGTCGGAAGTGTATGTTTATGATACTGATCCAGCATAGCGTTGGTAGCTGTCAGCTGTTGCACGTACGTGTTGTGAGAGTCATAGTACGTCGCTAAAGTGGCTGGCGTCGGGTTGTTGCAGTAGTTCAGGAAAGCCCCTCTGTAGTCTTGACGACTCTGGAATTTGGAAAGAAATAACTGATAAGTATTTCTGATGATGTGATAGGTAGAAGTGAGTAGAAGTAACCGGCCTACCACAACCCTCTAAACTGATGAATGGCTCTTTGCGGGGACTGCATTCGAGAATTCTGTAAATCTTGTTGAAGTAACTGGTCGGTCGTCCACTTAGTCATGACTTTATGAATGACCATATATCTATAACAGTAATATCTGAAAAGGCTGAAAGCTGAAAGTAGAACGCAAGACGCATGATTACAGCCGGGGTGAACGCGTATGCTATTATAAAAAAGAAAATCAATCACCTCATAATTACCATACAAACATAAAACAAAATCTGCACTGCCAACTATTTTCGTAAACGATGCAATGCTTCCAAGACATTCGCGATGAATATTTTCGCGTAAGTGGTTAGAGTAGACGGCAAAACGGGCAATTTTATGTACCTGTCTCTTTTATGTAACTGCGCTAGCATTGTCTTGTATTTTATATTGACAATTTAGGACAACACGGTATGTAAGTCAATGGTTTAAAGTTGTGCCATCATGTATATTAAAACATAAATTGTAGAGTAATCCAGAAATAGGGATTATGACTAAAAATATTTTTTGTCCGTCGGGTAGATTATAACAATTTTGGACACGGATTTTTTCTTTTTTACGTAATCAAAAGATTACGGCGATACTTTGAGTTAAAATGTGGCAGGACGTCACACCTTGCTAGATTTTATTCTGTGCGTTTTATCTAAGTAATTTTTGATTAATATGATAATGAAAAAATACGTGTCTAATATTTTTTTATTATCTGACTGACAGACTAAATAATTTTTTTTATGCCACATCATCTCTATCGACATAATTATTTGTAATTAATATTGTTCCTAGACGTAGAGACTGAACGCTTAGGGAAAATGATTAATTAGTAATTACACCACTCGTTTTTTACACACTGCCACAAAGTAAAAAAAGATAGCAAAGGTAATTAATTAACTGAAAGATACCTTTCGAATTAATTAAGAAATGTTTGTACCTACATTTTTGTTTCGAAATTGTTTTGAAATTATAAATATTATTCATAGTCATTATTATTTTTTATATCGTAAAGACTAAATGATTTCTGAATGCTTATTAAATTGAGTAAATGTGTTGTGAATACCCTTGTCGAATTACACACATCAAAAGTATCTAGGGAGGAAGTACGTTTTAGAGTATCGCCGTAATTGAGGATTATTGTTTTAACTTTTTTGGATCGTTATTGATTCTTTTTAGTAAATTTCACTATTTGAATAAAGAATTTTCTTTAAATTTTGATTAAAAATATGAAATCAACCGTCAATCAGGATTCCTGTAAAAGCGTTTAATAGTGTTTTTACGTGTTGACAGCAATAACTGGGGCGCCTCCATATGAAAGCTGTAGACCAATTTTCAAAAAGTTAAAGGTTCACTAGATTCTTTTTTATATTTTAGAAATAGCCATATTTGTTAAAAAAAAATCACAATTCTTCTCCACAGTAGCCGAAAACAATAGATTAAAAAAAGAGACCCCACCAAGTTAAAAAACAATTTTGTAACAGCATTCTCCACTACAGAAACAGCTATCTCATGTCCATAAAAAAAAAACAATCATATACCAAAACTATTAACATAACTAATAAGAGAAGCCATGTTTTCAGTTTTTTTTTGTAAAAATTAAATTTTATCACGGCCTTTAATTTTTGCAGAAAAAATCTGAAAACATGGCTTCTGCAAAAAAAGATATTACAAAAAAAAAAACAACTGACTTCAAAAAAAAAACACTACAAAGTGGAAAATAACATTTCGGAAGTCGGTTTTGTATTTGTGTTTTTTGCCACCGAATTACAAATTAAAGTTATTTTTCACTTAGTAGTATTTTTTGGAAGTCGTAGTCGGTTGTTTCTTTATTTGTAAAAAAGTTTTTTTATTTTTCACTTTTTAGTGGGTCAGTCGGTGTCTTGGGATCTGTATTTTAGTTTTTTGCCACTGAATTCCGAAATTAAAGTTATTTCATAATTTTCAGTTAATTTCTTTTTGAAGTCGATTTTTTTAAATTAAGTACTTTTTTATTTCGTAATTTAATTTAAAAACTGGAATATTTGTTTTTAATGAGTAGTTAATAGTTTTGTTGTAAATATTACACTAGAATTTGACCAAGGTTCTGAGATATTTTCCTTTTGGTCAGGCCGTCACGCTTCGAGTATTAGTCCATATATTGAATACTACCAAACAGATTTTGATAAAACTTGCACTGTTCCCTAAGTTGAAGTAAATGTAAGCCAATAAAAAAGTGCTAATCCGATTATCAGTTTCGGAGAAATTCGTGGACAAACATACATACAAAAGCAAATGCTATAAAATTTTGTATGTTTGATTGGAAGCCCTAATAGATTATCATATTATGTCAATATACTGCAGTTCCAATAATATTTCATACATACGTGTAGAATTGATAACCTCCTTCTTTTTTTGAAGTCGGTTAATTACTTCCAAGTTGATGTTGCAATGGTCACAAAGTACCTAAAGATCTTCAGTTCAGGTATTACCTAAAGATCTTCAGTTCAGGTATTACCTAAAGATCTTCAGTTCAGGTATTACCTAAAGATCTTCAGTTCAGGTATTACGTACGAAACGGTACTATTTATTTACTTCGTGGTACAGCATATTGCATTCGAACGCATACGGAACTGAACAATCACAATAGCAATCCACATCTTTCAATATTGTCTGATAGATTCATGTTCGTTTTATAGTTTTCATTTTCTTTATTGTTACATCAGAATATTTCAGTGGCTCGTGGCTAAATAATAACAGCCGCATGGGTCGATTGAAAAGCTTCGTTTGATTACTTATCGAAACCCTCCGTGCCTCAGAAAGCACGTTAAGCCGTTGATCCCGGCTGTCATTCGTAGATCTTTGGCAGTCGTTACGGGTAGTCAGAAGCCCAAAACTTTGACAACCACTCTTACCAACGTGTATCGTGTTACCCAGTAACTGGGTTGTGGAGATAGGAGTCGCTTCATGTAAAATGCTAGTATTCAGCTGCTTCCGGTTAGACTGGAAGCCGACTAGAACGTAGTTGGGAAAAAGGCTAGGCAGATCGATGCATCAGACTATTTAATACAACAGATTTGCAATATGGAATATAGGTACACCTACAGTCACGAGCACTAATATGTATACACTTAGTGAAATTAAAAAGCGATTTTCTCGTGGAATATCGATAGCAACTTAGAGCTGCCTACCTGTTTCATATTCTATGTGTTCCAAAACACTATGTTCGTAACAACATAAAATTACAATCAATACAGTAGAAGAAAATCAGTTTTAAAAGTAGCTAAGTGTATACAAATTAGTGCTCGTGACTGGTTTCCAGCTTTCATTAACTGATTGTTTCATTTTCAACTTAGTGCTGTGTGAAATTAAGCCGCTTATTGTATGTCGTCACATTAAAATGTTCACAATGGCGTCGTACAGTCGTACTGCGAACGCCCAAAGTAAACGCTGTTATTAAAATGTCGTATTCCATTAATGTTCGCTACGAAAATTTGGCTCCGCATAAATTCTCACACGGAAATTAACAATGCTTGAGTGGTTCCGAAACGGCCACACAATAATGCCGACATTGTGTATCTATTTGTGTATTTATGACACTTAAAATTAGTTTTGCTTCGTAAAATTGTATAGAGTTCCCGAAACGATAAATTGTAATTGTCCATTTTTACATATTGATGCGCAAATTGACCAGACTACCAACTGCAATTGAAGCAATTGACACGTAAAAATTGACAATTGCAAATGATTGTTACGGGGACACTTTACGAGCGCGGATTTGTTTTATTTTTATTGACTTCTTTAAGCCCTCAGCGAATTGACTATTGCCGTTTGCGACGGAAAATGGGCTATGAAATACCTACGTAGGTACATATGTAAGCTCTGTTCCAAAATTATCTGATGAAAATGTTAACAAATGGATCAGAAAACGTACCTGTCAATGCTAATTTGTAGTGCCACTTACAAGTTGAGCCCTTTGACTTTATTAATTGAACACTTAAGCCCGGAATTCTTATTTGAAATCAGTTTAAAAATGTTCTTCATTGACCGTTGAGGTAAATTTTATAACCTTATTTTTGTCGATGGTTTTTAATTACAATTTAATAATGTTATTAAAAGAATAATTGTTGGAAAAAATGTTGAGATATAAAGTTGAAACCATTCTTATTACAGATGACAGACATACTAATTTTCTTTAGTGAGCGATTGAGTAAAAAATTTACCTAAAAACAGGGTTTGTTTACACTGTCACCAGATACTTTTGGAACAGACTATACGTAGGTATGAAGGTACACACGGATTTGCTTCAATGTGCGATCAATTTTATAGATACTCGACAATCTATAGCTGGTCGTCCGACCGCACGGCTGATTGGCTTCCAGTGTGCTCCCGGTGAGGCGTACAAAGATCACATGCGATCGCAATTAATTTCTCGATGGCGATTTTTGCATAGCGCCACCTGAATAGATGAATACGGGATGCGATAAAGCGATCGTGGTTTTTTTTGCCATCGGAACTCGGAACTTAGGTAGGTTGTGGTAGACATGTGGGATGGGGTAGGGATGGTGAGTGCATCATTATTACTTAACAATGAAGCGAGAACTTCTGCTAATGTTGAAGCTGACGTTATTATGATAAATGATTTTATTTCTGTAAGTAGGTTTATACAAACACTTTTACATGTCAAACATTTTTTTTTAAACTAGATGAGGCCGGCGTTTCCTATCTGACTACTCTGAGAAGAAAGGCCCTATTAAAACTATGCTATATGGGCTATTAAAACTACATTGCGGTCCAACGCTAAAAGAGATGCGAATATTAAATTAATTTGTTTGCTATGTTTATATAAACCAAGAAGGCGAAAGAATAAAACAAAATGAAATTAAAGTTGTTAATTTATAAAGCGGAGAGTAGAGAGAGGCCAAGTCGTCACAAGAAGAATATTCCAAGCGCTGAGATTATTTGTGTACTTATCGAATGGGAAAATAAAATGAGAAAATGATGGAAGCGCGCGGTTTACCGACATCAAATTATGTAAAGAGTTGTTTAGCTTTGATTTTATGTCCCATTACGTGTTTGACTGGCGTTTCAACGACATTTAAGTCGATGTTCTAAAGAATATGGTATTAGCTTTGCAACAGATGTAAAGTCACCATATTTTGAGGAAATATCGTTAGCACCAACGTTTGAGTTAAAGTTATAAAAGATTAATAGCACCTCATCTTGATCTCAAAGATATTCAAATGCATTATTTAGAGGATAGTTGTGCACTGAACATTCAGCCTTGAATTATTTATAGGCACTTACAGTAGGTAAAGGTAGGTGTAGGTAGGTCTTTGTAAATCTACAGGATTGTCACATTTGCACTTTTAAACAGGAACGAAGAGAAGTTTATTAGATGGATTAGATAGTCAAAGTCTTTATGTTAGTAAACCTTAATTTAAGCCAGAGGCCTCCAAAATTATTGAAGGGAATGGCCAAGTAATCTCGTTTTAACACATCTCAGTATCCTTTTGGGAGCGTCAAATAGATTCGAACACTCACACTTCGCTACGGGATTGGACGGATGCTTAAATCCAATTTCTTTTGGTATTTCCGGATTGATTCGCTACTGTTACCACGCTATAGTTTTTAGAGGCTAAGATAAAATTAATGTTCTGTCAAGCGCCTTTTTATATTTTTTGGTCTTATTTCCGGTCTGAATTAGTTTACGGGACTTTGAGGAATCCTCCCAGCGTGTAATTGTAAATTGTAGGTAATCTACTCTACCACCAACATATCAGTGCGAATATTGTATAGTTTTGTTTTGGCTTCCTTATTCCTTCCTTCCTGGACGTCGTATATCGTCAGATTGCTTCCACATCCAGCAAAAAAGAAAGCTGACTTCAATATGTTCAGTGTGAATAAGCACTTCATCGTTCAATTTCATTCTCATAAAAGTTTGGTGCGAAATACTTACATAATGCGGCCGATAAGAGCCGATGGTTCGATAAAAGCACTATACGTTATCAGGTTAGGAGCTTTTACGGCCGCAAAGCTCGTGGGAACTCCGTATTCTCCGTCTGCCTACCCCTTCAGGGCTATTAGGTGTTGCGTTGGTGTTATGTTCCTTAATTAATTAATTATTAGCGTGACTTGCTGAGTTTGCTTTTACAATTACCGGCAAAGTATGGGTTCTATCAAATTGGGTCAGTAGTTGGACCCATATCAATACATAAATTGTTTAAGTGCCTGAACGTGACTTTGTTGAAAGTTCGTAAAATATTGATAGCACTCGTTCGAAGGGGCTGCCCCTTTTTTGTTACATTGTTTGTTAGTTTATAAAGTGGGGATCTTTGATACTCATCTACAAACATACTTACTTATGCAACTACTTTATGTAAAGATATATGTATCGTTATCATAAAAAAAATAAATGGAATATAAAATGTTTTAAAAACAAAATGGCCGGATGTGTTCACGTATCCTAACATCTTGCTTCCATACTTCTAAAAACACACTCTTGAAGATCGTTTATACCTTAGTCAGTTGATCGTCAGCCTTCCCGAGGATCACTTCACATCCCTCCCGATGGGCGAACAGCTTCCGAGCCTGCACTTTCATGTGGAAGGTCTTCTCTATGAGTGGTGTCGACACCAGCCTCTCCAGTGATTGCGCTGCATTGTTGAACCCCAGCACGTCTGCTTCCACCTCCTGGAGTAACGTCTCCCACGTGTGAAAGAGTGATGATGGACATGTTGCTCTGAAAAAGAAGTATATCTTTTAATTGATTGACATTAGAACGGAAAAATAGCGTACTTCAATAATGGAATGAGTCAAAAGAAAACACGTTGGCGTCCTCCTGACTGCAAAATTCGGTCGCCAATGCATCAGCCAAGTTCGGTTATTGAGCGTTCGTTACAGCAGAATCTGGAAAGATCATGTGCCATTTTCAGCTGTCAAAGTTTACAGATTGACAACGATGATGCTGTGATAGAAATACTTAATTCGAGGTCAGGCTTTTAGTTTAAAAATTACAAAGAGTTCGATAGGTAGTTCCTTTTGCCAATAGGTGGAATGATGAGCAAGTTGGATCCGGGAGGTATTACTGTACATTGCTTATCTGTTCCGTCAGATTTTCTCTAAAGGGCCTTTGACGTCCATCTAACCATTCTACTCGTAAACAGCTAAACTAGACTAACGTATGTGACTTTGACAAATGCTTTAATTCCTCTATACTCCTTTATGTATATTCTCTTATCAAGTTCGCCATTCAGTAATAACTTCAGTCAACGTACGTCGCACAGCCTCAGTGTCTATTTTCTTCGTCAAATTATAACGATGCTTTTTTTTAATTTTCTTTTTTTGTGGGTGGGAAATCATCAAATGACTTCTCCCGCTCTGGGCGGAGCGGGAGGGCGTGTCAGACTTTTACTGACTAAAACCCACCCGTGTTCCTTCAGTTGCCTATGCCAGGGCCACGGTAACTCTTTCGAATATCCCGCAACCCTGGCTGGAAATTATAACGATGCTGTCCGTGTGTTAACGCTCAGCAGTGCTATTCCGTAACTTTCGACTTCACAGAAATCGATAGCGAGTTCCGTTCATTTTAAAATTGACATCATAAATCATCCGGGATTCACACCTCGACACTTATCCGAGTTTAGAATTGGTCTTTAGAATAGCACAACAGGACTGGCTTGCAAAATTAGCGCGCCTTTAGAATTGCGTCCTTATTCCTTGACTCTTGCGATCAATAGTGATCTATCATTGGGTGACAAAGTAATTTACTTCCTATAGCTCATCGTACCATAGGTTCTGTGGTACCTATCCATATACTCAACACGTCATCGATCTTATTGGAGCCGTTGTCGTGTGTGCTATATGACGGAATTCAGTTGGCTGGCATATCGGCGGCTCACGAAACTAGCTCGTTGTCGTAATCCCATTGTGCAATATGGACAAGTAATTTATTGTTGCGATCCATTTTAAACTTGGTGGTTAATCATTTTATGCTTTTATTTATTTTGTAGTTTATATTGCGTAAAGATAAGCTGTCAACATCTTGTTTTGTTTTTCTGTCGTGTTTGATGCCGCATCCGTGTATATTATTATTTTTTCCAGTGGTTATCATAAAATTCAAAAGGTTAGGGAATTATGTATTTTCTTTTTATGATAGTTTTATTCTATTTTAGGAAACAATAATTTCATACGATCAAGTAACATAGCTTTTACACATAATAATAATCTGTCACAATTTACTGTGAACCACTTTAGCTGTCAGCAGAAGTAATAAAATTGGCCATATGAAAGTGCATGCAACCGTTCCAATTGTGTTGTGTAGTGAATTGTGACGTCATTTGCCACGAGAGCGGAAAAACGCGGAAAGGTATCAAGAGCAAACTAATTGGAAACTCAATGCTGTTGTTTAAAAGCGTATAAAGTTTACAGATTCAATTATTTTCCGACGAAAATTTAAGAAAATTAAACATAACATAACATCACGCCTTATTTCCCCGAAGGGTTAGGCAGAGGTGTACCTATAGTAAGTACACCCACATTTCGCCAGTTATGTTTAAGTCCCATGTAATAGGGGGCGAGCCTACTGCCATCTACCGGGCACAAATCCAGACTC
This sequence comes from Fissipunctia ypsillon, assembly GCA_947568875.1. Lineage (NCBI taxonomy): Eukaryota > Metazoa > Arthropoda > Insecta > Lepidoptera > Noctuidae > Fissipunctia > Fissipunctia ypsillon. The sequence goes on along the minus strand of OX387647.1, from coordinate 16,466,600 downwards.
CGGGCTGCTACTGAGAAATTCCAGATAGAAAAACCCAATAACACTTTGCCCTACCTGGGAATCGAACCCAGGACCTCATGCTCAGCAGTAGCGCTTGCGACCATAAGACCAACGAGGCAGTCAAACAAGAATCAAACAAGAATTTAATATTCTGAAAATGTAAAATTAAACTCGTTTTGTTTTATTTTCACAATACCCACAAGTATAATTATTTCAGTACCATGCATGTGTGTATGAAACAGTTTCCCGCTATCCGTCTGCAAATGACACATCAATAAGGTTAAAAGCTTTACTTTAATAACCCGAGCGCACGTCTATAGTATATGATTGTTTTATACAGCGTGTTAGTGTTATTGAACCTTTTGCTATTTCCGGCTAACAAACGAATAATGATGTTAGTGAAATTAAACTTGAAACGATACCTACTGTTAATTGGTTTTGTAAATTATTATTGAATAACAAATTGACCTATCTATAGATGTAATTTTAAAAGCTGAAAGAAAGCAGTTTTTCGTTATTTAAATATATCTTGACAGTTATTACATGAGCCTTAACTTGTCAAGAACAGATAAATGAGCCAAACATAAAAGGAAACAATTTACATTTTTTTCATAAAAGTCTTGCCAAATCATGATTTCGACGTTTTGTAGCTATAAAAGAATGTTGTTGATAATAAGGTACGATTACTTTTATTATCCAAACGATTATCCTTTCGTGTAAGAAAATACAACAAATGGAAACATTTCAGCTCATGTACACAGTATGATTGCATTTTCAACAAACCAGCACAAACAAATGATATCTATCAGGACTTCAATACAAGGGACTAATTGCTTTTAGATGCTGACGTAAAATATTAGAAATTTAATAGTATACTAAAAGAAGAAGTCTTAGAAAAACAGGAAACGTAAATAAAGTTTTCTTGTAGTACATGAAACGTGTAAGCTAAAATAAAACACTCTGTATAATTTTCTAGACTCGAGAAAAATAAAACAAAGTAGGCAACTCTCGCGAAGCTTCCCTGTTCAAAAATTCAAAATAAAGGCGGTAACACAATGCAAAACTTTTATCAATATCCGATAGCCAATAAGTGCAGCGACTTCTCTTGACGTGGTCTGAGTTGACGTTCGTGTGGGGAGATAACCGCCATTACCGCGGGAAACCGGGTCACATGCCTTTGATATGCCAGGATTTAGGGCACATACTTGATGTAAAAATAGGTAAGCATATCACAAATTTTTATCATTGGGTAATCCCCTTTATCTGAAAATGTATGTCAATGTTTGGCGAAAAAATTACTTACTAACTAATAATTACACACACACACGCACACACATTGACTACATTTTTTGCACTAAGAAGTGGAATTAATAAATGGACCAATACATTTTTACAAAGCGTGCTTATTTATTTGCTATATTCTTGTATTACATGTAAGTTTTAGTTAAAAATGATTTTCTTTCCCAATGCTCAAAATATAAAACATACTTTGAAACCTTTTCTACTTTACACAGTGGACAATGAGCTCAGCAATTACATAGTTTTAATTTGAATTTCAAATCCATCAAATTAGGTCGAGCCTAAGTAAAAGCTCGCCACTGGGAGCGGTGGAGATTAAAGGCCTTTGTTTCATCGCATATTGAAGGGATAACCCTTCAATATGAAATTTTGTATGAATATTATTTTTATATGGGCATTGAGTTTTATTTCATTTTATAATTTGATTTAGGTTTTATGTTATGTAAAATATGTTGTAACAATATTTTTTTTATCCTCCATCTATTTTTATCTATTACGAACAGGTAAACCATAAATTATCCCAATCTGAAGATCAGGTTTAACTAAAATATTACATCAAGTACTTATCTAAAATATTTTTTCAAAATAAAATCTAAAGTATTTTTTTAAACTAAACACGAACAACTAACGTCGTTTTGGTCCTGTAAAGTTTACTGGAACTTAAAATGCAAAACATTACATTTGCGAAGATAAATCAGGGAAAAAGTACCACCCACCCCTTCGCCGAAAAGTTCCACTGTGTAGTTGACATAATTTCGCCTTTTATTTTGCTTTGGATAATTTTTTAAAGCTTGGTTTACATGACACAGCGGATAACGACACGACATGGAGGGCCCTCAGTCCGTCACAGACGTGCTGGAGTGGATATTGTGAACGCCGCTCAACACTTGGAATTATTGGAAAAAGCGAGGCATCGCTCAAAGATTAGTCTCAATATTATCTTTTGTTGCTTCGAGTTATTCAAACGCCGTTTCTTCAAGGCTACGTATTGTGTTATTCCTTAGCCAGCTTAAATGCCTTTCCATGCCTATTCATATTTTTTTTTATAAATGTTTGTTGATTTGACAAATTGCTTCAGAATTTCTCTACATTTTTGGCTTGACAATCAAGTTTTGTTTGAGGACTGTTTTGGTTTTATTTGATGTTAAATAATTTAGGTAAAGTAGAAAGAAAATTCAGTAAAACAATCATGAAAATGGAATGAACAAAAATGAGAAAATTGGGTTTTAAATACGGCTTTCCACAATAAGTGGATTCAAAAACCTATTTACCGCTTGGCTAACCAAATTCCAATTTTATCCTGTTTTAGAAGCGAAATATAATTAACAAAGCGTTGACAAACGTTTGTGGAGGGTTCATACTCCCCATAGAATTAACGTAGAACATTCGTTTTATTATTTTTAGGATTCCGTACCTTAAGAGGTAAAACGGAACCTTGTAACTTACTTATTTATATTAAAGAAATATAAATAAGTAAGTAGTAAGTAGTGAGTAGTAAGTGTGTATTAAGTAGTTATAACCTACATAGGTTATAACTTACCTACTTGCTTATTTATATTTTTATAAAAATCACGTGAACTTTGCTACAAAAATCTTAGATGACAACTTTGATTGTACAAGCAACGTACTTTGCTGTGCACACATTCCCCTCAGCAACTTTGTTTTCCTACGAACAACCCTGTCAGTATTGACACGAACAACAGCTAAGCCTCTTGTCGCCTCCGGTTCTTACAGAGAAAAGAAAACAATTGCTAATCTCTTAACATGAATTGCAAATTCTTCTTTGAGTACATTTACCTACATAATTGGATTTGTTATTCTCCTTCTGATTTTCCCGATTTAATTAAAGAGAAATCGGTCATTTATAAAAATAAAAAAATAAAAATAATATTCATTTCATTCAGACTATAAATGTCCATAATATTTTGTTAGTGCAACATTATCTTAAAACTATGTAAGTAATAAGATCAATAAAATTAATGTATTTAAGTAAATTAAAAAAACAAAATAAATAATTAAAATAAATTAAAATACACCAAAATAATACCTGGATGAGGTTGGCACAGGAGCGTGGGGATTAGCACATGAAAAGAGAGGCCTACCTATGCTCATCAGTGGGTTGAAACGGGCCGTGGATGATGATGATGAAAATTAAAATAAAATTTAAATACTGAAATAATTTCAAATTAAAATAAAATTTGAATAAATAATTAAAATAAACTACAATATTATTTATGGTGTTGCTAACAACGTGGCTTCAAGAATTATAATTTTAATACAAACGGTATGGAAACAATAGTTATTGTTAACCAACCCAGTAGTAGTTAACCAGAAACTACTAAAATTTTAACATCTAATTTAGTATTCTATTATGCATTCTTAGATATTGTAATCCACTTTCCGACAAAGGCTTTACAAACAACTGTAAATATTAAATTCCAATTTACTCTAGTGTTTCACTACATGTCGTAAAGTTTACGCTTAACGATAGCAGTAGTGTAGCTTCGTAACCCATTTTATCTTTCCTAGGAACACTTTATTGTCCATTTGTCTTCTCAACTGTCCATCAGTTAGACAGAGGTCCACTTTTTACTCTCTCGACTGTTTGACTGACGTAAATAGAACTTAATTTTCAAAGTTCGATAAAAAAATCTTGACAAGTCTGTGTTGTTCTATTACAGAGCTTCCCCACTTTGCGCTCATGAATATTCATCACGTTAAAGGATTTGTTCAGTGGTTATAAAAGGTTTTTTATTATTCACCCCAAGAAAAGAGTCTTAATTTGTTTTAGAACTTCGGGAACGCTTATATTTAAATCAAACTGAAAGTTCTTCCACTTGGAAACGCTTTGCGACAAATTAGTGTCAATCTGATTTAAATTTACTGCACCTCAGCTCTCCATGTTGTTTAAAGTTTATTTTTTCTTGTGTTTAACAAACATTTGTTCGGTAAACTGTTACCCGTTAACAACAGCTCTTCCATTAGCGAGCTATTAGTAGGGATCACACAACTAAATTTCCAACTAGTATGGAAGTCATCTATCAACGTTTGACAGCTACAGGGTTCACAGGATGACACGTCGGTTAAGAGCCTCTGAAACTAATCACCGACGTCTACCGCTAAAAGGGCATGTCGAGAATATACCTCGAGGAACTAGATTAAGTCCTATTTGGTAACTGCCGGCGAAATGGAATTTTCGAACCCTTAAGGGGGATGCACTAAGGTAAAGGTCTAAATTTTCTTAAGTTAAACGTAAGAAAATTTATTTCGACCGCGCGCTTTCACCTTAAGTGGACCCAAGATTTGATGTCGGACATGTCGATAATCGTTTCATGTATCCGTTAGTGCTATTATTTATATTTAAGCGATTTTCGCTTCTGGTAATTGGGCAATTGTACTTTACCTGAATGTTTTTGTGCGTGTTGGTTATAAAAGCTTTTTAAATTGCTTTAGAGTTATCAGTACGATTCTCTTTCAGTCTCTAAAGGTAGGTACATTTACCTGCCATTTAAGGAAAGAAAATGACGCGCAGAAAAAGTATTCATATGACAAAAGTTTTGAAGAATGATCGGTTCTTTGTGAACAAAGAATACTGTATGGTAGAACTATGTGTTGTTAAATGCACTACCTAAGTGATATGAATGTTTTTTTTAATTAAAAGTGTATGTTATATGTAATAACACAATCAGTTAGCAGATCTGTCCACGCAAATACTCGCACCTAAATGGATTGAACATTCGTGTGTAACCAGGAATATTTTTTAGGACCCAGACATCATATCAATAACGAGAGTATATAAATAAATATATGTAATAGTACGCAATATTTATGTGTTCGTTTCAATAGGAAACAATGATAATAACTCAGTAATCTATTCCCGCGCAAATGTTAAAAATGGCGGACGTTTGACCTGTCAGTGTCACTTTTTACGATACATTTTGTTTCAGTGTTGAATTTGGCTTGTAAAATATAAGGTGAAATATTTAACGAGCTGAATGTTTTTGAGTTCGGTATCTTAATGGAGTTTCGCCACAACTGACAGAGCGAAGAGTGGAGCGAACGAAGCTTACTTTACTGCGGTGAGCCCGATGACAACATTAACTTTGCATCGCTTTTAAAATTTGCCATTACCAGTTTAAGGTACTTTGTGAGTAGTATGGAATGATAAATGTTTTATAAGATCAACTATAACTAATTCAAACGGCCAGATAATTACAAAATTGTTAATGTACAAAGTAATATATAATATAATGTAAAAAATAGGTACAAAGCTATGATTTATTCAAATCGAATATTATCTATTTTGGTAAACTACGTTTATAGAAGAGTTTATTTATTTAATTATTTATGTATGTGTATTATAATTTGCGTACAAAAGTACTGCTGAAATTTCTTCCAGCAGTTCTGGGAAAGGAAAAGTGAAAAAAAAAATGTAGACGATAGTGTGTGAGAACAAGAAGAGAAGAGAAGAATATAAATATGTGTAGTCTTATACTAAAATATTAAATATATACACTAACATAACATCAGGCCTGTATTCACGAAGGGTTGGGCAGAGGTGTACCAATAGTTCACCCTTTCACCAGTTATGTTTGAGTCCCATGTAATAGGGGGCGAGCCTATTGCCATCAACCGGGTGTGGCGGCATCGCCACAATGGAACGCGTCACACTGACGTCACGCAAAATCCTGCATCGCGCAAACAGAGTTTACCGCGCAACTAGCATATATACAACATCCCGACATCAACCGTCGGGCAGTAGCCCATCAGACGCAACACCCGTCCGGTCGGAGGATCCTCCGTTTTCATAGAGGATGAGTGAACTTTACACCCTGTTAATCATGCCTCTATACTGGTGACCCCGAACATGAACGTCAGCGCAGCCTTCGTGCAACTACTACAGCGTGACGTCATCAGCATCGCTTCCTCGAGCTCTCGAGCGGCGAGTCACACAGCCAGCCAGCACTCACGGCTTCTACGGGTATCCTGACCACCAGCATGCAGCGACCGCGCATACCTGGTCATCACCCTCAGCCTCATCAGCAACCTTGGCACAGCACACTGCACTCTCGGCCGGTCAAACAAGCAGAGCCCTTCAAACCTCTCCTGGTCGACGCCAGCAGTCAGCCTCAACCCGGCGCTGTAACACATCCGACGCACTGGAGCATAACGCAGCGCCACCCCGACTCACTGGGGGCATCTCCGCAGACAGTTCCGACTCAGCGTGAACTATGCGGCACCCGGTTCCGACTCACTGGAACCTCAACTGGCCCTGGCAAGCATCGCAAGATACACGACTCCGCCCACTATCGACCTCCGGTCTCCGGAGGGGAGTGATGTGGCGGCATCGCCACAATGGAACGCGTCACACTGACGTCACGCAAAATCCTGCATCGCGCAAACAGAGTTTACCGCGCAAATAGCATATATACAACATCCCGACATCAACCGTCGGGCAGTAGCCCATCAGACACAACACCCGTCTGGTCGGAGGATCCTCCCTTTTCTATGGAGGGTGAGTGAACTTTACACCCTGTTCCTCATACCTCTATACGGGCACAAATATTAAATATACCTACACATACCACATGCCCCGGAATAGAGGCATAATCTCTTAAGGTGTCATTGTACTCATTTATGTTCGCATAACTCTTCAAAATGTAGGGAACAGCAGTCTTTTTTCACGATTTTAGGTTTGGTCCCATAGTGAAAGTTGTTAATAATGATGAGTACAATGACCCCTTAACGAGGTTGTGCCTTAATTCCGGAACATGTTGTCTAATGCAAAAAATTAAAATATACATAAATAAATACATAATGATAAATTATACATATATGTCGGAAATACGTTAGTCGTCGTTTGCCTAATCGGGACGCCTGCGCCACCAAGCGGCGCTCGGCAGTCTACAACATAACGCTCGTCGAACGGAGTTAAGCTGAGTTTGTCGGTGGCTGTCGAGCAGTGAACACGTTTAGAAACGAAAGCTAGTGTGATTAATTTGATCGTAAATTATAATTTGATTTGTACTGCTAACGGTTTTTCTATTGCGCAATAACCAACACTACACATAGTACGCCCACAGTAGTATATTGCAAACGGTAACTAGAGAGATGTACATTCTTCTCACCTCCCTGTTGCCTCACTTCTTCTCTCTTCTTCTTTCATCTTGTTCTTCTTCCTTCTCCGTCATAAATGTGTATAAAAAGGAAGGGTAATGCTCTTTTGCTCGATATTTTTATAGAGAACAGTTTTAAACCACGAATGCAAGGCGGACGTGAGTTCTACAACCTCACAGCATGGACAGAGAAGGAATAAGAATAGTAGCTTGTTTTATGAGGATGTGATTTAAGGAGGGATCAAAGGTATGATCTACACGGTGCGTCGTTAGGGCGAGCGTAAGAAAAATGCTCACGCAGGCAGAGTTATTCGTTAATTAAAGCGTTATTCAAATGATTCTGATAATGCCATAACAGAATCATTTGAATCAAGACATTCAATTGAACACACGAAGAAAAAATGGCTCCAGTTTTTCATCAGTAGTGGAATGAATAATTAAAATCCTAAGATCAACGTTGTCTTCAAGTATCTTCCCTACATTTTTCCCAACTCTAGTTACCGGGGTAAGTTTTTTTTACCAATTAAAATTCGATCATAATATTGGAAATTGGAAGCGCGTCGTTTATTCAACGAAACGATTTTTATATTTGATTGATGGTTCTTTGGAGTAAAAATATTGCCGCGAATTGACAAAGGATTGTGGGCAAAAATGTATGGGAGCTGGTCCCACTACCGCCTCAGTTAAAACCACTGTAGTGTTGAAGACATTACTTCTCCCCTTACTCCGGCCAAGGCGCATCAAAATCTGTCTTAGGGTTGTTCAGTTCTTCCAATGCTAGGTTAGTTCAAGTACGGTTTTACGGTTATGACACGTATAAAAGAGTTTGGTTTAGATTAGGTGTCAGTTTCAGTTAGGTTAGCAATTAGATATATTCATGTACAGATAGATAAAAATGAATTGATGAATAAGAATACTTTATGTCCCATGAGACAAAAAAACTAACATTTTGATTTACTAAAGCTTCTGGGTGTCCTTATCTATGGAGTCCAAAAACAGTGCTGGAAGAAAAAAATAAAAGAAAACTCAACTGTTGAGTTTTTTATTTTATTTTTCTGTATAGGCACAACAAAGTGAAGGACTGCGCCGACGATGAGCCAGACCAACGCCATCGCATGTTGCGAGGGAGAGGGATATCAAGACGCGCCAATCAACGCGCAGCTCGTTTCCATGTATTTTTCAATCTTGCATTTCGTAATGTTACACTGTCTTGGTAGCTTTTTATTATTATTAAATCTTTCTTTTAAAGAATACTTAAAATAAAGAATATAATTTAAAGAAAAATACTTTAGATACACGTAGATCGGTTCCTCACAGACATATTTTGATGGTGATATAATAAAAAAGATTCAGTATTATTTGCTCTTTTAAGTAATTCACACTTAGTGGCTGGCGGTACTGGGACCACTATCGCCCACCATCCTGTGCTTTACTCGTTTAATAGGGTTTTTTTTACTGTAAATTTTAAATTGTATTGCATTTATCCGATTTAAATTGTTACTTAAATAATTATGCCACTGTTTTTGTAGGGATTGGGCCATCAATCCCAATAATTTCCTGTTTTATCCTTTATTTATCCAATGACACTTATTATTTGGCCACTAAGTACTATTTAAAACCGTACATATCATATTTCAATGGACCACATCCTCTAATTAACAGTAGTTAATAATTATAACAAACTCATCATACAGTATTTTGTCAGCTGTCAAGTCAAATGAAACGCTGCGTTTGCATATTTAAACAGTTGTTTAATTATTAAAGCTTGTTTTCACACTCCATAATAATTAATATACGTACCTACCATGATAATATCAGTTAAAACGTCCGGTATCTACACAACACTGCGGGACACTAAACACCCATAGGCTTTATGACAATGAAACTTCTATTGTCTCGTTCAGTGTCCTTGAATACGCGTTCCAGTGACAGTTACAATTTGCATTTAACTGTCAAAGGGAAAATTTACATAATCATTATGGATTAATTGGTCATCAGAATTTGTTGTTATTTATAGTTATAGACACCTCTGTCAATCTAAGAGGATGGTAATTAAAAAATCACGGGTAAAGAGTGTTTAGCAAACCATAAAAATAACTATTTTACAAAAAAAAATAAAAAAACAAACAACAACCGGCTCCCAAAAAACACTAAAAAGTGAAAAATAACTTTAATTTCGGAAGTCGGTGTCTTTGAATTTGTATTTTAGTTTTTTGCCACTGACTTCCGAAATTAAAGTAATTTTTCACTTTTTAGTGTTTTTTATGTCGAAGTCATCGAGTATTTCGGGACATCGCCAAGCGGTTGGTCGACTCTTTACGGGACCAGAGGGCTTGCCTATTTTTAGCCCAAAGAATCAGCATTACCATTCAACGTGGCAATGCTGCCAGCCTTTTGGGCACTTTTCCCATTGACAGTGATGCGCACGAATTTTTTGATGCCCAATGAGCTCTTCCCCCTTTTTAATTTTTTCTTGTATACTTGTAAATAATATATATATATATTAAATAAAGACATTACAGTCGAAGTCGGTTGTTTTTTCTTGTAAAAAAGTTTTTTATTTTTCACTCTTTAGTGGGTCGGTTTGTAATTTATTTAGGTTACAATAGCCTACTGTCAACTGCTCATCACCTGTTAAAAAATATTGCTTTTCCCGATGCAGGGACGCTATTTTTTGAGGAGTTCTTCTGGTACTTTACCATCAGCTTCACTTCCTCATCATCAGTTCCACTTCACCAAATGGTGCTTTCCGAGAGCAAATGCACGAGTTACTATAAAAAATACCCAAATCGCTATAGGTGTGTATATTTGAAGAGTTCCCTCGATTTCTCCAGGATCCCAAGATCAGATTCTGACCTGATGACAATGTGACCACCTGGGAAGTATGCCCTTTCTCAAACAAAAAAAAGAATTTTCCAAATCGGTCCAGCCGTCTTCGAGTAATCGGGGAACATATATGTACTATCGCGGACATTTGCGGTGAACCAATTTTGGACCTTATTACTAAGGTTGAGAAGTTTTTCACCGCTAATGTCTGCCATATTACATAAAAAGATTCCGATGAACTGAGAACCTCCTCCTTTTTTTGAAGTCGGTTATAAATAATCCCTAAATATTTTTAACAAGAATCCAACATTTTTATACTAAAGCAATATTTATTACTCGTAATTCACACGATTTCAGCGTAAATCATTCTTGAATATTTATTCCCGAAAACTTGAAATTCTGAGCATAAACCTGGTTGACATTAATCTTTTCATTATAATTTTCCTAATCGGCTTAATTTCATTAGGGACTTAGTTTTATATAGAAATTCAAATCTAACCTGTTAACTGTGTAGATATGACATGTTATTGTAATTGCTTTTAATGGAATTAAGTTCCCATACTACTTCTGCACTACTCACAGTATTTATTGCATTCACTTGGAATTGTATTCGGATTCAATTTAAAGTTTTTATCAAAAGTAACCCGTTATGCAAGTTGGGATGACCTTCTAGTTTTCTTGAACTGCTGCATCAAATTGGAGAAGACTTATTGTATTGAAGGCAAGTCATGTATACATTTGAGCTTTCCCGATTTTCGTAAAATATTTTACCAAAAGCAAATGCCCTACATTAAAATTACACATTAGCGATATTTTGTTGAACATTCGTAATGGAATTGGCATATTAAAGGTCCCAAAGTTCATTAAAATGGAGCGATGATGTCATTGAACATTCCAATAATTTAATCAGTTATTAACGTATTTCGGTACGCGCAACTTGCTACTATTAATAAATTAATATCCATTCTCCGTTTCAGAGGGAGTTTGACGAAATTTAAAACTTTTCAGCAGTTGCCCAACAAATTACAGGGTTATTTGTGCAAAAATGGTTTAACTCTGGCAGAAATTGGGCTTTGTAAAGGTGCCTACAAATGTTTCATTTTGACGATCAATTTTTGCAGTCAACTAGTTTTTTCATTAAAACCTAAATATTTAATGTCTCGGCTTTTTCATGTCATGTTACTCGTATGTGTGCGTTCTTTCGTTGGCGTATCACAAACAAATGAGTATAAAAGTTGATTCGCATCGGATTATCAGGGTCTAGGTTAACGTATTTCAAAGGAATAACTTTGTTACACCTAGCCGCTTTTTAATTAACCTCAGTTGCATGAACTCAATTTTGTCGTGTTTGTGTGAAAAATTACACCACCAATATTCATGTAGTTTTAAAAGTAAATTGCGTGTTTATTTTCAGGTCCACATTGTTATACGAAAACTTATTACATTTACGGAAAATAAAGCAGGTTTCAGTAAGGCCCCTGTGGTTCAAAGCTGACATAATGTTTCTGTAAAGATATTAGCTTCATATTTATAGCGGTGTCTAGGGATTTGAAGCTGGGTAAGCGCTGTATTTTTTGCAATATGAAAACGGGGTTCAAGGGTTGCTGAAAAACGAGACTGAAAACGATTTTCCTTTGATAAAGTAATATATATAGTTGATGTTCTCCAGTTTTCTTGTATAGTGAATTGTAACGTAGTAAAGCTTTTCGTGTTATTACATGAGAGCGGTAGTTTCAGAGAGGCTTCGCAACGTCGTCGTCGCGTCGTCTAGTGCCTAAACTACGTACCCCCTAGTATCACTTATGCAGGAGTCATCCAATTAAGCATGTGCCGACGTGTGTGCCTGCCTGATAGCGCCATGCTTGTGAGCTATGTACATATTATATGCTACACTAATTAACCCCATTTTCAAGCAGGGTTATGCATGGCCAAATATGAATCTTGCGAGTTTTAACCTCTTTTTAAAGGCGCTCCTTTTATAAAACCGTGAGGTAATTTCGGCAAGTGTTTTCTTTTAAGGAAGAGTAACACGTATTGAGGTCAGTGACTTCTAAGTTCTACGCTTTAAATAGGTAATTAGGAAGAGTGAAGGAACTATTAAGTATTATGTATACTTTCACTGTCTGTTAATAGATCCCAAAATTTTTCATACTGAAGGAATATCTACAATATTAAGTTTCAGCGACGTATACCAGTGAGAAAAAATATTTAAAAGTAAATATAAAAATAGATGAATTTTCACTTTATCAATAATTTTCCTTTCATGTTAACGTAGAGAATGATCTCTACGTTATGAGCTATGAAGCTGGAAATCGATATTTACATATTCATAACATTTCATTTGTTGTGAACGATATTTTTATTACGTGAAAGAGTTAGTTACAGTGTTAATTAATATTGTGAGGTTGAATTTTAAACCTTTGAATAAATTATACATCATTATTGACTTAAACGTAAATATCATTGAAGGCGAACACCTAGGCAAATACCTTATTGTAATAAGGTAATAAATTACTGAAAAGGTTTGGTCATGAATATTATATTACGTTCTAAAGTCTTGTCAACATTGATTTAATGGGGTAAACCATTGATTTGACCTTGAGTTACCCCGTCGAATCATATTCCACCTCAACTGTCACTAAAGATGTATATTAAATGTTGGACGCTGTGTACAGTAATATTGGACTTCAGATTTATATACGCTATGTTCTCATATCTGTGCTGAATTGTCTTAGTTTGTAGTCTGTCTCTATACTTATTAAAATAAAATACATATACTTTAAAGTACTTACACACTGAAGAATTATAATGCAGGGTTGAAATATCTGAAAAATTCTACATATAGTAGGTAATTCTCAGCAACAGAACCTTTCAACTCAGCCTATCGCAGTCCACTGCTGGACATAGGTCTTTCCCAGGCTGCACCACAACACTCTGTCCTCCGCCTTCCGCATCCAGTTGGTCCCAGCCACCTTCTTAAGGTCGTCGGTCCATCTAGCTGGGGGGCGTCCCACATTACGCTCGCCGTTATGTGGTCTTCACACCAGAACTCGTTTGCTCCACTGGCCTTCAGTCCTTTGACAAACATGGCCAGCCCACTGCCACTTCAGTTTGCTTACTCTGCAGGCTATGTCGGTTACTCCGGTTCTTTTCCAGATAACTTCATTCCTGATTTTATCATCAAAAAAATTCCAAGCATAGCCCGCTCCATAGCGCGCTAAGCGACCTTGAATTTGTGGACCAAACCAACTGTCAGTGTCCACGTTTCGGCACCGTATGAACACAGAACACTGTACAGAACCTTTAACTGCACTAAACTCAGATTTTTTATTTGCTAGACTAAAATGACATTTGATGGGTTGCATTTGTTGTCAATTTGACATTTGTTGATTAACCGCAGCTGTCATTTTGGTCTAGCAAATTAAAAATTAGAGTGTAGGTAGTATCTACATATGTATGAAAAATAAAAGATTTTAAAAAGGTACTCTTTTATTATTTAAAAGTCATGGCAGCTGAAGTTCAATGAAATAAATAAATATTTAATTATAGGTCGTTACTGGACGTATTGTAAGACGTCACTGCGTACTTTTTTTAATAAAATATGAACAAGAATGATTACACAGACTTTAAGTACTTTACCATCCATTGTCGTGTAGAGGCCTAACCTAGATTATTATAGGTTTCATTTCATAGGTTAATCGTGATTAGACCATCAATGTAGGTACAGCTCTACAAAAAGAATGTCACGCAGGTGAGAATAATAGAGACGGCGCTCTACAAAAAGACTGTCACGCAGGTAAGAACAATAGAGACGATGCTCTACAAAAGATAACGCTCTATAAAAAGACTGTCACGTAGGTAAGAACAATAGAGACAACGCTCTACAAAAGACAACGCTCTACAAAAAGACTGTCATGTAGGTAAGAACAATAGAGACAACGCTATACAAAAGACAACGCTCTATAAAAAGACTGTCACGTAGGTAAGAAAAAAAGAGACAACGCTCTACAAAAAGACTGTAACGCAGGTAAGAACAATAGAGACAACGCTCTATAAAAAGACTGTCACGTAGGTAAGAAAAAAAGACACAACGCTCTACAAAAAGACTGTCATGCAGGTAAGAACAATAGAGGCAACGCTCTACAAAGACAACGCTCTATAAAAATACTGTCACGCAGGTAAGAACAAAAGAGACAACGCTCTACAAAAGCCAACGCTCTATAAAAAGACTGTCACGCAGGTAAGAACAATAGAGACAACGCTCTACAAAAAGACTGTCATGCAGGTAAGAACAATAGAGACAACGCTCTACAAAGACAACGCTCTATAAAAAGACTGTCACGCAGGTAAGAACAAAAGAGACAACGCTCTACAAAAGCCAACGCTCTATAAAAAGACTGTCACGCAGGTAAGAACAAAAGAGACAACGCTCTACAAAAAGACTGTAACGCAGGTAAGAACAATAGAGACAACGCTCTATAAAAGACTGTCACGTAGGTAAGAACAAAAGAGACAACGCTCTACAAAAGCCAACGCTCTATAAAAAGACTGTCACGCAGGTAAGAACAAAAGAGACAACGCTCTACAAAAAGACTGTAACGCAGGTAAGAACAATAGAGACAACGCTCTATAAAAGACTGTCACGCAGGTAAGAACAAAAGAGACAACGCTCTACAAAAGCCAACGCTCTATAAAAAGACTGTCACGCAGGTAAGAACAAAAGAGACAACGCTCTACAAAAAGACTGTAACGCAGGTAAGAACAATAGAGACAACGCTCTATAAAAGACTGTCACGTAGGTAAGAACAAAAGAGACAACGCTCTACAAAAAGACTGTCACGCAGGTAAGAACAAAAGAGACAACGCTCTACAAAAGACAACGCTCTATAAAAAGACTGTCACGTAGGTAAGAAAAAAAGAGACAACGCTCTTCAAAAAGACTGTAACGCAGGTAAGAACAATAGAGACAACGCTCTATAAAAGACTGTCACGTAGGTAAGAACAAAAGAGACAACGCTCTACAAAAATACTGTCACGCAGGTAAGAATAATAGAGACAACGCTCTACAAAAGACTGTCACGCAGGTAAGAACAAAAGAGACAACGCTCTACAAAGACAACGCTCTATAAAAAGACTGTCACGCAGGTAAGAACAATAGAGACAACGCTCTACAAAAGCCAACGCTCTATAAAAAGACTGTCACGCAGGTAAGAACAAAAGAGACAACGCTCTACAAAAAGACTGTAACGCAGGTAAGAACAATAGAGACAACGCTCTATAAAAGACTGTCACGCAGGTAAGAACAAAAGAGACAACGCTCTACAAAAGCCAACGCTCTACAAAAGCCAACGCTCTATAAAAAGACTGTCACGCAGGTAAGAACAAAAGAGACAACGCTCTACAAAAAGACTGTAACGCAGGTAAGAACAATAGAGACAACGCTCTATAAAAGACTGTCACGTAGGTAAGAACAAAAGAGACAACGCTCTACAAAAAGACTGTCACGCAGGTAAGAACAAAAGAGACAACGCTCTACAAAAGACAACGCTCTATAAAAAGACTGTCACGTAGGTAAGAAAAAAAGAGACAACGCTCTACAAAAAGACTGTAACGCAGGTAAGAACAATAGAGACAACGCTCTATAAAAGACTGTCACGTAGGTAAGAACAAAAGAGACAACGCTCTACAAAAATACTGTCACGCAGGTAAGAATAATAGAGACAACGCTCTACAAAAGACTGTCACGTAGGTAAGAACAAAAGAGACAACGCTCTACAAAAATACTGTCACGCAGGTAAGAATAATAGAGACAACGCTCTACAAAAGACTGTCACGCAGGTAAGAACAAAAGAGACAACGCTCTACAAAGACAACGCTCTATAAAAAGACTGTCACGCAGGTAAGAACAATAGAGACAACGCTCTACAAAAGCCAACGCTCTATAAAAAGATTGTCACGCAGGTAAGAACAAAAGAGACAACGCTCTACAAAAAGACTGTCACGCAGGTAAGAACAAACGAGACAACGCTCTATAAAAGACTGTCACGTAGGTAAGAACAAAAGAGACAACGCTCTACAAAGACAACGCTCTATAAAAAGACTGTCACGCAGGTAAGAACAATAGAGACAACGCTCTACAAAAGCCAACGCTCTATAAAAAGATTGTCACGCAGGTAAGAACAAAAGAGACAACGCTCTACAAAAAGACTGTCACGCAGGTAAGAACAAAAGAGACAACGCTCTATAAAAGACTGTCACGTAGGTAAGAACAAAAGAGACAACGCTCTACAAAAATACTGTCACGCAGGTAAGAATAATAGAGACAACGCTCTACAAAAGACTGTCACGTAGGTAAGAACAAAAGAGACAACGCTCTACAAAAATACTGTCACGCAGGTAAGAATAATAGAGACAACGCTCTACAAAAGACTGTCACGCAGGTAAGAACAAAAGAGACAATGCTCTACAAAAGACTGTCACGCAGGTAAGAACAAAAGAGACAACGCTCTACAAAAATACTGTCACGCAGGTAAGAATAATAGAGACAACGCTCTACAAAACCCGAACTTTTCCTAAAACTCAGTGTGTCATATGTACGACCGAGTACTGCCTTATTGGTCTAGTGATCGCAAACGCTACTGCTGAGGTCTTGAGTCCCATTGCCAAGTCGGGAAAAGTGTTATTGGGTTTTTCCATCAGGAATTGCTCACTAGCAGCCTAGAATCTGGATTTGTGCCCAGTTGATGGCAATAGGCTTTATTACATGGAACTTAAAAATAACTGGCAAAATGTGGGTGTACTATAGGTACACCTCTGCCTAACCCTTTGTGGAAAACAGCCGTGATGTTATGTTATGTGTATTATGTGTAGGTACTGTATAATTACAACAATGACTCGAGTACGTCCTCACACCACGTGAAACCCTTTACATGGAAGGGTGACTTAATTGAGGATTAAGAATTATATCCCTTTTGTTACTCATGGAAAATTGAAAAATACGCCGTGGAAATTACATTTGCGTACTTGCTTTAGTTGTGGGTAAATACTTTTGTTTGTCAAAACATTGGGAATAGCTGCCAAAAGGATTGTTCTAATCACCATGTTCGAGAATCGAATTTTTGATCACAGCATAAATATTGTGAATGATAAGTACTGATTTTTACAAATCCTCATAAACCGTTAGTCTTCAGAACTTCTAAGAGAAAGTACAGAAGTCAGGAGGTAATCCTTAAGCTCCCGTCTATAAATTGCGCTACATCTCAGTATTCTAACTTGTTCCATTTCTCCCTCAATATTAATGCTCTGATTATGCATGCAACTTAGGCGGAGAGCAATTTTGGACACTTTAACTTCCTCTGTTACTAACTACTTTGGTGAATCTCTTCCACCTGAATAGAGTCAGGAATGTTTAATCCTTTTCCATGTCGATAAATCGTCCTGAAGAGCTAGTTAGTGATTCAAACAAATTAACTAGATAAGTGCACATTTTTGAAGGCACCTTTAAAAAGACTGATTCACTTTTGGTCTCCGTCACATTAAACTCGTTCCATAACAAGTATTTCTCATTTGTGTCTTCCTTAGATAATGCGTAATTTTTGACTATGCCATTTATATGTATAAATTAGGGTTGATTTTTCAAGCATCAGAAATGTTTTATCCGCCTAGTAAGATTCACATTTTTGACAGTTTTTTTTAATGATAAATCTGTAAAAAATTCAAAATTATTCCTCGGATATAAATATCTGACGTTGAAATAATCAGCCCTCAGTATATCAAAGTTCCAAGTATGGTCAACCCTTTCAAAGGCTGTCTGTACATTTACCAAAATTAAATAAATATTTCAAATAAAATTCAAACGTGCGCTTTGACTCAAAGACCAGACTGTAAGTAGGTACGTTTAGAGTCGTAGTTAAGACGAGCAATTTAAAAAGGAAAAAGACGCTCGTGGTTCTTAAAAAGCGCGAGATTGCGTCTACCGTCCCATTTCCGTAGGAACTAGGCGACTGGCGATGGCTTCGGGCGAAACTACCACAAAGCGATTCTGATAATACTAAATCTTTGCCGTAAACGCTCGGTTACAATAAAATTGAAGTTTAATTTTTGCAGAATACACATTAGATTTTTCAAATCCGTGCGTTCGTTTTGTTAACGGTGAAAAGATTTTATGGGAAATGAAAACGCAGTTTTGTTCAATGGAAAACATTTGGTAGGTATTTAGTTATCTAAGTGGTTACGAAATGAAACTTATTAATATTCTTTATTGTACACAAAAATTACAAAACTAGTGGTATAACATTTAAGGGCTGCTAATGTACAAAGGCGAGTTTAATTTACACAAAGATAAACGATATTACAGTCAGATCTCAGAAACTAAATGTTCGGTATCTACTATAAATAATTAAATACATATTATTTCTCATCGACAAACAGTACTTTTATTGTAAACTTTGCCTATATTCAAATAAGTATTTGTCGATTTGCACACGGATTTGTATGCGCGATTTCTTTACTAGCACTAATTTGTATACACTTAGCTACTTTTAAACCCGATTTTCTTCTACTGTTTTGATTGTAATTTTATGTTGTTACGAACAATGTTTTGGAACACATATAATAAAATTATGAAATAGGTAGGCATCTCTAAGTTGCTACCGTTATTCCACGAGAAAATCGCTTTTGAATTTACCTAAGTAAAGAATTTACATATTAGTGCTCGTGACTGTACGTTAAGGCTAAATGTAGGTATTATATTATTATACGATTTTTGTTTTATTTACGTTCATAGATACATACACAGGTAAGTAAACCTGCAAACTCTCAGAATGGGAAGGTTTTCAATTCGTATTTTTTTTCAAAATGTTTTTTAGGCAATGCAAACTCTTCGGGAGGTACCTATTCCGGATAAGGCGGGAGGAAACGCCCGGGTCACCACTGTGTGGATCGCCCGGAGGACACGGTGGAGCATACGGTGCAGGTCTGCCCGGCTTGGGCGGAGCAGGCCATGGTACGGAGCGAGAGTAAATGGGAAGCCATTACCTCCTTCTATGAGGCAGTAATGCTCGCGAAAGAGGAGGCGGAACGCGTGAGGGAAAGGCAAGCTTTGCGCCCTCACGCCCCTAGTCGCCGCAGGAGACGCCCTGGGCGCCGGGAATTGGCAGACGATTCCCGGCCACCGTAGGCGCGGGCTTGCAGACGGCGAGCAATGGGTAGCTCGCCGTCTGGTAAGGACCAGGCCCGAGTTGACGGCGCGTTGTGTTCCACGCGCGCCTCAAAGAGATGTCAGCACCATTAAAGGGTTCCCCGCTAGGGCCGATGCCAGCCAGGGTTGCAGGATGTTCGAAAGAGTTACCGTGGCCCGGGCACAGGCAACTGAAGGAACACGGGTGGGTTTTAGTCAGTAAAATACTGACACGCCCTCCCGCTTCGCCCAGAGCGGGAGAAGTCATTTGATGATTTCCCATCCAAAAAAAAGCAATGCAAACTGGTGCGTAAAAACTGAAAAATAAAGCGTGTTATTTTAAGCGTTTCAGGATAAATAAAAAGCTTCAACTATTTTACAGCATAAATAGACATTACTAAGGGCGGATTCCAAACATTAAGGCCGGATTCAACACATTTTATTCTCGGAATAAATCGTTACTTACTCGAGAGTATATCAATTTCACGTTTAATCAACTACTATTTGAAGAATAGCGAGTCTAATCGGGAATAATTATTATACCACCGATAAGCTTGGGTTACGGAACTATTCCAAGAGTAAAAAAATGGCGTCCTGTTGTTTTGTGCTGTCATTTCACCTCAACACAAGAAATTATTGTTTAAAGAACATAAAATGCAACGTTTAAACGATTTGATTCTAGATAGTGATAGTAATGAGGAAGTTATACCTAGACGTCCAAGGTATCTAAAAGAGAGAATAGATTTATTTGAATACTATAATTATCGTGATTACGACGATACGGTTTCGTTTGAGCAAAGAAGTAACTTTGTTTTTGAACTGAAAGTTTATGCGTTGAAATTTCAACTGAAATAAACTTGCAAACCCCGAAAATAAACACCACATGAACCAAACCGAACAAACAAGCAAACATTCAAACCACTACCTACATTGACAGCTACTTTCCCATGTAGTAATGATACAAATGAGAGTTGAGATAATTTAATCTTCTTCACCGTCCCGTTTGTAGAACAACGTTTTTTTGCCGGGTATTACATTCATATTCCACTATTCGCGCATAGCTAATCCAAGTATATACAAGGTGTAACAGGACGATTGACATTCCTTTAAACCACGTAAAGAGAATCATGTTCTTTACCCGTATACAAAAAATCAGTCAAATCCAATGAATACTTTAGCAACAGGAAATTATTTTTCATTTTCTTATTTTTCAACATGATGTAGATCTGAGTCCGTAATAATAGGTAAACATTGCCGCCGCCGCGCCCCGCACCCCGCACCACACCGTTGGTCAGTGGATTTTCGTAGATAAAGCGTGTTTACTTTTTATGCAGTTGATTCTGCTATTTATTTTGTTTGAAAACTGCAATTTTTTTAAATTTTCCATTATCTACTAATCTTCGTGTTTTAAAATGTTTCGATGGATAGTATAATTGTGCTCGTTTTAATTTAATCTCGTACGTCTAGATACACGTTGTATATATATACGTTAGATTGCATGGAAAACGACTGTTGAATTACTTGAGAATAAAATCGTGGAATAGATTATTCCTGGTATTGTTTTTCGTGTATAAAATCGAGTTTGGTTGAATCCGCCCTTAGTCTATTATTACAAAAAAATATGTTGATGACAGAGATGCAAAGTCTTAAGACTGAGCTTATTTCATGTCAAATTGGAATTAACATTCTATTAATTTACTTAGTAAAAATATGATAGTAGAAAAAAAAACTATTTTCTAAGTAGGTAGGTATCTACCGGTCATGAGAGCTAAACTTTACCTATAGGTATACACTTACCCATAAAATGTAAATACCTATAATATATGTAGTTACCTACACGATACTGGGATCAAAGGCGCAACTCGCAGATGTCACTCAAAAAGCAGCCAAGCTCAAATGGGCCGAGACGATCGGATGGGTCAAGGAGCCGGAAACGTTTGCCGCCGAAGACCCAGGCGTAGATGGCAGGACAAACTTGACTCTTATAGGAGAGATCGGTCCGTGTTGGCTCGGGATCGAGTTGAGTGGAAAAAGGAAAGGGAGGCCTTTGCCCGGCAGTGGGACAACACAGGCTGATTATTATTATATTATTAGTTACCTATTTCATTTTTGATAAAACCTGTCATTAAAATTCAAAAAGACAAAAATCAAAACCTACCAAATAATCTCTAAATCTGTAACACCAGTTTTTAAAGCCATTTTTAAAGTCGTAAAACAATTCCTACCTATGATTATATGACAATTTCATTAATTATTGTTGTAAATCGCGGTACTGGCCGTTATTACGAGTAATCGATATCCAACTTAGTTCAAAAACGGTGACGGTCGTTCAACTCGGCGGTGTGTCGTGTCTGTCGTACGGTACGGTAGAACGTTGGACAAATATTCATATCACCGTGAAATCGTTTACATAGCTCGTTATTGATCTAGTGCTATGGTTAACTTCGCAATGCTGCTTGAATGACAAATCAGTTACTAGGTGTCGTAGATTTTTCTTTTTAGTAACGCATTAAAGCCATGACAATAATATATTCCTTATCTTCTGTTTTGATTCACTGACGGCTACTTTATAGCCTAAATCGAATCTTGTCTAGAAGCATGAAATTTTGCAAAAGAGTTTCTTATGTGACGAGGGTGAGCACAAAGTAGGGATTTTTGAAAATTCATCCACTAAAGGGGTTTTAAAAATGAGATGAAACTTTGTATGGAAGTTCGTAATTTTTGCCGACGGGGAACCCATTGGGCACACGGCTTATTCGGCAATAACACAAGGTTACAAAAAAAAAAAAATTGTTCATGACGAACATTTCTTCATCCATTTCTTCATCCATGAGCAAAAGTTATGTAAACTAGTGTAATCGGCGATTATGACAACGTTATTATTGCGATAACCAATCCAACGGCCGAGCAGGGTGATTAAAATCATGACTAAATTCCTTCACAGTTCTCTGCAGTGATTTTTCAGAAAACAGTGGGCAGAACACGAACGCGCGAACTTAATGTAAATTCGATCGATTTTTTAATTAGAAATAGATAGGTAGGCTCGTGTCGCACATAATATTTATTTAGTTTGAACATTTTATTCATGCTCAACCTGAGTTTATTATTTACAAGCTTCTGCCCGCGATTTCGTCCGCGTAAATTTTCTTATTCCAACCCATCGCGTCGGATCGCATCGCCCACCCGCCCACGCTATTACTTCGTTTTCGCTTAGCGTTCTTTCTGACTTTTATTGTTGTTCGGCTCCTAAAGGTCGAAGCGTGATTCTAACAGCCAATTGGGCTATCAAATGCGAAAAGAATTTTTTAAATCCGATTGGTAGGTCCAGAGATTAGCGCGTTCAAACAAACAAACAAAACCAACAAATAAAATCTTCAGCTTTATTATTAGTATATATTAATATAGAAGATTTCACAGAACATTACATAACGTCTGTATTACCTGAAAAGACTAGCAGATTAGAAGTGTTTAATCGTCCAATGCATTTAATTGAATGCATCCGTCATGTTTAGGGAACGAGCCCACAAGGTAAAATAATCGTTCCTGGAATACTCCTCACGTCGTCATTCGTCTTACTGCATTAAAGCCGATTTTACATATGACCGGCTTAAACAAACGAACGCTCGAACGTGCGGTTTATCAAAATAGGTGTAAGATAAAGGGACCGCAAATTAATTTTGCCTAGCACCACCCACGAACTGTAATCGAACCAACAATGGCGAATGGCCTAACAGTTATTAACTATGAACCTAAACGTAATATTAAGCTCACCTGCTGGCGGAACTAAGGATATACAGAGTGTTCGACAATCTTGAAATAGCATATAATAGACCTTATGGCCGACAGCCCTCCGCTGACTGATGGGGTGAATTCAGTATATCATACTAAGATGACCGGTACATGAAATTATTTCTGGAACGTTATGGGAATCCAATAAACCTGATTTGTTTTATTACCTCACACGCAATGTATCGTTACCGTGGCACAACGCGCGTAGCGAACGGCAGCGCAGCGAGCCTTCGCCCTGTTACGTTGCGGAGGGCTGTCCCTTACAACCTGGATATCCATAGTAGTAGGTACCTAAGAATTTTTTTATCGTACATTGACTATGTCGACAGAGAGGCAGTAAATAGTGTGCCTAGACGAAATTGCACAGTATTTTTTACATGGGATATACATATACATATATTTTTGTATTTTTCTAGAACGGCCATAAGGTCTATTATAAATGCTATTTCAAGGTTATCCATTAAATGCCGGACACCCTGTATATGATGGAAAAGATGTTTATGTATGCTGTTAGTTTAGTTTAAATATTACGCAGGTAAATGTTTTTGATATTATAGGCTTCTTTTTGTCACATTTTAAGTGTTATGAGTTTTGCAGTTTAACGTTAGTAGAATAGTTCCGGAGAATGTAGGTAAGGTACATGGTAATGAGAATACCTTTTGCAAATATTCTAACAAACCATTTATATTTTACCATGAAAAATATACAGATAAACGAATAGTGAAAGAACACTATCTTTTCACTTCGTCATAGTATCATTTTATCATGTATTTATTATTTTATACTACATTATAATAAATTGTATATATTTTAGTGATATTCATTTTAGAAGAATGTAAATATAAGTATATTCTCATATTGTATGTTTATATTTAAATTACTGAATAGTTTTTGATTTTATGTATTTTGTTTTCTCTTCTTTTTTATTTTTTTATATTACTTCTGCCAAACTGCACAGCAGTTTGTTGGCAGACTTTTACACACGGTGTCCACATCTCTTTATCTACTTTCCTATCGCAGGTATGCTGGAAGAGATTTCTTCAGAAATAAGCGTCACCTTTGTACGTATTTTTCTGTTCCTTTCTTCTTGTCTATTTATATGTGTGTGTATATAAACTCTTAACTGAATAAAATAAATGCATACCTATGTGTTAACCCACATTTTACGGTAGCTTTTATGTTAAAGCGAATGGTATTTATTTTTTACGGGCAGCAAGTATTGCTGGAATAAAACAACACATTCATAAAACTCGTAAAAATTGAAACATTCGAAAAATTAATAAAAGACCAGGTACTGTAAAGCTTCAGTATAATACAATATGAAATACTGAAACGTACAAGTTGACCAAAGGTTCGTCAACGGCGAAATGCGAAATATAATTTACTTTGTAGAGCTCTTGTTCGATTTTCGTGAAGTATCCGGACAAACCAGGCTGCAAACCAGGCTGACCTAGTGAGATACGTCACATCAAAGATTTTATCACTGAAATGAGATTTTGTTGGTTCTTGTAACAAAAAAGAGCAAATACTAAAGGTTTTCTATTTATAGTGACTTTTTTATTTACTCCACCACAGACTAACCTAAAGTTAAACCAGAAAAGGCATGCGCTTCTGTAATCTTTGTGTTTCCGAATTAGCGCGCCATGGAGCACATGCACACGATGTAGTACATGTGATTTAGTATACGATGATTCCTGAAGCACATTTTGGAACGAATTTCTTCTACGCGGCTTGCGGTATGAGTAAACTGGCACAAATAGTCATGCGAAAAGGCGTTCATACTTGTATGCCCCCTCCATGCGACTTTCTTCTTTGGAATTCACACACACAATCGTAATTACACTCTTTCTCTCTCTAGAGAGAAAATCCAGGATGACGGCTGCGAAAATGTTCAAATTTTTCATGGGTCTCGTTTTCATAGTTTTCGAGTGTGTTAAAGCCGATAGTGATGTTAAAATGAAAATCCACAATGTTGGCTGCCAATTTTTTTTTTCTTGGGTATCTGTACGAGTATGTACTTATATATGTATTTCCTGTATGGAAATCTTAATACATATTTCAAATAAGTACCTATCTTTCTACCAAAACTATTAAAATTAGTGTAGCCTATCAAAGGTATCTTATAGGTTCACCTTCTCATTTTTGCATTTGATAAGTAAAATCATGTCCATTAAGTATTGTAAGATTACGAATATCAAAGCTGGATACATACATATGCATGCACTGCTAAATACACAAAAGATTAACATTGTTCACTGAGCTAATGCTCAATGAAGCAAATGTGACGTTTGAATTGAAATTCAGAGTTTAGTTTAGGCAATCCTGTGCACAGTTCTAAGGAAACATGGAAGCTTGTAAAGCGGTATTGTGTTGGTTTATTAGTTGACCGGACTATTGTTGAAACGGGCATGTATACGGACCTCTGATATTAACCTCCTTTTACTATATGCTATGTTAGAGCGCACCGAGCGTTTGCCTTCGCCTCTGTCTTTTTCTTTATGTTTAAAGAGTAAAGAAAATAACCACACTTTTACACTTTTTCAATGTTTTTCGTTGTTATTTTCATCATATCTCATAAATAAAAAACTATCTGTATATATAAAATTCAAAGTCCTGATTGACTGACTGACTGACTGATATATATTATCAATGCACAGCCTAAACCGCTGATCCTAGAGACATGAAATTTGGAGAGTGTGTTCTTTGTAAAGAATATCAGGTATCCGCTAACAAAAGGTTTTTCGAAATTCCACCCCTAAGAGGGTGAATTTTCTGTGAAACTTTTGATTCTCTAAGTCAATTGACTCGAAAATTAGTACACGTACTCTTCAATTAAAATTATGAGAACGTCTATCACTGTTTTTCCAAAATCATCTCCCGACAGAGTCAAATAGGGCTTCGAAAATCCTACTGGGTGATATATCAATGCACAGCCCAAACCGCTAAACCTTTAGAGACTTAAAATTATGCACATAAATACCTTACACAGTGTAGGCATCCACTAAGGAAGTATTTTTGAAAATTCCAACCCCAAGGGGGTAAAAAGGGGGGATTTCGTTTGTTAAAAAAATCTTATTTCTTAAGTTAATAAACTTGAAACTTGGCACGAATGCTTATCTAAGTGAAGAATAAAGGTTGTCAATTTCAGTTTTTTCAACTACCCTCTAAAGGGGGATTGGGGGTATCAAAGTTTGTTTGGTAAAATGTTAACGCGCGGTACGATTAACTTGAAACTCGGTGTTCATACTTAAGATTGGAGATTAAGTACGCTGGCTCGCGTTCACTGCTTTATCGGAGTTTAATTCAATCGACATTCTTGTTCTCGGTAAAAATGCATTTAGGAAGCAAGTCCAAGCAACCCTAAAGGATCAGCAATGCAATATATAAAGTTTAATAATGTACGCACACAAATTTACTTTTTCTTTTATAAATTTAAAAATCCGGTTATGAGTTCTGGGATAGTGACTGTTGTATATGTAGGTATTGTATCAGTGCCACTAGCAAGTTTTAAATACTTTAAACTGTAATATGTGGAGAACGTTGTGGGTAGAATAATTTAAAAAAAATGCAATATTTAAGACAGTATGACTGTTTCTTATTGTGATAGTGTTTGTTTTTCCTTAAATAAATAAATAAAGTAAAACGTATATCAGGGTTATCCAAAAAATCTACCCCTAACGGGGTCGAAGGTTGAAACTTGGCACGAATGCTTATCTAAGTAAAGATAAAGTTTGTCATTTTCAGTTTTTTTCAACTACCCTCTAAAGGGGGATTAGGGATATCAAAGTTTGTATGGATAAATTTAACCACGCGGTACGATTAACTTGAAACTCGGTATTTATACTTAAGATCGGAAATAAAGTAAATCGTACATATATCAGGGTTTTAAAAAAAAACTACCCTTAAAGGGGTGGAAAGGGGTAATTAATCAATTAAGCCCTGGGGGGGGGGGGGTGAAAAGGAGCGGTAAAGTTTATATGAAAATAATCTTATTCATTTGTTTAATAAACTTGAAACTTGGTACGAATATTTGCCTAAGTAAGCAATAAAGTATGTCATTATTAGTTTTGAAAAACAACCCCTCAAAGGAGAGTTAAGGGGTGTTAAAGTTTATATGGAAGAATTTTAACGCACGGTTCGATTTACTCAAAATTCAGTATTTATACCTGTAACCAAAAATAATGTGTATCAGGGTTTTTTGAAAATCTATCCCTGTAAAATTGACCACCCCTTTTCATCCCAAAAGGGGTAGTCAACTTTACAGGGAAAAATTTTACTGCGTGGTTTGATTAACTCGAAAGGTATAAATAACTTATAAGTCCAATAATGGAAATTGGGGGTGAAAAGGGGGGATAGAGTTTGTATGAAAAAAATATTATTTCGTTAACATATAAACTTGTGACTTGGCCCGAATACTTCATCATCATTCTCCTGCCCTAATACCAATTTATTTGGGTTCGGCGCAACATGTTTAAATATACTTATGTTTAAATAAATATTTATTATTTTATTTTAATTTAACCTTAATCCATAATCACCATTTAAAGGACGTGGAGGGCTTTGTGTTTGTAGGGGAAAGTATGAAATCCACGCGAACGAAATCGCGGGTGAAGTGTTATTGACTGATATATCAGAAATTTTGCACAAGGGTTCGTTTTATAATGTAGGCGAGCTCTATGAAGGGGTTTTTGGAATTTCGACCTTTAAAGGGCGTGAAAAGGAAGATTTCTATTGGAAGGAAAATCTTATTTCTTAAGTTAACAATCTTGAAACTTAGCACGAATCATCATTTAGTTTTTCATAACTACCCGATAAAAGGGATTTTAGGGAGCGCTAAAGTTTGTATGGAATAATTTTAATGCGCTGTCCGGTTACCTCAAGTAAGGGTATTAATACTTTTGACAAAAAATATAGACATAAGTTTTTGGATTTTTCGAAAAGCAAAAGACCAGCAAAAGGGGGTAATTAAGTTTTTGGAGAGGACTTCACTGCGTGTCTGGATTAAGTCAAAAGTAATCTAAACATTAAATGACTAAAAACATGATTGCAGATTTTTTTTTAATCAACCCTTTTCGGGGTGAAAAGGGAGGAACAGTTCATATGAAAATTTAATATTTTCTTCACCAGTTATGTTTAAGTCCCATGTAATAGGGCGAAAAGTGGGTGTACTATAGTTACACCTCTGCCTAACCCTTCGGGGAAACAAGGCGTGATGTTATGTAATTATTTTTTTATCAATAAATAATATAATAAGTCTATAAATTAATCAATAAATCCTTACATATTATAAAAAAAAGTCTCCCACCGCGTCTGTCTCTCTGTCTGAACGCGATAAACTTAAAAACCACCGAAAGGATTTTCAAACGGTTTTCACCAATGGACAGAGTGATTCATGAGAAAGGTTTAAGTATATAATTCATTATGGTTTTGTGTAAATTGGCTGAAATATAAGATTATTGTAGAAGATATCGGAAAAAAACCATGCCGACTGGGAGCTTAATTGGCGTGCGCCGCGTAAACCGTAAGAGAAACATTAAATTAATATTCTAAAGGATTGTACATCTTAAACAGATTAACCGCAAAATCCGCAATAGTATAATTATATCAATCTTCTAAGGATTACCCACAGTAACCATTTTTATCTTTCAGAATTTGATAAAAATTTCATTGTTATTTCCAAAGCTATTTTGGCCGGTATTGTATTAATCCTTATCCAATAAAATTTGTTATTTAAACTGGGCATTCAATTTAGATTGACATCATATCATTTAAATTAATACTTTAAAAGATATCACAGATTTAAAATTACGCGTAACAAAATAATTATGATTGACGGCGGCGCAGCGCTATAACAGGAATCAATGACTTTTTCCCCGGCTATTAGGTATGCTGTTATCGCTTCGCTTCCCTTTAATCCCAGTAGTACGTTCCTGTGGGATATTTTCCGACAATTACGCGGGCGAAGCCGCGGGCAGAAGCTAGTCGTGTATAAACGCTTCAGCCATCTATGAACTTTATTTTAGTAAATGAATTCATCATCTGCCTAGCCTTTTCCCAACTATATTGGGGTCGGCTTCCAGTCTAACCGGATGCAGCTGAATACCAGTATTTTACATGGAGCGACTGCCTATCTGACCTCCACAACCCAGTTACTGGGTAATACGATACCTCTTGGTAAGACTGGTTGTCAGACTTTCGGGCTTCTGACGACCCGTAACGACTGTCAAAGATACACGAATGACAGCCGGGACCAACGGCTTAACGTGCTTTCCGAGGCACGGAGGAGTCTCGGTATGTAAAGATGTTCACCCATCCACGGACCAACCCCGGCAAGCGTAGCTTAACCTGATGGATCGACCCGTGCGGCTGTTGTTACTTAGCCACGAGCTCCTCCTTTAGTAAATGAATTATAACATCAAATTACTTATGTATATAAAAAAGTAGGGAAAGAGTAAAATAAAGAGAACCACGTACATATGTATTTTATTTTACGCCGGCTGTCCCTGAAAACAAGCGCGGGGCTCCGTCTCGC
Organism: Fissipunctia ypsillon; assembly: GCA_947568875.1. Taxonomy (NCBI): domain Eukaryota; kingdom Metazoa; phylum Arthropoda; class Insecta; order Lepidoptera; family Noctuidae; genus Fissipunctia; species Fissipunctia ypsillon. Next base: position 16,436,860 of record OX387647.1, on the reverse strand, counting down.
ATAGATTCGTAGCATTACTATTATTATTATTTATTTAATTAACAAGTAACAGGACTCAATATGTTTGTAACAATATAAAGCTAGCTAGATATTCTGCTGAGCGATGGCCGTTTTGCGTGGATGTGACACACATTTTTCCCCAACATGTTTCTTTCTTGTGTTTGTGTTCTTTCTTTGCGTCATGTTTACCGCAAATAAGCGTATTTTCTTTCTTTCTATTATTTTTTCTATTTTATTTGGAAAACTTACAAAACATAACATACACATAACATCACGCCTTATTTCCCCAAGGGTCGGTGGCGATGGGAAAACTTACAATTTGTAAAAAATACAAAATTGAAGGCCATTAACAAGTTATGTACGAGTAGGTAAACGTCATTTTGTAAGTAATTTTTCTTCGTGAAACTATTTTTAGGGTTCTGTACCTCAAAACGAAAAATACGGAACCCTTACAGGATCATTTCGTTGTCCGTCTACCTGTCTGTCTGTCCGTCTGTCTGTCTGTCAGTCTGTCAAGATCCATTTTCATAGGAACGCGTGGAGGTATCAAATTGAAATTAATATCAAATACGTAGGTCTATGGTCCCTTGGAGCTCTAAAAAATCAAGCTTCTAATCTAAGGCAACGCAATAAAAAAAGGCCTTTTACGCGACATATTTTGAAACTCGCAAATAAATCAAAACCTAGGACACTTCCCGTTGACCTAGAATTATGAAATTTGGAAAGAAGCAAGGTCTCACAGAACGAGTAAAGGAAAAAGTCCGAAAATTAATAATTTGTAGTTTTATCACATAAATAACATTTTTTTGCGATTACAAACTAACATTTGCAGTTGGAGAATTGACCGTGACATACATCGATGTATGAGACAACATGTTTTTCAACTACAATGTTAAGTTTAAGTTGTTTTTGGGATAAATGCATTCCAACTATGGACCCTTCATTGTGCGTGGTTCGACACGCACTTGGTCGGTTTTTTTAATAATATCTTTTCTATATTTTACGAGCACAAACAGCTATCAAAGTTGTTTGGTCCCCCGAGACACACAATCACTCCCGCGCGGAAAGTAAATAAGATAGCAGATTGATGTAGACAATTCGACTTATACATATGGGCATAGGGAAAGACTGCTTTCAGAGATAAACAAAATGAAGAACATTAAGGCCCACTTGCATGTTCATGGTTATCCTACATAACTCGGAGTTAACAGCTAACTCAGGGATAATAAAATAATCCATCTTGTGCCACCAGGAGTTAGAGGTAAACCTAGAGTTAAACTTTTAAATATTAAACCCACCGATGTGGGAGAGTTACGTCGCTAAACTCTGGGTTAGTGTAAGTAATGTCAAAATAAATTAACGTTATGAGGTCCCGCTGATAACTTGTTTTATATTGTTCGACGTAACAGTAAGTGAAAATTCGGTACTATATCAGCAGGCAATATATTCATCACCTCATATAAAAATAAATGCAAATTATAAAAAAAAAAAACTTAAAACATATTTTTCCATATCTGACGTTTTTGTCAATCAATAAACCAAGTCACCATGGAAACCACATACAATCGATTAAAATTAAAAGTCGTATTAATATTATAAAATTTAAGGGCAGTAAAGTATTACGTATATGTAGTGTTTTAACACTACATATACGTAATACTTTACTCTTTAGAGATGGATATAAAAGTTCCGTTCATTGTTCGTTAATTCATCTTTGGTCGGATTACATTTCAAGACATAGACACTGTTATCCTATTTTATGTTTCGTCGATTGAACTGCAATGTTCCCAACTCAAAAACCACTATTGTCAGGTTATCATACCCGGTGTTACTTTTAAGTGGCGCAACACGAAAGGAGAGTTAAAAACTTACTTAACTCGGAGTTTACAAACTCTACATTTATTCATTTAAGGCCCATTTGCATGTTTAGTCAGGTTTAAAGATATCACAAATTTAAAATTACGCGTAACCAAATAATTATGGTTGACGGCGGCGCTGCGCTAGGACAGGAGTCAATGACCCTTTCCTCGGTTACTTGGTATGCGATCATCGCTTCGCTTCCTTTTAATCTCGGTAGCACGTTCCCGTGGGATAATTTCCGACATCCACGCGGGCGAAGCCGCGGGCAGAAGCTAGTACTTAATAAAATTTTCATAAACTAAGCTGAAACTAAATTATTTTTTTTATGGTAGGTAAGTGCAGCCTACATTTATTGTAATTAATTAACTTAGATTGATTAATAAATTAATTATAAAAAAAACATTAACATTATTTACACTTAATCAGAGTTTACATGCTGTAAAGTGGTTTATCAAAATAAGTTGTCGGTGCATTAAAACATTATGAATTATTTAATTATACAAAGTATAACAAACACGAACACTACAAACATACAATACCTACCAACAACCTTATTGTTTTTATTTCAAAATAGCGAGACGAAATAGATTTGATATTCCGTATCCACACGGGAGATTAGATCTGAGAGTATCTCTTGTGGATTCACGTCGAGTAAATGCCTACTATCAGATATCGCTTCTACATTGGAAGTCTATAAATAAGTCTTGAGGTAATAAAGACCCGGAGCTTGCTTCAGGAACAGAACCGTTCAGACAAGTTGTTCCCAACAATGGAACAGAAAAAAAGTTAAGACGCATTTCTTCATCAGGAGACGCTGACTTTACCGCAGACGAGAACACAATAGATCATTAATGAACTAAGTTTCAAGAATTTCCTGTTGTACTCCTTTGATGACTATGACTATTGTTTCAGAACGATTACAGTAATTACAAGTAACAGCTGCCTTACAAATCCAACGTTACAAAGGGTTTAGTGGACGGAAATTAATAGCCTGTTCCAGCTATCCAGGTTTACTCTAGCAAGTCAAATATTTAGTTCAGTGTTGAGGTGAAAATGGCCAGTCGGCGGCCATATTACGTCTAGCGGCCATAATTAATTGGTCTTATTAAGTTCTCAACGGCTGTGGCCCTATTAACTTCTCTAGGTCGTTATTAACGGGTTAAACTGTTCAAGAAGTGTTTGGTTTCTAGTGACTTTCGAATAAATATTCTAAACGATTTTGGTCTACTAAGAGCCGAAATTTCAATGGTGTGAATTGTTTCACATAATTTTCTATACAAAAGCTGTCATACGGTCTTTATTCCTGAGATAAAAGTTATGTGAAAATGGAAAAATCAGTCCTAAAACTACTAAAAGAAGCAATAATACTTAAAGTACCGAATTCCAGTTGCGTATAATCTGTAAGCAGCGTTTAAGGATTAAGATTAACAATATAGAAAACTGTGACAATATTAATTCCCGGTTTCTAAAGCAATAAACTTCACTAAAATACTTATAGAATCACTGATTTTACATATCCCAGAGTGGCCCTTCTCCCGCTGTATGAACTAGGTTACATAATACAACATACGCTGTGTATAATCCAATCAGTTTTCACTCGAAGATGGGATTCTCACACGAGAATATTTGCGTGTGCGCTACGAGTTTGAGAGTTTGTGTTACTCTATTAGTTTGTGTAACTCTGGTATTGATAGGTACACGAATAGGTTAGGCAGTGTGCACACTCAAGTCTGAATTGTTTCGTTTACCATAGGTGTAATTTTTTGTTGTGTGACAAAAAGGTTTTGTTTTGTTTGGGACTCACTTTGTTTGGGTCGCATCGACAGAAGGCGCCTTCAGGTTTTCCGAACAAATCATTCGGCTCCCTTCAAAATGGTTGAGCTACATGGTTCTGATCCATGCGTCATGTTCGTAAACGGGCGCCGTCAACTGACGGTGTTTCAGAGACCAGTCCCGGACTGGGACTGTTCATCTCTTAGCTGCCATGGCTTATTTTAATTATTTTATTATTGAATTGTTTATTTTTTTTTCTGTTAACTACTCTGGACGCTTTTAACGTGTACGTAATTTTTACATCATTCTCATATTTAATTATAAATTCAATATAACTAATATTTTTGTAACAATATAATTAAAGAGTGTCCATGGAGTTTCTTGCCCGTTCTGCTCCATAGATACGTACTACGCTTTGGAATGGACCACTAGTTTCATATTTCTTTCTGGCAGACTCCTTGACAGTTTAAAAGTGCCTGTAAATGGTTTAATTGAAATAAATGTTTTGAATATTTGGCGAAATTGGTTGTACTATAAGTACACCTCTGCTTAACCTTTCGGGGAATACAGGCGTGATGTTATGTTAAATGTTTTTAGTTTGAGTTTGAGTTTGAATGAGTGATATACTATATGAATGCGACGATTGCGTATACGCGCGAACGATCTTTTTGGTTAGAACGCGGGGTGAGGCTTTTGTAGGGAGTGTGCGCTCTTCATTTGTTTTCATAGAGCGAGAGTCCACATATAAATGGTTTTGACTCAGCTAAGCGCACAGCCTTACTCTGTTATTGATAGGTAAACAAATACGAGCAGATTATAGTTCGAAGTTCGAACATGTCTAGCTTTTGTTTTCCAGTTTGGTCTGGTCTACAAATAGATTAGTTTAGTCTACAAACTTGTGAATGTCTAAAATCTAAGACTGAACGAGCATGCCGATGATTGACAGTGACGTTGACGAGTTTGGTAGAGTTAACACAATTACACTGTGTTTACCAATTTGACAGCCTTGCGTTATAATCATGACATTATCAACTTAAATGGCTTTGATTGGTCAATTTATGGGGAAGCCGATAACCAAGTGTTTATCAATGACATAATTATCTTTTTTATCCTACTGATGACATGACATTATCTTTTCAAGTGATCGTTAATACGGCTTTATAAAGTGGCACGATTGGAGTAGGTACGCGTTCGGAACATCGATCATCCTCAAAAAGTTTCCTAGTGAATTTCAGACATCCATCGCATGGATTAATCTCTTACATTATTTGATAAAATTGTTTATACGTTGGGATAGGGAAGAATGACAGCTGAGGTGGCCCACAAAGGCGGGCCGGCACTAGCCGGGGATCGTAGAAGACGCACAAGTTCCCATGATCCCCGGTCAAAGTGCGGGAAGAGAACACTGGGTGGTTTTTAGTAAGTAAGAGTTTGACAGACCCCTCCTCCCGCTACAGGGCGGAGGGGTCGGTCATTCATGAGGATTTTCCACCCCGGTAAAAAAAAAACAGGAGAAAATGACATACCTAAGTACCTATACTTAGATACATGTATGACGGAGTAGGATCTTGTAAAACTTATGAACTTAGACTAGGTACCTACATTATGTATGTCTGCAGAAATGATTAATATATCTGTCGTGGCCAGATCTTAGAATTGATCATTTTATTAAGTGTTCGACCATTTCGTGAAATGGTGGCATTTCATGAAATAGAACATCGACCGCTAGTGATGCCGCTGGTCGTGGCATGATTTGGTCTGGCCAGATCATTATATACGTATATGTGAATATCCAATAACATATACACATACCTTTTTTTTTGGATGGGAAATCATCAAATGACTTCTCCCGCTCTGGGCGTAGCGGGAGGGCGTATCAGACTTTTACTGACTAAAACCCACCCGTGTTCCTTCAGTTGCCTGTGCCGGGGCCACGGTAACTCTTTCGAACATCCCGCAACCCTAGCTGGCATCGGCCCTAGCGGACCCCGTCAATAGTGCATTAGTCATTACATACATACCTACGTGTCGAATTGAAAACCTCCTTTTTTTGAAGCTGGTTAAAAAAAGGTTGAATAGATTATAATCGCAGTGGAAACGCTGCACTACGTACTAAGCTGTCCGATCAGTTCTGGTTACCTATTATGTGTCCCTAAAAAATCAACAAAAAAAAAATTTATATAAATCAACGTAATGGAACAGTATCAGGAGCAAACTAAGCGGCATTAAACAGCTGTTTAGTTCCCACAATACTAGTTACGAAAGAAATCGATACATTGTCCCCTTTGCAACAGGTATTTGTGGACTACGGAACACTTAGTTCAAATAACGCTTTGCCACCGCACTATAGCTTGGATGGTTGTTTATTTTACGATTACGAGTGAATTTTGTGTAAGAGGCAAAACGGCTATCGACGGAAGATAGACGGAATGCACAGTGTTTGGGAAACAATCAAATTTCCCAAACACTGACGATTCTTTTTTGCACCATGGCGCTAGCCAATGACAGACCTCCTGACAGGCTGTCATGATAGTGACAGCCCGCCACAGATGTCTGTTAGGACGGTGTCTATAGCTTATTAGTAAGCCTTTAAGGGCTGATTTTTCAATCGTCAGATAACTTTTACCTGAGGAATAAATATAGCGGTTTGACACATTTTCTATACAAAAGCTGTCAAAACGTCAAACATATTCCCCAAATAAAAATTATCTGACGATTGAAAAATCAGCCCTTAGTTTATTTGCTACCTTTTAAGAACATATTCTACCTATCTACCATAAATAAAATATTACATAAAAAAAGTTTGAATCTACGTTTATCCAGATAGCTAAAGCTCTTGGCTAAATTTAACGTATTTAAGAGGTTTCTTTTACTGTTTTCCTCAAACGAAATAAATGTGTCCTGAGAGAAAATAGCATCTTTCAACCTGCAGCACACTGAGTGACGTAGCATCAGATAGCTGAAATTATTCCCAGATAGTTTGTCTCAGACAGATGACAAATTAAAAAGTAACTTTATTTTTAGCAGTAAACTTTTTATTTTAGGGTTTTTATTTTTAGCTGTTGTCCGCGACTTTGCCAGCGTGGATGTTAATACTTCCCTATTTGAATCGAATTTTGTTCACAATTTCATGGGTTTTAATTTTTTTTGCGCGGAGCCCTAATTCTTTTCGTAAAATAAAAGGAATTTCGGCTAAGTTACTCCTCGTAACATCAGCTATCTGCCAGTGAAAGTCCCGTCAAAATACGTCCAGCCGTTTCGGAGATTAGCTGAAACAAATAGACAGACAGACCGACAGACAGACAACAATTTAAAAAAAATGTTTTGTTTTTTGTTATAAGTACCGTATATATAAGTACTTTCATATACAAGGTGTAATTTTAATCACCGTTAATCTCTTAAAGGGTCGTTGTACGCATCATTATGAACAACTTTTACTATGGGACCAAACCTGAAATCACGAAAAAAAACAGCTTTTCCCTATATTTATGTGTTTGCATAACTCGTCACAATGTAGGGAACACCCGATTATTTTTTTCACAATTTCGGGTTTGGTCCCATAATTGGTAACTGTCATTTTGACATTACAAACAGACACTTCAATTTTATTTATTAACCGACTTCAAAAAAGGAGGAGGTTCTCAATTCGGTTGTATTTTTTGTTTAATGTTTGTTACCTCAGAACTCCGTCATTTAAAAACAGATTTGAAAAAAATTTTTTTTATTTGAAAGAATATATGTACTTCCAGATTGGTCCAATATTTTGATCAAGTTCTGTTGAGTGGTTTTTGAGTTAACTTCAGTAACCAATACGTATTTTTTCCACTTAGTCTATATTGATGATCTTATAATAATTTCTTGTCGCTGTTATTTTCATTGCAAGTATACGACTTTGCCGCAAATAAAATGTGAACAATAAAAACTTTTTTGCAAAAATAAAACTAACTTGCAAAAAAAAACACTACAAGTGAAAAATAACTTTAATTTCGGAAGTCGCTGGCGCAAACTAAAATACAGATCCAAAGATACTGACTTCCGAGATTAAAGTTATTTTTCACTTTGTAGTATTTTTTTGCAAGTCGGTTTTTTTATAACATAAATACATAATACATTATTGTTCAATAAAGGAATCGAACCTGCAATCCGTAGCTGTAGTCAAGCGCTAATCGTGCAATTAAAGTAGCTCGGATTAAGAATGGAAAGTAAAGCACAACATTAAATGGTGCATAAAATTTTTAAGATGCACCTACGCAATTACCTTTTCAGCAAATGACGCTGCCAAATGATGCAATTTAATGCTCGCAAATTGCTTTTTGCTTTTTGTTCCCTAAGCTAAAAATAAAGTGGTTCTTTTCACACGCTTTACTGTAGCTAAATACTTTTTATACGTTATCCGAATATAAAAAGAAAAACATATCTGTGATCTATGCGTGTTGCAACAAAAGACTTATGAGAGATTAAGTATTCAAAAACGGATCTGGAAGCAAAAGTCCTCGCGCACATCTGGGAGTGACGCGAGGAGGCAAAACGCCGGGGCGTAACTCCGCTGCCGCGAGAAATCGCGGCACAGTGGATAGAGTTTCGGCGGGATCTCATGGCGACATGGAGAGTGCGATTGTCGCAACCCAGTGCTGGGCATGCCACAATTGCGGCGATAAGTCCCCTCTTTGAGGAGTGGCTGGAGAGGCGCCACGGCGTCCTCACTTTCCACCTGTCACAGGCCCTCACTGGACACGGGTGCTTCGGGAGGTACCTGTTCCGGACAAGGCGGGAGGAAACACCCGGGTGTCACCATTGTGTGGATCGTCCGGAAGACACGGTGGAGCATACGGTGGACTGCCCGGCTTGGGCGGAACAGCGCCATGTCCTCGCGGAAGCGATCGGCGGCAGCGATCTCTCGCGTCCGGCCCTGGTCCAGGCCATGGTACGGAGCGAGAGTACATGAGAAGCCATCACCTCCTGCGAAGCAGTAATGCTCGCGAATGAGGTGGCGGAACGCGTGAGGGAGGGGCAATCTTTGCGCCCTCACGCCCCTAATCGCCTCAGGAGACGTCCTGGACGTCGGGAATTGAGAGCCGATTTCCGGCCACCGTAGGCGCGGGCTTGCGGACGGCGAGCAATGGGTAGCTCGCAGTCCGGTAAAGAACAGGCCCGGGTCGATGACGCGCTAACTGACGGGGTCCGCTAGGGCCGATGCCAGCCAGGGCCGCGGGATGTGCGAAAAAGTTACCGCGGCTCCTGATACAGGCAAATGAAGGAACACGCGTGGGTTTTAATCAGTAAAAGCCTGACACGCCCTCCCGCTCCGCCCAGAGGGGGAGAAGTCATTTGATGATTTCCCACCCAAAAACAAAACCACATCTACGACGAACTCTTATAATATTCCGGCACAATCCTGATGATAACATTTCTAGTAAAGGCTATCTTGCGCAGTTATATTCAAGCCTCTCAAATTAATGTCGTATGAACTCCATAGGTTCATAAGCAAAATACTCTCGAAACGACAATAAATATAATCGTGAAAACCATTGAGCGCTCACATGCAAACAGCTTCTAGTAGGCGGACATTTGACGGGTTAACAGGTTCACGCGCGGTAAACGATACACAATAGAAGTTTTATTGTTTTGACTGCTATAGCCGTATAGTGTCCTTGAAAGTGTTAAATGATATATCCCTACCTCTTTTAACACATTATAGCAATTATTTAAATAACAACCTGCTGTAGTGTGTCAGTTAGGTGTTAATGACACCATTTTCGTCCACCTAATGACCTAAACTCCTACAATATCGATCTTGCCCCGGGCCGGTAACTAAAGCTAGACCTAACTATATTATTTGATTCACCAATTTACAACTAATAAAAGTAAAGGAACAATTATTTAGTTCTCGGAGAAAATTAATCAACAAATTCAGGAACATTTTACTTCATTGACAGACAGAAAAAGTATGTACTTATTTTTTAAAAGAAAATGTTTTATCCCAATTCTCTTTGATTCTTGGTGCCCCAGTTCGCTGTATAAATTTTCTAATGTATTACATCCTATAACAAGCCCTTTATGTGGCGGAGCTCAAAGCCTCATTCTATTGAGCACAAATATTTATTTATTTATTTATTTATTTAAACTTTTCACACTTAAAAAAGTACAAAGGCGGACTTAATGCCTTAGGCATTCTCTACCAGTCAACCAAGGGTGGTGAAGAGAAATATCTCTTGACTTACTGAAAGAAATCGGCATTAGGCAAATCAATTTTCAGGAGACCCTTTTAACGATGTTGTTACTGTCACGTTCAGTACTTTACATATGGCATATTTAAGATATCAAATTCCATAGGCCTAACTAAATGTCAGCATTTTTCTAGTCTGATAATTCCATAAATTCTAATCATACCGTTTAATTCCAAAAATACATTTCTTGTCTCATAGAATTAAGAAAATGATAGAAAAACAGATCCTTTATTTCTAGTTCATTTCTAGTGAAATGAAATTAAGATTACAAAAAAAACAATTCTATTTCCATTCCCTTTGTTTCCGTTACAAAAAGTAAAAACAATCCGACGTTGATATTATTACCTAGTATTTAGAAGAAATTCTTCCTGAAAATAAACTAAGAAAAAAGAAAGCGTACTCCATCTATAAAAAACTCAAAACATTGTACATTGTATTTTTGTTTAGGATAGATGAGTTGTACTCATATTTGTTAATACTTTATTGTTTATAATTATTATTAAACTTATTTCAACTCCGCTCTAAAATTCACTAGGTGAGATTTCACTAATTATTCAGAGTGGGTACTGCTGTTCCTTTGTCCGATATAATGAGGTGAGAGCTTTTATCCGGCATCAACAGCCCACAGCTATCACTGTCAGGAATCTCGAATTACCTCTCGACTCTCTACGCCAAATGTCATTATTCGACACATTAGGATCCCTTGAATGTTACTAAGAGAAAACTTTCAATTTCACAAACTAAATGTATTTTTATCCCTCAGTGTGTTGTAAAGGAAAATATTGCTTATGAAATAGAATTTTATAGCAGTTTACGCCTAAACTACGCCTAGGTAGTGAAAAAAGTGTACGAAATAGTTATATTAATAATTATTTGATATCTTCCCTAGGGCGGTAAGTAAAGGTTTAAGTAGGTTACGCGTATTTTCTATTTACAAAGAGATCATTTATTTATTAAAGATTTATCATGTAAAAAAAATACTGCAAAGGCGGAATTAATGCCTGAGGCATTTTCTACCAGTCAACCTTCCCTAGGGTGAAAGTAAAGGTAGGTTTACGTAGATTAGGCGTATTTTTTTTTTTAAATTTACCAATGAAATTTTGTAGAACCTATCCAAAGTTATATGGGACCAGACCAATCACGTAGTACGAATTCCCAATGCCAGTCTCCCTTTCTGACAGGATTTCAATTACTTTGGTACCTAATGTTTATCCCAAATCTAGTTTTGATAAACTTGTTGCTTCCTTTAGCTAATAACTATATATTAAAAACGACAACTAATGAAAGCGTGTACTTCATTTTGATCTGTCAAGATTTATACCAGATAGATGTTTTTGCAAATTCAATTGAAATTCAGGAACGCTGCAAAAAAGAGAATCACGATTCAACTCATCTGTTACGTGAATCCTGATACTATATTATCATGATTTGTGTACGTTAAGCTGCTTAGTCCTAAGAGCTAGATCAGAATAAGTTAACAATAGACTTTGTACGTGAAAAATAAATGGGGTACTTTAGAGATAAACGAAACGCGAAACTTACGATGTTAACGTAATGTGTATCGCAGTCACTAAAGCAAACCCTGACGATATATCACAGGATACACGTAGATACATAAATAGGGTACTGTAGAAAATAGATTATGCGTATGGCAACATCGTATTCTTTATTCATTTTGATAAATAGTTCGTTCGTTAGCTATCACATCTATAATATTTAAATTTGAGTTGCATATAGCTTGTAAAAGGAAAAGTATATTTTGCGGTTCCTATACAGCTCTGGTTGATCACCACCTGGATATTGTAATTTTACACGCATAGGTACAAGCAATTTTATGCATTATAATGTAAGCAATTTTCCCTAAATTTGCAAGCTTTAAACTGTTATGGTTCAACAGCTTCGCATCGCATCGCATTCATTTCTCTCGTAGGACGATGGACAAAGTTAATACACATACAATGTTATTTTTGCCCTTTAAGTCCCTCAAGGCAACGACTACCTTTGGGACACCATTATTCTGAGTGCACTGTGTAGGTGACTTTGTTTTCTTAGCCTATTTGTTACCTCGTCTACCACGGAAGTTGTTATTGTGATGCTTTCTACAAAATAAAATGCAGGATCTAATATTGAAAAGGGTTTATGTACTGTCAACCGCACATCAGTGGTAACAATTCGACATTGATAGCGACTTTATGTCGTATAATTAAGGGTCATTGCCTGGGCTAACCTAGAAGTCAAGGTTGGCCCAAGTAAGGAAAAAATGTTCAGATGTATTTTATTCATAGACGAATCCGCCTTGGAGTGCAATTGCGGTGCTGTTTCACAAACGTTGGGACACTTAATATCGTGTCATGCGTGTCCTGTCGTCTGCACATTACAGACACTGATGGACGCCAGTGACGGCGCCAAACTTGTAGCCGAATTCATTTAGATTGCTATCGCCACGCTAAGAAGAAGAAGGGTGATTTTCGTAGTGCGGATGATGTGCGGTTTACTGTAAAGTCTGGGAAATTAATATTTAGCAAATTGACTATCGACACACACATTGACAAATTGACGTAGCGTTTAAATTTTAATAACGATTAATTGCTCTGACTGTACATAGGAAAAAAGCGAATAGGGATGATGCCTGGAAAAAAAAAGAAATTCTATTTAGTCCGTCAGTCAGATAATTAAAAAACATTAGACACGTATTTTTTTCCTTATCATATTAATAAAAAATGACTTAGATAAGACATATTAACGTTGGGGAGTGGGGGCTCGGTACGTCACAACTCAGTATAAAATCTAGCAAGCCGTGGCGTCATGCCACATTTTAACTCAATGTATCGCCGTAATTATTTGATTACGTAAGAAAAGAAAAAATACGTATCCAATATTATTTTATAACCTACCTGACGGTGAAAAACAACTTTTTTAGTCATCATCCTTATTCTGATTCCACTCACATCTGTACCTACTTACATAATTATCCTACACTTCTACATCAAAGAATCTACGTATTTCTTTTACATTTTCTTTTTCAATGTCAGTTCATTTAAATAAATTGCGCGAAGTGTTTCTTGTGTATTTATTATTTTCTGCGACGTCCTCTAGACTTAGTGCTTGTCTTAATTTCCAATTTATTTGAAAATAAAAAGTAAACACTACATGTCATGGTACGTTTACCTAGCTCTTACATTTAGATAGAAAATAAACTTCATACAGAAAGTTATGTAGGCGTGTCGGTACTCCTACGTCATCAGCAGTTCTGAAGAAAATACATAATTTTTTGAATATTGTATTTTTGAATACTAACTGCTAATTGCTAGAAAAAGAATGTGAAGGGTAAAGATTCTGAGACGAGTATGAAATTATATTTTTGTGGTGTAAAGTCAGGGAAATTAATTGTTAAGCAAATTGAGGATCAACTAGAATTGTGCGTATTCAGATCACAACTGTCGTTATTTGACAGTTTTATGAAATGACTATAACACGGCCAGGTGAGGTAGGATTTTGATTTGCTCAACATTTGATTTCCTTGACCTTACAATAATGATTAAGTACCTAGGTATTTAATAAGTCTGTTTAAAAAGGTCTTATAAGACATAATCAAAATGATCTGCAGGTCATTTTGATTATTTAACTAAGCATTCAGTTTGTAATGCAAGGCAAAGTTTATAATTTAAGTAATTGCTTGAACACGGTTGCGGATAAACTTTGTAAACTTTATTTACGAATTGATCATAATGAGTGCAAAGTTTTAATACCTTACTCCAAAAACTTAGCTATTACGCTGCCCAGGGGTCGAATTAACTCTTTGTTGTAACATTTATTAGTTCAAGGTAAATTTGTAGCACGTAGTTAGTTATTGTTGGCTATGATAGCACATTCTGAAGAGCCTGGATTTTTTTTACAATCAAATAATTAAAACCACTACATTTTTCTTTATACTTTTTTAAACCTATCCTAAGAAGGAAAGCTCCCAATTCGTTTGTTCTGTGTGTTTTCCCGCATGTTTCTTTGAGGTTTTTTTTCTTCAGTGTATTGGCTGGTAGAAACTTAGGTATGTAGGTATTGATTAACCACATCGATGGTCTGACGTATTAACTATTTTTTATCATCTGTTTAGTCTGATCATCTCTTTAAGGTAGGTATTCGACTGGCTCTCAGTCTGTCACTAAGTAGAAAATAATTTATTTTGTCGGAAATTATTTCAGGCCTTAATTTATTATTTGTCAATACCTTGTTTCGTGATATCCATTATTGTTATACCAGTTATAATTAATTGCGTGACTGGCATTTGGCAGATTAATTATAGCGGCTTACAGCTGATATTTCCCGAAAGGTTCAAATTGTCGAAAGTAATTGCTAAGCAATTTACTAATGGATAATGTTGTTTGTTGTTGTCATAGAAAATCAAACCTGTCTTAAAATAGTAAATACAAAAGCTACGGTATAATTGGCGTTTAATAAAGACTAGACTCTGGATCTATTGATTCAGGTATGTACCTAAAGTAGGTACAGTCACGAGCATTAATTATTACTATACAGCTCAGCAATAATATCTGAATTCATGATTCATCCATTAATATTTACCGTCAAGATAACGTTAAATATATGTGATCATTTGTGGAAGGCACACACAAGTGGTAGCACAAATATGTGACGTCGAAGGAACACCGAAACAATTGACGATATAAGCGACGTCAAAATATAGGATGCTACAAAAATATGTGTCAGCTTTTAATAGAATGCAATAATATCAGAGATGTTTTGCGTTATAAATATCTCTACCTACTCAGACTAAATTGTCCCTTACAAGGGTAATTTTAAAACACATATATAGTCATTCACGTCTAAAAGCGTTGATAAATTGCTATAATAAATGTTTTTTTTTTTAATATACGAAGGTTATACTAAAATGGTGTATGCTATAATGGCCATTTATCAAAAGCTAACTTTTCCCTATCTTCAGTATCGTCATATCATCATTCGGTAATTTAAGGCGTAGCGTTACCGACCCGTCTAATTCGATATTTAAACTCAATACCTTATTGGCGTGCGTGACATCGCGTTGTACCATTTGGTGTCATGTCGAAAATGAACGTCTCATATGTTTGCTATTTTAGGCCTCCTATCCAAACTTGTTTACGAGCCATCCAAAAAAGAATTACGATAGCTCCGTTTACATACAAACGACCCCCTTTTTTTTGGATGGGAAATCATCTAATGATCTCTCGATCTGAGCGGACTAAAACCCACCCGTGTTCCTTCAGTGGCCTGTGCCGGGGCTACGGTACCTCTTTCGAACATCCCGCGACCCTGGCCTAGGGAGTTTCTATAAATCATACTTAGCGAATGCCTACGACGCACCTATTGAAATCCACATGTTTAACCTTTAATAGTTTAAGAGATTGTGATGATTGATAGTATTAACTGAAAAATCAACAATACAACTAAAATCGCTAAATAATATATAAAGATATCAGTTATCACTCGTATATTACTGGCCTCATGTAACATTCTTCGCTTTGTCCTCGATTTACAAATAGCTGCTGCTATTATTCAAACATACTGAATACTGTAAAGATGTTTGTTACGCATTAGACTCACAGAATCACTACAACCAGTCTACAATTAAAAACAGAATGCTTATTTATACAACATGTCAAAACATACTTTATTAATTATTACGGAAATTATTTGTATTGCCAATTTTTAGACTAGTAACGTTAGGCTCTCTCTCATTATACATAACATCATCACGCTTGTGATCCCTGAAGGGTCAGGCAGAGGCATATCTATAGTACACCCACATTTAGCCGGTTATGTTTAAGTCTCATGTAATAAGAGGCGAGACTTCAACCGGGCACAAATCCAGATTCCGGCTGCTACTGAGAAATTCCTGTTGGAAAAAGGGAAATTGGAAATCGAACCCAGGACCTCTTGATCAGCAGTAGCGCTTGTGACCACTAGACCAACGAGGCAGTCCTGCTCTCTCATTATGTAAAGAAGAAAAGTGACCAAGCGCTAAACGGAAGGGCTCAGTGTAATGTAAGCGGCCCTGAATTTGGATACATTCAGCAAAACAATTCTGTTCGCGACACATCAGGGCGCGGCCTAATCATCTGGTCACAGCACCTAAATAGTATCTAGGTAAATAAAGCTTAACTATTCAATGTCGCGAACAGTTTACAATGCATGAATGCCCGTTCGTCTGTCATCTGGTCTCAATCTGGGACATTGCCAACTGCTGGCGTTCGTCCCCGTATCGTAGTACTGAAGCCAATCGTATTAGCGATGGCACATGGCTTTGCAATCATTCGACCATTAAATTCGTTACTGGAAGGTGTTAGCACATTAAGTTTGTGAGAAAAGTGATTTATTGTAACCGGGAATGAATATTAAACGTTTAACAGAAAGACTTGTAGTGTGCAACATATTGTTGATGACTTATTTCTAGAACGACTAAGGGCTACATTGTTTTTTAATTGTAGGGCATTAAGTTTTATTTTACAGTAACAGCAATGTTCCTACGCTTGTAGTATATACAGCTGAGACAAAAAGTAATTTCTCCAGGCCTTAATATAATAAATAAGTGTCAAGAGTTTTTGTGAAATGTGAAATAGTTTTCACAAAACAAAATTGCGCTTCCAGAGATTTTATTTATCGTGATGGCGACTGTACTGTCAAGATCAAGAGCGTTCCGTAGACAAGGTTAATTATGACGGACGTGTGGTGGCGGCACTCCGCGGCCACGTTTATAAAAGGTACGCTTACACACGTCTCGCATGCTCACTTGCATTTATATATGTAATTTTTATGATGTACAGAATAAAGAGTAGAGTATCTAGATAGACAGATGGATAGAATAGAGATATATCTTACACAGGCAACATAAATTGCTCAATATTGGTCAACAATGACGTCACCATAGTAATGACTGCAATGCTATAATTTAGCCCTTGTTGCTAGAGATACTGCCACCTTATTGAGCGATATGTAGCAACTTTCCTAATAAACTGGGGGTAAAATTTATTAGCAACTAGCGACCCGCCCCAGCTTCGCATGGTTTTTACGACTTGACAAAACATTGAGATTTCTTTATTATTGTAAGTTTAATATTAATGTAATATAAATTCTGGAATTACTCAGTGGCAGCCCGGAGTCCAGATTTATGCCAGGTTGATGGCAAAGTCCCACGTAATAGGGGGTGATCCTATTTATTGCCATCGACCGGGCACAGATATAAATTCTAATTCGTATTAAAATCCCTTGCCTAGTTTAGAAGAACAACGCGGTCACACAGACAGACGAAAATCGACTTTAATCTATACATATACAAATAAATAAAATTGAAGTGTCTATTTGTAATGTCAAAATAACAACTTTTTACTAAATGCATAAGAACGCATAAATGCATACGGTACTTTCTTATAACAAAAAATATATTTTTTTACATTTTTGTCTGTCTGTCTGTTTGTTCCGGCTAATCATCGAAACGGTTGGCAGATAGCTGTTGTTACGGGAAGTAACTTAGGCTACTTTTATTTTAGAAAAATAATTAGGGTTCCGCGCAAAAAAAACCCATGAAATTGTGAACAAAAAGTCGGATTTGAAAAATCATTTTTGCATTTGGTAGCCCAAATTCTTGAGGATGGTTATAGGCTATTAAACATCACGCTACGACCCTTAGGAGCCGAGCAAAAAGAAAAAAAGTAAGAGAGAACACTAAGCGAAAACGAAGTAATAACGCGGGCGAGCGATGCCATGCGGCGGGTCAGGGGACGAGGGAGTTTTATTAAAATGTGGCTGTTATTTTAGTATATTGTGCATCTTATGACTTCCATGCGAACAGAGTCGCGGGGCACAGCTAGTTTATAATATATATTGATACAGAATATACCTATGAAGCATTTAGTGGCTGCTTTCAGCAACTGTTGCCGGGCAATAGTTGCCACAAGATGGCTGTGTAAGCTCTGCTTTAGAAAATGACGTGCTTGCTTCGCTTCGCTTAGTAGTGATTTATTAACTAGACACAAGAACAGCTGAAATTATCGAACGCGATTGTACATCTTTTGAGTGTTAATGATGCCATATATTCTGTTGAATACAGATGTTATGCGTTTCGTTTAAAATATCTGGGTGAATGGTGTAAAGAAAGAATAATTTTTCATCGTTAATCAGATCATGAAAATCTTTTGTTGACAGAATTAAAGCTGTTGAGCCACCCGAAACGGGTGTACGGGTGAACGGATGGGGGGTCGATAATATGCAAATACGTATATTATATGCAAATATTATAAAGCTGAAGAGTTTGTTTGTTTGGTTGAACGCTCTAATCTCAGGAACTACTGGTTCGAATTGAAAATTTCTTTTAGTGTTCGATAGCTCATTTATCGAGGAAGGCTATAAGCTATATAACATCTCGCTACAACTAACAGGAGCGGAGCATCAATGAAAAATGTTGCTAAAACGGTGAAAGGGGAATGCTTAGTCTCCATAGTATCCTAGGCCCAAGTTGGACATTAAATATTAGTATAAAAATGGAGTGTTTTAAAATCGTAATAGTACTGGATATCTAAAAAATACATTCAAATTGACGCCACTATTTCAGAAATATAAAAAAAAAAGTTTTGAGGTTAATTTTCTAGGAGATAATTCAAGAACTTTTCTTTTTTCAATGCTTGATTATTGATTAAGATAGAAGGGGTGTTCCTAATATATTTTTATCCAGTTGTAGTAATTAGGATATAAAAAAAAACACATTTGCTATTTTAAATATCCAAAATCGAATGCAGCCGTGATCCTAGATTCCAGAGCCAAAGTTGTAGTTGAAGGTGGGAACAAAATCCATAAAACAAAGCCAATTTCGTTGGTAAAAATCCGAATCAAGCCCATATAACAAAGCCAGGTCGCAGTAAAAGAAATCGAAGAAAAATCAAACACACATCCACATTGAGCGTAAGCGGCAAGCGAAGTGTCAGATTCAATTCAGTGTTGTCACTATTACGAAAAAATAATGAAATTAAATCGATATAATTATCGGTAAGTTTTTCAAATAACCGATAATTGATTTATTTTATATATTTTTTTAATTCTTTTTTTTACGAGTACACATTTGTTTTTATTTTCATGTTTTCTTTTAGTTGGTTTTTAATTAAAATACCAGTAAAGTTCCGTGGGTATGCCGTTGGTTCATTGTATTTGTTTCTAAATCGATTCAAATCGACTGATTAATGATAATACTTAAAATATGATTTTGATGCTGGCAATATTTTGCCCGCGTCAAAATCAAAAATCTTCTTGTTTTTTCAATTGAGTTACTTTTTTTAACTAATTTTTGTTGATTGTAGTGGCGCTAATTTGGAAGAAAGTAAATACATATTTTTTATGGCAAAATTAATGCATCAAGTATTTTTTCTCTAATCTAATGTCCACTGAGGGCCTCAAATGGGCATTTCCCTTTATTATTTTTTTTTGAGAGCTTCTATTGCGTGCACTGCGTAAACGGTTAAACATAACATCATAATATCACGCCTTGTTTCCCCGAAGGGATAGGCAGAGGTGTACCTATAGCACACCCACAAACAGTAAACGGTTAAAGTTACGCAAAAATCATGTATGACGAATTGATTGTTCCCCTTAAAAAGTTCTAAAAAAAAGTCCGCGACATGGTATTAATCCTATTCAAATAAATAGTTTCATAATCAATGTTGATTAAGTACATGTAAATTCCTTTTTAAATTATTCGAATCGGACCTTTCGTTTAGAAATTACGATGGGTATAAAACTGCTTACACGCCCTCCCGCTCCGCCCAGAGCGGGAGAAGTCATTTGATGATTTCCCATCCACAATAAAAAAAAGGGCCGTAAGATCAAATGCAGGGTAAGAAAATGCGCTTAGTCTATTAGTTACCTACACATTTTATATTTTATTTTATTGATGGTTTGAACGCGCTAATCTCTGTCACTCCCAGTCGGATTAGAAAAATTCTTTTTGCATTTTACAGCCCAATTATTGAGGAAGGCTATAAGTAAGTAACATTACGCTAGGACCCTTAGAAGCCGAGCAAAAAGAAAAAAAAAGTAAGAACGAGCGCTAAGCGAAAACGAAGTAACAGCGTGGGCAGGCGATGCGATGCGACGGTGTGGGTCGGGGGAACAAGAAATTTCACGCGGAAGAAGTAGCAGGTGGCAGCTAGTTACATTATAAATTGTTACAGATAAAGATTTATTATCTATGAAATTTAAGATAAAAGCATTTTAGCTTTACAAAAGAATTATTGAAAAAGTTTTTTCGTCCCCTATTACATGGGACTTTTAAACATTACTGGCGAAATGTGGGTGTACTTTATACACCTGTTTTTTATACACCTGCTTTTTTTTTCGCGGGTAGGTGTAAAAAGAGTTAACACGCAACTTTGTAAATCTTTTTTTATTAAAATTATTATAAAGTATTTTTTCTTGCTTTCGAGTTCAGAATCTTTTCTATAGACTACTAAATAAGCAGCGCTTACATTGGTGAAACATTCCATGTAACACACATTCTTAACACTGCACCACCTGCCAGCTTCTCACTAGTGTTGTCATAGTCGCTACAAGTTCTGCACACTTGTCATGTCATCTCAACTGGATGATATCCAATCGGCCCAGAAGAATCTCGAGGAGTGCTTCCTTAAAAAGATGGGTGAGCTTGAGGCACAGATTCAATGTGCCGGTCCCGCAAAGGACACTGTAGCAAAGATTGCTGATGAGTTCCAGTCATTTCGCGAGCTTATGTTTGGCATGCTGGGACTTCTTAGGAAGCAGATCATAGAGTGCTCTAGAGCGGTTGATGGATTGGATACAAGATCTCGTCGGAAAGCTCTCATTTTCACTGGGTTTGTTGAGGCGGACAGGGAAGATTGTAGGGCTCTTGTGTTGGAAATTTTGAAGAACAAATTGGCGCTGCCTGACATCACTGCATTTTCCATCAAAGTATGTCACAGGCTTGGAACATCAAGCAGAGGACCAGCAATTAGCAGACCCATATTGGTAAGGTTCTCCAATGTTGACCTGAAATCCACTGTTTGGAAGGCAAAGTCTGCATTGAAGGGTTCTACGGTCACAGTCAAGGAGTTCTTGACCAGATCTAGGCAAACCGTATTCAGCAGGGCGCGCCTGCACTTCGGGATGCCGGCATGCTGGACTCAGGATGGGATTATTGTCATCAGATCCCCCGATGGAACACGGCATAAGATTTGTACTCTGGAGGAACTCAATCCCTTGTTGGCTAAGTACCCTAAGAAGACCGGCGAATCATCCGCTGGTACTGGAGGCAAGACCCTTCTTGGGGTTGTCTATTGTCCACCCGCCGTTGACTATTTTTCCGAACTCAAACTGGCGCTAGACTCCGTGGGGTCAGAGTACGCACATTGCGTCATCATGGGCGATTTCAACACTGACCTTGCTCATCGCACCCCTCGATCCCGTAAACTCCTTCACATCATTGAGTCCGTCAGTCTCCATATACTTCCACTGTAACCTACCCATTTCAATATCTCAGGCGATGACACTTGGCTCGACTTAATTCTCACGTCCACTCCCTCCCTAGTTCCCTATCATGGTCAGTGTCCCGCTCCTGGATTTTCTCAACATGACCTCATTCTCCTCTCCTATGTTCTAAAACCGCCTAAACCTGTCCCAAAAGTTCTGCACATGCGGAGTTTTGCGCGCACGGACGTTGTTAAGCTTCGTCAGGATGCGTCAGATATCAGTTGGGATCACCTGGCAGTGGCGACAGCTGTAGACGATAAACTGCGCATTTTCAATCGGGCGGTCCTTGCTCTATACGACAGACATGCTCCTGTTAAGAAAATAAAACTTCGGCGTCCTCCTGCTCCTTGGATGACGACCGGGGTTCGAATGGCGATGAGGTGCAGGGATCGGGCCTTTCATAAATTTAAAAAAGATCGCAGTGAAGCTAATCGGAACTTTTTCAAAGTTGCTAGAAGTCGGTGTAATCAGATGATACGTAACGCTAAGCGCCGCCGTATTCTCCAGAACATATCTTCTTCTTCACCAGCTGATATCTGGAAGTTCCTTGGTACTCTTGGTATCGGCAGACCACGTCATGTGGATTTTCCTAATACAATTGGCCTTGATGATATCAACCGTCACTTCACAACCACTTGTCATTTGGATTCCCAAATGTTGTCCCAGATGGTCAATTTCATTACTGGCTTAGCTAGTCCCATCATAGAACCATTTCACTTCTCTCCGGTCACCTTGGACGAAATTAAAAAGACCATCCTGTCCATAAAATCCAAGGCTGTGGGGGATGACGGCATCAGTCGTTGTATGGTCGTTTGGATCCTCGATACCCTACTTCCTCCGATTACCCACATCATAAACTTTTCTCTTGATTCCGGACAATTCCCATCCCTGTGGCGTATGGCCTATGTCCGCCCGCTCCCTAAAGTTTCAAACCCCTCCCTACCCACTCACTTTCGACCCATTTCCATTCTCCCATTCCTGTCTAAAGTGCTTGAGGCCTGCGTTCACAAACAGTTTGCGGGATTTGTTCACCGGAACAACCTTGTTAGCTCGTTTCAGTCTGGATTCAGGCCTGGGCATAGTACAGCTTCCGCTCTCCTTAAAGTGACTGGTGACGTTAGAGAAGCGATGGAGGATACTAAGGTTACTGTTTTGGTTTTAATTGATTTCTCCAATGCCTTTAACGCTGTCAGCCACGATATTCTCCTTGCTATGCTCTCTCATCTTATGGTTTCGTCCGAGGTTCTGGAATGGTTCTCTTCTTATCTTCGGGGCGTCGGCAGTCGGTTCGCGTTGATGAGAGCTCTTCGAGTTGGCGTGACCTGGATGCTGGTGTTCCACAAGGCGGTATTCTTTCTTCATTGTTATTCTCCATCTTCATTAATTTTATAACTCACTGTCTTCGGTGTTCGTATCATCTTTATGCCGATGATCTTCAATTGTATACAGCTGCGCGGGTGGAAAGTTTATTGGATGCTGTAGCAGATGTAAACCGAGACTTAGATGCAATCAAAAAGTGGTCTGATAGTTTTGGGGTGTCAGTGAACCCCTCAAAGTGTCAGGCTATTGTAATTGGAAGCTCGCGCATGATGGGTAGGGTGACGCTTAGCTCTCTTCCTCCTCTCATTTTCAATGGTACCGTCATACCCATTACCCCTACTGTGAAAGATCTCGGTTTGCATCTTGACTCGACGCTTAGCTGGCAGCGCCAGGTCTCTAATGTTAGTCAAAGGGTCAACGGTACTCTACGATCCCTGTATCGTCTGAGAAACGTTTTGCCCGCTAAGACGAAGACTATGCTTGTGCAGACTTTGATTTTCCCTATCATTGACTATGGTGACGTGTGCTACTTTGACTTGAATGCGGTGTTGCTGGATAAGCTTGACAGACTGCTTAACAATTGTTAAGCAACAATGTTCATATTCAACCTCAGAAAATATGACCATGTGTCGAACTACAGGTCTGAGCTCAAATGGATGCCCATTCGCCAGAGAAGAAATTTGCGTGCTTTGACCACGCTTTTCTCCCTTCTTAACTCTCCCACTCCTCCTTCTTATCTAGTGTCTCACTTCCAATATCTATGTTCTTCACACGCTAAGAATCTTCGTTCTTCTAACAATCTTCTCCTACTCTGTCCTTCTCATACTTCTGACTTTGTTCATTCTTCCTTTCATATTCAGTCCATTCTTCTTTGGAATGCGCTACCTCTTGACATCAGGACGGCCACCAGTCGGTATGCATTTAAGCGGAGATTGCGGAGTTATTTTCAAAATAAATAGCGTAGTCATCTCAAAACCTCTCTCTCTTGAATTTGTATATAATGTATACAGGGTGTCTGGTTTCGGAATAGTAAAACTTAAAGGGGAGGTAAAGACCATCAAACTGAACAACTTTTTCCCGGGGACCAACATCGTAATCGTGAAAAAAAAATCAGTCATCCCATACAAAACTTCAATACCTACTCGAACAAATGTATGAGACGACTGATATTTTTTTTGCGATTACGATGTTGGTCCCCGGGAGAAAGTTGTTCAGTTTGATGGTCTGTACCTCACCCTTAATTTTCGTCACACTGTGTACAGACACATTGTATATATAATATAGGTATATATTATAGGTATATATTGTAGTAAATATGTATGTATGTGTATTATAAGTTTATAACTTATTTATGTACAAATAGTCCCATTCCTAACAGAGCACCTGCCATCTAATCTCTTCACCACCCTTGGTTGACTGGTAGAGAATGCCTAAGGCATTAAGTCCGCCTTTGTACTTTTTAAGTGTGAAAAGATTAAATAAATAAATACACCTCAGCCTAACCCTTCGGGATTACAGGCATGATGTTATGTGTGTTTTTACTTAAAGAAATTCCCTTAAGGGGGAAGCTCAAGGTAGCCCGCGAAATTCAAACTTTCTTATGTTTTTTGCAATTTGCAAGTCCGTAATAAGTTGTACGTTGATTAAAGTATCATTCGCGACCGTAAAAAGTATGAACTTATAGAATTTTATCATCAAAATCAGTAAGACAACGCCATAAGTTTGTATAATCCTAATTATCAAGATTTCATGAAATAGTCATTCAATAGAATTACCTGGTCTTAAAGAGTTGTATTGATGACATGAATTATTATAATTCTGTAAATACATGCTTTTTACGGTCGATAATCACATTTTGATCAATATATGTACAACCTAATACTGACTTGCTAATTGCTAAAAACGTAAGAAAATTTGAATTTCACGGGCTACCTGGCGCTTTCGCCTTAACACGTGTCTGCAAAAACCTTGGAGACGGAAGGAAGCATTTCAGCAATTTAAATTTTGAGTAATGTCTGTGGTAATGTGTCTATTTTAAGAGATTTCTAATGATTTATTTGAATTAAAACGAGCAAAATATCAAAGTCAATGTGTATTCGGCAGTAATCGGCATTTGTTTTTTCAAGGATATACAAATGAGACTTCAAAGGCATCCTTTCGCTGATATACTACATTAAATATACGCACGGTAGATGCTCTGAACAACCGTCGAACTAGAAACGTACCTACGTAAATATCAGGGCCGCGAGTCGAACCTTAATCACAGTTAGGTAAATGGGATATGGAGCAGAGCAGATGGGAAAGAATTGCGGTAATTGTACGTAATGGGTTATTTAAATTCGTTTCTTTAGCTGAACATGAGTAATTTGCCTTGAATTTCTTGAATAACTTCATATTGTATTTTTTAAAGAATAACCCGTTGCGAAGTTTAGTTGTGCCCTCATGCGGTTTGACGTCCGCAAAGTCAACGAAACAAAGGTTGAATTTAGCTTGGTTTGAAGTAAAGCACTGTGGTTTCAAATCGCAGCCATAGTGCAACTGATGCAAAGTTAATTAAGTTAACATACAGGCTACATTCTACTTTTCATGTGGGTACGAGATAAACCGCTACATAAGTTTGTTCACAAAATAGAATTGCTCGTTTTCTTTTGACACAGGAAAACAAAAAGAATGCAGGCCTAAAAATTAAACAAACGAAAATTGTTATTTTCATGAAAGATAACTTGGTTCAGAAAAAAAACTCTTGTAGAAAGAAAAGCCCAAATGAATACGAGAGACTTACATATCTGAGGAGACATGTTAAGATCTTTCCAATGTGACAGGCATTTCAAACTTCAGAAGGACGTAAAAAACAATATACACACATATGTACGTACATAAACTCACACGTTATGCTACGATCCTCACATATTTCTTTTGCTTCGTTTATCTTCATATATCAGAAGCCCAATTCCCGTAAGTAAAAACGTTCAAAATCTCATCTCAGCGATAATCAAATTTCAAAAATGTAGGGAAACTATAGGTAGATTGAGATCAGACTGTGAATGTTCTTAAAATTACGAGAATTGCCCCTCTGGTCATACACGCACGTCTGTTGCGAGTACCTACTACGCACCTGACCTTTCTGAAGAACATCACCAATAACCTCAATAATAATATCACGTCTTGTTCCCCGACGAGTTGGGTAGAGGTATACACCCACATTTCGCCAGTCAACTCTATAATATATATTATTAAATTTAAATGCTTTATGCTTTAACACTAATATAGGACAAAAAATACCAACTCGCTTTGCAAAATGGTTCGTAACTCTAGTTAATTAGTAATTTTCCAGTCAAGATATACAATATGAGCCAACAGAATTAGGAATTGTTGCCTTTTATCAAATAGCTGGTTACAATGTGGCGTTTTTCCACGTGGCGTATATCTAGGGAATAGATTCTAGATAGATTGCTGTAATTCTTTCTTGTCTGTTGTTAAGCTGGTACTCTACGGATTCTGCTAGTTCTGCTACATGTTTAATGTTTGTTAAATTAATAAATTGCTCAGTTTTTGTTGTTGCTTTCGATATATTTTATGAAACAAACAGCAGAAAAAGAGTGTCCAAGGAGTTTCTTGCCCGTTCTTCTCCATAGGAACTTACTACGCTTTGGAATGGGTAACTAGCTTCATCTTTCTGGCTGATGGACTCCTTAACAATTCAAAAGTGCCTGTACCTGAATGGTTTAATTGAAATAAATACTTTGAGTTTGTGAAAATTTCAGATTCCCAACAAGTTCACGGTCTCTATCTATCTATGTCTCTCCTATCGTTTATATTTAAATCTATTCGTGATTCTAATTGTCATGATAAAAGAAACAGAAAACTAATCGGAATGGGTTTAGAGCCCGCACTGCGACTATATTCGAATTTGGGCTTTGACCTCATCCATAATTCAGAACGCAAGTCGGCGACCCCATGTGTCGGAATACCTTTACACAGAATAGAACAATGAGGTTCATATTCAAACATTATTCGACCGTTTTTGAAACGCATTGTATTTTAATATTTGCACATCGATATTTTATGAGATGACTGCCTCGCTGGTCTAGTGGTCGCAAGCGCTATTGCTAAGCATGAGGTCCTGGGTTCGATTTCCGGGTCGGGCAAAGTGTTATTCTGTTTTATCCATCAGGGATTTCTCAGTAACAGCCTGTAGTCTGGATTTGTGCCCGGTTGATGGCAATAGGCTCGCCCCCTATTACATGGGATTTAAACATAGCTTGCGAAATGTTGGTGGTACTATAGGTATACCTCTGTCTAACCCTTCGGGGATTACAGGCGTGATGTTGTGTTATATTTATTTTATGGGGTGGCCTCTTTATAACCTTGAATTGTAGGAACCTTATAATTAGGAATATTAGTTAAAGAATACATTATTGATTTTACTATGAAACCTTTTCTTTACCAACAAAACTGGGTACAAAAGAACACACAACGTCTCATTGAATATTCTTTACGTAGTTGCGCGTTGGATACACCAAGTTAGGCATTTATCGTGGAAGTTTCTCGCGCGAAACTCAACTAGGGAGGCAGGTCACGGGTTGGTAAAGTTCAAAGGTGCTCCGAGACGATGCACTTGTGCAGGGTTAAATCTTTAGAGGTGGCAGGTTATTGGCGCCTAGAATGCGTTGTAATGTTGCGATCAATGGTAGTTTGAGCTTTGGAAATAATAAAGACGAATTAATGATTAATGAGAGTATCTACAGCTTTATATTATCTACCTCGCTAGGGGAAACTTATTTCAATGTACAGTAGCGGTCAGAACTCCAACGCCAGCATTACAAAACTATCGCATCGTTACTCGTCGCACTTGAGACCTTCTTCTATTTAGGCATTTCACATACACATACACACCCGTATATTGCACTCTTTCATCAAGAACCAAACAGCAAAAGCGCGGTATATGGTCATCCTCATAGGCCTATCGCGGCACGCAGTCTTTTTCTGATTATGCTAATGAGAAAAAGACAGCGAATATTTTAAACTAGTCACATAAAAGTTGAGGGTAGATTTGAAACAAAATCAATTTTCTGACTGTAGTTAGAATGGTATGACGTTGTTGGTTGGTGAACTTAGTTACGAGCGTTTGTGTTATTGATATAAGAGGTGTTGAATTTGAAGATTTTTATTGAAATGCAAGCAAATATAAATATTGAAGCGAGGGCGAACATTGTAGCCTTGCATAACAATGGGTGTAAATATCTGAAAAATCCAATGAAACCGGATTTTGTGTAAGTTATTTTGTTGTTTTTGACTTTATTTGTTCTCATAAGTGACGCTTCGAAATGTGTAATAAGGATTTATTTTTTTAGAGATAAACAGTGAGATGTTCGGTAAGGATATTTGAGGAAGAGGGGGTCTTAAGAGCCGTGTAAGAAGTGGTAGGCCGCCACTTATTAACCAGTCTCAGCGACGCTTTATGGTTGGTGAATATGAAACGAATGGTTTCATATCTACAAGACGATTTGCTGAAGAATTTGATACATCATTGCGCACTGTTCGCCGTGCACTCCATGCCGAAGGTCTCTATCAACGAACACCAGTGAAAAAATCGTTTTTGACGCAAAGACATAAGGAGGATCGGTTGCGTTTTACTCGAGAATATTTAGACTTTGATTGGGAGATTCGTATTTACTGACGAGAAGACTTTCAAATCGTGTCGAAAAGGAAGACTTCATTTGTGGCGCAGAGACAATACACGGTTGCCGAGTTGTCGATCTTATTGTAATAAACGGCATACAAATATAAGCCATTAATAGTGAGCATGAACACAAATGTCAATTTCGGATATACGGATTAATCCGCGGCGATCTGAAAGGTGTTGAATTGCTGAAGCAATGCAATTTTAACAGATGTTTACATACGCAATGAAGTAGGTACCTAACAAGAAATGGTACCTAATGGTACATTAGTAGTTAGTCCAGTTTCATTCATTGACCGTTGTAATTTCTACATTCCTTCAGAAGTGATCGAAATCGTCTTAACATTTCATTGCTTTTTTGTACGTATTTAATAGGCAAAGTGAGTTTCACACACATTAGGTAACCATACAATCAGTAATATCAACATAAGTGCACGAAATAAATGTGTAAGTATGACACTTATAAGGCCAGCACTCTCGAGCGTCGACATGCTTCAATGAGCTGTATCATGAAAGTGAGGAAAGCACTGAACTATGTAAGGACTGTACGCTTCGAAACCCGGCCAGCTCTCACACTTGTAAAATGTTCGAATGTTCGAATTACAAGCGCGTCTAAAATGGTTTCAAAGAACAAATATTAAAAGGCAGCATTCCAATTTAGTACAGGAAAATATTATAATCGTTTAGCCACACGGGAATCTTATTATAAAAATTAGAAACGGTAGGTATTCTCTTTTATAATTAAGTTTGCTCATTTGTAGATGTTGAAGACGACCTACATTCAAATGTTTATTAATTTTGGAAAATTTTGTCGGCTAAATGCTGCGGGGCAACTGCGTAACATTCTTACAGTAGGAATCGGTTTCATTTTGACAGATAACGACATTCATTGCGCTATTTACGTTGTCGAGCAGACAAATTTTTCGAACAATGGATTAGGAACTTTCTTCAAAGTTATTCAGATTATGATTGATAGCAATTAGGGTACAGGTTAAAGAAGTGTGATTCGCACAGATTTGAGTTATAATACCAGCCTATTACTGTTCCACTACAGGGCAAAGGCCTCTTCTCAGGCATAGAAGGCATTGATCACCACGCTTGCGGGGTGGCTTATAATACGGGTTGGCGATTTCAGACTTAGATTAACTGTATAAATCTGGGTTCCCTCACTATAGTTCCCTTCACCGATGTTATTAATATCGAAGATAAACTCAGAAAGTACATAGGAATTAAAAAGTCACATTGGTACTTGCCCGGATTTGAAACCACAACCTCCTGCATGAGAGGCGAGGCCTTGACCGGTAGCTCATCATGACATTCGAGCTACCTATTATAATTGCTACATCGGCAATGGAGAAAAAAAGTTGGTTCGTTTGACGTGCAGAATTCAAAAGCCGCGTACCTGCAGTTTCTGTAAACCTTTCATTTGGTTTTGACAGTTGAAAAAAAAAATGGGCAGAGTTCAAGTCCGCCATGTTGAAAAACTGACGTGTTTGTAATCAAAATGTTTGAAACTGTGACGTATGTTAGTAAATTTCAGTTGAAATATGTTTCTATTTAGTTTGTGTAATAAAACTTGTGCGTTTATAAATAAATGCATTTCATCAGAAGGCTTCAGTGTTATCGTCATTTTTGCTGGTTTCCCTCTGCAATTAAATATATTAGTTAATACTGTTATATGCAGGAATGTCAGTTTATTACGAGTAGGTATAATACATTGATTATTAATTCAAAATTTTATATATATACCAATTTTAATGAAAGTTTTTGTAGTAAAACTGGAAGAGATAGTCGTCAGTTAAGTTTATGTATGTATGTATGGGCCCTGAACCTGAAAAGGGATCATTGTTCAATAAGTACTTATTTATTTTTCTTTGATGACCAATCAACAATTGTTTACACCGTTACAATTTTAAAATAATGTTTTACTTAAATCTAAGGTGTTTCTTATATTATTTGCATAGCTGCACAATGAATATATACTTATGTAAATGTAAATTAGTAACACTAGTCTCAATAATTTATTGTACCTCGTGTTGCATAGGATTTCTAAAGCTTTATTTATGATTCTTAATTACTACATGGGTACAAGATAACACTAATATAAATATATTATGTACAAGTATACAATAAAAAATAAAAAACGGGGAAGAGCTCATTGGGCATCAAAAAATTCGTCCAATTCGTCCGCATCGCTGTCAATGGGAAAAGTGCCCAAAAGGCTGGCAGCATTGCCACGCTGAATGGCAATGCTGCCAGCTAATCTAAGGTTAATGTAACTTATTAACAAATGAATAACTGTTAATAATGGGAATAACACTGAAGTAGGGGGCAAAAATTCATTGTTCATGCAGCTCCCTATATTTTGTCTAGGCACGCGAACATAAATGTATGGAGAAGATGATTTTTCAGGGTTCATCCCGTAGTAAAAGTGGCTCATAACGATGAGTATAATGATCCCTTTCAGGTTTTCAGATATTTCAATTACGCCTTGTATATCTGTAGTAGATCAGATAGTTATATATCTGTAGTAGATCAGATAGTTATACACATTTCGATGAGTTCAGTGTGGACTTTTTACGCAAATTGACTTGGCCTCTTAAAAATCTTGAAAAAGTTTAGAAGTGTTCTGTTTTTCATAAACCGTGAACAAATAGACAGATACGGCGGCGTACGCTAGAGGCCTGGGATGTGTAGTGGCAGAGTGACGAAGCTTACAGGGTTTAGTTTGGCCTGGCAGCGTTATAATATGTATACCTACATAGTACACACAGGTGAGCCTACATCTTAAGCTGCCATTGTATCTATTAATATTTTAATATGATATGACATAAAATTACAATTTCTACGAGTGTATGAATAAATTTACAAAGTATATACCCATTTCATTGCACTAGAGCGCTCTTATACCGTGCTAAGCAAGCTGTAATAAAGTCACGTGAAATGCGTTGAAACGAATATGAAAAAGCCTGTTTTTCAATGGAATATATAGGACCATTAGACATATTTTGAAAACGAATATTCAATCACTCTTTCCAGGAACGGGGTTCTATTTGATATTATTCAGTAGGTGGGAATTTTTCATGGAACAGATTTTTTCGAAATAATTATTCAGTTTTATATAGGTACTTCTACAGTTATGTTAACAATAAATAAGTTGATTTGATTGTTTGTAGATACGTCGTAGCAGTTGAATCCGATTTTGGTATAGAAGGACAAACACAGCTATAGAGTAGGTAAGATAGAATCTATTTAAGAACAGCAGCACTCGTTGTTCTTATCATTCCCAAAATAAGGCTTTTCAACCACGGAGCCGCGAGTAATATAAAATTCAATTGTGAAAAAAGGTTAAACGAAGGTTTTTGTTGTACACCGCGATCTTTAAATCCATTACCTCGATGCTAGAGGTATAAAAACCGGCCAAGTGCGTATCGGACCACGCACAATGAAGGGTTCCGTAGTTGGGATGAATCTTTCCCAAGAACAAACTTAACATTATAGTTGTAAAACGTGTTCTCTCATACATTCCAACTGCAAATGTAGGCTGACTATTACTCGTTAACTTGTAAAGCCTACTTAGCTGTAATAATTTTCCTTTTAACTTTGTTATATATGCCGCCGTTCGTTATACTATTGCCCTGAAATTTTTCACATATCCAAAAACAACCATTTAGCTGGCAAGACACACTTGACTCTATCAAATTTTAGCACTTTAAAGCTTAATATTTCGCAAACGGATCCCTGAATCGAAAAATGTTTTTCACACGCACGCAATATTTTTGAACAGCCTATCCAACGATACCCCACGCCTTGGGATAGTCGAGAAAAAAAGTCATCCACACTTTACGTGTAGGGCGGCAACCTAAAAAATTTTTTTTTCAAGATTTTATTTTACCACATGTAAGTATACCCGTGCCAAATTATAGCTTTGAAAGAAGAAAGGAAGAAGAAAGAAAAAACATTTACGTAGCACATACTAAAAGGCACACAATATAATATACTTACAGCAGATAAAAAAAATCTAAATCAAATAAGAAGTGTAAAGTGCGATGTAAGAAATTAGCAGGAAAATGTGCCTCACTGCTGCGCCAAAAAGTATCAAAAGTCGCTTTCTAGTCTAAAGAGTCTCTGAGCTAACCCGCGGACAGACAGACGGACATGGCAAAACTATAAGCGATCCTTGTTGACTACGGAACCCTAAAAAAGCTCTTATACATTTTGTATAGGCACCGCTCAGTGTAAGGATAAAAAAGCGATACTCTCTCATACATAAAATATTTAAGAAATAAGAAAACGTGTTGGGTCTAACGAGGCGACAAAAAGCGATGAAAATAACCCAATGGCTGACGAGAAACGACTCTTGATTACAAATGTATCATTGTTATACGGCGGTTGTTAGCAAAATTATGACAAATGATCTCGATTTATTCGCGCAGTTGTTGGTTGATGATTTATGGCTTCAGCGTTTCATAATTCAACAAGAAAAGTAATAATAGCGCTTTTCCTATGATTGCGTCAATCGATGTGATTAAGGTTGCTATAATCAAAAATATTCTTAGGCGTATTTAAAATTCAAAAAGAACTGGAAAAGAACTGGAGTAACCGACATAGCCTGCAGAGTAAGCAAACTGAAGTGGCAGTGGGCTGGCCATGTTTGTCGAAGGACCGATGGCCGGTGGAGCAGACGAGTCCTGGAATGGCGACCGTGTATCGGCAAGCGTAGTGTGGGACGCTCCCCAGCTAGATGGACCGACGACCTTAAGTAGGTAGCTGGGACAGACTGGATGCGGAAGGCGGAGGACAAGGTGTTGTGGCTCAGACTGGGAGAGGCCTATGTCCAGCAGTGGACTGCGATAGGCTGAGTTGATTTAAAATTACATTATTCTGATATCATTAGGCACATTTTTAACAGGCTTTTATTAGCTTGTTTAAAAGTCAAGTCTTCATTGATTTTTTACTTACCTACCTTAATAACAGGTTCATGAAAGTGAGTAGTAGGAATGACCTTTTGTTTTTCATCATCACTATGAAGGTCAGCTCTAAAGTAATTAGCGCAATATTAAACTACGTCCGCAGATATTTAATTAGACGTGTTTTCCAGGAACGACCCTTGAAATGTGTCTGGCAACTGTAGTTTCATAATTTGGCCTCTTACTTCTAAAGATCCGAAAATCAAGTCTATAGGAGCCGAAGATTATATTTAGAGGAATTCAATTAGGTACTTACTCGCTGCCCGGTGCAAAGATTGACACCAATTTATAAACGCAATTATAATCAGTAAGAGCCTATTGAGTCTTTGAGTCCAATATCTGAAAACATAAGTCGGGAAATTTCGGGAGTTTGCCTTCGTCAGGAAAGTCGTGGTCGACCATTGATTGGTTATGTGCCTACAATATTAATTGAAAACAGTCGTCTTTGATTTTTAATGAGGCAATTATTTTGGCCATTTATATAGGAACTTTGGGGAAACAACAAAGAAAACCGTAATTAAGAAACCTTTGAATTACGGTTTTATTTGTTGTTTAAATAGTAATCCTAACATGAAAGCTGAAGTAAAACGTACCTAAGTTATGGACAGCGAGTAAATACTGGCTTTCAATAGAATTCAAGTAAAATCACTGAGAATCCGAGCAATCAAAATATTGTACTTAACTTAAAGCTGCAATGACTTATTCAGCTCGGTTCAAGACTTGTATAGTCTGATGCCTATTGCGTTCGAAAATCTTCCAACAAAAGGAAGTGAA
Source organism: Fissipunctia ypsillon (assembly GCA_947568875.1). Taxonomy (NCBI): domain Eukaryota; kingdom Metazoa; phylum Arthropoda; class Insecta; order Lepidoptera; family Noctuidae; genus Fissipunctia; species Fissipunctia ypsillon. Next base: position 16,402,733 of record OX387647.1, on the reverse strand, counting down.
ATACGTAGAAATAGAAACTACACGACGTACAACACTTTGCATATTTCATATACTTTTCTATTGTCTGTGTGTGTTCCCTTACACTGATTGCGAGCGCCATCTAGCGTTGAATAAAATATAGGCTAGCTTTTGGAACAACGTTTGCAGTATTTGAATATTTCTGTTCATAGAGCACAGCAAGTTCTTTGTTAGCATATGCTTACGTTTTGGGACTGTTGCGTGTTTGCGATCATTGGTGTTTTGTTTATAGCTTAGCGTTGGATATATTAAACGTTGCCTGGGAATGCGAATACTTACTTTTTTTTTTAACTTGTTTCGCAATAAAGTCATCGCTAGTACTATGTTTTTTTTGGACAACTACTGGTCTTGTATTTAGGACTTTCAATGAAACTATCCGTTTCAGTCTGGCCTTGAAATCGCGTTTTAAGGTTATTGATTTGATGAACCTACTCCATCAGCAAATGGTTAGGTCTCCGATAGCATATTTAAGCTTACCTTAGGGGACCACTGGCATAACATTGACAAATGTACTACTAGGTAGGTACTACTTATGTATGTTTCGGTATTAATTAGTTTAGTGTGAAGGTAGCACACGCAGCCTAGTAGCAAGTATTCCCTTAGGTGCGCAGTGTCGGTTCACAAGGACACTTTCCGTCGAGCCTAATTGTGTCACGTTTTCCTTGAATTTGGAAAATTAAATATTATCCTACTATATTATCCTTAAACAAAATGAACACCTAGAGCTATTCGGAGCTTGGAAAATAAATTCTACTGTTCTTATGAAAAGTGAAAACATTAGATTTCTGATAAACAATTTCAGCCATCAGAGAAAGATTAAATAAACAGGATTTATGATTATGTAATTCTTTTCCTGACTTACGATATCGTTTTCACTCATTAAAATCACCCAGATCTCAGAACAACAAGTTGGCGGTTTCATCTAAAACTGTCAAGAAACAACGTTTTAGCACGAACCTGAAGAGTTATCTCAAAAATTACTTTTCAACAAGTTTACATCACTAAAGTTACTGACACCTGAAAGTTTTGAAGGCATAAAGATGTTGGCCATATTTCTGGACAGTTTGGGACTTCCTCTGGGGACGCAGAAGTAAATTTTATTGGGACAGGTCCATAAAAATGGTATGCAAGACTCACAACATACTCGCCTTGAGATACTAGCATACTCGGGTTGAGACGCGTGGTAAAATCTTTTTCGGCAGCTTGAATTAAGGACACCAGATGATTAGACGGCCTCCTCAGAGGATTACGGAAAAAGTATTCTTGAGCTTAATGCGAGTCCGTTTTAGATTAAGTACTTACAGTACTTTATTGCTAAGATGAATATTTTATAAGAAGATTATTCGGGGTCCGTAGTAAAAATGTTTTGGTAAAGGAAACGGTATAAAAAAGACATTGAATGTTTTGAAACCGATTGTTATAACAACTGGTAATAAATTATACTGCATCAAAAACCCACTGGAAGATAAAGAAAATGGACATTGGAATAGACAATACAATATCAATAAAGTTCATTTTACTACATCAGTCCCGCTGGGATTTATTTTATCTTTGTGGCTAACGAGTATCTTCCCCCAACAGTCGCCCACTGCATCAGCCGGGGAATCGAGCATTCCTTTTATTTGCCTGGAATAGCAGAGTTAAGTGCCTTCGGATTTGATTCCTTGAGAATAATTGGATTGTCTCGTTTCAATTAATGAAGGACTAGTTTGAAGGCAGTCGTCTCCAATGGATCACAATTCTTCACTGATGAATATTTTATGGGTTGATTTACTGCCGCCATTTGTGATTCACAAAGGCTTGGCATGTCATTTCAAAGGTTTTCGTAAGAATTTCGTACGGGAAACTTAAACCGTGTGAGTTTGTCACTTTTTAACTTTATTTCGTGATACGTTTTTCATGAACACATGAAGGTAAAAAGTTTGTGGTCTCATAAAATACTGTGGCTATTAAAATTGCTTTGAATACACCTACATATTTCTTACATATTTTCCAAGCACCATGTTTTTATTTTTATATTTGTTTGTCAAGGGACGATGTTAAATGCAATTTGAACAAAACGTTTTCTTTTTTCAGTTACGTTTGGTTAACAAAACGAAATTTTCTTTTATTCAATTTTAAGGGTGATGGGAACAGCTTTTGTGCTTGGAATGCAATGCATATTTCATGGGTATCAACTTTTAGGCTGCGAAGAAAATCTATTTCTTAAAAAAAAAAAAATTGTTGACTATACTTCGTTATTACGCGATATATGATAATATTCTTTTTTGCCTAATACCTACTGATACTACGGATCAAAAAATATATCCGTGTTTTACCATCGCAATTGCGCCAATATCTCGTGAAGATTTTACTATTCATATAAGTGAAAGTTATGTGTATGAAATAAGACGCAGGTAGCGAATATATTGTAACTAGTGGAGGCAACAGTCGCGAGACGTAAACGCAGATGCGCTGACACGACACCGACGGATAAGCTTATTACTTAAATTTAGTGAAGCGAAATGTCTATATGAAAATGTTATGATATTTATATACTTCCCTGAATAATACATTGATATTCTGTTGTCTCCCCAAAAATTATTGATGAGCCAGAATTATAAATATGCTACCATTTCTTGCTGTGTTTCACTATTAGAAACAAAGGAAACCGCGGTTTGCCGAGAAAACAAGTGAATGTTGAATGTCATTCTAGAAGTTTATTCCACCGTTCATTTGTTTCACTCTTTCTGTCAATAAATGTACCTCCCACCTCTACCTTTATTCAATGTCTGAAAAATATTAATATGTAACCTAGAAACGATGATGTAAATGTTTCTTCTATCTATATTATCGACAGTCATGTAAAATATAATGTTAAGACAGCAAACGATAATACAAAAAGGTTGACGCAGGTACGGAGATCAAATGTTCTTTGTTTGCTTGGTTTTAGCTCTTATCTATCCGTCTGTCACGCTGGATTTTCATACGTCAAATCTCTAGTGACGTAGGTGCAAAATTATTTGTGCGTATGATATGATGTTAAAGGAAAAGGGGGATATAGTTCTAAAACATGTCAGTTGCTGCTTTATTCGAGCTGCCGGATCATGTAAGGATTGAAGAACTTGTTATGAGGTGCTAATACGTGAAGGTTCGATAAACATTATCGTCGAGGTTTTATTGTTCAAATAATGGTAACAGTGTTATATTAGATATACCTGAGATTGAAAAATAAACTCAGGCCCACTACAAACGAATTGATTACCTTTAGGTAGCTTATTGACTAATGTACCTAAATGTATTCGCAATAAGAGCGTTTAGGCGTCTTTTATTTTAGGGGGGGGGGGGGTCAATATGTAACACGTTCTCCTAGATACTGGGCTAACAGTCAGTAACTGATTAGTTTTATAAGTTATTGCCTGCATAGGAATAATACATGACTGTGTGGGTGCAGTTTGGAGTTCTGTCCATCTAACAACTCGTTAGGAAAATTGGCGACACGCACGATAAGCTTACTAACCTTTATTTATTTTGTTAGTCAAGAATGAGGCAAGGTATCTATCTATTAGTGGGTGTTGTAGTAGTCACTTTGATTAATTACCTACATTTATTTAGAACTTTGATCTAGACAAAAAGGCCAAGTCGCCAAATTAAAACTATCAAAGAAAGTAGAATGTCTCTATTTTCAGCCAATAAAAGGGAAATGGTGAAAAAGCAAAAGATCTAATCTTTGCAAAGAATTTAGGATTCGGGTACTCAAGATGGCAACATTTTTCTGTACTTGTACCTATCGTATATACGATACGAGCTTGGGTCAGCTACCTGAGTGACGTCACAGGTAGAGTTATGTCGGGCCTCTGTGTAAATATGGCTTTCATTTATCTAAGCCTTCATTTAATTAAACAGTTAATGTTATTAACCCTTAGGGAAAGGAAGACAGTGAAAGAACTTTATGGACATCGGACCTTAGAATAATGTGATTTTTGACTGAGGTTGTAATCGAAGGATTTATGTAAACAAGGACAGGTTTATGTAAAAAACCATTCGAATATTTTCCTGAAGCGAAAACTTCATTGTTTGTTTGATTTTATTTTTTTTGTTTATGAAGCGCGCCCACCTGTTCCAAGCAGATGGTTATTTATATACATATTATATTTATGTTAATATTGGATCTCATATAAAGTTAGATTTTTGTGAATACTTTTTTAAACTCCTAAATAAATTGCCTAAAGTCATAAACAAAGTTCAGATTTTTTAAATCTGCCAGTTTGATTGAGTTCGTGATAAATGCTGATTCTGTGTTTGTGTGTTCATATTTACTTACGTAGGTATGTACACCAAATAAATGTGATTCCCTCACTACAGACCAGATACATACTCAATCAGTTCCAGAATATGGATATAAGCACATAATTAGGTATAACCCGTGAATAAGCACTGCTCAGCACGGTAGTGATCGCTAGCATTGACATTAAAGGGATGCCATCACGTTTGGCAGACACATTCACAGTACGTGATGCCAGTACGACAGCAATACCCAAAGTTCGATGTAACCAAATGTGTTTTCTGCCTAAGCACCTATGCCATTAACGATCGAATCTTCGAAATGAAATTTTGAATTTCGAATTTTACGAACATTAGCACAAATAAATTGTCATGACGCCTTCCATTTGCAAATCGAATTGAAAAAGATGAGAGAATTTGAAGTATCATTTTAAAATTGTGCTAATATTATTTTATATGAATCAAGTTAAAGTTCTCTCGTGTTCTTAGATTTCAGATATTTCTGCGTGACATTATTGAAGGAAGAATGTATTACATACTATCGGAAAGCTTATCATATTCATGTGTAACCGGATAATCTAGTTTTCTCTGAATGGAAGCTTTTTGGATTGCAAAAAAGGCATGAGTTCAAAGTGATGCCAGTGAATGCTTATCCATCACTATTCGTCAACGGCACAGATTATTTTTTCCGAATCCTGTCGCTGTTCTACCTATATGGATTATTTAAAATCTGTTTTATATAGAATTATTAAAATAAAAGACGCATTCTCTTTTATATGATTGTAAAACCAAATGATTATGCCATACAATTCTTAATAAATTCTAAAAACTGTAAAAATTCAAATAATAGGTATGATTTTATTCAAATATCTCGCAGTTTATCTCAATTCAACCTGTTTCACGAAAAATAAAATGAAAAAGATTATAATAATACATAAGTAAGGACAAAACGCTGAAACTCTTGAAATCATTATTCCTTATATGAATTTCTTAATTTATGCGTACCTTTCCTTTCTCAGCTCGCTGCTGCGTTTGCGGAAGCTGGCGACGAGGACCTGCAGCTCCGTGGAGTGGTGCTCGTACAGTTGGGACAATTGCGTCGTGAAGTCGGCCACTGGAACAAAATAAAATTATTAAGATTTCTTAATAACAAAACGGGATTACCAAGGGGTGGTCTCACTTTCTAGCTCAATGATTATAAATAAATATCTTATAGGTACTATAAAAATGGATTTCACTTGCGCATTCAATTTTTATTCTGGACAAAGATGTATTTTGTTGTGATTTCTTTAACAAGAACTTAAGTATCAACGTGAATTATGTATCTTACGTAAGGCCATTCTGACCCAATTAACAAAGCAGAACACAAACTTCTCACATGTAGATACAAGGTGAGATAAAGATAAAGCTAAACACAACAATATTTGTTCATCAAACTTTAAGATCATGTTTATCGCAAACTTGTACTTCAAACATACTTCCAATACACGCGATTTTACAACTCATTATAAGTTTAATTAGCATGTGTATTGTTCAGAAATGTTCAATACATCGGCTCATTACAGGCGCTCCCAGGAGCTGAATTAAACACTTTTATTTTACTACGGAAAGCTACGTATAACTTTGTAAGTGAACTTTTCCTTCACGTTTTCTTTTAGTTATGTCTGCGAAACAGAGCGCGATACGCAGATGCATTCAGGAGGTCTACTCCGAAGCGTAAATCAGAAGTATCGGCCGAATGTTCGGACGTATTCTAATACACTTTTTCTATTTCTTTCGGTCGGTTCGGATCCCACTGAACTTCATTTTGATGTTTGGTCGGATCCGAACCGACCGAACGTCTAATAAATAATAAAAAAAAACGAGTAATGTCTGTATGTGTGTGTATGTGTGCGTGCGTGTGTGTGTGTGTGTGTGTGTGTGTGTGTGTGTGTGTATGTGTGTGTATGTGAGTAATGTATGGTAATGTGTAAGGTTGACTGGTAGAAAATGCCTATGGCATTAAGAACGCCTCTGTACTTTTCTGTGCATGAAGTATTAAATAAATAAATAAATGTCTTGTTTAATACGAAGACGAGTATGTTTTATCTTTCTATCTGTTAACAAAAGTTCTTGACCAGACCCGAATCATCGGAAAACTTGTTAGTAGGTCTACACTCTGTTTTTCTACACAGTTACGTAGTTTTACTAAACTTAGTAAACGATCACTTTTCTTTGTCTAATATTATGAAACTCTTGCTTTCGCAATTTTTACTTTTATAAAACACGTTTTCTTTTAACGCGTAGCCGGTGTTAGTCTACCCCTTTATATAATAGTAACGTAGGTATATGTTAGAACCTAATTTGATTACTTTCAGGCCAGTGGGCGCGTGAATGCAAGTAGAATTTCATTTGCTTTCGCTTCACTGACACTGAAAAATACCTACTTAAAATCGTAACCTGCACCCACACTGCGTAACACATTTCGAAGAATTTAACAATTGAAGAAAATCACAATTCTATGAATTTTGAAGGAAACAGATAATCCAGAATTTTTAAAATATATGAAGCAATGCATTGCTTCATATGTTTTAAAAATTCGTTTGCTTCAACTTACATAAAAGCAATGAATGTTGTTAAAATGTTAAAATAACATTGCCATTGTAAGTGTACTGAACAATTACCCCGCAGAAACTACTTTGAGTATAGTATCAAGCTCAGAACCAGCACGTACCTACTGGTTTTTAAAACTAGAATAAACTAGGATAATTTATATCCAATACATTGAAAATACATTACAATACAACGGCTGTCATTCGTGGATCTTTGACAGTCATTACGGGTCGTCAGAAGCCCGAAAGTCTGACAACCAGTCTTACCAAGGGGTATCGTGTTACCCAGTAACTGGGTTGTGGAGGTCAGATAGGCAGTCGCTCCATGTAAAATACTGGTATTCAGCTGCATCCGGTTAGACTGGAAGCCGACCCCAATACAGTTGGGAAAAGAACAATACAGTTGGTTGGGCTAGGCAGATGACATTGAAAATACATTACTGACAAAAAAAACTTAATGATTTATTACCGCAGCGGGATTAGACTCTCGAGAGATTCTTTCAAAGAAATACGATCGCCGCATTTTGCCGCTTCGTAGTCGCAAACAGCTTTTCTATTAACCCAGTAGATACTTATAGCTATCTGAACTCCTATTAAAACTAACTTCACTTGCACAACTACTTCGGTAATTTATTTAACCTCTAAAGGAAGATAGCGTTCAACCTTCTGCAAAAGTTAATAGATTTGGAAAAAATGTTTCATCGAAAAATCATATTCAGAAAATTGAATATGAGGGAACTTTTTGCGCTGTTATGTTAAAAAGACCGTTTTTATGAATTATGTACAAAATATGGTAACACGTCAAGATGTTACAATGGTGAGATCAATATTCCAATGCAGTGAATCGAACCTTTTTGCCAAGTGCCGTTGATTTTAGTTGGCAAAGCGAAAATGGTCACTTGAACTTTTAGAAAATAATATATTATTTTCTACCTATTGCCTGCCATATTATTTATGTGGCATATATTCAAGAAAAACGTAGGTAAACCAACATTTAATTTGAGGACGTAGTGACTTATTCATAAAACAAAATAAATAGTACCCGTGGTTCTCATTACATCTTCGGGACTGTGAGAAAACTGGAACTCCAGTTAGGCCGGCATAAAATAATGTTAAAGTTAGTCCCAACTTTTGAGACGCCTGGCTCTGACCGACCAGTCTTTCGATTCTGAATATTCTACGAAGGCAAGAACGGTCCCACAAACTTTTTAAATATAAAGTCATGCAAATAAACAGGGAGAATTTTAGGGAGACTTATATATTGGTGTCTACGGGACGTGTAAATAAATAAATTCAATGTTTTAGGACATGCAGGTTTTTATAAATATTTCACACTACCCATTCGAAGTGTGTTTGGATCTATTTGTTATTACAAATATTCAATCCGAGTCAGTCTAGATAATTTTAGGGTATAGGTATCAATATTTACCTGACCTGGTGGAAACATTTTGTGCTTAATATTTTTGGGTGCGTTAATATTTTTAACATTTTTGTCTGTCCGTCTGTTCCGGCTAATCTCCGAAAAGGCTGGACCGATTTAGGACTTTCACTGGCAGATAGCCGATGTTACGGCAGGTAACTCAGGCTCCTTATATTTTAGAAAAATAATTAGGGTTCCGCGCAAAAAATTTAAACCCATGAAATTATGAACATAAAGTCGGATTTGAAAAATTATTTTTGCATTTGGTAGCGCTATTCTCGAGGATAGTTATAGGCTATTTAACATCATGCTACGATCCTTAGAAGCCAGAAAGAACACTAAGCGAAAACGAAAAAAGTCAGAGAGACCACTAAGCGACAACGAAGTAATCGCCCGCCCGGGCGATTCAACGCGACGGTTGGCGACTTTTATTAAAATGTGGCTGTTATAATACAGTGTGAGTCTTTATAATGTGCACATATCGAAATGAGGGAATCTATGCTTAATTTTATCAACGGAAAAAATGTTAAAAAAAATCTAAATATTTATTTATATTTTTTATGGATTTTTAAAAAAAATTGTTTGCTTTTGTGACCCCAGTGTATACAAAACTATGTAACTTTTAAACTAAACGATTTATCACGATGAAACAAACTCTATAATGTTTGGAAGTAATTAGGTGTCGTCATAAAATAAAAATTATGGAAAAAAAATAGCCACATTTAAAAATAAACATTTTTGTTTGGCAAAAATCTGATTTTTTTTCATTAATTTTTACAAAAATTGTAAAATTTCTCAATAACTTGCCCCCATCACCTTCTTTTTTTATAACTTTAAGTTATTCTTCATTGTATTAGGAACCTAACGGTAAAAATTGCATGTTTTTAACTCAACCCCAACATTTTTTATCAACTGTCAAAGAAAGGCCCAACGCATAGCTATTGTTTAGCAGGTAGATAAACTTTCTTTTGAATGTGCGCAGGTCGGGGAGGTAGGGCCAGCCAAAGGAACTTGAATTATGACAGATGTCAGACTGGCAGTCGCTCCGAATTATTCGCCGCTGCTACATGTGTTTCGGTACTTTCGTTCGCTGGACTTTCATAACTTTCGTTCGCTGCTACATGATGCCGCGTTTAAGTGAATTTTCCCCGGCACACATCGCCGACATACATTTTTATTATGGAGTGGGACAAGGAAGTGCCAGAGCTGCGCGCGCGGCTTACATAGCTGCGTATCCTAACAGGCAACCAGTGCCATCTGCCCGAAACTTCCAGGAAGTTCACAGAAGGTTGTCGATCACTGGACTTGGATCAAGTAGAGATCGTCGCGAGCCACCTCAAGTAATTATTGATGCGGCTACTGAACAAGCAGTATTAAGTGATTTGTTTGCTGATCCATCCATAAGTACTAGACGACTGGCTCTTCGTCACGGAATATCCCAAAAATCAGTGTGACGTATTTTAAAGAAAGAAGGATTGCATCCTTATCACTATCCAAGGGTGCAACATCTACATGAAGACGTAGACTGGCGTCCAAGGTGTGTGATGTCCACATGGATTCAAAGAAAAACCAGAGCAAACCCAAACTTTCCAAGAAAAATACTATGGATGGACGAAGCGACATTCACTAGAGACGGTATTACTAACTGTCGAAATTTACACAGATGGTGCCGCGCAGGTGAAAACCCGAAACTGAAACGGTCATCTACTTTCCAAGTAAGATTTTCGATAAATGTTTGGGCTGGTCTTATCGATAACATGTTGATTGGACCAGTCATATTGCCGAGAACGTTGACTGGTGAAAGATTTTTAAGTCTATTGAGAGATGATATGCCTCAGTTATTGGAAGATGTCCCACTGGCTGTGCGTCAAAGGATGTTTCTTCAGATGGACGGATGTCCTGCCCATTACGCTACAAATGTAAGAAGATTTTTAAACGAAAATTATCATGACAAATGGATCGGCCGGCAAGGACCTGTAGGGTGGCCTGCGCGTTCACCCGATTTGACGCCCCTTGATTATTTCCTATGGGGGACCATGAAGCAACGCGTCTACAGTACCCCCATCAACAGTGAGGCCGATTTGCGTGACCGCATAATAAACTGTGCGAATGATATTCGCAATGATCCCGAAATGATAAGGAGAGCGACACACCAAATTCTAATTCGCGCGGCTTTGTGTTTACAACAACGAGGTGGACATTTTGAGAACCTGATGCATTAAATTTTGTATTTAATAATAAATGGGTTTCAATTGAACTCTTTTGCATTAATTATCATCCCAAACAAACCACCCTTATGAGAACAATACGATTCCGCGTTCGGAGTGCCATCTTTGAAACGACCCGCGCGCATTCACAACAAAGTTAACAAAAAAAAGTTTATCTACCTGCTAAACAATGTGCGTAGCTATGCGTTGGGCCTTTCTTTGACATTTGATAAAAAATGTTGGGGTTGAGTTAAAAACATGCAATTTTTACCGTTAGGTTCCTAATACAATGAAGAATAACTTAAAGTTATAAAAAAAGAAGGTGATGGGGGCATGTTATTGAGAAATTTTACAATTTTTGTAAAAATTAATGAAAAAAAATCAGATTTTTGCCAAACAAAAATGTTTATTTTTAAATGTGGCTATTTTTTTTCCATAATTTTTATTTTATGACGACACCTAATTACTTCCAAACATTATAGAGTTTGTTTCATCGTGATAAATCGTTCAGTTTAAAAGTTACACAGTTTTGTATACACTGGGGTCACAAAACCAAACAATTTTTTTTAAAAATCCATAAAAAATATAAATAAATATTTAGATTTTTTTTAACATTTTTTCCGTCGATAAAATTAAGCATAGATTCCCTCATTTCGATATGTGCACATTATAAAGACTCACACTGTATATTGTGTATCTTACGACATCCATGTGAACGAAGTTGCGGGGCACAGCTAGTAAACATATAAAGTTATATGGTATATTTTCATTTCAATAAAGCCCACAAGATGTAATAAACGTGATATATACCAACTGTTAATATAATTTCTTTACATATAACATTTATATACTCTAAAACTTATTTCGTATAACGATATGGGATATAACGTTTATTTATTCGAAAATCATTAGGTCTATCGCTTAAAATATACAGGGTGTAAGGGACAGCCCTCCGTAGACTGATGGGGTGAATTCAGTATATATGGGAATCCAATAAACCTGATTTGTTTTATTACCTCACAACTAATGTATCGTTACCGTGGCAAAACGCGCGTGGCGAACGGCAGCGCAGCGAGCCTTCGGCCGCCGAGTGTTTCAACATCCATTGCTGATTTTTTGATTTTAGTTGTTTTATTAAAATTTATATAAATAGAGTGCTGCGCACAGAGAATGTAATTTTACATTGAAATAAAGGAATAGTGACTAAACAAAATGATAAAAAAATGAAAATTTCCCTGAGAATATTTCCGGTGGGATATGATTCAAAATAAGGAGCAGAATGCACCCTGTTAGTTTGCGGAGGGCTGTCCCTTACACTCTGTATAGGTTAACACTCCGATTCAGAGCAATCCGACTCTGATAGGTTAGGTTAAAAGGCAAAGGCGGGAGCGGAGAGAAGCCCCGTGGTTTTCTTTTCGTTGTTCTTTTTTTGGTGGTTTGTGATTATTGGTTTTATTTTCGGGATAGGTTTGGAATAATCCTTAGTTCTGATTATTCCAAACCGGACCCAAAAATCCCAACCCTAGACGGTCACCGTCAGAGGCACCCCGAGGTTCGGTTTGGTTAGGTTAGGTTAAGTTCCTTTAAACCCTGCACAGAAATAGGAGCCCTACGCAGCGGGGCTCCGTCGACCTGCTGTCAGTTTTATTGCTTGGCTGCATGGAGAAAGTATTGTGGTTATTTTTTTTATAACCACCCAGAAATAGGAGCCCAACGAAGCGTTTTTATCATATTAGACAAAATAGGTTTTATGTCTTTTGAGTGGTATATCAAACAATTTTATATTCAATGTATGTTATGCTTATACAACTTAGTTAAGTATTTTAAAATTATGTCAGTCGTTTATTATATTTACTAATCATTATATAAAAAAATCTGTTGTTATAACTTGAAGATATTAGAGATTTTGTAATTATATCATATACCCAATATTTTTAAAAGATACTTAGCGGCAAAATGAGACTATTATACACGTCCACATAGTGTGGTAGTTAAGTAGTCGTCACGTTCCATGTTCTTGTAGATATCTAATTATTAATTCAATAATATGACGGTGTACTTAACTGTTTAGGATAATAATCGCATAAACCAAGCTATCGTCTCTGACAGGGTTATAATAATTAATACATCAATTTATCGGTAAACATATTACAGATTTACAGTACTGGGGACTTTATTAAGTTTGAAAAGTCGGTACTGTAAACTAAGATTACTTAAATACCTACGTCATTACTAAGTAGAGAGGATGTAAACTGGTCTTATTGGTATTCAAAAAGGTTATGTACGCAATATTAAATTTCGATGTATGAATGTGGACGAAGCAAAAGGAGTATGTAAGGTTCGTAGTGCATGGCGTTCTGAAGTTTCTGCTCCATGGTGTAAAGGAGAAAGTTTACCTATGATTGTATTATGTTAATACGTAGAAATTAAATTAAATGATTTACATACAAAAATACATTTTGATTTGCAATATCTGCAATTTACTGTCACAATCCAATGGTATATCAACTGACGTATTAGAATCTAATAATTAGTTGTCACTGAAACGGAGCTCGGTTTTGAGAAGTTGTAGGTATTCAAAACTATTGCCAACGTATTTTAGTTTCGACTGAGAGAGCTTAATTGCAGTTGAGAGAGATATTTTAATGAGTGGTTATTTGCTTTCACTATACAGTTGCATGATAAAAAGGTTAAGCACCTTTAGTTAAATTTTTACGAATGGTGCTTCATGTCGTGTCTGAAATTCGTACTGCCAACATTCAAAATTAAATTTACAGTTTGAAAATCTGTCATGTTTAGTTGAAATTAACCTTTTTATGGCCGGCCACATACAGTCGGAATTCTGTTTCTAAAGCAGCAAATATTCATTCATAATCTACTGCTTCTACTAAATTACTACCTAGACTTTACTAAATTATGAATGGATTTGCTGCTTTCGGAATGGAATTCCGAATCGGAATTACGACTTTATGTGGCCGCCTTACACGCGAGTATATCCACGTGAAAATATGTGAAACTAGGTGGAGGTTTGTGATTATTTTTTGAAACAAACAAACACCGGTAAAAAAACATACACTCAGAAACGATCCCGCAATAAAACAAGTCGCTAAAATTCTCCTCTTTCTCGTTGAAACAATTCGATTCCCGTCAGCTGTTCTATTGTGAATTTCAAAACAATTCACAAAAGGATCCCGAGTATTCGCATAAACCGACAATTAATATCTTCTGTATGAAGTGAACCACGAAACAGATGGTAGGCAAAGCTTGAATAATAGAGTTCATAAGTCGGAGCAGGTGGTTAGGACCTTATCACACTGGCGATTTGAGAGCGTGTTTACAGTGAAGCGAGCGCTCATCAGACTTTTCGCGTGTTCGGAGTAGCGTTAAAAATGCCGAAAAAAACAGTTTGTTTTTTTCACAAAAAAAACAAATTATGTTTTTTTTTCGTTTTTTTCGCATGTTACATAGAAAAATTAACAGAAATAATGCTTTGGAAAGAAACAGGATTCTTTCGAAGTTTTCGCTTGATGTTTTGAAAAGTTGAAAAAAAACAAGTATTATTGAAATATTGCCATCTCTTTTCAATGAGCGTGGAGCGCTTTTTAGTTGTGCGTACTTTTAATTAATTTAAACAAAGCGATCCACGCTTTTTGATTTATTCGTTGAACTTTAAAGAAGTAACTAGCTGCATAGGTACTTATATCATAACATATACAAGTCAATTTTTATTTTATAATTCTTAGTGCGTGATAAAAGCGTGTTTTTTTGGTCTTTTTTAAACAACATATTTTTTATTCTACCTTACATATTAAGTATTAGTATTATTTTGGAAAGAGTTAAAGCATAAATATACCAAATACGTATTTGAAAAAAGAACATGAAATGTTCCAGTTTCTTTCAAAGCTTCGGTTCTTTTCGGTTTTATTGAAAAAAAAAAAGAAATATATACTGGAAAATTTTCTTGAAATTTTCGAATGAAACATTGAAAAAAACAACGGAATTGGAAAGAAACGGGAATTTTCCTGCTTTTTTCAACGCTAGTTCGGAGCACGCTCGCCCCGTGTGTGTAACGTATTCGCTGCACGTGGGTAATGAGAGCAAGTGTACAATATTCTGAGGGCGCAGCAATATACGAAGTGGGGTTACAGCTTTCTCGCTACGCACCCGCGGCAAGTAATGTGCAAGCAGAAGGCCAAATTCCGTAATTAAAAACGTTCAAAATCCCATCTCATCTCAGCGACAAACGATGTAAAAATTAGACAAAAATTAAAATTAGAAAATAAGAAGTATTCTTGACAAATTATGTCTGAGACTAGAATGCAAAAGTTCTTTAAAATACGGGAATTTCCCCCCTGGTTCTACAACCACGTTGCTGAAAAACGCCAGTGTGATAACGCTCCAAGGTCAATCACTCTGCTTGTTTAGACAATCTGGACGTAAAATTAATCTGACGCTGCAAGACTATCTAAGCCGTTAAGAGTTAACCTGACTGTAGATGGGGTGAGCCAGTTGATTGCACTTTTTTTAATCAGTGGCTTTCCTGTTTATAATCTCTGTTTATAATCTTTAAAATCTTTATTTTTTTTTAAGCGATGTTCAGAGTTAGACAATGCTGCATATTTTGCCCATTATCCAATTAATACCTAAATTGAATGTCTAGTTAGTCTCTAGTGTAAAACTAAGATGTTATTAGGAGAAAAAACATACATACATACATAGACTGCTAAAATCATAACCCTTCCTTTTAGCTTTGCCTTAGTTGGGTAAAAAAGGCTCCTATTTCACTTCTACTGTAAATAGGGATGTAAGCATCAAGTCGTTTTTTAGGGATAGTCGCTTAAATTATCTCCTAAAATCTTAATTTTAAGCAATACGCTACCATATCTATGCCTAACAGCCAAAAAGGGATAAGCGACATTTTTTGTGAAGTCAACTTATATGGTTAGAATCGGCTTTTTGACTGTTACGCATCGATATAAATATATATAAGTCGGTTTCGCAAAAAAATGTCGCTTATTCCTTTTTGGCTGTTAGGCATCGATATATACCTACTTACTTAATTTCTGCTTTATTCCTAAAAATTTACGGTCTGACTATGATACTCTAACAACTAACAACGGCAACGGTACAACAACAATAATATCATAGCGTAGTTTCCAAAGGAGTCTATTTCATAGTTTTGACGCGTTTAAAGCTTTAATTGCTCATAGAATTTGGTTGGAAGGCAACACGATTAGTTTTCGGACTTTACAAACAATATTTTGTACGAAACTATAGCAAAAATCTAAGAATAAATTAAGAAATACTCTAACAGTCAAATCCAAATTAGAAATAATTTTGAGAGCTCAAAGAAAATATTTACAGACTTTTTATAATGATACCCTTATCAAGTTCATCAATTTACAATTAATTAATTTTGAAATCTTTGACTTGTTAGTAATAAAAATTGAGGTAAAAGGGTAGAAAATAATTAGAGAAATACTAGGAAAATACCTCGAAAATTGAGCGAAATTATACCTGGTAATAATAGTTCGTGGATAGTATTTAGGAATTTCTAACGAAATCCAATAATAATTATGATTAATAAAGGTATTTTCGAGTTAGCAGAGGGCGTATCGGGTCACGATAGTTTTGGCTATGTAGATTATTCTCTACCTACACACCTACATAGGTATAAATGTATAACATCCTAATTTGGAGGTGTCCTTGAACTTTCACAGTGTAAAAGCATAATTTAACTTTTAACTACATTAACAGCTGCTACAGAGGAGCAAACTTTTAATATTCCGGCGATGTTTTCAGCGTTCAGTACGTGATTAAGATAAATTGTCTCAATTATGGTAGGCTGTTAAAATGTCGGTCTTCATACGTAGGCGATCTCCTATTTAATGTTTGACATTAACGTAAACAGTTGTGAAGTTTGTTAAATGTTTAAGGGTGTTAAAGATCCTATCAGGCAGCCAGTTCAGTGTTGGTGACCACAGAGTCCTTACGCGTAATAAGGGGCAACGAAAGTAGGTGACAGATATTTTTATGTAATCGATTTTGTGGCAAATACAAGTTAGGTATTGTAGAGTCAGCTGCCATAGTATCAGTTTGACTTTCCAACAGCTTTGTTTTGTACTGGCAAGGACGGTTTTCATAATCAAAATGTTACTTCTGTCGTGCGGTTGACCGTAGAAATATTGTGTGATAGTCGCTTTGTGCCTCTTACTTCATTTAATTCTATTCTAGATTTAAATGAAGTAATGACGCACATAGTAGGTATATAGATATATTTGACCGGACACTGAATCAAGAAGATTTCAGCCGTCCATACACTTTTTATTGTGAAAGTATTATAGAAAGTACGTCTTGTTACACAATTCAATAGGTAAGGGTCAGTGGGTCGTCTTATGGGCGGAGTACTGTACGAAGTACTTACAAAGTTTTTAAAGTCTTTGTCAGCAGTTTTCCCAGAAATTGTTAAATATTTTAGCACCTTCAAGCAAACGCCAGTGAATAGATATTTCATAGAACTTTAAAATGAATTTGAGTGGAGATTGTAATTTTTACGACGAGTCAAGTCCAAATGCTGCCCAGACATTAACTGCATTATGTCACTAGCAGTGAAGGAAGTGGGACACGGCTCATCTGATGTTACCCTCGGAATATTGACACTAGGTAAAATTGTGTTGGATCATTCGGTTCCCTACAAAATGGTTGAGCTGGATGGTGCTGATCCACGCGTCATGTTCGTGAACGGGCGCCGTCAGTGGAGACTGGTAATATCTTAGCTGCCAGGGCTTATTTTTAATCTTATATTTTGAATTGTTTTTAATTATCTATTTTTTACATTGTTCTCACATATAGAAGCAACAAGAACAATGTACCCAGGATTTTGTAACAATTTTGATCTAAAAGAGTGTCCATGGAGTTTCTTGCCCATTCTTCTCCATAGAGATCTACGTTTTGGAATAGGCGACTAGCTTCAATTTTCTGACTAACTGACTGACTCTTTAACAATTCTAAAGTGCCTGTAATTGGTTTATTTGAAATAAATGCTTTGAGTTTGAGTTTGATTATGTACAATCAACGGTCATACCATTCTAACTACAGTCAGTAAATTGATTTTGTTTCAAATCTACCCTCAACTTTTATGTGACTAGTTTGAAATATTCGCTGTCTTTTTCTCGTTAGCATAATCAGAAAAAGTCTGCCTGCCGCGAAAGGCCTATGATGATGACCATATACCGCGCTTTTTCTGTTTGGTTCGTGATGAAAGAGTGCAATATACGGGTGTGTATGTGTGTGTGAAATGCCTAAATAGAAGAAGGTCTCAAGTGCGAGTGTGTGTAACGATGCGATAGTTTTGTAATGCTGGCGTTAGAGTTCTGACCGCTACTGTACCATCGCGTTCATTTGCGGTGAACCACTTTTCGACGTTATTCCTAAGGTAAAAGTGGTTCACCGCAAATATATCCGCGATGGTACATTTAGTGCGTGCCCGTCAATCAGCGATGACATAGAAATATAAATGTTAATGGAACTAGAACCAACTTTTATTTATTTACTAAAACTTCAGGCACAGATAAAAAAAAACTGTACCTACCAAGGTGGACTTAATACCTTAGGCATCTATCGGTCTATCTTAGGGTTTTAAAATTGAATACAGCAATATGGTTGGCTACAGGAATATGTAAGATGGTAAGTACCTACCTACTTAGGTCTTCCTGGGTCGAATATATTCGGAAGGATCTCTTTAATTTGATAGCTTTGGAAATCACTTGATCTTGATATAATAATTTGAAATGTCTCAATTAACGCCAAAGATATTGAAGATATTGAATTACATAGTTCACTGATCCTGAATAACAAGATTGTTCGTCATTAAACTTGAAAGATAAGTTCAGTTCTGATTACTTAGGTCAAACTTACGTCGTCAACACTTCGTTATTCAGATATCTGTCACAAAAAAATTAGGGTCTGAAGTAAGAAATCGTAGCGACAAAATTGAACCTTCGCATATCGTGTCGAGAGCAAAAGGTTTTTGGTCCCACGGATGGAAATTGGGAACTGCGTTGACCGATATCCATTGAATTCTACGAATTCAAATGGAACAAAAATATATAAAAATGTAAAATGCGATTATTATAGCCTAGCTTTTGTTTCAAAAACATATTGTCAGTGGATGAATAAGAAAAAAATGTGAAATGCATTCACTGCATTTTTAGAGAATGCATGTAGGTTTTAAACAACAAAGACTTTACTGGACATGTAGGGCAATTCCATTCACTGCTTTTTGCTGGAAATCCATTTGTATTCCTATGTCTACATGAGTATATTTATAAATATTATAAATTGAAGTTGGTTTTCCTATCTATGTCTATGACCGCGTTGTTCTTATAAACGACGCAATGGATTTTGATGCGGTTTCAACCATCAGCAAATTTATTCCGGCAGGTTTATGTGTGTAATACATTAATATTAAACATACGCAACATAAAGAAATCTTGAGGTTTTGTCAAGTCGAAAAACCGTGCGACACTGGGGCGGGTCGCTAGTTGATGTTTTAAATCAAAGTAAAGATAATCTAAAATTATATTTTTCCAGCCTTCTGTTATTTCATCTTTTCCTTGTTTGACATGTCTTACCAAACTTAGACACGACTTGTGCGAATGATAAGAATTCTGATTTATATCAGTTTAATAAAATCTACAGGGAAATATGATTCCTGATGGCATTTTATTGCTTACTCACCATTTCAATATTTTGATTTAAATTATTCTTCAAATGAAAAGCGTTTTTTTTTTGTTAGGAAATAAAAACTTATTTATATAAAAAAAACCGACTTCCAAAAAAAAAAAGCACTACAAAGTGAAAAATAACTGATTTCGGAAGTCAGTGTTGTTTAGTATTTTCATTTTTTGCCACCGACTTCCGAAATTAAAGTTATTTTTCACTTTTTAGTGTTTTTTTTTGAAGTCAGTTTTTATTTTCCACTTTTTAGTTGTGACCACACACCCAAATTCGTATACTTACTTACTTTACTTGCTAAGTAAATAATATTGAAAGGAAGTTATTATAACATCATCAACATACATAGATTAAATGAAAAAATACGTATTATTGAAGCTATCTAAAAAACCACTCATCAGAATTTGACCAAATTTATATGGGACCACAGGAGAATACCCTTTCAAATAAAAACTTTGCAAAAAGGCAAATCTATATGTCGCGTTAAGTCGTTTCAGAAGTTTGGAAGGCGTAGTTTTATCAGGTTTGGACGCCGTCGCCAAGAAATTATTGAATCAACCACACGACGACAGATCGTTGATGAAATCTGTCTTCGGATAATCAAGGCCACACATAACATACGACTCACGAAGCGCAATTTGAAGCATATTATCATTAAATCGTTTATAGCCGGAGTGCATCTCATGACAGTTCCAATACGCCCAAACACTACTAGGATATATTGTTTTATTACAGAGTTCCGGTGCCTACCTTCCGGCTTCATCACCAGATTAGTTCGATGATACCATTTTCATCAGAACCATTTATTTAAATTTGCTTCGTCATAGACGCTTAACTATATTAATCGAGATATCTTATCGCCACCCGTGAAATACTTATCATTGAGGAGTTCTCGTGGCCATCTGTGGTGTTCTTCATCAGTTGCACTTCACCAAATGATACTTTCTGAATGCAAATGCTTGACTTGTTGATGAAAATACCAAAATCGCTATGTGTATGCCTATAATATTTGAGAAGATCCCTCATTTCCTCATAGATACTATCATCAGAATTGGATTTTGATAAAAATGGGACCAATATAAAATCGATTTATAAATGACGGAGGTAAAAAACATAAAAAAAAATATACAACCGAATTGATAACCTCTTCCTTTTTTTGAAGTCGGTAAAAAAATATTCATGATCTTAATATAGAGACTGGATGGTCCCCTATTTACAAAGGCCTCAAATGAAAGCCATCGCATTACACAACTTTTAATAAAGACATGACAGGAATAACGTAATTTTTATCAAACACTTTTCTAATTGAATGTTCATAATTAAAGTCGATTAGCATGTGTATAAAAACAGCACGCAATAAAGTTACGGGAATTTATTAATTAAAAATAAAAGGAATGGTGTTTATGAAAGCTATCTTTGCATCTAGCGTTGGGTTTGTCGAACGTATACGCCGCATTTAGGTATTACACGACGAAGGCTTTTTACACTAGCGGAGCGTCTACGTCAAATAATGTCGATTGGTAAGGCACCCTAATAGGTAATACGGGCTGGTGTAAGGCACCCTAAATGTTAAACAAATAATATAGCAAGATATTACTAGTGAAATCCAATATTTTCAGTAAATCATGTTACAAAATATAACTGTTTTGTGATTACGACAATTTACGAGTAAAATACGAGTATAAGATTCCGACAAAGTGATAAATCACCGGAAAATTGAAATCCTCAGTATTTTAAACATAATATTAACTTCGGGTCATTTTTCCTTTTAAGTAGATAGGTTTTCAATGTCTATCGTATAAATGAATATTTATTGTAGATACTCTTTATGAATTAATTTTATAATAAAGTATTTACTTTCAAACAACAGTAAAATACAAAAACTAATAACAAACATCATCTACAAACTATTTCTGTTACTGATATCAGCGGGAACGTAGAACTTCCCGCTTTAGGAAACTTATTTACCGACTTTGTCTGCGCCGAGTTTCGAACGAATGGACTTAGCTGGGATGTGCTAGCAGCTGGCTTCGATAAATTTCTTTTGCAAATTAAATCCTTCACACGTGTTTGCATTCGTGTGAGAAAAACGTGGTGCATAAAAGCTTTATTGACACAGAAAAACTACTTGTAAGTTCGATACGTACTTTTCAGGCAATAAGTTACCTACCTACCTACATAAAGTTATCCCACTCAGATGATTTTTATGCAAACTTCCATCTTTTAAAACAAAGATAGTAAATTATTTCAACGATCGAAAGCAAGGATCCACCAAAACAAAGTCCAAAACAGTTCCCTATAGCGACGACTAAATCCAGAGTAGTGCGCGCGACCTGCCGCGTCACCCGCTGGTACGGTCTATTGTTCAGGATAAACCTGGCAGGCTTAACTCTTAACTCCTTCTGAGGCTCCAGCAATTTCTTCGACACCACATTGTAATCCGGCTCCGTGCACGAAGGCAAACAATCGCAATTCAAGCCCGTCTCGTTCGTGCCCGGAACCTGCAGCTTTCTTAGTGTTTTGTAGTGTTTCGTCAAACACTTTAATCCCTCCAAGCCGCAATATCGATCTTTGTATTGGACCGGAGATAAGTGATGTGTACAGTTACAGAGCTTCAGTTGAGCCTCGATGCGACATTGAATAATACACACAGAGTAGCTGTACTGCTGGAAAGCAATGTAGCTCTCTGGAACCTCGTCAGGGAATCTACATTGACGTACCTCGGGAGCGATCAAAGGTACTTCCGGCTCATTCACCACATCCATGATTGAAAACCTCACTGTGGCTTCTGCTCCGTATAGTGTCGTTATTCTACGATCATATTCCATATTCCAAAATGGTATGTCTTCGGGTGAATGAATGAATGACTCGTAATCTTGTGATAGATTTATTTCGAGAACGCCCGCCTCTGGGTTTTTTGCGAGAACGGACGTGGAGAACATTTTGTGATTTCCACCGACGTGCTTGTTGTTAATCGTATAACATCTCCCGTACTCTGTTTGCAGAGGTTTGAAATATTTACAACAGTTAATATCTCGGCCATTCCACTTACATGATTTAAACAGGAATTTGCAGGAAGCACGGAATTTTGATACAATTTCAGAATAATCACGTGAGCACAGGGTTGTATTTTGGCAAGTTGACGTGCAACTGAAGCACGTTCCACTGAAGAATATTATTTCTGCGAGGAAGCGATCATACTTTTCTCCGTCGTGAATGTCGAATAACTTGCTGAGTGTCCAAAGTTTTTCGATATTGGCAATTTCGCAGACGGTGACTGAGGCAAACGTTGTGTTCCAGTCGAGGTAATCAGTGCGCGTCGTGAACCGTATGGTGTTCTCTTGGTAACGGTCGTAGTACTTGCGTATTGTAGCCACGGCGATGATCCACACGTGCACATAAATGACGAAGTAGATGAATCTGTACACGAAGTGCACATCCTTACGGACGAGATAACTGGGCCCGTGAACGGTTAGATTTTTACAAGTATATTTCATTCTATGGTAGAACAATAGAATGTGTTCTTTTATTTTACTGAATATTTTCATATTGGAGCTATTAGTAGTTTAAACAGAAATGTAATCAGAGTCAGAATGGAAGGTTACAAATAGGGACGTTATTTATATAATCCATGGATTTAATGATCACACGAAAGGAATCCATTTGCTTAATGTTTTAGATGTGGTATAATACATATAACGTTAACTAATGTTGTATAATGGCACGTAATAGAAGTAAGGGTACGAACACAAAAATATAAAATATGAACGCTGAGAAAATATTTAAACCAGCTTATTGCACATTCATACGAACACGTGTTGTAATTGTCATCCATTGTTCGGCACTGATCCCTTGTTGCAATTTCAGGACAGCAGTAACCGTCATAACAACCTATTCATATTTTTGTAGTAAATATATTCATCATTAATTCATGGGCTTTAAAATTCCCATATTATTCAATTAGCCCCACTACTGTTTGGCACGTGCCATGGAACGCTTAAGTTGCAAGTGAAGGTTGTAATCCCACAACCATAAAATATAAACAAGAGAGTAGTACCTTTCATTTTAATCATAAATTTCCTTAAGTAGTTTTCCAGTATCACGTAATAATCAATAGGCTACTTATAAACTACCTATTTCAATATTCTGAAAAAGTCTTTCCATTTCACAAAAATCGCGTAGATGGTGATGACATAAAAAAAAAAAACATCAGTGTGGAATTGTCCCAACCAAGACAAAAGGTTAGATACAAAGTGTAATTGAGGTTAAATGTTTCAACCGAGCCTAATGGAACTTGGTTATGTATTGTCTTGAAATAAAAAACGACGCAGAATTGAAAAGGCTACTTCGACCCATAGAGGTTCACATTTCCGTGGCATATCTCGAGGGCATGCACGAGAAATTTAATCATTTCGCAGCCTTTATTAGTACAACTGGGGCTTTCTGGTATTAAATATCCGCATCGGTCCGTTCTTCCGGTGATCCCGGATTCTTCTTACTTACGAACTGAGGACGGCCACCGCGTGGTTTTAATGGGTGGAAGTCCGACTTTAATGATCTACTATAATCTATAAACAGCCTATAATGTTCCCACTGCTGGGACATAGGTCTCCTCTCGGTAAGAGGGAGTGGGCCGTAATCCACCACGCGAGCCTAGTGCGGGTTGGTACATGTCACATGTCTTAGAATTTTTGGTTCTAGGGCATGCCGGTTTCTTCACGATGTTTTCCTTCACCGTTTTGAGAGCAGCAGTGATGAAATAATGTACACGAAGTAAAGCGCCTGTATTGGTTCGAACCTACGACCTACAACTCGTAACCACTGTCTGTGTAACCATGGTCGTTACCACTGGGCTCCCACTGCTCTCCACCTTAATGATCACTCTGCAACAATTTCTACACGAAAAATATATAAAATTAAAGTCAAATGTCTAATTGTGATAAAAGATGTTGGCTACTCGCCATTTTAAATTATCTACGTGAACTGGAAATGTATACGTTCTTATTGTTTTCATGAAAATTAATTACGTAATTACATAAACCACATATTTGCGTGCTACAACATTGCAGTTTTAAAACACTAATGTACTAACTTTGTTGAGTGAAAAATTAATTTTAAAAGGAACCCTGAGTGCATTGTTGAGAGAATTAATTTAAGAGAATTATGGATGGTGGAACGAGCATAATCCTGAAGTAGTTCTACCAGATTATGATAGGATTGGACCTCTTATAGTTCCAGCTCCAATGTCACCGCAGTAATTAGATTTCCTCGCTCGAATCAGTCGGTTTAAGTTAGACTGTTAGACGAACCTTCATCATTTATGGATGAGTTTTGGAGCCTAACTTTGATATTCTACACGACTCATAATTGATGAAAGAAAATAATTGAGTTTTCTTTGAATGACGTCGACGACGCCTTCTTACTTCGATATTTGAAAATAAGGTATCGGTTTCAATAATTGCTTCACCCTCTATATGGTAGCAAATAAAATTACACCCACTTTGACGTTAGAAATAGCAATGAATGCTATTGAAAAGTCGCAAATCTAACTCGCAAAGGAAACATATCCAAATCATGGGCAAAGCCTTTACAAAATCGTTTGATTCAACGATATAGGTACGTGTGTGTAGAACGTGTGCTCACAAAATATTTATACGAAATTCTAAACATCAAGCATGTTCACAAAATTCTAACACGAAATCCAATTATTGTAGGATTTGCCGGCTTAGTCTCTTGCCATCCCATGTAAAGAGACACTTGAGTTGTACAAATTTTGAATACATCCTAGATGGCGTTATTTACTTTGCATCCTCGTTTCTGCCTGCGTTTTTGAAGTAAATATGACTTATTTAAATGTTTTATAATTTATTTTACTTGTTGTGTTTAGGAACTTCCGTGTGTTACCGGAGTTACCTTTACTATTGCCTACTACATGACATATTCATAATTGTTTACAAATTAATAAATTATTAATTTGGCTTGTTAGTCTGATTCCATTCTAACAATTTAAATGATAAAAGCCACCTATACAGTGTGAGTCTTTATAATGTGCACATATCGAAATGAGGGAATCTATGCTTAATTTTATCGACGGAAAAAATGTTAAAAAAAATCTAAATATTTATTTATATTTTTTATGGATTTTTAAAAAAAATTGTTTGCTTTTGTGACCCCAGTGTATACAAAACTGTGTAACTTTTAAACTAAACGATTTATCACGATGAAACAAACTCTATAATGTTTGGAAGTAATTAGGTGTCGTCATAAAATAAAAATTATGGAAAAAAAATAGCCACATTTAAAAATAAACATTTTTGTTTGGCAAAAATCTGATTTTTTTTCATTAATTTTTACAAAAATTGTAAAATTTCTCAATAACATGCCCCCATCACCTTCTTTTTTTATAACTTTAAGTTATTCTTCATTGTATTAGGAACCTAACGGTAAAAATTGCATGATTTTAACTCAACCCCAACATTTTTTATCAAATGTCAAAGAAAGGCCCAACGCATAGCTACGCACATTGTTTAGCAGGTAGATAAACTTTTTTTTGTTAACTTTGTTGTGAATGCGCGCGGGTCGTTTCAAAGATGGCACTCCGAACGCGGAATCGTATTGTTCTCATAAGGGTGGTTTGTTTGGGATGATAATTAATGCAAAAGAGTTCAATTGAAACCCATTTATTATTAAATACAAAATTTAATGCATCAGGTTCTCAAAATGTCCACCTCGTTGTTGTAAACACAAAGCCGCGTGAATTAGAATTTGGTGTGTCGCTCTCCTTATCATTTCGGGATCATTGCGAATATCATTCGCACAGTTTATTATGCGGTCACGCAAATCGGCCTCACTGTTGATGGGGGTACTGTAGACGCGTTGCTTCATGGTCCCCCATAGGAAATAATCAAGGGGCGTCAAATCGGGTGAACGCGCAGGCCACCCTACAGGTCCTTGCCGGCCGATCCATTTGTCATGATAATTTTCGTTTAAAAATCTTCTTACATTTGTAGCGTAATGGGCAGGACATCCGTCCATCTGAAGAAACATCCTTTGACGCACAGCCAGTGGGACATCTTCCAATAACTGAGGCATATCATCTCTCAATAGACTTAAAAATCTTTCACCAGTCAACGTTCTCGGCAATATGACTGGTCCAATCAACATGTTATCGATAAGACCAGCCCAAACATTTATCGAAAATCTTACTTGGAAAGTAGATGACCGTTTCAGTTTCGGGTTTTCACCTGCGCGGCACCATCTGTGTAAATTTCGACAGTTAGTAATACCGTCTCTAGTGAATGTCGCTTCGTCCATCCATAGTATTTTTCTTGGAAAGTTTGGGTTTGCTCTGGTTTTTCTTTGAATCCATGTGGACATCACACACCTTGGACGCCAGTCTACGTCTTCATGTAGATGTTGCACCCTTTGATAGTGATAAGGATGCAATCCTTCTTTCTTTAAAATACGCCACACTGATTTTTGGGATATTCCGTGACGAAGAGCCAGTCGTCTAGTACTTATGGATGGATCAGCAAACAAATCACTTAATACTGCTTGTTCAGTAGCCGCATCAATAATTACTTGAGGTGGCTCGCGACGATCTCTACTTGATCCAAGTCCAGTGATCGACAACCTTCTGTGAACTTCCTGGAAGTTTCGGGCAGATGGCACTGGTTGCCTGTTAGGATACGCAGCTATGTAAGCCGCGCGCGCAGCTCTGGCACTTCCTTGTCCCACTCCATAATAAAAATGTATGTCGGCGATGTGTGCCGGGGAAAATTCACTTAAACGCGGCATCATGTAGCAGCGAACGAAAGTTATGAAAGTCCAGCGAACGAAAGTACCGAAACACATGTAGCAGCGGCGAATAATTCGGAGCGACTGCCAGTCTGACATCTGTCATAATTCAAGTTCCTTTGGCTGGCCCTACCTCCCCGACCTGCGCACATTCAAAAGAAAGTTTATCTACCTGCTAAACAATAGCTATGCGTTGGGCCTTTCTTTGACAGTTGATAAAAAATGTTGGGGTTGAGTTAAAAACATGCAATTTTTACCGTTAGGTTCCTAATACAATGAAGAATAACTTAAAGTTATAAAAAAAGAAGGTGATGGGGGCATGTTATTGAGAAATTTTACAATTTTTGTAAAAATTAATGAAAAAAAATCAGATTTTTGCCAAACAAAAATGTTTATTTTTAAATGTGGCTATTTTTTTCCATAATTTTTATTTTATGACGACACCTAATTACTTCCAAACATTATAGAGTTTGTTTCATCGTGATAAATCGTTTAGTTTAAAAGTTACACAGTTTTGTATACACTGGGGTCACAAAAGCAAACAATTTTTTTTAAAAATCCATAAAAAATATAAATAAATATTTAGATTTTTTTTAACATTTTTTCCGTCGATAAAATTAAGCATAGATTCCCTCATTTCGATATGTGCACATTATAAAGACTCACACTGTATAATAACATTTTCCATGGGTTTATGAATTACAAATTCCTACGTTTTACAAAGTAGGTCAGAGCGAAGTTGGCATTCGTTCGAGCATACCTACTTACGTTAATTTAAGCTAGGCAACAAAAAGACAAATAAGCACAGTTTTGGGAACCTTAACTAGTGCAGCCAGGAACCAAGTGTTTATAAAGAATTAGACTTTAATTTGGCTGCGAAACTCCTTTTGATAAAATGCTCTGGGTATTCTGTACAACAAATGGTGATCTGCTTCACCTTCTACTTTTATAAAATACTCAAAGGAGTATATAAAAGATGTAACATAAATAAAGCACAACTTCTCAAGGGATCATTGTACTCATCATTATGAACAACTTTTACTATGGGAACAAGCCTGAAATCGCGAAAAAAAAATCTGCTGTTCCCTACATTTTGATGAGTTATGTAAACATAAATGTAGGGAGCAGCTGATTTTTTTTTTGCGATTGCAGGTTTGGTCCCATAGTAAAAGTTGTTGATAATGATGAGTACAATGACCACTTAAGAGGTTGTGCGTTAATTATGGTACACCTTGTGTATAGAGTGACTTTTAATTTGACAAATTCCTTCCAGGACGTGGTAGTGTAATCCATTTGCAACAATTAAGCACCCCATAAAGCCAAGGCGAAATTTCATGGAATTCGAGAAAACCCAATTTTTATGTATTTTTGGAAATTCTCAGAATTCGTTACTAAATATCACTTTTCTCCAAACTCTCAAATTGAGTAGCCTTCATTGCTATTCCATTGGGTACCTAATACTTTAACAAACCTTTAGATGTACCCAAATTTTCTAAAACATAGACCAGTTAAAAGTTAAAGGAAGAAGTTTATTAACCATTTTCAAATATCATCTACTCGTACGTACGTAAACTTTGACACCAGTTAACTAAAAGTTTTACTACGACATAAAGCGTACAAAACAGCTGTTTAACGAAGTACAAAAGTTAAACAAGTATTTAGAGGTCCAGTGCCGATGAAACGGTCGATAATACTAGTCGATAAAGGTCGAACGCATACTGATCTTAGATTACTTTCTCATATGTTAGATATACATATCTACCTACTTTAGGTCATAAAACGAATATGCCCACTGGCACAGGTGGACTTCTTAGTTGAAAAAAGCAGTATCCACTTAAGTACCACTGAAACGTCCCAGCTACCATGGTAGCCTAGAAATCTTGGTACAGCTGCAGTAGTTTACTAAATAAATAATCTTTAAGTTGGAAAAGCTCGCGGGAAATTCCGCGGATAATTCCGATCGCACGTCTGGACGTTCAAAGCTACCATAGCTGCGCTGCGCGGACGTTCGAGTGGTAGTGGGGCTAAACATTATGAAGACTGGTATTTTCATCAACATGTCAAGCACTTGCATTCAAAAAGTATCATTTGGTGAAGTCGAACTGATAAAGAAGATCACAGATGGCCACGGGAACTGCTCAATTATAAGTATTTCACGGGTGTCGATAATATATCTCGATTAGCTACTATGACGAAGTAAATTTAAGTAAATGGTACCATCGAACTTATCTGATGATGAAGCCGGAAGGTAGGCACCGGAACTCCGTAGTAAGACAATGTTTCCTAGCCGTGTTTGGGCTAATTGGAATTGTCATGAGATGCACTCTGGCTATAAATTATTTTAATGCTTCAAATTGTGCTACTTGAGTCGTATGTTATGTGTATAAAAAATAACGTTTACTCCGCGCGTTCGTGCTAGGCCCACAATTCAGACCCTGCAGTCCTGTTGGGGAGGGTTGTTGCTTTATTTGGACATGCTCTGAAGAATCATCCATAGCAGGAATAACGTGTGCGGTTATGTCAACAGGAGCTTTTAATCTCCTCATTCTGGTTATGTTGTTCTAGCCGTTGGTGGTAGAAATAAGCGTGATGGATGTTCATCCCACCGTTTGTTAGTCGTCAGAACATTGTTGATCAGTCATTGACCGCATGCTGGTGAGAATAATATTGCAACAATATAGGTTGAGATAATCAGTATCCTGACCAAGAAATTACCGCTCTAGCTTTTATTGTAATAATTTGCGTGATACCAATAAGCTAGAAAATATTCATTAAATATTCAACATAAAAAAAAATTAAAGTCCTTTGTTTGTGAGGACTTTTTTGGCGTCAATTTTGTAAGTAATGATTTACTTTTTCGTGTAATCCATTACAAATGGCTTGCTTTTATTATTGCGACATTTTATATCCTCCCATTTTAATTTGTCAATGCATCTCTTCGTAGGCTGAATTCACCATACCAACTGTTTAATTTAATTTCGTAATTAAATGTGTTACTTACCTACTAATTAATTTCTGCCAACATTTCCTTAAAGAGAGGAAGTGGGAAGTACTTATAGCAATCACACTTAGAAATTCCGATGAAACTTTGAACGATTTGGGGCTCAGATATTCTCATCTAATAACAAGCGAGTAATTATCACAATGGGATTTGATGCTAATCCTAGTGTTGTCTCTTTCACTCGCTCGTGAAGCTCCCTAGAAACATCAACGTCGGTGGTAAGGTGTTAACCGCATCTCCGCACCGACTGTAAACCGAAACGTTAACACGCGCGTACAATAAACGTCACTCTGTATAAGGATTACCTACCGTACAGAGACATGTTGTGACGTATGCGTATGAAGGGTAACCACAACAGCTAGCTATTGTCAGTTACAAATGAAGGGGTTACACGAATTGGTAACAGTGTAAACGTGCCTGTGGCTTTATAAACAGAACATAGTTTTGATTTGTTAGGACGAAAAGTATCTATAGACCATAGAGGTTCTAAAAGAAAAAGAAACAGAAAACTCCCCGTTAGAAGCCAATTTGTAGTGCCACATAAAAATAGACTACTTTGATTTGATTATTTGAATACCCGAAATTTTCATTTTATATATATATCACTTTTAATATGTTTCTCATATAACAATGTAAGTTAATTTTATAACCTCAATTCTCGTCGATGATTTTTCAATTGCAATTCAATAATGTTATTCAAATAATAATTGTTGGAAAAAGCGATGAGATATAAAGTTGAAATATTCTAAATACAGATGAATGTATTCCTAATTCTTTACGTCTGCTGAGACCCTCAAGCGGCGCAAATACTGTAATCTTATGGGGTAACTACAGTTTTGAGCCGTTTGGGGTCGAAACGCTCGGGTCATGAGGCCTGAGTGGGCGTCTCCTTTTTAAGGAATCTTCTCGCCAACTGATCGGCACTTCACGTGACCAGAGAACTGGCTCGATATTTGGCCAAAGAATCAGCATTACCATTCAACGTGACAATGCTGCTAGTCTTCTGGGTACTGTAACAATCTGCAAGATCTTCGGGATTCGAGCAGATTACTACGTGTCTTATGTAGTGTTGATTGTAAAGTGTGATATTAACACTACTATATTTTAAACTCAAACAAGCATTATATTATTATATTCCTTTAGCTTATAGAAAGTACATTCACAAGACACGGCTATTTTCTATCTGACTTCTATATATACAAAAACAAATTGGCATATCCTTCAAATTCAAATATATTCTCCACCTGCGAGTGTTTGAATGTGTCAATAGGCAATTATTTAACGGCCTGTGACACATAAGTTTGCCACCGGCATCAAACCTTTACAGTACGTTTCCGGATGACAGCGATGCGGACGAATACTTCGACGCCTAAATATCCTTTTGTTTTTGTATTTATTTGTATAGTTAGTTAGTTAGTCATTTAATTTAATTTAGTACCTATTGTGAAGAGTTAGTTGTGAGAATAACTTGTCAATGTGCCAATGTCTTGTCAATGTTTTATAATGTTTAAGTATCTCGGGCACTAGGTGACCGATGATTTAAAAGATGATTTTGATATGGAGAGGGAAAGCAGAGCGTTGTCAGTTCGGGCGAATATGTTGGCGCGCAGATTCTGCCGTTGTACAGACGTAGTCAAAATTACTTTATTTAATGCTTATTGCACCTCACTGTATCCGGGGGGTCTGTGGGCTAGCTACACACAACGGGCGTACAATGCTCTACGGGTCCAATTTAATAATACGTTCAGGACGCTGTTGCGGCTTCCACGTTTCTGTAGCGCATCAACAATGTCTACGGATGCACACACAGATGGCTTTGCAGCTTTATGACGCAAAAAGACCGCGTCATTCATTAGTCGGTTGCGTGGAAGTCGCCACAGCATCTTGAGTGCCATTGCTGCTAGGCACGATTGTCCCCTGACATGGATGTTAGTGCAGCGGACCAAGTCCCTGCTTACTATTTTGTACTATTTTATGTCTCATGTATGTATCAAAGTTATCTGAATATATACATATATTTTTTTTATATAATAATAATAAACAATAATAAAAATCTTTATTCCCTTTATTGAGGGATTGCGTAAGAATTTAAACTGAAGAGGGTTAGTTCACACTTTCATCAGATAGGTACTTTTGGAACACTTTTCGACTTTTTGACCTTATTACTAAGGTAATAGGGTTGAAAAGTGGTTCACCGCAAACGTCCGCGATGGTACCTACGTTCACTTTTATTAGGTACTATCACCTTGCTGCCAATGGTTTTCAAACATTATTCAAGGTAGTTTTCATACTTTGTGACAAAAAACAGGTAAATTAGTACCTATTAATAATACCAGATAACATCTCTAGTTTTCATAAAAAGCTGTTAACTGCTTTCAGAATAGTCATACTAAAACCATGTGTGCACAATTAAAAATACATAAAGAGAGTAAACCGTGCATAAAAGAGAACACAGTCAGTGTCCTGAACCATGGTGACCTACTTCCAGATGACATACCTAGTGGGAGATAACAAGCAGACTTTTATACTAAATTGTACCTTTATTCTTTGCATTCAAATTTACCATAACTAAAATAACAATCATCTTATCATTATTTTTATCGGCACGAACTATATGAAAATGGCCTGCTTGCTGCTTATGACGTAAAAAAAGTCAGTCAACAAGATGGTTTCGGAGCTGATTAGATTACCTTGAGCATGTACTTATACATCGGACGTACCTAAATTTTAGTATCGCCACTCTTGGAGGCGCATTTACTGCACCCCAATTTTGCGATTATTTTTTGTTTATTATTCACTAGCGACCTGCCTCTGCTTCACACGTTTTTTTACGAATTTGAAAACATTTGAAAACTTTGAGATTTCTTTATTTTTTACTAGCCGCGCCCCGCGGTTTCACCCGTATAAGTCTCGATCCCGTGAGAATATCGGGATAAAAAGTATGCTATGTCCTAACCTAGGTCATAATCTACCCATGTGCCAAATTTCATTCAAATCTGTTCAGCCGTTTTAGCGTGAAAGCGTAACAAACAAACAAATAAACAAACTCACTTTCGCATTTATAATATGTATATTAGTTGGAATAAATTGAATATTAATTGTTATAAATACACATAATCCTTCCGAAATAAATTCTCTAAAAACCGCATCAAAATCCGTTGCGAAGTTAAAAGAACAACGCGGTCACACAGACAAACACAAAAAGCGATTTTAATTTATAATATGTACATATTTTAAGACCCCTATCCACCCAGACACTAATTTCCCCTTCATAAATTGATAACAAACGACAATTAATTGGGCTGTTTGCGACTTCAAACAATATTTTGATGAAAGTTTGTTCGATTAAAAGTTCATTACGGTTCATTCATCATCATTATCATATCAGCTAGATAACGTTTAATTTCCCATCAACGCCATGATCAAAATAATAAAATGCTATTTCAGACATCAATTTACATGGTCTTCACATGATCTGAACAAGATTTTGTCTGGACTTTAAAGAGACTGTGACCTCTAAGTTTGTTTCGGCCTTTCTTCTCAGAGTAATTTAGATAGGAAACGCCAGCCTCATCTAGTTTTTAAAATATCACTGACATGTAAAAGTGTTTGTACAAGCCTACTTACAGAAATAAAATCATTTATCACTCAATACAGGAAGGTATGCATAATAATATATAGGTAATCCTATATGTAAAACGGTCAGCCATTTTGGCCTACCTACTCTCCGCCGTAGGTAATTACTGCGAATTATTAAGGCACCGTAACCGCGTCACCAGCGACATTTTTAATTTATTTAACGTAAATTAGTTAGGAAATGGATAGCACGCAGATTTTTGGAATTTTGGTCTTGTTTCGAACTTTACGAAAGCTAGTTAAGTTTACGTTAGGTATCTACGTAAACCAACATGTTGGTAAGAGAGTCAATTCATTCGATTGAGAGACTAAAGGTCAGTGAAACACCTTCAGAACCATGAACATATGAACACAAATTCGCAAGTAAAACTGTAATTAAAAATTGGTTCATTTCACAGTCTGCAATTCATTATTCAACCGCGATGCTAAACTGGCAACTTTATTACTAGTTCGCGGCGGCTGAGCACTGCATTATTAAGGCATGGCCGACTTAATTTACCTATGTACCTAATGTTTCGAGGAAAATGTTTGCGTATGTTAAAATAGCACAGCTATTCTGTTGTTCTCATATTATGGAAAACTGTGTTTTAAATTAACAGCGACACCAAACGTCAGAATTTTGAAAACTTTCAAACAATGGAATCTCTTGTTTCCAGTGCATACATTTATATAATCACACAATCTGGTAGGAATAAAGCGCATCCAGCGATTTTAAACGAGTTATGTCCCCAGCTGCAATCTATTTATGTCTGCTGTTTGGACGGCTACGTTTTTGTTAATTTAATCAGCGCTTTTTTTGCTTCCTGTGCTTCCGCATCGTATGTAATCAGTCGGTTGGACATATCAATATCCAGTTGAATACGTATATCTGGTGCTTTGTGTGTTAAAATGTCAAACCAGTTATCGTTTGTTTTGAGAGAACAGCCAGGTTTTATCAATATTCATTGCTTTGGCAAGTTACAAAATGTTTAAGAGGGCTGTCGATTTGTCACCTCTCTCGCTCACACGAGACCAAATTTTTAAGAATGTTAAATGAAATGATGCTTTTTTGAAAAATGTAAACAATTGGCGAACTAATAAATAATATTAATATCCCCATCGCCGTATCTCTACGTTGACGTCGTGGTGGGGCTTGCGCGCTTCGAACTCTAGGTCTGTGCCGGTAGAGGTTACTTTGCCGGAACAGGTCTAGGGTGAAGAGCCAGACCAAGAGAGATACAGAAACCCGCAGGGCAGCATGTGGCGAGCTGCTGGGCAGTACCGACCCCACGTACCCTATCTCCCGGGAGAAGTCATGTTCCTCATCTCTGGCTTGCCTTTATTGGCCGGCTGGAGTGAACACTGACGAGAACTGACCTCCCACCTCATTCTTGCCTTTATTGGCTGGCTTGAGTAGAGATTCGCAAGAGCAAACGTGCTCGGAGGAAGGAAGTAGTCCAGTAAGATGCTGGTAGGGATCTTGACCGTACTTCCGGGATTGTCCTGATAGCCGTGGAATACCTCTCCACTCCTCTTAAGCACCTCAAGACATGTTGCCCCCTTTGTCGCTACGACACTATGTGCTAGCGACCGTTTCCGGGGGCCCATTGTTGAGTGTGCAAGTCACCCCCTGCCATTTTATCCGTGTATTGTATTTATCACACATTGGTCAGGCAGGGGCCATAGTCCTTCCATAGTTTTAGATAACCAGTCCATTTTAGCCATCCAAACCCATAGCCCAATTTTTTTTTGTCTCCATATTCTGCAATAGTCCTACACCATCCGGGGGTTGTCCTTGGGTGCACTTGCATAGTACGCACAGGGATAATCGTCGGTTAGTGCCTCATTTCCATTGAAAGCGTCTAACGGGCCTCTGCGAGTTGGCTTCGGCCCCTCATATGCCTTCTAAAGGTCCGGGACCCTGGGGTCCCGAGAAATATCAAAAAATATTAATATAATAGGTAATTATTAAAAACACATTTTTATTGTAGCATTTATTTAGCTCATCTCAAAAATAGATCATAATGCTTATTGAGCTGAGTTACATAATTACATATTAAATTAATATCATTTAGTAGATCGCCAATTGTTTACACTTTTCAAAAAAGCATCATTTCATTTAACATTCTTAAAAATTTGGTCTCGTGTGAGCGAGAGAGGTGCCAAAATGCGACATGGCTTAACATCAAAGTAATCTCAAAGTATGAAATGACTGTTTATATAACTTCAGTGATAAAATCACAATACTGCTCGGCAAATTATCCTTCTGTTAATTAGCTTTTGTTTTACTTTAGGAAAGTTGTTTCCTAATTTCTCTATTCACTGTATAAATGGAAAGATGCGGTAGAGACAGAAACTCAACACTTAAAAGACAGGTCCCAAGGTGTGTGTCCAGGGATTCATTCAACAGCAGTTTCCAACAAAGCAAACTTTTACCAAACATGTATGCCTTTAGTGTAACTACACCTACATAAACGGATCAGAAAAATAATAAATTCTTATTAAATAGTCG
Source organism: Fissipunctia ypsillon (assembly GCA_947568875.1). NCBI lineage: Eukaryota > Metazoa > Arthropoda > Insecta > Lepidoptera > Noctuidae > Fissipunctia > Fissipunctia ypsillon. The sequence continues at coordinate 16,366,573 of OX387647.1, read as the reverse complement.
GTACTTAAAAGTTTATTGCATGAGTTTGTATGTTCACCCTAATTTACGAAGACAACATTGCTGCCTCTGTTATTTATGAGACACTTAAACTTCTGGATAGCAATATAAGTTGTGTGCTAGTCGGGAGGATGTAGTAGTAAAAGTAACAAGTGGGGCTGCTTGATTGTTAATATGATTTGCAAACGGCGCTCGCAGCAGTTGTGTGAGGGAAGGAAAATCCATTTCTTTTTGGTTTTAGAAGGATATAATTTTCATACTTCATACTAGTTCGGATATATGTACATATATATAAGCCATACAAGTACGTGATACATTTTGGCTATTTAATCTGAAAATGTTTAACAGATGATCCCATGTTTCATTCGTTTATAAAATGACGTGTACAAATAACCCACAGACAAGTGGAACGACAAAATTTCGGTATCCCCGTACATTTTTCATCTTGCGCAGGATAGAGCACTCTGTGTACCTTCACCACAGAGGCTTTTATTCCCATCGCCGGAAATTAATGGATGGTATCATCAAACGGGAAATACGTCCCAAAAAGCGGAAGTGTAACAAAGTGTTTTGCTCTTTGTAGTAACAGAGGTAATCCCGCGTCGAGACCACCGCTGCGGCCGAACTACAAATTGCGTTGCTAGACCGAGCAACGCGATTCGACCAGCGAATTGAGACGACCGTATTCAGCTCATAAAATGAATATGCTGACTCGGTACAGTACCTACGCGGTTGTAGATATGACACATCGAGTTAAGGGTCCCCGAAACGATCAATTGCAATTGTAGTAATATTGTCAATCGCTTCAATGGAAACGCTTTGATGGAAGATCAATTTGTGTATCAATGTGCATCAATCACGTAAAAATGTACACTTGCGATTGATAATTTCGGGGACCGGACCCTCAACTTTGGCTTTGTATTTAATAAGTATGTCGTCTCTATCACGTCTCTATCTCTACCTGTGTAAAGGGTCCCCGAATCAAAAAGAAATCATAGAAAATTATATAAACTACTCGGGTGCTAATATGATACATCGGGCTGTAGACAGAGTCTATGATGCTGGTCATATTCACATAAAGTTGTTTATGGGGTGGTTGGGATCTACCTGCTAGTGGTCCACCCCGGGCAACGGCATCACGGGCTTACCCGTGGTACGGCTGAACGATCCCACTTAGCGGTGGTAGGCTCCGCAAGGGGCCGCCTGGCTCGCGACCACCATCCCACTGGAGTCTGGTGCCAAGCAGCTTGCTGTGTTCCGTCGGTATGTGGGAGTGACAGTGCCTTCTGGGTAAGCTCGCTCCATCGTCGACTTTGTCTCTGTCATCTCTGACCTAGACTAGAGTCAAGAACAAACCTATCTCAAATAAAAAATAAAAAAAGGGTCCCTGAAACGATCAATTGCAAATGTCAATTTTTATGTGATTGATGCGCAAATTAATCGTCTACATAATGCAATTGTAGCGATTGACAAAATTACTACAATTGCATTTGATCGTTTCGGGGACCCTTATGTGAATATGACCAGAAACATAGACTCTGTCTACAGCCCTATGTATTATAATAGCACCCGAGTACTTTATATATTTTTCTATGATTTCTTTTTGATTTATATAAATACTATCTCATCAACCTTGTATTTACAAAACGTTGCTATTAACGTGCCAAACTTTTACCGACGTTTGATTAGGTATCTTTAGCGTCTTTCGAAGTCAAGGCACGATGTCTCTCTCCGGAAGCGTGAATGTACTTTAGCTTGAGAAGTCCTCGGAAATAGACTAGACTTTGGTTTTTGTTTAATTATCTGGTGTATTTTGTATTTAATTAACTTTGTAAATTAATTTGAACAACTTTATCATACTAATTATGAAAACTTAGTAATTATTATACCTCCGTTACAATAGTGTTATCTAAATCTATAATTTTGAAATTAAATTGTAACCTAGGCTGTTTTACAAAATTTTCGTAGTCGACTTTCCTCGAAAGTCTAAAATCAAAACAACGCGTCGAAAATTCATTGTGGCCTTGGTTTGATGTCACCTGCAAGCCCTGGAGCAGTTACGTGAGCCAGTGACATGGAACCCACAAAAAAAGTAACTACACAAAGGGAGTAGTAAGTCTGCGAATGATTTTAGTTCGAGGATGGAACGTGTTCCGATGTGACGATTTTACACTATACGGGAGGACTCAAATAATAGGCCTTCTTTTGTGAAACAGACGTGGCTCGTGAAATACTGACATTGTTCTACTTTGAAGTGCGAAGTAAAAAGGGAACGAGTTTAAACTGCCAAGTACGTAGTTACATTCATGGTAGACTATTTCGCTTAGGCTACGTTCAAACGTTGATCGTTTGCTCGTGTATCGCGTACGAGATTTTTTAATCGGATAGAATAGTGCCAGTGAACAATTTGTAGTTAACTCGTGAAAGTTCTCGCTTTTCGCTGTAACTTTCCGCGTTGCGTATTTGGAAATTCTTATTCAAAAATTTTTCATTCGTTTTGATACTTAATAATTTTTTTGCCTGAAATCCATGTCACAAGTACCCATAGTTTACGTCTCGAAGTTTTTCGGCAGTGTTTTATTGGTGATACGAATGGCGACTTCCTTTGCGCGAAATAGGTGCTTACATAAACTGGTCATTCCCTTCTTCCACGGTAGGGCAATTTTATAGCTTACTGCTGCTACGTACGGCTTTATCAAAATACATTTAATAGGTAATCAAATATTCCTGGTATGGTAGGGTCAGGACATGTATTATTCAGCTCCGCTCATACTGTATATCTAGACCACGTTGCACGGGAATTATCCAATGTGTATTCAACATATCCCAATGTCAAGTCAAACTGACGGCTGCTGCAGTGAAATCCAATTAACGGATCGTAAATGAATTGTCTAGGAGCATTTCACTGTGGAAATGAAATGTTTTACGTATTTCGCTGTTTTGCACTTAACCTAGATCGCTGGTTAACAGAATTTTTATAACGTAACAATAGCTGTGAAGAATTATTCTATCACTCACCTGTTTTGACTAGTTTGAATGTCACTTGTTGTTGGTTCTTGAGCTGCTCGTTATGTGTCGGGTGCGTCAGTTCTCGCAACGCCATCTCGACGGACGGCTGCTGTTGCATGGTGGAAGGACGCGGCAGCGTCGGCTCTCTCGCTCGACTCAGCTTACGGAAGAAACTAACTTTCTTCGACTTAGAATTCGGATCTGTGAAAAACAGAGTGAACTCAGAGTTAAATCACATGCAGCACAAGTTTATTAAAGTCATTCATTAATCAATTCAACAACCCTCACACTGTTATATAAAACCTCATGGGTGTAATGCGTGCCTAGTGAAGCATTAATGCTGTTATTTCGCCAAGTAACCATGCTAAATTAATGTGACGATAAGGGTTAGTCGGGTGATCACGCGTTCTCAAACTCAAACCGCACTCTCATTCAGAACCTTCAATTGACGAACGTTGTGGTGTTGGCGTCGAAGGCGTGGAGGTGCGAGCAGAGGTCGCGGGCGAGATCGGCTCGGACTGGGGCCGCGGTGGGAGGAGGCTCAGCGTGGAAGCTGTAGGTGTTGGGAAGTGCGCAGCCGACAGATCCGACCGGCGGTCCGGTTCCGGAGTTGTGACTCGGATGTGTGCTCCGAACTGCGGTGAGTTCGCAACTTCGAACAGTGCATCGAAGTCGCGATCGAAAATGTTCTTTCTTGAGAACGCTGGAGTAGGAAGGGGAGCGGGCAGTTCAAATTCATCGGGAGCAGGGGTTCTAACAATTTTTCCAAATTCATTGTCCTCATGGCGGCCGAGCTTCTTGAGCAGCTTAGCTTTAGTGCGCTCGCGCAGCTTGGGGCGCTCGAGCGACGGCGTCGGCGATGCCGGCGCGCGCTCTGGAGGCTCCGGAGGCGCCGTTTTGAGGTGGGTTTTATCGCTGGGTTTATTGAGGGTGGGGGTGTGGGGTGGGGGTAGCGAGCTGAACGGCGCTCGCGGCGGCGGCCCGAAGATCAAGTCAAGCGTAGGCCGCTGCCGTGGCCGAGGCAGCGATTGCGAGCGGTATGTCAGGGAAACTACTTCGTCCGCAGGATATATTACGTACATCCCTGGCGAGACCGCATCGCGCAGGCCCCTCGCGCCCTCCGAAGAGGTTTACGCGCGTCGATTGAGCTATTACTAAGACTGGTGGCAAGTAACTCTCTTTGGTATTTTATTCTCCGTTACAACCGGATTTGACAAACGAATAAGTTACAAAGTTCACGTCGATTGGAATGTTTTTAAATGTTAAGTTGCCTTTTGCGTACGACAATGTAAGTTGAAGAACGATTAAGGAATGTTTTATGGAAGGGATCTTGAGCCATAGCAGGTAGCAGGAGGATTTCTTCGTGTAATGTCTGCCAATTCCGTACAACGAATCTTCAACCTAGAGAAACAAAAAGTAATGCTTATTACATGGTGAACAAAAGTCAGGACTGTTGCGAAAACAGGAGGGAAATGTGTGGAAAATAAAGTCGCCGCAGGATAATTTTGTTCCGTACGTACGTTTGTAGCAAATAGAACAAACACAAACAGTGTCTGAACACGCAGGGCTGACATATGCTAACACGCATGCGTACATATGTAAGTACTTAATGTATGCAGGAACCGACAAAGTTTAAATTGTAATCCGTTTAGCCAAACTGCATAAATTCAGTGCATCATATTTAGTCACGAATTGTGAAACTGAAACATTCAAATAATTTGAAATTCAAATAATTCTTTAAATATTTGTACAGCTACATTCAGAATGTTTATATAACAGTAATAGTATGTACCTATATAATTAAAATGCTTTGGAGAACATTGAAAATTCAAAATCTTTTTATACATAGATAAGTACATATTATAAAGTACCTTTATTAATATGATGCACCTAAATACTCAATTGCGGTCGTAGATTTTCTCGGAATTTATGTTTGGCATGAATTTTATAATTGTGTAGGTAAATCAGCACACTAATTACGTAACAGGCTTACAATTTGAAGGATTAAGGAGGAAATTCATAATCATATGTTTGAAAAATTCAAAGTAGGTAAAAGTAACGAACGCAATTAATATTGTTGAGTTTTCAAAATGCCAGTAAGAACTTGAAAACATTAATCCTTTTACAACAATAGAGCCTAACGTTTAGATCGAACTAAATTCGCTAATTATGCCAGCAAAACGTAACGTTCGGAGCTTAAGCTAAAAAACAACGGAGCATCATAGCATCATCAAAAATGTAGGTATAAGTAGTATAGACTAAAGTGTAAACTAGGCGGAAACTTAGACAAACAGGTCAAGTATCACCACAATAGGCGAGGGGGAGCAAAGTGAAGGAGCTCTCCAAAATTTTCACGAACGTGGCGATTGTCCACAGATTAATTTAAATTTTCCTCTGCTTACGCTAATAAGAGAATGCTTTGTAAGCACACGCTTTAATGAGGTCAGAATATGCATGTACATATATCTAGGTGTTTTTATTTGAATTTTAAACATGGACATTTTAGTTGAGAACTTTAGCGTTAACAACAAACATTGGCATATTCACTCTAAGTGTCTGGTGTGTGTGCAAATAGTAATTTCTTGTTAATGGAAGAGTCCATTAAATATTAGTAATTTATTATGGTCTAGAGCACTTTGGCTGTGTTTCTTTCTTACATTTTTGCTCATTTTTCGTCTAGTTTATTTGTAAATCGTAGTCCAGTACAGTCTTTATTTCTATACAGAGACTAATTCTTTAGTCTATTTTTTTTTTAATTTTAAACCTCTTTGTAAATAACATTTCAGGATAAGCGTCTATCACTACAGCTGTCTTGGACGGGAAGTATTTAGAGATAGCTGTACCACGACTCGATCGTTAATTGACCTATTTACTCTCAAATCACGTAAAGCAATTAGACGTACGAGATTTATATGATTCTCACACTGTTAGCCGGCATTTTAATAGCGGCTTCAGTTTTGTTAGCAATCTCGAGTGGAGTTCTTACGCCACGTAAATAAAGATTCGTACACAGGGTTCAACGAATGGCTTGGCGGATTGCCTACAAGACGTTTTTGCGAAAACTGAATAACGGATACAATATACTTCTATTTATAATTGTTGTTTTTTTTTTTAAATAACTCGCTAGATCAGATTACTACATAACCTTGAGTTTAAATATTGCGAAAACATGCACTGGTTGAAATGTTAAATTTTATTTGCACATGACAGTTTTCTTTGTAAGTAGGTTTCCAGAACATCTTTGAGACAGTCCGAGAAATAAATTGGTTTTTGTCGTGAGAAAATAGACTTGAACGTGAGGAACTTAAAATGCTATTTGAAATATCGTGGTCTATCTACACAATATTTCGCAAGTTCGCAACATATTTCGATAAGAATACAAGAGTTATGAAGATTTTAATAATATCAGGTATTATCATATTGACGTAATTTTGACGTCACTAACTGACGTCTCTACGTACTTGATGGGTTACATTTTTTTGGATAAATATACGTGGGTACAGCGAAATCGTAATTCACAATAACGTAATATTTTGTGAGCACTGAAGCCATGAAACACACGTGCTGAAACATTTCTGTCTTGTTTCGAAATAAATCATTTTAGTGGAAGTATTTTGTGTTATAGCTCCTATACAAAATGGCTAAAGTTGGGAACATTTCAAGGTCCATTAATGGATTGCTTACAACTATATTCTTCTGCTTAGGGAGAGACGGAATTTTGGATTAAAGAAATTGCAATGTCTGCTGCACTTACCTTCTTTCTGACAACATGTAAAAAATAGAAAACATACCCTACCCTACCATACCATAGAGTCATAACTCTAGGGTATGAATGAGCCTTCTGCGAAGCAGTAATGCTCGTGAAGGAGGAGGCGGGACGCGTGAGGGAGAGGCAAGCTTTGCGCCTTCACGCTAATCGCCGCAGGAGACGCCCTGGGCGCCGGGAATTGGCAGCCGATTCCCGGCCACCATAGGCGCGGGCTTGCGGACGGCGAGCAATGGGTAGCTCGCCGTCCGGTAAGGACCAAGCCCGAGTCGACGGCGCGTCGTGTTCCACGCGCGCCTCAAAGAGATGTCAGCACTATTGACGGGGTTCGCTAGGGCCGATGCCAGCTAGGGTTGCGGGATGTTCGAAAGAGTTACCATGGCCCCGGCACAGGCAACAGAAGGAACACGGGTGGGTTTTAGTCAGTAAAAGTCTGACACGCCCTCCCGCTCCGCCCAGAGCGGGAGAAGTCATTTGATGATTTCCCATCCACAAAAAAAAAAAAGGGTATGAATGAGACCATAAATATCAACAAATCAACTGGTGTATGAATTATTTTTCAATTATCATTTTTTTTTTGTTTTCATTTTTCGTACAAAATAATTCGACAGTCACGATTATTAATGTAAAACAATCTTACTTAAAATATGACAACTTCGTTTTTTCTTAGTTATGAATTGTCAGTATGAATGAAAATGAATTACTCGTATTTATCAATGAAACTTAGATACCTACACACATCGAGAGTCTTGATGATATCTTCGAAACTATGCATTTTTAAACCACATATTCTAGGACTTTTTGTATTATTTTTACTACCCTAGAGTTACATATAAAAAAAACGTTGTATATTTACTGTGGTTTAGGGTAAGGGTGCCTATTATGAGATAGATTATATATCTATATTTAAATATATATTTGATTTCAAATACCTTTACCTTTCATATATAGGAACTACCTATTCATCGTATTTCTATATAACATCTAGCATTCATGAATCCAGACCAATTTCAAGTTAATTGTCAGAATATTAATTACAAATTCATTAACAAACAATTTCACAAGTTTAAGTAATAAATACAAAACTTCATATTTCCTTTTAAAGAATCGCTATAGAAGTTGTAAACGGTACCTAATCATTGAATCGTAATTTCTGTACAAATTATTTCCAACAAACATTCTAAGGAAACTTTTGACATTTAATTACGGGATTATGTGAAATGTTTGATGATTTTATATTATAGGTACAGCAATACGAATACGAATATAATAAAATAAATGGTTTTCTGAAATTGATGTAAATGCCAATTTGACGTTGTCGAACATAGTGGTTTGTCAAAATTCGTACAATGCCATTCCAAGTTACAAATTCAACGAAATCTTTACATCATCTATTTTAATCTTTTCTACATAGCACACCTCTCATAACATATCGTCCTATAAGATATAAACAACTGGCATTTCCTGAAGAACGTCCCAAAATAAATGTCTTAAACTGAAATGTGCTCTTACATATTTTGAGTCAGGAATCGAAATAAACTCGGTTCCGAAATAAAATCGCTGACCGCACGAAATTAAAATTTCAAAAGTGGATCGAAGTAGGTCATTGTGTGAATGTAAGCAAACGGATTTGGAGCTACATATACTAAGAGATGAATAATTTTGCAAATTTTACATGGGAAAACAGTTTCAATGGTTTTGCGAATACCAAAGGAAGGAAAGGTACTAAGAAAAATCATCGAGAGTGTTGGATGATCGTCATTATACCATTCGAAAGTGTACACGAAAACGAAAATAAAATATTTTGACCCCTTGTGTTGTCAGAATCTTTAAAGAATCTTTATAAACGAAGTTGTGCCTGTATTTGTGAAAAGTGAAACCCTTAACATCTGTCAACAGTCATTCTGGCACATTTTAGGATAAAAGCAATATCAATTTTTCAAAACAAAGTATGTGTAGCGTAGTGAGAGCTACAATTATTGACGTTGAATGCTGTGTGAATTTTGTTGACGAAGCAAAAGGCACTAGTGGCGCGGGATCCGGTTGCGGATGAAAAGGTCGAGTGCTTTCTCCACAATGAAACGCCGCGGTCACGAGACCACCCTTTCCTCATTAGTATTGCGAAAAATTCGAGTACGAAACCAAAGTGTCTGCAAAAAGTTTTCTATTGCGAAAGTTTGAAGCCCTTAATGAACCGACTGGAATTTTAAATAAAATGAAAAACTTTTAGATATAGGTAGGTACCTATTATTTTGTTCTCTGAGCTTAATTCAATGTTGTTTGATAAATACTCAGTGTTTATCAAAACTGTTTGTCTTACTTACAATCAGGGACAATTACTGATTTATAGGCAGGTACGTGATTATACTTAAAAGTGTTAATAAATAAAGCACTTAAACATTAATATCTGTCTCTTTGCTTGTAATTACATTAAAGATAGGTATTGATTATAGGCATCACTGTGATCCAAAACGCGATACATTCAAATTCGTGGCTTGTGCACCTCGCACACGAACTCAAATTCAGCTCCGCAATTGCGGGAATCATTACAGGAATGCATTGTAGACTAGACTTAAGGTTCGGCCGTTGAGAGAAGGCGTTCTTGACACCTGCCAGTTTCATACTAACGAATATGTGTTTTGGGAATTTGTTTCTTATTACAACAATTAGAAATTGTCCAAATGACAGGTATCAGGAACGCATTTTCTCGACAGACGGACTTTTTTTTTTGAGTGGGAAATCGTCAAATGACTTCTACCGCTCTGGGCGGAGCGGGAGTGCGTGTCAGAGTTTTACTGACTAAAACCCACCCGTGTTCCTTCATTTGCCTGAGCCAGGCCACGGTAACTCTTTCGAACATCCCGCGACCCTAGCTGGAATCTCGACGGCCTGACTAGATTAAATTATAATCTGTGATTGTAGATATAATTTTGGTCTGTTATTTTTTATGCAGTGCCAAATGTTATTTATTATAGTTTAGTTGTGTAAATTAAAGATTTATGTAATTTAACTAATTTCATGTTTAGTAATTATCTTCAATTGGTGGTACCGCATTTAAAGCAAATATGACTTTGAATTGAATTGTGTTGAAACTCGCCAATAGAACAGTGCAAAAAGTTTTTGCGTTTTAGATAATCTGCTCAGTCAATATAGTCAAAATTCATCATTTTTATGGATGATGCTTATCTTCGGCTGGAATAATAACGTTGTGTGTATGCGCCCTTAAGTCTTTCGTAACATTTTTGCTAGTGTCCATAAAAATGAGTCTAACGAATATTTTGACAATAAATTGACCGAAACTACTAAAAGGCAGATAGAGTGATACCCTTGAGTTCATACGATGTGAAGAACGGTTCATGCCTTCGCGAAGACGCCTCGGCATCTCATTATTGAGACTGGGACGGTTCAACGTGACAGCATCTCCAATACCTAGTGCCTAGCTGATTTGTAAATCAGTTTTTTATTGGCCTTGGTTTGGAGGCTATGGACTGGAAACCAGTCCTGGTTTTCAGTCCACAGCCTCTCTCTCTAAAATTGTTTTTAGAGTTCCATACGTCCGAATGAAAAAACTGAACCCTTATAGGATCACTCGTCGTGTGTGTGTCTGTTTGTCCGTCTGTCATAGCCGATTTGTTCCGAATTTATAAGACCGATTAATTTGAAATTTTGTACACATGAATTTCTGTGGCTCAAAAACGAACGATTAAGGTAAATAAATGAGTTTTGAATATGGGGTTCACTTTTGGGGAAAATGTGAAAAAAAAGTTTTGCAAACTGTACCGTGTGAAATATTAAATGAAAGGGCTAAATATGAGGATTTCGAATATATATATTTTTAATTTTTAAAATTAATGGTTTTAATGTTATTAAAGAAAATGAATTAAAATTGACAATTATCCCCTTATCTCCGAAACTGCTGAGCCTAAAATTTTGAAAAAAAAAATACAGAAAAACTCAGAAAATAAAGGTTTTTTACATAGGTATTGCTATTTCAGTTAGGGTTTGGTTTTTGCTGACAATATTGTTTTGGTGGAGATTATTTACTGCAAAATGTAACATAAAACAGCATAACATCACGCCTGTATTCCCCGAAGGGTTGAGCGGAAGTGTACCGATAGTACACGCATATTTAATATATAGATAGATATCACATAATTGATAATAGGCGATACACGTAAAATAGATGATGATTAGATTATACTAACTTTAGTTAAAGAATGAAAGAAAAATAGATTTATTTGTAACATAAACACGTCCATGCAAAAAGATAAGATACCTCGAATAACATAAAAACAAAATATATAAAGGTTAATTGCCTGTAGCGTGTATGTTAGCGCAATGTATAAACTGTGTTTACCATTCATAGTATCCATGAATTCATAATCTAGATAACAATAGTTAACATTTTCTGCAGTACCTGAGTTTAATACTGAAAATGAAAGCGAAACAAACTTACTTAGCATCTTTGTTCCAAACATGACTTCAAATAGGATTTTAGCATCATCGTAGCTCATCTTATTTTGTTTACCTTTTTAAAACTTACAACAGTCTTGGTACAAAACGTTAAGATTCCAGAAAAAAAACTGTATTACGGAGAAACATTATTTTTTCTCCTAAAGCGCCTACTTGTAATAAGATAACGAAATTGAAAATGATGTAATATGCGGGGAAGCCCAACAACATATTTTATTTATACATAATCGTCTATTTCTATCGTGAGTTTGATCTCCGTGAAAGTGACAGAGAGATGATATTTGATAAAATATGTCGTGGATTTTTATAAGTCCGTAAATCCGTAAAGTATATCTTTCTAAAAACTTTTATGATGAAGATGACTAGAGTAAATTACTTGAATAATCGATTTGTAATTAAACGAATCCATTTACACGAATGATTTTGAAATGTAAACAAAATCAGTTTACATTAAAAGTTGATTTATAAAAACGAGCAGTTTATAAAATATCATAGCAATATGTTCACTACATTTATAAGACACAAAAATAATTTCTTTATCTTTCGCTAATGATCTAAAATGGCCGACGTTAGAACAAAAATAAATCGGTATTCTTATACCAAGCCCTTGACTCGGGTTGCAGCGGATGTTATTTTTCAGAACGACAAGGTCGTGTGTCACACAAGCGTTTTGTAAAGGTGCGTAGAGGAAGTAGTTAATATTAATGCCAGTATCGTAACTAAACGTATTTAGATATAATTTAATTTGTAAATAAGGAAGCCATTAAAATGTCGTGTACATGTGTCGTGTGTTCTAGATGCTGATTAGTGTCATGTAATGCGAGATTGATCGTGTAGATATTTATGTGATTGTTGGTAAAGTGCTCTTAAATGTTAGCAGCATCTTAGGCGTCAAGCTTGCTTAACGAACTGATGGATAGGGTGCCTAAAACGAGTTTAAACTTGCGAAGAAATATAATAACACCTGCATGACAGCCAGGCAGTCAGTCTTGTGACCAGCCACACTGATTGGCTAATATTTCCACGATTTGGTACCTATAAGTACTAAGTTCGTGTCGGCAAAAGATAAGAGTTATGAGATGGACAAAAGAACGTAGAAAATTAAGAAATGTTTATAAAGGTCACATCAGTAAAAAATGCGTTAGTATTATCTTACACTAATGTATTTTTTACTAATGTATTAGGTTCAGATTCAAATTGTGACTGCAAATGTTTAATACTCAACTCACATTAAAAAGAAAAAGGGTATCATGTAATCTCCAACATAGGTATATCGCGATCCACGATCGAATTATTTCTTAATACGTTTCTATATTAGATTGGTCTTCGGTTACTGACCCTGATCCCTTAGGATCGCAGAAAACCTTGCCGTCTGACATCCAAACATTAATTTGGTAAAATTAAAATCAGCCGTCTTGTAATCTTAGACTGTCGATACAAAAGGTATTTTCTTGAGTAAAATGTTCTTGAAGAAAATCGCCTCATCAATAATTAATGGTAATAAGATATTTATTTACCGACAGAAATGGGAACCTTCTTAGTATGAACGAAATGATGGAATGTAATCATAGCGGACATTGTTTTTCACTTTTTATAAGCTGCCGAGGGTAGCAATTTAGTGCCACTCTAAAAATTATTTCTGATAAAATGGAAAATGCAGGGACGCCTGGCATAAAATTAACCTAGAAAACACGTGAACATCGTATGACAAACAAAGTAGGTAACTATCAGGTCATTAGTAGAGGAAACACGTTATTGGTTCACCTCATTTCCCACAGGACATCGGTTTCCGATACGAGAGTCGAAAGCTCGATTGCATTTGTAATATGTTTCCCGATTTGCCTGGTTTCCCACCAAAACACATAATTATGTTCATGCTTAGTTATCGTATTGGTTGACGCAGCTATAAATTCTTCTTTAGCAGAGGGAGATAAATGTTTTGTTTGGTAACTTTATGCGATTGTGGAAAGTCGTGTAGCTTATCTTAAACAATAGCGGAAAATTCAGGGATATTTTCCATCTCAGTCAAATTTTTCTGAAGCTTAACTTATTTGTAAATCAAATCTAGTACAAGCTATAAGTCCAACTACTAAGAATAATCTAAATCTCTGACTTGTATTCGTCGAAACTCTTAGCGTCGAGGAGTTCTGCACAACTTTGAAGTTCATCTTCAGTTGTTCAAGAAGTTTGTATGACTGCAAAGGGAACTGAAGACTGGATCTTAGTGGTTTTGGTTTTTAAATAGTGTAATTAATTTCCTTTAAAACTAAATACTTATGTTAAAAAAATTAAACTAAAACTCTAAGCGTTTTTCAATTAAACCAATTACGGACACTTTTGAACTGTGGTTAGCCAGAAAGATGAAGCTAGATCCAAAGTAGGTTTAATTGAATTCCAAAGCTAAGTAGGTTCCTATGGAGAAGAACGGGCAAGAAAGTCCAGGGACACTCTTTTAAATCATAATATTGTCACATTAATGTCACGTCTCGTAAATCTAATCATATATTAAATAATTACGTTTATTTTTGTTAAAGATTAGAGACTAAAGAAAAACACTTTATAAAATACACAATATATTCGTAGGTTTTGCTTCTGAGTGGCCTATATAATTAAATTGAATGTTTCTTTGAATGCCGGTTCGTGATGTTTGGTAATAAAATTTGATTAGGGACTTAGGTAAGCAAACATAAGTACATTTTTATGGCGTTGTTAATTAAGGTCGATTCTTGTATTAATTCATTTTTAACAGTTGTTGAAAAGCCGGCTTTCAGTAAGTCTGCTCGTTCATTCTGTGTTTTGACTCGACAAAACCAAAAAGATAAAAATAGATTGGCAACGAAAGAGACTTATTTACTCCAGGAAGAATAAATAGATGCTTTGGAAAGTTAAACAATGGTAAGGCATGTTAAAAATCTGTCTAGCCTTTTCCCAGGTAATTTTACGGTCGGCTTCCAGTCTAACCGGCTGCAGCTGAATACCTGCAGTATTTTACATGGAGCAACTGCCTATCTGATCTCCACAACCCAGTTACTGGGTAATACGATACCCCTTAGTAAGACTGCATGACTGTCAGACTTTCGGGCTTCTGACGACCCGTAACGATTGTCATAGATCCACGAATAATAAATAACAAAAATGTTTATTGTATCATCTTACATAACTTATTTTAGTTACAATGGGGAGAATCCTTTTAAACAAATTGTTTGCTTGTGTTAGAATGCTCCGCCCTTCCCCAGGTTATATAATTGTTATTTTGTTATTGAGCCTGTTCAAGATATATAAACTTATATAAATAAAATAATGAAATGGAAACACAGTATTTTTATCAAAGGCAAAAAAATGCACTGGGATGTGTGTGTTATGTGTGTAGATGGTGTGGAGGTGAATGTGTATGTGAGTAGTGGGTGTAAGAGTGGGAGTGAGGGTTGTACCTGATATTATACACTGTGGAGATTAATTTTATTATTTACTGTAATTTGAGGTAAAATGCAGATACATTTTTGCTAGCTAACTCTACGACTAGTCTTGGGATCGACAAATAATGTAGGACATTATCTTCCATTAGCGGCACAAATAGCATAGCGTAATATAAGTGTATATTATAGACTCATCGGTCTTTGACTTAAGCCATTTAGACAAAGCGTTTTTGCATTCGCGGTAGGTTAGTGGCTATATGTCAAGTTCTTTATTAAGATTGTATATATGTAAGATATTGTCTTTTGGCGAATGTAGACTACTGAGACAGTGGGAGCAACCTTGTTATTTCTTCTGCCTTTTGTTTTCTTTGGGTTGAACGATAGTTTTATGCTTAGCTAGAATTATGTTAAGTACGTAAAGCTTTCTAACGGTCAGAAGATCTGAAGTCCGGTAAAGGTTCTCAGTTGAAAATCTGAAGGATTTAAAAAAAAAAACATAACCTTCACTTTCTGAACCCTCTCGAGGTCTAGGAATTTAATTATAGTGGCTCCTCCCCAGCCAGGTAGGCAATATGCCAGGACGGACTGAGCAAGTGAGATGTAAATCTGTAGCAGGAGTCTTTTCAAGGTTACGAGACCAACGGCTTCGGCTTAACGTGCTTTCCGGGGAACGGTGGGGTCTTGGTATGTAAAGTTGGTCGTCATCCATCCACGGACCAACCACGGCAAGCGTAGCTTAAACTACCCGTGCGGCTGTTATTACTTAACCAGTAGCCGCTCTATAAGACACGTTAATATTCCATTATAAAGTTACGTTATTGAAAGATCGTTTGACAAATACGCTTATACGCAATTAACTACGTAGAAAATCGCAATCTTAAGAATATTCTAACGGTAATCATTTTTTTTAAATATTTCTCGGGACCCTAGGGTCCCGGACCTTTGGAAGGCATATGAGGGGCCGAAGCCAACTCGCAGAGGCCCGTTAGACGCTTTCAATGGAAATGAGGCACCAACCGACGATTATCCCTGTGCGTACTATGCAAGTGCACCCAAGGACAACCCCCGGTTGGTGTAGGACTATTGCAGGATATGGAGACAAAATAAAATATTGGGCTATGGGTTTGGATGGCTAAAGTGGACTGGTTATCTAAAATTATGGAAGGACTATGGCCCCTGCCTGACCAATGTTTGATAAATACAATACACGGATAAAATGGCTGGGGTGACTTGCACACTCAACAATGGGCCCCCGGTAATCATTTTAATATTCTGAATCCTTAGTAGGAGAGATAGTATGATGCATCTTTACAAAGCCCTTTCCACATAAAATGTTACGTCATATTCTACGTGGGAACAATGTTGAAAGCGCATTAAATCATTCTATGAAAATACGATAACTGGGTTTAGCCTGATTGTGTAGGTACTCAGACTTATAAGTACCTACCCAGATTGTCTTTATCTTTATACGGCTTCATAGACTGAGGACGTCATTTTAACACCTAATAGTTTAATAGTAGGAGAAGCTCGTGGCTAAGTAATAACAGCCGCACGGGTTGATCCATCAGGTTAAGCTACGCTTGCCGGGTTGGTCCGTGGATGGGTAACCATCTTTACATATCGAGACTCCTCCGTGCCTCAGAAAGCACGTAAAACCGTTGGTCCCGGCTGTCATTCGTGGATCTTTGACAGTCGTTCGGGTCGTCAGAAGCCCGAAAGTCTGACAACCATAGTCTTACCAAAGGGTATCGTATTACCCAGTTACTGGGTTGTGGAGGTTAGATAGGCAGTCGCTCCATGTGAAATACTGGTATTCAGCTGCATCCGGTTAGACTGGAAGCCGATCTCAAGATAGTTGGGAAAAGGCTAGGCAGGCAGGTAGGTTACTTTAATAGTCACCACATATTAGTCATAAACCTAATAGTCTGCCTCGTTGGTCTAGTGGTCGCAAGCGCTACTGCTGAGCGAGGTCCTGGGTTCGATTCCCGGGTCGAGCAGTGTTATTGGGTTTTAGCATCTGGAATTTCTCAGTGGCAGACCGGAGTCAAGATTTGTGCAATAGGCTCGCCCCCTATTATATGTGACTTAAACATAACTGGCGAAATGTGAGTGTACTATAGGTACACCTCTGCCTAACCCTCCAGGCATTACATGCGTGATGTTATGTTACGTAGCATACATTAACTATTATTTTCCGAAATATTGCTGAAAGAATACCAAGTATGATCGACACAATTAAATGGTTTGTTCAATATTATTTATTCCTTTAACAATGACGGAGCTGCATTGAAGTCTATTTGAAACTGTTTCATTTTCTTTATTTTACTATTCGGTCGGGTTTCTTTAAAAAAGAACTAAAACAACTTAGACGCCACTAACGGGATTATTACGGGTACTGGCTCCACCTTTAAAAATTCTTACGTTTAACAGGCTAACTTTGAATACAATCTGTACAGGGGTTTAAAAGGGGGAGTAATTCGAAAATAGCGAAAGGAAAAGCATGTGTTTTCATGATTTTTTCACTGGGTTGGTATTGCATTTTTGTATGATACAGCATACTAGAGATGTTTCCATTAAGAATGCGAATGAATTCATATCAGCCTGTATATCTATCTGTCGCAGACGGATTGTAGAATCGCTGTTTTACAAAACGGTTAGTTGTTTTACAAAACGCGCCGTTATGTAAAATAACTGAACGACGTTTAGCGGTTTTACATGATTACTGAACTTTAACACGCCAGATTATTTAAACCATGCGTTTATCAATGCAGAGGTTCAACGATTAGACGTTATGTAACACAGCGTGAAATGAAACGTCAGATTGGTTAAACGTCGTTCTAACCTAACCTAAACCAATTGGTCAGAGTGCCTTACCTTAGTTATTGCGACCGATTTGGCATGAGAAGCCAAACCAAACACATATTGTGACTGCAGATAAGACATTCTGTAATATGTCTAAACGTGGGTAACTGTATTGTAAAACATAACGCAATGACAATCCAGCTGAACATCAATCAGCCGTAATAGAAAAACTATTTTATGTATGTCGGTTAAACGTTATACTGGGTGATTTTTTTTACCGTCTCGAAATTTTTACAGGGTGTTCTACCCATGAACATGAACAACTTTCACTATGGGACCCACTATGAGATCACGAAAAAAAATCTGCTGTTTCATACATTTTGGTCAAGTAGGTTTGAACTTTTCTATTAAACAGTAGATTTTTCCTTTTCGTGATTTCCGAGTTGGTCCCGTAGTGAAAGTTGTTCATATTCATGGGTAGAACAGCCTGTAAAAATTTCGAAACGGTAAAAAAAATCATCCGGTATATTACGCCGTACTATACAATTTGGCTGCGACATAAATATCTTTCATTAACACGGTCTATAGAAAACATGCATATTATCTTCAACCCGCGATCCGTCGCGGGTCGCTGAGGTCTCAAAATTTGCCCTTATTCAGAGCAGAATGGTACGCACCTTCACTCACATACCTACGGCTGTTAACTTTATGTGAGTTATAAAACATAAACGAAGCATCACTTTTGTGACTTTATTATAGCTGTAAATAACAGTAGGTACTGTACTATTCATCTTTTAATATTACGTTTTTGATCTTTTATGCCAATTTTGTATGGTAAAACAGAGCATGTTTTAATCAGCTGCTTAAGCCAACTTGCAACGTTTAGGTTATTTGATTTCGAAACCTATTTCAGAACTGACCCCTTAATTAGTTAATTATATAACATAAAGTTAATACTAGTCGCAAATAGGTAGGTACATTCACCCCCTGAAAGAAAGCGAAAGATTTTAGTTTCTCACAGCTTTGCATACTAGTCAATCCTTAAATCAATGTAGCAGTAGCGGTAAATAAATCAAATCAAAGTCAAGCCATTAAACGTCTTATTTTATGTTCCTCATGTTTACTTTTCTGGCTCGTTACTTCCACCTCGTACGGATCTCCTTTGCTTAAGTGTGTTACAGTAGAGTGAATAATAGTGATTTACTGCCGTCTAATGGAGCTCTTGAGAACTAGCGCTTTAAAGCACTTGACGAAGATTCTTAAAGTGCGTACCTACTGACCCAGTAAGTTAGTAGCTTACATGTGATGTAATAGTTCGAATTCGGGCGTTAATTTTCAAAGAGCTAGTTTCGGTCATACAATTGCTACTACTCAGGAATAGTCGATTAAAAGAAAATCCGTTTTGAATTTCGAATAGTGTTCCAAGAAAAGCCTGTTAAGAGCGTTTACGACGTACGGCATTTCATACAAACTTTCAAGTCCTTGTTTTTCGAAATGAATGAACTGGTTTTAATGAAACTTCATACGCATAAGCAGGATATATAGGTCTAAAAAGTTAGTTAATAACATTTTCGAAATGTCTTATTTAAATAAAGATAATTGGAAATCTGTTTCTCTCTGTCGAATTTAGCTGTAACACTACTTTTCGAAAATGTTCTTACCTAACTTGTTAGACCTATGTATTGTGCTTATGCGTACATTTTATTAAAATCGGTTCATTCGTTTCGAAAAACAAGGGCTTGAAAGTTTGGATGAAATGTCGTAGGTACGTCGTAAACGCTCTAAGTCTAATTTTCGCAACTGTTCAAGCTTTCAAATTGGGACGGCAGTAAGAAATATAATTTTTCAGAGAAGCAAGAAAATGATCATTGTGTTTTGTAATCTGCTGTTGACTGAATTGTGTCCTTCACGGAGCGGATCTTTTTACGTTTGCTTCGTGGAGATTTTAACAGTAATTACGAAATTTACGAGAAAAATCGCGGCATTTATAAAGCCGTAATCAGTCTCGGTAATTAACACTTAGTAACATGCCTACATTTTAATTAGTTACCTGTAGGTACATAAAATTAATATAACATCATGTAGCTGTTTTCACAACGAAACTATTTATACTTATGGCTTCTTGAGTCATAAAGGCTAATGTAATTATCTACCTGATAATAATTATTTTCTTACCCAGGACGACCGTTTTCACAAGAAACTCTACCGAGATTTTTATTTACACCACAATTTGATTCTCATGGAATACCTTTAAGTAAGTTTACCCTATATTTAAAAACACGAGCGTCAAAAGACTGAAGTTTTCTTTGAAACAAGAGTATATTAAACACGGGTTTAATAAATATGCATAAACATCATGAATACTTACCTATGGTATTTACACCCCCTTATTTGTGTATATACCCTATGTACTAAAATAATATAATATACAAAAAACGAGCGTAAACGTTTCAGCAGCAATTTCGAATCGAAAAACAAACTCGTTACGTTTGAAATGCATTAGTAAAAATATTTCTAGTGGTTCAAAAAACAAAAAACTATTTAATAACAAAATAAACATGCAATAGGTATGTTTATTTATTTTATCCACTCAAAAAATCCTATAGAAAAAATACAGTAAAATATAAATAGTCGTCCAACCCAATACGGCGAATGTATTTATTTATCTCTTGGTGTTTTTACGAAATCGGTTCCTTACTTGTTAATATTTTATTTATCTTTATAGTGACCGAAGACTCTAGGAGTTTTATAGAAACACATTTAACCCCATTTTCGCCCCTCGGGGTCGAATTTCGGAATACTATACACGTTTAAGTGTGTCTTCGCATGAAAAATGTATCTCTCCTAACTTGATATTATGTAGGCTCGAAGGTTAACTAAACTCATTTTGTATTTCAAATAACCACAATATACCCACAATTCTTTAGCGTTTAGGGACCAGCGTCAAACCAGTGTACCTAACCCTACGTAATTTTCGCCGCTCAAGATGAGTCGTCGAAATTACTTCGACGATGATGAGGTGAAAAATGAGCTTGGCCAAAAGCGAAATAATTTTTGTTTACCTTTAAACTATAAGATAATGACTGATTCAGGATATTATCAATCATATTTACAACGATATTAAAGCATAAAACGCGGAAATATACGTAACTTATACTGTCAATTCGTATCCGAATTGACAGTAAGTTCGATATCTCGCGAAGAAATCGCACCTAATAAAAATTAAAAAAAATTAAAAAAACTCAAAATTCAAAATATTTTATTTCACATAAGCCACGGTGCACGGTTACAATTGGTTGTTTCCTATGGAGAAGAACCGGCAAGAAACTCCACGGTTACTCTTTTAAAATTAATTGACTTTTACAATGTTTTCAAATTACAGTGTTATTAAGTACGGGAGGACAGTGAAGGCCTGTCAACAAGTACCCTGGTACTTACGTTAAGTACCTGTACTTAACGAAATATAAAACAATCTATTAAGCCTACAACGTTCTCACATTCACAAAATATAAAAGAATGTATTAAAGACAAGACTATATAATGGAAAATAATGAAAAAATCATGAAAGCATGTAAAAAAACAATAAAATAAATTAAATTAAATTGGGTGCAGTTAATAGACATTTACATGAATTGTTATGCTGTTAATGAGGTACCAGGGAAGCCACATGTGCAGAAGGAATTAGCGCCAAACTTCCCTGTCTCCAACGTAGTCTTTAATCTTATAATATACTTTTTTAATAAGGACACGTTTGATGTGGGTTCTGAACTTTCCATCGCTAAGTTCTGTAAAGTAACCGAACCAAATTGTTATAAAAGCGGGTAATGTTTATAAGAAAAGACTTGCTTGTATTAGTTAATCTAAATTTCGATATCACAATTTCATGTTTACTACCTAAGTGTATTTATATTACGGAAATCGCTTCTTATTTTGAAAAGTTTTAAGTTTTTGCGAATATAAAAAATACTTTCTAAGATATAAAGAGAAGGCAGAGTTAGTATATCAATTTCTTAGAATTTGTTTATATGGGACTCACGAGGGCCCATTTTATATATCGCGTGGATTGCCCTCTTTTGTAAAATGAAAACTGAATCTACGTCAGCTGCCGATCGCCACAGCAGAACGCCATAAGACATAATTCTGTGGAAATAAGCAAAGTATACTACCCTAGCTTTGGCTATATCAGTCAACTGCCTTATTTTTCGTACTGCATATGCAGCTGAACTTAATCTACCTGAAATAGCTCTAATGTGGGCGCCCCATTGCAATTTAGAATCTAGAGTAAATCCTAGAAATACCTAGTACAAAATAAAATATGTATCTATACAAATAAATAAAATTGAAGTGTTTGTTAGTAATGACAAAATAACTTACGGTACTTACGTTTTTACTAAATGCATAAGAAAGTATAAACGGTACTTATAACAAAAAAGCAATTTTTAACATTTTTGTCTATCTGTCTGTCTGTTTGTTCCGGCTAATCTCCGAAACGGCTGAACCGATTTCGACGGGACTTTCACTGGCAGATAGCTGATGTTACGGGGAGTAACTTATGCTATTTTTATTTGAGAACAATAATTAGGATTCCGCGCCAAAAATTTGAAACCCATGTAATTTTGAACAAGAAGTCGGATTTGAAAAATTCTTTATGCATTTAATGGCTCAATTCTCGAGGATAGTTGTAGACTATTTAACATCACGCTACGACCCTTAGGAGCCGAGCAAAACGAAAAAAGTTGGAAAGAACACTAAGCGAAAACGAAGTAATAGCGCGACGGGTCGGGGGACGAGGTGAGTTTTATTTAAATGTGGTTGTTATTTTAGTATATTGTGTATCTTACAACATCCATGCGAACGAAGTCGCGGGGCACAGCTAGTAATAAATAAATAGTGATGTGTCAATATTTAATAACCCAAGTATAAATATTAATATCTCAGCATTCCGTTATAAAGGTATTAAACATCTTTATTGCTGCCATAAAATTGCTAGAAAATTCTTCTTTCATTTCATTTTATTAGTGAATCTGAATCGACTTCGCTTTAAGTTATGATACTGTTTGTTGTATGTTTAAGAATAATCTGATAATTATAATTCCTATCAAAACTTAATTGTGTATAACTTTGAAACTAGGGTCTAAGATTTGTTTTTTTTTTAGTTTTCCTTTCAATCTAGTCAAGGTAATTATTTGCGTATGTTATTAAAAAAGTTTACATTAAAATTCTATTTAATATAGCAATTTCACGCAGTTTATGTTTGCACTGTTCTCAATTTTAATACATTTTCTATTTACATATCTAACTAAACATTTTTACTTGTCATTAACGGCAACTCTTGTAGTGTACTTATAGAGATTTTTTTTTCAACAAAAAAATAAAATAAAAGGACAATTTATTTCTTTTAATGTGAAGACTTATTTGGGACGAAAATAACTGAAACAACCAATTGAGCACTTAATAACAACAATAAATTGCGTTCGCAAAGCCTTGTTTATCATTTTTTCCTTTTTGGACTGAGTAGGTATTTACGTGAAAATGTCTGACCATCGTATTTTCGCGATCAAATCCAACGATTAAGGTAAGACCACAAAATAAGCTACGTCCCAGATCGGGCAGAGATCAATTGGAACCGTGCACCTAGCTTCTGACGTTTCATAAGTGCCCAAGTAGGTTTATGTGAAGTAAAATATTTTGATTTTGATTTTTGAGTGTTATTGGTTTATTCTATTAAAAATAGCACAATGACAACCCGGTGTCTAGATTTGTGCCTGTTTGAAGGCAATAGGCTCGCCCCTGTACGTACTATACTCCTGTGCGTAACCTTTTGTTAAAAGAGGCGTAATGTTATGCTGTGTTATGATTATATCAGAACAAATGAGGAGAATATTGTTAACGGGATGTGATACACGGTTGAGAAAAGAGGATTATTGTGTTTGAGCAACAGCTGTTGTTCCCAACAATAATAAAAGGTCGAGAGTTGTCTCTTGTGTCCGATGTGAGGAAAACATTATTGTGTAAGTGAATACGATAAAGTAAGACTTGCAGGGTTTACACAGGGCTAATATTATAGTAAAAATAAATTATATGCTTAATTTTGGAAAGAATCAAGGGCAAATCCCGTTATTTTAAGAACGTTCACAGTCTGAAGGCCAATTCCCGTAATTACAAACGTTCAAAATCTAGTCGCAATCTCATCGCAGCGACAATTAATGTAAAAAATTCCATACAATTTTTGACAGATTGAGACTGAGATTAGAATGCGACTGTTCTTAAAAATACGGGAACCAGGGGGCATGATCTCAGTCTCAATATGTCAAAAATACTTCTAATTTCCCTGCATTTTTGACATTTGATTGTCGCCGAGATAAGATTGCGACTAGATTTTGAACGTGTGTAGTTACGGGAATTGGGCTTCTGATATTATATATGTTAGCCGGTCGTTCGCACGGTATTGTACTGCACGTTTTTTGCAGCATACAGCCTGGGTGCACACAGCATGGTACGTTTTTTACATTATTCAAATTTAATCATACATTTTTATCAAGAGTGGTGTGTTGCCGTTTTAACCCGGTGCAAAAAACGTGCAGTACAATGCCTGTGTTACAATAGTAACTAAAAAACTAACCCTTCACACTTTTACCCTAAAATCGTAGAAAACCTAATTGGCTTAGGGCTGATTTCACCATAGAAACTGAATGCGATCAACACATAAACCAAGTTTAAGGGCGGGGTTATAGCTCTTGAACGTAGTTTAGATGTGCTGATCGCGTTCAGTTTCCATTGGTAAAATCCGACCTAATTCATGTACGATATAAAGCAGATTATACTATAATGTTTGATTAACGTATCTACCTTAGTGCAAGTGAACAAGCATAGTTGAATGAATGAACGAATGAAATGCACCTACCCCAGCGTGGTTTAACCAGACTCGATTACTCGAATGAACACAAAGATTCACACTAGCCCCTGTAGCCTCATGTTTTATGGGGCTACATAGGCCATTGCATATCATGGACTACATCCACTGGGGGGCGCGGTAATGATAGGGAATACGTGCCCTTAGCATATGGAAGGATTATTAGAGTCTACCGAGTATGCACCCTAGAGTAAAAGTGAACAAGCATAGTTAATGTAAAATTGGGAGTCTGGGGTAAGCTGACCTGTTATGTAGGTCAGTATCCATTTAACTCGAGATTATAACTAGGTTTGATTTATACTTGACAGTTAGGTGTTACAACGGAATACGCATTTAAGTGGAAGATTTTAGAACCACTTTGGTTTTGTGAAACCACTTATATAACGATAATTATACTCAGTAAATAATAATACCAGACTATTATTGTCCCACTTCAGGGCAAAGGCATATTCTCATACAGACAAGGCGCGAGCATTGATCACCACGCTTGTTCAAGACGTGTTGGCGATTTTAAATTTATAATTTCTTCTGCCCGCGACTTCGTTCGCGAGGTCGACACCCACAGCCTTCAGTAGCAATTTCCCATTAATTGCGAAGTGTTTCGTATTTAGTAAATTAATGAACTCCTATTAACGGCACAACACTGATACACTGAGTGATGCATTCTTACAGATAGTTCCCGACGCCAATTGTATTTTATCCTTTTTTCTCAAAACACTGTAATTTCTTGTCTCTATGATTGTGATTATGTGAACCTTTGACCAAAGATAAAAAAAAAGATTATTATTATTAATTGCAATATTGCTCATCCCCCATAGCCAATATCGTAATAATTTATAGCCAATAGACTTACCAAACTTATAGGGAATATCCATACAAAATTTGAACAAAATCTATCCGGTAGTATTTGCGTAATGCTGGAACATACATTCAGACAAACATATAAACAGCCAAAAATTCTAAAAACTATATTAACCGCATTAGAATCGTTCCCGGACCTCGTAGCAATTTTTTTTTTCAAAAATATTCAAAGTACAGTTTTGACTTCGCTACGATTTTATAGATATAGAAGATGAGTCCAGGTTACCTCGAGATGTTTTTCTTCACCGATGTCAGTAATGAGCAAGATAAACTCGGAAAGAAAGAACTTAGTTACTAAGTTATAAAGACTGTTATTTTATGGAGTCAAGACGATGACGACGATGACAATGTTTTCACTAGCCCTTTTACTAATAACACTGAATAACGTTATGAATAAGTTGATTAAATTGTCATAATTAAGCTTATCATTAGCCTTTATTAGTAAGGGCTAAACAATAAGCAGCATTATGCTGAGCGATAGCCGTTTTGCATGGATGTGACGCATATTTCCCCACCAATTTGTTTCTTTTTGTGTTTGTGTTCTTGTTTTTACGTCATGTTTACCGCAAACAAACGTATTTTCTTTCTTTCTTTAATAAACGTATTTGAAACATCATTCCGTCTCTGTCATCTTCAAACGATTGGCAGAAACAGAACGACTGTGGTGCAAGCGAGCCTTAGTGTTTAAATCTATATTTATATATTGCCGACAAACCTAGCGACACACACGGCAAGGATAAATCTTGCAACTGCACAAAACACACCTACAGTAAATTTGCAATATCATTAGGAGTGATTCACATACACGTAGCAATTTTTCTAAGGACTTGTAGGTTGCAAAAATGTAAGGAGATATTCAAATTTTGTTTCCCCCTAGCATTTTCGTCGCACGAATTGACAGGAGTTCGTTATTTCCTTCAGGAATATGTTTCAAAGGTATAGATAAGGTAGAAATATTGGAATTGGCGCCTGGCGTTGAATCTTGAAAGTCCGAAATACTTTGAAGTGTCTTACATGCCAGTATTGCATGATGGGGGCAAATATGGACCTCGGTTTCTGAACGCTAGTTTTTGAAAATGGAATGCCGAATTGCAATAGTCCAACATATTCATATTTAAATGTCGAAACTGGCAATAATATTAAATGGGATCAAAATAATATTATATGTAATCGTATTATTTATTTCATTTCAATATTGTTTATTTTAGCTGTACATGTACACTTATTAATTTTATTATTTAACTTTTGTGAAGTTCCAGTGAATACAAAACAATTGTACAAATCCAAATTATTGAAATTAAATTTACAATCTATTTGTACTGAAAAGCAACAATTATGGATTCCTATAGTTTCCACTGAAATCCGCAACCATTCAGAAGCAATGGCCGAGCCTCGTCAAAATTATGTGATTTATAAAATGTTATTATTGTTAAAATAAGGTTAAATACTGATATTTTTTTTTAAATATATGTAATTTTATTAATAATATTTTAATATGTCAGTTTTTGTAATATTTAGTGAAATACAGGAGTGAGACTTAAGCAGCATAGAAAGAAACCTAACGGATGATCAATGATATTGATCATCTGTCAAGTCATTCTAACTCGAACTTTATTGTGACGTCATGGTCAGTTGCTAACAGAGTAGTGTAATGTGTGTGTGTGTATGCCCAATATATACAATCCAAAGTAATGTATTCAATGCACAATTACATTGTTTCCTATCAGTCTACGGATTTAAGCCTCTACGCCGTAGCGGTTACTACGGGCTACGGCTAACCGCTACGAAGTCAGATGAATCTTATGGCTGCTTGTCCACTGAAGCGGAGAAGAGCGGAGCTGTGCCAATATTAACCAATAGAACCTAAGCTCTGCTTCAGTGGGCATGGATTTGCGAACTAGATTAAAAATTCATACATTTTAAACATGGAGCGAAGAAGCGGAGCGGGGAAGCGGAGTGAGGTAGCAAAGCGGAGAAGCGGAGCTAAAAATCACCGCGGGGTGCCGCCGCCCGCTTCAAATGACTTGTCACGTGCTCTCAGCCTAGCTCCGCACAGTACACAACTCGCGTCAATGGACAAACACAGTCTGCAACTTCGGTGCGCATTACTCCCTCGCTCCGCTCCGCTTACTTGCTCCGCGTCAGTGGACAAGTAGCCTAACACCACAATTTCTCCATTGATTTTTGTCATCGGATGATGATTACAACGCGTAAGTATCTTCTGTTTGATTAACTGTAATGTGTGCCTACGGTAAAAGGCTAAATGCTAATAAATAAATAATAACACATAACATAACATTATGCCTGTGTTCACCCAAGGGTTATGCAGAGGTGTACCTATACTACACTCACGTTTCACCAGTTTCAAGTCCCATGCAATTGTGGGCAAGCCTTTTGCCATCTGTGCACCATGTGAGCAGTGGTGGCCCAGTGGTAACGGCCCCGACTTACGTGTCGTGGATTCGAACCCAAGCAACACATTACTTTGTGTTATTTATTTCATCACCACTCTTTTTTTTATTTCATCACGATTCTTTTTTTTTATTTCATCACGATATTTTCCTTCACCTCAAAACGGTGAAGGAAAATATCGTGAGGAAACCGGCATGTCCTAGAACTAAAAATTCGAAGACATGTGACATCTATCAACCCGCACTGGGCCCGTGTGGTGGATTACGGCCCACTCCCTCTCACTGAAAGGAGGCCTGTGTCCCAGCAGTGGGAACATTGTAGGCTGATTATGCTTATGCTTTTGTCATAAACTGGGTACAAATCCAGATTTCAGGCTGCCACTGAGAAACTCGTGAAGGGAAAATTCTTATATAACACTTGGCCCGACCTCACTGGAAATCGCTGGGAATCGAACCCAAGATCTCATGTTCAGCAATAGCGCCTACGACCACTAGACCAACGAGGCAGTACATATAGATGCTAAATTAAATTATCTATATCTGCACAGATACTTTGCAAACAATTGCACAAAGAATGTCGATTGAACATCCAGGTTCAAGTTAGCTCAATTTACTTCCCCAACGGGGTACATTCCTAAGAGTAGAAAAATATGCCCACGTACCATGTGTTTATTACGAATAAAGAAATTCCCAGCGCGCTTCGCTAATGAAAATTTATATGGCGGTCAGTTATACCGATGAGACTCGTCTGCAGGCACCCTTCGACCGTAATGAATGTTTGTTAAGTCTATTTGAAAAATTACCCTTATTTTAGTACTCGTAAGTGCTGCTTTGTACCATAAGTCGTTCGTATAACTAAGCATTGAATACATTCCAAGTAGTACCAGTAGGTACATGCTATTGTTAAAGCTACATTTAGCGGTAATACGGGTATTCAAGAATTTGTATTCAATGGTGCAGTGAAATTGGCAATCTATCGTCTGTGAACACTATAGAAGACGATTTCCTCGACTCTATTCGTATTTCCCTGAGATAAGTAGATGTTCCTCTTTATATTTCGTTAAGGCGTCGTAATGTTATTAATATAAGCATCGCTACAGCCATACAACGTGACTTAAACCTTTAAAGCGCTTGAAGCATTTTAACAAGGAACTCATAAGAATCCTTTTTCATAGTTTGTTAGTTATTCATAATGTGAATTTGCACGATGCATATAGAGCAACAATGCAGGAAAAGTTACTTGTTACCGCAGAATACTAAATAATAATGCTGTTACCATAATGTTAGTGGTTTTGGTTTACTGGTGGTCGCTTGTGTAATTTTTACATTTCCCAGAACAAAAACCACGCGGATAATCTGATATTTATTCAATGTACGGTGCTCACATACCTTTAAATCTGTATTTACAAATAGCTTTGTAAAATACATGGAGACATTTTATCAAATAAATAGTATGGTTTAATAAATTCAATGATGGTTGATTTTATGAAAGCAACTACCGTTGTTCTCTTCTTGCTATCTTTTTCATTTTCACTCCTATTTATTTATTTTTATTTAATTTACAAGTAACAATTGACTCACTATGTTAGTAACAATATTTCTTAACTGTGTTAGTAAACTTAATCTACACACTTAAACTAACACTGCCCTATTTTTATGAGAATCCCTGCTACAAGCTCAACACCGATGTAGAAAGCTTGCAGCAACGATTCACACACAAGCAGACTAGTCTGTTCGCAAAACACTGCAGTATAGTGTTAGGGGATTCCTATCCAGCTAGGGTTGCGGGATGTTCGAAAGAGTTACCGTGGCCCCGGCACAGGCAACAGAAGGAACACGGGTGGGTTTTAGTCAGTAAAAGTCTGACACGCCCTCCCGCTTCGCCCAGAGCGGGAGAAGTCATTTGATGATTTCCCATCCATCTTTTTGTGAGTACATACATTAATATTAAAAAACTGAAGAGTTTGTTTCTTTGTTTGGTTAAAGTTATTGTTGGAAAAGTTATTTTAGTGTTGAATAGCCCATTTATCGAGAAAGGCTATATGCTATACCTATAGCATCACGCTTCAATCAACAGCAGCGGAGCATCAATGAAGAATGTTGCAAAAACGGGTAAAATTTATTCCTTTTGAAAGCTTCCGTTGCGTGCACTGCGTAAACGGTTAAAGTTACGCAAAAATCATGTATGACGGAATTGCTCTTCTTACAAAGTTCTAAAAAAAAGTCCGCGAAAGCTGATATGTCTATCTTTTAAGGTTGGCTCACTATAACTTTTTTAATGGTAATCAAATTTGTTATAAAATAATGCATTATTTGCGTAGGTGTTTTCATAAACATGGTATTAATCCTTATCCAAATAAATAGTTTCATAATCAAGGTTGATTAAGAACATGTAAACTCCTTTTTAAATTAATCGAATCAGACCTTTCATTTAGAAATTACGACGGGTATAAAAATGCTTAAAGTAAGAAAAATGCGCTTAGTCTATTAGTTACCTACACATTTTATTTTTTATTGACTGTTTGAACGCACTAATCTCTGTCACTACCAGTCGGATTTGAAAAACTATTCATGCATTTTATAGCCCAATTCTTGAGGAAGGTTATAGGTATGTAACATTACGCTAGGAATCGTAGTAGCCGAGCTAAAAGAAAAAAAAAGTAAGAAAGAGCGTTAAGCAAAAACGAAGTAACAGCGCGGGCAGGCGATGCGATGCGACGGAGTGGTCGGGGGAACAAGAAATGTCACGCGGATGAAGTCATGGGCGGAAGTTAGCAGAGGCGAAGCGCGCTAACAACTCCATTCCTACCGCCTTCCCTTTGGAGGATCGAAAGAGTAACTTCACACATAGAAAAATAGCACATTCAGTAATGTCTACGATTACCAAATAATATATATTCCAACAACAACACAAATTGTTTTAAATAAGCCGGCGCCACAACGTGGTACTCGTATTTGTACGACTATTTGTAACTGAACAATTTCTTCTTCGGCTTCCCTCTACGAAATGCCAAGCCTCGCCACTGGAAGTTAGTAATACATAAATCAATAAACAGCGTTATACGACACTGACCGCATTTGCGTAAGTTGATGTTTACACCTATGACGACACATATTTATAACTAGCTATGCCCCGCGACTTCGTTCGCGTGGAAGTCGTAATATACACAATATAATAAAATAACAGCCAGATTTTGACCAAACTCCCTCGTCCGCCGAGCCATCGTCGCGTTGCATCGCCCGCCCGCGCTATTACTTCGTTTTCGCTTAGCGCTCTTTCTTACTTTTTTTCTTTTTGCTCGGCTTCTGAGGGTCCTAGCGTAATGTTACATACCTATAGCCTTCCTCAAGAATTGGGCTATAAAACGCAAAAATATTTTTTCAAATCCGACTGGTCTGACTTTTTTCATTTTCCTCGGCTCCTAAGGGTGGTAGCGTGATGTACTTAGGCTATAACCATCCCCGAGAATTGGGCTACCAAACGCAAAAAGAATTTTTCTAATCTGACTTTTTGTTCAAAATTTTATGGGTTTTAATTATTTTTTTTTGCGCGAAAATCTAATTATTTTTACTACCCGTATTATCAGCTATCTGCCAGTGAAAGTCCCGTCAAAATCGGTCAAAACAGATAGATAGACAGACAAAAATGTTTAAAATTGCTTCTTTTTTATAAGTACCGTAGGTACATATTATACTTTCTTAAGCATTTAGTAATAAGTTGTCATTTTGACATTACGAACAGACACTTCAATTTTATATTTGTCTACATGTATAAATTTTGTTAATATTATAATGTTTACAGTACACCGATTAAACTTGTACCAAACTTGACCGACATTTGGGCCGTTCTTGGCCCGCTAACAAAATGTGTGTCATACGCATCACGATCTTCCCGCTATTTTGGCAACTCATTATCTATCCGTGCCAGAGGAACCTCGGCTACAGATTCTAAGAATCCCCAGACAGAAGCGTTTGCAAATGAATAGAGACAGCACGAGCAATTATGACCTGAAGCAATTTACTAATCGATTCTTTAAATGGAACCTGTCGCATTCCTTATCGTAAACGGGGACATTATACATGTGCGCTTTCTAATAACACAATAAACAAACAGATTGCGATGGGCAATTTCATTTATAGACACTAGGAATTCCGACTAGTAGAAGTATTCAATTAAGCTGTTGTTGGACTAATCGATTCTATGAATAGGACCCTCACATTCCTATCATAATATTTAGATAAATCCATCTGTTTTGGCTGTCTATTACATACATAGGGGAAGCCAGTGCATTGTGGTCCCCCGGGGTAAGATGGACACCCCTTCTCCTTCGTAGAATAATAAACCGAGACGTTCGGAACTAGTCAGATCGCGTTCCAGTCGACTCCGCACTTGCGAGACAAGTGGTTTTGTGTGCGTAACTGCACGTTGCTCGTAAACAAAACGAAAAAAAAGTACTTCATTTAAAAAAATTAATCGACTTCAAAAAGAAATAAACTCAAAATTGTGAAATAATTTTTATTTCGGAAGTCTATGTCTTGGGATCTGTAACCAGCATTTTCAGATTTAATTATCTGTGGATTGGCGCGCATTTCGAAATTCAATTAAATTTAATCGAAAGCCGTGTTAATTTAATTTCAAATTCAGTTATTTGTTTTTCCATAGTTTTTTGTTTTTGTGAAATTGTGGTAGTTTTTGGTGCCATGGATAAACTGAAAATTCTTACAATTTTCGGATATGAGTTCATACGTGGAAATACCGCTGCGTAAACAACACGAAATACTAACGGCATGTACAGGCCTGACACTGCTTGCATAAACACGGTCCATTATTGGTTCAGTCGTTTTAAATCTGGAAATTTTGAGTTAAAGAACGAACCTCGCTGTCGGCCGGTAACTATTGTCGACAACGACGAATTGAAGGCGATAGTGGAAGCGGATCTAACTCAATCCACGGCTGAGCTTTCTCCGGGCCTTGGAGTTAGTGTCAAAATAAAATTGAAGCACTTGCGTCAAATCGGAAAGATTAAAAAGTGCCACACAAACTAAGCGACCAACAGCGAGACTTACGCGTCGAAGCATGCACAGCACTACTGAATCGGCACAGAAACGAGGGAATTCTAAATCGAATTGTTACCTGCGATGAAAAGTGGATCCTGTACGACAACCGTAAGTGTTCGTCTCAGTGGGTGGACCCGGGTACAGCACCTAATCAGTGCGCTAAAAAAAGATTACTCATAGGAAGATGATGGTGACTGTCTGGTGGACCAGTGCCGCCGGACTTGTACATCACAGCTTCTTACCGAATGGCACAACAGTGACGGCAGAGGTCTATTGCCAAGAATTGCAAACAATTATAGAGAAGCTCGCAATTCAACAACCAATACTGGTCAATCGCTCTTCCCCATTGCTTCTCCACGATAATACGCGAGCTCACACTTCACAACAGACCATCGCCAAGCTACAAGAGTTACAGCTGGAAGCTCTCCGTCACCCACCGTACTCACCACACCTTGTCCTAACAGATTTCTACTTTTTTCAAAATTTTGACAATTTTTTAAGTGGGAAAAAATTTAACACCCGAGAGGCAGTCCAAAACGCTTTCGCTGACTTCATCGCCTCCCGTCCGGCAGACTACTACAGTAAAGGGATAAACAAACTGCCATCAAAATGGCAAAATTGTATAGATAATTTGGGCCAGTACTTTGATTAGCTGAAATAAAAAAACTACCAAAATTTTTATATTTTAAAATTTTCATGTAAATCTCCAATTTCATAGGTAAAGACCTAATATAATTCAATCAATCTGCCAAGCTTTTTCCCAACTTTGTTGGGGGCGGCTTTCAGTCTAACCTGCAGCTGATATCTAGTAGACTAAAATAATTATTTTACATTAATTATAAATAACATTAACGAGACTAATAAATGGCTTTTGATTTTTTTTCCATTTTGTGGTTTTTCTTAGGTTTTATTCAAGATTGGGCCCGCATTGGCCCGGCTTCCCCTACATACACAAACTCACGCCTTCTTCCCATGGGGGTAGGCAGAAACTACAAAACGCCACCTGTCAGCCTCACATACTCCTTTTGCCTCGTTTACGTTCATACATCTGGTCATACACGCATGACGGTTGCGAGTACTACGCACCTGACCTTTCTGAAGAACATCACCAATAAGGTCACTATATGTCTTCCTAGGGCATTCCCTCCCAGAGTTTCTACTCATATCTGCTGCTGTAAATACCGTTTGTTAATAGCCTTTCATTCATCTTCTCAACATAACCAAACCATCTAAGCATATTCAGTGTTTGCGACTACATCTTCTTTTAAACCACACCTTGCCACCGTTGCCTTAGATTATCACATAATTTCTCAGCCTATCATTCATAGTCATATCACACATGCTTCGCAAGGAATGCTTTATTCTACTTTCATGCGTCTTTTGCCACACCCAACATTCACTTCCATACATAAGCTGTCTATTATGGTTATTATAATTATTGACTAAGACAACGAGACGTTTAGTTTCATAATATTATGTCCGTATTGATATGTCATAGTTGGTAATGTCCTAAACAAAGAATAAAAAGGTACCAATACTAAAACTAGATGTGGGTGCCGTTCGTGGAATGAAAAAATAAAATTTCCAAACTGTTCCACTGAAACTCACTTATCAAAAATTTGTTTCGTCGCGGTTAGTGGAATAGCTTAGGTGCCGTTCGGTCAAGTGCGGTTTAATTAAATTAGTACTCTAAGCGGAGTTCCTCGATAGGATGTATACTCTAGTCGCTGACACCAAAATTAACAGGTATTTCAAATGCGGTAAAGATACAGTTCGTCTTGAATAAGTCGACGTGGCGACTTCGTGGTTAGCGGTATAAAGGTACACCGTCCTATACTTTAGAACATATTCATTGACACCTACGTTATATTCCATGCCATGATTACTTATTCCTTTATAGGTACTTTCAACAGAATCTATGAATATATAACTCAAGTGTAGCGTTATGGACCGGTTGGCTAATCAACATATTTCATTGATAGTGACCACCTCAATGGAGTTGATGTACAGATTAATTATTTGGAGGAATGGTACGATCCAAGAAGCTGTGACTTTTGAGTGCTTATATGTGAGCCAACATTTGCCAAACCTTGCATGGGGCCAATAGCATTGTAAAAGACACTGAGCATATACACTCATAAAGGCAGTAGTCAGAAACATTCCGTCAATTTTATGTTTTTATTAAACTGACAGACATCCAATTGTTAACAGTAAGCAATAAAATTGTACCTACTTAAACAAGAGGATACATGTTCAAAAGAAAGTCTCTTTTGTACTTTTATGAGAGATGGGGAAATTTCAATAGCTCTTCTTTGTAGAAACAATGACGGATGGGAGGATAACGTTTCGTCAGTGAATTTACTTGGCCCGGTGCGCTATCATACAGGTATATGATGAGAAAGCCAATGTTCTCGAGAAATGCCCTTTTTAACATGGGTAAACAAGGGATCAAAGTGTTTTCAAATTGTTATTCTTGATAGATTTTAAGGGTTCCATAGTCAACAAGGAACCCTTATAGCTTCGCCATGTCCATCCGTCTATCCGTCCGTCCACAGCATAGCTCAGAGACTCTTAATACTTTAACTACAATGTTAAGTTTGGTCTTGGGATAAACTCATCCCAACTACGGAACTCTTCATTGTGCGTGGTCCGACACGCATTAAGCCGGTTTTTAGAATAATGTAGTTGGAGTAGATCACGAGGTAGTCTTTCTTTATCAACTGATAACTGAAAATTTATTTATCTCGGCATGTTATCATAGGTAGGTAGGACCTATGTTCCTAAAATATTACACACAAAAAAAATATATATATATTACTACATTTTTTTAATAAGTTATTATTAATGGGATCTTCGTGGATTAAATAACAACATCAAAGTGAACCGTTTAGGTTCATTTTGATGTTGTTATTCAATTTTTTCTCATTGAACAAATGTCGGCCGTTTGTTCTCACGGTGAGAAATACCAAATTTATAAAAAAATCTGGCATCGTTTTTTGTAAAATATATAAAATTAGTTTTCTCTTTTATACAGCGTTTTTAATAAAAAAACACGGCACAAAGAAAATTACCGCATAATGTTTGTCTATATGAAATTATGCCGGAAGGGTACACACATGACCACCATAACGTGCACTAAGCCACGTTTTGCCTTTATAGCAAGAATTACCCGCGTGCATGATATGTTTATGTATAAGCAATTTAATTAACACCACCACATATTAAATACAATAAGAAACTCATTTATCGAGAACTTTGATGTGTATGATCAGGAAAAACGTGCCTAGAGCAGGTCGATCGCGCACACAGTACCGGAAAATATGTCGTCCCGTTTGATATTTTGATATTAACTATCTATAAAGCTTTAATACAAACACCAACTTAAACACCGAATTACAAAAATAACGAAGTTAAACACAACTGAAACAAAATTTAAAATTGCTTTAGAAGCTTTGAATAGGTAATTTGTCCCTCGGTTATTGGGTCAAAGTCCTTTTGAAAAATGTCGCGCAGCCCAGTTTAAAGAAAACGTTTTGGGCACTTTATATTTATGGCACCTTATTATGAAAGAGAAAGTTTTAAAACAATTGACCGTCTACCTTTGAACACAGGAACCTTATTGAAACTTCTAAAACAAATCCAACTATGGGTACCTATATTTGGAATACATTAAAAGTTGAGTGAAATGTGTGAATATTGAAGTGACATTCTACAGAGTCGGGCGGTGCCGTGTTCTCGGCAGGCGTGAACCGGTGGCGGCGGGCGGTACGGACCCGCGTCGCCGGTCCGACCTGCATGCGTCCCGGATTAATAATTCCACGGCACGCGTACCACTCATTAATATTACGAAAAGGTGTTCGACACGGAAGGTTTGGTTTACTTTACCCTTTTTTTCTGAATAGAAGAATAAGAAATATGCACGCGGCGAGGGTTGAAGTTTCTTCAACAAAGCGTTTTTACATTTTCATTTTTCATTTCATGTTTTTCGTAGCAAATTACCTAACCAAATAACACCTGTGATATTCTACTTAAATTTATGAGTGATTACTGATTAGTGTTTATTTTCGTAGCAAACATTTGATTGCTCTAATGGCTTTTATCTTTCAAAGGAGAGTGTTTGCCAAACGCTCGTTCAAGACGTAACTTATTAAAATATTACTGTAAATAAACTGGGAAAAACAAAGCAAAACATTAATTAAAGCTAAAATATACGAAACACAACAGTATTTAAACGATAATGGTGCAAAGTGAGTGCGGACGATACCATCCACGCCATTGTTGACAAAGATCCCGTTACTCTCACCAGATTTATTAGCCTTATATTTTAAGGTCAAAATAATGTTTTATTTGTAGTACACCAACACGATGCTTTCATGCCGTATTTCTAAGGGGTCTTTATTTTACTTCTCTTGTTATTTGGCTGTAACCCATAATAATATGCTTCTACTTTTTTGTATTCTGAAAATAAAAATAAAAAAACATTAAAATATATTTCATAAAACGCAATGAATATTCAAATTGTATAATGCAATGTACAACAGTTTCCTCAAGTCAACCATCCCACTAAATGACGGCAGTTCTAGTGCGGCACGATTAAAACTGTGGCTGCTTAAACATCCCCCTCCAGCTGAGTATATTGTGCCTGCAGAAAAGCTCCCAGCGGGCCACCAACCACCATGGCCCACCTGGAAATCTCTTAACCGACTAAGAAGTCAGATGGGTCGCCGCAGGTACAACTTAGACAGGTGGGGGTACTCCGATAAGCCACAGTGCGACTGTGGAGCCTTATCACAAACGATGCCTCACCTCTTGTCGTGTGCTCTGTGTAAAAAAACCTGCACTATGGAAGACCTTTGCGAGGCCAACGCTAACGCTTTGGAAGTAGCCGAATTCTGGTCGAAGCTTATATAAAATTAATAAAGGAGAAAAGGAGGACGAATGCAATGTAATGAAATATTATTATTTTGCTGTGAAATAATACAACATTAGAAATGAGAGAGCAATTTAGAACTTTTGTTACTTCTCATACTTGTTTTTATTAAGCACATACAAGCCTTTGAACACGCTCCAACTTTACGAAGTATTCATATTTCATTTCAAACTGCAATAAATATACCTGTTCTAAATTAAATATAATTAAAATGTTTTCTGCTTTCTAATTAATTTACACGAATATTAAAAATGCTGTTTGAAAGATAAATAAAATGTGCCTCAACACATAGCTGTAATACTGCTAAGAACAAACAAACCTCGATTGATAAAAGCTTGGCTTATATGACTTGTGAAGTAAATAACACATTCGCCATTAAAACGTTATATAAGAACAGCACACGTTGAACAATAAAATATTTTATAGCGGTCGTTAACTTGCGACGTCCCGGCAGACAGATGTGAACCATTTAGCAACTTTTTAACTTACCGCCTTGCAGCCACTAAATGCATTAAATAACTTGTTTTTAATTCCTCTTGCAAACGGTTTCACTAACCTATTGTTTTTATTTACTAATATTATTTCACGATCAATCTGCCTAGACTTTTTCCCAACAATTCTGCATCCGGTTAGACTGCAAGCCGGGGTCAGCTTCCAGTCTAACCACTTTAAGGATCTAAGGGTCTAAAGATGCAGCTGAATACTAGTCTTTTACATGGAGCAATTGCCTAGTTTATGGGTAACACGATACCCCTTGGTAAGACTGGTTGTCAGACTTTTTTGAGCTTCTGACTACCGGTAACGACTGTCAAAGATCTACGAATGACAACCGGGACCAACGGCTTAACATGCTTTCCGAGGCACGGAGGGTCTCGATATGTAATGGATGGTCACCCATCCACGAACCGACCGCAGCAAGCGGGCGGCTGTTATTATTTAGCCACGAGCACCTACGTCTTATCACAACATTGTCGATGAACAAATGTGACCAATATTAATTTCACAAAGTAAGTTATCTGGAGTGGAGACCACGTATCGGCAAGCGTAGTGTGGGAAGGCCCCCAGCTAGATGGACCGACGACCATATGAAGGTGGCTGGGACAGACTGGATGCGGAAGGCGGAGAACAGGGTGTTGTGGCACAGACTGAGAGAGGCCTATGTCCAGCAGTGGACTGCGATAGGCTGAGTTGATTGATTGAAAGTACCTATTTGTTTCTGTGATTCTATCATTATGTACTACTTATGTTTATCTGAAATGTTCACCGCAACACGACGTGGTGGACATTGTAGCTGCAGTCTACTGATAGACTGCGTCATCTAAAATCTCTAACTTTACAAAATCTCAATCAATATTGTCAATGCACAAATGTAACTCAAGCAATAGGGATGATGACTAACAATTTTTTTTGTCGGTCAGGTAGATTATTAAAAAATATTGGTCAAGTATTTTTTCTTTTTTTTTATGGAATCTAAAGATTACGACGATACATTGAGTTAAAATGTAGCAAGACATCACACCTTGTTAGATTTTATACTGAATTGTGACGTAGCGAGCCCCCACTCCCCAACTTTAACGCGTTTTATCTAAGTCATTTTTTATTAATATGATAAAGCAAAAACTACGTGTCTAATATTTTTTTACTACCTGACTGACGGACTAAATAGAATTTTATACCCAGGCTTCATCCCTATTAAAGGAAAGAGTACTTACATATTTATTAAAAGTCACTTTGTATCATACAACAAAATGTATGCAACAAAGTGTCTTATTTGTTGCTCAAAAAGTGGTTCTCTAATTCTTGAAACCACGACAACAATCCGTAAGCCGAGATTCCAAAGTTTTTATTTACACCTGAAAGGGAACTTTGTTCACGAGTATTTAAACATACATAAATAACAACAGTAAGCTTTAATTCTCCTTACATTTAGCGAAGTCTAAACAAGTGTCCGAAAATGTAAACAGTGGCACTTAAGCTGAGGACTGGGTTTAAAATGGGGGCATCGCGTGCTGTGGAACACTAAACAAACCCTCTAAATTTAATAATATTACTTGCGAATCGAGGACATGAGGAGACGCGTCCATATCACGAGACGATACATACAGAGAAACGGTACATAGGACGAGATCTTCGCGAGATCTCGTCCTATTCTCGGTTATTGAAAATATTGCATTTTTCACTTACAGAAATATTTGTGAAAACGTTGACATGTTATTACGTGATGCTGTTGCTGAAGGAACTGTACAAAGATATACTTTGGGAAGCGAAGCTTTCATGGAAAGGAAAAATATTCGTCTGATTTTGTCACAAAATAGTGTCATTTAAATCCAAATATCTTAAAACATCACAGGTGTGGAGACTACATCGACCGAGGTTTACATTGCTTTTATTTTAACCAAATTAACTATTGGTAAATATTATGAAAATACGTATAATTATATTATTGTATTGACGTTAGTGGTTTACCGGAAAATCCACTATTCGGTAATAAGCTTTTGCCAGAGCGTAATGATGATTGAGTATGTAATCAAGCCTATTTAACGCTATCATAATAATATGTCGTAAATGCATATTTTATCAAAATTGATGAGAAGGTAATCGATCTCTCTATAAACGATTAGTCACTTTAATATTATTCTCGTCTAAAAATGTCGTGATGGCCCTGTGGTTAAAGCCTCATCTCTTATGAACGAGGCAGTTGTGGGTCGTCGTGAGGAAACCTGGGCTTTATAGTTAATACCCGTATATGTACATAAGTCTGAAATCACTAACCCGTCTTGAGCAAGCGTGGTGCTTAATGCTCGTGCCTTCTCTGTATGAGAAGAGGCCTTTGCCCTGCAGTGGGACAGCATATGCAGGCATTATTAATATTCTTGTTCTTATTTTTTCCTCCAGCTAACCAAGAAGTCCTGATGGAACGAGCCTAAGTCAAGTGTTCATCAGTTGGGTTAAGATTTGGAATATAAATACTTGACTACGCGATTTATTCTCGTCTAGTGTAAATAAGAAATCTGGCTACAAAGTTCACAAAAGCTGAATAAAACAGTGGTTTTTAAAAGGCATTGATTGGTCTCCAAGTAAAGTTAGAATAGCTTTCTAATTTCTTTCTTTACCGGAGACTCAGTAATTTTTAATTGATTCCGTCAGCCTTTTAGAAGAAGGTAGACATTTTAATTACTTTGGACAGCTTAACTTTTTAATCTTGGTTCACATGCAGGTCGAGTTCAAAAGATAGAATTGCAGTAATAATTAAAATCGTTTCTTTGAGAATTAGTGACAGACATGAAAGAAATCGAGAGGGTTCTGATTAAAAAGCTTTACTGTATTTTTTGACATAGTCGCTAGCTTTGGCATAAAAAATGGAAAACTTGAACATACTGTAGGTAAGCTACGTCAGCAAATATGATTTATGTTCGGTTTGCCTGTCTACTGCTTAGCCTTATAATAATAGACTCTTCAAATCAGCTTATTTTACTCACATGCTTGAAGAATTTTTATTTGAGTAGGTACAATCAAAGAATGAATAGGTATGTTAAGCACCTTTAGGTTATTTTTTACTTGTAGGACCGTAATAATCTACGTCATTGCCAAAATTAAAATTTTGAATGAAAATGATAGTTCGAAAAGGTGACATGTGCCCACTTTGTGAGAAAGGAATTTGTTTGAAAATTACACAACATTATCGCTCATTGACCGTATCTACGAACCTATCATAATTTATTCCAAAGGAAGATAAAGATTTCTACAACATTACTCCAAAATTTTATTGGGTAGAAAGGTATTTCCATTAGGAGTTGAAGTTGATTCATGCCAAAAGTACATTGGACCCCACAAAACTGACAAACACTGTTTCATTTCAATTTGCAAAATCGTTTATAATGTACATATCATCAAAGGCTATCGATACAATTCAGTAAATTGGTCGCATTGTTTGTATTAAACGACTTTATTTACGGCTGGCAACATTATGTGCTGCAATAACGTTCAGTAATGACCGATTGTTTGGCATTCCCATTCACCTGAAGTTATGAATTATCTCAAACGACCTCGACACCTCGTTACCGTTTTGTTACGAACTTAATTAAGAGGGAAGCTAGTTTAACGGGTGCCACGGTTTTTTAGCTCATTCACCTTTATTGTTTTGAAAATCTAAAACTTTGTAGCTTTGGTCTTACCGAAACTAAGTAGTTTTAACTGTTCCTGTAAACTTATATACAGGGTGTAAAAAGACATATCTCAAAGCCGTCAACTACGCATACTGCACATCAAACTAAGTACCTTTGCGCTAAATTTATTGTTGGGAACCGACTTTTATTTTTAGGTATAAAAAAGCAATTTTTTATTGCGCGCAATGTAATGCGAACCCAGGCAAATGGACTCGGTGCTGTTGTGTGAGTTAATTCCCGCCCCTTCGCTCTATCCAGTACGCGTAGGTACTTTTTTTTTGTGGAAAGGAAATCATCAAATGACTTCTCCCGCTCTGGGTGGAGCGGGAGGGCGTGTCAGACTTTTACTCACTAAAACACACCCGTGTTCCTTCAGTTGCCTGTGCCGGGGCCACGGTAACTCTTTCAAACATCCCGCAACCCTGGCTGGCATCGGCCCTAGCGGACCCCTTCAATGGCGCTGACATCTCTTTGAGGCGCGCGTGGAACACAGCGCACCATCGACTCGGGCCTAGTCCTTACCGGATGGCGAACTACCCATTGCTCGCCGTCCGCAAGCCCGCGCCTACGGTGGCCGGGAATCGGCTGCCAATTCCCGACGCCCAGGGCGTCTCCTGCGGCGACTAGGGGCGTGAGGGCGCAAAGCTTGCCTCTCCCTCACGCGTCCCGCCTCCTCATTCCTCCTGTTTCGCAGAAGGAGTTGATGGCTTCCTATGTACTCTCGCTCCGTACCATGGCCTGGACCAGGGCCAGACGCGAGAGATCGCCGCCACCGATCACTTCCGCGAGGACACGGCGGTGCTCCACCCAATCCGGGCAGACCTCCACCGTATGCTCCACCATGTCCTCCGGGCGATCCACGCAGTGGTGACACCTGGGCGTTTCCTCCAGCTTTATCCGGAACAGGTACCTCCCGAAGCACCCGTGTCCGGTGAGGACCTGCGTCAGGCGAAAGATGAGGACGCCGTGGCGCCTCTTCAGCCACTCCTCAAAGAGGGGACTTATAGCCACAATTGTGGCGTGCGCAGCGCTGGGTTGCGACAATCGCACTCTTCATGCCGCCATGAGATCCTGCCGGAGCTCTGTCCGCCGTGCCGCGATTTCTCGTGGCAGCGTAGTTACACGCGTAGGTACTTGTCGTGTATTCGCGGGTATGAACGAAATTAATTAAATGTTTGAAATGTTTCTATGATGTAACTTAGTACCTACTGACACGCATGGTTTTCTTAAACTGAAACTCTTAAAACACTAGTTTTTAGAGCCGGTGTAGGTCTTTTCCTACTGTCTGTATTAAGAAAAAACGAAAATTCAGGTAGGTAATGTTTGTCTGGAAAAAAGTTTAGT
The DNA here is from genome assembly GCA_947568875.1 of Fissipunctia ypsillon. Taxonomy (NCBI): domain Eukaryota; kingdom Metazoa; phylum Arthropoda; class Insecta; order Lepidoptera; family Noctuidae; genus Fissipunctia; species Fissipunctia ypsillon. The sequence goes on along the minus strand of OX387647.1, from coordinate 16,323,427 downwards.
AATAACATTTGGAATTCGTTTCCTAAAACAAATTTAAAAAAAATGAATGTGTCTTTGACCTTCAATACCTCCAGAACCAATGGATTCCCAGGTATGGTCTTGTAGAAAAAAATGATAAAATAAATAAATAAAAATAAGTTTATTTCATACATCTCATTTGGCTTACACTGCATATCGAGGAGTCTCCATTTAAGCATAGAAAATGCCTGTAGTTGAAGGCTCCGCTCTTCCCTTGATCAAAATAATAAGTAGGCTTTCGGCCTCGGAAAGTGTTTTTTTACACCCGGTTTACTTCTGAATAAGTCTTCCTGTTTGGAAACTAGAAGTTATGATTATGAAAACAAAATATCTTAAATGTCGAGGACGTACTACATTTATATAAATTAACCAACTAAAAAGGTATTCATATCATATTGATCATTTTCAAATAATGTTACACAGTCGCGAGGTCACAATTATAAAAATAGGTGGGCGCGAAGCGCGTGTAAGTCGAATCTAACCAAATATAAACCAGGTGGGAATGATCTAAAAGGAGACGAAATAATCTTTTCAATTACTACCACTTACTTGCAAAACATATCTAAAGATTTGCTAACGATGTAAAGAAATCAATTTGAGCCTTACCGAAAATAGCAGAACTATATTTGACTAGACGAAAACAAAGTTCGTAGGTACTTGTTATTGGATTAGAACTACCGAGAAGACTGTCTACGGCCTCCAAGTATTCTTTAATGTTTGATCAATTAATTACTTTGTAAGGTACTCCTAATGTAAATAAAAGTGTCACAAATGATCTCTACTTGATCTAGAAATAATTGAACAAAGAAACTGGCGTCACGTGCGAAAAATCGTGTGCAACTTTTATATTGTCCCATTACCTAATTATTTTATCAGCTGCTGACCAAAATAAATTTAGAGACAACAAACTAACTTTGTCAAATACATATGTAAATATTTACTTTTAGTTACTAAAACAAATGACTGACATCATGTTTGACCCATCATTTCATTTTAACAATATTAACATTGTGTTGACCATTACATATCAAATCAAATTATCACATGCAGAATCAACACATTTCATCATCTTCCTGCCCTTGTCCCATGTTACTTGGGGTCGGCGCAACACGTTTTCTCTTTCCATTTTCCCCTGTCAAAAGTCACGCTATCATTCACTCCCTTCTCTTTCATATCATTCCTCACACAATCCATCCATCTTTTCTTTGGCCTTCCTCTCCCTCTCCATCCATCAACATTTATATTCATCACTTTTTGGTGACACCCGGAACACATTTAAAAGTCCAATTAAAATTTATGTGAAAAGTTATTAAGTTCACGAGTCAATTAATATAATATGTCAACAAATAAATATAATGTGAAATCAATAGCAAGTATAATGTCAAATTAAATGTCACAATATTAAGAGTAGAACAAAAACATAATTAAAATTGATTTTATCTGAATACTATACTGGTAAATATAGTTTTTTTTTTCATTTTTTTTTATATACTACTGAATGTTTTGTTTTTATTTTTTTACTTTTTATTTTTATATACACAGTGACATTGATAAATTTTATAATATATATGATACAATGACATGTACATTTACTTTGTAGAGTATTATATTATTTTAAATAATGTAAATTTGAAGACTAAGTGGGTCATTGTCTTTTGTTATTTTTCTCTCAGTTAGTTATAATCATGGTCTGGCATTTTGAGTAATTTATACGACCTATCCTAATGTCCTTTCTTTGCTATTGTTCGTCGAATCATTGAGCTCCTTACGTTCCGAGTTGAGCTGTACGGTTACTGACAGATGCGTGCACTGACTGGACAGATCCATTCAATCTGTGTGGTTCTTTGCTCAAAAGACCATATCAGACACCAATCTAAATGGTCTTCACATGATCTGACCAAGATTATGTCTGGACTTTAAAAGAGACTGTGATAATTTGAGTTTGTTTCGGCCTTTCTTCTCAGAGTATTCAGATATGAAACGCCGGCCTAATCTATGTAGTTTAAAAAAAATATGATTTACGTGTAAAAGTGTTTGTACAAACCTATTTACAGAAATAAAATCATTTATCATTAATAAATAAAATTAAAATAAAAATCGTTTATTTTCAGGCCTCGACGGCCCATAGCATGTTAGTATTACCAAAAAAAAACTTACAAACTATGTTAGTAGTAGCACACAAAAAAAAACACAGTATCCAATTAGAGGAAGATTTATCAAGCCACATGTCTGACATGTAGCTTGATAAACCTATCCATTGTAGGCTCTTCTAACCTATCTGAAACAACCTTCTGTACGCTGTTGCTGCTCTCCCTCACCCTGCGCATCATTGATGCCACTTTCTTGCGCATGATCGCGAAATAATCGTCCATGTGTGCGTCAGCGAACATCCCTGACGCACTACAGTAACGCGGAAGCCTCAACAGTGCCCTGAAGGCATTGTTATATTTAATGCGCAGTGTGTTATCAGCTTTTTGGGTATGATTAGCCAACAGACTGCTGGTGTAAAATATTTGACAAAACGCCTTAAAAAGCGTTATTTTAACCGGTACTGAACAACCAGCAAACCTGCGAGCAAGCATGTTTCCCCTCACAGCCATCGCCCTGCGCTCTCTTTCCATATCCGCGTCATCTTTAAGATCCTCCGTAACAATATGGCCCAAATATTTAAATTGTGTTACCCTCTGCAAAGGTGAATCGTTTAGTTCTACGGGAGGGTCTTTTATTTCTTCCTCTGAATACCAACAGCTCACTCTTTCTGTATTTTAGCCCATGCTGCTCGGCGTATCTTTCACAAATGGTGAGCAATTTCCTGATTCCACCGATTGTGGAGCTCATCAGCACCATATCGTCTGCGTAACTTAGGTTATTTACACTAACTCCGTCTATATGGCATCCTACATGAGTGCTGCTGAGCTCAACAAGCAGGCTGTTAACATATATATTAAATAACTTCGGGGAAGTAAGACCTCCCTGCCTGACACCACATTTGAGTTTGTAAGGGTCTGACAAGGTATTGGACCATTTCACAAAGTTCCTCTGCCTGTCATACCAGATAGATAATATTGACACTAAAGATGCAGGAACTCCCGCCTTCCGAAGCTTTTCCCATAAGACCTTATAAGAAACCAGGTCGAAAGCTTTGGAAAGGTCCAGGAAACAAGCATACACTGGTGTTTTCCTGTCCGTATAATATTTGACAGTGTACTTCAACGCAAGTATTGCACTCTCAGTAGACAGCCCAGCACGAAAACCAAACTGTGTGTCATGTAGTTTTGTATATCTACTGAGGTGCGTGTCAAGCACACTATCAAACACTTTGGCTATCACAGTTGCCAGTGAGGTTGGCCTATAATTCCCTTTGTCTGCTATGTCTCCTGTCCGATTCTTTACTATTATTAATAAGAACAGTACTTAACCGCATCAACACTTCGATGAGAAAGTTCACAATATATTATTATTAATTTATTATTCACATACAAATCACTTTGTTGAGAAATCTTTTGCGATTAGTTTTATTTTTTCTAGAATTTTGTGAAATTGTTGTTTCTTTGAATTAATAACATGAAAAATATAACGTTACAGTTGTAGACGTCGTATTATTACATTTTGATTCATTTAATTCAGGTAAGACCCATATACATACATACAATAAAATAACATTTAAAATTTTCACAATACTGCCACAGAATTGAAATTAAATAATACAATTAAATGTCAATGCAATTAAAATAAAATAAACGAAGATAAAAATTGTTACAGATTTAAAACATAAAAAAATAAATAAAAAATTCTAAAATATGAGCCATATTGACAACTTTCTCACCGAAGTGTTAATGCGGTTGACGATGTCGATGCAAGCTTGCTTTGTGACATAACATTTACAACGACCAGAAATTATGTAACATGTACTTACCTTGTAATTTATTCTGTGCAACAAAAGAACTAGACACAGTCTAGCACTTAAGCTCCATTTACACGGTGCAAGTTTATTGCCCGTGGCATACCATAAACTTGAAGGACAATTAACTGGCACCATCTAAACAACACGTACAATATTGTTGCACGATACGTGCAAGTTAGTTGCCCGTCAAAACTGTTATAGGTGTAAACAGCACGTACAATAAAATTGCACGTGCAGTAAAATCGCAATAATTCTACAAGTACAAACGAAAGAATCAATTTAAAAAAAAAATCTTGAGAAGGCATTCAATGAAATTTTAGTGACATATTTGGCAGAGCAAATACAGGCAATACTTGAATCAATTGTACACGGACGTGGAACTCTGTTTAGACGAGGCAAAACTTGCATGCAATAATCGCCTTGCAATTTTATTGCCCTGCTGTAAATCGCATGCAATTTTATTGAATGGCAAAACTTGCATTCAATTATTGTATGCCATTTTACGGAAATCACACGCGTGTAAGCAATTGCTTACAATTATTGAATGGCAATAAAATGGAACGTGCTTTATGGCATGCGATTATTTCTCTTGAATGTTCCAAAAACTTGCACCGTGTAAGAATAGTACGTTTGCCCGTGTCATTTAAGTTTATAGTAGACTGTGATTTAAGCCGCTCTTACTGGAGACGACTTTAATTGATTTATCTTGTATATTAGACTCGCCTTGATTGAATTGACACCGCTTTGTGGAACTCAGCGCCAGCGCCATTGCGACTGGATTCAAGTATGTATAAAGAAGTTGGCTACATTTTCTGAAACATTAACTTTATCTAAAGAAAATATGTTAGAACTACCTGACTGGTCCATAGCTCAAGCACCATGTATATATCACATAATGATACAATTAATGTATATAAAATATTGTAAACCATTTTAAAAGAGTAACGGTGGAGTTTCTTGTCCATTCTTCTCCATACGAAATTACTTTTTGGAAGGGGCAACTAGAATCAATTCTATTTTCTTGTTAATCTTTGACGTTTAAAAGTGCCTTTTATGTGCCTATTTGAAATAAACGATTTGACTTTGACTTTGGTCTAGTGGTCGTTACTGCTGAGCGTGACCGGTTTAATCCCTAGGTCGGGCTGTGTGAAGATGTTATTCGATTTTTCCATCACGCATCATTAGTGGTCCGTAATCTGGATTTGTGCCGTGTTTATGACAAAAGTCTCGTCCCCCTGTAACATGGGGCTCATAAAATAACGGACGAAATGTTGGTGTATCCCTGTTAGCTACCCCTTCAAGAGAAAAATGCGTTTATATTATGCTTTGTTATGCTAAAATTACAGATTATCTAGGTTATTATTATTCCGGCAAAACGAGATGCAATATAATTGAGCATTAGCTAACCTAATTATCATATCTTGTGGATTATGGACTGCCAAGAACTACATTGATGACCAATTTATAGTCGGGAAGATTGTAAACAGACTCGCAGGCTCTTCGAACGAAGTGTATAAATACTTCGTGTTAATACCGCCAAGCTGTAAAGACAACAGTGTTGCAGACACATAGTGATGTCGGTCATTCATCATTACGTGAAGTACTAGCGACCACGGTTTTTACGAGTTGACAAACTATCGATATTATTTATTATACACATTGTTTTATGTAAATGTATTAAACACATAAAAAGTAAAATTAGCAGGCAGTAAAGTAGCCTGGAGCCAGAGCTTCGGCTGGCCATACGCCGAGTAGCAGAGTAGCAGGGATGGCCGGAGTCAGGGCCGCGATATCGTATAGGTGGCCTGGAGTGGGAGGCACCCACCCCCAAGAGAGGACTTCGACAATAATTTAAACTTCATGTTTATTGGTAGATTCTAGACTGAGTTTTATGAAGTACTAGTACTGCTTATACATATAGTAAGTTTGTCGAACATTTCAAAATTATATAACCTACTCTTAAATTGATTGCCGGCCAGTAACAATAAAACGGTTTATACAATTTAACAACGAACCTTGGTCTCATTACTGAAAATTTATATAGGATTTCGCCTAAAGACAATTCTGACAGAACACAATAAACCCTTGGGTACGTCAAGATATTAAAAACGAATGTCAAAATATCGCTAAAAGTGGAATTTACTACATAAAATACAGTTTTAAGCGCACTACCGACTAAATATAGCATAAATAACTAAAATATACGCTTTCTACAGTTGGCAGTATTCATAAAATTGTAAAACATCTGGCCTACATGAACGCCATGCAGTTTCATGAGCTGAAAATGCCTGAAAACATGGATTTTGGTATATTATTCTAACCGTAGGATACTATCAAATACAGGATACCAGCTCCTTCCATGCCACGTAAATAGCTAGGCTAAATGATGTGGTATCATAGTGATAAATACCACAAGACTGGATAATCGTGGACGGATTTATGCGATGGCGTTTTGTTGGACTCAATGATGTTTTCTTTCAATGTTTAATTTTTGTTGTGTGCGAGTTGTTAAACATACAACATCACGTTTCAATACACTCACGCTTTTAGGAACTTAGATCACGTATAGCCAATTTTCGCTAATTTGTGATGGATCGTCTGCGGTGTTTCTTAGTAAAGTTTAAGACAGCGCGTCTGTTCAAAACTAGGTAGGGAGGTACTTACTTAGTTAAGTTTACCATGTAAACGAGACGTGCTTGTTACGTTTCAGTAAATTTTTCCTACTCGTATTTCAACGTACCATGTCGTATTTTGCTTAACCATTTCGTCAAAAAACGACATTAGCCACCAAGGTCGCCGTGAAAGTAGCATGGAAATTTATATGATGTTGTGACTAACAAAAGTTCGATAAATTTAGGCAAGTTTACTCAGACAATTAATTATAGCTACTCAGAAGTACAAAAAGATGAGTACACAGTATATTTTTACATTTCACGTGACATATTAACATCGCGACTATTCGGAAATTCGGCATCTAGAAGTCAGCTTCGTCGTTAAATTTAATTGAACTCATGTTTTTTCGTATAAGTCCTTACTTGATGTACTCAAGCGTTCTTTAACATAATTATCTTTAGAATTATTTACAGTATCCAATAACAAAATAAACACCTATACTTAAGTATCATAGTTTGATCAAGGATAATATGGAATCAATGTTTTGTTGTGTGTCAATTTATTACACTATTAAATTTTCATTAAGTTCTGGTGTGACACCTATTTTAATGGTTTATTAATTTCGTTTCAGGTTTATATATATTTTATATATTCATTGTTCAATTTTGTTGTTATTCATCATAAACTTGATCGCACAGATCCCATTGCAATAAATATTTGGTGGTACGTATGGTGTTTATTATAGATCATTACTTTATTACCCAGCCAACAGTAACGAGACCAGAAATAGGTGCAGTGCAACAAACAGTATAGAAATAAAACAATATAATACTTAGAAAATTACTGCACCCGTAAATCATATGATTATTACGTCGTCAAAAAATTCCGAACACTTTCTACGCCCGAAAAAAAAGGAATGGCAATTATTATGACACTTAATGCCAAAATTATGTAACGCTAATTTAGTGTGTGCTGTGTCGGATGGGCCAACAATTTGGAGTTGGGCCTTGGCTCGTGTTGGTGACAATGAACGCACAACGACTCATTGGCTAAATATAAGTGTGCCGGCCCACCTGCGGCCGGGGCTTGATGCTCAGCTGTTTGTGACGTACTCTTGGCCGCTCAGCGGTTTCCTCAACCGACGACCTTTAAAATCTCTAAGCGCCAGATGATTGTCGTTCCGGATTGACACCAGGATTACATAAAATAACAAGTAACTCGGATTTTTAAATCTAACCGTTCTATTTGCGATCTTCCGTCCGCTTCTTTGAGCTTCGCTGTACGAGTTTTCTCTGTATTTTTATTACAGCAATTCATGTCAGACGTTTCGTTTAGCTGATAAATGGATTCAGTCTGACTAAGAACTACTAAGAACATGTTGGTCTAATTTATTCGCGCTACGCTCGGATTCAATATTCAGGATCAATCTAACCCTAAACCTTTAAAAATAACACTTTATTATCTCAACAGTCTCCTATCTTGAGAGTGAATCTAAGGAAAATCTGAGAAAGCAAGCAAGTCAAGTAGAAATATTAATGAAATCAATTTAATCAACTCATATCATACCGATCAGCAAAAGATTCTTGGCACAAAATAATGCAGCTTCAAGTAATAAGAATATTTTCTAAATAAGGTTTAAATTAAAGTTCACAGAGAGGGAGCAACGTTAGGATAAAATTCTTTCGTCTCGTTTTATGAGGTTGAGATTGAATTAGTGCCATACGTAAGCTTTGATGACATTTTTACGCATCAGGTCGCTAATAAGGATCAACTCATTAGTTTATCTAGTTGATCCTAGGGGCTGCTGATATAAAACGCTTCGTACACGAGAGATCTCTTGTGTTCATATTATTATATGAAATCGACGTAATCCTTCCAGGATGTGATAGTGTGACCTTTTGCAACAATTAAGCACCCCATGTAGCCTAGGCGAAAATCCATGGGATTTGAGAAATCGAAAAAATCCAAACATAAAGTTCTGTGCACGAAAAAACCCTCTTTTGTCAATTTCTTATCTAATTGTGAGAAAGCTAGAATAAATTTAAACGGTAAGTCTGTGCGACTATATTAGTACAGTTTTCGTGGCGCTAAAACACTGTTAATAGTCTCATATCACTTTTGCGATCTCGAAAATATAGTTTATTTCGTCATTGATTTACTTAATGACGATATTGTATTATATCATAAAATAAAATTCTGATTTTATTTTAAGGATGGCTGACGACTTTTTTTTGTGGAAGGGAAATTATCAAATGACTTCTCCCGCTCTGGGCGGAGCGGGAGGGCGTGTCAAACTTTTACTGACTAAAACCCACCCGTGTTCCTTCAGTTGCCTGTGCCGGGGCCACGGTAACTCTTTCGAACTTCCCGCAACCCTAGCTGGCATCGGTTCTAGCGGACCCCGTCAATATTGCTGACATCTCATTGAAGCGCGCGTGGAACACAACGCGCCGTCAACTCGGGCCTGGTCCTTACCGAACAGCGAGCTACCCATTGCTCGCCGTCCACAAGCCCGCGCCTATGGTGGCTGGGAATCGGCTGTTAATTCCTGACACCCCGGGCGTCTCCTGCGGCGACTAGGGGCGTGAGGGCGCAAAGCTTGCCTCTCCCTCACGCGTTCCGCCTCCTCCTTCGCGAGCATTACTGCCTCGCAGAAGGAGATGATGGCTTTCCATTTACTCTCGCTCCGTACCATGGCCTGGACCAAGGCCGGACGCAAAAAACCGCCGCCGCCGATCGCTTCCGCAAGGACACGGCGGTGCTCCGCCCAAGCTAAGCAGACCTCCCTGGCTGGGTATGCTCCACCGTGTCCTCCGGGCGATCCACACAGTGGTGACATCCGGGCGTTTCCTCCCGCCTTATCCGGAACAGGTACCTCCCGAAGCACCCATGGCCGGTGAGGACCTGCGTCAGGCGGAAGGTGATGACGCCGTGGCGCCTCTCCAGCCACTCCTCAAAGAGGGGACTTATCGCCGCAATTGTGGCGTACCCAGCGCTGGGTTGCGACAATAGCATTCTCCATGCTGCCATGAGATTCCGCTGGAGCTCTGTCCGCCGTGCCACGATTTTTCTCGGCAGCGGAGTTACGCCCCGGCGTTTTGCCTTCTCGCACCACTCTCACATGTGAGCGAGGACTTTCGCATCTATCCCATGGCGGTAATCTGGCAAGGAGGTTCGCCGCCTCACCGGAGACCGTGCGGTATCCCCGGGCTAGCCGGATGGCCATGACCCTCTGAGACGCGTTCAACCGACGGGCTGGTCGCCGCCTCACGGAACGCACCCATACCGGAGCCCCGTAAAAGGCCATGGACCGCACGACCTCCGCGTAGAGCCTCCGGCAGGAGGCGTTTGGACCCCCTAGATTGAGCAGGAGCCGTTTCAAGGCAGCCCCGGCCCGCTCCAGTCTTGGAGCCAAACGTCGGAAATGTTCCAAAAAATTCCACCGTCTGTCGAGGACGAGTCCCAGGTACTTCACCGTCGACTCGACGCCGATGGGAACCCCTCCTACCGTTATTTGGGAACCCGACGCGCGACGGTGGTGTGTTCCGAGGACCATGAAAACACATGGCCTCGGACTTGTGCAAGGCCACCCCGAGTCCCAATTGCCGGATCCTCTCGACGAGTGTCGCAACCCAGCGTGTCGCTTATTCGGCCGCCACCTGGTGCGACCTCCCCTGCGCCAGGACCAGAGTGTCGTCAGCGTAGTAAACCACGCTGACGCTGCTAGGGAGGTCGGCGCGCAGCACCCAGTCACACCCGATGTCCCACAGATGCGGCCCCAGGGACACCGCTCGACATCTCTCGCCGGTTCCACTCTCCCCGGTGACCGGGGTAGATGATGGCCCTGTCCGTCAAATAGGCCTCGACCACGCGACAGAGGTAGGTCCGGGCCGGACCCGGGGCATTGCCACGTCACATGGCCTCCCGGAACCACCCCGCCTCGTCGTTGATGTCAGCAGGCCTGTCCGGTGGTGACACCCAGGCCTGCACGATCAAGGCTTCCAGGAGGAGCTCCCGGTCTAGTTGCTTTAGCGCCCACCGCGGACCACTCGAGGCCTGTCGGACCGGCGCGCTCGAGGTCTGGGTGGAGACGTCAAACCGAATGTACCGGTGATCGGAGTCGGCGATCGAGGTCTCCACCCCCTCGACACGCGGCGACAGAGCGGGGCTGGCGAACGAAATGTCCACCACTGACTCATCCCGCATCCGCACATATATGGCTGAAGACTAATGTTTGATTTTTAATTTAAATTTCTTGAAATGGTTTGCTAAATATTAGGAAAAATACATTATTGACCGGGCTTTTTTCGATAAACTAGTTTTTTTAACATTATTTTTATGCTATAGTTTGTATGGATGTTGAAAAAAGTGGTCCTGTCACTTCCAAGTAGACCATATAATTATGTTGATGATATTTTTTAATGATCAAAATCAAAAGTAGTTTCTTGTCAAAAGACGATCAAACATCAGTCTCGCGGCGTTTTTTTGGAAAACTTTTTGCGAATTTTAGTGATTCTCCATGAATACTTCATTTATTTGAAAAATCCCTTTTAGTCACACGCAAAACAAAGACCTCGACTTTTCAAATCACAAATAATTTTGTTTAAATTATTTTTCCCTTTCTCACAAACAATGAACAAATTTGATCAAAATCAGTCGATTTCGTGCATGGCCCTTCAATGTACTTTTAAAACTTTCCAGAATTCGTCATTAAATAACAGTTTTCTTTAAATTTACAACACTGAATGGCTATTAATGTTATTTTATTTGGTAGTTAATACATCAACAAAGCTTTTGAGGTAACCAAGTGTTCTAAAACATCAAACAGTTAAAAAATACAACAAGAAGTTAATAACCAATTTTCAAAAATTATCTACGTATATAAACTTAGACACCATAAGCTAGGCACTGCATAGTAATATGTAGTTTCACACGTAGCATACCCATAACAAACGGTCTTAGAGGTGTTTCTATAATAACGTCGAGGATTAGTGATCGTAGATATTAGGAGGCGAGGCGATGCGGCTCATCCTTCGGCTTATGATCTCGTTTACGACATGGGGTAAGTATGGCGTTGTTAAATACAATCTTACTATCGTATTATTAAGAACAAAAGTTAGTTTGATGCATTTTTGGGAATGTATCATGTAATAAAGCTTGGGTTTCCTAAAAAACCAATGTCGTCATATAACGACCGTGAATGATGGTCGTCACAAAAATCTGGTGTAAAAAAACGCTGTCCATATCAACTGCCGTCATGTGATTAAGACGGCACCGTTTTCTCAGAAAACCCAATCTATATGAAGGATATTTGTTTCAGTGCAGCAGTGACAAATGGCGGAAGTACTCATTTAAGAAAATCGATTCAAAAATTGAAGCCGAAAGGAAATGTGTTATATCTATAAACTCTTTGGTACAATGCAGAGGGAAAGTCATCTGGTTTATTTATCCTGAAAAACTAAGATTTTATTAAGATTTTTGATTTTTAAGGCGTCCAACTATTTACAGCGTCTTTTCTATCGCGCAAGGATTCGTAAGGGAAAAAAATGATTTTCCAATAATTATTGTTTGAATAACACAATCAAATGGTAATTATTCTAATCTTTTTGGGAGTTATATGTTCGAGCCGTTTGGGGTTGAAACACTAGGGCCATGGGGTCCGAGTGCCCACTTGGTTTTTCGAGACATCGCCAAGCAGTTGGTCGACTCTACACGTGACCAAAGGGCTGGCCTATTCTTTGGCCAAAAAATCAGCATTGCCATACAACGTGGCAATGCTGCCAGCCTTTTGGGCACTTTTCCTGTTGGCAGCGATGCGGACGAATTTTTTGATGCCCTATGACTCTATTCATCTTTTTTATTTACATGTACATATTATCATTATAATTTTAAGTCTGTTAGCTTTTATATATTAAGTAAATGGTAATAGAAAACCATCGACGAAAAGTGCGGTTATAAAATAAACCTCAATTTTCGAATGAAAATATATTTAAGTTGATTCAAAATTAGAATTTCGGGTTTAAGTATGAAAATAATCAAAGCGCTCAAATTGTAAGTGGCAGTACAAATTGGCATTCACAGATACGCTCTTTGATCCATTTGTATATATTTTTATCAGATACAAACTATAGACATTATTGTAATGTCACTAACTTCATGTTAGCGCAGCGTATTTGTTCGACGAAAATCTACACTAGATGTTAAGGGAGTTTAAAGTGCATAAGCTAGACAAGTCTATAGTGCTCAAAATCATACTCAAAAGTCATTAATTCAAAATAGGGTGAGAATCAACACTTTTCAAAAATCAAAATAAGACAGTCCCCCAAAACGCTCACCCATCACCACTTCCTTGTGCTTTAGCTGGGAAGAAGAAGTGGCGCAACAAATTCCCCAGCAGAACAGGTACTGTAAGTAACTCGTAAAACAAAATTCAAGCAGAGGCTCTAAATATGTATAACATAAGGAGCAAGTGAAATCACCGCGTTAATATTCATACTTTCATCTCACATTCATCTTTCCACTTGGGAGCATGTACGGTGCAACCGTATATTCCTCAAGTCAGCATTTTTCCGCGACATATGCAATATTCAGTTCACGCGTTGAGCTATCCAGAAAGCCGTGTGCGTACTCAAATTTACGTAAGTAGAACCATCAAGAACCGTGCGTGTGTGTTGCTCACAAGAAAATACTATAACGCACCAAGAGCATCACTGCAAAACTTTTATCATATATGTTGTTCTAAGACCACTATATGTATGTCATCGCGAACTGTGGTGTGCGAACGACCTGATATAATTAATAGGTACTTGGTTCCAATAGCCAGGTCAGTCAATTACCAATATGTACCTTATCAACCAAACTAATTCTATAATAATTACTAGTTGAATGATAGACATTTCGTGACTAAAGTTAATCGAACAGACGAGCTGTTTGTACAGGTATCGATATGAACACAATTAGATGTTAAACTTATACCGTGTTTTAATAGCGGTATTCAATTATGTTACTATTATTTTATCACTAATTGGTATGGCAAGGTTCTGCTCCCACAAATATTATGAAGGAACCCTTTAATTGGATTCTTCGTCAATGTTTTATTAAGTTTGTTCTCGGTACAGCAGAAAAAGCAGATTGAACAACACATAGTTTAAAATTAACACTTGAAAATTACAATGTTTTGTGAGCATTTCGCTCACAAAACATTGTAATTTTCGAAATATTTTGATAGAAAACAAAATACTTCAAAGGTTGGAAATTAATTCCAGGTGTTCATTTATTTCCCATCCTATGAGGTATTTGCTACTCCATTGTGAAAATCCATTTTGAAATTGCAAAATGTTCAACTAAATATGATGAACAGTATACCTATCTAATAGGAACTGAGCATTCATGAGCTGCATTACAAGTAATTGATTTATGTTTAATTATTTTGTGCGGATATAAGGTAAAACTTAGAATATGTAAGGTCACAAGACCACAAGTACATATATAGTCTGGATTTTTAGAAAATACATGAATAAAACAAATTTATTACATATTATGGTGTTTCGTTTACAATATGGCGTAAAATAAAAAAAAGCAAGGTCTGACATTTATAAGCTAATTAATAATCTAAATAATAATGCTTTCAACAGACGAAAACATGCAAGGATCACGTATTTCCTCTACTTCGTTCGTCATCACGCATTGTTATTTCAGCCTAGCACGAATCGGATCAGGTCGGATCTAAGAACACCCATAAGACGAAATATTATGAGCACACATGATGCACTTCGCGTGTTTGTAACATTTTAAGATCTGCGCGGAAATATATGAGACAGCTGTGGCACGACAAGTCTCGAGTGTTGACGCGATAAACATAAATTACCACCATCCGGTGCGAACTGTGTACCTGTATGTACACACTGTACAGTCAATACGAAAAAGTAAAGCAGGTTTCAAAAACATTCCTTTCATCGCTTAACCGTCAAATACCCGACATTTTCATTCGTAAGCCAATGCACACGGCGTTTTTATACGCTCGTTCCATGAAACGCGTCACCTGCGCTTAGACGGCGCGTTTTCTGCCTTGAAAAAGCAGCGCTACTTGCGTTTGCAGTGCGTATACGCGTAACGACTGTGCGTAAAAAACGTCCCTAATTTTGGGCTAACTCGGAAAAATAATAAGACTTCATGCACGCTGTAAGTAGCATTTGTCGTAAAGGTGGTCGGCCACATTACTCTTCGTCTGTAAGTACCTAAATATTGAAAAATGACAATTTTCCGAACGTAACATTTTTTGGATAGAAATAAGAAAAACTTTCTATTTTTATTTTTTGTACCCATATATTATGCAAAATAAATATCTTATATTATCTTCCCCAGGGAAAACCGGTAATGTTAAATTATTGACATATCGTATTATCGATATTTGGTGTCGTGGAGAGGCTAAACAATTTACCGGACATTATTTCCGTACCACGGGCAGCTCATCATGTTCAATTATTAATTTTCGGACGGAAAGCTCAACTTTTATGAACGATTTTATCGATATTGTGATTATTTTAACAGCCCCTATTTTAATTACAGTTCACTTAATTTACGTCCAAATAAGACCCTTTCCACATACTCTGGTTGCCGAATAGTCGCTCGGTGCCGAAATGAAAACTATGCATGTGAAACCTGAAAGCTTTCATACCTATCCCATTCACCACAGCGGTAGACGGAAAGTGTGAAAAGGGTCTTAGTTGCGCTTGCGATCGATTGCAAAATTATGTTTTTATGGCACAAAGAAGTGTTTATCAATTCAAAAAAATTCTCGCTTCATAACAAGGAATGTTTATTCACAACAACGCACAATATTGTATTGTGAATCCTGCTGGTAGGCAAGTGCTAAAGTTAAGACGCTGTTACTAAGTTTC
Organism: Fissipunctia ypsillon; assembly: GCA_947568875.1. NCBI lineage: Eukaryota > Metazoa > Arthropoda > Insecta > Lepidoptera > Noctuidae > Fissipunctia > Fissipunctia ypsillon. The sequence goes on along the minus strand of OX387647.1, from coordinate 16,307,992 downwards.
ATTGAACTGAAACTTTCAGCATTGGATTTCAGACCAATTTTCTATGAAATTATGTTGAAGATGGGTCAAATTACAACAAAATGAAATAATGTTAGTGTTATGTACCTATAGTGATAAAATTATAAATTCTGAATTTCTTCGTACCTTTTATATTTTTGATTTTAGATTAGGTAATTTGTAATCGATATTTTGACTTTGATACAAAAGAGTATAAAACAAAATGACTTAACTAGTAAGACAACTATTGTAACCTTACCTTCTTTGTTAGCTTTAAATAAAACGGTAATTCTTAATAGTAGTTTTATAATTAAATCTTAGAGTAAGTATTAATACCGGTATTGGAATGTATTTTCTTTTTCTCATTTACTTTGGCTATTCAAAAGTTTCCTCCACATTTATTATAGATATAAATTCTACCTTTTGCTAAGTGCTTCCACGAAGCCTGTTCTATTATAAGCACTTAAAGGAACTACTATGTTTCTATGCATTACGCGGTAAAAGAATACAAAATTGTTCATATATTATTTTACAACATGCTGACCTACATACGAGTCAAAAGGACAGCTCCACAAAGATAACTTGCGATCAAACTTTAAAGCCGTGAAGCAAAACAGAAACAAATCCTACACGTTAATAATACATTCCAACGTCGAGAGCTCTGGGAACTACTCTAAGTAGCCCCACCTGTCTTTGGCTGCCTTCACAAACGATTGATTGAGCACTGAACACACTGCAATTAACACGAGGTGGCAAAAAGAGGTATATAACTATCTACAAGCAGGTTGACGTTTTCAAAATGGAGTTTTTCACGTTCGACGCAGTCGTTCTTTTGTTTTTTATTTGGATAGTCAACTTTTTCCGTGTTCAGTTTTTGAATGGAGAATGGTTTACGATAGCTTCCATCTGTTTCGAAAAGATGATTTTCAAAAGTATAGGAATAAAAGGATACCCGTAAACTGGGACGAGCTAAATGGGAATATAATATGGCGTGGTTAAAATTTTAGCCTGCCAGCAATGTGATAACGTAGTGGGTTTATCATCACTCGGGCAGAATATTTTAAGCTCTAGTTTAATAATACTACCCAACAATTCATTATATTACTAACATAGTCTCTCAACCACTAAGGGCATAAAATCCAGCCACCCACCACAGCGACCGCGGATTTAAAATGGTTCATTTTAATAAGTGAGAAAAGACCGCCACCCACATTTAAACCGCAAACCACACCCTACATAACACTGGGGTGAAAAAGCTAGAATAATGAATTTATTGTTATTTACTTTTGGTAGTAGTTAAGTCTTGTAGTGTCTGTTAAGGCAAGTGAATCAATTGAACGCTCGTCTTTCTTAGATAACGAGATATTTTATGTTTCCAGTAACATGGAAAACGTCTTCATTCCATTCCACTGTGCAGAAAGCAATCATAGCTTCACTAAAGACCCTTCTCATTCTACCTTCTTTAATTTACCGACCGCTCATGAACACCATCTTCTTCATTAAACCGTTCTCCTCAACATACGTCCCTTTGGAATTGCTCCGATTAGTTTCCTTATCTACGATATAACGACTTTCTGATTAAAGTCAGAGTCAGTCATATTGCAGTCTGATCTTCCTATCCACTGGGGAAAGTACTTTTTCTCAATACTGAGTAGGTATCTATATAACTGAAGACGTTTTTGATTACTCTCTACTGCTCAAACACCACTAGCATATATGCCCTCTATAAAAACAATCCATTTATCTCAGTTAACTTTTCAACTGGCGCGGTTGCATAAAACTAAGTTACCTACATTGTTTCCCTTCCATTCCCAGTTCAGCATAAAAACTACACAGACCATCACGGTAAAAATAGCAGACTCTAGATATCTTCAAAAGCGGGCAAAGTTCGAAAATACCCTTTTACAGACCAAACTGAACCGTTATAGTAGTCCATTTATAGGTAGATCCCGAAATATAGAGCAGATGTGTCAAACGGAAACCTGGGTTAAGTCTTTGTTCTGGTTATTTGTGGAGTTTATTCAAATGTATCGACCCAACCACTTATGTTGCAAGATTAGATACCGCCGCGAATGTACAATGATAGTTTGATTGTGTGTTTATTTAGGATACTGCTATGTGTGACAGCACTTTAAATAACGCTGGCCGGCCTATTGCCAAGTTCCGCATAACTAAAAGGTATTGGTTTTGCGTTCTATAACAAGTATACACTTCGTTACTTCTGTATGACGTGTATACATGTTGCGATGTACAGCATGTATCAGAAAGATGTGGTCATATTTAAGGGTTTGGTACAGACCATCAAACTAAACAACTTTCTCAATGGAACCAATATCGTTATTGTGAAAAAGTAATCATCCGTCTCTTTCTGGCTCTTGTGATAAAGGGACTCCTAGTACAAGAGCCAGGGCTACACTGCCGCGAGAAATCGCGGCACGGCGGACAGAGCTCCGGCAGGATCTCATGGCGGCATGGAGAGTGCGATTGTCGCAACCCAGCGCTGGGCACGCCACAATTGCGGCGATAAGTCCCCTCTTTGAGGAGTGGCTGGAGAGGCACCACGGCGTCCTCACCTTCCGCCTGACGCAGGTCCTCACCGGACACGGGTGCTTCGGGTGGTACCTGTTCCGGATAAGGCGGGAGGAAACGCCCGGGTGTCACCACTGTGTGGATCGCCCAGAGGACACGGTGGAGCATACGGTGGAGGTCTGCCCGGCTTGGGCGGAGCACCGCCGTGTCCTCGCGGAAGCGATCGGCGGCGGCGATCTCTCGCGTCCGGCCCTGGTCCAGGCCATGGTACGGAGCGAGAGTGCATGGGAAGCCATTACCTCCTTCTGCGAAGCAGTAATGCACGTGAAGGAGGAGGCGGGACGCGTGAGGGAGAGGCAAGCTTTGCGCCCTCACGCCCCTAGTCGCCGCAGGAGACGCCCTGGGCGTCGGGAATTGGCAGCCGATTCCCGGCCACCGTAGGCGCGGGCTTGCGGACGGCGAGCAATGGGTAGTTCGCCATCCGGTAAGGACTAGGCCCGAGTCGATGGTGCGCTGTGTTCCACGCGCGCCTCAAAGAGATGTCAGCGCCATTGAAGGGGTCCGCTAGGGCCGATGCCAGCCAGGGTTGCGGGATGTTTGAAAGAGTTACCGTGGCCCCGGCACAGGCAACTGAAGGAACACGGGTGTGTTTTAGTGAGTAAAAGTCTGACACGCCCTCCCGCTCCACCCAGAGCGGGAGAAGTCATTTGATGATTTCCCATCCACAAAAAAAAAAACAAAAAGGGCTACACTGATGTTTCTGTCTTGAAATGAAAATAAATAAATAATATTATAATTAATCCTTTTCGACCTTTGGGTCGAGTAGGTCGATTGAACATTTCAATGCAACAGTTGATATTTTTTATGCGATTACGATGTTGGAGAAAGTTATTCAGTTTGATGTTCTGCACTGTCTGTCTGATGATCACACCTTTCTGATACATGCTCTATTTTGATAGAAGTTTTTATAAAACTTATAGGCGGATGTATTCAATACAATCCCTCGTGCTTCTTTACGACCCTCATGGGGAGGATGGAAATTTTTACCTTCGTAACTAAGAAAATCTGCTCTCGTATCGGCACGAACGATTAAAATTATAATAGCTTATTCCATGATCAAAATATTAACCAGCACCCTAATTGCGTAACACACTATCAACCCCAATCTGAATGATTTTGAAGCAAATTGTTAATCCATTGCTTCGTATGTTCGAAAAATTTGTCTGCGCAACAACGTAAACAAGGCAATGAATGTTGTTGAACTGTCAAAATGAAACCGATTACAACTAAGTGTGTTACGCAATTGCCCTGCAGGTAGGAAAGCACACAAAGCGATCAAGCAGAGAGCCCATGCACTACGCTGTACTAAGTCTCAAGTATCGCCACTCGTGCAGGATACATAAGAAATAAATAATAGTTTTTTATCCTGTCCTATAAAGCGTCAGTTATACTGAATGCATTCCACAGATGACCCAGTTAAAGGATTTATCGAAGAACTTCATGGAATGCATCGGCATTTTTTAATTTCAGGATCGTTGACTTTGTTTAGAATTTTGAATGTGTTTCATGATTCTCATAAGAAGTAGGAATACCGTTTTTTAAAAGACTGTTTTGAGAACTTCGATAGATGAAATAGGGAGGCCAATTCGGAAGTATACAAATTTAAATTAAGATTATTTTTATTGCAAACGAAAATTAGCAGATATTTTCCCATAGTTATATAATACAGGCTTGGCAATTTTGTATGAAATATTATCCGCCAAATCTCCAATTTTTTGCTGGTTAAAATTGCGGTCGCGTTTCGTCGTGTTTTTCACATGCTTTATTAGGTATTCCACGATCAAAATCACAAATATTCTGCTTTTAGTGTTCACTATTGACCACGATACGGTCCTTTAGATAACCCAATAGTAAAAAGTCAGGACTTGTGAATTTGGTGCGTCAAATTAACGTTAAAATTTCATGAAATTTATGGTTTTGGAAACGTTCCTCTCTAAATGTCGATTATGTTTCGTGCTGCATGGTTTCTGGCTCCGCCTTATTAGAATCACATCTTTTCTAGGTCTAAAAGATTGATTTGATGAAAGAAAAAATCTTTATATTGTTGCGATTGCCAGTCGCAGTAATAGTAGCACCTGTCCTGTCGCCTCTTCAATGAAGAATGGTGTTTTTAATTATAACCACCAAACCAGTCAGATAAATAGAATGTAGGGGTTCTACGTGGTCAAAAAGGTTGTTCTTCTTCACAATAGTGAACATTTTGTTTATTTACAAATCCTTTGTATCAAAATGGGACTAGTTACTCATACTGATTTGTTGAAAGGAATTGGGTCGTTTTTCAATCCGTTTATTTAGGATACAATTACTGAAGTTAATGTGGTAGTCATAGTTTTATAAATAGTGCGAATTTGCCACATTACAACTAAATAGTGGATATCAAACATCCGTAAAATTTGGCGCCAAATCAAAATGGTGGCCAAAAAGTTGTATACATTTGAATTAACCACACATGCCTAAAACCCTTTACATACACTCACATATACTGCAGCTCATCGCTGCAAGGTTGCAAGATTGTACTTCGGTGAGTGTGCTCAAGAACTCCACGCCTCATTCCGCTGGGCTCCTTCTACCATCGGACGTCTACAACGCACTGCAGGTTACCATCCCTACCTAGTTGCTATTCCATCAATTCGCACTAAGCGATTCCAAATGTCTTGTGATGCGCACAGCAAAGGAGTGGAACTGCGTCCTGCGTCTGTGTTTCCGAACGCATACAACCCCGATTTCTTCAAAGTGAGAGTAAACAGGCTTCTTCTGGGTAAGCTCGCTCCATCCTCGACTTTGTCTCAGTTACCACTAACCTAGACTAGAGTCAAGAGAAAACCTATCTCAAATAAAATAAACAATAAAAATAAACTACATGTTTACACTACTAAACGTTACCTCTCCTTACTGTGGTCTTTGTAGCCAAATGGTATTAGATTCTAGCACATTTACTGAAACATTATAAAAATGGTGTAGGCGGTGGCGGTGGTGGTGTGTGGTGAAGGCGTATTGGTTGTTATATATAGGTACTTTACGAAATTCGGAGGTCAGTTATGATCAAACTACATATATACAAATATCATGACAATACTCAGATTTATCAAATTGGGATTGCGTTTTAAGATTGCTGATGTCAGAGTAATTTAAAAGCGGGGAAAAGCAATTTGTGCACGTCCTCAAAAGACCGGTTCACACAAAACGATTATTGCTTGTCTTTCATGAATTGTTCTCCTAAAACAACATTGATAAACAACTTTGTGCTATTCTTTGAAGCGTTCTCAACAAAATGTGTCTCTTTTTTGTAGGCCCATGAAATTGACCTTTTTCAAACAATGTGAAGATTAGCAAAAGAAATGAAGGTTACTGATCGTTTGTTTTCTCCAGCTCATCCCGCCATCTTCTAAGAGGTCAGCCGCGACGCCATCTGGCTGTGTCAGGGCTCCACATAGTGGTTATTTTGGCCCACAGCTCATACTATTGCTATAACGTATTATAACTATTTTTTGCCCCAAATAAAAATAATATCACCTAAAATACTACCTCGACTACCTCGTTGGTGTAGTGGTCGCAAGCGCTACTGCTGAGCATGAGGTCCTGGGTTCGATTCCCAGGTCGGGCAAAGTGTTATTGGGTTTATCTATCTAGAATTTCTCAGTAGCAGCCCGGAGTCTGGATTTGTGCCCGGTAGATGGCAATAGGCTCGCTCCCTATTACATGGGACTTAAACATAACTGGCGAAATGTAAATGTCCACCTCTGCCTAACCCTTCGGGGAAACAAGACCTGATGTTATGTTATGTAAATAATAAAAAATTTGGATACGACCGCTTTTTACGACTATTTCACCGAATGTTAAGTACTGAAGGGCTTGCCAAAATATTGAATTGCATGACAATCGAAGCGTTTTGAACTTAATACTTAGTATCCCTAACCGCGCAGTATCCTCATTACACAGACCTAATGAACTAAGATTACAGTCGGTACCTAATTGACTCACACACGCATTGTCCCGTAAACGGTAATCAAGTGATCGTACGCACACTCGTGAAGCAGTCTTATATTGGAGATGATTAGTCAGTGGGGTACGTACAGGTTGAAAAGTGCATGGGAAGAAGGGTACAAAAGATTCTGGAGGTGACGCAAGTGTTTTAGACGTTCATTTGGCAGTTTTTAGTGAATATTTTTACATGCTTACGCCCAAAAGGACGTTAACATAATCCTGCAATTATAAAAGAACAACCCCTTTTAAGTTGGAAGACATGCGCAAAAAATTGAGAGATAAGCAGGAATCATCCAGCTTTCCCAAACTATAGGCAAGATCTCGCGTATTATGACGCTGACCAATCAGGCTTAATCTAAATTAAAAGACGTTTATTCAAATTAGGGTGAGTATCAGCACTTGTTGGACCTCAAAATTACATAAGATAGTCCCCCGAAACGCCCGCCCTTCACCACTTCCTAGTGCTATAAGTTGGGAAGAAGAAGTGGCGCAACAAACTCGCTCGCTATCCGAGAATGTCTAATTGGAACATTATATTTTTTAGAATTTTTCTGTTTTGTACCTAAACATAAATAACGGGTGCGCCAAAGTTCACCTAAATTTTCAACTCCGATAATTGGAAATCCGAAAATGTTCTTCCTAACATTTTTCATCCTAACAATCACAATTCCTAACTACTCTGTCTCTAATGTTCATAATTCCGAAGCATTCAACTTCATAATGTCAGTAGCAATAAACATCTATTATACTTTTATTGGTTTTCCTATATTTTCTCAACATAACCACCTTTTACACTATTATTCAGTCATATCTTTTTTGTTTAGATTTAAAAACGATGTGGAAGGGATCCATAGGTAAGGTTAGGTCAGTGTTGCTAGATACATTGTAATTACAGTAGATTTACTGTATTTTCATGTTGTTTACTGTAATGAATTTTGTACAATGTCATACAAAACTGTAATTTTGGCGTCGAAGCTTTCATACAAACACTGTATTTTTTGGCAATTTTTGGTGATTTTGTATGAGTACACTGTAATTTTCAAGCTATGCTACTGTATTTTACGTTTTTGCATATGGTAACACTGGGTTAGGTTAGAACTGTGACCAACTACGCGCGAGCCGAGCGAGCGCTACCTCGAAATTGGTCGCGATATTTTTCTAAGTATTTTTTTTTAGTGCCCCCATGACGACACTGACCTGAATTTTATTCATTTAAAACAAAAATCAGTGAAACGACCTTTAATCATTCTAAACAGTTGGTTCTTTAGACATAACTATCTCAGGTATAGTATGAGTGAAAATATTATGGTAATTATGTATAGGGATAAAAGCGTTATGATAAAAACAGTAGGAGTTTAAATATATTTACATTAATGATATTATTAATTACAATTTTCGGAAACATGAGTGTTATGAACATCGCCGGTAGAACTACAAATAGTATGAATGAAAACTTTAGGATGAAAAATTTTAGGAAGAGTGATCATTCGGATTACAAATCATTAGTAAGAACAATTTCGGGTAAAGAACTTTAGGTGAGCCAATATGGACCCATAAATCGACACCAGCAATTTATACTACGCTAACTCGAAGTTTAGGTAAAAACGTTTTTTTATGCCAAGTTGCTTAAAATGTGTTTTTATATATGTCATAAAAAATCGTAAAAAGTACGCTTTTTTGAGTTAGCGTAGTATAAATTGCTGGTGTCGAAATAACACATTAATATTTTGCACCAAATAAGAAAAAACTTCGTTCTTCCGGTCTAGATTGGGATTTAAAATACATGTAGACATGATAAATTATTTACAGACCGTTAGAAATCGCTTTAAACATTTATTATTCGATTTGATCGGCGACAATTTTAATTTCTATCTGTGACAGAAATGATTTATCAAACCTATCCTGAATCTTTGAGTGTACTAAAAGTGCGGAAAATGGACCCAATTCCCGATAGGTACGTTTAAAAAGGCACAGGAGCGCGGCGATTGGGGCTCGTGGCTAAAATGATAACAGCCGCACGGGTCGATCAAAGGTTAAGCTACGCTTGCCGCGGTTGGTTCGTAGATGGGTGACCATATCGAGACTCCTCCGTGCCTCGGAAAGCACGTTAAGCCGTTGGTTCCGGCTGTCATTCGTACATCTTTGACAGTCGTTACGGGTAGTCAGAAGCCCAAAAGTCTGACAACCAGTCTTACTAAGGGGTATCGTGTTATCCAGTAACCGGGTTATGGAGGTTAGATAGGCAGTCGCTCCATGTAAAATGTTCAGCTGCATCCGGTTAGAATAGGCAGATTGATTGAGGAGCGTGGGGATTGGCACAAGAATAGAATTATGTGCCCAGCAGTAGGTATAATCAGGCTGTGGATGATGATGATGACGATTAAAACATTATGGCAGATTTATTCAAATTAATAAACTACTTACAATAAAAATCAAGCCACCAGACGTGTTTACAATCTATTTTAACGTATTTCATAATAAACAGAAACAGGTGGTATATTTAAAGTTAGATAGAATGTCGGCTTCAGACTGTATGGTGTCTGTAATGAATAAAGTTTCAAAACATGAATTAATAGCATATTTACGGAAAATATAGACATCAGTTTAGATTGTAGAAGCTAGTTTGAATCTTCATTCGTATTTCTGACTGCTTCGGGCTTAGATTATTAAATATAGAACAACTTTTTTTAGGGTTCCGTATCTCATAAGGAAAAAAATGGAACCCTTGGGTTCTGCTTATCTCTTCGTTGTCCGTCCGTCAATCTGTCAAGGCCCTTTTTCTCAGGAACGCGTGGAGGTACCTATCAAGTTGAATTTAATAACAAATATGTAGGTCTACGGTCCCTTAGAGCTTTAAAAAAATCAAGCTTTTTTTAAGTCAACGCAATAAAAAAATACGATTATTTATGCGACATATTTTGATACTTGCACATAAATCAAAATCCAGTACCCTATGGGTTTCCCATTAACCTAGAATCATGAAATTTGGCAAGAAGCAAGGTCTCACAGCACAAGTAAAGGAAACAATATGAAAATCGTTATGTTGTTTTATCACATTTTTTTTGCGATTACTAACATACATTTGTAGTTAGAGAATTGAAAGTGATGTATGCGAGAACATTTTTAAACTACAAAGATATGTCTGTTCTTGAAATAAATTCATACTGTCTACGGAACCCTTCATCGTGCGTGGTCCGACACGCTCTTGGCCGGTTATTTTTTGTATTTCGGCCATCTTGGAAGGGATTCGTTCAATTCTTAGCCGACGTTCGTACAGACGTAAAAGTATTGCAGCGACTTTTTTCGCGCACTAGATTTTCAACGCTGTGCTCCGAGAGCTGAAAATCCAATAGTGTGTTTTTCGACGCGCTGGAATGCAGTCTGTTGGATTCTCAATGCTCGGCTCAACACCGAGAGTTGAAAATCCAGTGCGCGATAAAATCCAGCCGCGATTTTTAGGTCCGTGCAAACGTCGGCTTATTAATTGAGAGTTAGGTGTTACTCCAGGGACCGTACAACCCCCCTGAAAAGTTAAGTCATTCGGTTACCCTTATAGAGCATGTAACAACTTGTAAGGCAATGAAGTGGTAACCCAATTACTGGTAACCGACTGAACGGCTAACCTCTTGAAACCCTTAAAAACATTTCTAGGGAATCCATATCCAATGAACGGGTTAGGAAACAAACCCTTAAACCATGAACGGGCTGGAACCCCTTAAAACCCGATCGAGAGAAAGGGTTATAAAGGGATTTGATTGGGTTTTCCGTTCATGGTATAAAGATATGAATTGGTTTATAACCCGTTTATCGAATAAGGGTTACCCCTATGCAATAACTTTTTGGTTTGAGCGGTTTACTAACCCGTTCACGATGCACGATTGTGTAGAAGAAGTAACCGAGTCGTTTATGATAAGCCGTTAACATAATTATGTCGTAATGGTTTTTAAGAAACCCTTCTCAGAAAACCTATAGAAAAAACTCTTTAAACGGGTAACTGAAATGGTCCCTACATTACTTACAATAAATTATAGCTTTTTTAAAGTACTCCTACGTTTTTAAATAGATTTTTTTAAATCTGAAGAAAAATAAAGATGTTTATAACAACATCTCACGACGCGACGCGGTGGACAGCCAATTTAAACCATATTTATTTATATGGTGATTTCTAAACTTCTGGATGACTTTTGTAGCTAGCAATTTTGAAGCCTGTTAATGTTGCAGAGACCAAATGCCAAAACATAGAGTAAAGTATACTCATGTGCTACGCCATATTTAATTTGAAGATCCATAAATTATTCTAACTAATGTTTGTCGCCCTGATGTCTAACCTACCTGACTATTTGGCTATTGTTGCCATTTCAGCCTGTGGTCGTCTATTTATTTATAAAATAGCTCAATTCATCGGTTCGCAAATTTAATACAGGACATAGCTTTTATTGCCGATTGAAATATTTTTAATTTTCGTAATGGATGCGAGAAACATGAAAAAGATCCGAACATTTCCGTTTTCAATGTATTTAAATAAAATAACCACGGATGCTTTATTTAAATCTGGTTTATTTAACAATCATTTTATAGGAAAAAGCTTAAGTATTTAGATAAGAAATCAAGTAAATTAATTTATCTCTTACTCTTTTAAAGCCACAGAAGGCGTTTGGCATTATAAAATGATTTTATAAATACCTCACGATGTCATTGGACTTGGCACAAGCCGACTAGATAGGTATTACGATCACTGTATATAACACCTACTTACGTGTTGTACCACGCTTGGTTCCAACACATAATCCTCTTTGCGAGTACTTAAAAATATTGTCAAAATTATTTTTGAATAAATCTGCATGACCCGGTTTTTCTTTCAGTTCAAAGAGTTCGTACGTGTCCTCATTATTTAAAAAATTGCGGGTAGGTAGGTACTGGCACTCGCTCGAAAACAACTTTATTTTAAGAAACAATAATAATTGTTAAGTTTTAACTTCCGTAGAATATGTTTGCGTAAGAGCAGTGTTACGTTCGTTTTGAATAGGTAGTGCATGCAATTGCATACACTACCTATTCAAAATGAACGTACGCGATGAACGTTAATTACAGTGCACTACCATTGTAGTGCACTGTAATTAAAAGTTTAATTTGAATGGTGTAGCAGCCACTTGTTTGACTGCACTTCGTCCAATTTAGTTGCTTGAATTGAATACCTGATATTGAAATGGACCAACCATTTTGTGTGTTTTCAGGATGTAAAATATTCTTGATGATTTCAGTATATATGATTTCAGGTGTGTACTTAGTCTATAAAAGATCTGATAAAATACTTACCAATTTAATTATGAATAACTGTAGGATACGATGATTATATTTTACAAAATACACTAACACACCCACTAATTCTTACAGTAAAACTATTGATAACACACTTAATTGTTTGTCTTTCAACACTTCTAATTTAAAAATTTAAAACGCACACTAATATTATGTTTATTTAAATGTCTTTGGTCATAGTTGCTTAATGTTCTAGGGGTAGTTTTACGAAGGATAAAAATAATGTCCAAAACTATTTGTAAAACAGTGTAAATAGTTCATAAACCGTGTGTAAACTTTTCAAAGGTTGCAATCAGAAAATTTCAGTCGTTTCTTGTGTATAAATAGGTTCCGATATAATTTTACTCTGAGAAGCATTTTTGAATAATAAAACAACTTTGAAGCGGGTTTTTTATCGGGTTATGACGATCACTAAGAGTTTTGAAAAGTCGACGAAAGTTTTTCGACAAGACTTTTCATTGTCATTTTAAGCTCGTAGGATTCGTTCGATGGTTGTGGCGTGGGTTTCGGGGGGTGCTAAGGAGGTGATGATAAAATAAAGTGTGAGTTCGCTTGGTCGATCGTAGTCCATGGGTTGGTGGTGCGCGAGCGAGCGCGGCAGGCGCGGCGGGCGGTGGGCGCGCTGGTCGACAACGGACTGGCGTGATCGGCGGACGGCGAGCGCGCGTGTGTCCGTGCCCCGTGCTCCCGTGTGCCTCGGCCCACAACCCTGGCTGACATGCACTCCGCTCAACCGACTACCAACATGCAAACTCCGTGCAATTTCAAACGGTCGCTGTATTTTTGTTCTGTCGCCAGTAAGCCTAGTTAAAATCAGACAATACTAGTCTACAACATGATATTTTGTGCCGGCGTAAATTTTAACTAAGCATTGAAAGAGGATTGTTTAAATTAATTAAGGTGTCTGCACATGCTGAAAATATTTTACTACCTAATGGTAGTAAAATTTAGGTATTCAACGAATACCTACAACATAATTTAGGCAAAGTAAACGACACTCAGTAATACTATTTATATAAAAACGTAAGCAACGATAAACCGATTATCGCGTACGTGTTAATGTCTGCCTCTTTTTACAGGTAAATCTAACTAGTACTAATCCCTGATTTATTCAAAAAGAAAAAACGAGCGAAATTACGACAATAAAATCACTTTTATTATGAAATGTCAATCACTTCTTTACGTTGGTAATTTTAAAAGAATTGTTTTCCATAATGCTACGGCTATATTGTCGCGATATCGGAAACTAAACGTATAAACGTATTTTATTTCTTTTTTTTTCTAATTCTACACTTCACGCGCTCTCTGTTGTACAGTGAGACGTCGAGCGATGTGCGAGAGAGAGCGCGTGTAGTGTAGTTCGCGTTATCGTAACAATGTAGCCGTAGCATTATGAAATCGTTCAAACCATAAATTTCGTAAATTACCTGCATAAGTATCGTTCCATGTTTATTAACTCCCATTCAACGTACCTAAGTCATGGAGTTAATCAACGCCATTTTCAGAGCATTACACTTCTATTATAAATTACGAACGCCTTACAATGTTCCGTGATTGAAGTTAACGGGTGATAAATGAAGAACATTACGCCCGAGAAGTTACCAAGTACCTTACCTTACCTTACCTACCTATCGAATCTGATATCACTTCGCATTTTTCAGCTACAAGAAACGCGAGTGCTTCATGATTTATTCAGAAAGTTTCATGAAAAATTACAAATATTACGAGTAAGTATCTCCTGAAGCTGACAAAATAACATTGTGTTTAGTAATAGGAGCGGTTCATAACGTATCGGTGAAGGTTCGCGCTCAAAGCCCGTGCTCTTCAATCCGTGTCTAAAATGTAATACTAAAAATAATTGAATAATTCAGTTAAAACACCTGTCATAAAACGAATTTAGTTCATGATCGTCTACAAATGGGCGAGTTAATTCGACATAAATTGCAGAGGAGTGATGTGGTATTCCAAAATAATTTTAGGAAGGAAGATGTTGGAAAAATTGAGTATATGCGCAAGAGTTGACGTGTCGTGTCATGACGTCACTGCTGTCGACGTGCCGTCTATTCTCGTCCGCGACATTTCCGCGGCCGCGTCGCTCGACGCACTCGCACCGACGCGACGCGACAAAAGCCAGATATATTTGACGACATTCAAAGGTCAATTTCACAAACAACTCGTGCCTACTAGGTATATTCTGGTCTTGTGCTAATAGATTAACTATTTTGGGAAAGATATAGTTGAATTACTTTAAGGTGACTCATTCAATGTAGGTAGCCCGCGACATTTAAATACTTATGATTCATTTACCCAGCCTTTTCCCTATTATGTTGGGGTTGAATACCAGTTTTTACATGGAGCAACTGCCTATCTGACCTCCACAACCCAGGTACTGATTAATATTGGTAAGACTGGTTGTCAGACTTTCGGGCTTCTGACGACCCGTAACGACTGTCAAAGATCCAAGAATGACAGCCGGGACCAGCAGCTTAACGTACTTTCCGAGGCACGGGGGTCTCGATATACAATGTAAAGATGGTCACCCACCCACGGACCAACCGCGGCAAGCGTAGCTAAACCTGATCAATTGACCCGTGCGACTGATAGGACTTAGCCACGAGCCCCTCCATGATCCGACGTTCTCCTCCAAAATTTAAATATTAAGTGAAAATATGGCGAATTATAGCAAATATTATAATTTCAAGAGCTACTAAGACCCTTGCAAAAAAAAAACTTCTGTATCGAAAAAAAAAATCAAATCAAAAAATCATTCAATAAGTTATATTAAAAAAAAATCTTCTATTTATGTTTGCTTTATCTTTTTTATTAATTATTGTGTTATAACTGCCGCGTAATAAATTTTTATCTACATACGACGTCAAGCAGCACCGCAATTAGCCAAAAACGTAAGAAAATTTTAATTTCGCTAAACCATAAACCTTGAATGAATGATTTATAAAAAAAACGCAGGGTTCCGTAGTTGAGACGCATTTACCCCAAGAAGAAACTTAACATTGTAGTTGAAAAACATGTTCTCCTATACAGTTTGGTCGAGTTTGTGATGTAAAGCCTCGTAAAACCGCAGCAGCACGTCGCCATTTTACCTACATGAGCTCAAAAATATATTATCATCTTCTTTTTAGAGGCATGAGGAACAGGGTGTAAAGTTCACTCATCCTCCATAGAAAAGGGAGGATCCTCCGACCAGACGGGTGTTGTGTCTGGTGGGCTACTGCCCGACGGTTGATGTCGGGATGTTGTATATATGCTAGTCGCGCGGTAAACTCTGTTTGCGCGATGCAGGATTTTGCGTGACGTCAGTGTGACGCGTTCCATTGTGGCGATGCCGCCACATCACTCCCCTCCGGAGACCGGAGGTCGATAGTGGGCAGAGTCGTGTATCTTGCGATGCTTGCCAGGGCCAGTTGAGGTTCCAGTGAGTCGGATCCGGATGCCGCATAGTTCGCGGTGAGTCGGAACTGTCTACGGAGATGCCCCCAGTGAGTCGGGGTGGCGCTGCGTTATGCTCCAGTGCGTCGGATGTGGTACAGCGCCGGGTTGAGGCTGACTGCTGGCGTCGACCAGGAGAGGTTTGAAGGGCTCTGCTTGTTTGACCGGCCGAGAGTGCAGTGTGCTGTGCCAAGATTGCTGATGAGGCTGAGGGTGATGACCAGGTATGCGCGGTCGCTGCATGCTGGTGGTCAGGATACCCGTTGAAGCCTTGGGTGCTGGCTGGCTGTGTGACTCGCTGCTCGAAAGCTCGAGGAAGTGATGCTGATGACGTCACGCTGTAGTAGTTGCACGAAGGCTGCGCTGACGTTCATGTTCGGGGTCACCAGTTTAGAGGCATGAGGAACAGGGTGTAAAGTTCACTCATCCTCCATAGAAAAGGGAGGATCCTCCGACCAGACGGGTGTTGTGTCTGGTGGGCTACTGCCCGACGGTTGATGTCGGGATGTTGTATATATGCTAGTCGCGCGGTAAACTCTGTTTGCGCGATGCAGGATTTTGCGTGACGTCAGTGTGACGCGTTCCATTGTGGCGATGCCGCCACATCTTCATCATCATCTTCCTGTCCTTGTCCCATGTTACTTGGGGTCGGCGCAACACGTTTTCTCTTTCCATTTTACCCTGTCAAAAGTCACGCTATCAGTCTCCCTTCTCATTCATATCATTCCTCACACAATCCATCCATCTTTTCTTTGGCCTTCCTCTCCCTCTCCATCCATCAACATTTATATTCATCGCTCTTTTAGTCACATGCGTTGCCTCCCTCCTCTTCACATGTCCATACCAAGCCAAACGATTTCCTTTCAAGTTTTCTGTCACTGGCGCCACTTTCAAACTTCCCCTTATATACTCATTTTTTACTTTATCCATTTTCGTCACTCCACACATCCATCTCAACATTCTCATCTCTGCTGCATGCAATCTTTTTTCACCCGTCTTCTTCACGGCCCAGCATTCCGATCCATACAGTACGACAGGCCTTATCACGGACTTATAAATTTTTCCCTTTAATTTGAGGGGCATCCGTGGGTCGCAAGTTGTTCCTGTGACCTGTCGCCATTTCATCCATCCTGAGTTGATCCGGTGCGCTACGTCTCGGTCTAGTTCGCCATCCCCTTGGACAAACGACCCGAGGTACCGGAAGTCGGAGCAGCTCGGTACGGGCGTTCCGGCGAGAGATATGGGCACAAGACTGGAGAGACCGCCAAAATCACAAAACAAATATTCTGTTTTGGTCCGACTTAATCTCAGGCCAGCGGTCTCCAGTTTTGCCCAACATACCTCCAATCTGCTCTGGATCTCTAAGCCGCTCCCAACAACCAGCACAATGTCATCAGCGAACAGCATACACCAGGGCGCCTCTTCGTGGATATCCGACGTAAGAGCGTCAATTATCATCACGAAGAGGTAAGGGCTGAGTGCTGACCCTTGGTGCAAGCTGACAGCCACATTGAAGCTGCTGGTAGTGCCCACTGTAGACCGGACTTGGGTACTGCATCGACTGTACATCGCTCAAATCAACTGCACATACTTCCCTGGCACACATTTCTCCTTAAGGGCCCACCAAGAGCTCAAAAATATATAATAGAATAAATAAAAATATCTACATACATTTATTCTGTTACCAGAAATGAATACAAGAAAAAACTCGACATTTTACTAAAATCGCTTACTTATGATGCAATAGAAAAACTTGTGGAAATTTAACATCTCGGAAAACACACTCACACGACACACAACACACACCCTCACACGATACACAACACACACCCTCACACTCTCTCACACTGTTTTACTTAACATTAGGTACTCACACACACGGCACTTATCTCGAAATGTATTATTAATATATTATTGTATTTCTTCAACTATCTAGTGGTCGCAAGCGCTACTGCTGAGCATGAGGTCCTGGGTTCGAATGTCGGGCAAAGTGTTATTGGGTTTTCTATCTGGAATTTCTCAGTAACAGCCCGGAGTCTGGATTTGTGCCCGGTAGATAGTAATAGGCTCGCCCCCTATTACATGGGACTTAAACATAACTGGCGAAATGTGGGTATACTATAGGTACACCTCTACCGAACCCTTCGGGGAAAACAAGGCGTGATGTTACGGAACATAATTATGGTGCTTTTAATCCCGATACGTTCCCGTGGGAGGTTTTCCGACATCCACGCGGGCGAAGCCGCGGGCAAAAGCTAGTTATATATAAATAATAGCACAAATAAATACACATAACTGGACATAACAAAGACATAACAAAGTGTCAGGCCATTGTAATTGGAAGCTCGCGCATGATGGGTAGGGTGACGCTTAACTCTCTTCCTCCTCTCATTTTCAATGGTACCGTCATACCCATTACCCCTACTGTGAAAGATCTCGGTTTGCATCTTGACTCGACGCATTCATTCATTCATTCATTCATTCATTCATTCATTCATTCTAAATGTTAGTCAAAGGGTCAACGGTACTCTACGATCTCTGTATCGTCTGAGAAACTTTTTGCCCGCTAAGACGAAAACTATGCTTGTGCAGACTTTGATTTTCCCTATCATCGACTATGGTGACGTGTGCTACTTTGACTTGAATGCGGTGTTGCTGGATAAGCTTGACAGACTGCTTAACAATTGTATCCGGTTCATATTCAACCTCAGAAAATATGACCATGTGTCGAGCTACAGGTCTGAGCTCAAATGGATGCCCATTCGGCAGAGAAGAAATTTACGTGCTTTGACCACGCTTTTCTCCCTTCTTAACTCTCCCACTCCTCCTTCTTATCTAGTGTTTCACTTCCAATATCTACATATGTTCTTCACACGCTAAGAATCTTCGTTCTTCTAACAATCTTCTCCTACTCTGTCCTTCTCATACTTCTGACTTTGTTCATTCTTCCTTTTATATTCAGTCCATTCTTCTTTGGAATGCGCTACCTCTTGACATCAGGATGGCCACCAGTCGGTATGCATTTAAGCGGAGATTGCGGAGTTATTTTCAAAATAAATAGCGTAGAGTCATCTCAAAACCTCTCTCTCTTGAATTTGTATATAATATATATATAATATAGGTATGTATGATAGTAAATATGTATGTATGTGTATTATAAGTTTATGACTTATTTATGTACAAATTGTTCCATTTCTAACAGAGCACCTGCCATCTAATCTCTTCACCACCCTTGGTTGACTGGTAGAGAATGCCTAAGGCATTAAGTCCGCCTTTGTACTTTTTTAAATGTGAAAAGTTTAAATAAATAAATAACTATACTAAAATAAGACAAACAATGGGAAAACATTACCGTTGCGTTGATACTGCCAGCTTCTTGCAAATGTGCTCGCGAACTTTAACTTTAAAGGATAATCGGTTCGTTGCCATCCTGATTTCCTGGGAGAGTGCACTCTACAGAGAGATAGACTGAAAGAAGAAGGAAGACTGAATGAAATGCGTGCGGTGAGTGGGACATTGAAGAAGACGATTGTGAGATGAACGTAGATTTCTATTGTGGTTGGCGCAAATGTACTGAAGGTGAGGGGATAATTAGGGGGAGAGGGAGAGTCAAGAAATGAAAACAAGTTGGTCAGCGCCCTTTGCTCTCTGCGCTGGCGTATGGGCAACAACTTTAGAAGCCACCGATGCACAGATGAGACATTATCATATTTACGCAGATTGAAAACGAATCGAATGCAGTTATTTAGAAGACGGTCATTTTTGTCGAGGATATCTGCATTCAGGTCATAGTAGCACTTGAGGAGTGGCTGGAGAGGCGCCACGGCATCCTCACCTTCCGCCTGACGTAGGTCCTTACCGGACAGTGCTTCGAGAGGTACCTGCTCCAGATAAGGCGGGAGGAAACGTCCGGGTGTCACCATTGTGTGGATCTGCCCGGCTTGGGCGGAGCACCGCCGTGTCCTCGCGGAAGCGATCGGCGGCGGCGATCTCTCGCGTCCGGCCCTGGTCTAGGCCATGGTACGGAGTGAGAGTACATGGGAAGCCATTACCTCCTTCTGCGAAGCAGTAATGCTCGCGAAGGAGGAGGCGGAACGCGTGAGGGAGAGGCAAGCTTTGCGCCCTTATGCCCCTAGTCGCCGCAGGAGACGCCCTGGGCGTCGGGAATTGGCAGCCGATTCCCGGCCACCGTAGGCGGGGGCTTGCGGACGGCGAGCAATGGGTAGCTCGCCGTCCGGTAAGGACCAGGCCCGAGTCGACGGCGCGTTGTGTTCCACGCGCGCCTCAAAGAGATGTCGGCACTATGGATGTTCGAAAGAGTTACCGTGGCGCTGGCAACTGAAGGAACACGAGTGGGTTTTAGTCAGTAAAAGTCTGATACGCCCTCCCGCCTAGAGCAGGGGAAGTCATTTGATGATTTCCCATACAAAAAAAAAAGGTCATAGTAGCACACATCACCATAATCGATGATATGGAAAATTAAGGACTGCACAAGCGTTGTCTTCGTACTCGACGGTAATAATTTTTTCAATCGGTACAGAGCCCGTAACGTTCCAGTAACCTTCTGGCTTACCCTAGCTACTTGAGTACGCCAGTTCAGGGTACTGATTTTGAACCGTTTATAAGCGTAGGTCCTTCACGCCGGTGCTAAAAGGAACGATCATACCATTGAAGAGAACTGGTGACCAGGTTATACCATCCACTTTCCTCGGACTGCCAAGGATAATCGCTTGACACTTCGTAGGTTTCACCCCAAGTCATCGTTACCAACCCGAGTGTGGCAATTCAGTTTCATTCACCATTCAGGAAGAGCGCGAAGTGCGCTTTAGGAAGTTTTCACTTAAAAAAATCCTGTAGTTTTGTTTTCGTCAGGTTTCCTCTGAAGCCGCTTAAGTACTGCTAGATTGTTTTAAAAGACCTTGTTTATGTCTCACTGCAAAGTAAAAGCGTCTTGTCACACAGAGAAGGAACTAGCATTAATCACCGCGCTTGTTCACATCATGTGGCGAAATTTCCCTTACGATGTTCCCTTCATGTTGTCGTAGTAGGTAACACGTATTCTGTGAAAATTTCACTTACTTATCTTTTACGGTTTAAAAGATACAGCCTTATTACAGACAAAGAGACAATAGGATCCCGATGGTTTTGGATCTAACTCTAGAAAACCATGAACCTAAAATCCTTTGTTTTACCTGAGAATCGAACACAGTACGCTTGGCCAGCTCACCTTGTAGTAGTCGACGACGCCGACGCTACGAACTAACGAACGTTAAAAGAAATAGAAATAAACAACTCACATAAAATTGTGTTCACCGCCATCTATGAACAGAATGTGGACCTTACAACTCCAACGGAGTAGTTTCGTAGACGATCGCTACGAGGATGCGCTACGAAGCTACCATTTTTATTCTTTGAACTCTCCATAGATGGCATAACCTGTATCTACTCTGAGCTACCGTAATAGTCTTCTTGAATGTTTTGAGTACATGCAAGTTATCTCAGTAAAGCCTGTAAATTAATAACACAATAAAATTCTCATGTGTTAATGTGAATTTTATAGCACATACTAGCTGTAAACAGTTATTTTCACGTTTTACACCTAATTGATGAACATTGTAAAAGCTTATTGCCTGTTGAGTGATTTTCAGTTGTTTTCAGGTGGTTAACTTATTAGAATGTTTAATTTGAGCATTTCGCTTTGTTTCAGGTTTGTAACTTGAATATTTGATTGATATGAGCTGAATTTAATACCTACTTAATTATTCACACATACATACGTGTAGCCCACGTTCACTATCCTATGGGTGCTTACATAAAGAAACAGGTTTCCGGTGCAGGCGATTCTGTGCGAGTCGGTACCGATCGGTGCAGGTATAATATTCCCACGTTATCTTATGCGGACACTTATAAAGAAACATGTTTAAACTTGTCTGTGCCAACTATCTGGACCGAGCCATACGGGTTAAAGAAACAGGTTTCCGGTGCAGGCGAGTCTGTGCAAGTCGGTACCTACCGATGCGATCGGTGCAGGTATAATATTCCCATGATACAGCCCGATTCAAACTTAATGGCGGCTCGGAACATGAGGCGAGTCGCTGTGCAGTAAAAAAATGACGTGTCAGCGGAGGTGAGAGTTGCGGCCTCACCCTTCACCGCGTACCGAGTAGCGCACTTCACAGCCGCCACAAAGTTTGACGCGTGCTATATCATAAGCGTTCACTAAAGAAACAGGTTTAAACCTCTTATATTTTTCTACTGACAGTTTTATAATCGTACAAAAACAATTTATTTTTAATAAGTACCAAAGACAATTTCACAACATCCTCCGGCCCCGCGAGAAAGCGGAAGAAATCTACATAAAACTAAAATACTGTTCGGGAATAATAAAATAAAATAAAATCTTTAAATTTTTAAATACTTAGTGGGCAGTTTCACCAGCTGACCGGAACGAGTGACATGCATTATATTGGGCAGCTGCTGTGCAGGTAGAGTGGTTGGCACATCCCTATGACGAACCTCTAAAGGGAAGAGGCGCTGTGTAGAGGTCTGATTAATTCGCCTCTTGCGGTTCTAACCCACGCTAAACGCGTATGATCATCCACCCCTTGCAATGTCTCAACCTAATGGCCACTTAACGCTCTTTTCACCCTATCAAAACTATGTCCCCGATCGGTACCGACCCGCACGGGTTTGTCTGCACCGGAAACCTGTTTCTTTATGTAAGCACCCTAAGTCCAGTGGTGAACGTTTTTCGGTATATCTTTTGCAATAGCGACCAGTACTAAAGACTTATAATGTCCCATCTTGGAATTCCCTACCGATATTTTTAGTATAATATAATATTATTTTTAAAAAAGTGTTTTATTGCAGGCAAAATACCCGTATACCAAAAATTTAATAAATAGTAAAACATTAAAAATTAAAACATGGAGGTATGTATAGGTACCCAGTCTTCATAAACCTACCTATAATAAACTACTTACCTATAATAAATCTTGCACAATTGTGCTTATCTCCTGTGATCAAAAAAAAGAATCAGATTTTTACGTTTTCCACTCGAAACATTTCCCAATTCTTAACTGAACCATTTTCAAAGACTTCTTGGTAAATGATTTCCTTTAAACGGAAGCGTTTACATGTGTGCCTTCAAAGTCTTTTTATACTTATGAAGTTTCTGAAGAATGAATCTCTGCGCTTCGTTTTTAGCGAAGATAGGACAGGTTTTTAGGAAGATAGGTTTAGGTGTAACTAAGTAAAAACCCCAAATTAATCAAATTGGAGGACTGGCTATCTATGATATGATCTACGTCTATATTCTTTAATTATTTTGAATTTTTGTTATTCTTTCATCAAGTAATTTTTTTTATCTTAATTTCAAATTACTGAGCACCCGTATAAATCCTTTAAATGAATCCGTAGGCTAACACGAGTACCTCATCCAGGGTTGCGGGATGTTCGAAAGAGACCATGGCCCCGGCACAGGCAACTGAAGCTAACACGTACCTAAAAGTAATGTTAATTTATATCTAAGAGTGATATGAATTATGTTTGTGGCATAAAATAGAATATGTAAAACCAAAATGCTGGAATACTTGTATTTTTTATTAAAAAATCGAGTCGAGTACGTTTACTTAAACTAGTGCGTTCTTGCTAGATTACCAACTGAACAGTATCAGTTCTTTGAAAGATCTCTGTACAGATACGAACCTCAAGTAGACAATATAAGCCGACCTATTCTGTAAAATTTTAACCGTGTAAACTTGGGTAAAGTGAGCTTGAGGTGAGTTGTTAATAGTGTCAATCCCTAGCATTAGCTGGAATGGCAGCTCACATCAAGCTCACTCTGCCTTTGTTTTCTCAGTGAGATTTTTACAAAATAGGTCGGTTGTTACAGTACCTAAACGTATTAACCAATACGCTCAGTAGAACAAGACAAGGAATCGAGGATTGTTGGTTACATGGTGATTATTGATGACTATATAAGCATACGAATGGATGCACCGGTGCTTTGCTGTCTGTGACTGTCACATGACGTAATGGGAAAAGGGTTGGTTCCGTTTGTTTATTGTTTATTCTTAGCGTAGTACAGAGTGGTTCTGCCTTTTAATAATTAATATTGTGTTGAACAGTTGGAGCATTGTGCTTATAATAGCAGACATCAAAAAAAGGAGGAGGTTCCCAATTCGTTGGAATCTCTTTTTTATGTTTGTGCAGAATAAACAATATTGAATTTTACTTATTATTGATGTTCCATGGTAATGTAGGAAGAATAGAATCAGAGTGACATAGGTTTTTTGAGAAAAGCTTTTTACCATTGAGCAAATGAGCGTTATGTTGACTAAGTCGTAAGGATCATAGATTCGTACAGCTTTATTTACTTGCGCAAGCAGACTACTTAGGTCGTGCGGTCCATGGCCCTTTACGGAGCTCCGGTGTGGGCGCGTTCCGTGAGGCGGCGACCGGTCCGTCGGTTGAACGCTTCCCAGAGGGTCATGGCCATCCGGTTACCCCGGGGATACCGCACGGTCTCCGGGGAGGCGGCGAACCTCCTTGCCGGATTACCGCCATGGGATCTGGAGGCAAAAGTCCTCGCGCACATCTGGGAGTGGCGCGAGGAGGCAGGACGCCGGGGCGTAACTCCGTTGCCGCGAGAAATCGCGGCACGGCGGACAGAGCTCCGGCAGGATCTCATGGCGGCATGGAGAGTGCGATTGTCGCAACCCAGCGCTGGGCACGCCACAATTGCAGCGATAAGTCCCCTCTTTGAGGAGTGGCTGGAGAGGCGCCACGGCGTCCTCACCTTCCGCCTGACGCAGGTCCTCACCGGACACGGGTGCTTCGGGAGGTACCTGTTCCGGATAAGGCGGGAGGAAACGCCCGGGTGTCACCACTGTGTGGATCGCCCGGAGGACACGGTGGAGCATACGGTGGAGGTCTGCCCGGCTTGGGCGGAGCACCGCCGTGTCCTCGCGGAAGCGATCGGCGGCGGCGATCTCTCGCGTCCGGCCCTGGTCCAGGCCATGGTACGGAGCGAGAGTGCATGGGAAGCCATTACCTCCTTCTGCGAAGCAGTAATGCTCGTGAAGGAGGAGGCGGGACGCGTGAGGGAGAGGCAAGCTTTGCACCCTCACGCCCCTAGTCGCCGCAGGAGACGCCCTGGGCGTCGGGAATTGGCAGCTGATTCCCGGCCACCGTAGGCGCGGGCTTGCGGACGGCAAGCAATGGGTAGCTCGCCGTCCGGTAAGGACCAAGCCCGAGTCGACGGCGCGTCGTGTTCCACGCGCGCCTCAAAGAGATGTCAGCACTATTGACGGGGTCCGCTAGGGCCGATGCCAGCTAGGGTTGCGGGATGTTCGAAAGAGTTACCGTGGCCCCGGCACAGGCAACAGAAGGAACACGGGTGGGTTTTAGTCAGTAAAAGTCTGACTCGCCCTCCCGCTCCGCC
This sequence comes from Fissipunctia ypsillon, assembly GCA_947568875.1. Classification (NCBI taxonomy): domain Eukaryota; kingdom Metazoa; phylum Arthropoda; class Insecta; order Lepidoptera; family Noctuidae; genus Fissipunctia; species Fissipunctia ypsillon. The sequence continues at coordinate 16,283,211 of OX387647.1, read as the reverse complement.
CAGAGCGGGAGAAGTCATTTGATGATTTCCCATCCACAAAAAAAAAAAAAAAAGCAGATCACTTAGTAATTGTATTTTAGGTATATACGAGTAACAAATCAATGCATTGAATCGAAAGAACTTTTTAGCCGACTTCAAAAAAAGGAGGAGGTTCTCAATTCGGCTGTATGTTTTTTTTAATGTTTGTTACCTCAGTACTCCGTCATTTATAAACCGATTTGGAAAATCCTTATTTTATTTGATAGGGCATACTTCCAAATTAGTTCCATTTTTTATCAAAATCTACTTCTGATGATAGGGTCCATGAGGAATTGAGGGAACTCCTCAAATATGACAGGCATACACATAGCGATTTTAGTATTTTCATCAACAAATTAAGCATTTGCATTCAGAAAGTATCATTTGGTGAAGTGGAACTGACGAAGAAGACCACAGATGGCCACGGGAACTCCTCAATGTATTTATTTCACAAGTGGCGCTATGACATCTCGATTAAGATGAAGCGATATGAACGGCAATTGTATAACTATCTCTTTTACACTATATTACGAGACGTTAAACTTTCGTAACTTTGAATTTTATAACATAACATTTCAATTTAACCGTAATTTTAATCGCACGGTGAGTTTATTTATTTTTTAACAATTGTTTTGTTTTTGGTTTTTTAAAAACAGTTAACACTCAACTGGCGGGTGGATTATTATTTTGCTTTATATATTTTTATATTTACATAAACATACACACATCATACATACATATACATATATATGTCATACATTTGATATAAATTAGTTTATATAAGTTTTATTAGTTATTACCGAAGTTATTAGTGACTGCCTCATTGGTATAGTGGTCGCTAGCGCTACTGCTGAGCATGAGGTCCTGGGTTCGATTCCCAGGTCGGGCAAAGTGTTATTGGGTTTTTCTATCTGGAATTTCTCAGTAGCAGCCCGGAGTCTGGATTTGTGCCCGGTAGATGGCAATAGGCTCGCCCCCTATTACATGGGACTGAAACATAACTGGCGAAATGTGGGTGTACTATAAGTAAACCTCTGCCTAACCCTTCGGGGAAACAACGCATGATGTTATGTTATGTTATATAAGTTTTATTAGTATTTTTATATATTTTAATAATGTCGATCTCAGATAGCACTGACGACAGCGACACTGAAAGATTTTGTCGGCTTGTAGTAATGACAGCTTTGTTAGTTTTCCGTCCCTTGCTAACACGCTTGAATCTCAGTTTTCCGATGTACCTAAGAATTTTAATGTAGTTCATATAAACGCCCAAAGTTTTCCGGCACATTACCCTGACATGCTAGCTAATCTAGACTGTAAGAACATCCATGCTATCCTTGTCTCAGAGTCTTGGCTAAAGCAATGTCTCCCTTCAACTTCCTATTCCTTGCCGGGTTTTCAATTAATAAGAAATGACCGCGTACGTGGCACTGGTGACGGTGTTGCCATACACCTTCGTCCACATATTTCTTTTTCAATTGTCGATGTGTCTACACAACCTCCACCCCAGAACGCGGGCGAGCATCTCTTTTTGGAAGTAAACCTGAATCACGTGAAATTCCTTCTAGGTATTTGTTATAGTCCTTCGTCATGTATATATTCTTTTCCTCTTTTGAAACGATCCTCAAAAACCTAACCCCCTCTTACAGTCATACAATCATCATGGGGGAATTCAATATTTGTTTATTGAAAATCAATTCTCGTTCTTCTTCTCTTCGATCAATAGCTCAGTCGTCAAATTTATCAATTCTCCCTTTAAGTGCCACACACCATTTTCCTAACTGTAATCCCTCACTTCTGGACCTTCTCATTGTTTCCTCTCCTCAACATGTCAGCAAGCATGGTCAATGCCAAGCTGACATGTTTTCTTACCATGACATTATTCCTCTCCTACAAAATTCGCCCACCTAAGGCAAAACCTAAAATTCTCCTGCAGCGCAAGTTTAGTGGCATGAATACAGATGATCTCCGAAGAGATGCTAACAGCATTTACTGGTCTTCTTTTTACAATGTTGAGTCGATTGACGATAAAGTCAACTTGCTGAAAGACAACCTTGTGTAGCTGTGCGATGTCCACGCTCCAATTCGTGCTATAATAATTAAACATCTTCCGGCACCATGGCTTACAGGCGATATTAGAAGTATCATGCACAGGAAGGCTGTAACCAAAACTAAATTTAAGTGTCGGCCCTCGCCGTCGAACGCGGAGATCCTTGTGGATGCTCGCAATCGCTGCAATAAGGTGTGTAGAGATGCTCAACGCCGCTATATCCACACATCAGTAGAAAATGGAGATCTAGCTAAAGTCTGGAAATTTCTTAAATACTTGGGAGTTGAAAATCGCGCCAAGAACCGATTCCTAAAAACCTAGATATTGAGCTACTGAATCAATCATCACTTCTCATCTTCGTCCCACTGTAATGGAACTATGAAGGCAGCTACAATAAACTATCTTTCAAACCTTCCAACTCCGGACCATCCCCCATTTATTACATTTTTAGTCAATTCTCTGATTGTAATGTTAAAAAGAGCGTAGTTTCAATCACATCTAACGCAGTTGATACTGATTGTGTAAGTCGAAAAATGATACTCCCTGTCCTTGACGAAATTCTTCCTATCCTGTGTTATATCCTAAACTACTCCATATCCTTTGGTGTTTTCCCATCAATGTGGAAAGATGCAAAAATCCCTCCTTTACCCAAAAAAATTAATCCTACTTGCCTTTTCGATTACCGATCTATCTCCATCTTGCCTTTCCTCTCCAAAGTCCTAGAACGCCTTGTCCATAATCACCTTAGTGCTTTTCTTTGTAAGAATAGTCTGCTGAATCCTTTCCAATCTGGTTTTCGCGTCCTGGTCATAGCACCGCTACAGCCTTAGCTAACTTCACTGATGACTTACGGTTAGGCATGGAAGGAGGAAATCTGACGGTTATTTGCTTACTGGATTTTAGTAACGCATTTAATACTGTCGATTTTGATGCATGCTTGGCATGTTTCGCTCGCTTAACATATCTCCAACGGCGATTGACTGGTTTCGTAGTTACCTGTATGACCGCCGGCAACGTATATGCATAGAAGAGTCTTGCTCTTCTTGGTGTTATACTTCTGTCGGTGTACCTCAGGGTGGCATTTTATCTCCTTTACTCTTCGCAATATTTATAAACTCTATTTCCACAAAACTTCTTTCTTCCTACCACCTTTATAAAAAAAAATAAAAAAACATTTAAATTAGACAAAATACTGTCCATAATTTGTTAGTATTACATTAATTATCTTAAAAACTATGTAAGTTTATGCAGATGATTTGCAAATATATAAATAAGCTGCCATTTCGAATTTGGCTGATGCAATTAGTATCATAAACAAGGATTTGGTGGATTTGGATTTGCGATTGGAGTGAGGCACATGGGTTGCAGGTTAATCCATCGAAGACTTAGGTCATTGTTATTGGCAGCTCAAGGATGACCCCTAACATAAACTGGTCGCAGCTTCCACAAGTTCAATTTAACGGCACTGCTATTCCAGTAAGCGAAAAGGTTAAGAACATTGAGTTTGGATTGACAAACATCTTTCTTGGGGTCCTCAGCTACAGGACGTAAGTCGCAAAATTTTTGCATTTTTTTGGTAAGTCCCTGAGACGATTGCGGAACTTGCTTCCAACTGCCACTAAAACTGCGCTTGCGCTATCCCTTTTACTTCCCATCCTTGACTATGCTGATGTCAGTTATCTCGACCTCACTGAGGTACAACTATATAAACTTGAGCGGCTTCAAAACTTCTGCATAAAATTTATATTTGGCCTGCGAAAATATGATCACATTTCTGAATTTCGCACAAAGCTTAAGTGGCTTCCCATACGTCTTCGCCGGAATTCTCTTATCTACTTTCAGCTGTACAGTATTCTGTTCAATCCTACAACCCCTTCTTATCTTAAAGGTCGTATCAAGTTCTTTCATGACACACATAATAGATATCTGAGGCCATCGGAAAACTAGAGACTGGGGATGCCGATGCATTCCACCAGTTTTTATGACAAGTCTCTTACAGTTCAAGCAGCGCGGTTATGGAATGCCTTGCCCGTGTCGATAAAGCGTGCTCAATCTTTGTCCACTTTTAAAATTCTGGTAAAATAACACTTCCTCTTTCCTTAAAACTCATCATTACATAAAGTTTCCTGCCCCTGTTTCATGTTTATTATTATTATATATATATGTATATATACGTATGGTATGTATGTATTTACTGTATATATAACTGGTGCACCACTGACTACCTACAGCATTGTCTCTCCTTCTCGCTTTAATCCATACAAAGGTTGTCTGTAAAAGATTGCTTTTAGCGATAAGACCGCCCATTGTGTCACCCTATGTGTATTTCTACATTTATATCTGTAATTTTTATGGTGTGCATAATAAAGAGTATACTATCTATCTATCTATCGTATAGTATGTGGTTTCCATGGAGATTTCGTTTATTGATTGATGAAAACGTCAGATAAGAAAAAATTGTTTTAAGTTTTTTATAATTTGTATTTATTTTTATATGAGTTTATAAATATGTTATTGCCTGCTGATATACTACCGAATTTCCACTTACTATAACGTCGAACAATATAAAATACAAAATATGTTATCAGCGAGACCTCATCATCTGCCTAGCCTTTTCCCAACTATATTGGGGTCGGCTTCCAGTCAAACCGGATGCAGCTGAATACCAGTATTTTACATGGAGCGACTGCCTATATGACCTCTACAACCCAGTTGCTGGGGAATACGATACGATCAGCGGGACCTCATAACGTCAATTTATTTTGACATTACTTACTCTGACCCAGAGTTAAGCGACTTAACTCTCCCACATCGGTGGGTTAAATAATTAAAAGTTTAACTCTAGGTTTATTTGATTAACCCTGGGTTAGCTGTTAACTCAGAGTTATATTGGATAACCTATGAACACGCATGTGGGCCTAAGCAACCAGATACCCAGAGTGCATGATCAATGTATGAGCCACGATGTAGGTAATTGGGTCACACAGGGGTCAAGGCTCTTAACAGGGTTCTACGACAGAATATTCTCTCCCAAACCTTGCATATGATTCGTTTATATTTTTATAGCATCTCTTAAAGTATTTGCAAAATTTCTTTGCAATACAATGTTCCAAGAATAACGAAATATTATATTATATTTCCTCGCCTTACAAAATACGTAAATGCGGTTAAAAAATATCCTTGTACGCAAATATCCTTGTGTTGTCTCTTACACAAACTTATGAGAAAAGTGGAGATAAATCGAATAACTGTCAAGACTGGGAGGCTTGTGACCTAAAAATAGCTTGGAAACATCGCGTGGACAGCTTTGTAGTTATGTAAAACAAGTGCCTACAACGTTTTTGCTTGTATTTGTAAGACGAAATACAAGCAATGTTCTGGAGCGCTCCCTACGCTGCCTTTTGATTTATTTCAGAAGAAGATCCCAAGATCTCCCAAATTCAATTAAACTTGAAAACAAGGGGGTGAAAAGTTTTTTATCTCACTAAGATGATCATAAACGCCCCGTATTATATAAGTATATTAAATTGTAATTCATATTTTAGATTCGTGGCCAATAAAGACAGATTTGTTTGTGTGGAGAGTTTTGACAGGATGCGCGGACAGAGTGCGCGCGCAACTGCCCGCCATCTTGGCTTTCCATCCCATTCCCATTTCAATAGACGAGGGAGTTCGTAACAGCTGTGAGCGCGAAACACAGCACATCCCTATATGAGGGTTACTTTTTTAAACAACTGAATAGAAAAAAGGACTTCTAAACGCACAGTTATAAAGTTAATGATACCGAAGGAGGAACACGTTCAGTTCACGATAGTGTCGACGTTTAAAACAGTGAGTTACGAAATAACATTACCGAATTATCGATTTTGTATGTTTCAAATCGACAAACCTGGTGGCACCTTGGTTGAGGGTGTTTGTTCATATTGTTTTAGAAAGATAACCGAGTGTTGCATAGCCTGGAAAACAGCGGAGAAAAATCGATAAAAGTATACGTTGCACCCGCTGTTGTTGCGTGGTATTAATGTAAAGAGAGATACGAGAAGCTACACGACGTGTCCCTGTGAAGTAGCTTGGAGTCGTTCGACTGATAATACATAATAGTGATAGGCGCCCCTGACGTCCCTCACTCGGGTTGATATACGAAGACTGATAAAAGGTTTGTATTAATATTTTTCATAATACTTTTTATTGATATCAACTAGCAATATGTACCATTGTCATTGGTTTCAAGTATTTTATTGATTACTGCTATTGCATTGTCGTGATTTACGAGAACAGGTATAACCTTCGGCTTAAATATTTTCAATCTATTGTGTCTACGGTTCTATAGAAATCTATAAAACATATTACCTTATGGATAATAACTAATCAACTAGTGTATGTACACATAAAAAGGTAAATACACGCCACAAGATTGATGTTCTATTGAAAGAAGTCATCCCCGGGGACTTCCTTCAGGCAAACAAGCACGTAAGCGTTTACATCTTTATGACTACCTCGCAAACTTAGTACAGAGTAAACGCAATTTATTTTGTATCTGTGGCAAAATTTATCCTCTGTTATTCTCATCTAGCAAATGAATAGGACTCATACATTCTATTCGCATCCTCTAACGAAGTTGATTGATCAAATTGAATACCCATATACCAATTCTTAGACCGAAGCTACCTACTTTTCATTTCCAGTTCTGAAAGATTGTCATCCATTTCTACGGCTGTTTTATAGAATAATGCACCTAGAGAACCACCCATAAATGCTAACCATAAATGTGAATAATGTATTTTTACATCAGAATAAAAACGTATAGTGCTAAAATTTTTACCTCCAAGTTTTCCTGCCAAGTTGTACGGTCAGTACTACGGTCACTAAAGAAAATGGGTCATTAAGATATTTATAGGCGTTGTTTCTTGAACCAAGTAATATATTTAACAGGATAACTAGCGGATGGTTCTAGGACACTGCCAAGGGTTAAAGTTACTCTCATTAGTAGAAGTTCCAGGTCTAGTTGAAAACCAGCGTCAGGCACTAGTTATTTGGCATTTTTGCTTAATTGGGCCTTTTTGGTGTAGCTGTGAGAGCACTTTTTATTTGTTTTTTTTAATCTGCTGTATATTATATTGTATGCCTTTTAGTCTGTGCTAAATAAATATATTTTCTTTCTAGAATCTTGTTGAAGTTCGAATAACAAAACCATTTTATCTATACACAAGAAAAAGGCGTACCCAATTCTTGTTAGCCTACAATCCCTTCAAGTTATCATACTTCGTATTAAAATATACTGCTAGTTTAGCAAGCAGTGTCGTAACTTTTTTTATTGGCCGTCTTCCACTTAAAAACTATGCTTTCTTGCACCTCGCTCTATTCACAGTCAGGTTTATTATAGAGATGCTTATATTTTATATATATTTTACGTTTGTTTTAATTATAAGTTAAATAGCTTTCAATTGATTTTGATACTTCTTGTCTTTTTTGTGATAGTTTTATAAGGAAAGGTTAGCGAGGATCTTATCATGATCACATCGATTTGCATACGGATAGATCATAAATTCCCATGTTTTATAAACAAATAGAAGGGTATATAAATGCTCCATTCTTTGACAAAAAATGCATATTAGAAGTAGGTAATGGTGGCAATAGTCACCCTTGAGGGGATAGGAAAAGGGTGTTTTTTTTTGTTAGAAATCACACGATGGCTATATGTACCTTTGAACAGACATAAAATATTTTCGACACTTTTCAATCGTAAGTGGGTACAAACGGTATTAACACATCATGAATTTATGCCTTCCCACCACGAAGTAAAAGCGTGAATAAAATATCTATGGTTGCCTACATGCATACTACGAACGTAGGTTGAAGTATGCTCGAGGAAATTTGTTCTAGATTATTGGAGATATTTGTTATTGACTACATTTTCCTCGCAAACGCGAGGGAACCGTCAGTTGAAATATGTTTTTCTTATAGCTGGAAATCTAGGTGACCTAGCGATTACATATTATATGGGTTTTATAAAACTGCTATTATGTAACATATTTTTATGAAGATAGGATGTAGCTACGAATCACGCCTTGTATATAGAACATTCCTTTTTGCAATTACATTGTGTTGCCTTTTCTGAGACAAAAAGCCTTTAATTGAGGGACGTACAAAGGACCACCCACGCGTCATCTTATTGATGTCATAACGGGGAGTTAATAGACGTAGATGAAATCATCTCAATATAGTCCAGTTGACGCCAACCCTGTCTTGAATAGAACGTACTCTTATTTGAATACCATAGCTTCACACCACATTGCGTTCAATGTGACGTTACCATGCTGAACATCCTTGAATTATATATATTCTCACTCTCTTTGGAGGTTGAATTTGTAAAAAAAACCCACGTTCGAGTTGCCCGCAGAGCTTTAAATTTGAACTTTATGTAGTCAGCTACCGTCTATCCTCTGTCGGGTTGCCTGCACTTTCTGGTCTGATTATTTTTATTTTTGTGGTTTATTCCGGTGTGTCCTGATTTCCTGCAGCACTAATTGGCACAGTCAGCCAATAAGTGTACTTGAAATCTATGAATTGAGAATTTAAATCGGTCTAATTAAAGTTGGTAATACTTGTTTTAAATATTTTTTGGATTTATTGACGACCTGCTTACATACTCGTAATACATAAAGTATTCAAATTCTGTATTATGCTTATCTTTCGTGTTTGTGTCTAGGACACACTAAAATTGCCCTATCGGTAGGATGTGACGATACGGTGGCATTATCTAAAAGTCATTTTTGTTTCCCGGCTTTGAATAATTTAATAGTAACGACCAACCTAAAACAAACGGTATTGCAAACGAAATTAAGTTTGATTTTGCATTTCATGGAAATTACTGATAAGACTTTTCGATGACTCGGAACGATGTTAAGCTAATGTGGGCTTACTTGCGTGTTAGTACCTATTGTAGCAAAGTCGAGTTTTGCTAATCAATACTATGTATGGGAAACGTATCGTGTTTTGCATTTGCGATATATTTGTTAGTGCATTAAAGCGATGTGGCTGTGTTAGTGGTGACAATAGGCGTTTTCAATTTATTAAATTGTGTTGTAATGGAAACTATTCACGAACATTCGAATAACAATAGTGTCGAAGTAGAAGATGAGGTCAATGCAGTGTAAATATATAGCTACAATCAATATGTGGTTGTGACAGTTGATACTAAACGAATGTTTTGTAATACAGATGACTGGAGATGCGAAATGGCAGAAGGATGCGGCGGATCAGAACTTCGACTACATGTTCAAGCTGCTCATCATAGGAAACAGTTCCGTAGGAAAGACTAGGTAAATATACTTTTCTTTTTCTGAGTTTGCAGCAAGTGTGTAGACCAAGAAAGATTCTGGATGTGTCGTAGATGCTATTAGTTAATGGACTGCATAAAATATGTCGTATAACTAAGCAAGGTAGACCCCATCAATTGGCCCTTCAGAAACATAATACAAAATCAGTGTTCAATGATATAAACGAAGATAAGCAGTGTGTATCAGACTTAGCACTTACCTCCTAACATTTATGTGTGAAATCAGTTACCTATTAATGAAAACTGTTTCAAACTCACCGTGTTTTTTGTTTTAGGTTTTTCCAAATCAAAGTAAATACAGAAATAATAAACTTCTTTCTGTATGTACTTTGATTTTTGGAAATTATTTCAGTGAGAGATTTACCTATCCAAATTACACTTAAGGTGAAATGGTATCGTAACGGTTTTGGAGCATTGGTATGGCCAAACGGAGCAAGAGTTCAAAAAAAATGTTTTGTTAAAATTCTATATCCTCTGTTAAAATAAATCCAAAATCCCTTTATGTCTTTAATTGTGAACTTGTAGACGAAATTTGCAAGTCAGTTACCTATTAACGAAAACTGTTTCAAACTCACCGTGTTTTTTGTTTTAGGTTTTTCCAAATCAAAGTAAATACAGAAATAATAAACTTCTTTCTGTATGTACTTTGATTTTTGGAAATTATTTCAGTGAGAGATTTACCTATCCAAATTACACTTAAGGTGAAATGGTATCGTAACGGTTTTGGAGCATTGGTATGGCCAAACGGAGCAAGAGTTCAAAAAAAATGTTTTGTTAAAATTCTATATCCTCTGTTAAAATAAATCCAAAATCCCTTTATGTCTTTAATTGTGAAATTGATTTAATTATAATCGAATAAAACAGCTTTTTCTCACAAAACATGCTAATTTTGAGGAAACTGCAATTTCTTTGTATCGAGCCAAATTGTATCAATCGTGTTTTAACCCTTATTTCACTAAAGAAAATCTTTACATTTATAATCATGAAACAAAATAAGGGAAATTTGTAGGTTTTGAGAACAAAAATTGATTTTGCGTGCAGCCGAAATGCGTACAAATATTCTTATTTCTGACTTGATCATTTTGGAATTTAATTTAAAAACGTAGTCTTCTAAAAATAGGCGATTTCAAACAATGTAACGGTTATGAAGGAGTCGTTACTTTGTACCACCCTACCAGTGTCACTACGAGGGTTGTAGGGATTCTTTTGATATCCCTCTTCCCACATCTATTGTTTAAACGTAGCCTATACATATACAACTTATAGCTATCACGTTATATACCCGTTGGGCCTTTCCTGAAAAGTATGGGCGTGCTTATCGGACGCGAAATTTTTTAAGATATGTCGGAACTGTAAAGACTCTAAGGTCACTTTTATGAGTTTGTTAGTAATTACGTTTGTGTTTTAAAAATAGTATAAATTAGGTAAATGGGTTTCGATATTTATTTAAACTATTGAGTAGAAAGAGTTATCTATCGAAGTACTTTACACTGACATACTTCTTGTTAGCGTGCTGATGGTAATATAAATAGCTGCAAGTCTTGCATTGGCAGCAGTGTCGATGAGTTTATTAGCTTAGTTTAAATGGGTGTGGCACAGCACAGCTGAATAACGCAAATCTTTTACAAAAATATTGTAAAGCTGTTTTCTAGTTTCTAGGGTTCCGTAGTCAACAAGACACCCTTACAGTTTCGCCATGTCCGTCTGTCTGTCTGTCCGAGGCTTAGCTCAGAGAATCTTAGTACTAGAAAGCTGTAATTTATCACGGGTATACAAATAAATCATGGCGACAAAGTGGTTAAATAAAATGTAGAAAAAAAATTTTTAGGGGACTTTTTTTCTCGTATATTTCAAGGTGTGGTGTGTCATTGGATAGGCGGTTCAAAAATATTGCGGTTGTGTGAACAACATTTTTAGATTCAGGTATCCGTTTGCGAAATATTAAGCTATAAAGTACAATTTTGTTAGAGTCGAGTGTCGTCATCGTCCCTGCCAGCTAAATGGTTGTTTTTGGATATATGAAAAATTCACGGCAATAATATATATGTATAACGAAGTTACAACGAAAACTCACAGCTAAGTAGGCTTTACAAGTTAACGAGTAATAGTCGGTCAACTTACATTTGCTGTTGGAATGTATGAGAGAATATATTTTTCGTTTGTTCTTGGGATAAATTCAACCCAACTACGGAACCCTTCATTGTGCGTGGTCCGACACGCACTTAGCCGTTTTTTACTTGTAGTTATCTAGAGCCCATCATATTATCAGTTGTATGTTCACAAATTAAGCTTGCAAAAATTGTAATTCAATTGACTCCTAATTTCGTCTTTCATCATTATTATCTACATGGTCCTTATGAACTGACCTTTATATTGTAATTGTATAGACTTTAAAAGGGACGATGACCTCTGAACTTGTTTCAATGTTTCTTCTTCTCACGCCGACCTCATCTAGTTTTGATCAAAGAATTGACATGTAAAAGTGTTATTCACAAAAATAAAAAAAAATGTGTGTGTGTCAGCTCCGACGCACGACTGGAGTTTACTCCGTGAAAGGTGCTCAAGGTACGTTGCGCAGAAAAACGTAACGCTTTTGAGTCAACGTTTGTATTAATTTCACTCCTCATAAAATTTCCATACCTGGGGCCTTACCTATGTGAAAATCGATTCATAAGGAGTAAACTCCAATAAATCAAACTAATCTACCGAGCTTTATGCCAACTATGTTGGGGTCGGCTTCCAGTCTAACCGGATGCAGCTGAATACCAGTATTGTAAATGGAGCTACCACCTATCTGACCACCAGAACCCAGTTACTGGTTAACACGATATCCCTTGGCACGACTATAGTTGTCACATTTTCGGTTCTCTGACTACCCGTAACGACTGTCAAAACTCTACGAATGAAAGCCGGAACTAACTGCTTAACATGCTTTCCGAGATACGGAGGGATCTCGGTATGTTATGAATGGTCACCCATCCACAGATCAACCTCGGCAACCGTTGCTTAACCTCCTTACAAAAATAAATCATTTATCGTTTAAATTAGGGCCCTCGATCTTTAGTAACCGTAACAACGTAACTATAACTCATGCCAACGCTTAAAATTTCAGCTTCTTGTTCCGTTACGCGGACGACTCGTTCACTTCAGCCTTTGTTTCCACCGTGGGGATCGATTTCAAGGTGAAGACCGTATTCCGCCACGACAAACGTGTTAAACTACAGATATGGGTGAGTAACTCTTTGTAAATAGTAATTATTTGTTCAGGGCCCGCATAGACCTTCGGTTTTTTTTAACGGTACTTCTATAGAAATAATTTTCTTTCCATAAAATATCGACCTGGAGATCACATGAAACATCTCGGTGTCCTAACCAGAATTCAAAATTCTAACGAAAAAGCAGTTCTTTTACTTATTATGCAAGTACAAGATACAGTCACGGAAATGAATTGTTTATCAAATTAACACACTACGTCCATTTGCCGTGTTATAGCCATTTCATACAAATGTCCAAGAATGACAGTTATAATTTGAATATGCGATCAATTTAAGTTGGTAGTCAATTTTGTAAACAATAAATTTCCCTTACTTTAACACAGTCCTTTGTGACTTTTAATATTGACGGCTAACTGCCAATACCCCCTTACTGTCATTTATCGAGGAATTGAGAAATTTGATTTTGAAACATGCGAATAACGCCTTTAAATTCAAAACGATAAAAAGTGAATTTCTCGAAAAATGTCAGTTAGGAGGTATTGGCAGTTAGCCGTCGATATGTGGCTTAAGTTACATGATGACTAATTTGATCAAAGAAGAACCCAATTATGGCAAACTGTGCCAACTCACAAACTTTAAATACATAGTTGAATTAATTTCGACAAACTGACCAAATGTTCCAGGTGTGATCGTTTTCAAATACCAGCTGAAACGATTTAATATATATGTACATACTTACCTACACCGAAAACTTATGTTTTATGTTATTTAAAATATATCAAGTTTTAGAAATAATAATCCTATTTTCATTGGTAAAAAAATATTTATTTCTGTTTTTTAAATATTGATGGCATAATTGAGTTTCAAATAATTATAAAACTGATGCATATGAGGTAAACTATTAACTGTATACCATCGCTAAAACCCACCACGTAATCGCTTAATAGGATGGTGTTACTTCGCACGATGGTGTACGTGGATGGTGTAGAAAAGAAGTGGGTATACAAAGTAATTTAAAATCGACAGTTTAAGCAGCCAGTTTAACAAATAAAATATCAAATTAATATCCAACATTAATAGCGTGGTGAGAGGCTTTTAGCAGCAAACCGCGTTTAATTAACGAAGGCGTCTGATGAGTAGTCACTTTCAGGGATAGAAACATAAAGAGTCAAAAGGAATGAAAAGATAAAAACAGGTCAACAGCATAAAAGAAGTCGAAAGTAAACGGTCTACCGTCGAACCCCTCAGCCACATTGAGCCGTTTTCCTCAATTGACTCCTCTTAAAGAGGATCATTACTAATTAGTCGCTCCTTCCCTTTCATTTCCCAGCTTAGGGAAACTGAAACAAAAAAAAAAAATTAAAACTGTTGCAAACTTTACCTACATATACAGCTGAGTTTAATACCCCATAGTTGCACATTGAAAGTTTCTCGATGGAAACATAAATTGAATTAAATTTTCGTGCTCTGCGCCCTAATTGCGTAACACGTTTGCACTAGGAATTGGTTTCATTTTGACAGTTCAACAACATTCACTGCGTTATTTACGTTGTGGAACAGACAAAATTTTCGAAACTATGAAGCAATGGATTAGTAATATCCTTCAAAATCATTCAGAATATGACTGATAGTGCGTTACGCATTTAGGGTGCTGATAGCTGCTCCTCCGGTTGATTTTCAGCTACATAATGACATGCCAACTCGCTTCAATAAAAAGCGAACGAATGTCTAAGGTGATCGAGGAATAGGTACAACTGCCGAGCTCCAGTTTCTAGAAACGAATCAGCTGTACCTATGTGCAGCCCATCTGTGGTAACACTATACTCTTGAGTTAGCCTAGCGTAGTACGGAGTTTCAATAGAATAAAAGGCCAGCTAAGGCATCTGTCCCACCGCTGGCAATTAACGAGAAGCGAGTATAGCTAGCAACTATAAATGAGTTGGCGAGCAACGAGCACCGAGTGTGTGACGGCGACGAGCAATTATTACTCGCTAGTATACGTACGTACCAAGCGCGAGTATCTCGGCGAGTGTTCTGCCCGCCAAGCGAATATCGCTGAGCGAGCGGGTTCTCTTTGATAGCTCTTGTCGCTGCGACAAGCGAAAACTCACCGGCGGTGTGAACAGTCAGCAAACAACTATTAATAGAAGTATCTATTTTTCTTATACAGGACCTACAATCTTTTGAACGTTTCATAAGCGAGAAAATCCCCCCTCCCGCCCCCCCCTCCCCTCTTCCTCTCTAGTCACTCCCTCGTTTTGTTACCACTGACGAACAGCCCACCGTACCGTAAGCGTACGAGTAATTCATCTTGTAATGGCCGATCCCTATAATTTACGGACCGTTATTAGTTAAAACTAACTCTTGTACTTTTACCAATACATAACATAACATACATAACATCACACCTTGTTTCCCCAAAGGGTTAGGCCGAAGGGTACTTAAAGTAACACCCACATTTCGCCAGTTATGTTTAAGTCTCATGTAATAGGAGCGAGCCTATTGCCATCTACCGGGCACAAATCCAGACTCCGGACTGCTACTGAAAAATTCCAGATAGAAAACCCAATAACACTTTGCCCGATCTGGGAATCGAACCCAGGAACTCATGCTCAGCAGTAGCGCTTGCGACCACTAGACCAACGAGGCAGACGAACGACAACAACGAGGCACCTTTACCAATAAAAGCAAAGACCTCATAGCTTTGCAGAGTAGACACTCCCATATGGAAGTAGCTATTACAGGTAAAATTAGCTTACGAATCTATTTATATGTCAAGTTTGGCAATAAAAAACGCTAGGTACCATTGGTAAGCAAAACGATTCGGTTTTGTTTATAAGAACCGAACATAAGACAACTCTCGCATCGTCGGTAATGACATCTTGCCGAGCGCCTATTACCGAAAAGGTCTCGAAATAAAAGCGCTCGGTAATTTTTTCGATACTGTGTCAGGCGGCACACGATAAAACATCGTTATTTCTGAGGCAGGTTATTATATACGAAAGGCTACATATATAGGTACTATATTTTATGAAATAAACTGAATTACATAATGCCCGGGTTACACAAAGCTAGTTATTATTCAAGCTAGGATAGCAAGATTGTGCTAGCAAGCTAGTCGCTCTGTGGTATACAGAACTATCCTTATTTTTAGGCTAGTTAGCTAGTGAGAAAGATAGTAAGCTAGTGTGATATTTTATTAGGATGGGGTTCTATTTTTACATGACTGCCCCAAAAAAGGAGTGTATTCTTTTTTATATAACTTTATTTAAACATTGTTACAATTAGGTATTACTTTAAAATTAGTTTAACATAATAATTGTGTTTGTAACTGTTGGTGACATTCATTTTGTTATATGCGATGGTCCCCAAACTAGGCAGTGCCTGTATCTTGGGGACCTGAGTTGTGATAGAATAATTCTGTTTTTTAACTGGTGTGGATATGGAAATAAGTAATATATTGCAAACAATTATAAAAAGTCTAAATTAAATTTTTGATATGAGATCAAAGATAAAGTATAAAACTTAGGTTGTTTAAACAAAATAAAAAACTTAAGTTATATTAAACAAAATAGGAACTTAACTTGTATTTATCAAGGCTTAAAACTAAAGAATAAAAAGCAATTAAAAATTAAAAATGTTTGTGCGTGTGGAGTGTACTATGTTATGTGTCTCTGTCGTGTGTGTGTGTGTCTGTCGTGTTAGCGAGAGTCTGAGTGTGTTATGTTATGAGAAAGCTTTCAGGTTTTCAGGGTTCATGTATGTCTGTATAATTGTATATAATATGTAAATACATACATATGTATGTGAGTTTCTTTATTACACCATAACTTTTAAATGCCTGAACAGATTTGGATGTATGGGGTATATTTGCCGAGTGACACTGGCTATATTTTTTTTTAAACAATTCAATATGGCGGCAGTGTGGCTCCATTTTAAAATGTGAAAATATTTTTTCTTCAAGTATTATATTACAATATGGGTATCAAAATAAAGGTAAGAATATATCAAAATCCAAAACAAAAACAAAATCGAACTTGTCACTAAAATGTATAAAATAAAAATAAATAACAAAATTTTTTTTTTTATATTTTTTATTTATTTACTTTTTGAGCTAGTAGCACCCTCCACCGCTGATTTTACTATCCTAGCTTGTGCAATAGCCTCGTGTGGCCGGAAAAGCTAGTATCCAATCGGATTATTTTACTCTACGGATTATGTCACTGCTATGCTACTGACTTAAAATTTCCAAGCATCATGTAAACAGCTCTAGCATGTGCCAAACCAGGATATTACTGACTTGCTATCCTAGCTTCAAAAACTAGCCTCGTGCAACCCGGGCACTAGGCGCTGGTTTTGAAACTGATTGCTGTTATTAGTCTGAAATGTGAGTAACCAAATGTACGTAGGTATTGTGTTTCTTAAATCACAAAATAATTAATTAATTACAGTCTGTTGTAATTGTTTGGCAGAGATTAAGCGGTGAACCCATTTATATTGCTAATCGTTTAGGGGGTTCCCTTCAGTATAAACTGGCCAATTGAATTTTATTTATTTATTTAAACTTTTCATACTCATAAATTGTACAAAGGCGGACTTAATGCCTTAGGTATTCTCTACCGGTCAACCAAGGGTGGTGAAGGTGCTCTGTTAGAGAGGAACAAAGATTTAAAAAAAACTATAAAATCATAATTAATTAGGTGTAAATAGAATAGATACACAAGTATATAAATAGGTTATAAGCTTTTATTACACATACATACATATTTACTATAATATATACCTATATTATATTATATTATATTATATTATATTATATTATATTATATTATATTATATTATATTATATTATATTATATAATATACATATATACAAATTCAAGAGAGAGAGACAGGTGTTGAGATGACTACGCTATTTATTTTGAAAATAACTCCGCAATTTCCGCTTAAATGCGACTTAATTTCGACTGGTGGCCGTCCTGATATCAAGAGGAAGCATATTCCAAAAAGGAATGGACTGAATATGAAAGGAAAAATAAACAAAGTCAGAAGTATGAGAAGGACAGAGTACAAGAAGATTGTTAGAAGAACGCAGATTTTTAACGTGTGAAGAACATAGATATTGAAAGTGAGACACAAGATAAGAAGGAGGAGGAGTGGGAATTTTCTTTAGTATAACATTATTTCCAGTTTTTTTTTTCAGATAATATAGTAACTATAATTACTTTAAAAATAAGGAGGGTCTAGATAGTTAATCGGTGAGGTCTCCTCTATTGCAGGACACTGCAGGCCAGGAACGCTACCGTACCATCACTACAGCTTACTACAGAGGCGCCATGGGATTCATCCTAATGTACGATATAACCAATGAGGAGAGCTTCAACAGTGTCCAAGATTGGTGAGTTTGGTATCCTAACTAGACGTACCTACTACATAGTAGTAAATCTGGCACGTCCTTTCGACCTTTTCGAGCTAACAGTAGATGCTTTTTAACTGACTTAAAAAAGGAGGAGATTATTATTCGTCTGTATGTTTTTTTTTATGTACATATTGTCATCGATATTTTCGTCAATTGTGGACCGGTTTTGAAAATTCTTTTTAATTTGCTAGAGGAAACTTTCAAGGTGTTCCCATACTTTGATTAACTCGACAGGCCTGTTGGTCTAGTGGTTAGTTACCCTGACTGCAAAGCCGGAGGTCGTGGGTTCGATTCCCACCCAGGACAAACTTTGTGTGATGAGCATATTGTTTGTTCTGTGTCTGGGTGTAATTTATCTATAATATGTATGTATTTATAAATTATATAACCATAACACAAGCTCTGCTTAACTTGGGATCAGATGGCCGTGTGTGAGTTGTCCCAAGATATTATTTATAAAAAAAAAAAAAACTTCGCTTGGGTAGTTTTTGATTTAACTCCTTACTAATTAACGTATTATAACAGTTGAATAGTTACACACCGATTTCTCTTTCAGTCGTCAGTAATTTGACTTTTGAAAGAAGAAGACAAAGCGTTGTGTAATTATACAGACGCTATACAATGTTTATTAGTAAGGAGGTTAGAGGTTCGCACTTTGTGTAACTTGATGATGTTTTATTACTTCCTGTCACTGTTGTTTACACACCAATTAATGGTAAACAAATCAGTGTGGGGCAGGTACCATAACTAAAAAGAGAATAATAAAAAAAAAATTACAAAAAAAAAACAACCGTAAAAGAGTTTTAATTTTTTTTGTGTCCTTTAACTTACATTATTGAAGTAGACTTAGAAGCCTAAGTTTAATTTCACTTACTTTAGGTGATTTGTCATATAATTAGACAGAACAGAATTCAAAGATTGAATTTATGGATATGAATGGTGTAGGTACGCGCCCTAAAATGGGATACTCTAAAAGTTATAAGTGATGAATAGAATACAGCGGCAGTGGAAACACTACTTCTTTACCAAAAATATCATCGTTACTATAACAATAGAGGAGATCACTTAATAGACTGTCATCGTTTTTATGGATTCTATAATAATAAATTGGCCATAAAAGAAAATATGACGGCTCCGGATTTTCCTCAATTTCCGCAGGATCAAGTAATGACACCAGTGTTGACGTGGCTTCTTTGTGTGTTGAGATCGGTTCATACAATAACTGTACAAATAGTATTTTTAGTAGGTAGTTTCTTATAATAACAAAACCATAAATGGATATCAGCATAACTATTCACAACCATACGACAGGTTGTCGGATCGAAAATAACACATTTTCAGTTACTTATTTGCCTTGCCCCCGACAGCAGTTAGCTGTCGGAATAATGGCGGTCGTTATGTGATTTTAACTGTCAAATTTTTCGGGGTACAGCCTTCAGAAGGATCATTTATATTCTTATTTTAGATTTTAGTTTTTCTCAGTAAGTGGAAAACATAAATCTCTAAAAATATTTTAGGAAATATTGTGAATCCAGTGACGGTTGCTATTATTACCATCATAATGATGAGTAGGTTATATATCTCTGAGGTGCTCAGTATGTATTACGATATGAAACATTAAAACTCGATTTTCCCATTTTCCAGGGTGACACAAATCAAGACATATTCGTGGGACAACGCGCAAGTGATCCTGGTCGGCAACAAGTGCGACATGGAGGAGGAACGTGTAGTCAGCACCGAGCGCGGCATGCAGCTGGCTGAGCAGCTCGGCGTCGAGTTTTATGAGACCAGTGCCAAGGAGAACATATATGTCAAGGTATGACAACATTTTAATGTACCCCTATAATGTATAGTTCAATATCTTCTCTATGTGGTTAAAAAAACGACATATGTTTTCGTAATCAGCACGCTCCGTAAACGGATTAGTGAACCAAAATTAATTTGTTATCAAAAAAAAAGGCTGAGAAGAATAACCCTGTAATATTTTGCGCTAAAAATAAAAGGGCACTAAAGCGACATAGTTCCTGAGATTAGACCGTTACCTACCTACCATTATTTTACTAAAAGCAATAGCATAATCAGTCTATAATGTCCCCACTGCTGCAACAGGAGTCGGCCGTAATCCACCACGCGGGCCCAGACGATATCACATGTCTTCGAATTTATGGTTATTAACCATGCCGGTTTCTTCACGATGTTTTCCTTCACCGTTTTGAGAGCAGTGGTGATGAAATAATTTACACAAAGTAAAGCATCTGTCTGGGTTCGAACCTACAAGCACGACGACTAAAAGCAACGAGGAGTCATATTTATATTCGTCATTGTAACGCTAATCTATGTGTTATTTAATAACTCTTGTCATGTTTTCAGTTGAAAAGAGTAGGCGGTGTCGCTAACTTCTTTTTATCTATCCAGGCTGTATTCGAGCGACTGGTGGACATAATCTGCGATAAAATGTCAGAGAGCTTGGATTCTGAACCAGCCATGTTGGCGGGCGGCGCTCGTGGCCAGCGCCTCACGGAACCTGCGCAAGGCGGCTCCACCACCAACTGTAACTGTTAATGTCCACACCGGGGCAGAGTAGCACTTTAATTTCCTTTTAAGTTCTTGAAAATTCTGTTCATCTTTGTAACGGGGTCATCTCTTTCAAAAGCAATTTGGTTTATTTCGGCCAATGTCTGTCTGTTCGCAGATTTATTTTTAAATTATGTTTAACGTTCTTCATATTGTTTATAAGTACTTTACTATAAAAATTGGCGAACCCCGAGTATACCTAAAAAGTAAAAAGTATCTCAACCATAATCATGAGTTTTTATGAATTGTCCTGTCTAGTTACTTGTTACGGTTTCAAGCATAAATTTTAATTTAAGTAACAAAATTGAATAATTGTTAAAACATGTGTAACAATAAAAATATGTATTAGTATTATTAAATCTATAGGTGTTAGTTAGCTATCTACGTATTGCGAGCTGGAGTAGGGATCTGATACTTCTTATAGCTGTTAAATTTTATCTTTAATGAATTTATGTCGTGGATTCGTTACATAAATGAATTTTAGTCGTAAAATGTGTTACATTTGTTTATATAAGTTACGTCATTTAGATATTATTTATAGTATTCAAGATTTACAACGAGTTATTTTAATAAGGATTAAACTTCTTAATAGTGATATCCGAGTATTATTACGCGCGATTATGATTTCAAAAAGATACCCTAATAATAATTATTATAATTATCCCAAAGTGTAATGTTACCATTTGGACCAAAGACAGATTTTACTATTTATTTACAAAAAAGTTCAGAAGGCGCAAATATGTTTAGTTAAAATTATAATATATCGAGTAATATGTTTGATGGTTGCGTTTCGTACGTAGGTGCATGTTTTCCGCCTTTACATTGCTTCGTATTCTGTGTGGATGTATCGCAAAAACACTAAAATAAATAGAATTGTTACTTCATTATTAGTAGACTAATTGATCAATGTTCGTTGTTATACTTTGGCGTAATATTGAAGTTAACGTTATCTTCATGTATGCTTCGATACCCCTTGGCCTGAATATAAAAGTTCGACTAAATCAGGTATAATCTATTACCTAAAGTGTTTGTAAATACGTTTACCGAAATGTATAAATAAATAATTGTATAGTATTATATCTACCTACATATAAATCTGTTTGTATTCTTGTTACCTCCTATGCTATGTTAATATAATATATGACTATAGGTGTTTATTTCCATCACTATATTTAGGACTAAGTAAGGTACATTTTACAGTTTTAGTTTGATCGCATCTCGGGTAGCGTATACATACTTAAGTAAAACGAGCAAGTTTTAAAAGTATTCATAGTGTTTGCCATGTATCGGTGACTCTATATCTATATATCTGTAGACGACATAGACAATACAATTTATATCAAATTCTGTTGGAACATGAGCACATTATTTTTTTAGAATCTTATTATTAGGTAAATTAGTTAAGATATAACGTGTCGAGGTCTGCTCGATGGAATATAAACTATATACGTACACAATTTTATTACAATAATACCTTAAAACTAAATCAGTCACTCGTAATGTTTATCGTTTCTTCGGAACGTAAATGGCCACCTATGTCTAAAAAGTTTACAAGTTTATGAAAAAATACTTATGACGCCAAATTTATTCATATGAATTATAAAAATTATATATCGGAAACTACAACTGTATTGTACTATAAGTGACTACTTTGATGAACACAATATTTTGATGGAATTTGTCCCTAGACTTAATAGGAAGCTTACCTTCGCTCATGCTGCGTATAATTAATTGCAATATACATAGATATTCTTACTGAAATGCTTCATTTCAATAATCTTGACTTTAAAATTAAAAATAGTATCAAATTAGTGGTTTATGCACTTGCGAGCAACCAATTCGACTCAACTCCTAATCATTCATTTCGACACAAATAGAAATTACTCGAAAACAACTAAACTGTTTTTAATACTTATGATACCATCTTAAAGCTGAAACGTCAGGCTTTAAAAAAAATAACTTTTTTTATTAATGGGACAAGAACTTTTTGAAATAAAAACTACTTTGTATGCACGCCATGCACGGGTTCTATGGGGTTGAGGCGATTTGCTTGCTCGCGAGTGTATAAAAGAATATAAAAGTCAATTTGACGTAATCAATTAAGAGCATCCTGTGGACCCAAAGTCACTTGATATAGAATTGTGTTATAAAAGAGGAATGTATAATAGCTATCTAGGACATGGGAAGCGCACTATGATAATTATTGATATAACCTAATATTTGAAATACCACAGGAAAATTGCAATGTAAGCGAAATGCATTTTTTTACAAATTATTATAATAACTATTACTGATGACCGCCTGGATAAAATCTGTAAGTAGTAATAAAAACAAAATCATTGTCATTAAAACATTGAAAACTTATTGAAAGCTCATTCAACGAGAGCAAATACAGCCATTGTCGCAGGACTATTTCCTACGTAGTACGTATATGAAAATGGCCTGCCTGTCCCTCGAATATTCCAGATATTTAACAAAGTATACTAGTATGAAAAAGCGTGTCCCATGTCTATTGAATATAAAATATACTGGAAGGTGTACGTAGAGGTATTTGTATAACTAGCAGTGTGTGTGAGCCCTGTAGGGCGCGGAAAGGCATATCGTAGTGACAGGCTTCAGTAGCATATGTTTAGCATTTTGCGTAGTTACTTAACACTGTTTTTATACTTATTTTCTAATACACAGACGTTTGATTCAACTGGATGTGCTAAAATGCATTTGATGTTTTCATCACATTCCAAAATGTTGGCTCACAAAACTGAAATTGTAATCGATTAGCTGTATGTAAATGTATGTTATAATTATTGTTGTGTGTTAAATAAAGGAATTATTTAAAGATACACCCATGTAAAGATTCACGAATATAATATATATTATAAAATATTATATATTTGTTTTTATTTCTTCCGTGCTGTTTTTATTTTTGCTGGGACGTCCGTGTTTAGGATTTTTGCACCCCTTATTTTAATATTAATATTTTTTCTGGCGGCTATTTTTTCTGGTCCCTAGACAAAACTCTCCACGTAATAATAGGTATAACCTACCAACTAAACATAGTATAATTTCCTCTTATCACCATAAAAGGGAAAGTCGTAAACCGATAATATAATGTTTAGTACTATAGTAAAAAAAGTTCTCCAGCACTATTTGAAGTGGGGCATACGATCGATCGTGTCAAGGCTACTGTACGACAATCCACAACAATCCTATAACAGCCGAACCTGATAACCTATTTTCAGTAAAAGACAGATCGCTATTGAGATACATAACCTCTTACGGCCGAACCCAATAAACTATCTATTACCAGTTTTGGCATACTATCTATCTACGGTTTTTACGTCCCAGTAATCTAGAACAGATTATGAAATCCCAACCCAATAACCTACCTATGTAGGTTATTGGGTTTGGCCGTAAACGTAGTTTCCCTATTTACATTGACACCTAACGTCAACAACAGTGGCAGTCTGTATTTGTTTAAATACAGACTGCCACTGTTGTTGACTGTTGTTGAGGTTGGCATAAAAGTAGCGTGTCATTCACTAAACAGTGAATGACACCCTACTTTATCCATCACAAGTTTAATTACTAAATCCACTCATGCTGTGATTTTTTACTTTTCTTTTCTTGGATTTAATACTTTTACACTCGCCCAATGTTATTGCACCCCACATGCAAATTTTTCATAGATTTTGAGGTACACGGATTACTTTATGAAATCAGGCGAACAATTCTTTCGTTGTTTGGGAACAAACGTTATACTATTGCTGTATTTCATAGAAAAACATAAATTACATTATTATTGCTCCTTGTTTTGTAATAAAACACAAAGTTGGATCAAAAAAATTACGACGCCCCATGATTATTTTATTTATATGTTTATTTCAACCAACTTTGGATCATACAATTTAAACTAAATTTAAAATTGTTAATTATTAATCAAATTAAAGAATAACATAAAAATTTAAATTGAAAATTATACATTGGTAGAATTGATAATAGATAAATTGAATTAAAATAATAGCCATCTTAACATTAGTCAGTACATGAACCATGCAGCAGTGGTTCACGTACTGACAGGCGAAACGTTCAGCAAAAGCGTTCAGGATACTATTGCAGCTGGCCCGCACCCTACGCACCAGGGATGTGCACTGCTTGCGCATGACTATGTGGAAAAAATCCACACGCGCCTCGGCAAACATCCCCGACGCGCTAAAGAAGCGAGGCAGCCCCAAGAACACCCTGAACGCGTTGTCGTATTGGACACGTAGAGCGCTGTATTATTTCTGCGTGCAATCCATCTACAGACTGCCAATATAAAAGGACGTAAAAAATGCCTTAAGTAGGGCTATTTGACGCCCCTCGAACACTGAGCAAATCTGTGGGCTATCTTATTCGCACGAACAGACAGCGCCGTACGATCGTTTGTTCTTTTGGCGCGCGGCCAAAATCGGTACTAGCGTTGCCATCTTGCTTGTTCAATACAATTTCTGTGACAATTTCACAAATGTTTACCACCAACGCCCCCTGTCAATGTCATTCGGGGCCAAAAGATCCTTAATGTAAATAAATCTCTTATAATTTGCTACTTTAAATCGTTTGTGACATAAATACATAAGTTAAGATTCTACAAAAGCTTTTTATTGAGTATCGGATACCTACCTATATATTTTCCATAAAATATTTTGTTGAAGAAGAAACATTATTTTCAATTTAGAACCACGCCAGCTACCGCAGGAACGTAACATATGACGCTAAGTTATATTCTATTGAAGACTAAGCTGTATGAATTTAAAATTCTCTATCCTCAGTGTCCTTTTAGTTTCAGTAAAGCCGTAACAGATGGCGTTGCTATAGCGACATTCTGAAAGCTAGGAAAGATTAAGTTTTGTGTCAAAGAAAAGCGTTCTTATAATAACGCTTTCTGTTTAAGCTTAATTTAGTACCTAGCTTAGCTTTGTTTCTGCAAGCAGAGTTAAAGAATTACTTTTATTTAGTACTTTAGCTTTTACATTTTAAGTATTATTCATGTTATTATTGTTCTTCTTTTCTACTTTTATTTAATTACTACATACGCTTCATTTCTTAAGTGGTATTGTACGCTGTACAGTCAGGGAAATTAAGTGCTAAGGTAATTAACTGAATTGAATTGACTATCATGGAAAATGAAATTAACAAGTTATGTCAATTTTATTTTCCATGATAGCCATTTCATACAACTGTCAAAGAATGACAGTTGTATGAACTGACTTTACAAAAGACAAATATTTTGGAACGACTGACTTTTGTTGGCCAAAATTACGAACTTCCATACAAACTTCCATCCCCTATAAGGAACTCTTGCGCAAAATGTCATGCTTCTAGATCCAGCGGTTAAGGCTGTGCGTTATTTGTCAGTGAATTTTAGATTTTTATTAAGTAGACTTCCGAACTTTATGTGAATTGTCCCAATAACACTATAAGCCAAGATATTTTCACCATTTTAATTATTATGTATATTTCTCATTACCGAATGTATTCTTCAAACCAAAGTTGGTCATTTGCATTCTTTACGCACACTCACTTCTGGTAAAAACGATGCTTTTTATTTTTACGAAGTTTAAAAATGGCAGCAATCTGGAAATATAACATATAAGATAGGTAGAAACTCTCAAAATAACTAGCAGAAGAGTCGAATGAGCACGGAATGTAAGTTGCTTCTTCTAAGTTACTAGGTTTCTTTAAGTTTGCATGCAATGTGTGCGGTGCACATAACACAAAGTGAGACTAACGCTTCCAAGCGCTTGCTTCATAGTTACGACAATTTGTCGAGGTTACATTATCAGAATATTTTAGTCTTCATACATAAATGCGCTAACAGAGTCAGGTAACATAGACAACTGGTAGCATACAACTAACATTAACGTATAATAATTATCACCTCTACTTTTCTATTATAGATACCATGGGAGAAACGAACATCTATACACCGTAAGGACTATTCTTGCTTGCAGCACTCGGCTGCTATACTAACGCTTGTTAACAGATGTGGTCACTTGGTGATGGTGTGCACGGGATTTTGTTTTCAAATTGGTCAGATGTAAGTTTCCTCGATAGTACACAAGGAAAATACTCAGCTATGCATATGCTCAGCTTATTTCAGCGTTACATGTAAGTTATTTTGAAGATTTTTAAATAGGATGTTTTCAAATAGAGGCCCTACCTACTGAGGACGACTAATTTTAGTCAGTAGAACACGACCGGTACACATACATACATACATAAACTCACGCCTTTTTCCCATGGGGGTAGGCAGAAACTACAGAAAAACGAACGAAGGAACGGTACAGTAAAACAGAAACACAGAAAAAAGTACCTGCATATCCAGTTGTTATGAATCTACATTATCTACGGCTTTGTGTATACATGAATACTCAAGTAAACAAAGCAGAATTTAATTTAGTTTCAAGTAAAAAAAAATACACCATTCGAAGCAGCTGAAGCACTCGACTTCCGCAAAACTGTTCCGGCCAGCGAAATCTGGAGAGTCCATTGTTTAGCTCTCGAAACTTCTTCAGCTTACAAAGTGTATTGGTACAGAAATGTGTTACGTACTTTATTCCTACTAGGTATGTAATTATCACACTTGTGGGTTTCGAGTAGTCATAATTATTTGTGGAACTAAAACGTATGACTGTTTTACATTGATATATTATACAAGGTGCCCGGTAGTGAATTTGTAACCTTGAAATAGCATATAATAGACCTTATGGCCGTTCTAGAAAAAACATTAAAAACATATCCTGGAAAACAATACATTTTTTTTTTTAAATCTTATTTTACATTCTTTTTCAGTTATTTGTTGTTATAATATTGTACATTGACTACGCCGACAGAGAGGCAGTAAATAGTATCTAGAAATTGCACAGTATTTTTTTAATCGTATCATAGGTACTATTTGGGATATTTTTTTAATTTTTTTTTTTAGAATGGCCATAATGTCTTTTTAAATGCTATTTCAAAATTACCCATTCATTACAGGACACACTGTATTTTAACAAAACGGTTAAACCTAGGGCGTAGCACAAATGCGCAACATAAACGTAACATAAATTCGAACGGTTTTTGAATCGAAAATACAACTCTCATTTAGCATTTTGGTTAAAATTTTTAAGACAAGCACAATAAGTAATACTCAATAGAGATATGAGTAAAGTTTTAAAACTTAGTATGTACTGTAGAGGCTTAATGCCGGTGGCAACCTCATTTGGGACAGGCCGTTAAGCATTTGCCTATGGATACGTTAGAACACCAGCAAGTGTAGAATAATTTGAAATTTGACAGGATAGGAAAATTGTTTTATATTGAGTCAGTGCTAGAATAACATATATAATGTAACTTGCTTTCAATAAGCCATTAAATAATATTATAGTGCTCCGGTGTCTGATTTATCGTAGCTTCATTAACGACATTACAAACCGCACACGTAGCGATCTGCCTGGTACCCCAGCAGGTCGTTACAGTACCATCGCGGACATTTGCGGTGAACCACTTTTCGATCTTATCACTAAAGTAGTAAATATTAAAATCGTTCGAATTCACGTTTCGTTTACTCCGCGCGTCTTTACATTCCATTTCATATTTAAATTATCTCGTAGAATACTCACTGCTTATCCGGACTTTATGAAACAAGTCCTTAAAGATTTGAGAGTGAGATAAAACATGGATAATACTGTAGAAATAGATGAGGTGTTGCCATATGGTTCGCGGTTAACCGCTTTCACACTGCCCGTATACCACACGGATGTAACCGCGTTCTTGGCAGATGGCTACATACCTACATAGATAGATAGAATATTCCTTATTATGTACACCATAAAAATTACAGATATAAATGTAGAAATTTTACACATAGGGTGACACAATGGGCGGTCTTGTCGCTAAAAGCGATCTTTTACAGACAACCTTTGGATGGATTAAAGGGAGAAGGAGAGA
This sequence comes from Fissipunctia ypsillon, assembly GCA_947568875.1. Lineage (NCBI taxonomy): Eukaryota > Metazoa > Arthropoda > Insecta > Lepidoptera > Noctuidae > Fissipunctia > Fissipunctia ypsillon. The sequence goes on along the minus strand of OX387647.1, from coordinate 16,254,625 downwards.
CAAAATTGTAGGTAGTCAGTGGTGTACTTACGAGTTACATCTAAACATATCTATACAAATAAATAAAAATTAAGTGTCTGTTTGTAATATCAAAATAACAACTTTTTACTAAATGCATAAGTAAGTATAAACGGTAGGTACTTATAACAAAAAAGCAATATTTAACATTTTTGTCTGTCTGTATGCTGTCTGTATGTCTGTTTTATTCCGGCTAATCTCCGAAACGGCTGAACCGATTTTGACGGGACTTTCACTGGCAGATAGCTGATATTACGCGGGTAACTTAGGCTACTTTTATTTTAGAAAAACAATTAGGGTTCCGCGCAAAACAATTAAAACACATTAAATTTTGAACAAAACGTCGGATTTGAAAAATTCTTTTTGCATTTGGTAGCCCATTTCTTCAGGAGGATAGTTATAGGCTATTTAACATCACGCTATGACCCTTAGGAGCCGAGCAAAAAGAAAAATATCCGAAAAAACACTTAGTGAAAACGAAGTAATAGCGCGGGCGGGCGATTCAACGCGACGGTTAGCGATGGATCGGAGGACGAGGGAGTTTTATTAAAATGTGGATGTTATTTTAGTACATTGTGTATCTTACGACATCCATGCGAACGAAGTCGCGGGGCATAGCTAGTATACAATAAATACATACATACTATAAGTACATATATATAATTATGATTAAAGTCCTATAAATAAATCATGATTGAATAAAAACATAGGAACAGACGTTGTATAACATCTTAACAAAACCCTTTCCCTTCATCAACTTTTTGCTAACGCGCGAGATGTTCCCTTTTCTTCCAAATTAGTGTAGAAGAATGAAGGACATAATGTACTTCGATTAATCTAACTCAGTGAGCGACGCAGTAGTTAGGTAGGTTTTCTGCGCCAATGTGTGGATAAATCAAAGATATTGTAGGCTAGATGTAGGGCTCCTGTATAAATCACTCTGACATTTTCATTAAGAAAAGGAAAGTGACGACGCCATTGTTTTGCGGTAACGTTGAGAAGAATTATTGTTACATATCTCGGAGTAAATGGAAACATTCTCTTTTTAAAATTGAAGCTAAAGTACTGTCTCTTTGTAAATGAAATAGAATAATCATTCATATTAATCATATCGTATTGATTACTCTATTTAATTTACGAATTTAGATCTAATCTACAAGCTACAATTACTTTAAAACCCTACAATAATTATTGAAACGTAAAACACAACAATTAAATTTGACCCCTCTAAATAAGCTAAATTTCCCTTTCATAAGATTTCCCGCAACCCTTTGCTTATATACGATTCATCAAACATTTTCGTTGAGCCCCAACCATCAAATTTTTTAGATTGCAAAACATTGTTGTTGAATATGCCTTGAATATGAACCAAATTGGACGATATAATCGGTGTTCTAAAGACGTGATCTTCAAACCCCTCCGGTATTGTTCCGCTACGGGTCCCAAAGATACCTTCGCAAAACTATATTGTCCCCATATGTCACACGTCTGCTTTATAGGTTACTTTACAAGTACAAGAAAGAGATAAAAGTTTACGGTAGGTATGGCTTTATGAAAGCATAACTTTTATACATGACAATGAGATTATATTCTAGCATACAATAGATTTTAAAGATGCTTTCACAATTTACGCCTTGTCTGAATCTTTTCGTTTTTTATATCAACGGTAAAACATTAAGTCAGTGTTGTGCAGCATTAAATCACAAATAAATACCTAACAAAAATCTTTGCTGTCCAACAAAGACAAATAGAAAGATAACAATAGAAAAGTCATCGGAGGAAAAAGGTCACAATATATTACTTGGACTATCAGATCTCCCGTACAAAAACCGGGATCAATAGAGCTAGACAAAAGAGGCTGAAAACCTCTACCTACCCACTGTGATCTTATTTACTTAACACCCGCACAAATATGTAAGTACAGTTATTGTAGTTTGAACTAATGCTAAGCCACCAATGGTTGCTTTGCGTACGTTGCAAGGAACCTAAATGGTGACGTTTAACCAGTAATTATGTACGTTGTAGTGGTTGAAGTAAATGTAGAATTACTTTGTCGTCGTTTTCATGTACTAGTCATATAATAAATAAGCTACTTTAATAAGCCACTTGTCACAGTGCCAGCTGTTTTAAACTCAATGGCTTGGCGTGCAACGATGGGAAGGGGCCAGACGGAATGACCATAATGCCTTGGAAGTTGGATAGGCCTTTGGTGTGGGTTGCAACCTTATTGAGAGCTGTATATATGTCTGAGCCGTTTGAGGTTGAAACACTAGGGCCTTGGGGTCTCATTGAGTATTTCGGGATACAAGCGGTTGGTCGAGTCTTTACGGGACCAGAGGGCTGGCCTATTTTTAGCCCAAAGAATCAGCATTGCCATCCAACATGGCAATACTGCCAACCTTTTGGGCACTTTTACCATTGACAGCGATGTGGACGAATTTTTTGATGCCCAATGAGCTCTTCCCCTTTTTTATTTTTTAATGTATACTTGTACATAATATATACAAGGTGGAACAGGACGATTGACATTCCTTTAAACTACCTAAAGAGAATAATGTTCTTTACCTGTATACAAAAAATCAATGAAATCCAATGAATACTTTAGCCACAGGCATTTATTTTTCATTTTCTTATTTTTCAACATGATGTAGATCTGAGTCCGTAATAATAGGTAAACATTGCCGCCGCCGCGCCCCGCACCCTGCACCACACCGGTGGTCAGAGCATTTTCGTAGATAAAGCGTGTCTACTTTTTATGCAGTTGATTCTGCTATTTATTTTATTTGAAAATTTTAAATTTTTCATTAACTAATAATATTCGTGTTTTAAAATGTTTCGATGGACTAGTACTGTGCTCGTTTTAATTTAAAGTCGTCCGTCCAGATTCACATTGTATATCTTATATAATATAAATAGCTACCCAAATATTAAGTTCAGATATTTAAGAACAACAATATGTTAGGTATAACAATGTGGTATACCATTGTTTTCTTTTTTATAAATAATAAGAATAAGGAAAAAACTAGTTCGATAGGTATAGGACATATTTTATGGATACGACATGACATTCACAGTCATAAACGAAGACATCCGCCAGCCTGTTTATAGAACAAGAATATTTTATACATACATATACGTAGTTCATTGTTAATACAAATGTACAAACACAAAAAAAAAAAACACAAACAAAGGTCTCACAAGGTCTTTACAAAGGTTAAAGAACGAATTTGTTTGGATTAAAAATATTATAGTTCTCCGTGGAAAAATTAGGGTTTTCTTTTCTACGAAGCGCGCTAGTTGGTGTGATGAATTATTGGTTTTCTTTAAAAATGCATTCTTTCTCCTTTGTTATTTACAGTCGCGGTCTGGAAATGCTTACCACGATAAGGTTTATAATTGCATGCACACATGTACTCGTAGTATGTCACAAGTTCGATGATATTTATGTGATTTGATTAGGTAAAAAGCATCGATTTTTTAAACGTCCTCAAGGATAGATAGAAAACTTTTTTGGTAAAAAAAAAACGATGAAAACGATAAAATATTATCTGGCATACCTATACCGACATTGACGAAGTGAGATCGCACTTATTACTAAAAATGCAAAAATAGGAAGAAATCAACTAGAAATTCAAAATATATTTTTTTTTAATTTATTATTTAAATTTTATCAACCATTTAATGTTTAAATAACTAGTAGCAGCAGCAGCATCAGCAGCTATGACGGCATGTAGTCTATGTCGCATAGAAGCGGCAAGACGCGCGCATAAATCAGTCCCATTGATATCATCCCATATGGTGCATGGGGCACCATGTTATCTAAGGTTTCTTTCGTTCTGACAATCCCAGCATAAAAGCATTATGCCCCACCGGTGCACGTTGAACCACGCCATAGTAGACCGGGCCGTGTCTATCGGCGAATTATCCTGAAAGTAACCAATTTGTGAGAATTTTCCTGCAGGATTGAGGATACACAATACGCACAACAGGCAGCATCACCTCTTCCGAAAGCGACACATAATTATTCGCAGTGGCCCTACTTTCTGACGACTTCAGTTCTCCGTGTCATCGTCGTGACTCATCTAACCCCGTAAGTTGACTGTTATGCAACCAGATTCATTTTGAGGCACGATATGAGCTTCATCATACCGAATGCGATTATATCGCCGTAATCTTTCGCTTTGACTCGATTTAAAGTTTTTTCGTCGATAAATATAACAATCGACGAATCAGAATCAAGACATTGTCGCGCAAAATAAAGCTAAACTGTTTTGTGGTGACGTTTGAGTTCCACTTTAATAGCATGATGTCTGTAGTGTAGCTCGATGCAAAGCTCGTCGAACCGTCCGAGGACTTACATCATACAAAGCAGCAAAATTACTAGTTGGTGTAAAGCCTCTTCGTAATGTCGAACCATATGAGATATTTGCGCGGTGCTTAATATCGGCCATCGTCCTGAATTGCTTCTATGATCAGTTAAGTATTTGCCCTTCTCCACCATGACACCGAATCCAAAATCTCACGGTGAATCGAGATATATGGAGTTCTTGTGATATAAGCACTAATATTTAAGCCATCTTCATGGAGAAATAATATTTCCGCCCTTTGTTGCGGGGTTAAACTTGCTATTTTATTTCAACCAATCAATTTTATAATATTTCACATCTAATATTTTTGTTATCATTCTCCTGCCCCTATCCCAATTTATTTGGGGTCGGCACTACATGTTCGTTTCTTCCGTACTTCTCTATTAGTCGTCATCTCGGTAGTCACCCCCTTTCTAGCAATTTTCATCTTTCACACAGTCCATCGATCGTTTGGTCTTCCCCTACTCTTATAGGCTTCGACATTCATACTCAAAACTTTCCTCACGACATTCTTCTCATTCAAATGTCATAACAAATGCAATTATGTCAATGTGTCAACTTTTAAATTAATAAGAAATGAGTTTAATCATCAAAAAGTCATTAATTCTATTTTTGTTAGAATAGATGCATCACCACTATTAGAAAGTAAGTACCTAGAGAATTAGATAAAGCATTTTAGACTTTACTGCACACAGTGTGATAAAGAATCTAATTTTAAAACTGATGAACATTTGTCTGTTTGCCTGAATGTATACTGATAAACATTTTTAGACCGCGATAGGTGAAAAGATTTTAATAAAAGTGGTCTGTTCTAAGAATTGAGCAATATATGCCAACTCTAGATGATCTCGACTACAAGCAGTTGCTCCCTGCCAATCCCAGGGCATTCACTGAAGGATACAATACAGTTGCAGAATAACCCGTACACCATACGTCTCGTTGGTGTTTAATATTTCAGACCGGTATCAGCCAGCATAGATCTCGAAATGACAAACTGTCACACAGTATTCAGTTTTCAGATTACACAGCATCTGAATACGGTCAATACTTAGATCTTTTTTGCATGAGAATTTGCTCAGCAAAACTGCGATAGACAATATGATTATTATAATCATACTATTTTTTTTATATTTTTTATTTAAGATTAGGTTAGCTCTGGACTCTAGTCTAGGTTTTGACCGCGGTTTTGCCCGCGTGAATGTCGGAAAATATCCCACGGGAACGTACTACTGGTATTAAAAGTACCTACCCTATGTACCGTAATACTGTATTGGTTTACGCGGCGCACGCCAGAAAGCTCCCAGTTGCCATGATATTTTCCGTCATCTTCAGCAATCATCATATCTTCATATTTCAGCCAATTTATACAAAACCTTAACGAATTAGACACCTAAAAAACCTTCCTCAAGAATCATTCCGTCCATTGGTGAGAACCGGTCGAAAATCCGTTCGGTGGTTTTTGAGTTTATCGCATTCAGTCAGAAAGATACGGCGGAAGGACTATGTTTAGTTAAAAAGTATGCCCGTCACGCTCTAATAATAAATAACTTTTGACCGAGTGGACCGATTTGAATAAAAACTTATTAATAACAAAAAAAAAAAAAAAAACAACCGACTTCCAAAAAAGCACTACAAAGTGTAAAATAACTTTAATTTCGGAAGTCGGTGTCTTTGGTTTAGTATTTTCGTTTTTTGCCACCGACTTTCGAAATTAAAGTTATTTTTCACATTGTAGTGTTTTTCTTGGAATTCAGTTGTTTTTTTTTTTAATATAAATTATTATTTTCCACTTTTTAGTTGTGGTACTGTAAAAGTTTGATGCCGAAGGCGACCTTATGGTGTACAGCCTGTTAAGCAATTACCTATGGTTACATTCGATTGTTCAGACTGGTGTGGAATTACTTTCCAAGGATATGCCAATTGTTTTGTAATGCAGTCAGATAGAAAATAGCGGTGTCTTGCGATGTGACATTATTAAGAAAAACTAATATAAAACTTAAAGTAAGATTAAGCTCTAGTAGTGTTGATTTCCCCCCGCACACTATACACCAACACTACAGTACCTACCCCACCCAAATTCGTATACCACTACTTGCTCAGTAAATAACAGTGACAGGAAGTTATTATAACATCATCAACATACACTAAATGGAAAAAATACGTATTATTAAAGCAAAAACCACTCAGCAGAATTTGACCAAATTTATATGCGACCACCTGAGGAGTATAAAATAAAAACTTTGCAAAAGTCAAATGTATGTCGTGCTCAGTTGTGTCAAAAGTTTGGAAGGCCGCAAGGCGTAGTTTCATCAGGTTTGGACGCCGTCGCCAACAAATTATTGAATCAACCACACGACGACAGATCATTGACGAAATCTGTCTTTTGGCAATCAAGGCTACACATAACATACGACTCATACAGCGCAATTTGAAACGTATTACCATTAAAATCATTTATAGCCAGAGTGCATCTCATGACAATTCCAATAAGCCTAAACACGGCTAGGATACATTGTTTTATTACGGAGTTCCGGTGCCTACCTTCCGGCATCATCATCACATCAGTTCGATGGTACCATTTTCATCAGAGCCATTTATTCAAATTTACTTCATCATAGTCGTTTAACTATCGATCCATCAGGTTAAGCTACGCTTGCCGGGGTTGTCCGTGGATGGGTGACCATCTTTACATACCGAGACTCCTCCGTGCCTCGGAAAGCACGTTAAGCCGTTGGTCCCGGCTGTCATTCGCAGATCTTTGACAGTCGTTACGGGTCGTCAGAAGACCGAAAGTCTGACAACCAGTCTTACCAAGGGGTATCGTATTACCCAGTTACTGGGTTGTGGAGGTCAGATAGGCAGTCGCTCCATGTAAAATACTGGTATTCAGCTGCATCCGGTAAGACTGGAAGCCGACCCCAACATAGTTGGGAAAAGGCTAGGCAGATTGATAGTCGTTTAACTATCTTACCACAGACCAACCGCGGCCAGCGTAGCTTAACCCGATTGATCGACCCGTGCAGCTGTTATTACTTAGCCACAAGCCCCTCTTTTTTTTGGGTATAATATTTTTGAAATGACTTAAATAAAAGAAAAGCGGAACTTGGACCAGACGGGGGCGCGACCATGAAAATGTGTCATGTATCAGTATCCTTTATAAACACAACTTATTTTTATCTAAACCACGAGTGTTGTAAAAATAATCTTATGACGGCCGAATCCCACAAAGCCGTGCGTGAAAAACCCAATTTCATATATTACCTACCGCTCTGTTTTTGTCAACCAGCCTTCACTTAGTGTTTCGGTGACAAGGGAAGCCAGCTAATCAGTGAAATGTCACTCAAAGCTCAGGTATACATGTCCGTACGTTTTACAATTCTATTTATAGATATTCGTAACACTGTAAACACACAGGACAGGTACAGACAGGACAGGTTTAGATAGATATAAAGACATTTTTATCCTTAATGTTCACATCAAGTTTATTCCCCATTTTTATTTCGTGAAAAACGCTGAAACAACGTTAAGAAAACTTTTATCTTCTGACAATTGGACTTCTAAGTTGAAATATGTCACGCGCGGGTATTATTACGTTTTATCACTAAGTTTCGAACTAAGTTTACACCGTGCATTCTATGCGGCAACCGGCTCTTCTCAGCATTATTCTTTTTTATCTTATTTTGTGCGACACCCCGGATTCGTTCCATAAAGTTGGGCAGACTTTATATCAGTCGTTCGTAACTTGTAAACGTGACAACAAAAAAGTGACGCATGATTTTTTCGTATCAATTTTTTTGCCCATTCGTTGTTGTTCGGTGGTAAAGCATTGTCATCCATGACAAGCAAAAAATATAAGTCCATGTTATCTAAGTAATTCTTTATGTAAATGTAAATTTTATCCGAACCTCATGCATCGTTCAATTTGTTTTTAATTATGACTAATATGCCAAATAATATTATGCTCTATTATATTATTAAATACGTACGATATATTATTGGTAATTAATTGAGTGGCAGGTTCTTGGTAATAAAAAATTCAGTCGCATAAACAAGACTTAGTGACGAAATTCTGTAAAATTATGAACACAATGAATATTTTTATTATTATAGATTAGATTCCATACCAATTCGTCAACTATCGTCGTTTATCTTGAGGTTCATACCGTAGACCTTCTCTAGCAACAGACGTCTGCAAGTTGATAGATGTGCAGGACATACGTTAGTTTAAATTACTGCAAGTTTGGCGAATATCCCATACACTTGCAGCTTTACCCGCCGCTCGAGGAAGAGCCGTAGCACTCCATATATCACTGTTGCCTTGCCTGCCTGCACGTAAACCTACATTATATTAATTTATAGATACTCATTTATGTACCTACCTGTAAGAAGATCTACGTGCGAGAATAATAAGAGATTTTCCTCTAAAGCTTCTGTTAACTTCAGGCGCAAAGGCTGCGGGTATTTCTTTGTAAAAAAAAAAAATTTCTAATCAGGGAATGTACGTCTCTTACCTACCTCACCAGTACTCGTCAATTTGAAGTTCGATGTATTAAATTGAACCGTGCTAAAAACGTATACGACAATGTGTAAAGCGCTCTTTGTCAATTAGTACATCAAGTTTCACTAAGTTACAAATGCTAATGACTATATCTAGCCACTAAAGCCTGGAAAACATTTATACTTAGTCTACTTTAATCGGCTTATCCTTTAAAATAAGGGAACAATTCTAGGAAACACCAATTCCGATATTTGGTCACTGACCTGTATCGATCTTGAAATTCAGAGTATTAAATGATTACTTTACAAATTCCCGGTATCTCTCTATTATCTGAAGTATGGGAAATATAACAAGATAAACATTATACATTTTTTATTAACAGGATCATTTCCTAATGCTACTGCTGCTTGATTTTCATAATCCTTAAGGAAATCAGCTATCCGTTTACCTCCCTGCAATCACGATGGCCAATTCTTTGCCAGGAAACACGATCATCTATCGATGTCAATGATTATTTTTGTAGTTACTTTTGTACAAAACGGTTGTCCTAAGTCCACAAACTGTTTACAACCGACTTTGATTCCGACACCCAAGAAGGCCCGATTGCGATGCGACTTCGTGAAATCTATACGTATTTTAGCAAAATGCGAAACGCGATTTTATATTACCTAAATGTACTAGGAATTGGGAAGTCCGGGCGCTTTTTCGCGTCTGACATGCTTGTAAGTCCTTAAAAGATTTACTTTGGTCTATTGTCGAGTGCGATACAACTTCTTAATGTATCATTCTATAGCCATGTCTTTAACTTTTTACTTCCGAACATATTGTTTACATTGTGTTCTGAGACATCTGAGAGTTCAAAGAAAATTGCTGCATTCAGTCGGTTATCTGATTTATTTCAAGTAATCTCTAGCGAGGAATATGTTGAGTTAAAGATGTCATGCACGTCTTTTGGCGGCATATTGCGAAATATGATGAGATTTATCAGTTGCATGAACGATTCACCTAAAGATATGTTTCACTGCAGAAATATGCATTAAGTGTAGGGTTAGTGTTTTCAATGTTTATCCTTACAAATTATAGATTACAACATGATTACAACAATGTTATTTTGGATGCCAATCCGTTTTAGCACTCGAGAACCACTTATCGAATTTAGGTACCACTTTTCGACCTTATTACTATGGAAATAAGGTTCAAATTAGTTCACCGCAAATGTCCACGATGATACATAGGTACGTGATTTTTGTTTTTATGAATTGTCCTGTGCGTTGTCAGGCCAGGGTATATAATAATACAACCACAGTACAACTGTGTAAGTTCACATGAGCAAAGTTGGGGGTACAACTAGTATATGAAAATAATTAATAAAAAATTCTAAGAATACGGTTTCTATGATAACCTTTAATGCAACATGGAGGAATCTAAACTAGTTCTATCGACCAACACAAAAATACAGAAAATGGTCCGATTAAAATTTTACGACAAGTAATAAATGTCTATTTGAATTTAATACCAATTAAATGATAGGTACGGAATCATTCGCCATTGAGGAAGGTTACAATCAGTTCATTGAACCTGGTAACTTATGGTTTTCAATTCAAAATCTTCTTGTCAAATTGATCAATTTAATATCCCACGCCTTTTTTGGAGGTTTTAATGAGATAAATGATAACATTGTCTGTTGTGTTTCTTATCAAGGTAAGTTAGTTTTGATAAAACCTCTTTGGATGCATAATGCACACTGAGAGCAGTTTGGTAACTTCAGGACACTTCCAATTATAAAAAAGTAGGTAATTACTAACTAAATCGTTTTCCATAATTTAAAAAGTGTCATTATGTGCATGCTATGCTATTATGTGTATACAAAGGTTGTCTGTAAAAAATCGATATAAGACCATCCATTGTGTCCCTTAAGTAAGTTATATCTGTAATTTTTATGGTGTCCATAATAAAGGTCTGGTACCTATTTTCCTTAGGAAAAACCTAGAAGCGAAAGAAAAATGTGTAGGTAGGTAGCTACCTACACATATTTTTTATACCTCTTGGGTTTTCCGAAGCATCGAAACAATTTTAACAAAAATATATTTTAATGTCTTTACAGCATAATGCTACCTTCATAGCTTATCTTCAGATCATGGAGTTTGGTCTCCAAGTCACGTTTAATATGGGTTTATCTGTTAGAAAATTCTCCGTAGAGGTCGTGGTTGGAACACTTGGAAAAATGCCCAATAACAACAATATGCGGTGCCAGCTATGTATATTGAAAGTTTGAAACTTTATGCTGTCATTAGGTGAACGACGAATATGACAATTTAGTTTACGCTGTTGTAGTGTTTACAGCCCTTTGACATTTATTTTATTTATTTTTATTTATTTAATCCATTATGATACAGATTTACTTTCACATAGCACCTGCCAAACTGCAAAGCAATTTGTCGGCAGTAATTTTACCTCCCTGATTTTGCATCACCGTCAAAATGTCAGTAATCTTTATTGTCGTTATAATAAGGTTGCTATTGGGTTGGAGCTGTCAGAGGTGAAATTGCGAGTGCGAAGACTGTAATTCAATGCGTTTGTGTCGCACACATGCTGCGATTTGAGGTTTATAATCGGAGACAAAATGGATTCCGACGAGAAAACACTACTGTTCGATTTGCTACTTCGATGAAAATTACGTAAAAGAAAAAGAAAGTCATCAAATTTTGGGAAAATCCTTTATGGTCCAATCGATTACAAGAAAGTGAATATTTCGCACTGTACTCTAATAATATTAAAAATAATGAATCGGAATTTTATGAATATTTGCGAATGCCGGAGACTACATTTGACGAACGGCGTGATTGTACCTGTTGCCAAAAAACGCTAGAAACTCGCGACGTTAACGTCATCTGCGCAACGTTGGCGCTTTACCACTAGAAACTCGCGACGTTAACGTCACGTCTGCACAACGTTGGCGCTGCGCAGACGTTGGAGAAGCGCCAACGCTCGTAAAACGCCAGTGGGATAGCGGCCTTAGGCGCAAGATTAGCAACTCATCAACAGTGTTTGGAGATCCTCCAGTTATGAGCTAACTCCACCTTATATTTTGTTAGCCAATGAGTGGCGGTTTTAGGCATTTAAACCCGTAATTAAAAGTTACGCTTACGTCATTCTACGTCGTTGCAAATGATAATCCATGCCACTATGTTTTCGTTTTGTTATCAATAATTTTAAATCTTTCTAATTCGTTTCCTGTTGTTTTATTTTTTCCACTAAACCGAACTATTTTATTTCAGAATTTCACTTAACAGCTTAGATTAGTCCTTCAAGACGATATATATGAGAGCATCACACTGTCTTAAGCCCCAAGGTCATTAAGTTTAGGAGACGTGACATTTAGCCGATGAGTCCATCGCTGCGTGCGCACAACCCATGCCCTAGCACGTGCTTCAGTTTGAACACCGGCCAAGCGTTAAGATAAAGCCTTCTTTGACGTCACACAAACGTATATATCGTCACGACTGTTTCGACTACAGGGTTAGTAGAAGTTCTAGTATTGAATGTGTCATTAAGAATTTGCTTGCTTTCATTGAGTTCATGAAATGCTAACAAAATAGGCAGAGTAGGTCCTGTGAAAGTTATTGAAACTTTCTTTCATCTATCTACCTAGGTCTGTTATATTACAAAACCAAACGAGTGTCTAGTAGCACAACTTTTATTATGGGGCCTACCTGGAATCGTGAAAAAAAATCAGCTGTTTCCGACAATCATTTATGTTCGCATAACTCGTCAAAAGGTAGGAAACAGCAGATTTTATTTCGCGATTTCAGGTTTTTGTCCCATAGTACAAGTTGTTCATAATGATGAGTAAAATGACCCCTTAAGAGGTTGCGCGTTAATTCCGGGATATGTTGTATATTATGCCCTGTAAAACTGAGTTTAGTAAAAATATCGTTAAAGGAAAAACACAACAACGGAATCCGATATCCTGTGGAGGAGTAAAGGAATCTGACTTAAATGAATGTCTTTTAAAGTGGCAAACAATTACTACTTGATGCATAGATGCTACGCGTGCGTTTATTTTTCTAGGATACTTAAATGGATTGCAAATTATATATATAATATACCTACTAGCTTTTGGCCGCGGCTTCGTCCGCATGGATGTCAAAAAATATCCCACGGGAACGTACTACCGAGATTAAAAGTAACTATGTGTTAATCCAGGTTATAAACTATCTGTGTGCCTAATTTCATCTAAATTCATTCAGCCGTTTCTGCGCTAATCCGGAACATACATTCAGACAAACGAACAAAAATTATCAATCTGATACTGTCAAAAAATCATTCTGTCAAGCGTTTTCCCAACAATGTTGGGGTTGGCTTCCAGTCTAACCGGATGCAGCTGAATACCAATATTTTACATGGAGTGACTGCCTATATAATATCAACATAATACTTTATGCTAGAGATAATATCGGATTTTCTGTTTCCTGCTTGAGTTTCAGATTTCTATCGGATTTTGTAAATGTTATTTCTTTGTTTACTGAAACATTTTCTCATTTTCCTATGTCCTATTAGGCAACGCGTACAGCCCGATTCAAACTTTATGGCTGCTCGGAACATGAGGCGAGTTGCTGCGCAGTAACGAATTCACGTGCCAGCGGGGGTGAGGGGTGCGGTACTGCGCAGCGAGTAGCACACTTCAGAGCTGCCATAAAGTTTGATGCGTACTATAACATACCTACCTACATAGTGTAGCGAAAATTTAAAAGAAGAAAAACACAAAATCAGCTGCTCCCTACATTTATGTTCGCTTAACTCGTCAAAATGTAGGGAACAGTTGATTTTTTTTTCGCGATTTCAAGTTTGGTCGCATAGTAAAAGTTGTTCATAATGATGAGTATAATGACCCCTTAAGAGGTTGTGCGTTAATTATGTTACACCTTGTATATACTATGACTGTCTAAATTTTCCTCAAGACAGTATCCGGAGTAATGAAGTTATTAGCAGAACTAAAGTTGCCGATACAGCACTTCAGTCAAGAGCCTTTCAAGAAAACGCGGAAGGGCCGCCTATGAATGGACCAGCGAAAGCTACTTTATTTCCTAATATCAATGGGGTTCTGTCTATCAATAATAATCATTATCTCGATGGAACTCGTTAGCACGTTAGCTTTAGAAGTTCAGCAATGCATCTCTTTCCCTTTCTTTACATTACTTTTTTCTTTTTGTTTATTGATAGTTCCTTTTTACATATCCATTTTAGTACAACCCGCTGACTTCTAACTTAAAAAGAAAAGTGAATCGCGTCATAAACTTTTTTATACCTTTACTGTATTGAACCCTAAAACTCTTAAGATATTCTTTCTTTTATGGACTCTACAGGAGTGTATCTTTTTTAGGGTTCCATACCTCAAAAGGAAACAACGGAACCCTTATTATAGGATCACTCGTGTATCTGTCTGTCTATCATCTGTTTTTTATTTTTTTATTTTATTTATTTTATTCATACAAAAAAAAAACCTTGGACATTGCTTAAGACTAGGATACATAACTTGTTTAAGTAAAGGCCATACGGATAAGGTAAACCCTGACTCCTAAACTAGGTAATCCTGTGACTTAGGAGTCAGTGTTCTGCTGTCACTGTGATACAAAAAACTTTATAAGTTGTGTTCTGTCGTTACAAAACAGTCATAGATATTGCAGGTTACAGAGTATATATATTAAAATTAAAAACGAAGGAATATTATGGTATTGGAAACGACTTTTAAGGTGTATATGTGTGTGTATATTAGATTGAGGATATGTATGTGAGAACGATGGTGTGTATGTGGGGATGTGTGTGGAAATGCGTCTAGTATTGTTTCGCGTCTGCGTGAGGGTGTGTTCATGTGTTTGAGATTATGTTGAATATGTGCTGCTGATGTGTTCCAAATACAGTGAAAAAATTGCAAACAACAGTAGAATAGGCTTACATATTTATACGCCTACTGCTGGTGATGGAGTAGTTCTTCTGTACTAGCGTAGTCTTGATCCTGTAGCCAACTTTGTACTTTAGTCTTAACTTCATGGTGATTTAGCCCAGCTAACTGAAAGGCTTTGCATATATTCTTGTAAATTAATGTACTTTGAACGTAAAACTGGCGCCTAGCGAATGCAGTTTTGTGGTGTACTGACGGGCATAATTTTTTTGCTTTCTGTCTGTCTGTCTATAGTCTGTCTGTCCATCTGTCACAGCCAATTTGCTCCGAATCTAATGGACCAATTAAGTTGAAATTATGTGCACATATTAATTTTTGGACCTTAAACACGGAAGTGTAACGTTAATAAATTTATTTTGAATATGGGAGTTATTTTTGGGGGGAAAATAAGAAAAAAAAAGTTATGTAAACTATACCGTATGACATATCAAATGAAAGGGTTTACTGTGAGGGTTGTTTTGTTTTTTTTTTAATCATTTTGAAATAAATAGTTTCAAAGCTATTGAAGAAAATAGACGAAAATTTACCATACTTCCCTCCCCCTTATCTCCGAAACTAAAGCTTAAATTCGAAAAAAAAATACAGAAATTAGTTCTATACTTATAGATTACAGAAAAACTTAAAAGAAGTCTTTGGTTTAAAAATAACATCGTGAATCTCTCAATATTGTGCGTACACACTTACATTAGCAGTTCGTATGTATGGGATAACATGTTTTTTAACTACAATGTTAAGTTTGTTCATGGAATAATTATTCTTTCTCTTCTTTCTTCTTCCTATCTACGGGACCCTTCATTGTGCGTGGTGTGACACGCACTTGGCCGATTTTTATTACCTACTATCGAGGCACAAGATTTATTTTAAAGAGTTTTAACGAAATGAATTTTATTGATACACACTTAAATCTATTTTTACGAAAATATTTTAAAATTTATTCAAAACACGTTTTATCGATTCCATGTCATTGTCCGTTATTGAAGACTGCATAGGAAAAAAAACGAAAACAAAAAACTTAGTAAATCAAGTTCATTTATAGGACAGCAACTCAGTAAGATCAGCATCTACACCTAAGTATCAATCTATGTAAGTACATAAAATAATAATACAAAAAAGCAAATGCTTCTAAAAACTACAAGAGTTTAGTGAATTAATGAGACCTTGTCCGATAACTTACATGCGCCGATTTAAGATAAAAGATTGTCAACTGGACGAGTGACCTTTAAATTTTATGTAAATCATATCGTCTTTATTAAGTGTAGCAATATTTTGTGAAATGCTCTCGAATGTGAATGACATCTAATTTTGACGCCTTCAACCATCACTTGAGGACGTTACGAGAAAAACGATCGCCGATTCGTAGGAATGGTAGAAAGTAGAAACACTTAGGTTTTTTATGTCGTACAGTTTCGTTTGGCAACGTTCAAAGGTTCCATCGTTTATTTTCGGAAAAACCAAACTTTGCCGATTTAAATGTGACTGTTCTAATATGGGAGTGACGGGTCAATCAATTTTAATTTAGGTGGGAAGATAAATCACCAAGACCAAATCCAGATGGACATCCTAGCCGAGTTGCACTCTAAAAAAGACTTTCGGGACTTCTGGAAGTCTACAAAAAAGCTCAACCTTAGGCCTGGTTTGCCGGTGAGCGTCGATGGCGTGTCTGATGAAAGAGATATTGCTAATGTTTTTAAATCCCAATTTTGTGTCGAGCCAAGCAGTATTCCACCCTCTGAGGTGGTCGATGCTGAGTCACAGTGTACTGTCCTGGAACCAAAAGTTAAGTTCTCAGCTGCGGACATAGCGAAGACCATAGGGTGTATGACCAAGGGTAAGTCTCCAGGACATGACGGTCTCAGCATCGAGCACCTACAGAATGCAGGTCCCCACCTGCCACGTGTGCTGGCCATGCTGTTCACGTTCTGCCTTCGCCATTCGTACTTGCCGGACGAGCTGATGAAGACGGTCGTAGTACCAATTGTTAAAAATAAAACAGGTGATATATCAGATAAAACCAATTACAGACCGATCTCATTAGCGACAGTCATCGCGAAGGTATTTGACGGCATGCTTAATGCTCAGTTAAACAATACAATAACTTTGCACGATAACCAGTTTGGGTTTAGGCCCAAACTGTCCACAGAGACTGCCATACTGAGTTTAAAGCATGCTGTCAGATATTACACGGATCGGAGCACGCCTGTTTACGCCTGCTTCCTCGATCTGTCCAGAGCGTTTGACTTGGTTTCGTACAAAGTGTTGTGGAAAAAGTTGCTCGATAGGCAAGTTGAGCCTGAAGTTGTTAAAATCTTCCAGCACTGGTACGGGAACCAGGTCAATAATGTTAAATGGTCGGGAGCTCTGTCGGACTCGTACAGGTTGGAGTGCGGGGTGAGGCAGGGAGGATTGAGCTCACCTACGCTCTTCAATCTGTATATCGATGGACTTGTTGCCGAGCTCAGCAGCCGCCATATTGGATGCCATGTTGATGATGTTTGCTTTAACAACATCAGCTACGCTGATGATATGGTGCTGCTGAGCGCGTCAATAGGGGGACTCAGAGAGCTAATAGGCATTTGCGAAACGTACGCTCATACACATGGCCTAATATATAACGTTAAAAAGAGCGAGCTTATGGTTTTCAATTCGGGTTCTAAGTGTCCGGCGGAGGTTCCACCAGTTAGGCTATGTGGGGTGCCCTTGGAGCGGGTACATACTTTCAAATATCTGGGACATATTGTGACGTCCGACCTGAAGGACGACGCTGATATTGAGCGAGAAAGGAGGGCGCTGTCGGTGAGGGCGAATATGATTGCCCGCAGGTTTGCTCGTAGCTCCAAGGATGTGAAAATCACCTTGTTTCGAGCCTACTGCACATCTTTTTATACGAGTAGTCTGTGGGTGTCATATTTGCAGAAATCCTACAGCGCTCTCCGCGTTCAATATAACAACGCGCTGAGGGCGCTGCTGCGGCTGCCTCGCTTTTGCAGCGCATCGGGAATGTTCGCTAGCGTCCGCATTGACTGTTTTTATACCAGCATGCGCAAGAGGGCGACATCGATAGCGAGTAGGGTGCGGGGCAGTGGTAGCAGTCTTCTTACCATTGTTGCCAACAGGTTGGACGGCCCTTTTATGCAGCACTGGCAGGCCTTACACGCACCCGTATATCGGGCGTGGGGCAGGTAAAAGTAAATTAAAATAAAATTCCAATAATACGACAGTCATTTTTATAATTATTTGAAATTTTGTGCACCTACTGAGTTTATTTTGACATTATTTGTAATTTATTTATTTTTTTGACATTTTTAATAATTATTGTTTTTTATTTTTTATTATTATTTTTATTGTGAATTGTTCAATATTTAAATTTAATTAATTTCAATTTTATTATTGGTGTTTATTTTTAATGTATTGTATGTGTTAATTATGGACAGGAATTATGTCTGAAACAAAATGAATAAATAAATAAAAAATCAATTTTTGTTGGTGGATCGTCACATTTTGTTCGATATACAGGTGGTCCAAATAGTGACGTCTAGTGTTGCCCAAATTCAGTCTTGGTCTTGCAGTCTTGGTCTTGTTCTTGCGTTTTTGCAAGACCAAGACCAAGAACAAGACCGCGTATTTTTAGCAAGACCAAGACCAAGACTGACCGTGCAAGACTTGAGCAAGAACAAGACATAGCCTGCAAGACTCTTGCGTCTTGCAGCTAGGACTTAGCGCTATTTCACTGAGTAGTTAGGTGTAACAGTTCGGTGTATAGGTAGGTACGCTTAGGAATTCTATGAGACGCAAAAAACTGTATCAAAGAATATGAAAAACTGGACCTATGCGCATTACGACTAATACCATAAACATAGCGAATAAAAAAATATCTATTAAAATCAAACTGAGTGCATGCATAGTTATGTTTTAACCATCGGCACTTTGATAATGCGGCATCAAAGGTTTTGTACTTACTTCTCAAAGAAATTTGCCGCTTTTCGGAAGTACCTACATGGTTATGATACACGCGCCGGCGGCTTCTTTTGAAATCTAAAACAATCGTTGCCGCCACGCCGAAATCATAACATTTGTGACACTATTTGATTGCCGCCATAGGGCGTAGGTATACTCATGCAAAATAATTTCGAATTTTTTTAAGAGTACCTACAGGTGTTCCAAAGAATAAATAAGTTTCAGAGTGCTTAGAATGAAAATGAATACATTATACTGATCACGCAAGTAGTATTATGATTAGGATAAAATGGTAAGGATAGGTAGTAGATGTCATATTAATTCATTCTAGTAAGTATATATTATAATATTGATTACTTATATGGTTTTAAACTAATTACTTAGGTACTATTATTGTACATTTAGTCATTATATTTCTTAAGTTTTTACAAGAAAAAATAGCAAAAAAGTGTTCAAATATCACCCGTTTAATAAATATTGTAGCCACTTTTAAATATACTTGAAACGTGTAAAAAAATTCTACAAAACTAATAAAATAATATAAAAAAGCTTATAGATCATAAATGTTTATTAAGAAACAGTTACTTCCATGGAAAACGACATATAGGTCAGTTGATTTTTCGAATTTCTTATCAAATCTTCAGTTATTTATTAATCTGCTTGATCTTTACTATGGCTATGTTAATTCAAGCTCACAATGTTCCAATTCTAATACGTTTTTCTAAGATTTAAAGTAAACTTTAATAAATAGTAATAGACTAATAGGTAATTGCAAGACTTGCAAGACTCTTGCTGCAAGACCAAGACCAAGACCAAGACTGGGAGCGCAAGACCAAGACCAAGACCAAGACCAGGTGTATTGGCGCAAGACCAAGACCAAGACTGGCTAAGTCTCGTCTTGTTCTTGCATTTGGGCAACACTAGTGACGTCCAAAAGAAAAATCTGATTTTCTCATACCCAGAGGTATTCGAAAAAATCCCATTGTACGAGTATGTTCCGCGATTTTTTTGTAGTTTTCGAGTAATATATATTTTTTTAATTTTTTATAGTTTTTACCAGTGGAGATTTAAAAATTCATATCTTTTTTGTAGAGGGTACTTTCAGTTTTTTTGTGACATAATCGTCTTGAATGTTACTTTCCTACGTAAAATAATAAACTTCCTAACATTCCTGCAAGTTCTTCAAAAAGTATCAATAGCAGGGATTTAAGCTTTTAGTGGGATATACTCAAAGTTTAAATAAGCCGA
The DNA here is from genome assembly GCA_947568875.1 of Fissipunctia ypsillon. Classification (NCBI taxonomy): domain Eukaryota; kingdom Metazoa; phylum Arthropoda; class Insecta; order Lepidoptera; family Noctuidae; genus Fissipunctia; species Fissipunctia ypsillon. The sequence goes on along the minus strand of OX387647.1, from coordinate 16,234,578 downwards.
AAACTACAAAAAATTGTGGAACACACACAATGGGGTATTTTCGAATATCCCCGTGTATAAAGAATACTGAATTTTCTTTTGAACGTCACTATTTGGACCACCGTGTATTTCAGTTTTTCCGAAGATAAAAATATTATATCCGTATAATATAGATATTGTACGGTATACGTATACCCGTTTGAGATATTATCTCAAACGGGTAGGTCAGGGCCTAGCACGAACGCCAAACGTAACGTAAATTCGAACGATTTTAAAATTGATAATACTTGTTCCCACACAATATTTACTTAGTTTTTATTCATACCAATTGCTTGTGGTTAAAACCAAAATGCTGCAGAATAATTATATTTTCGATTCAAAAATCGTTTTACGTTACGAAATAGGTCCTAGCCTGGGATGGTTTACTGATGTTGCACTACAGTGTTTCTAGTATACATATTATTATTGAAAGGGAATACCAAAAAAAAAAAATGTAGGTCTAGATAGATAGAATACTCTTTATTATTCACACCATAAATATTACAGATATAAAGTAGAAATTTTACAAGGGGTGACACTCTAGGTGTAAACTCTTTTACTTTCTCGTCCTTCCATCCTTCCTACCAGTATGTGGCACGCTACGAGTCTATTAAGGCCACGGTACTTCTGTCACGCTAACGTAGTACCGCTATTTGTTATTTGCAGAGCAGCGATCTTTATCGTTTACATGACGATTACTACAACATGAATTCAGCCCCCCAATATGTAAAGCTAACTGTAAGGTCATCAGAAAAAAAAAACCACCGAAATGCGCATGAATTTACATTCAGATAGAAACTGACTTTTACGATGAAAGTTTTCAAGATATCTGAAATGAAATAGCCGAGTTAAATCTTAATGAAAGGAAGTCATTTCCATCATGAAATCTCTGCGCATAATCTAATTAAGGATCCTAAAGCGAACCAAATGAAATTAAGCCCATAAAATATGTCATATCGTGATGCTAAAAAAGACGTGCCGTGTTTGTAAATAAAACCAAGCTCTTCCTAAACTTTTTAAATATGTTAAGAGAATTAATTTGCTAAAATATGAAAGTCGGTGTACTGTATATTATTTATATGTTGGACAATATTGTACCTTGCTTACATAAGAAAAGTGTTCAGTTTTCTCTGTGTTTGTGTTGTGCGTACGTACAGGGCTCATAGCCCAATCCAGTGCGACGATATTCAACCGCATGCTCTCGGGATTTGTTAAGCGAGCTCTTGCTAAGTGCTTAAATAAACTTAAGTTATTACGAATTTGTAGAATTTTCAGGGCAAATGCTCGGTAAAATCAAGTGCATTTCTTAGAATGCATCACTTTACGGCTTCTACAATACGATTATATGGAAGAACTAATAAGGTGGAATATTTTCATTTGCTGGTTCATGATGAGGATAAAATTAAAAATTGAGTGCAGTTTTACTCAAAGGAAACAACGCGCTCCCTGTTACATGGGGCTTAAACATAACTGGCGAAATGTGTGTGTACTATTGGTGCACCTCTGCCTAACCCTTCGGGGAATACAGGCGTGATGTTATGTTATCGTGATAAATGAAACAAATAATTTGGCAATAGAACCCCTTACTGTGTATAAGGCTTCCGAGGTAGTATACATATTTTCGCGTCTGCATGTCACAGCTGTCTCTCATTGTCCACTAAATCGCTGTCTATCAACTTGATGCCATTGCTAGCACATATTCGAGTTGAAAGACTGTTTGTAAAATTTTATAGGTACAGTTTTAATTTTATTACTAACTATTTATTACCATTATATACCATAAAGAAAACTACACTTTAAAATCACAGGAAGATAGTACCTAACACAAAATTTCTGACGTGACGATATTATGACGATAAAAAGTATGGACATACGTCCACGTCAAAATGTTATCGTGGACGGACACTTAAAAGTGTCTTCATATATTTCCATACAGAGCAGTGGTGGCCCATAGGTACCGGCCCCGACTTACGAGTTGTAGGTCATGGGTTCGAACCCAGGCAGGCGCTTTACTTTGCGTAATTTATTTCATCACAACTGTGTTCAAAAACGGTCAAGGAAAATATCGTGAGGAAACCGGCATGTCCTAGAACCAAGAATTCGAAGACATGTGACATCTACCAACCCGCACTGGGCCCGCGTGGTGGATTACAGCCCACTCCCTATCATAGAAAAAAGGCCTGTATCCCACTATATGTTCTGTGATCCCACTGCAGTGGGAACATGATTTTGCTATATTTCCATACATTTTACTTTACTGTGTTATCGTGATGCCATAGACATTCACGATAATATCGTCAAGTTAGGAATTATAAAGACACCCGTTAGGTATAATTGATTAACTTTTTAATTTCATCCACGTATTAATCTACATTGGTCCATTTAAATTCGCAGAAGTCTGTCGTTGTATTCAAGAACGGTTTGAATGTGTCCTCAAACTCTTGCCACGAACAGATTCCTTTCTTGCATAGATCTAATAACGGCTTTTCATTCCAATAAAATGCGACTGCATAATCATAGTCGTCCTCTCCATTTTTACTGCATCTGAAAGTAAAAATACTTTGAATGTATCGTGTGTAGTGCCGTGATGGTCCAGTGGATAAGACCTCGCCTCTCAAGCATGAGGTTGTGGGTTCGAATCCGGGCAAGTACCTACCAGTGTGACTTTTTCAATTCATATCTACTTTCTGAGTTTATCTTGGACATTAATGAAATCGGTAAAGAAGAAACATTGTGAGGAAATCTGGACTTAAAAGTTAATTAATATACCTAAGTTCTGGAGTTCTGCATGAGAAGAGGTCTTTGCCCTGTAGTGGGCCAATAATAGGCTGATATTAAGTTTATGTAAAGACTAGCTGTACCTCGCGACTTCGTTCGCGTGGAAGTCGTAAGATACACTATATACTAAAATTTTTAATAAAACTCCCTCGTCCCCGACCCGTCGCGTTGCATCGCCCGCTCGCGCTATTACTTCGTTTTCGCTTAGTGTTCTTTCCGACTTTTTTCTTTTTGCTCGGCTCCTAAGGGTCATAGCGTGATGTTAAACAGCCTATAACTATCCTCGAGAATTGGGCTACCAAAAGCAAAAAGAATTTTAAAATCCAACTATATGTTCAAAATTTCATAGGTTTTCATTTTTTTACACAGAACCCTAACCATTTTTCTAAAATAAAAATAGCTGAAGTTACTCCCCGTAACATCAGCTATCTGCCAATGAGAGACCCGTCAAAATCGGTTCAGCCGTTTCAGAGATTAGCCAGACCAAACAGACAGACAGAAATTTTAATAATTGCTTTTTTATAAGTACCGTATATACTTTCATTGCATCTAGTAAAAAGTTGTTATTTTGACATTACATACAGACACTTAAATTTTATTTATTCGTATAGATGTATTTAACTACAGTTGCACAGTTTTGTTCAAGTGTGCATGTGGCAAACCGTGTAATACCGGTGCTGCCGTCAGTCTAGTCATTGAATGACCTCGTATTTCGTTGCACCAACAAAACAAGCGGATAATTTCTCAATAAGTACCTACATTTTAGAACAGCATTTAAAAACACAATGTATAAGAACCTAACAGGATATCGTGAGGGTCAAGTTAGAAGTCCTGTCAGTCCACTAATTACCCGGCGATTATAATAACAAGCTTAGGTTTCAATTATTTTTCTTACAACATAGGTACCTGTTTAAAACAGCAATCAAGTTACTAGAGAACGTCGATAAAAATGTAGTCCTCATTTTTCTATGTCTATCTCTATATGCTCCCATAAGAGGGTTCGCGTCCTTATAAAGATTAAGCCCGACTAATATCATATCCATCATTGTCGCATGAGTGAAATATGACACGATTTTCTTGCCGTCTCCCTTCTTGGCTTGTTCGAAGTTCCTTAGCAAATCAGCTAAAGGAATCTTGCCGAACAATTTGCTATACTGTGATACTCCATAACTATTTCTATAGTAATGTCTCAGATCGTCAATGTATTCAAGAACTTGCAGGTCTTCAACAGAGAATACAGCACACCACGGGCTAGGTGTATTCGAGATCCCGTTCCAGGTATAGCGACATAGGTCGTACATAGCTGTGATGTTTTCGTTTGAAAAAGTAAAATTGAGGCCTAATTTTCTTTCTACCCGTTCTTTCATCTGAAAATCAAAGCATTTTGATGTTTTCATTGATTGAAGGAACCCAGAAGACCTAGGAAATGAGTGAATACTTTGGAAAAGTGAGCTTGAAGTGAGCTGCCATTCTACTTAATGCTAAGAATGGAAGAAAAATAATGAAAGAATAACTAATGACACTATTGACACACACACACACTGGATTTAAACTATTGATTTTTACATAATAGATCGGCTGAACTAACAAATCTGAAATCCTGACCGCGTACACGCAAAACAAGCAAGTATGGTCACTTTTCTGGATGCGAAGTAGCCTTTAGACTGCAGCGGGACAGTCATTATTATAACAAGAAGATATTTTCAGAACGATTCTAAGAAAGAATAAACCAGCAAAGTTGTAAGGGTTTTCTGTACTACTTTGTGGCCTTTATGATAATATGTACACTTAATAAAAAAGACAAAACAACAAACACATGAATATGAATAAAACAAATGATTAAAAAAATAATAAAACCGATTGCAAAACACATAACTGAAAAGAGAAAGAAAAAGAAGGGGGACAAACAAAAGTTACACCATATTTCAGGTTATTAGTTTGTCCCCGCCCTGCAATACCAAAATTCTGTATGACGGATAAGGTATATCTCTCTAGCTATCGTCAGCCATATTTTAACTTCTGTAGATGTAGTGTTGATTATAGCACAGTAGAAAAACCGTTTGCAGTTCAAATAAAATTATAATTCACAATCAAATTAATCACACTGGCTATTCACACACTGTAGGTACACGACATAACTATACGGAACGTGCGACGGTTTCTAAACGTTTTCACTGCTCGATAGCTACCGACAAACTGTGCTTAACTCCGGTTGACCAGCGTTATGTTGTTGTCGATCGCCGCTTGGTGGTGCTGGCGTCCCGATTAGTGAAACGACGACTAACGTATTTCCAACACGGCCATCCTGCTTGCACACGTCCTCGAGTGATGGTTACCCTGCGAACAAATAGTCCACGACAGAATTTTGTTCCACTCGGTCACTCCTGACCTAACTCTAGATTCATCGGATCGAACTCTAGTTATATTTTCACCAAATCTTACTCTTTAGTGAAATCAAACGTGGTAAAATTAGATTAATCGAAAATACAACAAGCACTACCCTGGGCCATGTACATGACCCAGGGTAGTCAGGGTAGAGGTCATAGTCGTTCGAATCAACCTTTAAAACTCTACTGCAACAAAAACTGCCCAGCTTATAGAAACCCTCGAGTAAAACCTCTAACGCAACGGCTCTCCAGCCGACCAACAATCGCATTGCTCTCACATATCCAGCGCATGGATCAAACTCTACGGTCTCTCCAGACCCGCGTTTAACTCTGGCGGAGGTCCGCAGAGTTAAACGCCCATCGCTTACCCACGGACTACTTGAGTTGCCTCAAGAGACACCGATTTCTACCGAGCTATGACTACGTAATAACTACTAGTACGGTCGAACACAACACGGCCGATAGAATCCCTTACTCAACTTTCTACCACAACTTAAGCTAATTCATCACCACTGATGACCAGTGATAGGAATAGGTAGTGCTAATTTGCCTAAACTTCGAGGAAGGAAGTAACATGGAGTAGATAATACCTCCTCTAAAATCCCGGAATAATTTTAATGATGTTTAAATCCCGGGATTTAAAAACCACGAATTATTTATTGGACTTTATTTATAGATAGATAGAATACTCTTTACCATGTACACCATACAAATTACAGATATAAATGTGTGTGTGTGTGTGTGTGTGTGTGTGTGTGTGTGTGTGTGTGTAACCCTAAAAAATGTTATGATTTTATTTGTAACTACAAATAGAGTCCGATAAAAAATTCGTGGTTTTTTAAATCCCGGGATTTAAACGTCATTAAAATTATTCCGGGATTTTAGAGGAGGTATTATCCACTCTATGTTACTTTCTTCCTCGAAGTTTAGGCAAATTAGCACTACCTATTCCTATCACTGCTGATGACTATCTACTTCGACAGGTGCATGACCTACTGGCACTATCGTTACGCTACATAAGATTTGTACTGTGCTGAATACACATGTTTGACCAATACCAGTCATCGCAACAACGTTATTAACTCGTTTGCCATTTAATTTGGCTGTACAACTTTCCTTTAATAACAAGAATTCAACACCAGAATTGGAAATAAAACAATACAGCTCACCTTTATGTTCTAACGTGCCTGACAGTGGTTGTACGACGCAAACATCCACTCGCCGATCACTGCTTGCAGCAGGTGCTCCACCATCCAAGTGGATGCTGAGTGGATGATGGATTCTGGTGCTGAATCGCACCGGGCCGCGATATGTCCTGGTTTCCTACACTTGAAGTGCAGGAAGGGCTTCGCTGACGACTGTGGGACTGCTTGGCTAGATTCGAAAGACGTCGTAGCTCTTCTTCTGTCAATCGGCTTATAGTGAATTTTCAGAAAAGCACAAATCAGCCGTCGTGCACCATGTTCGCGCATCCGTATCTGCGTTGCCTGGGTCGAGCTCAGGCAGATCCACACGATTATTTGTTCAGGCACTTGCAGGACTTCACTAAGCGCTGGCATGTTTTCATTTTGTTGTTCGAACATGGCACGCTAATTGTCACTTTTCAGCGTTTTCATTTTGCACCTGAACCAACACTGATCCCAATTCTGATGACGGAGAAGGTGCAACTCTCTAGTTATCATCAGCCATATTTTAACTACTGTGGGCGTGGGGCATTAATTTATTTTACTATTTATGTACACACAATAAAACATATACAGATACGACATTATGAGAATTGAGTACAAAGGTACTGCTTATTTCTTAAGAAATTTCTTGCAGCAGACCTGCGAAAGGAGAAATGAAAAAGAAATGTAGACAATAGTGTGCGATATTAAGAAGAGAAGAATATGACTTGTGACGTCTTAAACTAAAATGTTAAATATACCTACACTGTATATATAAAGCATATATAATGCTTGTTTTTCTCTTTTCAGTTATGTGTTTTTGCAGTCGGGTTTTTTTTTATTATTTGTTTTATTTCAAGCTTTTTAATTTTATTAATGTATACATATTTAGAATTACCTCATAACTAGCTTTTATTTGATATGAATATTGTGTAATTTATGTTTAAAAAACGTTCCCCTCCCTTTTTTTGTATTTCCAGATTTAATATATAAATATTATATAGCCTATGTCACTCCCACAATAAACACGAATCTAACGACACCTTATATGTCAAAATTCATCAAGCCGTTTAGGCTAAGAGCGTGCCAAAGTAATAGACATACATATGAACATGCATAGTCTCAAAAAACATTACCCTCCTTTTGGGACAGTCGGGTAAAAATAGAACTCACCTTTAAATAGTCTGCAGTTTTCTTATATTCAAGTTCTTGGTGATAAACATCTGAATTACGTCTTACTTCTACTTGATATTTTCCACATGTTGTATAGGGCTGAAAATATAAAACTGTAAATCATCATCTGCCTAGCCTTTTCCCTACTATGTTGGGGTCGGCGTCCAGTCTTACCGGATGCAGCTGAAATACCAGTACATTGAGCTACTATCTGACCTCCACAACCCAGTTACTGGGTAACACGATACCCCTTGGCAAGACTGATTATCAGACCTTCGGGCTTCTGACTTCCCGTAATGAGTGTCAAAGATCTACAAATGACAGCCGGGAACAACGGCTTAACGTGCATTCCGAGGCACGGAGGGGTCTGGGTATGTTATAGATGGTCACCCATCAACAAACCGACCGCGGTAAGCGTAGCTTAACCTTCGATCGACCCGTGCGGCTGTTATTATTCGGCCACGAGTCCCTCAAAACCCCCTTTTTTAAACATAACACTGTAAATACATTCAAAATAGCGCTTTTGATGTATTTAACAGATGAATCTTATAACACTAACTTTAACTTACTGCTACAATCTGGTAATCATTCGTATCATTTTCTCTAACCAAGCTATTGTGGTTAAGACCTTCAACGAAGGCTCTGGCACTCTCTTCCAAATGATGGCCAAATCCTGGAAGAAATAAATAATCTTTCTCTTGAAGATCCTCTAGTAACTCCGGAAATGTTTCCTTTATCCTGCTGCCAATACGCGACAACTCTTGATACCCTTCAATTGAGATTGCATATGGTTCACCCAGCATGTCCGTATCAACTTTCCAGTTTTTGATATTCTCAATATCTTGCGCACATAGTAAACCGTTTCCAATTTCATAACTTGATACAATAAAATCTTTATATTTGAGAATGTCTTTCATGTCTTGTGCGTACTTCTGACTGGGAGTTCTCTTTCCGTGCCTCATTATGGCCCAGACGCTGACTGTTTTGCATCCTATACAATAATGAATAAGCATTTTAAAAATATGGACAAGCATGAAAATATTATTTATAATTATATTTATCAAAGAAAACAAAGAGCGCGTGTGATGGTAATTTCTGTCAGTGGAATTCATAACCATACAAAAAAGGAATACTCGTATTTTAAAAATCTATAAAATAACACCAAACTTTTCATGGAAGCAACTCTCAATTAATAAATGAGATCGCTCCACTTACATAAATATTCTGAAAAAATAAAGGTGGCATAATATGTCAGAACAATCTTCGAATGAAACCCAACTTACCTTCTGGTTTTACGTTAGAATCCCTTATATCGCCTCTAACAATTTCATATGGAGTTTTACTTGCAAAATATTTGTATTTGCACTCAGTATTCCAATAGCATTCTAAGGTCAAGACATATTTTGCGTAATACCAAAGCAGCACTGTCATTAATAAAAACTTCATATTGATAATCACAACAAAAACATAGAGGTTTTAAGAATAGTAAATTACGTAGACACAACACTCGACATTGACTCTCGTACGATAAATAAACACGATTTACATTTTCGTAGCTTACCTACTAACATAAACCTATTATGAATATAGTTTATAAAGGGTTTTCCAATAGGGACGGGTCGATGTTGACAGTCTGTGGCAGCCATACTATTTTGGTGGGATCTGTAAAATCTGTTGTATATTATGCAGTCAGTGATGCCAAATCACCATGGCAAGTTACACGGTTGAGCAGTATGTGCAAATGATAAAACTTTATTATCAAAATGAGTGTTCATTAGTGCAAACGTTGCGCGCATTGCGCCCATTTTACGGCAGACGCGGTGGCCCTTCAAAGTCCACTCTCCAACGATTGGTGACTAAATTTGAGACGACCGGTTCGGTAAACAACCAACCAACACCTTTACGTCAAAGGAACGCCAGATCGGCCGAGAACATCGCCGCTGTACGTGAGAGTGTTCAGGAGACTCCGAGGCAGTCGATTTCTCGCCGTGCTCAAGAACTCGGCCTTTCGCAGACCTCAACGACACAATCGACGTTCTGCATGAACGGTTTGAGGGTAGAGTTATCTCTCGCAGAGGTGACGTGAATTGGCCACCAAGATCGTGTGATTTGACTCCGCTAGACTTTTTCTTGTGGGGTTTTCTGAAGTCGCAGGTCTATGCCAATAAACCACATTCGACCGTTGCCCTGAAAACCAACATAACGCAGGCCATCGCTCGGATTCAGCCGGATCTATGCAGCAGAGTCATTAAAAATTGGACCTCTCGGATTCGTGCCACCATACGAAGCCGCGGCGGACATTTGAACGATGTCATATTCCATCCATAATGGCATAAATGGGCCTTTTAAATAAAAAATAAATTTCGTTAATATCTCACACACATCTTGTTTTATTCAATTTTAACATCGACCCGTCCTTGTTGAAAGACCCTTTAATTAAGTAGTTTACAAATTAAGGATAACATAAATCGTTTTAAATATTCATTAAGATATTTATACAAGATGTAACATAAATAACGCACAACCTCTTAAGGGGTCATTGTAATCATCATTATGAACAAATTTTACTATGGGACCAAACCTGAAATCGCGAAAAAAAATCAGCTGTTCCCTACATTTTGACGAGTTTTGCGAACGTAAATGTAGGGGGCAGCTGATTTTTTTTCGCGATTTCAGGTCATCCAATGTTCATTATATTTGCTTTATTAAGATAATCTAGCATAATCATGTCAAAGTACGCGCAGACGCCCTTCCGTGTTACGAGAAACGCCATTTACGTTTTTATTTTATTTATTTATTTAAATAGAACAGCCGAAACCAATTACACTATTTAAACATATAATTAGCAGCTACAAAGCAAAACTCACTTTATGCTTGTAAGGTTAGGTACATTTTTGTTCGCAGCGTCTAGCGACTCGAAGGTGCAGCCTATTATAGTAGTAGGTATAGAAAATTTTGTATGGAGTGATTTATCTGGTAATCTGTTCCGTCGCGTTGAATCGCCCGCCCGCGTTATTACTTCGTATTCGCTTAATGTTCTTTCTGACTTTTTTTTTCTTCTCGGGTCCTTAGGGTCGTAGCGTGATGTTAAATAGCCTATAACTATCTTCGAGAATTGGGCTACCAAATGCAAAAAGAATTTTTCAAATCCGACTTTTGTTAATAATTCTGACTTTTCTTTGTGCTCGGCTCCTAAGGGTCGTAGCGTGATGTTAAAGAACCTATAACTGTCTTCTATAATTGGGCTACCAAATGCAAAAGAATTTTTCAAATCTGACTTTTTGTTCATAATTTCATGGGTTTTAGTTTTTTTGCGCGGAACCCTAATTATTTTTCAAAAATAAAATTAACCTTTGTTACCCGCCGTCACACCAGCTATCTGCCAGTGAAAGCCCCGTCAAAATCGGTCTAACCGTTTCGGAGATTAGCCGGAACAAACAGACAGACAGACAAAAATGTTAAAAATTGCGTTTTTGTTATAAGAACCGGTTATACTTTCCTATGCATTTAGTAAAGAGTTGTTATTTTGACATTACAAACAGACACTTCAATTTTATTTATTTGTATAGAATTTCGGTCTTGGAATCACACGTGATTTCTTCCATTGTGGCGGATAGACCCCAGATTTTAGTGTTAAACTAAAAATGTTGCTAAGGGGCTAAATGAAAAATTCCTTTCCCTGTTTTATGAACCACGGAGAAATATTATCAGGACCAATAGAACTGTTGAGTTTTATTGTATTTATTCCGGTGCTTATATCACGTTGACACGACAAATGCCAAGATAATTGATCATTATATTCAATTTAGCCACTTCAGTCACTTATTTTTAATGGAACAATGCATAATGAAGGGTTGCGTAGTTGGGATGAATTTATCGAAAGAACAAACTCAAGTTTGTAGTTGAAAAAATGTTCTCCCATACATCGATATACGTCACGGTCAATTTTCCATCTGCAAATGTAAGTTTGTAATCGCAAAAAAATCTTGCGAAATTTTATGATTCTAGGTCAACGGGAAGTGGGTAAACCCTATAGGTTTTGATTTATTTGCGAGTATCAAAATAATTATGCGGCTTATATGCAATTTTTTTATTGCGTTGATTTATAAGCTTGATTTTTTAGAACTCCAAGGGGTCTAGACCTACATACGTATTTGATATTAATTTCAACTTGATACCTCCACGTTCCTGAGAAAAAGGGTCTTGACAGACAGACGGATGGACAGACGGACAGACGGACGGACAACGAAGTGATCCTAATAAGGGATCCATTTTTTCCTTTTCAGGTACAGAACCATAAAAACCTAATCCTAATTGTGAAAACACATCGTCATAATTATTATCCAAAGGAATAAATTTAACAATGTACAGAGGAATATGTTAATTTAAGTATTATTTATAAAGAATCATTACATACAGAACAGTTTTAAAAAGTTGTAAAGTACAATGTTTTGCTTTTTTTTAAACATTACTGATCAAATTCACAGATATCTGTAGTTGCATTCAAGAAGGGTTTAAATATGTCCTCGAACTCTTGCCACGAACAGACTCCTCTCTTGCACAGTTCTAATAACGGTTTCTCATTCCGATAGAACGAGATGTGGTGGTCGTATACATTTTTATCAGATATTCTGCATCTGAAATGGACAGAAAAAAGATTTCAATATAAACTTTGCTTTAAGGTAGGTAATATCACCTCGATTCGGCATTATAAATCGGACCTATATTAATAAAATTATTTATTAATATCTAAATAAATAAAAAACAATACCAGCAGCGCCACCGCTAATATATAATAAAAAAATGCTACGATGATAAAAATATATGATAACTTATTATTTGCATATTACAAACCTGTTGAGAACTGCAATCAAATTTACGCCAAAAGTAGATATAAATGTAGATCTCCATTTTCTATTCAAGTCCCTATGAGCCATCGTAAGTGGGCTCGCGTCTTTATAAAGATTGAGACCAACCACGATCATGTCCATCATCGAAGAATGGGTGAAGTATACGGTAATTTTCTTGCCTTGCCTATTCTTGGCTTGTTCTAATTTTATGAATAAGTCTGCCAACGTTATCTGGCTGAATGTGCTGCTATACTTTGATGCGCCATAACCGCTTCTATAGTAATGTTCTAAATCTCCAACGTATTCGATGATCTTCAGGTCCTCTTCAGAGAACACGGCGCACCAGGGACTGAACTTATTAGTGATCCCATTCGAAGTGTATCGACACAAATCATAGATTGCTATTATGTTTAAGTTCGTCAACGAAAAATTGAGGCCTAACTTATTTTCAATCCTCTCTTTCATCTAAACAAAAAGTATACAGGAATTTTATATAGGTACAAACAAGAAGAAGAAGATGTATAGAAATAAAAATAGCTTCTTACATTTAGGTATTCTGGAGTGTCCATATATTGAAGTGACATTTTGTAAGTATCTGGATTGGTATAAACTTCTTTTAGATATGTACGGCAGGCTCCGTAGGGCTGCAACAAAGTTTTCATTTCATTGGCTGTAGGTTGTGGGTACGTACCTAATTTCTTTAGAAATTATTTTTTTTAGTAGAAGTACACAATATAAGTATAAAATATTTTATATCATTGGAGTATCACCGTGCACTAAAATCATCGACTACATAAACTAGAGAATAAAACATTAGAAAGTAGTCCTCCCATACCTATTAACACTGTAATTTGAAAACATTGTATAAGACAATTATTTTAAAAAAGTAACCGTGGAGTTTCTTGCCGGCTCATAGGCTTCCATAGGAATCGACCAATTGTAACCGTGCACCTACATGGCTTCTGACGTTTCATAAGTAAGTTTATTATTTAAGTAAGTAAGTTTATGTGAAATAAAATTAATTATTATTTTGAATTTTATTTTATTTTATTGTTATTTTGAATTTTGATTGTTTTTAAATGGTTAAAAACACTTTTTTGCAAAAAATAAACTACCGACTTCCAAAAAAACACTACAAAGTGAAAAATAACTTTAATTTCGGAAGTCAGTGTCATTGGATCTGTAATTTAGGTTTTTGGCACCGACTTTTTTTTTTGGAAGTCCGGTGTTTTTTTTTTTGCAAAAAAAGTTTCTTATTTTTCACTTTTTAGTGGATTGGTTTGTAATTTATCTAAGTTACAATAGCCAAATAACTACTGCTTATCACCTTTTACAAAATATGTGACGAGCATACATTGCTTAGCAAACATATTAAAGTAATCGAATCGCAACCCGTGAAATATTTATTATTGATTAGTTCCGGTAGCCATCTATGGTCTTCATCATCAGTTCCACTTCACCAAATGGTGCTCTCCAAGAGCAAATGCACGAGTTACTATAAAAAATATCTAAATCGCTATAGGTGTGCCTTTAATATTTGAAGAGATCTCTCGATTTCTCCAGAATCTCATCATCAGATCCTGACCTGATGACAATGGGACCACTTGAAAAGTATACCCTTTCAAACAAAAAAATATTTTTCCGAATCGGTCCAGCTGTCTTCGAGTAATCGGGCAACACACAAAAAAAAAAGATTCCAGCGAACTGAGAACCTCCTCCTTTTCATGAAGTCGGTCAAAAAAAAAAGTTTTGACGAACTGAGATCCTCCTCCTTTTTTAAAGTCGGTTAAAAATTATAACGCAAGCTGTAGTTAAAATAAATTAACGAGCGAACATCGGTGACCGAGCTGGCCGTCCTTAACTACAAAGTGGTGGAGGAATATGCTTGAATTGATACAGGTTGTTCTATAAGTATGTTCTTTTAGTAATAGTTAATTATTTTTCCTATTTTTGTTTGTGTTATGATATTGTTTGGTATTATTTTTGCCCCATTATGTAAGTATGTTTTTTCTTATTTAACTAGCATTACGCCTGTAATCCCTGAAGAGTTAGGCAGAGGTGTACCTATAAAATCATACTTCGCCAGTTATGTTTAAGTCTCATGTAATAAGGGGCGAGCCTATTGCCATCAACCGGGCACAATTAAACTCAAACTCAAAGCATTTATTTCAATTAAACCAATTACAGGCACTTTTGAATTGTCAAAGAGTCGGTCAGTTAGTCAGAAAATTGAAGCTAGTCGCCCATTCCAAAACGTAGATCTCTATGGAGAAGAATGGGCAAGAAACTCCATGGACACTCTTTTAAATCAAAATTGTTACAAAATCCTGGGTACATTGTTCTTGTTGCTTCTATATGTGAGAACAATGTAAAAAATAGATAATTAAAACAATTTAAAATATAAGATTAAAAATAAGCCCTGGCAGCTAAGAGATGACCAGTCTCCACTGACGGCGCCCGTTCACGAACATGACGCGTGGATCAGCACTATCCAGCTCAACCATTTTGTAGGGAACCGAATGATCCAACACACGCGCCACCATCAGCGAGACATTTAAGTGAGCATAACATACTCTCAACTGCCATACTCTTTCAAGTCAATACCTACATCATAACATAAAACCGCTCCATGGTAGTCACATTTACAAAATTGAAAAGATGCTTCTAATTTATACAAAACTATAGTTTGCAGTGATTGTAATTAAAAGATTAGTAAACACTAAATCTATAGTCTATATATAGTCAATAAGTCTATAGTAATAACATAATGTCAGAAAAAAAGGGGACGCATTTCTCCCAAACAAAAAAAAAAAAAAAATTAACAAAGCCCAAGTGGCTGTGGAGCAGGACCAGCATTTAGCCAAGCATTAATCCAGACTCCGGGCTGCTACTGAGAAATTCCTGACGGGAAAACCCAATAACACTTTGCCTGACTTGGTAATTGAACCCAGGACCCCATGAAATTGTTTATTCTGTAATAGTATATTGGAGTCACTTTTACACGTCATATACAAGGTGTAACAGGAGGATTGACATTCCTTTAAACCACGTGAGAATCGTGTTCTTTACCCGTATACAAAAAATCAATCAAATCTAATCCAACTTTAGCCACAGGAAATTATTTTTTATTTTTTTTATTTTTCAACATGATGTAGATCTGAGTCCGTGATAATAGGTAAACATTGTCGCCGCCGCGCCCCGCACCCCGCACTGGACCGTTGGTCGGTGACTTTTCGTAGATAAAGCGTGTTTACTTTTTATGCAGTTGATTCTGCTATTTATTTAATTTGAAAACAGTTTTTTTTAAATTTTCCATTAACTACTAATCTTCGTGTTTTAAAATGTTTCGATGGATTAGTACTGTGCTCGTTTTCATTTAATGTCGTACATCCAGATACATGCTGAAAAAGTTAAAGCTAGATGGAGTCGACATTTCCTATCTGACTACCCGTGAGAAGAATTACAACATTTATATAAATTAGAAACGAAAAAGTACCTAGAATTGAACCCTGTGGAACGCCCATAGACTGCAGATCCTGCAGATCTCTGGCCATTACCAGAACATGCTCAAGCATGCCACAATTGCGGCGATAAGTCCCCTCTTTGAGGAGTGATTGGAGAGGCGCCACGGCGTCTTCACTTTCAGCCTGACGCAGGTCCTCACCGGACACGGTGGCTTCGGGAGGTTCCTGTTCCGGATAAGGTGGGAGGAAACGCCCGGGTGTTACCATTGTGTGGACACGGTGGAGCATACGGTGGAGGTCTACCCGGCTTGGGCGGAGCACCGCCGCGTCCTCGCAGAGGCGATCGGCGGCGCGATGTCTCGCGTCCGGCCCTGGTCCTGGCCATGGTACGGAGTGAAAGCGCATGGGAAGCAGTCACCTCCTTCTGCGACGCAGTAACGCTCGCGAAGGAGGAGGCAAAACGCGTGAGGAAGAGGCAACCTTTACGCCCTCACGCCCTTAGTCGCTGCAGGAGACGCCGGGGCTTCGGGAGTCGAGAGCCGATTCTAGGCCACTGTAGGCGCGGACTTGCGGACGGCGAGCAATGGGTAGCTCACCATCCGGTAAGGACCAGGCCGGGTCGACAGCGCGTTGTGATCCACGCGCGCCTCAAAGACATGTTAGCACTAAATGATGGGGTCCATTAGGGCCGATGCTTGCCAGGGTCGCGGGATATTCGAAAGAGTTACCGTGGCTCCTGGCACAGGCAACTGAAAGAACACGGGTCGGTTTTAGTCAGAAAAAGTCTGACTCCGCCCAGAGCGGATGAAGTTATTTGATGATTTCCCACCCAAAAAAAGCAGTATGGCTTTGCGACCACTAGGTCAACGAGGTAGTCCCTCTTATTTGATTATATTTTCATTTTTATCTTTTTTTGTCTTTTCTTTTTGTTCACACATGCGATAGAATGTGTTAGTTTTTTCATAATTTTTATAGGTCTTTATGATTAGGTACTCAATTCATTTCCATTGATATAAATAAGTAGAATATCAATTAACAGATAATAATGGAGATAATTTAGGAGTTAGAGGTCAGTGTGTGACATGTTTTTATAATATTATGTGTTTGAATAGTTTATCTTTAGCTAAAGTAATTAGCAGATTGCCGTTTTATGTTAAAGTAAAATAAATAAATAATTGTGTTCAAATAGCAACTTTGGTTTTATTAACTTTATAATTTAAAACATTACCCAGTGCCTCGCTGATGAACTAGTAGTGCATCTATTGTACAGAAGGCAGGACGTCAGTTGTGACCAGCCCTCTTATTCCACAGCCTCTTATTCTATTGAATCAGTTCAAGGTCAGAGTGTAACTGCCGACATGTGGTCGACTGTACTCACCATTTATTGTGACAAAGCATGTGAGATAGGCCACACGTCTGTGGTAACAAAACCAGTATAAGCTGGCTTGTTATTTTTCCGTACTGCGCTAGGTCAAGGTCAAACTTTTACCAATGACATGCGGCCTACTGTAGATACATAACAATGTAAAAACTTGAATAAAGCTGGTACTTACATTCGCGATGCTGACATTTGTTTCAGCTTTCTCTATAAACAAGTCTTTATAGCCAAGTCCTTCAATGAAAGCTTCTGTCGAGACTTCGCCACGAGGACCAAACGTTGGACGAAAAGAATACTCTTCATCATGAAGATAATTAAATATCTCAGGTAGAGCCTCTTTCAACCTGCGGCCAATACTAACCATTTCCTGATAACTTTCGTTCATAATTTTATTCGGCTCATTAATAAAATTGCTATCAATTTTCCATTCTCTAAAGTTATCTACATCTTGAGCGCATAGCGAGCTATTTCCGTTGTCGTAGCTCGATATAATAAGGTCTTTAAAATTAAGGACCACCTTTATTTCTTTTAAGAATTTTGTTCCAGGATTCTTTTTTCCGTGCCTCATTATGGTCCAAATACTGATTGGCTCGCACCCTAATAAAAAAAAAATATAGTTGTTATTTTGAATTCTGCCTATCTACGACGTAGTCCTATAAAACTAAGGTGAAGTGAGTTCACCTAAGTTTTCACGATGAGATTTTCACAGAATAGACCGGCAGAATATATTTTCGTAAAAGAAGGGATAAGCCAAAAGGAGCCTCTTAAAAACATTACACGCACTGCATAATCAGCCTATAATGTTATCACTGCTGGGACACAGGCCTCCTCTCTGTGACAGGGAGTGGACCGTAATCCACCACGCGGGCCCAGTGCGGGTAGGTGTTACATTCACTGCATAGAGATAATAACATAACATCACGCCCATATTCCCCGAAGGGTAAGGCAGAGGTGTACTTATAGTTCAACCACGTTCCGCCAGTTATGTCCAAGTCCTAGGAGTATGTAATACGGGACGAACCTATTGCCATCAACCGGGCACAAATCTAAACTGCTACTAGAAATTTCCTAGTTGAAAAAACCCAATAACACTTTGCCCGACCTGGGAATCGAGCCCGGGGCCTCAAGCTCAGCAGTAGCACAAGAGATAGTCATACAATATTATGCTTTACTATGGGAAAAATAATGAAATCAAAGTGTCATTAGCCAATTTTTTTGTCGGAGTATTCTTGGGATTTACCCAACTTACCTTCCGGTTTTACGATCGAGTCCCTTATGTCTCCTCTAACATTTTCATAAGAAGTTTTACTTGAAAAGTATTTGTACTTGCATTCAGTACTCCAAAAGCATTCTGTGGGCGTAACATTTTTAATGACAACACTAACGAGCACCGGTATAAAAATTAAAACCTTCATTCTGATTATTTACGGACGTTCAAGTTTTACGATGTATTACACCAAGTTGGCTCATGCGCAACAATATAGAACACACTCTATGACACAACATTCATCTATAGGTAACACTTATCTTCATAATAAGCTAGAATGTAATATTTTGTATATTTAAATAGAGTGGATGTTTCGTGTTGTCTGTAATAATTCAGCTAATTATTAAGTCAGCAGATTCTGGTTTATTATGCAATTTTATTATTCTTATTTATCATTGCTTAATTAGGAATATTTTACTATTTTGTTAATCAGCATGAGGCATAATCAACGACAAGTAACACACATTTTGTGTATCTCAATTGTTGCCAGCTATGAGCTGCCGTATGTGTTGTACTGTGAGAGGTGAAGTATTTAATTTTTAATATTTATAAGATGTTTTAATATTTGTAACTAATAATCTCAATTCGTCCTTGTAAGAACCATTCTAATGTAAGTACAAATAAATAAAATTGAAGTGTCTGTTTTTAATGCCAAAATAATAGCTTTTTACTAAATGCATCTGAAAGTATTTATGGTACTTATAACAAAAAACACAATTTTTAAAATTGTTTTCTATCTGTCTGCTTGTTCCAGCTAATCTCCGAAACGGCTGGACCGATGTCGTCAGGACTTTCACTGGCGGATAGTGATGTTATAAAGAGTACTTAGGCTACTTTTATTTTAGAAAAAGAATTAGGGCCCCGCGCAAAAAAATTAAAACCCATGCAATTGTGAACAAAATCTGCACCCTATTTGCGTAACACACTATTAATCGGAATCTGAATCATTTTGAAGCAAATTGATAATCCATTGCTTCATAAGTTCGAAAAATGTGTCTGCTCAACACGTAAATAACGCAATGAATGTTGTTGAACTGTCAAAATGAAACCGATTCCGATTGATAATGTGTTACGCAATTGCCCCGCCGATTCAAATAGGGAAGTATTCCCGTGGCTTCATCCATGCGGGCGAAGCCTCGGGCAACAGCTAATTACAAAATAAAGTAGGCATCCGAGGTAATACAACATGCCCACCGGTAAGGGGAAGTTACGCCAAACCTGTATTTTGTAGGCAAAAAGCGTGAGACGCGCGACCCCGCGCGTGTCAGAATTAAGTACTTAGTTCGTTTTCTCTTAATTTATTACAAAACTATTGATTTCCAGGAAAATATTCATTAAATTAACATTACAATATTTACGATTATCTTTTAGTGCATGCAATGAAAAACGGTTTTGAAATCGAAAAAATCCGAAACACTATGTTTCGGATTTTTTTATGTTAGCTTTGTAGCCTAGTTTCTGTCATACCTATTTGATAGTAGTTATTTATCCAAAACTCGATGTGCCATATGAAACGATATAGGAAGAAATAAATTTACATAAGTATTATCTTCTTCTTCTAAGGTTTATGACAGAATTAAACCGCCCAATACCGGGTTTACTATTATATTTTCTTGCTTAGATTCACAACCAAATGACCCAAGATTCAAAACCAATATAAGCAATTATCTATTAATTTAAACGGCAATTTTGGTTTCCTAAAAATAAATTAAGGTGCAATGTTACAGCCATGACAACTGAGAGATGAATTGCTTATTTATTATCATTAATTAATTCACCATAAAATGTTATTGTAATTTTTATTATAATGAATAGTTATTGCTCATAAATATGTAATAAAACATACATATTAACGTAAATATGATTAATGAGGGTAAATTACCTATATTGAAATTATAAAAAACTTAAAACATATTTTTCCACTAACTAACGAACTAACTAACTATACAAATAAATATACAAAACAAAAGGAAACTTTGGCGTCGAAGTACTCGTCCGCATCGCTGTCATCCGGAAACGTGCCCAGAAGACTGGCAGCGTTGCCACGTTGAATGGCAATGCTAATTCTTTGGCCAAAGAACGAGCCAGCCCTCTGGTCACGTGAAGTGTCGACCAGTCGGCGAGAAATTTCCTTAAAAAGAAGACGCGCACTCGGGCCCCAAGACCCGGGCGTTTCGACCCCAAACATCCGTTCACAAGCTCTAACCTCACCCGTTTGGTCAGGGTGCCCTAGCTTAGTTACTGTGACCATCTCGGCTCGCGCGTGGTTGGTCACAGTTCTAGCTCGGGACGTAACGAAGGCCATCTTAGAAGAGGCGGAGTTGTGGAGCTTGATCTCCGCGGAGGCAGAGGTTATTGGAGGCGGAGGCGAAGGTTAGCGAAAACGGAGGTGAAAAAAAAAAGATTCATTATACATTTACGAAAGAAAAAACTACCTATTTGTAATCAAAATTTAAAAGGGGCGAACTATATTTCACAAAAAACAGTTTTGCGGCTGTGTCACCTTCTAGGCGATTTCTTAATTAAACCAGCTCCAGTAAACAGTTGCTCACTGGCAATAAACCTGTTAACGGTGGTGACATATGAGAGCGAAAACATGAAACTTTGAGTTATATGTATAAAGTAAAAAGTTTATTGTCACAAATGAGAGCATTCAAAAGAATTTGGTACATAGATACAGTATTATTATGTTTGCTGTAGGTACTGAAACTGATATCCAAACTAAGCCAGGACTTGTATTTTGGGAGCCAGTCCTCAAACGTGAAGTATTATAGGGAAATCGTGTCAACGTGAATGTCATGACGTAAATTATTAATAATATAGCATATTAGTTTATACTTGTGAGTGTGGGTGCGAACGCGCGTTTACGTGTTTTGTGTTCGTGTGTGAGTCTCCACTACATTTATGGGTTTTCACTTAGTTAGAGTCAATTTTACTTATTAAACCTCTGTTCCAACTCTATTAAAAACTTGCGGATGCGGAGGTATGATTTCTTGCGAAGTTCCGCATTTGCGGAGGCGGAGACGAAGTTCCGTTACAACTCTAGTTCTAACCTAACGTAACCCATTTGGTCGAGGTGTTCTAGCTTATTACTACGACCAACTTCGAGAAATAGCCGGTGTTATAAAGAACCACATTTAATAAAGAAAACCATACATCAACCATAAAGTTTTTACAGTCACATTTATTTTAAAAAAAAACGAACATAATTAGAAGTTCAATAAGTATTTTAGAGCAGCAATTAAATTTCCCAAAACTACTTTTTGGAAGCTGAAATTGGTGTTTTTACATCAGATTCACAAAAATCTGTGTTTGTTTTCAAGAATGGCGACGGCTGACCTTTAAATTCTTTCCAAGTGCATACTCCTCCATTGCAAATTAACTGCAATATTTCTTCATTCATGTAAAATACAACATTATAGTCGTCGGGTCCGTTAATGCGAGTCCTTCCATAGTTTTAGATAACCAGTCCACTTTAGCCATCCAAACCCATAGCCCAATATTTTTTTTTCTCCATATCCTGCAATAGTCCTACACCAACCGGGAGTTGTCCTTGGGTGCACTTGCATAGTACGCACAAGGATAATCGTCGGTTGGTGCCTCATTTCCATTGAAAGCGTCTAACGGGCCTCTGCGAGTTGGCTTCGGCCCCTCATATGCCTTTCAAAGGAGGAGCTCGTGGCTAAGTAATAACAGCCGCATGGGTCGATCCATCAGGTTAAGCTACGCTTGCCGGGGTTGGTCCGTGGATGGGTGACCATCTTTACATACCGAGACTCCTCCGTGCCTCGGAAAGCACGTTAAGCCGTTGGTCCCGGCTGTCATTCGTGGATCTTTGACAGTCGTTACGGGTCGTCAGAAGCCCGAAAGTCTGACAACCAGTCTTACCAAGGGGTATCGTATTACCCAGTAACTGGGTTGTGGAGGTCAGATAGGCAGTCGCTCCATGTAAAATACTGGTATTCAGCTGCATCCGGTTAGACTGGAAGCCGACCCCAATATAGTTGGGAAAGGGCTAGGCAGATGATGATGGGTCCGTTAATGCACCTGTAACAACATTTAATAGGCTAATAGAATCAAGATCATTCATGAAATGTATGCTTCAAAAGATAAAGTGATAAATGAGTTAGAATAGGATAGATAAGAATTATTTTAGTCATCATTTTAGTTAAAACTAAGTTTGCTGTTACGAAGTTTTAGTGTGATGTGTAACTAAATTGACAGACGTGATAACAATTAAAACCGGCGGCACTGTATTCTTGCGGCCCTTACAACAATATACGTAGTATGGCGTCTGTTTTCTCGCATTTAGCAATCATTACTAACGGAAATTCATAAAAACGTGTAAACGTCACCAGTCATCTCATCGTACAGTGCCGCCATTATAATGATCTCTAATAGTCCTTTCACAGTTATTTATCTCTGACAGCAACCCAAATAACAACCAACCAGCAACTAGCAACTAAAGTAAAAATCAATGTGATTTAAACTGAGAGGTAACTTATCTCTGACAGAACTGTAATATTTCGTGAATCTGTGTATGTAACCGAGTTGGAGAAATATTGTATGACTTTGGCGTCTTTAAATAATGTTACTTTTCTTCCTCATGGAGTTGCAATCAAGATACTGATACTAACTTGTTAAGGACGACTATTAGGTTGGAGGAAAATACTGAAAGTTTGCTTCTCCTCCATTTATGATCGGGGTTATTCTGAAAACCAGTTAAGAGGGCATCGTCCTTGAATAAATTAAGAGCTGTGTGCACCATCGCCATCACAGTAGTATGAGTGAGATAAGCTGTAATCTTTTTGCCCTTACCTCTTTTCTCTTCCTGAAAACTTTAAGTAAGTCGGTCAAAGTAATCTGGCCAAGTAGCTTGTTCATGGGTGTTCCATAACTATTTCTGTAGTAAATCCTCAAGTCCTCTACATACTCCATAACGCCAAAATCTTCAGTCGTAAACAGCGCACACCATGGACTGAATTTGCTGGTCTGCCCCAACAAAGTATAACGACACAAGTCGTACAAAGCCGTAATATTAACGTATCATCGTCGTATTATCGTATCTGTTATAGGATATTTGAGGCCGAGTCGTTTTTGGATCCTCGCCTTTGACTGAAATTCGGCACAAAATTATTATAATTGCTACCAAAAGACCTTTACATCAATATTTTTAAATGTTTTCGCAGAAAAGTATGTATATAGTAGTTCCAACTACTTACAGCAAGATATTCTGGGGAGCTCCAATATCTAACAGATTCTATGTACGTTTCTGGATTATTCTTCACCCCGTTCAGGTATTTACTGCATGTCTCAAAGGGCTGAAAATTGTAATTATCAAACACAACTGTAGAAATGAAATGGAAAGAGGAAGGAAGGTGACAATATGGGTATGGGTAGTGCTCCTACGGACAACTGTGGGACAGGCTCAAATTGGCAAAGTCAACTGGATTTGTCATTGCCAGCAACAGTCCTAAAGAAAAAAATCTTTAGAGTGTGGCAACACCTCTACGGAAACATATAGATCTAGGCAATTAGGCAAGCTTATGCTTGGAATGCTTTATATATTGCCAACCTGCAACATTTGAGATCAAAATTGCCTAATAAGTGCCCAAACATTAACTGGTTCGCAACCTGGAGAAAATTGGAATTACAAAATTATAAAGCTGTAAAATTGAAAACTACGCTAAACAATGCTCAGATAACTTATTCCAAAATAATTATTGTACCTAATTAAATCCTGAAGATGGATCATGGGTAAAGGAAAAAATCCTTACGAGAACCTATTTATGTATTACGAAATACTTACATAGGTAGGTAGGTTGTCTTCTTTGATTTATTGTGTAAACTTTAGCTGTTATAATATTGTGATAGCATTTGAGTATGGGTATTGATTTTATCTTACAGCATATAATACCTACGATTGCGTACAATCCGGATCGTGATTCTAAACAACTGTCATGGTGTTGTTATCATTTTCAGTTTGTTATTATATTTATATGGAGTAAATGAATAATTACTATATTTATCACATGTATTTTGTTTTGTTGATGCTGTGTTCTTCCTTAGATAAGAATATTGCAGTAAAGTAGGAAAAATATCAAATGTTATGGCAATTCTGAACTAAAGAGACTAGTATTTAGTCTTAAAAATATAGCTTAGTTGTTGACATTGACAACCGTTGACAGTGTTTACAGCTCTTGACCAGAAGCTTGTACTCTGACCTGTGTTGTTCAAAAGTTCAATACTGAATATATATTAACCTCCGGCATCTCTACCAAACAATCTTGCACAAACTAGCTCAGAAAATGACGCTGAGTTAATAAAGATATGTTTCATTTAAAGACTCGTAGTAATATCTATATATATTAAAGGAGAAACTGACTGACTGACTGACTGACTGACTGACTGACTGACATATCAACGCACAGCCGAAACTACTGGGATTAGGAACGTGAAACTTTGCACACGGCTTCCTTTTATAACGTAGGGGAGCACTAAGAAGGGGTTTTTGGAAATTCGACCTTTAAAGGGGTGAAAGGGGGTTTCGTTTGTATGAAAAATCTTATTCCTTGAGTTACTAAACTTGAAACTTGGCCCAAATACTTATCTAAGTAAATCATGAACTTCGTCATTTTTGGTTTTTCTAAACTACCCCCACGAGGGGGATTGGGGGGTGTCAAAATTTGTATGGAAGAATTTTAACACGCAGTCCGATTAACTCGAAACCCAGTATTTATACTAAAGTCTAAAAATAAAGAATAACCTGTATCAAGGTTTTTCGAAAATCTACCCCGGACGGGGTGAAAAAGGGTTTTCAATTTTACAGGGGAGAATTTTTCTGCGTAGCTTGATTAACTCGAAAATCGGTATGAATAATCTATGAGTCAAGTTTTGGAAATATCCAAAACGATTTTTGTAAATTCCATCCCTGTGGGGGTGGAAAGTGGGGTACAGTTTATATGAAAAATCTTATTCATTTGGTTAATAAACTTGAAACTTGGCACGAATATTTTCCTAAGAAAGCAATAAAGTTTCTCACTCATCATCAACTTCCTGCCTTTGTCCCATGTTACTTGGGGTCGGCGCAACATGTTTTCTCTTTCCATTTTCCCCTGTCAAAAGTCACGCTATCATTCACTCCCTTCTCTTTCATATCATTCCTCACACAATCCATCCATCTTTTCTTTGGCCTTTCTCTCCCTTTCCATCCATCAACATTTATATTCATCACTGTTTTAGTCAGATGCGTTTCCTCCCTCCTCTTGACATGTCCACACCAAGCCAAACGATTTCAATAAAGTGTCTCACTATTAATTTTTAAAAACTACTCCCCAAAGGGGAGCTTAGGGGTGTCAAAGTTTAGTCCTCGCGCACATGTGGGAGTGGCGCGAGGAGGCAAAACGCCGGGGCATAAACCCGCTGCCGCGAGAAATTGCGGCACGGCGGACAGAGCTCCGGCAGGATCTCATGGTGGCATGGAGAGTGCGATTGTCGCAACCCAGCGCTGGGCACGCCACAATTGCGGCGATAAGTCCCCTCTTTGAGGAGTGGCTGGAGAGGCGCCACGGCGTCCTCACCTTCCGCCTGACGCAGGTCCTCACCGGACACGGGTGCTTCGGGAGGTACCTGTTCCGGATAAGACGGGAGGAAACGCTTAGCTATCTATCTTCGTAGCGATTTCCCTTTCAAAATCGTTGCCTCATCCCTCTCACAGTTCCATGCCTCCGCCGAGTACCTCTTTTTAGAAGTCTACGTCAAAGGCGTCAAGACCCTTCTTGGGGTTGTCTATTGTCCACCCGCCGTTGACTATTTTTCCGAGCTCGAACTGGCGCTAGAGTCCGTGGGGTCAGAGTATGCACATTGCGTCATCATGGGCGATTTCAACACTGACCTTGCTCACCGCACCCCTCGATCCCGTAAACTCCTTCACATCATTGAGTCCGTCAGTCTCTATATACTTCCACTGCAACCTACCCATTTCAATACCTCAGGCGATGACACTTGGCTCGACTTAATTCTCACGTCCACTCCCTCCCTAGTTCCCTATCATGGTCAGTGTCCCGCTCCTGGATTTTCCCAACATGACCTCATTCTCCTCTCCTATGTCCTAAAACCGCCTAAACCTGTCCCAAAAGTTCTGCACATGCGGAGTTTTGCGCGCATGGACATTGAGAAGCTTCGTCAGGATGCGTCAGATATCAGTTGGGATCACTTGGCAGCGGCGACAGCTGTAGACGATAAACTGCGCATTTTCAATCGGGCGGTCCTTGCTCTATACGACAGACATGCTCCTGTTAAAAAAATTAAACTTCGGCGTCCTCCTGCTCCTTGGATGACGACCGGGGTTCGAATGGCGATGAGGCGCAGGGATCGGGCCTTTCATAAATTTAAAAAGGATCGCTGTGAAGCAAATCGGAACTTTTTCAAAGTTGCTAGAAATCGGTGTAATCAGATGATACGTAACGCTAAGCGCCGCCATATTCTCGAGAACATATCTTCTTCTTCACCTGCTGATATCTGGAAGTTCCTTGGTACTCTTGGTATCGGCAAACCACGTCATGTGGATTTTCCTAATACAATTGGCCTTGATGATATCAACCGTCACTTCACAACCACTTGTCATTTGGATTCCCAAATGTTGTCCCAGACGGTCAATTTCATTACTGGCTTAGCTAGTCCCATCATAGAACCATTTCACTTCTCTCCGGTCACCTTGGACGAAATTAAAAAGACCATCCTGTCCATAAAATCCAAGGCTGTGGGGGATGACGGCATCAGTCGTAGTATGGTCGTTTGGATCCTCGATACCCTACTTCCTCCGATTACCCACATCATAAACTTTTCTCTTGATTCCGGACAATTCCCATCCCTGTGGCGTATGGCCTATGTCCGCCCGCTTCCTAAAGTTTCAAACCCCTCCCTGCCCACTCACTTTCGACCCATTTTCATTCTCCCATTCCTGTCTAAAGTGCTTGAGGCCTGCGTTCACAGACAGTTTGCGGGGTTTGTTCACCGGAACAACCTTGTTAGCTCGTTTCAGTCTGGATTCAGGCCTGGGCATAGTACAGCTTCCGCTCTCCTTAAAGTGACTGGTGACGTTAGAGAAGCGATGGAGGATACTAAGGTTACTGTTTTGGTTTTAATTGATTTCTCCAATGCCTTTAACGCTGTCAGCCACGATATTCTCCTTGCTATGCTCTCTCATCTCATGGTTTCGTCCGAGGTTCTGGAATGGTTCTCTTCTTATCTTCGGGGACGCCGGCAGTCGGTTCGCGTTGATGAGAGCTCTTCGAGTTGGCGTGACCTGGATGCTGGTGTTCCACAAGGTGGTATTCTTTCTCCATTGTTATTCTCCATCTTCATTAATTTTATAACTCACTGTCTTCGGTGTTCGTATCATCTTTATGCCGATGATCTTCAATTGTATACAGCTGCGCGGGTGGAAGGTTTATTGGATGCTGTAGCAGATGTAAACCGAGACTTAGATGCAATCAAAAAGTGGTCTGATAGTTTTGGGGTATCAGTGAACCCCTCAAAGTGTCAGGCCATTGTAATTGGAAGCTCGCGCATGATGGGTAGGGTGACGCTTAGCTCTCTTCCTCCTCTCATTTTCAATGGTACCGTCATACCCATTACCCCTACTGTGAAAGATCTCGGTTTGCATCTTGACTCGACGCTTAGCTGGCAGCGCCAGGTCTCTAATGTTAGTCAAAGGGTCAACGGTACTCTACGATCTCTGTATCGTCTGAGAAACTTTTTGCCCGCTAAGACGAAAACTATGCTTGTGCAGACTTTGATTTTCCCTATCATTGACTATGGTGACGTGTGCTACTTTGACTTGAATGCGGTGTTGCTGGATAAGCTTGACAGACTGCTTAACAATTGTATCCGGTTCATATTCAACCTCAGAAAATATGACCATGTGTCGAGCTACAGGTCTGAGCTCAAATGGATGCCCATTCGCCAGAGAAGAAATTTGCGTGCTTTGACCACGCTTTTCTCCCTTCTTAACTCTCCCACTCCTCCTTCTTATCTAGTGTCTCACTTCCAATATCTATGTTCTTCACACGCTAAGAATCTTCGTTCTTCTAACAATCTTCTCCTACTCTGTCCTTCTCATACTTCTGACTTTGTTCATTCTTCCTTTCATATTCAGTCCATTCTTCTTTGGAATGCGCTACCTCTTGACATCAGGATGGCCACCAGTCGGTATGCATTTAAGCGGAGATTGCGGAGTTATTTTCAAAATAAATAGCGTAGAGTCATCTCAAAACCTCTCTCTCTTGAATTTGTATATAATATATGTATATAATATAGGTATATATTATAGTAAATATGTATGTATGTGTATTATAAGTTTATGACTTATTTATGTACAAATTGTTCCATTTCTAACAGAGCACCTGCCATCTAATCTCTTCACCACCCTTGGTTGACTGGTAGAGAATGCCTAAGGCATTAAGTCCGCCTTTGTACTTTTTTAAGTGTGAAAAGTTTAAATAAATAAATAAATAAATAAACGCCCGGGTGTCACCACTGTGTGGATCGCCCGGAAGACACGGTGTGGAGCATAGGGTGGAGGTCTGCCCGGCTTGGGCGGAGCACCGCCGTGTCCTCGCGGTAGCGATCAGCGGCGGCGATCTCTCGCGTCCGGCCCTGGTCCTGGCCATGGTACGGGGCGAGAGTACATGGGAAGCCATTACCTCCTTCTGCGAAGCAGTAATGCTCGCGAAGGAGGAGGCGGAACGCGTGAGGGAGAGGCAAGCTTTGCGCCCTCACGCCCCTAGTCGCCGCAGGAGACGCCCTGGGCGTCGGGAATTGACAGCCGATTCCCGGCCACCGTAGGCGCGGGCTTGCGGACGGCGAGCAATGGGTAGCTCGCCGTCCGGTAAGGACCAAGCCCGAGTCGACGGCGCGTTGTGTTCCACGCGCGCCTCAAAGAGATGTCAGCACTATTGACGGGGTTCGTTAGGGCCGATGCCAGCTAGGGTTGCGGGATGTTCGAAAGAGTTACCGTGGCCCCGGCACAGGCAACAGAAGGAAC
The DNA here is from genome assembly GCA_947568875.1 of Fissipunctia ypsillon. Lineage (NCBI taxonomy): Eukaryota > Metazoa > Arthropoda > Insecta > Lepidoptera > Noctuidae > Fissipunctia > Fissipunctia ypsillon. The sequence goes on along the minus strand of OX387647.1, from coordinate 16,205,050 downwards.
ACGGGTGGGTTTTAGTCAGTAAAAGTCTGACACGCCCTCACGCTCCGCCCGGAGCGGGAGAAGTCATTTGATGATTTCCCATCCACAAAAAAAAGGGGTGTCAAAGTTTGTTTGGACGAATTTTAACGCGCGGTTCGATTAACTCAAAACTCAGTATTATCACCTTTGACAGAAAAGAAATAATATTTTTTTTTTTTTTTTAAATCGACCCCTGACGGGATGAAAAGGGATAGTTAGATTTTTAACGGGAGAATTTTACTGCGTGGCTTGATAAACTCAAAAACTCAAGACTTGTCCAGCACAAAAACCAGCGGAACCGAAGTTCGTTTCTTGAGAGAGGCCATGGTAGAGCGGACAGATTTGACCTTAAGCCTTGTCTCTCAGTGGGGTGATGATAATCTGGTCTCTTTTAACGTCACCAAAATACAGGCGTGTCTTTTTACCGCAAAAAAAAATCGTTCCGACCAAACTCCTACTTTTCGGGGTACATCTGTTCCTGTAACTGATCGGCTCGAGCGTCATGGAGACGCAAAGGAATTTCTGTCTGTGATCCTGTGAGGTGTCGTTCCGCATTTGCCGGTCGACGGTTTCTTGCCCTAAGCTCTCGTCTTCATAACAAAATAAATAAAGTATTGTCAATATATTCCTGTACAATATATGAGGTGAAAAATATACTTACCAACTGGATGCAGGAGTTATCATACGATGAAACTGAAAATTTACTCAGGGTGATGTCTTAAAGATGCTGTATGTTTATGTCTTAAAGATACTGTACGTGTTTTTTTTTTCTTTTCCCAATGTTTTAGTCTTTATTTTTTTTTTTGCTAATTTTCTTAAACAAAGAATGTATTTACTTGTACGACGATCAATGTTTATATTGTTGTATGTCAATGAAATCTGGGGGAACTTCGGCTTCTAAGATACAGGCTTCTTGCCTAGTTTAGGAGTCAGATGTTTCGACCTTAAACTGTGTCACTGTTGTACAACTTAATCCTAAGACTTCTCCTTGTACTATATGGTTTTTATGTGTGCATAAATAAACGATTAAACGAATATTTTAGTACAACACAGAAGATATTTCATAATTTCATTTAGTACTATTGATTAATTCATCAAAACAGCGAAATAATTGGCTGCTATTGCGCTATTGCTATTGGCGGTGTTTGTGACGCTGCCAACTTTCATAATAATGCACTTTCATAAGGCAGGGTAAAATTATTATTTTTATTTGAGATGGTTTTGCTCTTGTTTCTAGTCTAGGTCAGAGGTGACAGAGACAAAGTCGACGATGGAGCGAGCTTACCCAGAAGAGTCCTGTTCACTCTCACTTTGAAGATATCGGGGTTGTGTGCGTTCGGAAACACAGAAGTAGGTAGTTGAGTTCCACTCCTTTGCTGTGCGCATCATAAAAGACATTTGGAAACGCTTAGTGCGAATTGGTGGAATAGCAACTAGGTAGGGATGGTAACTTGTAGTGCCGATGTCCGATGGTAGAAAGGGGTCGGTGGAATGAGGCCATGGAGATCTTGAGCACACTCACCGAAGTACAATCTGTAGAAAACCGAAAAGCAGGCAACCTTGCGGCAATGAGCCAAGCTGTGAAGCTTAGCATCCACCAGTTTTACGTCGCCAATTAGTCTCTTCACTCTGCGTTCTACCGAGTCAAGCGCGGCAAGTTGGTATTTAGTTGAGCCATCCCAAAGGTGGCTGCAATACTCCATGCAGGATCGGACTTGCGCTCTGTAAAGGGTTAAAAGCTGTCTAAGCGTAAAGTATCGCTTCACCCTATTTAGGATGCCCAGTTTCTTGGCCGCAGTTTGGGCTTTGTACTCGATGGTGCCACCGAAGTTGGACATGATGTCAACTCCATGACGCTCGAGCCGATCAGTTACAGGAACAGATGTACCCCGAAAAGTAGGAGTTTGGTCGGAACGACTTTTTTGCGGTAAAAAGACACGCCTGTATTTTGGTGACGTTAAAAGAGACCAGATTATCATCACCCCACTGAGAGACAAGGCTTAAGGTCAAATCTTTCCACTCTACCATGGCCTCTCTCAATAAACGAACTTCGGTCCCGCTGGTTTTTGTGCTGGACAAGTATCTCTCTGAAACAGTACTATCATCTGCGTACCTACCTAACAATACCAGGCTGAAGTAGATCATTGATGTGCAGCAGGAAAAGAGTTGCAGAGAGAACAGACCCCTGAGGAACTCCGGCATCAATAGCCATAAGGTCGAAAGAGCAGCCGTCAACGACTAATCTGATCGACCGTTCACTAAGGAAGTCTGATATCCAGCTACAAAAATCAGCTGGGATGCCATAAGCAGGAAGCTTTTTGATTAGACCAGTGTGCCAGACCCTGTCAAAGGCCTTCGGGATGTCAAGTCAAGCAAATTCTTCGCCGTGTTTCTCCCCAGCAGTGCGTGACATACACAAGAAGATCGCCGGTTGACCGTCCCTGGTGAAAGCCATATTGACGGTCACTGAGGAGATCATTGTGTTCAAGGTGGTCAGCAACTTACTGTTCAGTACCCTTTCGGCGATCGGACGGTAATGGGCAGGGTCTGCACGGTCGCCCTTTTTGGGCACTGGTTGCACATTTGCAAGCTTCCAGGATTTTGGTACCGTCCTTTTTTTAAAGAGAGAGGCGAAATAAACGTGTCAATACAAGAGACAGTTGAGGCGCTCACTGCCTCAATACTCTCGCTGGAATACCGTCAGGCCCGCTGGCCTTGTTCACGTCTAGACTGCACAATACTCTTCGGAACTCTTTAATGTGAACTGCGATCTCCAGCATCGAGCAGTCACAATGAGGTACAGTAGGTGGCTGCTTGGAGCCAGCGTCCAAAACACCACGCCTATATTTCCCGAAGGATGATTAGGCAGAGGTGTACGTAGAGAACCACCCACGCTTCGCCAGTTATGTTTGTCCCATGTAACAGTTGACGAGCCTATTCCCATCAACTGGGCACCAATCGAGACTCCGGGCTGCTACTGAGAAATGGAAAAACCCTATAACACTTTGCCCGACCCGGGAATCGAACCCAGAACCTCATGCTCAGCAGTAGTGCAATTATACATGATCATTAATAATGAATTGTCTTGTCTTTGGTTCAGAATAGAAAAAAAACAGTACCTAAACTTATTAATAGATTTATTAACATAACATGTGTCATCAAAAATATTTTAATAAAGATGGAATTCTAAAGTCATGGATAGGAGATAATTATTTGTTTATTTATCATCATAAAACTAATTAATTCACCATTTTTTTTTTGTATGCTTAACATGTGATATAAAAGAAGCATAAATCTTTCTTACTCAAATATATATAATTTTGGGAACGTATAAAATTATCTATCTATTTTTCATTATTTTAAAGTACCGTATTTGTTAAAATAAATAACTATCCACAAAAATCGGTATTTGTATTCAGGAATGGCGACAGTTTATCTTCAAATTCTTTCCAACTACATACTCCTTCTCTGCAGATTGACTGTAATGGTTCTTCGTTCAAGTAAAAAACAACATTATAATCGTCGGGTCCCTTGTTGCACCTGTAATAGCATTAAAAAAAGAAAATGAAAAACAAGATAATAAGGCAAAGTTAAACCCATATAAGTTAAAGTAAAATAAATAATTAAGTTATTCCTAAGGATTTATTATTTTCAGATTGATGTCATCGCTGTAGTCAAATCTAAGTTCACTGTTTCTTTCCACTCTAACTTTTACTAGATCAGCGTGAAACTACACTGACTGTCGTGTGACACTTCAGTAGTTAATATTACGCAAATATGTTTAATATTTATTACATTACCACAGTACAATAAAATAGTGGGCGTGTTACGGACCAAAAAGATAGAGGAAACTGAACTAAAACTTACTAAACGAATCAACCATCAATGACTTTGAGGCGTCTCAACATAAAGTAAATTTTCCTCTTTCCGTTACAGACCTGCGACCGTGATAGAGAAATAAAACTTCAACAGATACTAACTTGTTCAGGACGACCATTAGATTGGAGGAAAATACTGCTAGTTTGCTACTTCTCCATTTCCGATTAGGGTTTCTCAGTGAGCCAGTTAAGGGGGCAACGTCCTTGAATAATTTCAGGGCTGTATACACCATGTCCATCATAGTAGCATGAGTAACATAAGTTGTAATCTTTTTTCCTTTGCCACTTTTTACATCCTGAAAACTTTTGAGTAAGTCGGTCAAAGAAATCTGACCAAATAGCTCATTTATGGGTGTTCCGTAACCACTTCTATAGTAATGCCTTAAGTCAGCTATATACTCCATAACTTTCAAATCTTCAGTAGTAAACAGCGCGCACCATGGACTGAATTTACCAGTAAGCCCCGATGAGGTGTAACGGCACAAATCGTACAAAGCCGTAATATTTATATCTGTTAAAGTGTAATCGATGCCAAGACGTCTTTGGATCCTGTCCTTTGACTGAAAACAAACACGAAAATAATTAAATTACACTTCTACAGAAATATGATTGTTGTACAAAAAAATATTGCAAATCTTACAGCAAGATATTCGGAGGAGCTCAGAAATTTAACTGATTCCGCATATGTTTTTGGGTCTTTCTTCACATCGATATATAAATTGCAGGTGTCATAGGGCTGAAAAATAAAATAAAATATTATCTAATTGTTTTAACAGTATGCCCTCATTAATGCTAGTACGGATAACTATCGGTTCCGTATGCAATTGGCAAAAATAGTGATGATTGAAAATGGGTTCCAAATATGAAAGATAGGTATTAACGATCGGTGTTTTAAATGTAGAAACAGCACTCACAGATAATATGTCAAAATCAGTCTTGGGTGGTTGTACAGTCAGTTGCCTATCATAGAGACCATCAACGAAGGCCTTGGCACTATCAGCCATCCAAGCACCAGGCGCTGGGCGGAACTCATAATCATTTTTGTCGAGTTTTGCCAATAATTTTGGTAAAGCTTGTTTCAGTCTTCGTCCAATACCTTCAGACTCCTGATAACCCTCTTTGGTAAGTTGGAAAGGTTTATCGAATATCTCTTTATTGACTTGCCATTTACGCAAATTTTCGACATCTTGAGCGCAAAGCGAGCTGTTGCCTTTCTCGTAGCTAGACACGACGTAATCTTTTATGACTACGGCTGCTTTCATGTGCTTTCCAAACTCTGTACCAGGATTTCTTTGGCCATGTCTAACTAGTCCCCAAATGCTGACTGGTTCACAACCTGGGGAAAATTGAAGATTGGGTATTTAAAATCAAATTAATACATAGATACGATAAAAAACTTTTTTACAATACCAAACAACCGACTTCCAAAAAAAACACTACAAAGTGAAAAATAACTTTAATTTTCAAAGTCTGTTTTTAGATCTACATTTTAGTTTTCTGCCACCGACTTCCGAAATTAAAGTTATTTTACACTTGGTAGTGTATTTTTTTTTAAATTGGTTGTTTTTTTTAAGTTTTTTATTTTTCACTTTTTTAACCGACTTCAAAAAAAAGGAGGTGGTGGTACTCAGTTCGTCGGAAACTTTTTTTTTTGTGATTGTAACCATTGGTTCACAGGTCATTTTGAAAAGGGACTGTTATTGTATAATCTTCGCCAAATTAAGTTAGGGTCAGTGACCTCAACCCAAAAACAAAATAATTATTGAGCAATTGATACCATTTTTATACGGACAGTGTCACTGCGACACTTAACCTATTTACCTACTTTAAAAAACCAGCCAAGTGCGTGTCGGACCACACCACACAATGAAGAGTTCCGTAGTTGGGATGAGATTAAGCCAAGATCAAACTTAACATTGTAGTTGAAAAATATGTTCTCTCATACATTCCAACTGCAAAAGTATGTTGATCGACTATTAATCGTTATTTTTAACGCCGCTCGTTATTTTTTATACTTTATTTTATTTTTATTATATGTTGACATAGCGGCAAAAGAAATCTGAGAATACACAATCTGTGAAAATTTCAACTGTCTACCTATTACGGTTCATGAGATACAGCCCGCTGACAGATAGATGGATTTGTTGTTATAGTGGCAATAGAAATACACAATCTGTGAAAATTTCAACTGTCTACCTATTACGGTTCATGAGATACAGCCCGCTGACAGATAGATGGATTTGTTGTTATAGTGGCAATAGAAATACACAATCTGTGAAAATTTCAACTGTATACCTATTACTGTTCATGAGATACAGCCCGCTGACAGACAGACGGACGGACAGCGGAGGCTTAGTTATTACTAAGCCAATTTGAAATTAATAATAATAATAATAGCTAAGCTAATTTGAAATAAATGCTTTCATTGCATTTATTTCAAATTAACCATTTAGAGGCGCTTTTGAATTGTAAAAGCATTCCGTTTGGCACCCTTCTTGTACGGAACCCTAATAAATCAATGTTTTTTATTCATGATCTTTAGATGAGGTTTTATTTTATTCACTTAGATGAATGTTTATGTGAATAAAATAACTATCCAAGTACTTAAATATTATTAGTGACTTTTGTTTAGTTTTGTTAAGCATAGTCTGATAAGTTATTAACCAAATAATGATAAAAGAAATCAAGTTCTTTTAGTAGTTACCTACATACCTATAGTTTGTTTTGTTTACGAGAACATAGCACGTGTATTTGTATCTTTTTAAAGTTCAAGGTTATTTAGCTGATTAATAAATAGATGAGAACTACTAGGTACTACTTATTAGGTGAAACTGACCTTGTTTTAGAGGTCATACCGTCTGACTATTTTCTTTGATAGTATCACCTTCTGCCTAGCCCTTTCCCAACTATGATGAGGTTGACTTCCACTCTAATCAGACGTCTTTCAATACCAGTATTTTTTCACATGGAGCGACGGCCTTTCTTGATTGCCAGTCGCTCCATGTTTGTCCACCACCCAGCTAGGTACTAGGTAACACGATGCCCCCTTGGTGGGACTGGTTGTCAGACTTACAAACTTAAAATGTAAAAAAATTAAAGGTTTTCACTTACCAGTGAGCTTGACTAGAGAATCCCTTATATCACCCCTAACCGAGTTATAAGGGGTTTTATTCGAGAAATATTTATATGGGCAGCCAGTGTTCCAGTAACAGAAAGTCGATGTCACAATTTGTATAGAACATATTGCTACTATCACCAAGATGATTTTCATAATGTTTTTTTTTTTCTTAATCGTTCATTTGTCCCCAGTTGTGCTCAGAAGTCGACTAAGGCTTAGAGACGACTAAACTAAAATGATTAATACAACGTTGCTTTGCAATACCGGTTGCGACATTTTTATTTGTAATGCATTCATTCATTTTGTTTATTGCGTCGATAATACAGGTGGTTTCAACGCGAAAATATTTAAATGCGCGTCAATTTTTTTAAATTTCTAATGATGTAGAAATTAATTCAAATTAATCAACCTCTAGAAAGTTTTCATTCACACTTTCTAAATAATTGAGCCTCTTTTTAATTATCTGGCCATTTCTCACAGTTGGTCCCAGTAACTAAGCTAGGGTACCCCGACCAAGCAGGTCAGGTTAGGTTGGAACTGTGACCAATGACGCGCGAGCCAAATTGGTCGCGCCCTGACTAAATCGCGCGAGCCGAGCGAGCGAAGCGAGCGGTGCTGCGCAGCGGCTGGCGAGCGCGGCATCCAAGTTGGTCGTAGCTACTTGGCTATTTAGCATTTTTAAGTTCCTAAAATAGGAATTATTTGAGGTTCACAAAACGTTGCAATAATTTTATTAGAATGTTCAATAATATCTTGAAGAGCACAAAATGCCGAAAAACATCTGGCAAAGCACAAGAAAGTCTACTGTGCTTTCGTTGACTTGGAGAAGGCCTATGACAGTGTGTGGAGGGAAGAACTGTGGTCGACACTGTCGGTGTACGGTGTGGACTGGCGCTTGGTACGGGCACTGAAATCTTTATACAAGGATTCCAGTGCTTGTGTTAGGATAAATGGGGCATACACGGACTGGTTCTGCATCTCGAGGGGTGTTAGACAGGGTTGTGTAGCGTCACCATGGCTGTTCAACTTATACATGGATAGTTGTCTGACAAATTTGAAAGAGGGTGAGTGCGGATTGAGGACGAACGATTTGCTTGCCAAATGCCTTCTCTACGCAGATGATCAAGTTCTACTTGCATCGTCAGCAGAACAGTTGCAAGACATGGTGACTGTCATAGATGAAGCATACAAGATGAAAGGGATGAATATAAATGTGAATAATACGAAGGTCATAGTGTTTGAAAGAGAAAAGGACGTATCGATGTGTGATGTGAAAATAAATGATAAAAGTGTGGAGCAAGTAAGTGAGTTTGTATATTTGGGGAGTCTGTTTACAAGGGATGGAAAGATAGATGAAGATGTGGAAAGGAGAGTAAATGCGGGAAATAAAGTGAATGGTGCTATACATGCAGTTGTGACCAACCAGTTAATGTCCAAAAAGGCCCGACTGGCTGTTCACATTGGTGTGCTGGTGCCTACGCTTATGTACGGAAGTGAATGTTGGGTATGGCAAAAGAAGCATGAAAGTAGAATAAATGCTGTGGAAATGCGTTCCTTGCGAAGCATGTGTGGTGTGACTATAAATGATAGACTGAGAAATGATGTGGTAAGGCAACGGTGCGGTTTAAAAGAAGATGTAGTGACAAAAATTGAAAAGAGTATGCTTAGATGGTTTGATCATGTTGAGAGGATGAATGAAAGTCGACTAACAAAAGGTATTTACACAGCAGATGTGAGTGGAAACGCTGGATGGGGACGCCCTAGGAAGACATATAATGATCTTATTGGTGATGTTCTTCAGAAAGGTCAGGTGCGTAGTACTCGCAACCGGCGTGCGTGTATGACCAGATGTATGAATGTAAACGAGGCAAAAGGAGTATGTAAGGATCGTAGCAGGTGGCGTTCTGTAGTTTCTGCCTAACCCCATGGGAAGAAAGCGTGAGTTTATGTATGTATGTATGTAGAGCACAAAATGAGAATTATTAGAGGCTCGCTTAAATACATGCCCTTCAATATAATTGCAACCTAGATGCATGCATCAATTATTTTCCCATTTTTAGGCATATTCAGAAAGTAAGTAATCTCTTGAATGGCAGATAACAAAGTAATAAAAAATACAATGCAAATCGTTGTATTTTTTATCATCGCTATCAGAGCTATCATGCTAATTATGACAAATGCTTTTATTATAATTAGCATGCTTATATTCTAAGTTGCTTTAAAGTATGTTAGACGTGCCTAGTTTGGGGTGCTTGGACAGGAAACCTCCCCGTGTGCCTGTGGGCTGGAATTCCTTCCTTATGGATGCGTCCGGGCGGAAGGCCAGTCACCGGGACGGTGCACCCTGGGGTACGTGCAATGACTTCCCATTAGGTACTGTGTGCCTAAGGGGTCTTGTTGCCCGTATGCCAATATCCTGTCAGAAGTACGCTCCAACGTGTGTCTCTCTGCGCTCTAAGCAGAGACGCACAGCGGCGGAGTAAGAGCGGGCTCGGTGTGCACTAACTCTGCCGCCGGGCAGGCAGGAAGAGGCCTTCTCTTTCTGCCACCGTTATTCTCGTAGCCCCGAAGATTGTCAAGGTCATGTCTCTGACTTTTGACGGGGGTCGAGGGTCTTGGCTTAATCGCCCGGGCCGCGAGGAAGAAAGCCTCTATAAAAAATCACCCCAAACCTCCAAGCGGCGGCGCACCGTGAGGGAGGTTGATAGCTTGACTAATGGGTAGCTAAATTAGTCGCTAGTGCGAACCACTAGATTTTGAGATAATAAAAGTTTTTTACTCGTGGGAACAAAAATGGATTCTTTAACAAAAAACAAAAACCGAAGCGAAGAGGAGGGAAGCGATGCGGGGTCGGAGTCCGACGCCGTATCTGGCGCGAAGGGCTCGTATAAGAGCCAAGAGCGCGAAGTGGTTGGGGCGGCTAAGAAGAACCTATAGTTCTTAAGGAAGCGCCCCAAACCAGGGGATGGCCAGGAGTCTTCCTCGGACGGATGGGTGAGCTCGGCCCGGAAGAAGATCAGCCGGCGGGGTGGGGCCCATGAAAGTGGTGTGGGCAGAGGGCTCGCCACGAAGGAGGCAGGCCAGCAAGCCGAGCCGAGCCGGCCCGGCCGAGCCAGAGTCGCAGTTAGGGCCGGTCTCGGCCGGGTCGGAGCCGTCAGGTGGTGAGCCGGACGTCACTGGCGGCTCGAAATCGGAGCGAACGGTCAGGTTCGCAGAGGTTGTGGCAGCCGCTATTAAAAGTGTGGCCTTGAAGAGGACTCAGTCCTCTAAAGACAAGGCCATATCCGCAGCCACGGCCTCCATTATGGCGGCAGCGGAGACCAGTCACATCGGGCCCCCGTCAGACGCAATGTCCGAAATGCGGGCGGAGGTCGCCCGTTTGACAGCCGCCATGGAGCTTCTCCGAAAGGAGAACGCGGAGCTCAGAGCGGACCTGGCTAGGCTTCGAGAAGCCGGCCCCCGAGAGGCGCCACAGGAGGAGGCGCGGCATGGGCAGGTCAGGCCTGTGCCTACTGAGGACCGGGTTCTGGCCCTGGTCCGACGGGAACTGGCTGCCTTCGGGAGCCGGTTTTCCGCCCTGGAGGCTATAGTCCTGCGGCCCCCGCTAGCGGCGAGCCAGCCGGCCTCGGGCCAACGGAAGGCGGCGTCGTATGCCGCCGCCGCGGCTGCCACGGCCAAGCCGGGGTCATCGGGGCAGGTGAAAGGCGGAGCCGTCCCGGAACCCGCGAGGGCCCCAGCCCCGGCGGCGAAACGACCGCCCCCGCCTCCTAAATCCCCTCCGGCTGACGCCGAATGGCAAGTAACTGGGGAGAAGAGGAAGGCGGGTAAGGCAGCAAGGGCGGCCAAAAAAAAGGAGAAGCGGCAGCGGCGCAAGGAGCGAAGCGTCGCGGCTAGGCTCCGTGCCCCGAAGTCCGCAGCTGTAGTGATCACACTACAGCCGGAAGCGGAAAAGAAGGGCGTGTCCTACCGCGACGTGCTTGCCAAGGTGAGGGCGGCGGTGAACCTCGACGAGCTCGGTATCGCAGATGGCGTCCGAGTAAAGGTCACTGCGACTGGGGCCCGGATGCTGGAGGTCCCCGGTGCGGCCAGCGGCCCGAGCGCTGACGCTCTGGCCGAAAGGCTTAGGGCGTCCCTAAATGCGGACGAGGCCTGAGTGTCCAGACCCACCAAGCGCGCTGATATGCGCATACTGGGTTTGGACGACTCAGCGACGGAGGGAGAGGTGGTGGCCGCCGTTGTTAGGACTGGAGGGTGCTCAGCCGAGCAGGTTAGGGTAGGCACCATCCGTCCTGACTCCACGGGGATGCGAACCGTTACGGTGAGCTGCCCCGTGGCGGTGGCCCGGAAAATTACCGGGGAGGGCCAAAGGCTCAAGGTGGGCTGGGTTTCCACGCAGGTGAAACTGCTGGAGCCCAGACCTCTGAGGTGCTTCCGCTGCCACGTAGGCAACCACGTGGGAACTAAATGCACCTCGGAGGTGGATCGTAGCAGCCACTGCTTCTGCTGTGGTCAGCCCGGTCACAAGGCCGGCTCGTGCAAAGCCACGCCGCACTGCTTCGCGTGTGCGGCAGCAGGCAAGCCGGCCAATCACCGGGCTGGGAGCAAGGCCTGCACTCCACCCGCCAAACCCAGGGCCAGCAAGCCCTCCGCCACCGTCGTCACCACCGCAGCCGCCGCCACTGCCACCGCTGCTGCCGCCGCCTCCACTGCCGCCGCCGCCTCCACTGTCGCCGCCGCTGCAACCACCGCGGCAGGGCCCTCACAGCTCAGGATCTGTTGCTCCAGAGCATGGCGCAGTGGTCGATTAACATCGCCGTGGTCGCTGAGCCGTACATTGTCCCGCCCAGGGATGACTGGGTGGACGACCTGAGCGGCTCAGTGACTCTAATTTCATCGGCCGCCGCCGGTACCCCGTCCCTCGAGGCGTCAAGAGGGGACGGGGTTGCGTGGCAGCACGGTTCGGGGAGATTGTCGTGGTAGGGGTATACTTCTCCCCGAACCGAACTCTCGCCGAGTTCCACAACTCCCTTGCGGAGTTGAGAGTCGTCGTCGTCGGGTTCCGTTCCCTGCCTGTGCTCGTCCTTGGGGACTTCAATACCAAGAATGTGGCTTGGGGTTCCCGGCTTACGGACACACGGGGCAGGATGGTGGAGGACTGGGCTCTGGAGACGGGCCTGGTCATCCTAAACCGGGGTTCTGTCCCCACGTGTGTGCGGATGCGGGGTGAGTCAGTGGTGGACATTTTGTTCCCCAGCCCCGCTCTGTCGCCGCGTATCGTCGACTGGCGCGTCATGGAGGGGGTGGAGACCTACTCCGATCACCGGTATATCCGGTTTGACGTCTCCGCCCAGACCTCGAGCGCGCCGGTCCGACAGGCCCCGAGTGGTCCGCGGTGGGCGTTGAAGCAGCTGGACCGGGAGCTCCTCCTGGAAGCCTCGATCGTGCAGGCCTGGGTGTCACCACCGGACAGGCCTGCTGACATCAATGACGAGGCGGGGTAGTTCCGGGAGGCCATGTCCGAAGTATGCGACGTGGCAATGCCCCGGGTCCGGCACGGACGCGCCCGGCGCCAGGTGTGCTGGTGGTCGCCGGAGTTGACGTCTCTGTGCGACGCGTGCGTTGATAAGACAATTATTTTAAAAAAGTAACCGTGGAGTTTCTTGCCGGCTCATAGGCTTCCATAGGAATCGACCAATTGTAACCGTGCACCTACATGGCTTCTGACGTTTCATAAGTAAGTTTATTATTTAAGTAAGTAAGTTTATGTGAAATAAAATTAATTATTATTTTGAATTTTATTTTATTTTATTGTTATTTTGAATTTTGATTGTTTTTAAATGGTTAAAAACACTTTTTTGCAAAAAATAAACTACCGACTTCCAAAAAAACACTACAAAGTGAAAAATAACTTTAATTTCGGAAGTCAGTGTCATTGGATCTGTAATTTAGGTTTTTGGCACCGACTTTTTTTTTTGGAAGTCCGGTGTTTTTTTTTTTGCAAAAAAAGTTTCTTATTTTTCACTTTTTAGTGGATTGGTTTGTAATTTATCTAAGTTACAATAGCCAAATAACTACTGCTTATCACCTTTTACAAAATATGTGACGAGCATACATTGCTTAGCAAACATATTAAAGTAATCGAATCGCAACCCGTGAAATATTTATTATTGATTAGTTCCGGTAGCCATCTATGGTCTTCATCATCAGTTCCACTTCACCAAATGGTGCTCTCCAAGAGCAAATGCACGAGTTACTATAAAAAATATCTAAATCGCTATAGGTGTGCCTTTAATATTTGAAGAGATCTCTCGATTTCTCCAGAATCTCATCATCAGATCCTGACCTGATGACAATGGGACCACTTGAAAAGTATACCCTTTCAAACAAAAAAATATTTTTCCGAATCGGTCCAGCTGTCTTCGAGTAATCGGGCAACACACAAAAAAAAAAGATTCCAGCGAACTGAGAACCTCCTCCTTTTCATGAAGTCGGTCAAAAAAAAAAGTTTTGACGAACTGAGATCCTCCTCCTTTTTTAAAGTCGGTTAAAAATTATAACGCAAGCTGTAGTTAAAATAAATTAACGAGCGAACATCGGTGACCGAGCTGGCCGTCCTTAACTACAAAGTGGTGGAGGAATATGCTTGAATTGATACAGGTTGTTCTATAAGTATGTTCTTTTAGTAATAGTTAATTATTTTTCCTATTTTTGTTTGTGTTATGATATTGTTTGGTATTATTTTTGCCCCATTATGTAAGTATGTTTTTTCTTATTTAACTAGCATTACGCCTGTAATCCCTGAAGAGTTAGGCAGAGGTGTACCTATAAAATCATACTTCGCCAGTTATGTTTAAGTCTCATGTAATAAGGGGCGAGCCTATTGCCATCAACCGGGCACAATTAAACTCAAACTCAAAGCATTTATTTCAATTAAACCAATTACAGGCACTTTTGAATTGTCAAAGAGTCGGTCAGTTAGTCAGAAAATTGAAGCTAGTCGCCCATTCCAAAACGTAGATCTCTATGGAGAAGAATGGGCAAGAAACTCCATGGACACTCTTTTAAATCAAAATTGTTACAAAATCCTGGGTACATTGTTCTTGTTGCTTCTATATGTGAGAACAATGTAAAAAATAGATAATTAAAACAATTTAAAATATAAGATTAAAAATAAGCCCTGGCAGCTAAGAGATGACCAGTCTCCACTGACGGCGCCCGTTCACGAACATGACGCGTGGATCAGCACTATCCAGCTCAACCATTTTGTAGGGAACCGAATGATCCAACACACGCGCCACCATCAGCGAGACATTTAAGTGAGCATAACATACTCTCAACTGCCATACTCTTTCAAGTCAATACCTACATCATAACATAAAACCGCTCCATGGTAGTCACATTTACAAAATTGAAAAGATGCTTCTAATTTATACAAAACTATAGTTTGCAGTGATTGTAATTAAAAGATTAGTAAACACTAAATCTATAGTCTATATATAGTCAATAAGTCTATAGTAATAACATAATGTCAGAAAAAAAGGGGACGCATTTCTCCCAAACAAAAAAAAAAAAAAAATTAACAAAGCCCAAGTGGCTGTGGAGCAGGACCAGCATTTAGCCAAGCATTAATCCAGACTCCGGGCTGCTACTGAGAAATTCCTGACGGGAAAACCCAATAACACTTTGCCTGACTTGGTAATTGAACCCAGGACCCCATGAAATTGTTTATTCTGTAATAGTATATTGGAGTCACTTTTACACGTCATATACAAGGTGTAACAGGAGGATTGACATTCCTTTAAACCACGTGAGAATCGTGTTCTTTACCCGTATACAAAAAATCAATCAAATCTAATCCAACTTTAGCCACAGGAAATTATTTTTTATTTTTTTTATTTTTCAACATGATGTAGATCTGAGTCCGTGATAATAGGTAAACATTGTCGCCGCCGCGCCCCGCACCCCGCACTGGACCGTTGGTCGGTGACTTTTCGTAGATAAAGCGTGTTTACTTTTTATGCAGTTGATTCTGCTATTTATTTAATTTGAAAACAGTTTTTTTTAAATTTTCCATTAACTACTAATCTTCGTGTTTTAAAATGTTTCGATGGATTAGTACTGTGCTCGTTTTCATTTAATGTCGTACATCCAGATACATGCTGAAAAAGTTAAAGCTAGATGGAGTCGACATTTCCTATCTGACTACCCGTGAGAAGAATTACAACATTTATATAAATTAGAAACGAAAAAGTACCTAGAATTGAACCCTGTGGAACGCCCATAGACTGCAGATCCTGCAGATCTCTGGCCATTACCAGAACATGCTCAAGCATGCCACAATTGCGGCGATAAGTCCCCTCTTTGAGGAGTGATTGGAGAGGCGCCACGGCGTCTTCACTTTCAGCCTGACGCAGGTCCTCACCGGACACGGTGGCTTCGGGAGGTTCCTGTTCCGGATAAGGTGGGAGGAAACGCCCGGGTGTTACCATTGTGTGGACACGGTGGAGCATACGGTGGAGGTCTACCCGGCTTGGGCGGAGCACCGCCGCGTCCTCGCAGAGGCGATCGGCGGCGCGATGTCTCGCGTCCGGCCCTGGTCCTGGCCATGGTACGGAGTGAAAGCGCATGGGAAGCAGTCACCTCCTTCTGCGACGCAGTAACGCTCGCGAAGGAGGAGGCAAAACGCGTGAGGAAGAGGCAACCTTTACGCCCTCACGCCCTTAGTCGCTGCAGGAGACGCCGGGGCTTCGGGAGTCGAGAGCCGATTCTAGGCCACTGTAGGCGCGGACTTGCGGACGGCGAGCAATGGGTAGCTCACCATCCGGTAAGGACCAGGCCGGGTCGACAGCGCGTTGTGATCCACGCGCGCCTCAAAGACATGTTAGCACTAAATGATGGGGTCCATTAGGGCCGATGCTTGCCAGGGTCGCGGGATATTCGAAAGAGTTACCGTGGCTCCTGGCACAGGCAACTGAAAGAACACGGGTCGGTTTTAGTCAGAAAAAGTCTGACTCCGCCCAGAGCGGATGAAGTTATTTGATGATTTCCCACCCAAAAAAAGCAGTATGGCTTTGCGACCACTAGGTCAACGAGGTAGTCCCTCTTATTTGATTATATTTTCATTTTTATCTTTTTTTGTCTTTTCTTTTTGTTCACACATGCGATAGAATGTGTTAGTTTTTTCATAATTTTTATAGGTCTTTATGATTAGGTACTCAATTCATTTCCATTGATATAAATAAGTAGAATATCAATTAACAGATAATAATGGAGATAATTTAGGAGTTAGAGGTCAGTGTGTGACATGTTTTTATAATATTATGTGTTTGAATAGTTTATCTTTAGCTAAAGTAATTAGCAGATTGCCGTTTTATGTTAAAGTAAAATAAATAAATAATTGTGTTCAAATAGCAACTTTGGTTTTATTAACTTTATAATTTAAAACATTACCCAGTGCCTCGCTGATGAACTAGTAGTGCATCTATTGTACAGAAGGCAGGACGTCAGTTGTGACCAGCCCTCTTATTCCACAGCCTCTTATTCTATTGAATCAGTTCAAGGTCAGAGTGTAACTGCCGACATGTGGTCGACTGTACTCACCATTTATTGTGACAAAGCATGTGAGATAGGCCACACGTCTGTGGTAACAAAACCAGTATAAGCTGGCTTGTTATTTTTCCGTACTGCGCTAGGTCAAGGTCAAACTTTTACCAATGACATGCGGCCTACTGTAGATACATAACAATGTAAAAACTTGAATAAAGCTGGTACTTACATTCGCGATGCTGACATTTGTTTCAGCTTTCTCTATAAACAAGTCTTTATAGCCAAGTCCTTCAATGAAAGCTTCTGTCGAGACTTCGCCACGAGGACCAAACGTTGGACGAAAAGAATACTCTTCATCATGAAGATAATTAAATATCTCAGGTAGAGCCTCTTTCAACCTGCGGCCAATACTAACCATTTCCTGATAACTTTCGTTCATAATTTTATTCGGCTCATTAATAAAATTGCTATCAATTTTCCATTCTCTAAAGTTATCTACATCTTGAGCGCATAGCGAGCTATTTCCGTTGTCGTAGCTCGATATAATAAGGTCTTTAAAATTAAGGACCACCTTTATTTCTTTTAAGAATTTTGTTCCAGGATTCTTTTTTCCGTGCCTCATTATGGTCCAAATACTGATTGGCTCGCACCCTAATAAAAAAAAAATATAGTTGTTATTTTGAATTCTGCCTATCTACGACGTAGTCCTATAAAACTAAGGTGAAGTGAGTTCACCTAAGTTTTCACGATGAGATTTTCACAGAATAGACCGGCAGAATATATTTTCGTAAAAGAAGGGATAAGCCAAAAGGAGCCTCTTAAAAACATTACACGCACTGCATAATCAGCCTATAATGTTATCACTGCTGGGACACAGGCCTCCTCTCTGTGACAGGGAGTGGACCGTAATCCACCACGCGGGCCCAGTGCGGGTAGGTGTTACATTCACTGCATAGAGATAATAACATAACATCACGCCCATATTCCCCGAAGGGTAAGGCAGAGGTGTACTTATAGTTCAACCACGTTCCGCCAGTTATGTCCAAGTCCTAGGAGTATGTAATACGGGACGAACCTATTGCCATCAACCGGGCACAAATCTAAACTGCTACTAGAAATTTCCTAGTTGAAAAAACCCAATAACACTTTGCCCGACCTGGGAATCGAGCCCGGGGCCTCAAGCTCAGCAGTAGCACAAGAGATAGTCATACAATATTATGCTTTACTATGGGAAAAATAATGAAATCAAAGTGTCATTAGCCAATTTTTTTGTCGGAGTATTCTTGGGATTTACCCAACTTACCTTCCGGTTTTACGATCGAGTCCCTTATGTCTCCTCTAACATTTTCATAAGAAGTTTTACTTGAAAAGTATTTGTACTTGCATTCAGTACTCCAAAAGCATTCTGTGGGCGTAACATTTTTAATGACAACACTAACGAGCACCGGTATAAAAATTAAAACCTTCATTCTGATTATTTACGGACGTTCAAGTTTTACGATGTATTACACCAAGTTGGCTCATGCGCAACAATATAGAACACACTCTATGACACAACATTCATCTATAGGTAACACTTATCTTCATAATAAGCTAGAATGTAATATTTTGTATATTTAAATAGAGTGGATGTTTCGTGTTGTCTGTAATAATTCAGCTAATTATTAAGTCAGCAGATTCTGGTTTATTATGCAATTTTATTATTCTTATTTATCATTGCTTAATTAGGAATATTTTACTATTTTGTTAATCAGCATGAGGCATAATCAACGACAAGTAACACACATTTTGTGTATCTCAATTGTTGCCAGCTATGAGCTGCCGTATGTGTTGTACTGTGAGAGGTGAAGTATTTAATTTTTAATATTTATAAGATGTTTTAATATTTGTAACTAATAATCTCAATTCGTCCTTGTAAGAACCATTCTAATGTAAGTACAAATAAATAAAATTGAAGTGTCTGTTTTTAATGCCAAAATAATAGCTTTTTACTAAATGCATCTGAAAGTATTTATGGTACTTATAACAAAAAACACAATTTTTAAAATTGTTTTCTATCTGTCTGCTTGTTCCAGCTAATCTCCGAAACGGCTGGACCGATGTCGTCAGGACTTTCACTGGCGGATAGTGATGTTATAAAGAGTACTTAGGCTACTTTTATTTTAGAAAAAGAATTAGGGCCCCGCGCAAAAAAATTAAAACCCATGCAATTGTGAACAAAATCTGCACCCTATTTGCGTAACACACTATTAATCGGAATCTGAATCATTTTGAAGCAAATTGATAATCCATTGCTTCATAAGTTCGAAAAATGTGTCTGCTCAACACGTAAATAACGCAATGAATGTTGTTGAACTGTCAAAATGAAACCGATTCCGATTGATAATGTGTTACGCAATTGCCCCGCCGATTCAAATAGGGAAGTATTCCCGTGGCTTCATCCATGCGGGCGAAGCCTCGGGCAACAGCTAATTACAAAATAAAGTAGGCATCCGAGGTAATACAACATGCCCACCGGTAAGGGGAAGTTACGCCAAACCTGTATTTTGTAGGCAAAAAGCGTGAGACGCGCGACCCCGCGCGTGTCAGAATTAAGTACTTAGTTCGTTTTCTCTTAATTTATTACAAAACTATTGATTTCCAGGAAAATATTCATTAAATTAACATTACAATATTTACGATTATCTTTTAGTGCATGCAATGAAAAACGGTTTTGAAATCGAAAAAATCCGAAACACTATGTTTCGGATTTTTTTATGTTAGCTTTGTAGCCTAGTTTCTGTCATACCTATTTGATAGTAGTTATTTATCCAAAACTCGATGTGCCATATGAAACGATATAGGAAGAAATAAATTTACATAAGTATTATCTTCTTCTTCTAAGGTTTATGACAGAATTAAACCGCCCAATACCGGGTTTACTATTATATTTTCTTGCTTAGATTCACAACCAAATGACCCAAGATTCAAAACCAGTATAAGCAATTATCTATTAATTTAAACGGCAATTTTGGTTTCCTAAAAATAAATTAAGGTGCAATGTTACAGCCATGACAACTGAGAGATGAATTGCTTATTTATTATCATTAATTAATTCACCATAAAATGTTATTGTAATTTTTATTATAATGAATAGTTATTGCTCATAAATATGTAATAAAACATACATATTAACGTAAATATGATTAATGAGGGTAAATTACCTATATTGAAATTATAAAAAACTTAAAACATATTTTTCCACTAACTAACGAACTAACTAACTATACAAATAAATATACAAAACAAAAGGAAACTTTGGCGTCGAAGTACTCGTCCGCATCGCTGTCATCCGGAAACGTGCCCAGAAGACTGGCAGCGTTGCCACGTTGAATGGCAATGCTAATTCTTTGGCCAAAGAACGAGCCAGCCCTCTGGTCACGTGAAGTGTCGACCAGTCGGCGAGAAATTTCCTTAAACAGAAGACGCGCACTCGGGCCCCAAGACCCGGGCGTTTCGACCCCAAACATCCGTTCACAAGCTCTAACCTCACCCGTTTGGTCAGGGTGCCCTAGCTTAGTTACTGTGACCATCTCGGCTCGCGCGTGGTTGGTCACAGTTCTAGCTCGGGACGTAACGAAGGCCATCTTAGAAGAGGCGGAGTTGTGGAGCTTGATCTCCGCGGAGGCAGAGGTTATTGGAGGCGGAGGCGAAGGTTAGCGAAAACGGAGGTGAAAAAAAAAAGATTCATTATACATTTACGAAAGAAAAAACTACCTATTTGTAATCAAAATTTAAAAGGGGCGAACTATATTTCACAAAAAACAGTTTTGCGGCTGTGTCACCTTCTAGGCGATTTCTTAATTAAACCAGCTCCAGTAAACAGTTGCTCACTGGCAATAAACCTGTTAACGGTGGTGACATATGAGAGCGAAAACATGAAACTTTGAGTTATAGGTATAAAGTAAAAAGTTTATTGTCACAAATGAGAGCATTCAAAAGAATTTGGTACATAGATACAGTATTATTATGTTTGCTGTAGGTACTGAAACTGATATCCAAACTAAGCCAGGACTTGTATTTTGGGAGCCAGTCCTCAAACGTGAAGTATTATAGGGAAATCGTGTCAACGTGAATGTCATGACGTAAATTATTAATAATATAGCATATTAGTTTATACTTGTGAGTGTGGGTGCGAACGCGCGTTTACGTGTTTTGTGTTCGTGTGTGAGTCTCCACTACATTTATGGGTTTTCACTTAGTTAGAGTCAATTTTACTTATTAAACCTCTGTTCCAACTCTATTAAAAACTTGCGGATGCGGAGGTATGATTTCTTGCGAAGTTCCGCATTTGCGGAGGCGGAGACGAAGTTCCGTTACAACTCTAGTTCTAACCTAACGTAACCCATTTGGTCGAGGTGTTCTAGCTTATTACTACGACCAACTTCGAGAAATAGCCGGTGTTATAAAGAACCACATTTAATAAAGAAAACCATACATCAACCATAAAGTTTTTACAGTCACATTTATTTTAAAAAAAAACGAACATAATTAGAAGTTCAATAAGTATTTTAGAGCAGCAATTAAATTTCCCAAAACTACTTTTTGGAAGCTGAAATTGGTGTTTTTACATCAGATTCACAAAAATCTGTGTTTGTTTTCAAGAATGGCGACGGCTGACCTTTAAATTCTTTCCAAGTGCATACTCCTCCATTGCAAATTGACTGCAATATTTCTTCATTCATGTAAAATACAACATTATAGTCGTCGGGTCCGTTAATGCACCTGTAACAATATTTAATAGGCTAATAGAATCAAGATCATTCATGAAATGTATGCTTCAAAAGATAAAGTGATAAATGAGTTAGAATAGGATAGATAAGAATTATTTTAGTCATCATTTTAGTTAAAACTAAGTTTGCTGTTACGAAGTTTTAGTGTGATGTGTAACTAAATTGACAGACGTGATAACAATTAAAACCGGCGGCACTGTATTCTTGCGGCCCTTACAACAATATACGTAGTATGGCGTCTGTTTTCTCGCATTTAGCAATCATTACTAACGGAAATTCATAAAAACGTGTAAACGTCACCAGTCATCTCATCGTACAGTGCCGCCATTATAATGATCTCTAATAGTCCTTTCACAGTTATTTATCTCTGACAGCAACCCAAATAACAACCAACCAGCAACCAGCAACTAAAGTAAAAATCAATGTGATTTAAACTGAGAGGTAACTTATCTCTGACAGAACTGTAATATTTCGTGAATCTGTGTATGTAACCGAGTTGGAGAAATATTGTATGACTTTGGCGTCTTTAAATAATGTTACTTTTCTTCCTCATGGAGTTGCAATCAAGATACTGATACTAACTTGTTAAGGACGACTATTAGATTGGAGGAAAATACTGAAAGTTTGCTTCTCCTCCATTTATGATCGGGGTTATTCTGAAAACCAGTTAAGAGGGCATCGTCCTTGAATAAATTAAGAGCTGTGTGCACCATCGCCATCACAGTAGTATGAGTGAGATAAGCTGTAATCTTTTTGCCCTTACCTCTTTTCTCTTCCTGAAAACTTTAAGTAAGTCGGTCAAAGTAATCTGGCCAAGTAGCTTGTTCATGGGTGTTCCATAAATATTTCTGTAGTAAATCCTCAAGTCCTCTACATACTCCATAACGCCAAAATCTTCAGTCGTAAACAACGCACACCATGGACTGAATTTGCTGGTCTGCCCCGACAAAGTATAACGACACAAGTCGTACAAAGCCGTAATATTAACGTATCATCGTCGTATTATCGTATCTGTTATAGGATATTTGAGGCCGAGTCGTTTTTGGATCCTCGCCTTTGACTGAAATTCGGCACAAAATTATTATAATTGCTACCAAAAGACCTTTACATCAATATTTTTAAATGTTTTCGCAGAAAAGTATATAGTAGTTCCAACTACTTACAGCAAGATATTCTGTAGAGCTCCAATATCTAACAGATCCTATGTACGTTTCTGGATTATTCTTCACCCCGTTCAGGTATTTACTGCATGTCTCAAAGGGCTGAAAATTGTAATTATCGAACACAACTGTAGAAATGAAATGGAAAGAGGAAGGAAGGTGACAATATGGGTATGGGTAGTGCTCCTACGGACAACTGTGGGACAGGCTCAAATTGGCAAAGTCAACTGGATTTGTCATTGCCAGCAACAGTCCTAAAGAAAAAAATCTTTAGAGTGTGGCAACACCTCTACGGAAACATATAGATCTAGGCAATTAGGCAAGCTTATGCTTGGAATGCTTTATATATTGCCAACCTGCAACATTTGAGATCAAAATTGCCTAATAAGTGCCCAAACATTAACTGGTTCGCAACCTGGAGAAAATTGGAATTACAAAATTATAAAGCTGTAAAATTGAAAACTACGCTAAACAATGCTCAGATAACTTATTCCAAAATAATTATTGTACCTAATTAAATCCTGAAGATGGATCATGGGTAAAGGAAAAAATCCTTACGAGAACCTATTTATGTATTACGAAATACTTACATAGGTAGGTAGGTTGTCTTCTTTGATTTATTGTGTAAACTTTAGCTGTTATAATATTGTGATAGCATTTGAGTATGGGTATTGATTTTATCTTACAGCATATAATACCTACGATTGCGTACAATCCGGATCGTGATTCTAAACAACTGTTATGGTGTTGTTATCATTTTCAGTTTGTTATTATATTTATATGGAGTAAATGAATAATTACTATATTTATCACATGTATTTTGTTTTGTTGATGCTGTGTTCTTCCTTAGATAAGAATATTGCAGTAAAGTAGGAAAAATATCAAATGTTATCGCAATTCTGAACTAAAGAGACTAGTATTTAGTCTTAAAAATATAGCTTAGTTGTTGACATTGACAACCGTTGACAGTGTTTACAGCTCTTGACCAGAAGCTTGTACTCTGTCCTGTGTTGTTCAAAAGTTCAATACTGAATATATATTAACCTCCGGCATCTCTACCAAACAATCTTGCACAAACTAGCTCAGAAAATGACGCTGAGTTAATAAAGATATGTTTCATTTAAAGACTCGTAGTAATATCTATATATATAAAAGGAGAAACTGACTGACTGACTGACTGACTGACATATCAACGCACAGCCGAAACTACTGGGATTAGGAACGTGAAACTTTGCACACGGCTTCCTTTTATAACGTAGGGGAGCACTAAGAAGGGGTTTTTGGAAATTCGACCTTTAAAGGGGTGAAAAGGGGGGATTTCGTTTGTATGAAAAATCTTATTCCTTTAGTTACTAAACTTGAAACTTGGCCCAAATACTTATCTAAGTAAATCATGAACTTCGTCATTTTTGGTTTTTCTAAACTACCCCCACAAGGGGGATTGGGGGGTGTCAAAATTTGTATGGAAGAATTTTAACACGCAGTCCGATTAACTCGAAACCCAGTATTTATACTAAAGTCTAAAAATAAAGAATAACCTGTATCAAGGTTTTTCGAAAATCTACCCCGAACGGGGTGTTCCTCATGGATCCTATCATCAGAACTGGATTTGGATAAAAATGGGATCAATCTGGAAGTCCAATCCTTTCAAATAAAAAATATTTTTTTAAATCGGTTTATAAATGACGGAGTAACGGTAACAAACATTAAAAAAAAACCATACAACCGAATTGATAACCTACTCCTTTTTTTGAAGTCGGTTAAAAATAGTAACGAACTCAGAACTGTGCATTGCATATATTTAACACATATAATGTCGTACTAACAAATGAACTAACTGTATTTTTTTTTTTTTGTAAAATACGTCCATGGAATGTGAGGAATGTCTTAATTCACTATTTTCGTTACATTTTACATAATATAATAGTTCGCTTTCAAAACAAGCATATTCCGTCAGCCACAAATGGCTGACACGGCTCAATTGGTTTGGAAAATGTCAGCCATATGTGGCTGACGAGGCATTATATGTGTTAAAAAGAAGTGATTGAACGAGTCTGTTGCGCACACTATAGTTTTTAGAATTTTTGTCCGTTTGTTGTTTGTCGGGATGTATGTTCCGGATTGGCGCAAAAACGGTTGATTGAATTTAGAGGAAATTTGGCATACAGATGTTTTAGATCCTGGATTAACACGTAAGGTAGGTACTAATTTGATATATTCCAACATACACGTGGGCGAAGCCGCGGGCAAAAGCTAGTCTATATATATAAAAGGAGAAACTGACTGACTGACTGACTGACATATCAACGCACAGCCGAAACTACTGGGACTAGGAACCTGAAATTTTGCACACGGGGCACTAAGAAAATGCTTTTTGGAAATTCGATTTTTAAGGGGGTGAAAAGGGGGGAATTCGTTTGTTTGAAAAATCTTATTCCTTGAGTTAATAAACTTGAAACTTGGCACCAATACTTATCTTAGTAAATTATGAACATTGTAATTTTTGGTTTTTCTAAACTACCCCCACGAGGGGGATTGGGGGGTGTCAAAATTTGTATGGAAGAATTTTAACGCGCAGTCCGATTAACTCGAAACTCAGTAATAATACTGTTAAAGTCTATACCAAAAATAAAGAATAATCTGTATCAGGGTTTTTCAAAAATGTACCCCTAACGGGGTTAAAAGGGGTGGTAAATTTTACAGGTGAGGATTTTATTGCGTGGCTTGATTAACTCGAAAATTGGTATAAATAATCTTTGAGTCAAGTTTTGGAAATAACCAAAACGATTTTTGTAAATTCCATCCCTGTGGGGGTGGAAAGCGGGGTACAGTTTATATGAAAAATCTTATTCATTTGGTTAATAAACTTGAAACTTGGCACGAATATTTTCCTAAGAAAGCAATAAAGTTTCTCACTCATCATCATCTTCCTGCCCTTGTCCCATGTTACTTGGGGTCGGCGCAACATGTTTTCTCTTTCCATTTTCCCCTGTCAAAAGTCACGCTATCATTCACTCCCTTCTCTTTCATATCATTCCTCACACAATCCATCCATCTTTTCTTTGGCCTTCCTCTCCCTTTCCATCCATCAACATTTATATTCATCACTGTTTTAGTCAGATGCGTTTCCTCCCTCCTCTTGACATGTCCACACCAAGCCAAACGATTTCAATAAAGTGTCTCACTATTAATTTTTAAAAACTACTCCCCAAAGGGCAGCTTAGGGGTGTCAAAGTTTAGTCCTCGCGCACATGTGGGAGTGGCGCGAGGAGGCAAAACGCCGGGGCATAAACCCGGTGCCGCGAGAAATTGCGGCACGGCGGATAGAGCTCCGGCAGGATCTCATGGCGGCATGGAGAGTGCGATTGTCGCAACCCAGCGCTGGGCACGCCACAATTGCGGCGATAAGTCCCCTCTTTGAGGAGTGGCTGGAGAGGCGCCACGGCGTCCTCACCTTCCGCCTGACGCAGGTCCTCACCGGACACGGGTGCTTCGGGAGGTACCTGTTCCGGAAAAGGCGGGAGGAAACGCCCGGGTGTCACCACTGTGTGGATCGCCCGGAAGACACGGTGGAGCATACGGTGGAGCATACGGTGGAGGTCTGCCCGGCTTGGGCGGAGCACCGCCGTGTCCTCGCGGTAGCGATCAGCGGCGGCGATCTCTCGCGTCCGGCCCTGGTCCTGGCCATGGTACGGGGCGAGAGTACATGGGAAGCCATCTCCTTCTGCGAAGCAGTAATGCTCGCGAAGGAGGAGGCGGAACGCGTGAGGGAGAGGCAAGCTTTGCGCCCTCACGCCGCTAGTCGCCGCAGGAGACGCCCTGGGACAGCCGATTCCCGGCCACCGTAGGCGCGGGCTTGCGGACGGCGAGCAATGGGTAGCTCGCCGTCCGGTAAGGACCAAGCCCGAGTCGACGGCGCGTTGTGTTCCACGCGCGCCTCAAAGAGATGTCAGCACTATTGACGGGGTTCGCTAGGGCCGATGCTAGCTAGGGTTGCGGGATGTTCGAAAGAGTTACCGTGGCCCCGGCACAGGCAACAGAAGGAACACGGGTGGGTTTTAGTCTGTAAAAGTCTGACACGCCCTCCCGCTCCGCCCAGAGCGGGAGAAGTCATTTGATGATTTCCCATCCACAAAAAAAAGGGGTGTCAAAGTTTGTTTGGACGAATTTTAACGCGCGGTTCGATTAACTCAAAACTCAGTATTATCACCTTTGACAGAAAAGAAATAATAATATTTTTTTTTTTTAAATCGACCCCTGACGGGATGAAAAGGGATAGTTAGATTTTTAACGGGAGAATTTTACTGCGTGGCTTGATAAACTCAAAAACTCAAGACTTGTCCAGCACAAAAACCAGCGGAACCGAAGTTCGTTTCTTGAGAGAGGCCATGGTAGAGTGAACAGATTTGACCTTAAGCCTTGTCTCTCAGTGGGGTGATGATAATCTGGTCTCTTTTAACGTCACCAAAATACAGGCGTGTCTTTTTACCGCAAAAAAAAATCGTTCCGACCAAACTCCTACTTTTCGGGGTACATCTGTTCCTGTAACTGATCGGCTCGAGCGTCATGGAGACGCAAAGGAATTTCTGTCTGTGATCCTGTGAGATGTCGTTCCGCATTTGCCGGTCGACGGTTTCTTGCCCTAAGCTCTCGTCTTCATAACAAAATAAATAAAGTATTGTCAATATATTCCTGTACAATATATGAGGTGAAAAATATACTTACCAACTGGATGCAGGAGTTATCATACGATGAAACTGAAAATTTACTCAGGGTGATGTCTTAAAGATGCTGTATGTTTATGTCTTAAAGATACTGTACGTGTTTTTTTTTTCTTTTCCCAATGTTTTAGTCTTTATTTTTTTTTTTGCTAATTTTCTTAAACAAAGAATGTATGTACTTGTACGACGATCAATGTTTATATTGTTGTATGTCAATGAAATCTGGGGGAACTTCGGCTTCTAAGATACAGGCTTCTTGCCTAGTTTAGGAGTCAGATGTTTCGACCTTAAACTGTGTCACTGTTGTACAACTTAATCCTAAGACTTCTCCTTGTACTATATGGTTTTTATGTGTGCATAAATAAACGATTAAACGAATATTTTAGTACAACACAGAAGATATTTCATAATTTCATTTAGTACTTTATTTCATCAAAACAGCGAAATAATTGGCTGCTATTGCGCTATTGCTATTGGCGGTGTTTGTGACGCTGCCAACTTTCGTAATAATGCACTTTCATAAGGCAGGGTAAAATTATTTTTTTTATTTGAGATGGTTTTGCTCTTGTTTCTGGAGAGGTGACAGAGACAAAGTCGACGATGGAACGAGCTTACCCAGAAGAATCCTGTTCACTCTCACTTTGAAGAGATCGGGGTTGTGTGCGTTCGGAAACACAGAAGTAGGTAGTTGAGTTCCACTCCTTTGCTGTGCGCATCATAAAAGACATTTGGAAACGCTTAGTGCGAATTGGTGGAATAGCAACTAGGTAGGGATGGTAACTTGTAGTGCCGATGTCCGATGGTAGAAAGGGGTCGGTGGAATGAGGCCATGGAGATCTTGAGCACACTCACCGAAGTACAATCTGTAGAAAACCGAAAAGCAGGCAACCTTGCGGCAATGAGCCAAGCTGTGAAGCTTAGCATCCACCAGTTTTACGTCGCCAATTAGCCTCTTCACTCTGCGTTCTACCGAGTCAAGCGCGGCAAGTTGGTATTTAGTTGAGCCATCCCAAAGGTGGCTGCAATACTCCATGCAGGATCGGACTTGCGCTCTGTAAAGGGTTAAAAGCTGTCCAAGCGTAAAGTATCGCTTCACCCTATTTAGGATGCCCAGTTTCTTGGCCGCAGTTTGGGCTTTGTACTCGATGGTGCCACCGAAGTTGGACATGATGTTAACTCCATGACGCTCGAGCCGATCAGTTACAGGAACAGATGTACCCCGAAAAGTAGGAGTTTGGTCGGAACGACTTTTTTGCGGTAAAAAGACACGCCTGTATTTTGGTGACGTTAAAAGAGACCAGATTATCATCACCCCATTGAGAGACAAGGCTTAAGGTCAAATCTTTCCACTCTACCATGGCCTCTCTCAATAAACGAACTTCGGTCCCGCTGGTTTTTGTGCTGGACAAGTATCTCTCTGAAACAGTACTATCATCTGCGTACCTACCTAACAATACCAGGCTGAAGTAGATCATTGATGTGCAGCAGGAAAAGAGTTGCAGAGAGAACAGACCCCTGAGGAACTCCGGCATCAATAGCCATAAGGTCGAAAGAGCAGCCGTCAACGACTAATCTGATCGACCGTTCACTAAGGAAGTCTGATATCCAGCTACAAAAATCAGCTGGGATGCCATAAGCAGGAAGCTTTTTGATTAGACCAGTGTGCCAGACCCTGTCAAAGGCCTTCGGGATGTCAAGCAATACAGCAAATTCTTCGCCGTGTTTCTCCCCAGCAGTGCGTGACATACACAAGAAGATCGCCGGTTGACCGTCCCTGGTGAAAGCCATATTGACGGTCACTGAGGAGATCATTGTGTTCAAGGTGGTCAGCAACTTACTGTTCAGTACCCTTTCGGCGATCGGACGGTAATGGGCAGGGTCTGCACGGTCGCCCTTTTTGGGCACTGGTTGCACATTTGCAAGCTTCCAGGATTTTGGTACCGTCCTTTTTTTAAAGAGAGAGGCGAAATAAACGTGTCAATACAAGAGACAGTTGAGGCGCTCACTGCCTCAATACTCTCGCTGGAAAACCGTCAGGCCCGCTGGCCTTGTTCACGTCTAGACTGCACAATACTCTTCGGAACTCTTTAATGTGAACTGCGATCTCCAGCATCGAGCAGTCACAATGAGGTACAGTAGGTGGCTGCTTGGAGCCAGCGTCCATAACACCACGCCTATATTTCCCGAAGGATGATTAGGCAGAGGTGTACGTAGAGAACCACCCACGCTTCGCCAGTTATGTTTGTCCCATGTAACAGTTGACGAGCCTATTCCCATCAACTGGGCACCAATCGAGACTCCGGGCTGTACTGAGAAATGGAAAAACCCTATAACACTTTGCCCGACCCGGGAATCGAACCCAGAACCTCATGCTCAGCAGTAGTGCAATTATACATGATCATTAATAATGAATTGTCTTGTCTTTGGTTCAGAATAGAAAAAAAACAGTACCTAAACTTATTAATAGATTTATTAACATAACATGTGTCATCAAAAATATTTTAATAAAGATGGAATTCTAAAGTCATGGATAGGAGATAATTATTTGTTTATTTATCATCATAAAACTAATTAATTCACCATTTTTTTTTGTATGCTTAACATGTGATATAAAAGAAGCATAAATCTTTCTTACTCAAATATATATAATTTTGGGAACGTATAAAATTATCTATCTATTTTTCATTATTTTAAAGTACCGTATTTGTTAAAATAAATAACTATCCACAAAAATCGGTATTTGTATTCAGGAATGGCGACAGTTTATCTTCAAATTCTTTCCAACTACATACTCCTTCTCTGCAGATTGACTGTAATGGTTCTTCGTTCAAGTAAAAAACAACATTATAATCGTCGGGTCCCTTGTTGCACCTGTAATAGCATTAAAAGAAGAAAATGAAAAACAAGATAATAAGGCAAAGTTAAACCCATATAAGTTAAAGTAAAATAAATAATTAAGTTATTCCTAAGGATTTATTATTTTCAGATTGATGTCATCGCTGTAGTCAAATCTAAGTTCACTGTTTCTTTCCACTCTAACTTTTACTAGATCAGCGTGAAACTACACTGACTGTCGTGTGACACTCCAGTAGTTAATATTACGCAAATATGTTTAATATTTATTACATTACCACAGTACGATAAAATAGTGGGCGTGTTACGGACCAAAAAGATAGAGGAAACTGAACTAAAACTTACTAAACGAATCAACCATCAATGACTTTGAGGCGTCTCAACATAAAGTAAATTTTCCTCTTTCCGTTATAGACCTGCGACCGTGATAGAGAAATAAAACTTCAACAGATACTAACTTGTTCAGGACGACCATTAGATTGGAGGAAAATACTGCTAGTTTGCTACTTCTCCATTTCCGATTAGGGTTTCTCAGTGAGCCAGTTAAGGGGGCAACGTCCTTGAATAATTTCAGGGCTGTATACACCATGTCCATCATAGTAGCATGACTAACATAAGTTGTAATCTTTTTTCCTTTGCCACTTTTTACATCCTGAAAACTTTTGAGTAAGTCGGTCAAAGAAATCTGACCAAATAGCTCATTTATGGGTGTTCCGTAACCACTTCTATAGTAATGCCTTAAGTCAGCTATATACTCCATAACTTTCAAATCTTCAGTAGTAAACAGCGCGCACCATGGACTGAATTTACCAGTAAGCCCCGATGAGGTGTAACGGCACAAATCGTACAAAGCCGTAATATTTATATCTGTTAAAGTGTAATCGATGCCAAGACGTCTTTGGATCCTGTCCTTTGACTGAAAACAAACACGAAAATAATTAAATTACACTTCTACAGAAATATGATTGTTGTACAAAAAAATATTGCAAATCTTACAGCAAGATATTCGGAGGAGCTCAGAAATTTAACTGATTCCGCATATGTTTTTGGGTCTTTCTTCACATCGATATATAAATTGCAGGTGTCATAGGGCTGAAAAATAAAATAAAATATTATCTAATTGTTTTAACAGTATGCCCTCATTAATGCTAGTACGGATAACTATCGGTTCCGTATGCAATTGGCAAAAATAGTGATGATTGAAAATGGGTTCCAAATATGAAAGATAGGTATTAACGATCGGTGTTTTAAATGTAGAAACAGCACTCACAGATAATATGTCAAAATCAGTCTTGGGTGGTTGTACAGTCAGTTGCCTATTATAGAGACCATCAACGAAGGCCTTGGCACTATCAGCCATCCAAGCACCAGGCGCTGGGCGGAACTCATAATCATTTTTGTCGAGTTTTGCCAATAATTTTGGTAAAGCTTGTTTCAGTCTTCGTCCAATACCTTCAGACTCCTGATAACCCTCTTTGGTAAGTTGGAAAGGTTTATCGAATATCTCTTTATTGACTTGCCATTTACGCAAATTTTCGACATCTTGAGCGCAAAGCGAGCTGTTGCCTTTCTCGTAGCTAGACACGACGTAATCTTTTATGACTACGGCCGCTTTCATGTGCTTTCCAAACTCTGTACCAGGATTCCTTTGGCCATGTCTAACTAGTCCCCAAATGCTGACTGGTTCACAACCTGGGGAAAATTGAAGATTGGGTATTTAAAATCAAATTAATACATAGATACGATAAAAAACTTTTTTACAATACCAAACAACCGACTTCCAAAAAAAACACTACAAAGTGAAAAATAACTTTAATTTTCAAAGTCTGTTTTTAGATCTACATTTTAGTTTTCTGCCACCGACTTCCGAAATTAAAGTTATTTTACACTTGGTAGTGTATTTTTTTTTAAATTGGTTGTTTTTTTTAAGTTTTTTATTTTTCACTTTTTTAACCGACTTCAAAAAAAGGAGGTGGTGGTACTCAGTTCGTCGGAAACTTTTTTTTTGTGATTGTAACCATTGGTTCACAGGTCATTTTGAAAAGGGACTGTTATTGTATAATCTTCGCCAAATTAAGTTAGGGTCAGTGACCTCAACCCAAAAACAAAATAATTATTGAGCAATTGATACCATTTTTATACGGACAGTGTCACTGCGACACTTAACCTATTTACCTACTTTAAAAAACCAGCCAAGTGCGTGTCGGACCACACCACACAATGAAGAGTTCCGTAGTTGGGATGAGATTAAGCCAAGATCAAACTTAACATTGTAGTTGAAAAATATGTTCTCTCATACATTCCAACTGCAAAAGTATGTTGATCGACTATTAATCGTTATTTTTAACGCCGCTCGTTATTTTTTATACTTTATTTTATTTTTATTATATGTTGACATAGCGGCAAAAGAAATCTGAGAATACACAATCTGTGAAAATTTCAACTGTCTACCTATTACGGTTCATGAGATACAGCCCGCTGACAGATAGACGGATTTGTTGTTATAGTGGCAATAGAAATACACAATCTGTGAAAATTTCAACTGTCTACCTATTACGGTTCATGAGATACAGCCCGCTGACAGATAGATGGATTTGTTGTTATAGTGGCAATAGAAATACACAATCTGTGAAAATTTCAACTGTATACCTATTACTGTTCATGAGATACAGCCCGCTGACAGACAGACGGACGGACAGCGGAGGCTTAGTTATTACTAAGCCAATTTGAAATTAATAATAATAATAATAGCTAAGCTAATTTGAAATAAATGCTTTCATTGCATTTATTTCAAATTAACCATTTAGAGGCGCTTTTGAATTGTAAAAGCATTCCGTTTGGCACCCTTCTTGTACGGAACCCTAATAAATCAATGTTTTTTATTCATGATCTTTAGATGAGGTTTTATTTTATTCACTTAGATGAATGTTTATGTGAATAAAATAACTATCCAAGTACTTAAATATTATTAGTGACTTTTGTTTAGTTTTGTTAAGCATAGTCTGATAAGTTATTAACCAAATAATGATAAAAGAAATCAAGTTCTTTTAGTAGTTACCTACATACCTATAGTTTGTTTTGTTTACGAGAACATAGCACGTGTATTTGTATCTTTTTAAAGTTCAAGGTTATTTAGCTGATTAATAAATAGATGAGAACTACTAGGTACTACTTATTAGGTGAAACTGACCTTGTTTTAGAGGTCATACCGTCTGACTATTTTCTTTGATAGTATCACCTTCTGCCTAGCCCTTTCCCAACTATGATGAGGTTGACTTCCACTCTAATCAGACGTCTTTCAATACCAGTATTTTTTCACATGGAGCGACGGCCTTTCTTGATTGCCAGTCGCTCCATGTTTGTCCACCACCCAGCTAGGTACTAGGTAACACGATGCCCCCTTGGTGGGACTGGTTGTCAGACTTACAAACTTAAAATGTAAAAAAATTAAAGGTTTTCACTTACCAGTGAGCTTGACTAGAGAATCCCTTATATCACCCCTAACCGAGTTATAAGGGGTTTTATTCGAGAAATATTTATATGGGCAGCCAGTGTTCCAGTAACAGAAAGTCGATGTCACAATTTGTATAGAACATATTGCTACTATCACCAAGATGATTTTCATAATGTTTTTTTTTTTCTTAATCGTTCATTTGTCCCCAGTTGTGCTCAGAAGTCGACTAAGGCTTAGAGACGACTAAACTAAAATGATTAATACAACGTTGCTTTGCAATACCGGTTGCGACATTTTTATTTGTAATGCATTCATTCATTTTGTTTATTGCGTCGATAATACAGGTGGTTTCAACGCGAAAATATTTAAATGCGCGTCAATTTTTTTAAATTTCTAATGATGTAGAAATTAATTCAAATTAATCAACCTCTAGAAAGTTTTCATTCACACTTTCTAAATAATTGAGCCTCTTTTTAATTATCTGGCCATTTCTCACAGTTGGTCCCAGTAACTAAGCTAGGGTACCCCGACCAAGCAGGTCAGGTTAGGTTGGAACTGTGACCAATGACGCGCGAGCCAAATTGGTCGCGCCCTGACTAAATCGCGCGAGCCGAGCGAGCGAAGCGAGCGGTGCTGCGCAGCGGCTGGCGAGCGCGGCATCCAAGTTGGTCGTAGCTACTTGGCTATTTAGCATTTTTAAGTTCCTAAAATAGGAATTATTTGAGGTTCACAAAACGTTGCAATAATTTTATTAGAATGTTCAATAATATCTTGAAGAGCACAAAATGCCGAAAAACATCTGGCAAAGCACAAGAAAGTCTACTGTGCTTTCGTTGACTTGGAGAAGGCCTATGACAGTGTGTGGAGGGAAGAACTGTGGTCGACACTGTCGGTGTACGGTGTGGACTGGCGCTTGGTACGGGCACTGAAATCTTTATACAAGGATTCCAGTGCTTGTGTTAGGATAAATGGGGCATACACGGACTGGTTCTGCATCTCGAGGGGTGTTAGACAGGGTTGTGTAGCGTCACCATGGCTGTTCAACTTATACATGGATAGTTGTCTGACAAATTTGAAAGAGGGTGAGTGCGGATTGAGGACGAACGATTTGCTTGCCAAATACCTTCTCTACGCAGATGATCAAGTTCTACTTGCATCGTCAGCAGAACAGTTGCAAGACATGGTGACTGTCATAGATGAAGCACACAAGATGAAAGGGATGAATATAAATGTGAATAAGACGAAGGTCATAGTGTTTGAAAGAGAAAAGGACGTATCGATGTGTGATGTGAAAATAAATGATAAAAGTGTGGAGCAAGTAAGTGAGTTTGTATATTTGGGGAGTCTGTTTACAAGGGATGGAAAGATAGATGAAGATGTGGAAAGGAGAGTAAATGCGGGAAATAAAGTGAATGGTGCTATACATGCAGTTGTGACCAACCAGTTAATGTCCAAAAAGGCCCGACTGGCTGTTCACATTGGTGTGCTGGTGCCTACGCTTATGTACGGAAGTGAATGTTGGGTATGGCAAAAGAAGCATGAAAGTAGAATAAATGCTGTGGAAATGCGTTCCTTGCGAAGCATGTGTGGTGTGACTATAAATGATAGACTGAGAAATGATGTGATAAGGCAACGGTGCGGTTTAAAAGAAGATGTAGTGACAAAAATTGAAAAGAGTATGCTTAGATGGTTTGGTCATGTTGAGAGGATGAATGAAAGTCGACTAACAAAAGGTATTTACACAGCAGATGTGAGTGGAAACGCTGGATGGGGACGCCCTAGGAAGACATATAATGATCTTATTGGTGATGTTCTTCAGAAAGGTCAGGTGCGTAGTACTCGCAACCGGCGTGCGTGTATGACCAGATGTATGAATGTAAACGAGGCAAAAGGAGTATGTAAGGATCGTAGCAGGTGGCGTTCTGTAGTTTCTGCCTACCCCCATGGGAAGAAAGCGTGAGTTTATGTATGTATGTATGTAGAGCACAAAATGAGAATTATTAGAGGCTCGCTTAAATACATGCCCTTCAATATAATTGCAACCTAGATGCATGCATCAATTATTTTCCCATTTTTAGGCATATTCAGAAAGTAAGTAATCTCTTGAATGGCAGATAACAAAGTAATAAAAAATACAATGCAAATCGTTGTATTTTTTATCATCGCTATCAGAGCTATCATGCTAATTATGACAAATGCTTTTATTATAATTAGCATGCTTATATTCTAAGTTGCTTTAAAGTATGTTAGACGTGCCTAGTTTGGGGTGCTTGGACAGGAAACCTCCCCGTGTGCCTGTGGGCTGGAATTCCTTCCTTATGGATGCGTCCGGGCGGAAGGCCAGTCACCGGGACGGTGCACCCTGGGGTACGTGCAATGACTTCCCATTAGGTACTGTGTGCCTAAGGGGTCTTGTTGCCCGTATGCCAATATCCTGTCAGAAGTACGCTCCAACGTGTGTCTCTCTGCGCTCTAAGCAGAGACGCACAGCGGCGGAGTAAGAGCGGGCTCGGTGTGCACTAACTCTGCCGCCGGGCAGGCAGGAAGAGGCCTTCTCTTTCTGCCACCGTTATTCTCGTAGCCCCGAAGATTGTCAAGGTCATGTCTCTGACTTTTGACGGGGGTCGAGGGTCTTGGCTTAATCGCCCGGGCCGCGAGGAAGAAAGCCTCTATAAAAAATCACCCCAAACCTCCAAGCGGCGGCGCACCGTGAGGGAGGTTGATAGCTTGACTAATGGGTAGCTAAATTAGTCGCTAGTGCGAACCACTAGATTTTGAGATAATAAAAGTTTTTTACTCGTGGGAACAAAAATGGATTCTTTAACAAAAAACAAAAACCGAAGCGAAGAGGAGGGAAGCGATGCGGGGTCGGAGTCCGACGCCGTATCTGGCGCGAAGGGCTCGTATAAGAGCCAAGAGCGCGAAGTGGTTGGGGCGGCTAAGAAGAACCTATAGTTCTTAAGGAAGCGCCCCAAACCAGGGGATGGCCAGGAGTCTTCCTCGGACGGATGGGTGAGCTCGGCCCGGAAGAAGATCAGCCGGCGGGGTGGGGCCCATGAAAGTGGTGTGGGCAGAGGGCTCGCCACGAAGGAGGCCAGCAAGCCGAGCCGAGCCGGCCCGGCCGAGCCAAAGTCGCAGTTAGGGCCGGTCTCGGCCGGGTCGGAGCCGTCAGGTGGTGAGCCGGACGTCACTGGCGGCTCGAAATCGGAGCGAACGGTCAGGTTCGCAGAGGTTGTGGCAGCCGCTATTAAAAGTGTGGCCTTGAAGAGGACTCAGTCCTCTAAAGACAAGGCCATATCCGCAGCCACGGCCTCCATTATGGCGGCAGCGGAGACCAGTCACATCGGGCCCCCGTCAGACGCAATGTCCGAAATGCGGGCGGAGGTCGCCCGTTTGACAGCCGCCATGGAGCTTCTCCGAAAGGAGAACGCGGAGCTCAGAGCGGACCTGGCTAGGCTTCGAGAAGCCGGCCCCCGAGAGGCGCCACAGGAGGAGGCGCGGCATGGGCAGGTCAGGCCTGTGCCTACTGAGGACCGGGTTCTGGCCCTGGTCCGACGGGAACTGGCTGCCTTCGGGAGCCGGTTTTCCGCCCTGGAGGCTATAGTCCTGCGGCCCCCGCTAGCGGCGAGCCAGCCGGCCTCGGGCCAACGGAAGGCGGCGTCGTATGCCGCCGCCGCGGCTGCCACGGCCAAGCCGGGGTCATCGGGGCAGGTGAAAGGCGGAGCCGTCCCGGAACCCGCGAGGGCCCCAGCCCCGGCGGCGAAACGACCGCCCCCGCCTCCTAAATCCCCTCCGGCTGACGCCGAATGGCAAGTAACTGGGGAGAAGAGGAAGGCGGGTAAGGCAGCAAGGGCGGCCAAAAAAAAGGAGAAGCGGCAGCGGCGCAAGGAGCGAAGCGTCGCGGCTAGGCTCCGTGCCCCGAAGTCCGCAGCTGTAGTGATCACACTACAGCCGGAAGCGGAAAAGAAGGGCGTGTCCTACCGCGACGTGCTTGCCAAGGTGAGGGCGGCGGTGAACCTCGACGAGCTCGGTATCGCAGATGGCGTCCGAGTAAAGGTCACTGCGACTGGGGCCCGGATGCTGGAGGTCCCCGGTGCGGCCAGCGGCCCGACCGCTGACGCTCTGGCCGAAAGGCTTAGGGCGTCCCTAAATGCGGACGAGGCCTGAGTGTCCAGACCCACCAAGCGCGCTGATATGCGCATACTGGGTTTGGACGACTCAGCGACGGAGGGAGAGGTGGTGGCCGCCGTTGTTAGGACTGGAGGGTGCTCAGCCGAGCAGGTTAGGGTAGGCACCATCCGTCCTGACTCCACGGGGATGCGAACCGTTACGGTGAGCTGCCCCGTGGCGGTGGCCCGGAAAATTACCGGGGAGGGCCAAAGGCTCAAGGTGGGCTGGGTTTCCACGCAGGTGAAACTGCTGGAGCCCAGACCTCTGAGGTGCTTCCGCTGCCACGTAGGCAACCACGTGGGAACTAAATGCACCTCGGAGGTGGATCGTAGCAGCCACTGCTTCTGCTGTGGTCAGCCCGGTCACAAGGCCGGCTCGTGCAAAGCCACGCCGCACTGCTTCGCGTGTGCGGCAGCAGGCAAGCCGGCCAATCACCGGGCTGGGAGCAAGGCCTGCACTCCACCCGCCAAACCCAGGGCCAGCAAGCCCTCCGCCACCGTCGTCACCACCGCAGCCGCCGCCACTGCCACCGCTGCCGCCGCCGCCTCCACTGCCGCCGCCGCCTCCACTGTCGCCGCCGCTGCAACCACCGCGGCAGGGCCCTCACAGCTCAGGATCTGTTGCTCCAGAGCATGGCGCAGTGGTCGATTAACATCGCCGTGGTCGCTGAGCCGTACATTGTCCCGCCCAGGGATGACTGGGTGGACGACCTGAGCGGCTCAGTGACTCTAATTTCATCGGCCGCCGCCGGTACCCCGTCCCTCGAGGCGTCAAGAGGGGACGGGGTTGCGTGGCAGCACGGTTCGGGGAGATTGTCGTGGTAGGGGTATACTTCTCCCCGAACCGAACTCTCGCCGAGTTCCACAACTCCCTTGCGGAGTTGAGAGTCGTCGTCGTCGGGTTCCGTTCCCTGCCTGTGCTCGTCCTTGGGGACTTCAATACCAAGAATGTGGCTTGGGGTTCCCGGCTTACGGACACACGGGGCAGGATGGTGGAGGACTGGGCTCTGGAGACGGGCCTGGTCATCCTAAACCGGGGTTCTGTCCCCACGTGTGTGCGGATGCGGGGTGAGTCAGTGGTGGACATTTCGTTCCCCAGCCCCGCTCTGTCGCCGCGTATCGTCGACTGGCGCGTCATGGAGGGGGTGGAGACCTACTCCGACCACCGGTATATCCGGTTTGACGTCTCCGCCCAGACCTCGAGCGCGCCGGTCCGATAGGCCCCGAGTGGTCCGCGGTGGGCGTTGAAGCAGCTGGACCGGGAGCTCCTCCTGGAAGCCTCGATCGTGCAGGCCTGGGTGTCACCACCGGACAGGCCTGCTGACATCAATGACGAGGCGCGGTAGTTCCGGGAGGCCATGTCCGAAGTATGCGACGTGGCAATGCCCCGGGTCCGGCACGGACGCGCCCGGCGCCAGGTGTGCTGGTGGTCGCCGGAGTTGACGTCTCTGTGCGACGCGTGCGTTGATGCGCGACGCCGGTACACCAGGCACCGCAGGCTCCGTATCCGCCCTCCGGATACGGAAGCCATTCAGGCGGAGCTGTACGAGGGATACAGAGCGGCGAAGACCGCCCTCCGAGCGGAGATCCTGCGGGCTAAGGGACTGGCCCGCGAGGAGTCGCTGGAGGCTCTGAACAAGGACCCGTGGGGACGCCCATATAAAATGGTGCGGAACAAACTCCGCCCATGGGCTCCCCCGCTGACGCAGAGTCTCCGGCCCCAGCTCGTGGAGGACGTGGTGAGCGCTCTGTTCCCTTTGCGAGGGGAACATACACCCCCGCCCATGGCTCCGTCTCCTGCGGTGCCCGATGCGGACCACACAGCCGACGATGACGACGATGCTCCTGAGGTGTCCGAGGTAGAGCTGAGAGTGGCGGTGCGCAGGCTGAATGCCAGGAATTCCGCCCCAGGACCCGATGGCTTACCTGGAAAAGCCTGGGTCCTGGCCTTGGAGGCTCTCGGGCCTCGACTAAGGGGGCTCCTAAGCGCATGCTTGGAGAGGGGCCGGTTCCCACTTCAATGGAAGACGGGGAAACTGGTCCTCATTAAGAAGCCGGGGCGCCCTGCGGACTCTCCGTCCGCTTACCGGCCCATCGTGCTGCTCGACGAGGTGGGCAAGATCTTTGAAAGAGTCATTGCAGACCGCCTCGTCGGGCGGCTGATGAGGGTGGGGCCGGATTTGGCGGACAGCCAGTTTGGTTTCCGCAAGGGGCGCTCTACGGTGGACGCCATCATGCGCGTTCGAGCCCTCACGACGGGGGATGCTGTGGCCCGGGGTGGGGTCGTCTTGGCGGTGTCTCTAGACATCGCCAATGCCTTCAACACCCTGCCCTGGAGTTGCATCAGGGAGGCACTCCGGTATCACCGAGTGCCGACCTACCTCTGTCGCGTGGTCGAGGCCTATCTGACGGACAGGGCCGTCATCTACCCCGGTCACCGGGGAGAGTGGAACCGGCGAGAGATGTCGTGCGGTGTGCCGCAGGGATCGGTTCTGGGACCGCATCTGTGGGACATCGGGTACGACTGGGTGCTGCGCGCCGACCTCCCTGGTGGCGTCAGCGTAGTTTGCTACGCTGACGACACGCTGGTCCTGGCGCAAGGGAGGTCGCACCAGGCGGCGGCCGAATTAGCGGCACGCGGGGTTGCGACAATCGTAGAGAGGATCCGGCAATTGGGACTCGAGGTGGCCTTGCACAAGTCCGAGGCCATGTGTTTTCATGGTCCTCGGAACGCGCCACCATCGGGTTCCCAAATAACGGTAGGATGGGTTCTCATCGGTGTCGAGTCGACGATGAAGTACCTGGGACTCGTCCTCGACAGCCGGTGGAATTTCGTGGAGCATTTCCGACGTTTGGCTCCCAGACTGGAGCGGGCCGGGGCTGCCTTGGGGCGGCTCCTGCCCAATCTGAGGGGTCCAAACGCCTCCTGCCGGAGGCTCTACGCGGGGGTCGTGCGGTCCATGGCCCTTTACGGAGCTCCGGTGTGGGCGCGTTCCGTGAGGCGACGACCGGTACGTCGATTGAACGCGTCCCAGAGGGTCATGGCCATCCGGTTAGCCCGGGGACACTGCACGGTCTCCGGAGAAGCGGCGAACTTCCTTGCCGGATTACCGCCATGGGATCTGGAGGCAAAAGTCCTCGCGCACATGTGGGAGTGGCGCGAGGAGGCAGGACGCCGGGGCGTAACTCTGTTGCCGCGAGAAATCGTGGCACGGCGGACAGAGCTCCGGCAGGATCTCATGGCGGCATGGAGAGTGCGATTGTCGCAACCCAGCGCTGGGCACGCCACAATTGCGGCGATAAGTCCCCTCTTTGAGGAGTGGCTGGAGAGGCGCCACGGCGTCCTCACCTTCCGCCTGACGCAGGTCCTCACCGGACACGGGTGCTTCGGGAGGTACCTGTTCCGGATAAGGCGGGAGGAAACGCCCGGGTGTCACCACTGTGTGGATCGCCCGGAGGACACGGTGGAGCATACGGTGGAGGTCTGCCCGGCTTGGGCGGTGCACCACCGTGTCCTCGCGGAAGCGATCGGCGGCGGCGATCTCTCGCGTCCGGCCCTGGTCCAGGCCATGTTACGGAGCAAGAGTGCATGGGAAGCCATTACCTCCTTCTGCGAAGCAGTAATGCTCGTGAAGGAGGAGGCGGGACGCGTGAGGGAGAGGCAAGCTTTGCACCCTCACGCCCCTAGTCGCCGCAGGAGACGCCCTGGGCGTCGGGAATTGGCAGCCGATTCCCGGCCACCGTAGGCGCGGGCTTGCGGACGGCGAGCAATGGGTAGCTCGCCGTCCGGTAAGGACCAAGCCCGAGTCGACGGCGCGTCGTGTTCCACGCGCGCCTCAAAGAGATGTCAGCACTATTGACGGGGTCCGCTAGGGCCGATGCCAGCTAGGGTTGCGGGATGTTCGAAAGAGTCACCGTGGCCCCGGCACAGGCAACAGAAGGAACACGGGTGGGTTTTAGGCAGTAAAAGTCTGACACGCCCTCCCGCTCCGCCCAGAGCGGGAGAAGTCATTTGATGATTTCCCATCCACAAAAAAAAAAAAAAAAAAAGACATACCTAGTTACTTCTGCTCGATCCTTGTTAATTGTGTCTACTGACCCTTGATGCCTATTGTCGTTTTCTGGAGTATCGTAAATCGACGGCGAAATGCCAATACCTCCTAACTGAATTTTTCGAGAAATTCATTTTTTTACCGTTTTGGATTTAAAGGCGTTATTCGCATGTTTTAAAATCACTCAATTCCTCGAAAAACATCTGTTAGGAGGTATTGACTTTTCGCCGTCGAAATGCGACTTATATAACAATATTATGTCGAGTTGGTTTAATGCGACATCCCCCTGTAGAAACACAGATTATAATCGTGTTGACACAGATGTTCGCCTAATCACAGATACAAAAGTGAAAGATGTGGTTCACCAGTAACCTACGTCATGAACTGTTTTCGTGGTTGTTCTATCGGCTCCGGTATCCTAAATGGGAAGGATTAAAACTCGTCGTCGGTATTCAAATAAAACAAACAATGTTGGCACAAATATTTTATTTTTCTCAACTAAGTATATAATCATCATTTTGTGTGTTAATAGGACAGCAATCTTTTTCTTATACTCTACCAACATACTTTAAGAATTTCTGTAAACTCGTTCTTTTAAGAACATTCATATAATTATTCACATCTACACAATTAATGTTTTTACTACGTTTTAATTATCAATTCCTAACAGTTGATTATAATCACACATGAATGGATAAGACATGAGCAAAAGTGTTTCAATAGCTTTCTTACAGTTTTTAATATATTTTGTAATCACTGTCCTATTAACGAATATCTGCCCAAAGTACACATTTATTTTACTTGTAATACCTATTAAGTCATTCATATATTTACAATAATATACAGATAAAATATTGGATAGCTATTCAATTTAAGTCTAATATTAAATTGGCGTCTCTTGTT
The DNA here is from genome assembly GCA_947568875.1 of Fissipunctia ypsillon. Classification (NCBI taxonomy): domain Eukaryota; kingdom Metazoa; phylum Arthropoda; class Insecta; order Lepidoptera; family Noctuidae; genus Fissipunctia; species Fissipunctia ypsillon. Next base: position 16,162,406 of record OX387647.1, on the reverse strand, counting down.
TACAATTACAACAAATAAAATAAAGGTGGTGACTGACTCGAGTTATTTAATTTAGTTCGTTTCAAGAAGCTTTCTGGTCGTTTAGCCGGGGATTACTGGGTTTAAATTGAAAATCAGCCGGATGCCTCCCTACAGTTCATTATACTCGGATTGTGATACTATTTCGTCTCGGGACTCGATTTTATATGGAACTAGCACTTTGCCCGCGTCTTGAGCTGTATCATTTATTTAGATAAATAAGTATTAGGGCCAATTTTTAAGTTTATAGATCAAAGGAATAAGATTTCTTAAATCTGTGTCCTCCCTTTTCTGTGACAACGACGCGACGGGCTTGTTTTAAAAAAGCGTTTGGTACGTTCCCATTGTATGGCTTAAACATTATTTATAAATACTCATTTTCGAGTTAATTGGAAGCAAGCAGTAAATCCACCCTTCATATTTTATTACCCTTATCCACCCCGTTAGGAGATGATTTTTGAAAAACCCTGAAACACGTACTTTTTCATTTTTTGTTTTAAGTATTGAAAAAAAAATGAAATGAAATGTATTATCTATACAAATAAATAAAATAAAAGTGTCTGTTTGTTATTTCAAAATAACAGCTTTTTATTAAATGCATATGAATGTATTTACGGTACTTATAACAAAAAACAATTTTTTAAATTTTTGTATGTCTGTCTGTCTGTTTGTTCCGGCTAATATCCGAAACGGCTGGACCTATTTTAACGGGACTTTCACTGACAGATAGCTAATGTTATAAGGAGTAACTTAGGCTACTTTCATTTTAGAAAAATAATTAGGGATCCGCGCAAAAAAATAAAACCCTTGAAATTTGGAACGGCTAGACCGATTTTGACGGGACTCTCATTGGTAGATATCTGATGTTATAAGGCGTAACTTAGAGTACTTTTATTTTAGTAAAAGAATTAGAGTTCCGCGCAAAAAAAAATAAAACCCATGAAATTGTGAACACGTAGTGCGGGCGGGAGATACAACGCGGCGGGTCGGGGAGTTTGATTAAAATGGGGTGTTATTTTAGTATATTATGTATCTTACGACTTCCACGCAAAGGAAGTCGCGGGGCACAACTAGTATAATATATTTATAATGAAGTTTATTCTGCAAACCGTAATATCGGAATCACTTTTGAACGTCATACTAAGAAAAAAAAAAAAGCTATATGGAGTCACATTTCCTATCTGACTACCCTTGAGAAGAAATGGCGAAACAAAGGGTCCGCTAGGGCCGATGCCAGGTAGGGTTGCGGGACGTTCGAAAAAGTTACCGCGGCCCCGGCACAGGCAACTGAAGGAACACGGGTGGGTTTTATTCAGTAAAAGTCTGACACGGCGGCCCTCTCCGCCCAGAGCAGGAGAAGTCATTTGATGATCTCCCATGCAAAAAAGGGGTCAAAGTCTCTTTTAAAGTCCAGACATAATCTTGGTCAGATCATGTAAGCCCCATGTAGATTAGCATCTGAAATGGTCTTTTGAGAAAAGAATCACATTTTGAGTGGACATTTCCAGTCAGTGCTAGCATTTGTCAGTCACCTCAGCTCAACTCAGCGAGGGGTTGTTCAAAAAAACTAAAAGTGTCAATCTTTATTATTTACTAAGGCAAATATTGACAAGTTACAAGTTTATTAACCAAAGAAATAAGATTTTGTATATAAACTGTATCCCCTTTTATTAACCCCAAAGAGGTGGAATTTTGAAAGTTAGTATTATTTGAGTTAATCAAGCCCCGCAGTAAAATTGTCCCCTTAAAAATTTAATCACTTACCCCTTTTTGCCCCTTCTGGGATCGATTTTCGAAAAACCCAAAAACTTATTATTGTTTCTTTTCTGTCAAAATTACTATAATACTGAGTTTCGAGTTAATCGGACGGCTCTTTAAAATTATTCCATACAATCTTTAACATCCCTTAACCCCCTTTGAGAGGTAGTTTTGAAAAACTAATACATTTGCAAGTATTTGTGTCAAGTTTCAAGTTAATTAACCAAATGAATAAGATTTTTCATACAAACAATATCCCCTTGTTTCACCCTTTTAGAGATCCAATTTCTAAAAAAACCCTTCTTAGTGCTCCCCTACATTATAAAAGAAAGCCGTGTGCAAAATTTCACGCTCGTAGTCCCAGTAGTTTCGGCTGTTCGTTGATATGTCTGTCTGTCAGTTTCTCCTTTTAAATGTATGTATAATTAGATAACTGAATTCCCGAGAGCCGCCAATAAAACATTTGTATTGGATTTTATTTTCAGCTTCGTATTGTAGTAATTTCAGATAATAATTGTGGTAATATTTATGATAAATAATTAGCATTCATTTTGTGTCCCGCTTTGCGAAGGAGGAAAATGGAGTCCTTACTTTTTTCATTCCCATTTGCTTTGTTTTGATTAAATTGGTAGCGGCCTCCGAGACAGTTTAGCTTATCCCGCGACACGCCGAGTATTATTGCTTATTTTTCTCATTATAGACCACTGTCAAGTCTACTCCAAAATACAAAGTCTAAAAGTTTCGAAGATTAGAAAAAAAATTATATTAAAAATGTATTCTCATCGCAATATCTTTTTCTGCGGTCAAATTTCTAACTAGTGCAGTGAAAGCGCCAGTACAAGTGAGTTCTCGACATATGCGCATTAAATTCGCTGACGCGCGTCAAAGTGGTCTGACATCAACACGTTTGATATTAGACAGCTGATACAATCCAAAAACTTTGAGTTGTAAGGTCTGGTATGACGCGACCGTCAGATTCTCATACCGATGACTTTTCAAAATGTTAGGCATCTCGTAGTGACTTTTGCAACTACGTATCTCATTTTTTAGGACAGTATTGTGTCAACCAGGACATCTTCCTTAATAGGTAATGTTTAGAGGCTTGCCGGAAGACCAAAATACGCGCAATATTAAAATTCATGGAAATTATTTCTTAGTAAATTCTTCACCTTTTTACGTTGCATAAATGGATAAACAAATATTGTACAATTAACTACGCATACACTTTTTATATAAAAACATTTAACCTAATACACAAGTCAATCACCATCTTAACTCTAAGCCTAAACCATAAAATCTATATCAGAATAAATATAAAAAACAAAGTAATTAATTTGTATCTATCTAATTATGTTTAACAATCTCAACTAATGACCTCGTGCCTAATATTGTACTAAACATGACAAATAAATTATTGACTCTGACCGCTAATACGTTGCTAATGATAGCCATAAGACTCTGATGTCCTCTGTTATCTTTTTTCCGCAATCAAGTATGATATTCAACTAATAAAAAGAACATCTTTCAAATAAAGAACATTATCGACTACGAAAATAATAAACTTTTGACAAAATTATACACTGCTAAGACAAATAATTTGCGATCATCAATTTTTTTTTGTACCTAATTGAAGAATTTGATAGAGCATACTCCTCAGAGTTTTATTTACCAAATATTATCATACCCACTACTTAAAAACAATATTATATAGTTACTTTTACGTTACACATTACCTACTATTTAGAGAGAGAAATGCATAAGACTTCATTTATCACTAGATGACTCACATCCAATAGATTTAATCCATTAATTTATTTCAAAGAATTATGTTGGTCCGAAATTAGAATAGGTGGTGAAGTATCTGCAAATTAAAGTTTCGTTGTTTTGCCGAACGTTAGGAAAGTAGAATGGAAGATAAAAGAAAGAAAGAAAGAACGAAAGTAGAAAGGAATTGGCCTAAAGTCAGAAAAACCATAAGTGATTTGTGGAGTATCTTTGGCAGTGTAATAAGGAGCAGGGGTGGCATGGCCGTGATCGACGATAATTATTATCAATATATTTATAAGTGTGATAATGATGATAATTTAATAAACATCCGATTCAAAGTTGTTTTGTAACGAATTCTGTTAATTTGTGAGCAAATTAGAAACAATGGGTATGAGGTAATTAAAGCTGTTAGTGAAATAATGTGGTTGTTAACGTAATTTAACAGGGATGGATAAATAGTAGTATTTCACAAAATACCGCGTGTTTAATTAGCTGGTCAAATTGTTTTACGTGACGCGTTAAACGCAGCCGCAAAATATTCACGCCGTAGAAAATGTGCTTGAAATGTGGGTGAATTTTATCAAGACTGACTTGACAAAACTGGATAATTTGGAGTGGATGATTCATTCAGTGGTTACCCAGCTACGGGTACTTTTTACAATTATGGAATAAAAGATATAAACTGAAAAACGAATCAGAAAATCAACATTACCCTAGAATAAGTAGGTATAAAAATCTATTCGGAAAATATTGCTTATTCTTTTCAATATAATTTATTAGGCTTACTAAGTAGGGAATATAGATATAAGACAAAGGACAGGATAAATATAATACACATAAGAATATGTGTGGGTATAATAGAGAGAGAATTCTAAACTAAAGGCTACGAGGGTGCAACTCTAGGAAGAAGTGAACTCTAACATTAATACCTAATCCGATGTTGGCAGTATTTCATTTATTTGATTAAAATCCTAACTATAAAATATAGTTTCATTATTAGTTAATATAGAGACTAAAGTATATTTAACATTGATTACGTAAGGGGATGCTTTAAACAAATTAGATAGTAATTAAACAGGGTACAAGGAAACCGCAAAGCCGCCACTTGGCCACGATAATGGTTACCACATCATTCACTCCGCTTATTTTCCCCAAACGCTTTACAAAGGTTGTTCGTAAACTATCGGCTCTAAAGAGACGATGTTGATATTCGATAATCATTTATCAAACTGCGCTAATGCATTACGTTGTCGCGAAAAGATGGATCGAACGAAATTCCGATTCAATCCGAATTACACCGATAAATGAAAGACATGTCATAAATTTATATAACAGGATATATAAAATTAGACCGGGATATGACGTAAAATGGAGGTGAATAAGCTTATTCTTATCTTTTATGAACTCATCAAATCATATGAATAGAGGAATTTCGATTAGTAATCGCGATTCTGTTTGTATCATATCATAGTACTTACTTTCAGCCAATACTATCAATTATCATCATTTTTTACTTTTATTACTCAGGCGCGGTCCTATTTGCTTCATATAAGTATTTTTTTTTACATAATACAATAATAAAGTCTCATTTGCTTTGAATTCCATCATTGTCTTCATTTTAATAAGTTAGCTACAGTAAAATTAGGAACATTAATTTATATACTAATTGGTTTTTTTATTCACAATTCTAGTATTGTGATTCCATTCAACACACAGAGATTACATTTTCAATGACTAAACAAAATTCCGTTATGACGAAACACTTTGATATTTGAAATGCTTTAATTTATAACTAACTTTTTACTAAATACAATTAGTCATCGAACGAAATATCTATCACGATCTAGACTTTAGGTTAAAGCACTTTAAATTATCTGGTCATAGCTAATTTATATTCTTCCACATATATATAACATTTATGATCATTAATATCATTTCTACGGATTTACTCATACATAATTTTACGCCTAATAAAAAGCTTATATCAATTTACTGGACGTCAACATCTCCATACTTAACTTACTTACCGAGTACCATTATTTAAATTGTTTGACGCAGATCCAATATTGAAGAAGCAATTAAATGTAAAGTAAGGCAGCCTTCCAAATGTAATCATAATATCAAGACACTGAAATGAACACCGATTCACTAACTAACGCCTGTGAGACGTGTCCGCATCAAACAATGTAAAAAAGGCACTAACTCAACCACTACGGGCGTATTCTGGTCGATACTCCTTATCGCTCCCTCGCCGAGCGGCAATGAGAGATGAAAAGTGATTCTGAACAGACCTATTCCTTTCCAAATGCGGTTTATAACCTTCCGTTCATCCCGGATCTTGCTTAGGATCTAAATTAGCCCTCTTTTCTTGAAGTGCTCCCAACAATGCTTCCCTCATCTCTCGTTCCGAGCTGCGCCATAATCTTATTAGTTCCTCTTCTGACAATAATGACAATTCTGACCTTCCTCCCACTGGAGCTACCCTCGGGTATGGTGGTGCTGGTGGTAAGTCTGAATCGTCCTGAGAAACTAAAATCTCGACGCTGGCTCGTGAGGTAGGACAGTCTGTGCTAAGATAGTTATCAGATCTATCTGAAACATCTTGATAAGATCGAGTGGAGGATCCCTCTGCTCGCCGAACCATCGGCGAGGGTGTTCGAAGACGAGTGTTGATATCGGGAGGAGAACTGTTTAGGACATCTCGACTGAGTCTTCTTCCTATATTATGACTTGTGCGTTCATAGATATTAGAGACTGAGTCTGAGTTAAGGACCGAGTCGGTGCTAAATCTTCTTACATTGAGACCTGCTAGACTACATCTTTTTCTTCGGCCTCTCGGTGACCGCAGCTGTCGTGGTGATCGACCTGGTCCTGGTCGCGGCGAACGATTGGATACGTCGGGGGACGGAGATAAAAACTTACACTCTGTTACTTCTTCCGATGCTTCAGTTTCTGTTTCTACTGGTTCTTGTTCTTTTATGGAACCTAATGAGTGATCACGTTGCTGGACTCTGATGGAAACAACAGTTTCGTTAAGACATTATACAAGTAAGATAATAAAGAATATTTTTCTATATGAAAAAGATTTAAGAAAATACTTACCTTCTAATCGCCTGAATCATTTCATAAAGTTGTGCTTTACTTTTTCGACGTCTACGCTGTTCGTGTTCCTTCTGAAACAAACGTTCATTCCTATCGTAATCTGACCAACTTAAATAATAATTTAATTCTTTATAAGCTAAAAAACAATTACCCTTTTGACACTTTTCTGGAAAAGGGAAGTAAAATGTCCTTGACGGATAGTATTGACTAGTTCCCGAGCCGCATGATGAGGAGAAACTAGTTCCACGCAGTTAATAAATCTGTACAGTTTCTGTAACAAAAGATCGAGATACATCGCATGAGTTTGAAAAAAAACAATGAAACGAGAACAATAGGTGTAAGAAGACGCGACTCAGTAAGACAAAGCGGCAAAGAGAAGCGCTCGTTCAGTGTTAAAAGCCGTTCTGATCAGTGGCGCGGTCGACGCGATGTAATCCTAGAAGAAGCCATGATGGCTTTGCGGTTGAGTAGGGCAAACAAACTACCATCAAAGTGTGGCCGACGCTGCCGGCGAACTTACGATGATACCCTTTGACTTACACAGCTGTACACATTACCTACAGTTTAGTTAAGAGGATTATTTTAGGATGTAACGTTATATTAACAGCAACGTTATAACGACCATTTTACGTACTTAACAACGAGGTACCTAAAACGTTATGGCGTTTGTGCTCAAGTTTCACAGAAAATGCTACTTATTTATTTTACACAGCTGCTAACATTATTTCTGTAAGTTCTTGGAATGAGCCTCATGTATGAAACAGTTTTAGTTGTATGTTTTGTATAGGTAGTTAAGATTTATTTTGTAGATACCTACTTAAGTAAGTCAAACAGTTATCCGATTTTTAGTCAGTATTACATTGAGGCCATTTTCTCATTTAGTTTCCATATCTGGCATACTGCATCTTGTTTAGTTATAATATCAGACAAGCGACTCTGTGCTTTGTTACTATTACGTATACTGGCGAGTGTCCCGCAAAGTGTTAAATGCGATTATATTAAAATCTTAGCTTAGTTTAAAAGCAACAAAAAGTCTGTTATGACGTCTCTTTTAGAAGCATTTTAAAAATACGATTTTATGTTCGTTGTATAAAAATATAAGATGTTACTGAAATAAAACCAGTTTTTCTCTCGTGTAACTTTGCAATTTTCGATGTTTTGAGATTTTTTAGCAAAGCGACTTTTGAGTAAACCAAACGAAAGTTCGAATACTTATGTGATCGAAAAACCCTGTCGTAGTAATTTACTCGATGTAGAGAACGTCTCAAATCATACAAAGTGTAATTGAAATACCCCAAACCGAGAATCGAGAATATAATCGATTTCATTCATTTTTAATAAATACCTACCTACTTATTTTTACCAAAAATTATGATCGTCTGTCTAGCCTTATTCTAACTATACTAGGGTCGGCTTCCAGTCTAACCGAAATGCAGCTGAATACCAATATTTTACTCGGAGTGACTGCCTGTCTGACCTCCCAATTACTGGGTAATACGAAGACTGGTTGTCAGACTTTCGGGCTTCTGACGACCCGTAACGATTGTCAAAGATCGACGAATGACAGCCAGGACCAACGGTTTAGCGTACTAAAAATAATATTGATAGAATAATTTTATAGGACACCAAAATTACAAATACCTACACTTAACAATAATTATGAAAATAAATAATAATTTCCTCGTTCAGTCTAAACATAACAATTGAGATATCAACTGTAAATTGAATGATTTCAATTACACCTTAATAAGAATACATAAATCACACATATTAATGATAATAACTCACCTGACTAAAAAACATAATATTTCTACTTCTCCATACCGTTCCTTTGGGTTTGTGTCGGAGAACTGGCAGGGTGTATTTATAAAACAAATGCTCTAGGATCAATATGAGACAGCCCACAATCATTCCGACTCCCAGTAGAATGAATACCCCAGCGACAGCTGCCACACCTTTGGACAAAATTATTTATTATTTAATAAACGTTGAAATGCAGTGGGTACGAGGAAAAAAAAAATTTTTTTCTCTATAATATCATAATACCTGGATCGATGATTAATAAAAATCAATAAATTTTATTACTGTTATCATATGAAGGGTCACACATATTATATGTACTTACACATATGTTATCTATACATAAAAGGAGATTCGTATGTTAGTTATTTTAAAGTTTTAAACCCTATGAGATTATTATGGCCACAAATATTTAAGAAAGAGAACTGTCAGATTTAGTTTCGCTGAACAATTTTTATAGTCAATAAACCACGATAGTTTCAACTTCATAAATGGGGCGGCTGCTGCAGGTGCAGAAAACCTCAAATGGCGCAAATATAACATCCTCATTGGGAGCTATATGTTTGAGCCGTTTGGGGTTGAAACACTAGGGCTGTGGGGTCCGAGTGCTCATCGAGTATTTCGGGACATCGCCAAGCGGTTGGTCGACTCTTTACGGGACCAGAGGGCTGACCTATTTTTAGCCCAAAGAATCAGCACTGCCATTCAACGTGGCAATGCTGCCAGCCTTTTGAGCACTTTTCCCATTGACAGCGATGCGGACGAATTTTTTGATGCCCAATGAGCTCTTCCCCCTTTTTTAATTTTTATTGTATACTTGTACATATTAATATATATACGAGTATACCTATATATATTATCTTGTACTTCATAAATTAATTAATCGTATAAAGTTAACCGGGTGGTCTTACCAGGACCTCATTCTTTCACCTTTCGAATTCAAACGATCATTTTAAGTTATTTGGAAACTAAATAAGTAGCACGAAGTTCACAAAGTTCTTGTAAGAAAATCGATTGGTATTTTACTTTCCAACTTCCCAATTGAAGTAAAACTAACTAAATAAATAAATAATCATCAAAATAAATAGGCTGTCAGCTGTAAACATCAAACATTAATTTTATAACGAGTATGATTGTTTGTTCTTCAAAACCCTAAAAACTGTTTCTTATTTAATTAAACACGAAAACAGCAAAACTTTTGCTCGGAATTATAATTTAAAGCAGACATTTTATCAGTGGAATGCTCCGGGCTACTTAATTACTCTCTGTTACTTCCATATCAATTTCATCAAGGTCGAACGTTTTCAAAGTGATCTTCTGGAAACTGTTCGTATTCAGAGGTATTTAATGAAGGTACTCCATAAATTAAATATAACTTCCCAGTTTTCAAGTAGCTGTGGTTATTTAATTAATTTAAAACGATTTTTCTTTTCACACTTTTTTATAATTTTTTAAATCCCTCTCAAACTCCTGAAAGGCTTTTGTGTTTCTGCTATGAAAAGATTTATCTATGTAGCCATTATTTCAAGTTATTTGAGTAGATAGTAGGTAGGTACGTATACCTTCTTTGAGATGGAAACGTTCTACCAACCACTAAACTAAAGTTTACACAGGGCGCCACTCTGTGTTAACCAATTGGTAATTAAATAATTCATGGGTCTCTTATAAGATTTACAAAAGATTCAATGGTCAATTACACGGTAAATTACGCAAAGAAATTATCAAGATCCTATTTAAACATTAAAAGATTTTACCAACATTCATTATACGAGATTTATTTTCTCCAATTTTCCTCCCAGATTTGATCTGTATCAAAGAATCGATCTATTATGGATGAATTCTTTCGATATTAAGTTAATTTGGTTCTTTCTACGATATATGGGTTCCATTAAGTAATCTATCAGATTGGCAATTTGTACCATGTCCAAGGGGGCTTGTTAAATTGATCGATCCTTTATAATGAGAAAATGGAATATATTGATCTAAAATGAGACGTTACTTGCACTCTAGATACAGAAACGCCTATACATGAATTACTAAATACTTATTTTTTATGAATGTATGTAGGTACCTACGTCTTAGAAGAGTTTGTACTGTTTACATCAGCATTCAAACATTTTATTATACTGAAACTTGAAGCAAAATATATACATCCATCCATTTAAAAAATCTCAAGCAAGCGAAGTGAATATGGAATAACAACGAAACAATTGTGTCAAACACATGTTACATTTATTAAATTATTTACGATCAAGTTCCCTATGAACGTAAAATACTGTGTAACAAAGTTTTCCTGAAGGATTTTAGACATTTTATCACTTTTAGGTATTTGTTGAAAATTGTAAGTAGAATTTACAGATCTATATTACGTTAAATATTGCGTAGAAACTTTAACAATATCAAATATAGATAGGTTGCGAACAATCATAGCGAACCGCGAAGTTTTATAGCTTTCTGAGATATACTCCGCGATAGCAGATCACTTGGCTCGTACAATGGAGCTTACGTCTAATGCTAATAGTGTTCTGGTATTTTGCGCTAAATATGGATATTTTTTTTAATTTTCATGGATAAGTGCGTACAAGTAAAGAGTAGAAAAAAAAATAAGTTCACGTAACATTCCATTACTATAAAAAGGCACGGTAGTAACATCTATAATATAACCCAATTCCCTCGTGTCACTTTACTCTTAATCGCGCGCCTTCGAGAGTTTATCCCAAATAAGAGATAAACACACTGTCGGTGTCAGCTCAATTTTTTCAAACGATAAATCCCATGTTTAATCTTTTAGGTCGCCTGGTGGTAATACCTCTCCCTTCAGTGCGCGACGGTAAGGGGTCGGATTAACGTGGGGGTGGCGATAAATTCTAATGAAATTTCCGCCAGAGACGAGCCATCCGACTACGTAAATGTTACGAATACACATTAAAATAGTAAGGACTCACCGCCCTGCCCGAATCGCGACACTAACAAGATTCTCGTAACATATTTTACAGAAACTTGATTTTACAAAGTGACACGTAAATATTCATGAACCCGAAACAAAAAAAGCTTGTTTCTCTAATTAGGCACTTTCAAATATAATGGCTTCTATCTGCAGAGCTGAAAAGTTCTTAGAAACAAGTGAAACTATCTCTTTAAACTAAAGCTTACCGAGTGGCTTTGGTTGGATACCATAGTCGGGGCTGAGTTTGAAACAAGGCAAGCCGCCGTACCACTTCTCTGTTAGAATATCCATGTAACCGTTGGATGAATACTTAGATATCACAGCCGATATGCTGTCCTGAAACAAAAAATAACGAAAGTGATTTTTAAAACCGAATGCGGGTGTTGCAAAATGCAAATGTTATACAAGTGAATATATTTGTAAATGTCGGAATAATCGGACCGCACCCGAACGATTACAAAAAAGTAAACAATAGCGTCACATCTGCGTCGATTTTTCTGTATAACAAAGCGTCAAAAATAAAGGGAAAATCTCAAAGCGTGTCATGATGGTTCGAAACAAAAACTCTCTCTCGGATCCGTTGATTTATGTCACTGATTCGGATAATCCTCAGAGGTATATTGAGCAACGTCAAGATAAAATGACGTATAATCGGTTGAGCTGGAGCTACATGACACCCGACTATCGATCACACCATTAGGAGTTCGCGTGCGTCATCCATCAATCTTTCGTGCAGAGATCCGGAGTTGCCCCCACCACTCAGGGCTCCTAAAGTCCTCCAATTCATGTAAATCTACGCTACATTTCTTCAGAGACGTTGCTTAGTCAGACTCCGCCTAATTTAGGGCACATTAACTTTGTGTAATAATTTATCTCTGTAGTGCTGAAAATGATGGATTGATATGTCACTGTTCCTACCTTCAAAGGAAATCCTTTCGACATGCCGATAGCATACGCATCTTCAGCGAGAGGATGATCACCAATACGCTGCAGCTTGCATCCGTGGTCGGTGGCTCGGTAATAGTCCAAGACAGGAGAGTCAGCTATTAAAAGATCTAAAGTACCATTTCTGCAACAAAGTAAAGACAAAATGATTTTAGTTTTCTACGAAAACGATTTGGAAACCGACACTGCGTAATACGTTTTCAGGGGCAATGGAAATATTTACAAAGTAAACAAACGCCCGTCTCATGAACGCAAAGCGTTAACCTGTAAGCGAGCGGATCCCTAAAGTTCGGAGTGGAATAATAAATTTAATGCCTGTCACAGCAATAAAAAGTACAATAAAAACAGATACTATACAGAGTAATGTTAACTTAATCCGACGTCTGAATAAGGTACAAAATATCTAACAACAAAGTATCTCACGTGACACATCGCAACCACTCTCTGCTCTTAGTTGACAAAGTTGGGGGCTTTTCCGGTCTTAAAACGCGGCTCTTTGTTTTGACTGGTGACAGTTTATTGCTTAATTGGTGAAATACGAAAGCGGGTACTGAATCTGACTATAAAACAAATGTACTAAAAGGTATTAAGTGGCGATCGGAGTCCCGCGGTCTTGAAAATTTTACGAGATAATAAAATTCAAAGCGTTTTTTGAATCAAATTAGTTCGCTATCGATATTCGGATTCCTTTCATTAAAATTAATGTTTCGATTTGAGTTGAAAGCGATTTATTGAGTTATTTACTTCTGAAGGGATTACAATAGAATTAATAATAAATTCCTAACTGATGAGGCTTGTTTCATATGCATTTCAGATTATTTATTTGATGTTTGCGGCCTGGCAAACACACCAATACAACAACACAACAATAGAGGGTTGAGGATTGAAGATCTCATTGATTATATTGTGCGTAGGTACCTCATACTCATACACATACATAAACTCACGCATTCTTTCCATGGGGGTAGACAGAAACTACAGAACGACACCTGCTAGGATCCTTACATACTCCTTTTGCTTCCTTTACGTTCATACATCTAGTCATACACGCACGCCGATTGCGAGTACTACGCACCTGTCCTTTTTGAAGAACATCACCAATAAAGACACTATATGTCCTTCTAGGACATCCCCTCCCGGCGTTTTCACTCATATCTGCCTTGTAAATACCTTTCGTTATTCGCCTATATAGTTTAATATTATTAATTATAACGACAACATGAAACCGACTTTCCTAAAACGTGGACGAGTAAAAGATAACCTCCAGAGGTGTGCTAATATCAACAAGCTGCAATCACCAATTCGTACGTTAAACGTGGTAATTGTGGATTCTCCTCATTGTCCGTTCATTATAGCGCTTGCCCGTATCCAGCAGCGGAAGTTTACACGTCACCAATTCTGCTAATTCACAAACGATTCAATAGTGTCGATACAATAATTTTAGACTTTTGGTTTTCTGCTAGTTATTTAAAACTGGCTTTCTACTAAAATCTACATATGACAGATAACATTCATAGTATCCAACAACTTTAAATACTAAGTTTGAAACTTCACCGTATTATATGTTTAATGTAGCAACTCAGCAATTTTATATGCGTATCTTATGTCTGAACTTATAACTTGAGGTGAGTTAAATTATAATTTAGAAGCCAGACGCACGAACTTTATTATACCCGCCTGCGTCTATAGAAAAGGTTCGTATAATATCTTACCTGAGTCGCTGAATGCCTTCTTCAACATCTTGAAGGGCGTAACGACGCATTTGTTGCGCCAGCTGCGGATTATTTCGTTGAACGAAGTACTCAGACACCGACGACCTGGCCGTCCCCACTCGCAGAGACAGCCACTACAATATAATTATTATTATATAAGAAACTCTTCAGACCGCCCAACTTATACCACACTCACGTTAATTTACTTACATTACTTCGGCCTTGGTAATCATCAACCGCATTGTGAAAAAACAATCCCGCAATCAGAGCGGCTATATTGGCAGTGTAACTCGCAACGAATATCACAGAAAATCCACCCCAAACGTTTATCAGAAACTTATTAGGCCAACTCTTAGGGGCTTTGAATGCCACCAAATGTCCACATAAAAGTCCCCACATAACCCACAGAGCACTGGAAATGCTAAAGTTCTTTGATCTTTGTCGTCCCCAAGGGTTTAAGCCAAAAGGTGAGAGCCATTCGTATATGGCCACAGCTATAGCAGTTACATTTAGAGATGTAAATATTGCTATCCACAGCTCTGGTGAAAATGGAAGAAGAAATGCAAGCAGCGGTATGTCTGGTCTTTGATTGGGGGCTGCTAGTATTGACACTCCACTGAAAAAGTAAGGTTGACTGTAGTCTATGACTTCTGCCCTAGCTGCGGAAACACTCAGAGCTGCAAATGACATATGAGCGGCTCCGGACACTAAATCCCCAATAATACCATTCCATTTCTCAACGCTTTCTTCTGGCTCAATATCAAAAAGGTATGGCGTTTCTTCTGCGTCCTCCTCCACTGATTTGTAACCGTTACGGTATTGTGAACGATAACTCTGGTAATTTATCGGGGCATATTCGCTCGCTACCGTTTTATATTCAAATATTCGGTGAAACGGTTTGATAAGTTTTCTGGATCCGTATAATCCATCCTCTACTATGTATAAATGAAAATCGAATTCTAGTTCTTGGGCTATGTTCTCCAGAAGATCCATCGCAAGTCCGTAGCAACAATGCGTTTCCATTTTAGTGAATACGGGTTTAGACGTGGGGAAGAAAAAATCGTCTTGATCGCTTTCCCGTTCCAATTCATTGAACGCGAGGGTTAGATTATCTCGGTCGGAAGTTTGTGGTCGGTGACATAGAAGGCCCCGGAGACATTGGCCATCCTCGTCGAGCTCGCCTTCCATAACAAAAGGGGGAGCTAGTGCCGTCACGATGCGGAATATTGTACGGGCACCGTCAGACTGTCCGTGCGCTACTAGTCTGCCTCCTGGCCAGACGATTGTATGGAGTCTCACGCTACGGCCGAGCACGCGTCCTACTTGTCTCCACATGCTTTCCCCTTCGACCCCTGATGGTACTAAGTTTAAGAGAGCGAATGAAGCCGTTAGTGATCGCTCAGATTGCTCCGTGCTTCCGGCAAGCGCCGCCGCTGCAGATATCCGCGTCTCTCTGTGAACAATATAAATAAATGACTTATAGGTAACGATAAAGACATAAAGTTCAAAAATTAAAATGCCTTCGTATAGATTTGCGCTCTAAATACTTATATTACGATGCTCGTGGAGACAGGTCAAAGAAGCTAGAGTAAAACTTGTATATTTTGACCTTTTAATATTGTAACTATATTATTTATTTATTTTAAATAGAACGGCCGAAGCCAATTACACTATTTAACATTTAATTTATTTAACCCAGTTATGTATTCTTCTCATAAAAAATCAAACATTCTGATAGTATCACCTTCCATTCATCCGCAAACATATCAAGACTTGTGTTTGAGTCCAGGAGAGCGTTAATAGCGGCTAGTGTCCGAAGAATAGGTGACTTGGAGTGTGCAATAGTATGGCTACTTGGAACAGCCAGTAACCGGTGCTTTCTGCCACGACAGTAATTGTCTGGGACAAATAGATTGCAGATTTCATTGTGCAGATCATGATCATCGATAATCCCTCTAATAATTTTAAATATTACAGTCATCTGGTCCCGCGACCGTCTTACTTCTAGAGAGATTATATCTCTGAAAGCTAAATATAACTGAAATTCCTCATGAAGAAATAGAATGACTTTGTAGGTACCGATTTTTATCAAACAATGGTTTTGGCCGTTTGAACCTACAAATTCTACATTACCTAATAAGTACTCTGTAATACCTTATTATACTAAAGGTATTATGCTAACATACTACTTTGGCTGTTAGAAGTATTTCCCAATGCAACTTTATTCTCAAAGTATTAAAATAATACACTTAGTAAATTGCCAGGAGCAAAAGATTTAATTTCAGACGATCAATTTCAGGAGAACAAACATTTTTCCAAAGATAAAATAATAAAGTAGTAAGCGCTGGATATGGCACATTACAAAATAAATAGGATATGACAACTGTTATTAAAACTAGCTTTATCCAATTTGCTGTTATTGTATAGAGGCATGAGGAATAGGGTGTAAAAAGTTCACTCATCCTCTATGAAAAGGGAGGATCCTCCGACCAGACGGGTGTTGTGTCTGGTGGGCTTCTGCCCGATGGTTAATGTCGGGATGTTGTATATATGCTAGTCGCGCGGTAAACTCTGATTGCGCGATGCAGAATTTTGCGTGACGTCAGTGTGACGCGTTCCATTGTGGCGATGTAGATATGCCGCTACAGTTGTGTAGTTTACAGGTAAGTATTATTAATTGCAGATCAGAAACGTTGACAGGAATAATAATGTACGGTAACTTTATAAATTGGATGAATTTTACAATCCTATGTTTAATTGGGATTATTAAAAAACAAATGAACATTGTAGTGTTGCACAGATACAAAATGATTAATAGATAATAGTAGGTACCTTCTCGGTAAAAATGTGTAGGTTTAGAAAGATAGATCACATGCACAGAGTCACAGGCGAATTTCTTAAACCATCAGTCACAAATGGTTGACACAATATTTTTATTGAACTCCCAGAGCTTCTACGCGAGCTTGGATATATATTTTATACATATATACAGATATAGTTAAGTAACAAAATTGTGTGGTTTTCTGCACTCAGTCGGAAATGGGTGTGAACATGCAATATCCCTGTTGGCCCGCCGATACCCGCATTCGACCCGAGCCCGGCCCGCCCGAAATGATAAAATAACACACCCACACAGCCTACACGGGTTGTTTAAATATTTTAATGTTCTATTTTAAATATAATTCTTTTTAAATTTAACCACACAGGAACGCCCTTTGTTGGTGTCTACCTAGTATTTTTAAATTAGAAAATAATTATTCCGTAGATAACGACTGTTACTGTAGGTACTTTTTCAGTTACGATAGTTGAATATGGCGACGTAAATTATACACATCGTAGAAAGTAATAGAAAAATGTGTCTGTGAAAATAAGTCTTTCTTCTATGAATTAAGCGACGAGCCGAACGTACATGCCAATGGCTTATAATCGGTGTAATTTTACATGCATATTATTATTACCTACAATATATTAAAAAGAGTAAATTGTGAATCAAAATAAATTATATATAGCAATTTTGTCGCTGACAAGGGCCAAATGTTTTGTCTAAAATATTATCAACGTTAAACGGTCGCCGCCAAAGGCTGTTGAAAGTTTCACTCATCTCTAATCCGGGATTTAGAGTCAGGGCAAACGTCTCGACGACGTTTTCCCAGTTATCCGGCTCAAAACACGAGATTCCCAAAGCCAAAGCAGCAGGTGTCTACCAACCATTGTTATTCCTTGTGCGTAAAACCAAAGGGATTTTCCGGAACACGCCAAAGAACTTTATTTCAGAAAAAGTTAAAATTAAAGGCTTTATTTATAAACTAATACTTTCCTCGCTCAACATTGAGAAAGTATTGGGAGCTGATCAACGTAGACTTTTTAGAATTTTGTTGGTAAGTACATTGTTTGCATAGTTAAATTTTATCGAATCGAACAAATGAGCGCCCGTGGGCACTCTTCAGAAAATCCGGGCACGTGTAGGAAATAATGTAATGGAATGTAATGGAGGTTTGCCATCTAACAAGGGAAGGTTAAGTTGTGAACACATGTGTAATAAAAAGGAAAATGATTGCGGACAAGGAAGCATTGTAATGGCCGCTAAGCCGAGAGTGCGTAAAACTGTATTCACCAGCGACCTGACCTATTTAGCTGCCCTAATTTCTGAATGAACTAAAAAGGGAACTATCTGCGTCAAGTCATGTCAATAGATGGCGATCATTTCGTCGAGTCAGCCTGCACAGCCTGGCCGTCTGCCAAAACTTGCTGCCGTGCAGTTCCGACCGATTTATGATAATGTGATCGAGTTGGATATTACCCAAAAAATATTACGATATTCTTACTGTGTATCTCTAATTCAATCGTGGTAATTTTAGATAGCTGGTTAGAAAAAATTAAAGGTAAGATTTAATTTTCGAATTAAATAGTCATGTATAGGTATGATAGGTATGTTAAAAGATAGTTCGTCATTATTAAGTTATTTATTTATTTATAGAAGGTGTAATTTAAGTAACGCACAACCTCTTAATTCACAGTTCCTCATTGTACTCATGATGAACAACTTTTACTATGGGACCGAACCTGAAATCGCGAAAAAAACTCAGCTGTTCCCCACATTTTGACGAGTTATGCGAACATAAATGTAGGGAACAGCTCACTTTTTTTCGCGATTTCAGGTTTGGTTCCATAGTAAAAGTTGTTCATAATGATGATTACAATGACCACATAAGAGGTTGTGTGTTATTTAAATTACACCTTGTATATGTATACTAAGTTATTGCCATTAAAAACAATCAATCGAGCAGGCAGCGATGTACTGCCGCAAAGTAGACGGATTAACCTTAATGACTGCGTTTGCCGACAACACGAATTAATAAAACGGTTGTGCGCAGTCTAATTATTTGATTAACTCCGTATTTGAAGGATTTAATTAAACGAATTGGTGTTCCCGATAGTTTCCATTTTCATCAAAATACTCGTCTATTTTAATAGGGTACTCTACATAAATACGAATAACTTCATTCCGGCAATCACAAATACGAATTTCAAAATACCAATTTTCATAATTCCCAATGGTACAAAATTCCTAATATAACAACCTCGATTTATCATTCATCCTATTTTTATAATTCCGAATTATCAATATTCCCAAAGTTTATAATTACTATTCTCAAAATACCGTGTTTCAATAGATCGAATAACTAAAATTCCGACTTAATGATAATTCGAAACATCAAAAATACGAATTCCTGTTATTAAAGTACCGATTAATTAGAATTCCGAATAAAAACGCCTTATAAAACTGAACTTATCGTCGTAGATGGATTTAACGCTCACCACCGCGGCGGGCGATAAAACCACCTGCTCCTCAGCTCGCGGCCCTCTGCGCCTACGCGGGCTTAAATTACACTGTAGGGGTAGGGCAGACAAGACCACGTGGAGTCGGTTTTGCAGCGATTCGTTTCTGTCACTTATATATATGGATATACTAATTGAATCAAAATCTGAATCCTAATTTTAGCAGTTTATTCGAAGTATTGAAAATCAGAACGTCGTTTTTTGGGCCGAGAACCCATCGAGCATTTGATTCTTCGAACATATGAAAATCGGAAAACAAACAAATCGCATTTACGACTTTCGGTAAAATAAATTTCGTGATTTTTAATAACAGACATTATAATTCTTAGGTATTATGAAATTCGGACTTTTGAAAATCGGAACATGGAAATTCGGAATAAAATTTTTCGGAGTATTTGGGTGTTCCCATTTTAATAACATTGTATTACAAACATCAAAGTAAATTACTTTCTTTAAATGCAAAGTTCCGAACAGAAAAGGAATGTTTTATGAGTTCAGGGATTTTAATATTACCTACCTTACCTACTATTAGGTAGACGGAATGCGAGTTATTTAGCTTCAGATTGGAAGAAAGTACGAACTAATTTAAGCGCCAGTGAATGAAAGCAACGCTATTAGTCACTTGTCGTAGTCTGAGAGCAAACTATCTCAGGAGCTATCCTTTATTTTCTTAAGTTCTAAAGTAACTCGGTGATTTCACATGGAGTAAGAAAGTAAAAGCATACGGCTAAAACATCCATTTTTTACTAGATGCTGCCTGGCCAGAAAACAATACTAACGATGGAGAAGTTTTAAAAGTACTTTGAAATGTACGCCGGAGAGTTTTAAATAAAATAATACTTTGTTAGTTCTAAAGTAAATTCAGAAACGAGTTGTAAGGTCTGTATTTTGATGTCAAAGCAATTATATTACTTATCTGAATGTAATACGCAATATATTTGTACATTTAAGGTAAACATGAAGATGTATGAAGGCATTTGCCTAGAACTTTATTCTTATACCTTAAAAAGGTTTATACTTCATAATAATAATCCCAGTCCAAATAAAACGTTCACAAACGGTGTATCACAATGAACAAGATAATAAACGCTCAAAATGGCGGTGATATTCCGAACAAAAAGTCTCATCAGTATCATATACGTACATAGCAAGTTCATGACATACAAAAAAAGAGAATTGATTCAATATAAGCTTCATTTATCATTTGGTGGATCCCAAGCATTTACGCGCTTCTTCTGGATACATTACGGCAATCTCTGAATAGGGTTAAGATGGGATGCCGATCACGTATTTTATTGAATAACGTTCCTCGGAGCGTGTGCCTACCTACACCACTATCAGGGGTCAAGATCGGAGGTCCTTGAATGTCTCACCTAGATACATGACCTGATTTAACGCTCTCTATTTTGTCAATACATCATGTGTTTTGTTTTAGATATGAAAGCTAAATAATTTGTCTTAATTTTACAAAGAAAAGTTGGATACTTAATTAATTCAATAAATAATGGAAAACGTCGAGACTTTTCAGTAACACATCGCGTTTTTATAGCCAAGTAGTCTGTAAACATAATCTTCAGTAGGTACTTATATCATTACTACTTATGGTAACGAATAGGGTTTATTTGCACACTCATATCGTTTGTGAGTAATATGGGTGTTAGTAGCGGGCCCTTAAAGCAATCCTAACGTCTTCTTTACCAATAACAAACGAGACGTGCTGATAGTATATATTAGAAGGGCGAGTCGGTTCACTGAGTTATGCTTATCCCAGTCCAGTATCCAGATGAATTAATGGGTGCAAATCAATTTTAGGTAATATTTACCACTAAAAATATTCTAATTAAGCAATATTCACCTAAATTGTTTCATAAGAGTGGCTATAGTTGAATATGGTCGACATGTGCGAAAATGGGGTGAAAAGTTACGTTGTCAACCTCACTAGCTCTGATTTAATAAACTGTGCTTGAAAATAGCTTGTTCATTTGTTTTGTTCACGAGTTTAGCGTTGGCAACATCAAAATGTTCACAGTAGTTTTAAAACTAGCCTTTGAGATTTAACTACTAAGCCGCACCGGCTTCTGATGCAATTTAATATTGCCATTACATTCCGAATATCAAACGTGGAAATCTAATTTTGTATGGTAAATCTGTTCCTCAGTTCCGCAAATCGACGAATCTCCTCATTCTAGATTAAATGTATCGGTACCTAACGTAATCCTTTCTAAGGAGTTTACATCATCCGGTTTGCACTCGAATCACGTAAGAGCTAAATTAGAACCAATTTCTTCTATTCTGTTTCGAACAATTGGGTTAAGGTGGAGGTATACTTTGGTAGGTACCGGTATTATACCTAATACAAATGAGAAACCGTTGTATAACTTCACCAACATGCATCCAAGGCAAAATGTATTTATTTAGATATAAACAATTACTTTGTATCTCATTGTAAGTGAACCTATGTATTGTTCTTATGAGAATAAATTCTTTAAACCGAAACCTGTATATTTACTTCATATGAGAAACAATTTAGTACACATAGGTACCTATGCCTATGTATCAATAGTACCTCATGAATAGCATTTTTGTTTTTTTTTATAATAAATATTATGCTCGCGTTTGGACGAAATCCCTCATAATGTTCAGCAATGATATGGTCCACACTTGGCAGAAAATTTACTTTACCAAAACACTTTAAAAAGTAAGTGACCAATTATGCCAAGCGTCTGTAACTTCAAATTAATAAACAGACTGAAACTGAACGATGAAGTGACAGTCAAGACGAACTGAACAGCGCAATCTTAAGTTTCAAGCCTACAAAGTTCTAAGTTCATTGATAAATGAAGTGGGAAGTCACGAGTAAAATATTGTATCCCATTGATTTTCTGAGTGGCCTTCCCTAGACCCGAAGAGACATGTTTGTGAAATTGCTGTAACTCACTGACCTCAGCACATATTGGAAACAGCGGGAGCTTGTGGGAACTACGACACTTCGAACGTGTGTGCAGTTTTATATATTTTTCTTTTGAATTGAAATTTGAAGGCTACTAATATGACGTGAACGTGACATGTCACGCGCTACTGTCTTGTTTATACGCGTTTTTCACACGCTATGTGTACCGTATAGCGTGAGTCTGGATTACATTTTTGTGCGTACTTGACTACCTGCATGAATTTTGCATTATACGGTAGATTTCTTTTTTCTAAACAAAACAGAAAAGCTTAAAAGCTTTTCTGTTTTCCAGGAAGTTGTTATTGTTTGATTCAAAATTAAATTTTTGGGAAATGTATAGAAAATACAGGTATAAAGCCAGCTAATTAAAATTTTTCAAAGGAAGCACTCGTGTAGTGGAGTATCTGTCTGACATCCTGCTTCACATAGAAATTATCAGGGTCCCCTGAGGATATTTTGGGTCACAAACTAAAACCAGATTAAAATGAAATATGTTTGAAGCTTTTTATGAATGTTGGGGTCTGTGATATGTTAATTGAGATGAATATAAAAATGTGCTGGACCCGAGTACAACTGGTACCGATACACGACTAAGGTAGTACCATAAACTCCGTGAAGTGTCTGTGCAATTTGGTGGTGGTGACACCCTCGTTACTGTCAGGTGGTAATGTGGCGCGACGCGACGGACCGGACACCGAAGCAATAAATAAACAGTTTACTATCAACCCCGCATTTAATTGTCTTGATACTTTCTGTTTAACTCTCATAAACTTTAATCAAAGGGTAATTGCGACTTTCTCTCTCTAAATAAATAATTTCTGAGAAAAGATGAATAGCTTTAGAGCTCTTTAATCAGACCTTTATTAAAGAAGTGAATGGAGCTGGGGGTTAACTCGGCTAAAACAAAATAAAAGTAAAGCGATTGGAATATGCCAAGATTTTTTCCGAGCATATTTCAAGCGTAACCTAACCTATTGCGGAGCTAGTGCTCCCGTTTGGCATCAAGTGGAATGCGGTCAGTTCCGGTCTATTGAAAAATAAAACAATTGGGTTTTTCATACTGATACAGCCAGGCTTAATTTTCTTTTTATAATTACAAATACGTTTTAATTAGTGTTACTATTTTTTTTTTATTTGGTCCTGATGAAAATAACAAAATATGTTTTATTTACCTACTAAGTAGTTTTTTATTTGGATTCTAATAACATTGATAGAAATCGTATAAAAACTCCATGATACAAATTCTCGTTCAAATAGGATCATAAAAATGTTGTTGTCTAAGTACCCTGAAATATTGGGGTACGATTTATTCGAATAAACCCGAGAGTTACTGGAGATGCTCAAGCTAAATAGTCAGTTAACAGTGTTCAGTGGTTTTTGGTGTATTTTCTTAACTAAAAAAGAGTTTCTTTTAAAAGTTAGCTAGGATGGCCTAAGCTAATAACAAGGACACTGAATCTTCGCATCAACAAGCCACTCATGCCGCAACGCTGGAAGTGTAGAACATTCATGTAGCAATGCCAAGAATCGGATTACGTTACACGAAATGAATGGTGTAGGTTACTGCGGGTGACCAACGATGTCTGGTAGATAAGACTTTATGTACCGTAATGCGGCCACCGATATAAACCCACGAGCTGCTCTTTAAGATAGAGACACTATAAAAGTAATCTCGCCTCGTTCTTATACGCGCTAGTCAATTTGCTTTTATGGTGATGTTCCGAGCTTGTTACTCTTCGCTTCTACCCTATTATCATTCGTAGCTGGAATGTCTCTATACAGGGTGTAAGGGACAGCCCTCCGCAGACTGATGGCGTGAATTCAGTATATCATACTAAGTTAACTGGTACATTAAATTATTTCAGGTTATCCACTGAAATGTCCAGGCTACTACTACAGTAGCCCAATAATCTGTCCGGTCAAATGTCATGGCTACTTCGTTCGCCCAGCCCAATTATTCCTTTTAAAACGTATTTTTTTTTAAGGTGGAATCTCTAATAAAGCTTCTAAAAAAATTACTAAATGAGTAAGTACTAATTCCATGCATTACGAGTCTAGTTCCAGGCATTATGAGCATAGAGAAATATTGAAAAAAAAAAGTTAAAAGTCATCGTTCTAATGTTAGTGTCAATTTCTGTCAAGTGGTTACGTGTGTCGTGTTTACAATGTAAGTACATTTTTTTTAATAACACAATGTATTAGTGTAATATAATATATAAAACAAAAATCCTCAAGATTCAAGCTTTACGAATATCTACATCTATCACAGGTTCCAAGGTTATTTTAAGCCAATAAAATCGATATGAAAAAACACGGCCATGGCGCCATATTGCGCAATATTTTTATTTTGTTTATGTTATTTTTCGTAATATTTCTGTTAAATAATCTATTAAAATATTGCTCAAAATATGGAAAATAGGTCATTATTAGTATTTAAACACACTTAGAACATTAAAATACAACGAAAATAGTTAGCATTATACGTTATTAATTACGGGCATCCTAGGTAGCCTAGGACATTTAACGTAAATTGATGGGGAACGGGTTGTTTGTTTAATGTATTGTGCTACTCAGAACACACCAAGTCCTTACATATGGGCATCAAAAAATTGCTTATATATTTGCTTATTTAATTATAAAATGAGTTTAATTGACACAAACTAAAAAAAAATCATAAAACTACAAAATGTTTCGTAAAAACTTAGGTATGGCAAATACTTTACTCAAATTCAATCAATATTCTCAAGTTTAACTTTTTTTTAAGTACTTAGCGCTAGTTGCTGTAATTCGCGTTTCAAATAAGATGATTCTGTATAGTTTCAGCTAAACATACGCATTTTTACTATTGTAATCTTGTTAGTAGTTACTAGATAATAACATTCCATTTGGAAATGGCGCGCAAATTTTTTGTAAAGTGAGCGGGCGCGGAGGTCGGACATATGACAGGATAATTGCTGTGTCGCCCAGACAGTACAGTGGTTAAGGGAATCCATTAAACCTGATTTGTTTCATTACCTTACACGCAATGTATCGTTACCGTGACGAAACGCACGTAGCGAACGGCAGTGCAGTGAGCCTTCGACCGCCGAGTATTTCAACATACATTGCTGATTTGTTTTATTTTAGCTGTTTTATCTACATAAATTTAACATTGTTGATAGTTATAGTCATCGTTTTGCAGTGCGAGCAACTTTATATATATTATTGTTATATTACTGAATAACTAGGTGTCAATGTCCATAGAAATTATTTACTTTTTCTATTTTTATAAGTGAAGACTTGTAATTGGCTGACAGTCTTATTTACTGAACTTGGCCTGTTTGTTTTAGCTGTAAGTCTTCCATACTGCTTAAATAAATAAATAAATAGAGTGCTGCGTACAGAGAATGTAATTTTACATTTAAATAAAGGAATAGTAACTGTAAAAACGATTTAAAAAATGAAAATTTTCTTGAGAAATTTTCCGGTGGAATATGATTCAAAATAAGGAGCTGAATTCACCCTATTAGTTTGCGGAGGGCTGTCCCATACTACCTGTATACTTAATAACTGTAAAACGTCTTAATTGTTTTCCTAACCACGTCCCCAAGCAATGAACTCTAATTTTATTTACATTCAGTATTAATTTGCTCTCTGTTAAGGTTTAACGGTTAATTAAGTCGTTGGTTAGGTTAATGTTTATTGATCGAGCATTAAGTTTGTGCGCAATCGTTTGCGTCGTTAGCGTGTTAATTATAGTATCGATTTATTCACATCTTATTTACTGTACCTACAATCCATACAAATAAATGTTTACTTTACTTTACCCATTTACCTTCTTTCTCTCTAGTCAACATAATTAATAATTACATTATTTTCAGTGTCGAAATGATTGTTTCTAGTGACTTTGAGACTTTAGACCTGTTAGACAGTTTTTTGTAAGTAGTTATATACCCCCCGCTCTGGGGTAGGTAGCGATTATTTTTTACTGTCTAAAACCACGCGGACTGTCTCGTTATCACAATAGATCCTGACATCAAGGGTGCTGTCGTAATATTCCATTATCACCCTCATAATTGCGAGCACAAAAGAATCGACATCCATTAATATGCGGTTCACAACCTCGGGCGTTGAACATTATCAAAATTAATATTTTAATAAGACGTGCAATAGGAAGGATCCGTCATGGTGTGAGCAGCAATCACTCACCGCCACCGCTGCTCTCGATTTCCTCAAGGTTCTTTCTCAACTTAAATCGAGGTCATTAGTAGCTTTATAACTTAGCGCAAAGTTCAGCAGTTGACAAAAGATATTTCTGCTGAATAATTTCGGCACCATTATCTATATTATTGAGTGCCACCAATGAAAATTTTCAGTTTTAAATAGTCATTATTCGAAATTCGTTCACAAAACAAACAATTATTCGCGGTTGTAACATTCGTTTTATAATTAAAATGATGGAGTAGAGTACTGAGTTTCAAAGTTCACTTTCAATGGATGCAGCGCTACTGCTATCTGTAAACCGTACAATAATTATTTGTGAAGTAAATAATTGACTCTCGAAACAACTAATTGCTTCAGCATAAATCGGCTTACAGGGTATCACTCCGG
This sequence comes from Fissipunctia ypsillon, assembly GCA_947568875.1. NCBI lineage: Eukaryota > Metazoa > Arthropoda > Insecta > Lepidoptera > Noctuidae > Fissipunctia > Fissipunctia ypsillon. The sequence continues at coordinate 16,135,477 of OX387647.1, read as the reverse complement.
GCAACTCAGGGCATTGAACCTATACATAAGTAAGTATCAAAATAGTGACTATATAACGATTTCCTAATCTAAAAAAAACTTGGTCGTAGGAAGATTACCTTACAAATTCCGTAGAGAAGTCCGCGGCAGCATCACTTGGTTCTTCCCAGCAGGACGCAGTGGCGTCGCTCAAAAACTGCGCCTGAGCAGACCATGCGTCACAAGCTCGTAACACACGCCGAAGCGCACCGACTGTCATCCGCACAGCTGCATGTATAAACGCCCGATCTGGACATAATAATACACACCTGTTTAAAAACTATTAGATGAAGCTGTCAGGACACAATACATAACATTCGGTTTCCTAAAGCTAATTCAGTCAAAATTTTTGAAAAATCTTTCATCAGCCGTAGAAACTTTATAGTTTAAGGTTTTGATTTTATTTACACAATCACAAAGATAAAATTAGACAGTAGAAACATTTTCAGCGACAATTGACCTTTGCTTCTAAAAGTTAATCCTTAAATCAACTTTCAAAGGTCAATGTTCGCTGAAAATGTGTAAAAATGGCAGACAGAACTTTCACGCTCGACTCAGTCGACGAATCACAGTGATCCACAACAAGAACACGACACACTCGCATTTCAATAACGTCACGTATTGTCAAGCTTCACGCTAAGTCTTTTATGTAGTGTCCTTTGTATAAACCTACGTTAATCTAGAGGCCCATTCAATTGAGTCCGCTATAGCTTTTGGAGCACAAAACTTGGATCGTATCAACCTAAAGTTATATCTGGCTAGTTATATCTTGGTACAAAGAATAACTGGATTCTACTGATTGTTTTAAATAAAACTTTAAGAAAGCTTTTTGAATTTCAGTTAATTTTAGAGCGGTCATAAAATGCTGTTAAATTAAGAATAAAATAATAATAATAATATCTGTTAATTTAAATGATTGGCTGGTCGCCACTCACCTATTTTCACTGGCTGTGGATGCAGAGCCAATAGTCCGACAGGAAGGCTTTTGAAGATCACAGTTATGTTATCTTTAATATTTTGCATTTCTTTCTCTAATACTTCATCCTTCTTCAATTGTTTGTCACTTCTTTTTTCAGTTTTGTCTTTAAAATTATGCACCGAAGACGCATGCACCTTGGGATTCATTATGAAATCACTAATATCACTTGATAAATCTATTCTATTATTTATTTTTCTATTATCATCATTGTTATTTATATCATCTCGTCCCAACATTACATTTTTAGCTACATTCACGTCTTCTACATCTATGCTATTTACATATTTATTAAAAGATTCATTTTTCATTTCCCTATAACTATTACGTCTACTATTATTTCTATTATGAAAGGGCATTCCCTTCGCAATTGAATTGTTTTCGATTTTAGAAGTTTCAACGCCTTTGTTATTTACATTATAATTTCTCATACTTCCCGAACTAATATTGCGATTACTAACATACGATTTACTAAAATTTAAATATAATAATTTGTTGTTTACACTGTGTGCTTCGGAAATATTTATATTTCGATTTAAACGACGAAATTTTGAATTTTTAGAACTATTTTTTACATGAAATTCATCACTGCCAAAATTTTCTTTTACGATTTTATCAGTTTTCATCAAAATGTCGGGGTCTTTTTGATCTTCTGTTGTATTATTGTCAGCATCGACTCTTTTGCTGCGGTCAAAGCGTTCGTATACTAGTGCTTCATCATTATCCCTTAAGCTTTCTAAATCTTGACCGTTATCTTCGGTATAAAGGGTTCTGTTACTTATATTGTGGAAGATATCAACATCTTTTGAAGCATCTAGCCAGAGCCAGAAGAAGTTTCCTTCGAGCATGTTAAGTCGCTTGGCCTCATCCATAACGAGCTTAGCGTAATTGACATCACATATCAAGACAACGACGCCTCGGGTCAGCCTTGATATCTCAGCTAGCCGCCTGCACACACAAAATAAATTGGAGTATAATTGTTGCTCACGCTGTCGTAACACAACCAATAAAGTATTATTGTTGTTTGATAGCTGGTAGTTACAACCTTCAAATCCATAACAATTTAAAATGTTCACAACAAAATTTATAAAAGAATCCCATTGGAAATAAATTCAATTACCTGAAAAGAACGTGGCGAGAAAACTTTTTTGGAAGCGATAACCATTTCGGATCTAAAGGCGGAGCAGTTATTATTGAAGACAAGTCTTTCCGTAGGGATAGTGTGGTGTAAATGTCTTCTTCTGCTAGCAAAGTAAAGGAGTGCCAATGGGTGTGCAGTAATGTTGCTCTGGAAATAAAAGAAAAAATTCTATAATATTCGATAAAATTCATTGTTACTTTAAATCTTAGAAATAACTTTACCTGAGTGCGTGTAAAGTTTCTCGAGCAGTGATTTCCAGTCGAATCTCTAGTGGAAGCAATTCCTGTGAAAAACGATCTGACTTAAGTTTACACAAGATGCTGCATTACAATAATAATTCAGTTAATTTATATGTCCGTACCCCAAACCCTCATCATACTTAATTGTGTACACTTCATGTCGTCGAAATCTGACCATAATCTGTATAATTTGTATTTGAGTGGTAATATCCTAATCGTGTCGCGCTTTTTGAGGTTGTTATTAGTCTACGTCGAGTCGTAATCGGCACAAAAGTGGGTAATAAATGGCCATAATTTACCACGATACCCGTCCTGCGTTCGCAGCTCGAATGCGGGATATTGCGGAGAATATCTCACCTCTGACAAAAAAGGTTTCCTACAGGACGACGGAGAATATATTATGTCCGCACATCAGGAATATTATGCACCTCATAAAAATCAGATTTGCTCCACATGTGACAAGCTCGCGCGTATCTTTATTTGTGTTTTAAGACACTGCCGCGTTTTACTATTTCTCGCTTTGTTTGTTTTTATTCTAGATGGATGTAGTTCTATCTATTTAAATAATACCTGCAGTACTGTCTGTTCTTTCTCCCTTAATCTATACAAGGGTTGTCTTTAAAAGATCGGTCTTAGCGATAAGACTGCCCATTGTGTCACCCCTTGTAAAATTTCTACTTTTATATCTGTAATATTTATGATGTACATAATAGAAAGTATTCTATCTATCTATCTATCTAATACCTACAAAAGAAACTTCTTTAAAGAAAGCACCGTATTTCACTTGGTTAGAACAGATTACCTAATGTAAACGTAGTAGATCTACTTAGTATGGGATTAGAACATCGCAGAGTGTACATTGACATCTTAAGCAAGTGACATGCTCCATAAGTCTGTTTAATTAATTTGCCTATCGAATTTACCTCTGAATATATTATATACTATATAACATTACAACATACATTACGCCTTGTTTACCAGAAGGGTTGGGCAGAGATGTACCTATAGTAAACCCACATTTCGCCAGTCATGTTTCGTCCCATGTACTTAATATGGGGGGGGGGGGGTATACCATGTATGTATGAGCCGTACGTTTTATTAACATTATTACAGTATCGGAGGATATATTTAAGCAAAACCTGCCAAAATTCATTCAAATTGCACATATAATAATTGAAAAAGGCTAATATCATTAAGGGAAATATTATAAACGTTGCCATGTTTATAATTGTTATAGTAGTAAGTAGATAATTCTTTGTAATTTCGCTTACAAGTAATTTTACTTTTTATAAAGTATAAACATTGTGACTTGTTATAAGTTTTAACATCGCCTTGGATGATTATGTAAAGGTGTTATATTTGTGGTTTAAATAAATAATTATTGTATATTAGAATCCAATTAATTATTCATAGGTATCCGATTCAAGTAACTGTATGCCTACGGAATTATGAAACATAATACCCCATTATAACTACTTGGTATTAGAACTAGGACGTGCCTGTTGTAAGTCATTTAAAATTTAGTCACTAAGATGATATGGACATTCTTGACCTCGCTCCGTGAGAGAATAACTGGATTCCGCAAGCTCGAAACGTCAACTTCAAGGTACTCTGCATAAACCCACGTCCACACACAGCTTAAACGACGGTGGCGAACTAATTTGCGTACACTGTCAGAGCATTTTAAACACCAACTTTGAATTTGCAAGTCACATTCCCTCACAATGGCGAATGAACAATATTTCCTGAAGCCAACAACAGTAACATGCGGTTTTGCATTTATTTCCTTTTGTTAAGACAAAATAATTTTTGTTGTGCTTGTAAACGCATTGATGAAAAACGCAGGTTAAAATGTGAAAACGTTTTTCTAGACGCGATTTATTTGCGCGTAGCAGACCGGTTCGCTTACACGCAAAAGGTGGTCCCGATAAAATTGAGATAGAGAGATTTATGTTGAAAATTAAGGTTAATTTGCGAAGCTCGGCCGTTCCCTAGGAGTTCAAAGAAAAGGTAAGGAGAGAGATATCTAATAATGTCATCAGCATATCCTATAAATAATGTCAGAACGTGTCGCGCACACCGTCACTCGGTGCGGTCGTCACGTAGACGCATTATTTCACCAGCTGGTTAGCTATTCTCGACTTTATCATAGCAAGGACGATTAATTGCTCTGCATAAATGGAACCGTTGGCAGTCTAGCCGACGACACCCACGACAACCCGTGTTTTTTTTATAATACAACCGTACAGTTTTTATTTTTATCGCGTGTATGTATCTTGAATTTAGTTCTACGTCAAGCTCAGACAGAGCAAAAGAATATGTGAAAAGTTATGTGATTCCATATAAACCCAGTCGAATAATCGCCTCGTAAACTTTTGATAACAGGGGTCGACTATCATCAATATTCTCTTCGCCTATAATTCAAGCTGAATATAATTTAAGGTTTCAGAAGTATATAGGCTTTAAAAACATCTAGTGACACAAATAATATTTATTTTTCATAAGGAGGCACGATTCATTAAACCATTATTTACTCACAAAACATTTTCCACAAACAACGATGCTTTAGTTAAAAGTCTTGGAAGCTGATGTATGTAGTAAATTCCATTTCTCAGTTTTAATAAGAAGGCGCTGTGCATGGAGGCACGTTTGCCACCAACTGTCATACGCGGTTTCATATATCGCGGTTTAAAAGATAGAGCTAAATACTTTGGTCGGGCAGTCTACTTACCAACAACTTTTGTTTTACGGCTTTTGAAGTTTAGAAAAGAAAAATGCAATTTTTACATAATTACGTGAATGTCTCGTTGTTCTAGTGGTCACAAGCGCTACTGAGGTCCTGGGTTCGATTCCCGGGTCAGGCAAAGTGTTATTCGGTTTTTCTTTCTGGAATTTCTCAGTGGCAGCCCGGAGTCTGGATTTGTGCCCGGTTGATGGCAATAGGCTCTGCAGCATAACTCTGCATGTCAAAACTTTTTGGTTCTTTATAATCAACCTTTTTTTCGTTTGTATTTGAGCCTGGTCGATTTTTATCTTTTTATTTCGTTATTCGAATTATTTTTCTTCTGACAGATGGGTCCCCATTTTTTTCTTAGTTGCAAAAGTTGAATCAATTGATACGGACCCTGTTTGTGGAATATTAACGAGTTTTTTTCAAGTGAACCACTATTCCTGCCGTCCTATTAATACCTTATGGCAAAACTATATTGAGAATGGTATATTTTTTTCATCTTTATTTTTTCTGGTACGTATCTTTTAACAGTTTTCCTCAATCGGAAGTTCAGTCTGATCACGCTGGTCTAACCCTAATTCATTTTGTCTTAGGATTGAACAGCTTTGAACAGGCCGCCTTTCGGCCTCCAGGTTTTGGCCTAAAATTACGCTGGACGTCCTTGGCCAACGTCGAGAGTTGGGTCGCATTTTGACCGCTGAAGGTTTCACAAACAACGCCAGTTCCTGAACCTGCGACAAGCTACAGTCTACGTCACCTCGCCGGACGCAATTACTTATGCCACGGTTTTTTTTATGATATTTTACGTACAAATTTAATAGTGTAGATAGTAATCCTCTGCAGATTTTTTTTAGTTCATTAACTATTTAATTTTATTTTCAAATATGTAAAATGCGAGATACCTTGGTTCTCTAATTTTTTTATAACGATATGTTTTGGTAGCGTTACTTACTAAAGATTGCAATCGACTAGGTAGTACGTTTATTTTCTCGTTCGTTATTCGCGTACCTATCGGACCAAAGTTCTCTATTTTATTCCATTCACACAAGACAACCTGCAACTTTTTTATACTATAATATTCATTTTTTACCTTTTAATGTTATTTTCTATTTTTATTTTAACAACAAAATTAAACGTGTCGTAGCAGAAAAGTGTATCTTCCGTCTTTTTATTTTTTTTTTCGCTACAGCTCGCGCCCTATTACATGGGACTTAAACTTAACTGGCAAAATGTGGGTGTAGACCTCTGCCTAGGGCACGCCACAATTGCGGCGATAAGTCCCCTCTTTGAGGAGTGGCTGGAGAGGCGCCACGGCGTCCTCACCTTCCGCCTGACGCAGGTCCTCACCGGACACGGGTGCTTCAGGAGGTACCTGTTCCGGATAAGGCGGGAGGAAACGCCCGGGTGTCACCACTGTGTGGATCGCCCGGAGGACACGGTGGAGCATACGGTGGAAGTCTGCCCGGCTTGGGCGGAGCACCGCCGTGTCCTCGCGGAAGCGATCGGCGGCGGCGATCTCTCGCGTCCGGCCCTGGTCCAGGCCATGGTACGGAGCGAGAGTGCATGGGAAGCCATTACCTCCTTCTGCGAAGCAGTAATGCTCGTGAAGGAGGAGGCGGGACGCGTGAGGGAGAGGCAAGCTTTGCACCCTCACGCCCCTAGTCGCCGCAGGAGACGCCCTGGGCGTCGGGAATCGGCAGCCGATTCCCGGCCACCGTAGGCGCGGGCTTGCGGACGGCGAGCAATGGGTAGCTCGCCGTCCGGTAAGGACCAGGCCCGAGTCGACGGCGCGTCGTGTTCCACGCGCGCCTCAAAGAGATGTCAGCACTATTGACGGGGTCCGCTAGGGCCGATGCCAGCTAGGGTTGCGGGATGTTCGAAAGAGTTACCGTGGCCCCGGCACAGGCAACAGAAGGAACACGGGTAGGTTTTAGTCAGTAAAAGTCTGACACGCCCTCCCGCTCCGCCCAGAGCGGGAGAAGTCATTTGATGATTTCCCATCCACAAAAAAAAAAAAAAAAAAAAGACCTCTGCCTAACCCTTCGGGGAATACAGGCGTGATGTTATGATGTTTAACATAATTACGTACGTAGTAGTACAGGTAGTTATATTGACGGTATAAGAATAAAATGTAGTCGAACAAATATAGGTGTTGAATTGTGAATGGATTTTTTATGTATGAGGTTTCAAACTAAGTACACTGATGTCTGAACTTATCCATATAAATACTGAGCGATATTGTTATAAAATAACATGATGTGAAATCAGCTTATTGGGTTTGACAGTCGGTATGAGTAAGCCGTTCATACCAACTTAGTTCGCTAGGCGGAAACTGATAAAACCACCAAATACGTCCCAGCGGATTTAAATGGCCATACCAGCGGTGGAATATTGTTCGGGCAGTACCTACCTAGTATTTACGATACTAATAACTAATTCCCTCGTGGAGAGAGGCAATTACAGAAGTAGTCCTCCGGGCAATTTGTTGTTGTGGGGGGGGGGGGGGGAATGTTAACAAACGACTGAAGCCAACAGTTCCTTTATCTTTATAATCCGTTTATTAAAAATACATTTTAAAGGTTTTCTAGCTGTCGTCAAAAGAAGACAAACGGTGCGGTGTAGCAAACATCAAAGTACTGTTTGAAGTCAAAATAAGTAGGTACGGGAAGAAAACTCATTCCAGAATGTTTTCCTCGTGGTATCTATATTTTGGTTCCCGTTATAATTTTGCAAAATATTCTTCGAAAACTACGTAAGAAACAATGAAGTGTACTTTTAAAAGTTTAATAGTTTCTCTAACAATTACATTCATCATGATCTCGAATTTTAGTATCAACCACTCGAATTTTATACTGATGAGAAAGAATAATTATTCCAAGAACAAACTTAACATTGTAGTTGAAAAACATGTTCCCTCATACATTCCAACTGCAAATGTAAGTTGGTCGACTATTCGTACTCGTAAACTTGTAAAGTCTACTTAGCTGTGATAGTTTTCCATTTAACTTCATTGTATATACTACTAAGTACTGTGATTTTTTTCACAGATCTAAAACTTACCGTTTAGATGGCATGAGGGGGAGGGGGACACACACTTGACTCCAACAAAAATTTGCACTTTAAAGCTTAATATTTCAGAAACGGATCAAAAATTGTTTTCACAAACCCGCAATATTTTTGAAATACATATCCAACAACAGCTCACACCATGGGATAGACGAGAAAAAAATCTACCCCACTTTATGTGTACAGGGGCCTATTTAATAAACGTAACAATCCGAAACTTTGTCAGTTTTGACAAATAAGTCGAATTGTTGCGACAAGTGCCGTTTAATAAAGATGGCAAATTTGTCCAAATGCGACAGGTAAATACTGACAAAATTGTCAAATAAAAACCCGTTTAATAAAAGCGACAATTGTCAGATTTTACCTGTCGAGTCTATAATTCCTCCGACTTAATTGTCATAAAATGACAAATTTGTTACTTTTTCTGACATATTTGTCACAATACAATATCGAGGCATGAATGTGAGAGCACATGAGGGCAATATTAAAAAAATATAACAATTTTACGTCTGTTTGTGACTTGAACTTTGTTTTTATTTGCTATTTGAAATTGACGCCAAATTAACAATTTTCGGCCTTATCTTTGAAAACAACTACGACGTTAATACCATTTTTTTTTAATATTTGTTTTAATTGAATAAATTGAATTAAATTCAAATTAAAAATTAATGTAACTGTCGAACTACTTGACATTAACTGACTTGACATTGGGTGAGGGTGCCTGTTGAAAATTTCTGACAATTCGACAAATATGTCCTTCTGTCATCATGATAATTTAGTGTTTAATAAAACAAATTTGACAAGTTTTTCCGAACAAATTGTCACCTGTCGCCTGTCAAGAGAAATTGTTTATTAAACAGAAATATGTTAAATTGTCACGACAAGTCGACATATTTGTAGATTTTCCACTGTGACAAATGTGTCAGTGATAGTCTTTATTAAACAAAAAATTTTCGAATTGTCACCTGTCGCCTGTCACCTGCCATTGTCGCGTTTATTGAATAGGCCCTAAGAAGTACCATATTTTTTTTTTTATGATTTTATATTACCACTTTGTCGGTGTGATCAATACGTATATTTATATCCATGCCAAATTATATCTTTCTAGTACTAAGAGTCTCTAAGCTACGCTGCGGACGGATCGACAAACGGACGGACATGGCGAAACTATACGGGTTCCTTGTTGACTACGGAACCCTAACAAAGGTAGGTATGCTCTGTAGGAAAAATGCAAGCTGTACTTAAATATGATTAGGCCTCGTGATGTGAGAATAGATTTGTCTAAGGCCAAGATCTATAAACGTTACTTAGCAGGTGCTTTGGCTTAGACATGTACCCGTCTCTATTATATTATAGTTTGACAGTTGTGTGACAGTAACGTTTATACATCTCGGCCTAACACGTCAACAGTCATTCTTTCTTTCTAATTTTTTTTCTTTCTTTGAATTAACTCACGTTGGCGATGGCATAGGAGAGGTGTACATGAGAGGGCGATGCGCGCAGCACGGGGATTCCTGCGCGGACTGCCGCTGTCACTACCGCTGCGGCCGCGCTGCCCCCGCCGCAGACCAGCAACGCTGCCACCCGGCGCCCGTCGAGCGCGGAGCATGTTCGCTCCAGCACTCGAACACCGAACCTGGATATAATGGTTCAAATTAATAAGAAAAGTGATGATTCTTTTCCCGGACAAAACCCTCTATTTTCGTTTATAAGATTAAATAAAGCCTTTAAAACTTTTCATCGATATGATCCGAATTTTTAAATTCCCCCCTTTTAAGTACAACTGAAAACGCGTGTTTAATAAAACGGAAAATGTATGAAGGAAATTTGAAAAATTGTCGGATTGTCAAATTGTTGCCTGTCATCTATCGGCTTTATTAAATAGTAATTTATGTAATGTTTACAACTATTACATTGATGTAAGTAATTTCATCGATGACTAAACGTTTCCTCGGTTAACCAGCATATTTAATTACTTGTCTTCTAAAACAAAAATATAAAGGCAGGCTTAAAAATACCTCCACTCAAATTCGATTGAGCTAAAAACCCTTTACTTTTTTACTACAATTTTCAGTTCAATGTGCAGATAAACTTTCATTCATATCTTTAATTTTAATACCAATAATGGAATGCTTGCTACAAATAAAATATCACGAATAATTCGAATATTCAGTTATATGAACGAATAGCTTGGCATAACAGTTCGAGCTATGGCGTTACAAAAGAAGAATCAATGCCTTTTAATTTGAATAAAAATATTTGAGTTCGTGCTTCTGCTGTGAAGAGAAAAAAATCGTGTTTCGAGTAAATAAATATTTACCCACGTAGAATGGAACATTTGTTTAGACTCTGTTTCATATTTTATTAATCTAAATGGCTCATGTTTTACAAAAGCTTAAAAAACCACAGATATACCTAAAAAGTTTACTAGTGAATACTTTCAGAGGTTATTTTGGAAACCTCATTACTTTTATTTTTTCGAAAGAAAAAATGAATCACAAAATTGCCAACAGTTTAATAACAGAGCCGAGTCTAGGGGTCACCTTTCATGAAGCACTTTTTTGAACCCGCCTACGAAAAAATATCGAACTTTTTAAGGCTGTCTCTGTTACGGGTTGGATAAATCGGATAAAACCTCATTTGTCAGAGGGAGATTTACGAAAAAAAAACTTTAAGATCGAGTTAACTGTGTTTTATTTTAAACATGAATCATTTGTTATACTTTCAAAAGACTATGTGTTATTGTTCTGTAAATGAACAATGGCTTCACCCTAAATCCCAAGCGCTGTAAGCAAAGTGCATAATCCTGTGTCAATCATCGTGCCGGGTGGCTGAAACTCTGCGTTAAGCCAGTAATTCATTTATAAGGTGGCAGGTGACATAAGTTTAATATAGCTCTAAGGACAGATGAGTTGTCCTCACAATTTTATATTATAGGTGTCTGATATTTTACATTACACACAGGATTGAAATTATTATACCACGCGTTTCCCCTACGATAAACCGTTGCTTTTAACCACTACATGTGTGTAAGAGTTCCTTATTCCAATAAAAATGTATGAAATATACATTAATGTAAAACCCTTTGTGAAACAATAGGTACTTTTCATAAACTTTAATATGTCTAGACAGGCTGAAGATAAATCGTACGTAAAATTACATTTTGGATCATTATTATAAAGCACACGCTTATTGTAAAATACATCGTTTAAATTGAAGCACATAATTTATAACGAGAACGTATTCAAAACATGTGACGCTGTATAAATTGCTGTTTTTGTACTTGTAACAATCATTAATTTGAGCAAGGTTCGTCACTTAACTATTCCAACAAAACTATGGTGTTTATCAAACAAAAAAGGGTAGCGCAACTATAACATACGAGTAACAACTTCTTATTAATCCAACAACATTGCCAGCACTTGCCGGCATTGTACTTGACGTTATTCATCGAGTACAATATGTACTGTGAATTTTTGATGCAATTATGAATATCTAAGTGTGGCTACAACTCAATTATAACCACAATTAGTTCTCTGAGTATCATTTACACGGATCACAACGCCGCATTGACCCATTTGCATTAGTAACTACATACAGCCTGTTTCAAACGATCTTTAATGTTGAGCTCCCAGATTAGATCATTCCTAATAATTTATGTAAAAGGTCAATTTATGACAGGATTAACATGACTTTGGTAAAATCGGATGGCCAAACTTTGAATACAATTTGATTTTGGGTTACAAATGCACATTATTCTTCAATAACTAATCCGAAGAACAAAACTGAAACATTTTAATCACCCTGTTTATATTGTTATCCAATAACGCGTCAGACCTTGTATCACATCACAATATAGTAACCCAGAGGGCCGCATCGTAAGTACACTTCAGTCTCAATCCAGTCGTTCAGTGCCTCAGAAGTCGTTTTAAATTTAAAGCTTTAAAAGCGTCTCTAGATCCAGTCTTTGCTCTTGCGATATAAAGCAATGTCTACCCGCGGGTATCCTAACGTGTGGAGTAATTTTGAACGAATAGTTGAAGACGGTAGAATGCTGAAATTCGAAATAGAAGATATCCCAGAAAGCATGTGGAGTACTACAGTTGAGTTTATGCTTGGCAATTACATCCGAGAAGACGTGTGGTGGAAAGCTGCTGGTGAGTGAGCAATACTTGATTCGATTCGAGAAAGAAATCGACGCAACATTTCCAATCTATCTAATCTGTTATCGACGTAAATAAGTGAATATTTTTTGCAATTACCAAAATCTCGTCTCGTGTTAACACACACTTTCTTACGCAAGAAAATACCTAAGTCATTAGCAATAGTATGACCCGCGCCGACGCCCAATTATCTCGAAGCCGAGAAAAACCTTAAATGTGCTGTCATTAGGCAACCTTCTCACATTTCTTCTCATCTGCCGACTTCTGAATTTTAAACTTTGTTTAATGCTACGAGAACAACTGAATTAATTCTATCACCGACTTGAAATCTACAGACTGAAACGATTTCAGCATAGGGTCATGAATCCTTAGAACTTACCTATTAAATTTACAACAGATCAATTTGGTAGATTATCAAGTGCGACTTCGCCTTCAAAGGAAAAGTTACTTAATCTAAATAATGTCGACAAAGTAAATCTTCATTTACAGAATTAGATTAATAGATGCGATTACGAATATCAGTGGCATTGAAATGAACCATCTACTTCATATTTATTTTTGCGAAAGCGCAAACAGGAATTGGGTCATGTAAAGTTAGGACAGCGTGCTTGTAAATTTTGAAGCGAAGATATTAATAGGATATTGATAATTAATCTTGCACTAATCTTACTGACAGGCACAGCGCAGGATTTAGACGCTATACAAGAATACCGTGTGCTGCTGACATCGATCATTAGGCAGAAAATGAGCGTAGCGTGCTTCCTCGCCGAAGGAGACGGCTCGGGTCGCACACTCGTCGCTGTGAACATGTGCTTGCCGCAGGAAAAGGGACGCTTCGTTGAACACAGGCCGGTAATAACGGTTGTCTAACCTCTTTTTAGCCTCCGTATTATTTCACGGTTTGAAACCACCTTTAATTCTATAATTTTTAAACTACCATGCTGCCGTGCTAAACGCAAAAGCGGTATCTCTGAGAAAGCTAGTTTCGAGAAAATTGAAGTTTTGTAAATATTATTTTCTTTTTACTCTGAGACATGGAAAACTTTTTAATGGTTTTTTTTATATGTTTTAAATTAGATGCCGCTATTTGGCTTAGTTCATTGGATGCGTATTTCTTTAAGTTATCCGATGCAATAAAAATCAACTTAAAGATTTTTTTTGAGATACCGCTTTTGAGCTTAGCACGGCAGCATGGGCTTTCAAAATGCACTTTATTACGGAAACTGTAAAACCTTTTATGCTCTGTTTCTTTTTTTGTCTTCAGTGCTATGCAGTGTCCCATGATCCATTTCCATTCATTCTCTTGCTAGTACCTATTTATTCAAAGGCGACCTAGTTTTCACCCATCAGCTCATCACATTATTCAGATGGCCTATCTTGAAACTAATGGATGTATTTTTTGTAAAACCAGGTAGAGCTCTATCACAGAATTGAAACCTTTTTTATCGCTGCATTCTATTTTTAGATCCGCAGTAAATACGCGTCGCTATTATCATCTTGCAAACAACATTATACATAATGTACAATGCTATTACTTTACAGCCCAAGTCTAAAGCGGGTTTATTATCCCTGCGAATGTTCGCGGAGGCCATGAAAGTGACAGCGATTTATGATAAATACAACGTGAATACGTACCTCATGGGAGCTGGCCTGTCTGTCGCACCCGAATACCGGGGGCTGGGTATCGCGGTCGAATTGCTCAAGGCCAGGTAAATGATATACCTTAATCCTCACAAAACTGCCCATTGGCCAGCCTATATACTGTAGGTACCCGTAATTACGGCCCGACTCACGGCAGGTAGCCGCGGCAAGGGGGACATTTCTAAAGGACCTTAGTAACTCTATTAAGGTGTACGAGGTAATCTACGCCCTCATATCCCGCCTAGTGGAGCATCTAATCTAAATTAGAAAAATGTAGGGTTGTGTAAAAACTTCTTAGCAAAATAAAACATGGAATACATTTATCAAGTGTTGTCGAACTGTTGTGAAAGCGACAAAGTTGCAAGTTTAGAAAAATACATCCCGAACAATTTGCGAACTGTGCGCTCGTGCCGGCTGTGGGAGGGGCTGCAACCACAACTGTCCACTCGTGCCGGCTGTGGGAGGAGCTGCAACCGCAACTGTGCGCTCGTGCCGGCTGTGGGAGGGGCTGCAACCACAACTGTGTGCTTGTGCCGACTGTGGGAGAGGCTGCAACCACAACTGTCCGCTCGTGCCGGCTGTGGGAGGGGCTGCAACCACAACTGTGCGCTCGTGCCGGCTGTGGGAGGGGCTGCAACCGCAACTGCATTCCGATGTCAATATCCAAGAACTGTAATCTGTTTGAGGGCAACTCTGCCCCGCTAATAAGAAAGACGTATCTAACAAAAATTAAATACGGAGAAAAAAATATTTTAAGTTGAAAAACGGGAAAACCCATTGCATTTATCAAAATTCTGTGAATGTACAAATTAATATTATAACATTTTAGTATTGATAATATATATATATATTCAATATGAAACGTTTCTTTTTAGCAAAAAAAAAAATCCGGAAAATTACCTAGAACTAAGTAGGAAAGTTTAAAACACCATATGCGCCCTTTCAATTTAGCACAAATACAGCACTACCAATTCACCAATTACAACAGCTATTTTCATAATATTAGGTTTAAGAATAAAAGGCGCATTTTATTATTTACGACTTTCATCCTTAGTACCTTAGCTGTTACGGCTATTCAATTAATAATGTAATGCAATAAAAAATAAAACGTATCTACCACATACGTCCATTGAAAGAATCGGTGTACTAAATTGAAAAGACGCAAGTGGTAAATAGGTCCTTTTCTCCAAGTATTAGGCCCAATTTTCAAATGAATTGAAAGGCGCAATAGCCAGTTACGTCTTTTCATTGTCACACGCGGAACTTAGTGAACAGATGCGCCTTTTTACTTCTCGATCAGAGTAGTTATTCATTGAAAGATTAGACTCATCTACGTAAATACGTCTTTTCATTTAATTTCCATCAAAATGTGTCCTTTCATCTTAGTTAAAGTATAATTGATAATGGAGATGAGCCCTTCTTCACTGTGGTAAATCCGAAAATACATGAGATTAAAAAAAATAAAAAAATATCAGCAGATTTGTGTTTTTTTTCTCATTCCGGCAATACATGTAACTCAATTTTGGAAAAAAATGTTAGATACGTCCTTTTTACTATCGAGGGCAGAACTGAACTGGATTTAACTGTGCTGGTATTCCAGACTACTATTAACCTAGTTAAATATCATTCTACAAAATGTAGGATTAATTTAACTAAATCCCTCATTACTTTATTTTCAGAATAAATGTTTCAAAGAACTTGGGCTTCCGCGCAACAGGCGGAATATTTACAAGTACAAAAGCACAAAGAGCAGCAGAAAAAGCGGGCATGGAATGCCTATACCATATCCCTTACAAGAAGTTTGGAAAACATTGCCATATAGTGTTTGAATCGGACGCAGAAGACCTGAAAATATTCGCTATCCGAACTGAATAAGCAGTAACAAGTAAACTAGACCCCAATTCACTTTGCGAGAATACATTTTTCTTTTTTAATGCCCCAGAGGCCGTATTTCAGGGCATACCGCAATAACAAGTCGTGGTTTTGCCACAAAAAAATAAACCAATCTCTTCTTAATTTAAAATATTGTTTTCTTTTTGGTACACATGTTTTCTTTGACAAAGTTCCTATTACAAAAATATTCATATTACATGGCAGAGTAACCTTTATTTTATTATACTGTTCTAAAATGATGTTTTGTGTTTTAATGAAAGCTTACCCAGTGCTCTATTTTTCTCCTTTCTTTCGAGGAATGACGTGATGCGTATATGATACATTATAGCGTACTTTGTACTTTTAATGAGCGTCCCAGTTTTAGTTTTTGTCATAAATATAATTACTAAAGCAAAAACAACCGTCTAACACCATTCTGTATTTATAACTTAACCAGCAATTTGCATTGAAAAATCAATGTATATATCGACGCTAGTAATAAATAGCACTTATAATTAAAGCAGAGTTTTTGTCATTACTGTTCATCGCTGGTTTACAATTACTTAGTTACAATTTTCACTCTGCGTTTTTCATGTAGGTAGGTATCTAATTATAATTAATAGTTCATTAAATTATTTCGTGGAATCTACCTTTGAATAATAATAATTACTGTATCAGATCTAACAGTATCACTACGAAAAGTCAAAAAGATGTTTCTATATCTTTGCAAAATTAAAACAAACAGACAATTTAATACTAAAATCTGCAGACATAAAAAATCTACCAATCTCTATGTAAAAGAGTGAACAGAAAATAGAAATTTTTGTTTGATTCGTTTTAATGATATTATTTTATCATCATGCAAATGGTATTCAACTACAAAAAAACGATAATGAATGAAAACATACATCGACATCGTCTGAACTTATTGTAGAATGTTGCAAGATTGAAATTCTATGATTACTTATGAAGCATCTTAAAACCACCATTTTCTTCCTTTGACTTAAGAGTTAGTACATAACTATCAGGACTTTTTCCGATAATGGGCGCTTTTATCATTTTTAACGTGACGATATTATTGTGGACGTCGACGTTTACGTCGCGGTATCACAAAAACACAGGGAAGTAAAATGTAAGGAAATATTATGAAGACGCTTTTAAACCGTCCACGATAACGTGAAAACGTGCACGTATTTCCATACATTTTATGGATGTGAACGTGGACGTCCACGGAATACATATGTTCACGTTAGAATTATAGAAGCGCACATTTGTTTACTAGAAATTAAACATTCATAAATACTATTTTGTCCATTCTATTTTTTTCTATTATAAACTATACTACTACTAAATAAACTTTTTTCTTCGACTATTTTGTCATTGTATTAAATAACAAAAAAAAAATGTTAGTTCTAAACATGAAAACAAAACGCCATAATTCAACAGGATAGTTTTATAGCCACTATAGCTTTGAAACATAACACCGGACTAAATCAACCGCTGAACAACATTTCATTTTAGTTTTCAAACAGTCGGATGCCAACTGTTACGTGAAATAATATCGACAAAATGTAACGCCTAATCAGATAGGTTCAATAGTGGTAACTTTTGTTCCTAAAAATACAAACATAGTTTGAAAAATCCCGTAGGAAACAATGTCACTAGTTTAATAATAATAATAATTTGCTTGCTTGCTTGCTTTGAAATACAAACTTGTGGACGCTGAGGTACTGTATTACTAGTATGTGCCCGACTTAGTTCTCGAAAATGACCATGTCATATTGTACTGGGATCGGTCTGACAGAACTATTGTCGCCAATAAGCCTGATATAGTGGTGATAGATCGATTAGCGCGCCGCGCAATGATTATCGATGTTACTATCCCACATGACGAGAACCTCGTGAAAGCTGAGAAAGAGAAACAAATAAAATATCTCGACTTAGCACACGAGGTTGTTGACATGTGGAATGTGACCTCGGCTGTCATTGTGCCGATTGTCGTAACGGCCAATGGCCTGATGGCCGAAAGCCTCGACCAACATCTCTCGAGGCTGTCGTTAGGCGGTTAGACCAAGAGCCTAATTCAGAAGGCAGTACTCCTCGGTACGGTTCGTATTGTGAGGAGGTTTCTGTCTCTGCAGCCCTAACCACCGGTAGCTTGGACCCTGCTCCCGATACCGGCGGACCTCTATTTTTTTTAATTTTTAAATGCTAATTTTTCATATATATTTTTATTAGAAATATTTAAAAATGTAAATAGATAAGAAAGAAAGTAAATAAACGAATAATAATAATTGAATTTTTATTCAGACAACCATTTGATTGGTCTATTACTTTTACATTTATTTATTTATTTATTCCCACCATACAGTTATCTTTATAGGTTGGTCACCTAATGCGATAATATGATGATGTGATGTGTGTGATGTGATTTATATTGTTAGTATGAACTTAAAAACTATGTTAGTATTAGTACCTAATAATTAAGAGAGACTTAGTCCTCTGGGTGAGGCTCCACACCAGTCATGGGCTGTCTAACCTATTACATTCAGGATGCTGTTACTGCTTCCACGCAATCTGCTTAGCAGTGAGGCTGTCTTTTTACGCCAGGTGGCATCAAAGCCGTCTGGGCGCGACTCAGCGAACATTGTTGACACACTGCAGAAGCGTGGCCGATATAACAGCGCCTTGTAGGTATTGTTAAACTAGATGCGCAGAGAATTGTAAGCCCTTTGGGTATATCTGAACCTCGCTGAGCACAGAGATGTGCAATACGTGTTGAATAAGTTTACTTTCACCGCGTCTGTACATCGAGCGAGCCTACGGGCCAGCATGTTCGCCCGGACTGACAATGCCCTGCGCTCTCCATGTCTACATCATCTCCAAGATTTTCGGTAACCATGTGCCGAAGATACGTGAATTGGTATACTCTATTAAGAGGAAAACCATTGAGTAACACTGGTGGAACAACAGTTAGGCACTTTGTACCCGCCTTGAAGATCATGTACACTGAGTTTTTAACAATATAACTCAGACCGTATGTGGCCGCAAACTTTGCACATACGGCAAGCAACTTCCGCAATGCACGAATCGAGGGAGCCAGCAGCACCATATCATCGGCATAGCTAAAGTTGTTTACACTGACGCCATCTACATAACACCCTACGGGCATTTGACTGAGTTCCTCGATTAGCACATTTACGTATAGGTTAAAAAACAAGGACGAGCTCAACCCCCCCTGCGTCATTCCGCATTCCAGTCTGTATTCACTCGACAGTTCACCCGCCCACTTTACATTATTTTTCTGATTAAAGTACCAATAGCTAAAAGGTGATGTCAACTCTGGTGGCAGGCCCGTTTCCTTTAGCTTCTGCCATAACATATCATAAGACACTACGTCAAATGCTTTCGAGAGGTCTAGAAAACAAGCATAAACCGGGGTCTGTCTGTCAGTGTAATATTTCATCGTGAGCTTAAGGCTAAGAATACCAGTCACAGTCGACAAGCCAGGACGAAAGCCGAACTGAGCGTCATGTAACTTAAAATGTTTGTTCAAATATGAGTTAAGCACACCTTCGCTACAATCGTGGCTAGCGAAATGGGTCTGTAGTTAGATTTTTCAGACATATCCCCCGTTTTACTCTTGGCAATCAGTACCACTAGAGTCTTCATCAGGGCAGGGGGTAGGTGTGAGTGGTTTATGCACAAATAAGTATCGAAGTTGGTCAATGAATTTCGATTTTTAATCACTTATATCGATAAAATAATACGTACAAGTATATAAAAAAGGAGGGGAAATAATCAGAGGGCATCAAAAAATTCATCGCATCGCTGTCAACAGGAAAAGTGCCCAAAAGGCTGGCAGCATTGCCACGTTGTATGGCAATGCTGATTCTTTGGCCAAAAAATAGGCCAGCCCTCTGGTCACGTGTGGAGTCGACCAACCGCCTGGCGATGTCTCGAAAAACTAAGTGAGCACTCGGACCCCATGGCCCAAGTGTTTCAACCCCAAACGGCTCCAATATACAAGTCCCAATAAGATTGGAGTATTTGCCATTGTACTGTCACAACAACTCTGAAATTCACATGGGAAATCTATAGTTTTTAAATATATATTACATATTTTTGTGTTCTCGTTTATCTGCTCTGGACTCCTTTCGCCCCATTTAACTTTATTACATGGTGTGCTTTTCAATAAGATTTCTTATGTAATAACATTAAAATTAAATGTAACAACTAATGGATAGTGGTCTGACCAATACACATGTACTTTACATATATATCTACAATACACAGCCACGAGGCCCTTGTGACATTACAATGGTCTAGCCATCTACGACACCCGTGTGCCTCACTAATGAAAGTGAAAGTATCGGACAATAAACACAGTTTATTAGTGTCCGCACATACAGTCCTGTTCCGCAGAGAATTCCAAAGTTCGGTGTAAAAACACTCACCTGGATGTGCATTTAAGTCTCCGAGAATGAAAACAGATTCAACATTACTTTCCTCAATAATAGCACTAATCGCACTTAGGCAGTCTGTGAACTCAGGTACATTCTCAGTACAGTCCGTAGGCATATAAACACTGACATCCAGCACGGGCCGATCGTTTGTAGAAATACGAATAGCCGATATACGTGAGTTCGTACACTGTACCACTGACACTAACTGGAAAACTGATTTACGCCATAAGATCGCCACCCCTCCAAAGGGATACTCACAATGATGTCCACCGCAGAGGTTCTAGTGCAGCCAAAGTCTTCGTGAATGTCCGCCAGGTAAAACAGTTCACAGGGCAGCAGCCACGTCTCCTGTAAGGCAATGATGTCTGCAAAACCGCATATCTGTTTTACACCGTCCCCAAACCGTTTTATATTTTTGCAGTTAAATGTTACCATAGAAGCATTATACATTATCAGTCGAAATATTTCTTTTCTTCTCATCATAAGCTTGTTTGTACGGCATAAAGCGACGACATGTCACACCGCCTGGCCAGATCTCCTCATTTAGGAAAACATCTAATTTATGCTTCGTAACTGTCATTTTGTAGGCGCTGTAACTTCTTTCTGTTTTCATTTTTATTTTTTGAAGAGTAACATTTTCATTGGTTTTTGTGAAAATATTTTCGATTGTGTCGTTCTCAGAGGTATTTTTGTGCACATTAGACACGAATAATGGGATTTTAAGATCTGCTGGTCTGAATCTATCTTCAGGTTTAATTGAAGCTTTCCCTCTAATGCCCTACGTCCTATCTCTGTACCTTCTTTTCTGTACCACTGACCTCTCATTATTTAATGTGGAATCTTTTGGTTTCAATTCACCTTTCGACATAACTACTTCAGCCATTAACTTATCATTATTTGTTACGTTCGTACCACTAGCCGTGTTCATTACGGTGTGATTAGCAGCCGGTCTCGTCAGATGTTCCGTCGCTGCAATTGTGGTGCCTGTGTGCGTACAAGCTATATTATGCGTGCGCGCGTTATCAGCTGCTCTGAGTGCGAAGGCGGTAGGACTGCCCTCATGCACCAAACTAGTTGATTGTGTAAATGTCGAACACGGCAAATTATGCACTTGCTGTTTCACACTTCTTTCTTCTACCTCCGGTACATTTTTTGTTGAAGCGAACGCGTTATCAATATTCAAAAAACCGGTCGGCCCCCTGTCTAATAAATAGACACCTCGTCTATAGTTTACAATGGATTCTTCATTTAACAATGATGCATATTTCATGTTATTCAACTCAGTTTTTAAGTACTCACTCGTAACATAAGTTTCCTTAATTTGTTTTAGTTCCGACTGTAGTAACACAATATCTTTTAACAACCTTGTTGCATCTATGTGATCAAAGGTTACTGGTGGCAATGTATGAAGTTATTTTGCCACGAAGATGGGAATTTTAAAATCCGGATCAACAGTTTTAAAGGCACTTTTGGTATCGTCTACATCCTTTTGTTCCTTATTTATGCATCGCGCAACTTTTCTGACGGTAGTTGAAAAAGACGTAAAAAGGAGTTCCTTCGCGACACTGATTTCTAATGCGGATAAATCGCTTATAATAAGTCTTATTAGACTCACTTCATCCATTACACAGATTTTATTTTGTGTAAAACATAATAGCTCATTTATAACTATGTTACACTGTGAACACTTCACAACTTCGGTATTTTTATTCTGCACCCGTTCGCTTACGCGTTCGCACGGAGACAATGCTTAGCAGCCAACAAACAGGTCATTTTTTACGTTGGGAAGTTGTTTGCGACGTCGAAATCGTCATCAACTTGCTCAAGTTCTGAGTGTGACCCCAAAGACTGGACTTTTTGGTCCTTATTACGATTGTTAGTACATTGTCAAACATGTTGCCACGCTGAAAAATTCGTTCAGCCAAAGGTTGAAAACGTCCTGAGGCCATTACAAGCTACCATTCGACAATTTTACAAGATGTTTTCCTAATTAACTTCTTAGTACTTTATTAAACAGTACCTGTCATGAAGACATGTCAATACTGTAATTTTTGACAATTATATCGCATTGCCAGTTATATCAAATAAGACCCCCCACACATTCGAGAACATAAAGCATTCGCTTCCAAAACCCTTTGGTACCTGAATTCTAAATTAAATCTTATAGAACGAATATTGAATTCTACTTCATGAATACAAAGAGAACTAAGTATATCCATTGCAAAATGGAACGCAAACAATAATCGAATTAATATTCTTTCCCGTATGTATTCCAAGAAGCTTTCCGAGGTATGGAAATTTCAGTTTATTAGTGATAATTAATATGCGTAGAAGTAAGCATTAATTACATAAATTCTTCTGCTTATCAGACACGGCTTAAATACATCAGTCAGCTCAGTTTTTTTATGACAATGAAAGGATCGTCACTTGTGGCTAAGAAATAACAGCCGCACGGATCGATCGATCAGGTTAAGCTACGCTTGCCGCGATTGGTCCGTGGATGGGTGACCATCTTTACATATCAAGATCCCTCCGTGCCTCGGAATGCACGTTAAGCCGTTGGTCCCAGCTGTCATTCGTGTATCTTTGACAGTCGTTAGGGGTCGTCAGAAGCCCGAAAGTCTGACAACCAGTCTTACCAAGGCGTATCGTATTGATAAATGATTTTATTTCTGTAAGTAGGTTTGTACAAACACTTTTACACGTCAATTATATTACCCACTAACTGGGTTGTGAAGGTCAGACAGGCAGTCGCTCCATGTAAAATACTGGTATTCAGCTCCATCCGGTTTGACTGGAAGCCGACCCCAATATAGTTGGGAAAAGGCTAGGCAGATGATGAAAGGATCTTCACTCTAAGTTTTGACATCGTCTTCAAAAAGCTCTAAGAATTAAAACCGATTGAAAAATTTTATATATAGGAAAAAAAAATTAAGGCTTGAACATTAAACGCTACCAGACTTCTGAAGCCCAAATCCCGTAACTAAAAACGTTCAAAATCTAGTTGCAATCTCATCTCAGTGACAATCAAATGTCAAAAACTTGTCAAAAATTTAGGGAAATTCTAAGTATTTTTGAAATACTGAGACTGAGATCAGACTCTGAACGTTCTTAAAATTGCGGGAACTGACCCTCTGATGTGGGCCCGTGTCTAAAATATATGTATTTATATTTACGTATAGGATAAAATTTTATCCTCAATAAAGTCATTACGATAAAGTGTGGGTAGAAGGGTAGGTTTAATATCGGAACATCCTATCATAAAATGTTACTTTAAGGTTTACGCTGCGGTATTTCCCTATAGTTTTCGCGTTGTAACCAACTTGCCAATGTAAGTTATAAATATACTTAGTTACAAATAACGTTGATTCAGATTATCCCGGATATGTTTTTCAGAACATTGATGCACTTTTTATTGGCAAATGGCGTAGGCGTACACCTACGCCTACGCCATTTGCCAATAACATGCTACGTAACATGTTTCGTAGCATGCTACGCCGCGTAGCATGCTACGAAATACGTAGAGCATAAAACGTCTACGTAGCAATTCCATTGTGCCTACGACACGTTATTAAATGGAGGATTGAGTGTCTTATCATAGCTATGGGACGCTAAGATTTCTTGTGAAATGGCTTTTATGACTAAGTAACATTAAATGCTATCTGAATACCGTATAACGACGAATCTATTCTGAGATAGCAGTGATGGCCCATTGGTAACGGCCCCGACTTACGAGTTGTAGGTCGTGGGTTCGAACCCCAGCAGACGCTTTACTTTGTGTTAATAATTTCACCCCACTGTTCTCAAAACAGTGAAGGAAATCATAGTTAGGAAACTGGCATGTTCTAGAACCAAAAATTCGAAGACATGCGACATCTACCAACCCGCACTGGGCCCGCGTGTTAGATTACAGCCCACTCCCTCTCGAAGAGAGGAGGCCTGTTTCCCAACAGTGGGAACATTACAGGCGGATTATGCGTTATGCGTATTCTGAGGATCAACATTGAATAAAAATCGGAGTGAGTCAGAAACCCTTCCCA
The DNA here is from genome assembly GCA_947568875.1 of Fissipunctia ypsillon. Classification (NCBI taxonomy): domain Eukaryota; kingdom Metazoa; phylum Arthropoda; class Insecta; order Lepidoptera; family Noctuidae; genus Fissipunctia; species Fissipunctia ypsillon. The sequence continues at coordinate 16,111,124 of OX387647.1, read as the reverse complement.
ACCTGATTCTTACGGAAGATTTACGGAAACCTAAACCTATACTGGCCAATTGCCAACCCGCAATGGACCCGCGTGGTGGATTACGGCCCACTACCTCTCATAGAGAGGAGGCCTGAGTCCCAGCAGTGGGAACGTTATAGGCTGATTATGCTAAACCTATACGGAAACCAAAATTATGTAATTACAGATCAGTTCATCTACAATTACAAACCTACAAATAGATGGTATTTGAAGCGACGCGGTTTCTCGTAACGCGTAGTTTAATTATCGCCTAGAATAACCATGAGCTTCACATTGCATTCCACTCGAACTCTAATTGGTTGAGGTGAGCTAAGGACGAAGTTGGAGCATTTACGTCGCCACTCACCAACAATCCTGAACTAATAGGTATAAGTATATTATAATCTAGCCCATAAGTATAATGTTCACAGCTATAAGATATAATAATAAACATTCTGTTACTAATGTAGCTACCAATACAGAATAACGTTCGTAATTAATTTTCAATTAATTCGTCTTTTTTGTTCAGTCACATTTCCATAGAGTACCGTTTGGTAATTTATGAAAATCGTTACTCTTTACAGGAACAGCGGGGCAATTGCGTAACACACTTACAGTAGGAATCGGTTTCATTCTGACAGTTCAACAACACTCATTGCGTTATTTACGTTGTTGAATAGATAATTTTTTTGAACATATGAAGCAATGGATTAGCAATATGCTTCAAAATCGTTCAGATTGTAACAGAATTAGGGTGCAAGGTAGTCTACGTTTTTAAAACTTGCTGTATTGTTTACAGAAAAGCCAGTGTTTCAAGGCTACATGTGACTAGACTAAGCAACAATGCACAGGAAACTGTAATTAGAGCCGTAATTGTTTCCTTTCTTCTCTTTACCTCGCTTTTATATCACTGAAGTCCCTTTATATAAAACAATATATATACAATATACTTTTACTGAGTGTAGGCAGGCCAAGGAAACAGTCCCTGCAATTGATGGCCGCCTCACGAAGCGGCTTCTCCGACTAACTAAAGAGCAGCTGCGCATAGTAACAGCAGCTGTAACTGGCCACGGGTCATTTAATAAACACCCCTTTGTCATAGGAGTCACAGACAGTCCGCTGTGCAGGGCCTGCATGGAGGACGACGAGACAGCAGCTCATGTGCTACTAAACTGCCCAGTGCTCGCCACATGCAGGGCAAAGTACTTTACTTTTACTTCGGTAACCCAGGCACCCTACGTGAGATTGTCAGTAACACCAAGGCGTTGCTGGCCTTCCTTGAGGAGCTGGGGTGGATCGAATAATCGATTTTCCCACCCATTACGCAAAATACACGCACTGACGTGGAGTTGCGTTCACCAACCCGTATTACCTATTACCTATACAATATACTTTGTACACACAGGTATGAAGCGTTGTCTCACAATGTTAGTAAATAGCATTTCCTGGAAAAGTTAAGTGCTTGGAGTGTAATGATTTGCAAATTGTTCTATATCTCGACCTTTTCGATATTGTTTACATTTTTAACATTTTGAAATTTTATTTATACAGGCACTAAATTAACTAACAAACCATTTAAAAAAATATAATAACCCAACTTAACTAAAACTATTAATAAACTAAAATATGGCGTTGAAAAATTTCTCCGCATCGCTGTCGACTGGTAATGTACCCAAGAGACTGGTGGCATTGCCACGTTGTATGGCAGTGCTTTGCCTCTGGCCAAGGTTAAATCCAGCCCTTGGGTTGCGGGAAGTGTCAACCAGCCGTTTGGAAATTTCGTTGAACAAAGCATGAGCGCTCGTACCCCACGGCCCGAGAGTTTCAACCCGGCTCGAAAATATAATTACCGATAAGGTTATTATACTTTCGCCGCTTGCGGTTTTCTGCAGTTGAAGCAGCAGCGCCAGCACAGCACGCCGAGCATTTTTAATATTTTAACAAAATAATTATGAACAATATACCAACAATGTTATTTAATTGTTTGGTAAGAGATTTTTGTTGGCTTAAGCTTAATCATGGCTACTTCGTTTAAACAAACACAGTGCAAACATTGCATTTCAATCGAGTTGGTATGTGAATTCCATGCGGTTACACGAAACGCTAAAGGTTTAGTTTCAACCATTCCTTGCTTTTTTGGACGCAAAACTTCGCTGAGAACAAGCTAGCAAAACAAACATTACCACCAGCAGAACATCTTACTAGATTTACTATCAACATAACAGCAAGGAGATACCAGAGATCTTACCTAGTGTACTATCTATACAATTAATTCAATGACATCTTGTAAACCGCCTCAATTGACGAGGGCTTTCTGAAATCTTACCAAAGTAGAAAGAATATTTCAATCTGTAAATATTAAGAATTTCCTGGTTCTGGTGATTTTAAATGGATAATTGTTAGAAACGTAACACTTTACACGATGGAAGGATAAAATATAGACACCTAGATATAAGGAAAATTGAAACAAATTCAAACACTCTACTTGATGAACTGTAAGGTGATAAAATGGCATCTATTCTGAATATTTCGCTTTCATTCATATTTTTAGAGTTGAATTTTTTGTCTACATATTTCTTTTTTGGTGAAAATTGGACGTAGATAACGGTAAATAAGTAGCAGCTCTGTACCTAGATTATTACTGAATGAGATTCTCTGATAACTCCAATAACTGCAATGAAAGTCGTCTCTCATTTGCCTAGCCCTCTATCAGTTGGAATATGTAACATCCAAGCTAATATTGATACCGAGTAAAAGCCGCATCCCGTTGGATTCCGACTGCGAAACTATTGCGGTCCGGCGCGGCGCTTCAACGCGCTCCGATCAAATCGGAACAACTCGAACAATATCCATAAAGTGCTCGCTCGAACAAGACGTGTATCGGGTTTGTTTGAAATCGAAACTTGTGAATAGTTTTGTTTGACGGCTCATGTCGGTTTATGTTGCGGAGATATATTGCCGGCTGCTTCATGCTATCGCTACATTTTATTGAGCCACGATCCTGGAAAATCCTTTGATCAATTGACTTCAATGTAACGGATTCTGTTCGGATGGAGCCTGTACATTGTACCTTTGTTGTTTGTTTCTATTATGTAGCTAAAAAATCATTAATATCGGACATTAATTGAAAAATAACTGGTCATTCTATCATAACAGCGACGCTGAAGTTTGACAACACAACGGAATTTATTCCTCAGGCAGATTCGTGACCGCAGCACCAGCCAACCTGTGATTTTCTTAAATAAGATGACCAGGGTATGACACTAAAAGATTATTCTTAAATCCTATACCAATAATTAAATAGGCCCCATGTGATAGGACGAGATCCCCTAACAATTTAATGGGCTCTTGTCCAGCCTCAGGAACCCGAGCTATAACTGGCAATTAATACCGACACCTGAAAAGAAAATTGAATTATACATTTTTCCATCCATTTTGATTATTAATTGGGGATCGAACCCACGCCCTAAGGCTCACAGTGTCGCGCACCCCATTCGGTTTGACACAGATAATGTAATTATACCTGCGTTAACGTTGGTACTTCTACTAAGCCCTTTTGAACTTAAAGCAACTTTTAGAAATACTGCAGATAGCTACTTTTATGCATGTTTTAATCCCCTAGTAGTCTGATCAAAGTTTCGAACACCCATAGCCTAGTAAATCGTAACAATGTGATCCATTCATCGGACATGTTCTGGGGGATTGGAACAATCCGCCAACTCGGGATGTAGAATATTGAACGCTGGATCTCAAAGTGTTAGCTGTTTGTAGAGATGCTTGGATTTACACTAGCTGTTTCCAATGCAGATAAATTGGTATGAAAATTAGGGAAGGGCTATTATAATTGGAGATTTGATGAGAGATATAAACAAGGCAACCGGTTCAGAAACAGTTTAGTCCAAGCTTCCTTCAATAAAGATAAGTGAAAATAGTCAAAACAAATTTCGGAGGCAGACTTACTTTTCATCTTCTGGCAGCTCGATGTACAGCGGCAGCAGCGTGATGTTGCGCAGATGGAGCGGGTAATCGCCGGCCAGGTACGTGTGAGACAGGTCGGCGAGCGAGCGGTTGAACGCCCGCACCGCGTCGGCGGCCGAGCGCGGCGCGGCGATGCCCACGTAGAAGGCGGTGCGCGCGTCCGCTTGCAGCACGCGCAGCTCCCCCGACGCCGCCAGCACCGCGCACACGCACCACGCATACCACGCCGCGCACGCCGCCCACCGGCGCCCGCGCATCGCGGACCTCACCGCCGCCCGCGCCCTCCCCGCCCCCCGCACCGCCACGCCATACCACACACCCGACAAACACCATCCACCCTCAAACTACCGTCCCACCACACACAGTCACCCACCCCAACATTTACTGCACTTTTATTTACTACAGTTTATATTTACAGTTTATAACACTGCCCGATGAATGTTACTGTTTATGGCACAGAATTATGGACGGTAAATCATAATTCAGTTTTATATTTCTCTGTTTCGCGATCCCTGGTACTCGGCTCATTTGCGTATCTGTAACAAAAGGAGGACATCTATTTGTATAGTAATGACTTTAACGAGAACATTGTAATTACAAATTAGACTTAATCAATATTAACATTTCCGTAGCAGTGCTACGCTAATACAGAGAATCTCGTAGCAGCTAGCTACGAGGCTACGAGCTTAGGGAGTTTTGCTGCGGTCAAATGGGTGATTCTAGTTATCATACGAATATCTTGTTATAAATACAAGTGGACCGGGATAAGAGCGGACCCCGAACGTCAACCAATTTAACTGAATAGGTTAAGGAATGGATAATACTGATATTCGGGTACCTACATTTAGTTTGAATGGTCTGCATCTTCATCCTAGTCCCAAACATATTGGTGTTTATAATATTATGTTTGGAAGAGAGCATGGATGAAGATTGTATACTACTATGTGAGCAGTGGCGCATAATATATACAACAACAATAATAATACCTATTACAACATTAACAATACAGGGTGGGTGATGGATCCCTTTTTTTGTGGGTGGGAAATCATCACATGACTTCTCCCGCTCTGGGCGGAGCGGGAGGGCGTGTCAGACTTTTACTGACTAAAACCCACTCGTGTTCCTTCAGTTACCTGTGCCGGGGCCACGGTAACTCCTTCGAACATCCCGCGACTCTGGACCCCCTGCGTTGAAATTTTTCGTCGGTGAACGCCCGAAACAGTAGATTTTTTTTTTAATATCAAATATGATATTAAAAAAAAAATCTACTGTTTCCTACAAAACTGCAATACCTACGCAGTCAAAATGTATGGAACAGCTCATTTTTTTTTTAATAACCGACGTAAAATTTCGACGCAGGGGGTCCAGAAATATGTCCTGAATCCATCACCCACCCTGTATTATCAATTTTGTCGGTGTCAATCATGTACTGAATTCATGGTCACAGGTTGCGCTTCGATATCCCTGCCACCCTGTATAAAGTGGTATATATTATCAACGTGCGTAGATGTGCCAATATAGATATATATACGTAACTGTGATACGTAGGTATATTACTAAAGTAGGTAAGGTATATTTACTAAACATAATAATATTATGTTTAGTACTATTTATTTATAACTATTCAGAATATTCCAATTAGCTGAACGTCATAAGTAGTACTAAATCGTCTGCCTAAAAAAATACGATATTAAAACCCGGCTACCACTTTGCATTAATTAAACTTTACCTCTCATTCCATAACAGACAGTAACAGATCCCTTATCCGTCTACAGTGGGTTTTCGGTTTAAGTAACTGCAGCTTTAATCTTGTTTACAGCTAGTACACATTAATTAATTTATGTTCGGCGTTATCACACTTTTTCGTCGGTCGCACGCCGTGGGGCTCAATTTAGTTCCCGGCCGAATTTAGCGTGTTCTTGACGTGACATAACCAAATTGTTGAAACACTAGGTTTAAGGTACTTTACTAACACTACGGATCTCTGTTATCTGAGTATTTTGAAAATAAATAAAAATAAATAAAATAAAAAAATAATCTATTTATTTTTTACGAAAAACCATGTTTAGTTCGCTACGCATTAATTATTTTGGGATATACTCGTACATCCTTACCTTACCTAGTTGCTATCCCACCAATTCGCACTAAGCGTTTCCAAATGTCTTTTGTAATGCGCACAGCAAAGGAGTGGAACTCTCTGCCTGCGTCTGTGTTTCCGAACGCATACAACCCCGATCTCTTCAAAGTGAGAGTGAACAGGCTTCTTCTGGGTAAGCTCGCTCCATCGTCGACTTTGTCTCTGTCATCTCTGACCTAGACTAGAGTCAAGAGTAAACCTATCTCAAATAAAAAAAAATTTAAAAAATACTCCGTGAAGCAGTAACCTCATAATTTGATAGCCGCTTCGGTATTGCACAGCACATAAGTACACACTCGTTAATATCAAATAAGGTAATTACGTTACTTGCACTAAGGGCCCATAAATATAATTAGTTTTATGTTCCCATAAATAGTCGATGATGTCACGTTTTCATAGTTATGGATATTGGAGACCATAAACTATTAATAAATGTGGTATACTATGGCTGACTGGAACCCACTTAATATTCCGTAAAAGTATATTCATATTGCGTATTATGTGGTAAATACTTTTTATCATCTTATTATTCCAATACCTACGCATAAAGTAAAAACAAAGAATAAAGATTAGAGTATTTATTACGATTTTAATATTAACTTTTTTTTTCGTCTGTGCCAACTGAGCCGCTGTCGACTATTCAGCCAGCATCTAATCTTAACTTAAAACTTGAATTTATTCAAATAATTTTTAATTATCAACAAACTATAATAAAGTCGTACATTCAATTAATTACAATATATCCTTACATTTTCTGATAATGATAATTTGATTGAGCTAGCACAAAGTTAAATCCCTAGGATTAAATGTCAAGCCCGTGTTGATTTGGATTCAAAACACACCCTCGTCAAACGACGTCTTCGCGATGTTACTAATTGAAACTATGTACGAGTATGTAAACTATGTAGTACTGAACTATCAGCACGTCTTTCTTAGCTTTAGGTAGGTTTATAAATTATGTTTGCAATATTTTACATTGCGACGTACTCGCGATTTAATATCCAGTATATAGTTAACACATTTAAATCCTCTGGGCAAGGTTAAAGATAATAATACAATTATCGTTATCTTTAACCTTGCCCAGAGGATTTCAATTTAAAAGCGTTCTCTTTTTGGTTTTATTGTACAATTACAATAAAACCAACAAAAAAAGAACCCCTCTCATAGAGATGAGGCCTGTGTCCAAGCAGTGGGACCGTTTATTGCTAACCCTAATTAAACGTACAGTTTGCAAATAGTCATAAGTTTTACCTGAATAACTGAAAATCCCTATAATCCCACTCAAATTAATAATCTCTCTACGACACCGACGTACATTTAGCATTAGGTTTTATTTTAATAATATAATTTTTTTTTCGTTACTTGAATTAAATAGACCAGTAACTTCATCAGTTAGGTAAAGCTTACGTAAAATTAAGCCTCGAAAATGTATTTCGTGCGATATAAATGCAGTTGCGACGACACACGTAATTAAACACTTAATTAAAACTTCTCAAAAAAAAAAAAAATAACGGCGACCCTCGAGATGGCAAAGATTTGTTTAGAGAAATCTTCCCACAGAGATCGAGAGCATCTCTTTCTTCAATATTTGAATTGAATGAACAAATTCTAATTTCCCTTCTATATTTTCTCCACTCATAAAAGCTTTTATTTATTAATCGAATTTTCTTTTGATGTAAGTACTTAAAAACCTACAATACGCGGTTTCAGTTAAGGATTGAGTAGCATGTCGGTTTAATTAATTGCTAATTACTTGCGGTCACATTATGAGGCCACGTCAATATCAGTCCAGTCAGACTAAGTTTTAATCTTAACTTAGTAAGTGATTGCTAACAAGTTACGAGTAGTTCATACAACTAATGCAATTCAGAACACAAAGTTTGTTAACAAGTCCTTATCTAGGTGGGATAGGAAAGAGTTTGCAGTTTCCTAAGTACCTTAATATTGCATAGTCTTGGCAAATAGACTATGACGTCGGTGACTTAATAAACTTCAGTCCTTAAGGATAAAATTCCATTTATCTTGGTGCAGTATTTTTGATCAAAAATCCGGATATTAAACATTGTAATTTACAGACCTGATTATAACAGCCCCAAAAGGGGCTTTGCAGTCACCAATCCGCTTCTTCGGCGCATTGATTAATCAAAGGCTCTCAATTTTCGAAGACTCCCTGAAGTGCTGACTGAGATCAATCGTTGAAACAATGAAGGGGGAGAACGTTGTCACATTAACGAGCTGATAAATACCAAACGGTCTAAGTACGTAGGAACTAAAAAGGATGAAGACTTGTTAGTGAATACTGTACAATACTCGAAACCCCTTCAGTTCCATACATATATCTGAGGGTTGGCAGGTACCCACTCTAATTTGCATTGTTTACTGTTGCACGGACAACGTACTTTACAAAATTTGCTACGCAGACACTCGCATTCAGAATGAAATATTATTCATACTCAACATGTTTCATAACTCTAACTTTATGCCAGCGTCAACCGAAGAAGTAAACGGATTGAAAAATTGAATACTTGATTCTTGTTCTACTGTAAAAGCAGATTCCAGTCTTACTTTTCAAACTGGCAAAATGCTATTCCGTGTTTGTTATTTATCGATCACGTAGGCTCAATCCCGGTACGTCTGTCCATCACAATCCCAATAGGTTGGTCTTTGAATATTCAACTATAAAAGTGGGTTGACACTTTTCGAATAATATTGTGATGAAAAAATAGGACACGGCATATTTTATCTGTGTCCTTGTTTAGAAAACATTTTGAAACGTCACCATTGAAATTTGAATACTGTGACCGGATCTCACACTACCATTTTTTATATTCTAACGAATATAAAAAATGGTAGTGTCCGAGGCATTTCAAAACTCTTCTGCATTCGTTTAATTAAATATCCGTCTACGAGTATTCAGTGCCAGACTTACATCTCGTATAATAATGTTTCTTGATGATAAATCAAAATTCTCTTCTTCTTCTTCTTGTACAGAATAATAACTTTCATGCATACTGTATCACGTTCTATGTAATTTTACAAATATTGAAATGAGTACAGCTACTTGTTGGAATTTAATAAAGAATAGTTTTTATAAATTCATTATTACAGTCTTTTGATTTCGCAGTGGTGACTATTTGACGAGACTTTATAGTTTAAACTAACGGCACTTTCATTTTAAAATAAGCCTCGAGGTTTCGTCGAGCGCCCAGCTCGGCTCGCTGTAATTGAACGTGTAGCAGCGGGCCGCTTATTTCGAATGGAATTAAGCAAAGACAGCTGTGGCAGCATTAGTTATACTCAACGAGATAATGTAACTTTTTTTTTTAACATACAAATGGCCAATAATATCAAATAGCACCTTTATTCACGACAACGCCTATCAGTTATACCTCGCCTACGACACTCGCGACGAAAGCCGAAGAGATCACTTTGCTGAGAAAACACATTTTCACGCTCGATATATTTTGACTCACCGAACGTTTTATAAGTTCACACCGAGAGATCTCCCAGTTCGCCTTACCTTGCACTTGTTACAGAAGAATCTAGATCTAGTTTTTACACAGCATTGAGTTTGTCTGGGTAATGTACGGCAGGTTCGGATAAAACTTCTGACAATGTACGTGGTACGAGCAAAGTGTGATATGAACAGCGCTTCCAGTTTGTAAACTTAAAGTAAATTATAGACGTGCTCGTCGCCATTAAACGAGCGAAATTTTACTTTAAACTACGTTAATTTACTCACTAGCGGAGACATAACGTTTGAGCTTATCATTTGCATATTACATTCTAAAACTACTTGGAATATGATGATTTTATGTCACTAACGAACGTGAATGTATTTCAAGCTATGCTTACGAAACTAAAGTTGGTTTCATTAATTAAAACCTACTTTACTTGAGAGCTGCATCTTCAATCTAAGCGGCAAAGCTATTATAGTCTGACCCGTGATTAAATGGAAGGCCAGCGCCCAGCACTTATGTAGTTCCCTAGTTGCCCTGTATAAGTCATCCGACCGACCACCACATAGTACATCACATACACAGTACATCACATAGTAGCTGTAGTATATAGACTAAAAACAACTACGCGAAGTAAAAGTTAAAAGTTGTTGTATGACGTCAGGCAAAAGTCATCCATCACTAGTAGGGCGGATAATAAATCTCATAAACAAAATATTCCATGACGTACGACCAGAATAACCCAAATAATAATATTGATATTCAATTTGTAACTTATCATGCATGGTGGGAACAATGAACTGGAATGTACAATAGATCAGGAATACGCTTCAGCCAATGGAACGAAACCTCAGAGACTGATGATTGGATTACTCGCTAGACGACAAAGCAATAGCGTTACGAGCTGACGTATAGTTGACATAAATAGATGAACTGAAACTATTAACCGTGGTGATTTCATTAGCGTAATACCTGTTGCTGGTAAACAGTTTAACAATACAGATGTTTATATATTCAGGTAAAATAAAATGTTACCTCGGCGCTATGAAAATTGTATAACTCAGAAGCACGTTAATGGCTTATTATAGAGTTGTGGTGGCTTAACATAAAATTTGATTGATTCCGTTAAAGAATAACCTCGTTTTAATGTTGTATACGCTACGTAAAATAAACATAAAAGGTTACTATTGTACGTGTCACAATTTATAATAAAATTAACCGAGTTTAAATTATGGCTCGGTATTATCCAATATCTCCGTGTAAACGAAACGTAAGCCCGAGCTGATGACAACATTCGAATCTTTTGGGAATTGCCTCAAGAGCAATTTAAGAAAAGAAGCTTCGATTTCCTCGGAGACTCTGTTCATCGCAGTCGAAGCACCTACCATGATCTCGGAGCGCGGTGTCACAGTCTCATAAATGTTATCTTAGTCTTTAGATTCTTCTTATCGTTTATTTCATTGCCTAAAGGTTTGATTTTCCCCTTTTTAAAAACAAACTCTAAAATAAACTTTATTCCTAAACGCTTATGACATTATCTCAGCAACTAACAATTTGGAGAAAAGTAAACGTGCCCCTCGAGACAAATAAGTTTTCTATAGGACAAGGTACAATCAATATTGCCCCTATTATAACGGGACGTGGATAGACGCAAACGCAGTCCCTTCGCTCCCGAGGGTCCTGCCACTACAAAAACATTGTACATCAAATAAATCGTAGCCGTTACCGAGAACTTCAGTATTCCATCGCTCGTGACTTCAACGCTCGCCGAGGGAATGGTTTGTATAACCGCATGGGCCTATGATAACGACAGCTGTAAAAATGTGCTTTGTATGCAAAGTAGCCACTTTAAGACCGTTTGATAGGTCAGATTGTGTTCCCCATATTTTCACCAGCGGGTGCAGTTCGGTAGACAATTTTTAATGGTGGAAACATGTTTATTCGTGACTTAGTGAGCACTCTATAGGTTGCGCGGCACAATTTATTTCAGATTTTTAATTATTTATTTTTGCACGGATACTTGCAGTTCATGGACTTTTTGCAGAAACTTGCTACTTATTCAAATGTTTCATAAATATACATTATTATTTGGACTTTAAATTGCGAAGAAAATATCGTAATTTGTGTTCGTAATAATATATTTATGTATGTGTGTGTTGGATCATCATCATCAGCCTGCTTCTGTCTACTGCCGGACACCGGTCCCTCTCAAGGCGCCCTATTAATGTTAAACGCCTGATCTTAATTCATTGCAGCAATTTGTCTAATTTGCTTTAACTGTTCCTTTATTTGTTATAATATGCGTCCGTCGTTTGACACTTCACTTGCCTTTGAAACCTCATGTTGTTAACACCATTAAAAATTTATATTTGCTTGTATTGAGTATCCACAGTTATTCTTCCGGCATATCCCTTAAATTCCCGAACATGGTCCGTAACGAGCCGGATAACGTATAATACGAAGGAGATCAGTGCTTTTAATCAAGAATAAGGATTAGGTATTATCACCCACGTGCAGTGGAGGTTATTCGCCGGTGAAAAGGATTGACTTCAAGCAAGCGATTTAGCGGTGTACAGCATTTATAATTAAACTAATATCGTCACCCAACACTCAGGTAGTATAAGTAGATAGTCATATTTAAGGTCAGTATCATTTAATTGTATTACCTATTGTATTGTGTTAGATTAAAATCATTAGGTACTTGGTACATTGTGATTAGTATTTTATTCAACAGCAAAGTTAAGTTTAAAATCATACTTATCACAGTATAGTTAGCATAATTGCTACATTATTTGAACTTACATTATATAAAGCTGTAACTAATCCATTTATTTATTTAACAGTGTTAATTGTTAGCAAGCATCTTAGCATAATACATATAATTTGAGAGTGTTTGATATTAGTGCAAGTAATTGTTATAAATTATAAGCATTTAGAGTCAGTTATGTAGTCAACATATTATACTAGTGTTTTTAGTTGTGCCTATTTTAGTACTTACTGTTAAAGTTTTAAAAATATAAAAGATTACAGTATTTTAGGTTTATACACTTGGTACTTATTTACAGTATTAAGTTTGTGTTGTTTGTTATTAATTATAGCATTTAGAAGGTGTATAAAATACAGCTAGGCGTGTACACAAATTATATTGTTCGTTTTTCTAATTGTATTACTATATCAATTCCAGGTTGACAGCACTCGTTTCCCAGTATGTCTGAGGAAAGGGAGTTAATTAAAAAGCGAGGCAGCTTCAAGGGCCGTGTGACTGCTTTCGTTAATTTCCTGGACTCACTCAAGGACAAGGAATTATCCAGCTGTGATGTGTCTGAACTGCAGTTGCGTATGGGCAAGATGGAGTCGTTGTACGAACAATATGATGAGGTACAATTACGTCTGGAATGCATTGTAGACGACTTAAAACCACAATACTCTGAGCGTTCTGAATTTGAGTCTCTTTATTATAAATCTTTATCCAAAGCCCAGAATATTTTGAGTGATTTTAATAAAGACAGTAAATCGATGGAAAGCTGCAAAAGTACACCTACACTACTACACAAGCCAGTTAAATTGCCAACGATTCAGTTACCAAAGTTTAGCGGATTATATTGTAATTGGCTTGAATTCCGCGACACCTTTGCTAGCCTTATTCATAGTAACGATGACATAGACGCAATCAATAAATTCCACTACTTGAGAGCATCACTTGAGGGAACAGCTGCATTTGTCATTAAATCTATCGAGTTTTCTTCGAGCAATTATACTGTGGCATGGTCGTTGTTATGCGATCGATTTGACAACAGAAGATTATTGATACAAAATCATGTTTGCGCATTATTTAATATTGAGTCCATATCAAAGGAATCTTCTGTTGCCATTAAGAGTTTGATCGATCAGTTAAATAAAGATTTACGAGCTTTAGATTCATTAGGGGAGCCTGTTAAACACTGGGACACACTTTTAATTTACATTGTCACTCGTAAGCTTGATCAAAAAACCTATCGTGAATGGGAGAAGTACAAAGGTAGGATGGACAAAGACTGCACGATTACTTTTGACGCATTTATGCTATTCTTACGTAATCGTGCCGATCTTATCGAGACCTTGGAGCTAGCACGTACTAATTATTCCCAAACGACAGGTAAGTCAGCCCCTAAGATCAAGTCGATGGTAGCAACACAATCTCCTAATGGTTCTAGCACTGAATCAGCTTCGAAATCATGTCCTAAATGTAACAACAACGATCACACTTTAAATAATTGTCCACAGTTTCTTGTATTAAGTAATGATGATCGTCTTAAGTTACTACCCAGTTATAAGATATGTTTCAACTGTTTTCGTTCGGGGCACTATGCTAATAAATGTAAAAAACCAGGTTGTAAACTATGCAAACGTAGGCACAACACACTAGTTCACGTAGATTCTAAAGGCACTATTGCGAATACACTTAGTGGTAATTCGATAAACAACTTGTCTGCATCGTCTTCATTGCCGTCTGCCACCACTGATACGAATAACGTAGCGTTATCAGCAAACATTGCATCTCCATGTAGTCATACGCAACGAGACGTGTTGTTGTCAACCGCCTTGATCAAACTGCGGGACCACAATGGTTGTGTGCATCTCGTTCGCGCGGTTCTTGATAGCGGTAGCACGTCGTCATTCATAACGGACAGGTTATGCAATAAACTCAACTTAACAACTAGCCAAGTAAATAGATCGATTCTTGGCATCAACAATGTTACTTCGCACGTAGGAAAATTATGTCGGGTTAAGATTACGTCATTAGATGATAGCTTCGTATTCGAACTTCATTGTTTTGTTCTGCCATATATTACGAGTAACGTACCGTGCCGTGAAATCAATATTTCTGATTTCGACATACCCTCGAATATTACTTTAGCTGATCCGAATTTTTATAACCCTGCTGATGTTGATATTTTAATTGGCGCTGACCTTTTTTGGGAGTTGTTAGGATCTCAAAGACTAAAGTTAGGTACCGGAAAACCAATATTATGTGAAACCCGTTTAGGATGGATAGTTTCCGGTCCAATTACTCAGAATTATATTTCACTGCTGTCGAATGACGTAAAATGTAATATTTCTAAAATGGGTTCCGATAGCGACAGTGACTAGTGATTAGAGGAGGTGAATGCGAAATCTTCCAATTCTTATATGCCGGAAGAGAAATTGTGTGAAGATAATTTCGTTAAAAATACGACACGTTTGTCTGATGGTCGTTTTTGTTTTCGCATACCCCTTAGGAAAGATCCTTCAGTTCTAGGAAATTCTTTTAATAAAGCTACACATTGTTTACAGTCTTTAGAGCGTAGATTAAAGGCTAAGCCAGACTTTAGTAGGCTGTATCGTGATTTTTTGTTAGAATATGAGTCACTTGGTCATATGACAAAAATTAATAAACCTAATTTGTGTGTTGGTTATTTTATTCCCCATCACGGAATTTTACGTGAGTCGAGTAGCACGACCAAACTTCGTGTTGTTTTTAACGCAAGTTGTCCTACTTCGACGGGAGTGTCCTCTAATGACCTACAGATGGTCGGGCCAACTGTACAGGATGATCTTTTGTCTATACTACTTCGCTTTAGAATCCACAAGTATGTTTTATCTGCAGATGTGGAGAAGATGTTTCGACAAATAGCCGTCCACCCGTCGGATAGGTATTTACAACAGATTGTTTGGCGTGATAATATTACTGAACCTATTAATGTTTATCAATTAAACACCGTCACGTACGGTACGGCTAGTGCACCGTTCCTTGCGACACGATGCCTTAAACAAATAGGACTCGACTGTAGGGACCCTAAAATAGCTGAGATCATTAGACATGACTTTTACGTCGACGACTTGCTGACCGGGGCAAATGACTTAGACGAAGCAAAATTCATTCGCACTGAAGTCACCAAGGCGCTTGCGTCGGCATGTATGCCATTGAGGAAATGGAAGTCAAACAACCCTCAATTAGTGTCGGATGCTGTTCCTGCATCGTTTGACTTAAATATTGGACCTAATGAGCCTGACAAGTTGCTTGGTCTCGGTTGGTTTATCGGCACTGATGAGTTAGGGTTTCCTATAAGTCTGACTAAGTCTTCGGCTGGTTACACAAAGCGTGACGTGTTATCTGTGATTGCGCGAATATTCGACCCTTTAGGTCTATTGGGTCCTATTGTTATCTCCATGAAGGTATTGTTACAGAAAATGTGGTTAGATAAATTGTCATGGGATCAACCATTACCTAATGAGATTAGTAAACAATGGGATATTATAATTACGTTTTTACCTCTTTTAAATCACGTTCGTATTTCGCGAATTGTAGTCTGCGATTTATATACGGAGTTAGAACTCCATATTTTCACAGATGCGTCTGAGTCCGCATACGGTGCTTGCGTCTACATTCGCAGTGTTAATGGGAAGGGTGAGTATATGGCTCGCTTGTTAATGGCGAAGAGTCGAGTGGCTCCCGTCAAGCCTACAACAATCCCGCGACTGGAGTTGTGTGGTGCGGTAGTCGGTTCTCGTCTTTATGAGAAGGTGATGAGCTCACTTCGAGTGAAGATCAGTCGGGTCTATTGTTGGACGGATTCGACCATCGTGTTGGGATGGTTACAGATGATGCCTACCAAACTTCAGCCGTTTGTACGCAACCGCGTTGCTGAAGTTTTGGACAAGGCGGGTAACTGTACTTGGAGGCACGTCCCAACAGATCAAAATCCAGCAGACCTAATATCCCGTGGCACGGATATTAGTGACCTGCAGGATTCAGATCTGTGGTGGCATGGACCAGAATTTTTAAAACTAGACTCGTCTGCATGGCCTTCTCGAATTCCGAGTCAAGAACTACAGTCATTACCGGAGATTCGACCTAATATTGTGTTAAGTGCCGTTAATAATGATTCAAAAACTGAAGTTTTAATCGATTTTAATCGTTTTTCTAATTACTCACGGCTTGTTCGTTCTGTTGCCTACGTATTGCGATTCAATAAGTCATGTAGAAAGCATTACCCGAAAACGAATTATTTATCACATGATGAGGTACAAGATGCACTCACCGTTGTCATTATTAAAAGTCAATTTCAGTCATTTCCCGAATATCAACTACTTTTAAATAAAAAGAGTTTACCTCACAAGAGCGCCCTTCTAAAGTTTAATGTTTATTTAGACGATAAAAAGATAATGCGAGTAGGAGGACGTCTCGATAATTCTAATTTTGCTTATAATAAAAAGCACCCTATTTTGTTACAGTCCACTCATGAATTTACTAAATTATTATTTAATTTTGAGCATAAAAGGCTGATGCACGCTGGCCCACAATTATTATTAGCTTCCATTAGGGAATCTTACTGGCCAATAGGAGGTCGCACCTTGGCGAAGGCCTGCTATCATAAGTGTGTTCTGTGTCACCGTATGAAGGGTAAGGTTGTAGCTCCCTTAATGGGTAACTTACCACAAGAACGCCTTCGTCCAGGTTATCCTTTTGAAAGCACAGGCGTTGATTATGCTGGCCCTATTATGTGTGCCAGTCGTCAAGGTCGTGGATGTAGGCTAGTAAAGGTGTATGTCGCTATTTTTATTTGCTTCACAACCAAGGCCATTCATTTGGAGCTCGTTGGTGATTTAACTAGCAATAGTTACTTACTGGCTTTGTATCGATTTGTTTCTCGAAGAGGTAAGCCCGTTGATATCTTTTCCGATAACGGTACCTCATTTGTCGGTGCGTACAACGACCTTTCCAAGTTTTTAAAGTTAAATGCTTCGTCCTTGGGTGAAAGTGCAGCGAGCGACAGAATAAGGTTCCATTTTATACCCGCCTACACCCCGCATTTTGGTGGACTCTGGGAGGCGGGTGTGAAGTCAACAAAGTACCACCTTCAAAGAGTGTTGGGAAATTGTAACTTGACTTTCGAGGAGCTGTACACCGCACTAACTAAGATAGAAGCCATCTTGAACTCTCGTCCACTGACGCCGCTGTCTTCAGATCCTGCAGACTGTACACCACTCACGCCAGGACATTTCCTTGTTGGACCGCCTCTTACTTCCTTACCGCAACCTAACTACCAGGATAACTCTGCCAACCATCTGTATCGCTATCAAAGGATTGAGCAACTCCGCCAGCACTTCTGGAACAGATGGAGCAAAGAGTATGTAGCAGAATTACAGCTGCGGTCCAAATGGCGTTCCTGCAAGGATGGTTTAAAGCTGGGTTCCTTGGTCGTGATTAAGGAGGATAATCTTCCTCCTCTGAAGTGAAGACTTGGACAAATTGTAGCTGTTCACCCCGGAACTATTAACATTAACATTAATAACCGATATTCGGACGTCCACGGGAGTAATTCGGCGGGCATTCAACAGAATCTGCCCATTGCCTGTGACTTCGAAATCTGGTTGAAACCGTTGGTTTCAACGCCCGGGGAAATGTTGGATCATCATCATCAGCCTGCTTCTGTCTACTGCCGGACACCGGTCCCTCTCAAGGCGCCCTATTAATGTTAAACGCCTGATCTTAATTCATTGCAGCAATTTGTCTAATTTGCTTTAACTGTTCCTTTATTTGTTATAATATGCGTCCGTCGTTTGACACTTCACTTGCCTTTGAAACCTCATGTTGTTAACACCATTAAAAATTTATATTTGCTTGTATTGAGTATCCACAGTTATTCTTCCGGCATATCCCTTAAATTCCCGAACAGTGTGTGTAGTATGTGTGTGTGTGTGTGTATTTGTGTTGCAGTATTGTAGGTATGAAAAACCTTATTAAACAAAATCCGTTATATGAAAGTAAAAAACTAAGAGGGTCGCGAACCTGTAAAAATAATCTTGACGATTTGATTTACGGTAAAATTGACAATTGTACAAAAATAAAGTTTAGTGTAGATGTAGATAATAGACAAACCATTACATTAATAAGTTGACTTGGAAAACCGTTAACAGACTTTATAAGTACCTTATTAAATCGATTTGGGTTGTTTAAAAAGTAAAGATGTGGTAGGTAGGTACCGTATCATTAAAAAAACAAAATCGGATTCTATCAAGTAAATAACTTGGAAAACATGCAACATTTCAAACAACCTTATAAAAACAAAAAAAGCCGAGAGGTGTCGTGGGACATCCCAGTTGGAACGAAGTTCCTTTCGCTGTATATTATCTAATAATTAAGAGGCACAATTATATAAAAGATGATACAATACGCAATTTTAAAAAGTAGTTATCAGCATTATTGATTGAAAAATGTTACTAATCGATTAACGATTTTTTATATGACAATGACTTAAAGGAGACAATTTTTTTTGGGCCCACTATTAAACGGTTACATTTATTAATCATATTACACATAAAAAAGTGACCATCATTATATAATTAACAGACCAATAATTGTGTACCTAGAAATATAACCGGAATAATGAAAGAATAGTAAAAAAGTATTACGGCAAAAAATGCGTAGTTATAGCGTTTTTTAGGTTTATTTTGACGTGAAAAAAAAATGTTATTACGGTGCGCGGCAGTAATAATATCGGCTTTAAGCGTTTAAAGAGATAATAATTCATTGGTACAGTGAACGTCTTGTTTTTAATAAAAATCACCGTGGAACGAAACATAATTAATAAGCCCGTTGTAGATGTTCTGTAGTCCTTTGTTTATGAGTTTCAATCAGTTTGACACTGACAGACAACATTCTTGTTTCCGATTTCTAGTTGCATGAAAGTGTTTCTTCTGTTCTTTTCGTATTTTTATTCGAATGATTTTATAAAAATGGCTTCTGTATGTACAGTGCATAATCCAGAATGCTGTTGTATCAGTTGTGCAGTACGATTCCAACGGTATGTGCGACGACAGTTACTGTCCGAGACAGCTGCAGACGTGCGCCAACTTCTGTGTATGTGGATTACTCGCGAGGTGAGTGTTTATGCTCTCTAATCTGAGGTTTTTCCTTTGAAAATGCGAAGAATTTAATAAGGTATATTTATTCGAAATGTATAGAATGCAACACCCTGTAGAATAGTTTCAATACATTAACATTTCAATACATAATCATCGAACATTAACATTTCAACGTTTCAATACATAATCCATTTACATTAATAATCCATAATTATTAATCCATTTTTATTATTTTTTTTAGTTTTTGTACAGACGTGACTTTGTTTTATACTATTTACTAGCTTTGGCCCGCGGCTTCGCCCGCGTGGATGTCGGAAAATATCCCACGGGAACGTACTACTAGGATTAAAAGTACCCACGTTCAGTTATACTCTATTGGTTTACGCGGGGACACCAGAAAGCTCCTAGTCGGCATGATTTTTTCCGATATCTTCAACAATCATCATATATCAGCCAATTTATACAAAACATAACATAACATCACGCCTTGTTTCCCTGAAGGGTTAGGCAGAGGTGTACCTATAGTAACACCCACATTACGCCAGTTATGTTTAAGTCCCATGTAATAGGAGGCAAGTCTATTGCCATCTACCGGGCACAAATCCAGATTCCAGGCTGCGACTGAGAAATACCAGATAGAAAAACCCAATAACACTGCTCGACCTGGGAATCGAACCTAGGACCTCATGCTCAGCAGTAGCGCTTGCGACCACAAGACCAACGAGGCAGTCATTTATACAAAACCTTAATGAATTATACACCTAAACCTTCCTCATGAATCACTCCGTTCATTCGTGAGAGCCGGATGAAAATCCGTTCGGTAGTTTTTGAGTTCATCGCGTTCAGACAGACAGACGCGGCGGGAGGACTTTGTTTGGTAAAATTATGCCGGTCACGCTCTAATAACAAATAAGAAATAACTTTTAACCGAGTGGACCGATTTTAATATAATTTATTTAGGGCCAATTTTGCAACCGTCAGATAACTTTTATCTGGGGAATATGTTTGACGTTTTGACAGCTTTTGTATAGAAAATATGTCAAACCACCATATTTATTCCTCAAATAAAAGTTATCTGTCGATTGAAAAATCAGCCCTTATAAAAAGAAAACAACCGACTTCCAAAAAAAAAAAACACTACAAAGTGAAAATATTTCGGAAATCGGTGTATTTGTTTAGGATTTTCGTTTTTTGCCAACTACTTCCGAAATTAAAGTTATTTTTCACTGTGTAGTGTTTTTTTTTTAGAAGTCGGTTGTTTTTTTTATAAATAAGTTTTATTTTTCCACTTTTTAGTTGTGGTACCTACCGCACCCAAATTCGTATACCACTACTTGTTAAGTAAATAACAATGACAGGAAGTTATTATAACATCATCGACATACACTAAATAGAAAAAATACATATTATTGGAGTTTCTTGCCGGTTCTTCTCCATAGGAAACGACCAATTTGGAACCGTGCACCTAGCTTCTGACGTTTCATAAGTGCCCATGTAGGCTTATGTGAAAAGAAATATTTTGATTTTTTTTTTATTGAAGCTAACTCAAAAATCAGAATCATAATTTATTTATTTATTTTATTTTATTTTAAGTTTTCGGAAAACTTACAGCTAGGCAGACACAATGTAAAAGATACTAACATGATGATAGCCAATTACAAGTTTTCACAGTTAACATGTACAAATAAAAACTTATGAAACTTGGGTATTAGACAGCGTTACATTCGCGTTTTTTACATGATTAATAATTTACTATACAGTGCAAGTGTATTATTATAAAGCCAGTCTATTTTATGTTGTCGAAAAAGTGGTGGCAAAGAATCTTCTTAAATTTAGACACACTAGTATTAAGAGCGTTGTCACATTTTGCACCTCTCTCGCTCACACAAAACCTAATTTTTAAGAATGTTAAATGAAAAAATGCTTTTTTGAAAAATGTAATCAATGGGCGGTCTACAAAATAATATTAATTTAATAGGTAGTTATTCAAAAACACATTTCTATTGTGTTATCTAATAAACTTATGTAATTAAGTGTTATGATCTGTTTTTGAGATGATGTAAATAAATGCCACAATAAAAATGTGTTTTTAATAATTACCTATTAAACTAATACTATTTTGTAGATCGCCCATTGATTACATTTTTCAAAAATGCATCTTTTCATTTAACGTTATTAAAAATTTGGTCCCGTGTGAGCGAGAGAGGTGCAAAATGTGACAACCCTCTTAAAGAGATCTATATCAATTTCCGGGCAGGTTTCGTTATACATACGGCTTGCTCTAATAATGTAAGAGTTTTTTCTGTAATTAGTTCGTGTCGATGGTATGTGCAACAAACGAGGTTTACGCAGAAACGAAGAACAAACTCGCAGCCCAATTTTGCTCACTAACTCGGGGATTTCGCTGGATCCATTCACAATTTTAGATAAAAATGCTAAATCAGCAATTTTTCTTCTTTCAGAAAGAAGCAAAATGTGAAATTTTTTACATCGCTTGTTATAATTCGGTAGATATGTTTTCGAACGAAATTGAATGTACCTTAGGAATTTTCTCTGTATGCCCTCCAAACGATCGATATAAATATTATAATTGGGTTCCAGACTTGAGAGGCATACTCGAGGTAGCTACGAACGAAGGAGCAATACAGGATTTTAACAGTCCTGATCCTTTTGAAATCAGACGAGACCCTGAAAATAAAACCTAACGCTTTCGACGCTTTTTTGACAATGTTATCAATGTGAGTGTCAAACATAAGCTTAGAGTCGAAAGTAACCCCGAGGTCTTTTATAGAATTGACTCTAGTTATCGGGGTATCCTTGAGTTTGTATGGGAAGTAAAAAGGATGAGGTTTACGTGTGAAAGAGCACACATAGCATTTGGAGACATTTAAATCCAACTTATTTAAGTTGCAATAGGTTTAGAATGCATCTAAGTCCTCTTGCAGTAAAAGAGCGTCTGTATGGGTGGTGACCTGTTTCATGATCTTTATATCATCTGCGTATAACAATATTTTAGAATGCCGGATACAGGTAATGACTTCATTAATAAAAATATTAAATAAAAGGGGCCCTAACAACGACCCCTGCGGAACGCCCGAGGGAATGCGCATAGCTCTGGATGAGTAGCCATTCAGCACCACAGTTTGACACCTATTCTCAACATACGACGCGAACCACCTGAATAAGTTACCCCTGATACCCATCGATAAGAGTTTGCGCATTAAGGTAACATGATCGATTCGGTCGAAACATTTACTGTAGTCGGTATATATAACGTTGACCTGGGACCTGTGTGACATGGATTCTGATAGGTAGTCGCTACAAAGAACTATAGGTTGGACGTGGTAGACCGACCTCTTAAGAAACCGTGCTGATTATCTCCGAAGCTTTGTTTGATAGCCGAGTACACTTGTTTATAAACTATTTTTTCCAGGATTTTTGAAAACACACACAACTTAGATATCGGTCTATAATTCTCGATAGAAGTTCTTGACCCCTTTTTGTGGATCAGCGTTATATATGCCGACTTCCAGATCGTGGGTACCACGCCCGTATCAAGTGATCTTTTGAACAAAATCGAGAGCGGGACAGAAAGACTTTTGGTGCAGTTCACGATAAAAATCGGTGGAATGTTGTCTGGTCCAGCTGACTTATTTAAGTCAACTTGTTTAAGTAGCCTATAGACTTCGTCCTCACATATTTCTACGGAACTAATATCAGATGTGCTTTGTGTCGCACTACTATGATTCTCATCATATAACAGAGGACTGTTGCCTTGTTGACTGGTGCTAGCACTAGTACCCGGAAGAAAGTTGGAGTGAAAATAATCACTAAACATGTTGCAGATTACGTCGCCGTCACTAGAAGACTGCTGTCCAAAGTGTAGAACTGAAGGATAGGAGTTTGAAAGTTTCCTTGATTTAACATAACTCCAGAAAGCTCTAGAGTTATTACTTATATCTGATTCTATTCTGGCTATGTAATCATCAAACAGTCTTTTCCAGGTCATTAACTCGTTGCCTAAATAGAACAAAACAATGATAGTCTGATACTCGTAAGTTTCCATATATTTTAAATTTGTTATGATATTTAGCCTTTTCTTTAATAGCCTTGATCAATGGACTTCTGTACCAGGGCGGGTATTTTGATTGGGAAACTACTGTTTTAGTTGGTATAAAAGTATTACGTAACCTATCGATAACAGAATAAAAGTATGTAATAGCGTCTTCCAATGGGCGACAGTTTAGTTCACTGTGCCAATCCACAAGATTAAGTTCGTCATTTATTGCATCAAAGTCAGCCAAATGATATAAGAATTTTACATAGGGGCGAACAGGAAGACTATGCAATTGCACGAAGTCCGCACTGATACATAGTGCATTGTGATGTGAGTCCTCGGGCACTAGCGGATCACCACAACGGGTGACAACAACTTGGTCATTAGATGGCACCAGATCCAGAATCCTATGGTTGTTGTTTGAATGGCTATTATACTGTGAAAGGTTACATATATTAAGATTATCAATAAAGTTTGTTTGGACACTGCCCTGCAGGTTAGTAGGGCATAAAGTGTAACCGTCGGCAGTCAGCTGCCACTTTATGTTGGGTTGGTTAAAATCACCAAGAATAACAAACTTATCAGCAGGATTCTGAAGGACAATATTCGATAGATTGTCTGAGAAAATGCCTAGTTGGGTTGTTAATGAGTTACCGAGGTTCTGGCAGCAAATATAAGCTACGCATACGTGCATTTTATACGATATTCTTGGTTTTTTCCGCAGTAGTGTCAATGTAACCCACACGTCCTCAGCAGTTGAGCACCATTCACTGCACGAATCCGCCACAAGTTCACGCCTAACCGCGATTAAAACACCTCCTCCCATAACTTGATTAGTGTTTGCATAATCACGGTCCCTCCTCCATATGAGATATCTATCGTCAAAAACTTCGGAATCAGATATCCCATCAAGTAACCATGTCTCTGTCAAACAAATAACATCAAAGCTATTTATACATACATTCCTATAGAAAACTCCTGTTTTAGTTCGCAGTCCCCTCACATTTTGATAATAAATGCTAAGGGACGCCATCCAAAATACGCAAAAACGTAAGCCTAACATGAATATTAGAAATGTAAGGTACATTCAATTCGTGGAACAAAATAGTATTATTTCTTTGTGTTTGGTTAATAATTATGAGTATGGAAAACAAGACTTTAGCGACATATAAATTGGGTATAATTAGCGTAGCAAACAGCACGGTGCCGTTATAAAAAGTATGGTCATAACAAGCTCGATATTTACACGGTAATTTATGCATAAACAAGCTAAATGAATCTTTACGTGTAAGGTAATAGCAATTACAATCAAAGTGTAAAAATAATACGGAATGGTCAACACCAAGCGATAAGCGAACAAAAGGCCGGCGAGAATGGAATGCGTAGAAAAAACTTGTGCATATGTTTCTCAAACTTAACGAACCGAAGTAATAAACAAACAACTTGCCAGAATGATGAATAGATATCGTTAGTATAAAAACTTCTTTAAATCCTGTTCAGACTTGATGTGATGTTTTGGGGACGTGGTGTTTTTCCGAAGCATTATTTTGCATCCCCTGACCACGTTCTTTGGCTCTGGCTTTGGTCTTATTCAGAAGCATTTTGTTTTCGTATGTCAAATGGTCGTTAACATAGATTCTGTTCATGCCACGCAGTCCCAGGTCACCAGCATTCAAAGTCTTGTGCTTTTTCGCGGCAGCTACAAAATCATTTTTCAAGTAGCTGTTGTGCACCGAACAAATTATGTTTTTATTTTCCTTGTCGTTGCGCATTGGCACCCTAGCTACATAATTAATCTGTTCTTTAGGAATATGACAGTTAATGACATCTCCAATTTTAGCTATTAGTGAGAACAGGTTTTCGTCGCTGGACATCGGTACTCCCTTGATCTCAATATTATTTAGCCGGGATCTCTGCTCACTCTCACATTGCTGGTTCTCAAGTTTCTCCACTCGGCTTCGCAGAACAAGAATCTCTTCCTTCGTCTTCTTCATGGCCTCGGTTTCTTTCTCGACTGTCGATAACTTGCATGTCAAGGTCTTCATATCATCGTTGATAGTGTCCATGGATGACTTCATTTCCGAGAATTCAGATTTGATGGCTTTAAACTCCAAGAGCTCCATTTGAATTGCTTTTACACTTTCAACCAGCGCTGGTAATGCCTCCATTTGGGTTGAGAGTCGCCTGAGCTCAGCCAAGATGATCTCCGCGTCAGAAGTGGAAGCCTTGAAAGAATCGATGCGGGGACTGGCTGCCGCTGTTGATTTGCAGCTAGCACATTTCCACGTTCCTTTTCGATCCCCTAGCTTTCTCCAACCAATTTCCGTTATACCAGCGCATGGGAAGTCAAACTGCCCATTGCATAGTGTGCACGTTACGCCATCCCTAGCTTCCACTTGACAAGCCTTGCACGTGAACATCTTGAGTAACTTAGGTACAAGTTTGAGAACCGTTATCAAGTGTACGTTCACGGAGTAATAGAAAATTAAAATAATATGTACGCGCGCGTTCGGCAAGCTGTCTACCGCTGGACTGAATTTGACCAAATTTATATGCAATCACCTCAGGAGTATACCCTTTCAAATAAAAACTTTGCAAAAAGGCAAATATATGTCGCGTTAACTCGTGTCAGAAGTTTGGAAGGCGTAGTTTTATCAGGTTTGGAGGCCGTCGCCAACAAATTATTAAATTAACCACACGACGACAGATCGTTGACGAAATCTGTCTTCTGACAATCAAGACCACACCTAACATACTACTCAAGTAGCGCAATTTGGAAGCATATTATCATTAAAATCATTTATAGCCAGAGTACATCTCATACCAATTCCAATAAGCCCAAACACGGCTAAGATACATTGTTTTTTATTACGGAGTTCCGGTGCCTACCTTCCGGCTTCATCATTAGATCAGTTCGATGGTACAATTCTCATCAGAACCATTTATTAAAAAATTTACTTCGTCAAAGTCGCTTAACTAGCTTAATCGAGATATCTTATCGCCACCAGTGAAATACTAATCATTGAGGAGTTCCCGTGGCTATCTGTGGTCTTCTTCATTAGTTCCACTTCACCAAATGATACTTTTTGAATGCAAATGCTTGACTTGTTAATGAAAATACCAAAATAATAATCGCTATGTTTATGCCTATAATATTTGAGGAGTTCCCTCAATTCCTCATGGATCCTATCAAAAGTGGATTTTGATAAAAATGGGACCATACTAGAAGTTTGTCCTTTAAAAAACAAAGAATTCTCCAAATTGGTTTATAAATGACGGAGTACCGAACCGGGTAACGAACATTTAAAAAAAATATAACTGAACTGAGAACCTCCTCCTTTTTTGAATTTGGTTAAAAATACAGACTAAAATACTACCTCAAGAAGTCAAGATACGAACTATGACTACATTTCCAACCCCTTAAATCTCTTAAAATGAGGTACACAATACTTTTAATATTATTTGTGATTTTTAAAATCAACCCCTATTTTACCCCCTTAGGCGATGATTTTTCAAAAACACTGAACCATATAATTCTTTTTTTATGAAAAAAAAATGTCGTGACGTTCAAAATGTTAAACTTTTTTCGCTCTAGCTCTCATTTACCAAGTGTGCAGAGTAAAACGTCCGATAAGGAACTTCGTTCCAAATGTCTGAAAGCAAGCATTTATTAGCATTAGTTTAAAAATGATGTCTCGCTAAACTATAGGTGAACTTCAAATGATTCAAGAATGTTTGCACGTATACAGCTTTCCGTATGTATAGACAGCATCACTCTGCAGAATCTGGTTTCTCACTCACCTATTGTAACTTCACACTTACAAACAAAGGCGCATCGAGCAGAGGAAGCATCTGATGAAGTGACAATAGAACGAGAACTCACTCAGAAGAAGATTACAGAATATTAGATTACCCACATGTTCCCATACAAAGCTTTCATATACAGACGTGTAGAATATTGATGAATACGTGTAAGGCACCAGGACGCTTGCGGCAAGCCCGTGTGATTTCAATGAGCACGCTGGCCCACTACAAAGGGTACGTTCATTCGACCCAATATTAACGCAAATGTTGTTGAATGTATAGCCTCCCTGCTAGTAACGGATAATTTTATTGAAATAGGTTCGCTGGTAAAAAGCCTTCAGATTAACGTTATAATACACCCGAGTTTCGTTTGAAAATAACCTTTTAATAATAGTTGACTCGGGGCTTTGTTGTGATGGATATTGTCCCTAGTACTATCTAAATATTTAAGGCGAAGTTTGGGATGAAATTTCGTCTTATTATATTGGGTCAGTAGCAACTCAAATAAAGTTGATAAAGTTTGGTAAAGTTCTAATAAAGGTTTTCATAAGGACTTAAACGGTTACATTTATCTAAATTAAGTATCACGGTATCTGACAATCTTTACTAAAAACTTTTGTAAGCTTCAAGAGTTTGGAACAGGTCGCCGGAGTAAAGATATTAGATGGAATTTCTCCAGAGAATTATTTTCAGTTGATTTGAAATGGACGGCACTTCCGCCCTTTGCCCGATTACAAAATTGTATTGCCCCATTATTTTCTTAATCGCTGTGCAAAAAAGAATCGTGTTTCAACATTTTTCACTTATCTTACCAGGTTCATTTTTGTGAAAGAATTAAATAAAGAAAATTAATAGGGGTGAGTAACGCTCCAGGCGGATATGCTCCACGCAGACCAGTTTCAATACAAAGTAAACTTGTCTGTAGATTGTGGAACATCCATAAAATATACCTAGGTATTACGAACTCATTTGAATTTTAAATCTCGTGAATCTTATTTGAAACTATGCTAAACTGTCAAAGTTATTCCGTGGCACGACAAATATTACAGCTCAAATGAAGTTTCATTTACCCTTCCAGACAGGTCCAAGTTTGTTACTAAAAATAAAAACAGTTCAAGAAAAGAGGAAAAGTAGTTTGACTTGCCAATTCAATCCCTAATGTATACAAATAAATAAAATTAAAATGTCTGATTGTGATTTCAAAATAACAGCATTTTACTAAATTCATATGAAAGTATATACTTATACGGTACATATAACAAAAAAAACAGTTTTAAAATTTTTGTTTGTCTGTCTGTCGATCTGTCTGTTTGTTCCAGCTAATTTCCAAAACGGCTGGACCGATTTTGACGGGACTTTCACTGGCAAATAGCTAATGTTATAAGAAGTTATTTAGGCTACTTTTATTTTATAAAAGAATTAGGGTTCCGTGCAAACAAATTAAAACCCGTGAAATTGTAAACAAAATCCGATTAAAATAGGGAAGTGGTTTTTCGACATCCACGCAATCGAAGTAGCGGGCACAGCTAGTACTGGAATAAGTTAATAAAGCTTAATGTTTAACTTAGTAGGCTAAGTTACTACCACTGGCTTTCTATAATATTATATTATATTATCATCATCTCATCATCATATTATATTATATTATATTATATTATATTATATTATATTATATTATATTATATTATATTATATTATATTATATTATATTATATTATATTATATTATATTATATTATATTATATTATATTATATTATATTATATTATAT
Source organism: Fissipunctia ypsillon (assembly GCA_947568875.1). Classification (NCBI taxonomy): domain Eukaryota; kingdom Metazoa; phylum Arthropoda; class Insecta; order Lepidoptera; family Noctuidae; genus Fissipunctia; species Fissipunctia ypsillon. The sequence goes on along the minus strand of OX387647.1, from coordinate 16,082,032 downwards.
TATATTATATTATATTATATTATGTTCGTTGGTAAGAGCATAACTTCAAAACGGCTAGACCGAAATGGAATTCTTTTGTCTTAAAATGTTCGTAAAAGTCCAAATCAGGTTCGGAAAGAAAACTTTTATAAGTTGCAAAATTCAGATAAGTGCATTTTCTATGGGAACTCAAACTCAAAGCATTTATTTCAATTAAAACAATTACAGGCACTTTTGAATAGTCAAAGAGTCGGTCAGTTACTCAGAAAGTTGAACTTATGGAATTTTGTTTGAATTATTTTTTGGACAGGACAACGTCTAGATAGTAATAAAAGCAAAGCAGTACTTTATCAAATGAATTCCTTTCAGAAATATCCACACACAAGACATTATTAATTTCTGGAACTACACAACATTTCTATAAAATCATGGAACATTTTAATTCACTTTCAACGGCTTTCCAATTAATTAATTTTGTAACCTGATATACCGTCAAATACATTTAATTTAAAATCTAACTTTACTGACAGTCATCGTGAACAAAAGCTTTATAAAATATTGAAGTAATAAATCAATATTGATTTTACTTCTTATAGTGTTGAGTTGAATGAATGGCTCTCTGTGTACATTGTTTAGTAAACCAAAACCAGAATTTCGATGTGTACAAATGTATATCTCAAGATTGAGAACATAGGAAGTCTGTGGCAGAACGTCAATTTACGACAACGGACCTTCTCGTTTCGGGTGTCGTTCCATTAAGACCCTCCCTTAATGGCTTATATAACTCGACAACATGGCTATACCTACGGAAAGGCCTAGCAAAAATTGTGTTTCACGCACAAATTAAAAAAATAAAACGACTTCAGCGAAATAAACGGATTAATTTGGGTCGGTGCGTCAGAAACTACACCAACGAATTTATTTAATCTGTTTTTAGTTGCTTCGACCTATCTGCATAATATCTGAACTCTTGTTTGCTGTGTTCAACAAATAGCTACTGTCGTTATTTTATTTTATACAGAGAATTGATAAAATGGATTCACTTTTCTGATTCAATTTGATTTCAGACTGCAACATTGTTCTGTATTGTTATTTTGTGTTTTGAATTTTATGTAGCCAACGTTGTTGTTAAGCATCATCTTTGTTCTTAATTATTTAAGGTAAACTTATTTGGAAACGAACCTTTTTATAAAACATAGAAAATACAACATGCCATTGCCACGTCACTCTGTTTTATTTGCTTCATCTCAATCATCATATCGTGGGCGTAAAAGCTTGTTTACTGTCGGCTAATTTTTGAACATTTCGTGGTTATTATTTTTTCATTCCTACTATAACTCGACATAATAATTAACAAAATATTTTCTTTGGCAATATATTCAGTCGACTGCCAAAAAACTTATACAAGAATCTAATAAAAACCACTATTTCATTGCTTCCTTCAGTTGAAATAGTAAAAAACGCGACAGAGATTTGAATTTTCACCGGAAAACCGTGACATAGTGTTCGAACACACGTCACACAAAAAGGTGCCATCACAAAAAAAGGACCTATCGGCAAGAATATTTCAATTACAACAGAGTCATATTTACGAGCGTCCAAAGGGTTGCAATAGAACGAAACAAATTATGACGCCCCGCCACATGTATTAAATTAAACCCACGGAAATTATTGTACAGTCAATAAAAAAAGTTTTGTGTTTAGAAAAAGAAAACGTTTTTGCCTAGAGTAAGCAATATTTACTGTAATAATTGCGTGTAAGATAACTTTTTGACACAAGAAACTCCGCTTGTGTATAATATTTATATCTTATGTAGGGTTTAACTACTTAACAATCGCTCAATATTAGTTAAAAATTGTTGGTAAATACTGTTTTTGTTGACCGTAGGTACATTCCAAATATTTGGAAGTGACACACGCATTGTTTAACAAATTCAATATAGCATTGTTGAGCTTGATTTATGAAATGACCAATAATTCTGTATTCCGTGATGGGAAAATTGATTAGCGGGTTGAAGGTAGGTCTTATCGCTCACTAATCCTAATTCGTGGTTCGTGTAGTTATTTTCTGTTTACCTTTGACGTGTGTTTATTAGGTTTATATTAATAAGGATCATACACATAACATAATATCACTCCGGTATGCACCGATGGGTTAGGCAGAGGTATACCTATAGTACATCTACATTTCGCCAGATAAGTTTAAGTCCCATTGTGGGCGAAGACCACCTCAACATGGGTTCCTGAAAACGTCCAACGGCATCGTGGAAGACCCAGGCGTAGATGGCAGGACAAACTTGAGTCTTATAGGAGGGATCGGTCCATGTTGGCTCGGGATCGAGTTGAGTGGAAAAAGGAAAGGGAGACCTTTTGCCCTGCAGTGGGACAACACGGGCTGTTACTATTTTAATAGGGGTCGAGCCTATTACCACTAACCGGGCACAAATCCAGACTATAGTTTATAACACTTAATAACCATTCAGTAAAGTATTTTACCATATAACAATAAGCCTGTGTGTAAGCCATAAGGGACACAGACAGAGGAGGGGAGGCGAGGGTAGACAGAGCTCACATTTGTCCGTTATGTTTAAATCCCACTTAATAGGGGGCGAGCCTATTGCCAATAACTGGACTCGAATCCTGACTCCGGGCTAAATATAAAGCTACTTGAGTTACACAGTTATCAATAATATACATAAGTCAACAATCAGTAATCCACATTTTATAACTTAAAGTCACTTTTCGTGTTTATCCGTGTGGCCGCGTTGTTCTTCTAAACTCCGCAACGGATTTTGATGCCGTTTTCTTCATCATTAAGAGAATCAATTCTGGAAGGTTTATGTGTATGACACATTAGTATTAAACTTAAAGAAATTTCGATGTTTTGTAAATTCGTAAAAATCGTGCGAAGCGGAGGCGAGACGCTAGTAGTAGATTTAACTTGCAGAACCGTGATCAATTCTGTGAACAGTAAAAATGCTGAAAAATCTCAACTAATCACAGAAGTTAACTAGAGATATGACAACTAATTTAACCTTTAAAAGCTCTTAAAGTTCTGTGTTTTGGAAGTGAGAGAAACTACATAACTATGCAACAAATTGACCTGAATTCTAGTATCCCTTAGAGCTGCTTCCAATTGTCAACTAGATAGAGTACTCAGGTAAATGAACGCTTAAGATAGTAAGAGATATAAGAGAACAGACTTAATACACACTATGTTAGTCAATTCTGAATTAAGAGTCAAGATTATTTAGTCGAGTGAGTTGAGTATCGCACCCAGCGTGATTATGGAAATAAGGAGAAGGAGATTATCCGACTCGTTGAATACTGATGATAATTCCGTATAAATATTTTATACTAGGCTATAGGCACCATTTACTTATTTAAATAATTACTGGCAAAAATATCTGTGTCTGTAGGTACAGTTCCGTCGCCAGAGATTAAAATAAAATGAACTAAAATAATTGTAACGCTGGGTGTGTAATACCTAGCTTTTCATGATAATCGTGTTTGAAAATTTAAATACACTTTATGCGGCAACTTTATGTATGAATTCTAAAAGCTAGGATAATGTACATGCATGTGGTCTTCTAGATACTGCATTAATTAGTATTCGTTGTATTTGATAGACATTAATAATTCATTAAATTTAGCAATAGGTAGGCCACGATCGGTTACCTATTTTATCGAAAATTCTTGAAGCGTAAATAATACAATCAATCCTACCCGATGCATTATTTCACAAATTAGTTTATAATATTGAAGCTCCTATGGTTGCATAAAACGCATGGTTAAATATTGCCCTTTTTCACAAACAATTGAGTATTTTAAACGCGAAAATGTTTTGTGTTTTCTTTTTGTTATTCAATAGCGTTTGTGGCGGAATACGACGGTCGACGGTCAAACAATCGGCGAAGAAAGCTTACATCACAGAAAAGGACTTGAACAACTTGTACGACCCTTTTCTTACCGTTTCGTTATTCTGGCGGGATAATGGTAACATGGTTGGGATACAAAAAGAAATATTTTTCCCAATCACATTTAATAGATGGAGGGTTTCATTCGAAAAAATGAAGAGAAGCAGCATTTGAAAAGATAAAGAGAAGAAGTGTTTTGTGGAAAATACACGAAATATTGGAACAATACCAGATTTGGTGAGGTAGGTACGTCACGAGCAGAGGTATTGTGCCACATGACACGCGCATCCTTATTGAAAGAAAAAAAAAACATGCTTTGACTACACCGCAGGTATCCCGGCGCGAATGGCTTGACGGAACTTTATTGGATTTCCCAAGAACGAAAATGAAAATTTGTTTTCGAGATTATAAAATTAAAAGTTGTTAATTAGAATAAATGGGCCAGTTGTGAAGTTGTATTTAATTAGAGAATAACTTTTGTTGTTTTGTATTGTTTCGTTACGGGTTTTGCGGTGTTCAACGTCTTCTTTTATATTCTTGACTAGCCTCTACCGCCTAAACCGTGGAACAATTTGCATAATGAAGTTACAATTTTGTTGATAGAGTTTTTCATTTTTCCTGAAATACCCGTGAGTATAAACTACAAAATTGTCTGAACGAATAAATAGAGAGAAGTCGGCCAAAATACCGTTGCAAGCCCCCAAATGGCCTCTTAACGAAAATTGCTTTTGTCCCAGGAGCACAAACCACCAGACATTCCAGTGCAAGAGAATAAATCCGAGATGCTTTTATAAAGAAAAAGATTTCCAACTGAATTGAGTTTGGGCATCAACAAGAATGAAGACGTTTATCTGTATAATTCTTACGAGCAGAGCTGCTCTAGTTTCTCTATCCCATGATGTGCCTGCAAATTGAAGGTCGACACTGAAGCGAGCTGAATTCTTAACGGCCAACACTGTTTATAGTCGCTTCACAGTAAAACGTACACTTTAAAATAAGCTACTCTGAGTCTTTGCTTCGTGCCAGTAAGCTACGAAAAAAAAAAACAAATTTCCAATTAATGTGTATTCAGTGCGGGCTTATGTTAGTGGCAACAAATAAACAACTTCAGTTGCCAACTAATCGTTACACACATACATACACTAACCCTATATTGATGAATGTAAAACGTTCCACAGAGGCCGTTACATATTCATCATAGATAAATGCGGGTGCCACATACAGATCGGACTAAAGGATTAATTTCACTTTGAGTAAAAAATATACTGCTCTTTGTTCTTGTTGTTTTCATTTTCGGTTATTCGTGAGTTAGTAACGGGTTCCACCCGAGTAGGTCTATATGGGCGCCCGTTAGGCTCGAGGCTCATCATGCATATTCAAAAGTGGCGGAGCTTGAGACAAGTGGCTCAATGTTACTTTATCGCGCTGAACTACCGCTTTCGAGGCCACGCGTTAATGCCGCTGCATATCTGAGTATCTAAGTAGCTTACGTATAATTAAAACAATCCTAGATAGGTATTATATCACTAAAGTGCACTAGGAAGCTAGTTCAAGCTACTCATTTTCGAGGTGGCTGTTTTCGTTAAATCAAATATGCATCTTAAAAAGTCTAATGAAAGTCTAATCTAAAGTCTAGTAAAGTTTAGTCTATCTTATAAAGTTTAGTGTCCGAAAATAGAAACCGGCCAATCAGGAGACAGTATAAAAATTTGCAAATTTTTCGAGGTTCCGATACCGCCCTGTTAAAGAAAAGTATTTTATGTATGAGTCCCATCATATTTAACAAAATACGCGATGTAATAAAAAATGAGACATTTCCAATCTTCAAAAAGAAATTAACAGATCTATTAATTAATTAATGTTATTACTCAATTGCCAGATTTTTGACGGATGACAATTTAAATTGATAATATGACATATCTGTATGCCTGAATTGTACTAAATCATTTATATTTTAATTTATCTGTATGGACCTCGAACTTGACAAAGAACAATGCCCACTTCCCATACATTTAAAAACCTGTTAATGAAAGTGTGTGTATAGTTATAAGGTATAGTAGCAAGACTACCTGTAAGTTTAGAAAATAACGTAACGTGGTCATTTTTACGATTTAAGCGCTACGAAGTCCAAAAAATATTAATGTCACTTTTTAGGTTAGGATTTGATATTACCAAATAGGTAATAAAGAAATAAATGTGTGCTAGAATTAATTGTTAGCGCTCGAACGGGAAAAACAAATAACAACCTAAAACACTATGTTAAAGTGGAATGGTTTATTAATTATCATCATTTTCATCTAAATCTCTTATAACTACGTCATCCAGAAATTCTGACAATGAAAATGGCACAGTACACATCGAGACGCAAACGCAACAAGCAACAACGAAGGACTGCGCCGATGCCAATCGCAGAACTGTCAAATGTCAAAAAAATTCGTTTCAGTTGTGCGAACTCAATTACATACTACATGATTAATTTATTTGATTATCATGTTATTTTTAATTAATCTGTATTATAAAAATACTATTAAAGAAATACTTACTGAATAGATAATACGTAAAATAATATATAATACTCAGAAACAGAGAAAAAATAAAGGAATAAAGTCAAGTAGCAGTGTTTAAAATGGAACGTCGTAAACAAAGAGTAGTTGAGATGCGTTCAAAACATGGTAATACGTTTACCCTTGACATAGAATAAGCATAACGAAATATGAAAAAAAAAAATCCTGCGTTTCTTTTAACATTGTGATAAGCGTAATTAAAATATAATTCAATTAGCTGAATTTTAAGATTTATTTCATTTCTATACATAGTCAGGTGAAAAATGGGCATTGTTCTTTGTACAACCATTTTGCTAAACTGGACATTTGTATTGTATTGCCTATTTCAAATTATTTAATGAATTTCATCTTGACATGGTAAACTTGTATTGATTTAATGGAATATGTTAATAATATATTTTGAATGAGTCTTTATAAACATGCATTAAACGCACACTATGTAGACAAGCATATTATAGGTTGAATGATTATATCATAGATAAAAATGCTTGGCTAAATGCTGGTCCTGCTCCACAGCCACTTGGGCTTTGTTAATTTTTTTTTTTTTTTTTGTTTGGAAGAAATGCGTCCTTTTTTTTCTGACATTATGTTATTACTGTAGACTTATTGACTATATATAGACTATAGATTTAGTGTTTACTAATCTTTTAATACAATCATTGCAAACTATAGTTTTGTATAAATTAGAGGTATCTTTTCAATTTTGTAAATGTGAGTACCATGGAGCGGTTTTATGTTATGATGTAGGTATTGACTTGAAAGAGTATGGCAGTTGAGAGTATGTTATGCTCACTTAAATGTCTCGCTGATGGTGGCGCGTGTGTTGGATCATTCGGTTCCCTACAAAATGGATGAGCTGGATGGTGCTGATCCACGCGTCATGTTCGTGAACGGGCGCTGTCAGTGGAGACTGGTCATCTCTTAGCTGCCAGAGCTTATTTTTAATCTTATATTTTAAATTGTTTTAATTATCTATTTTTTAAATTGTTCTCACATATAGAAGCAACAAGAACAATAACAATGTACCTACCCAGGATTCTGTAACAATTTTGATTTAAAAGAGTGTCCATGGAGTTTCTTGCCCATTCTTCTCCATAGAGATCTACGTTTTGGAATGGGCGACTAGCTTCAATTTTCTGACTAACTGACTGACTCTTTAACAATTCAAAAGTGCCTGTAATTGGTTTAATTGAAATAGATGCTTTGAGTTTGAGTTTATTATAGCTTAAACTGTTTGCATGCCTTAGTTAAGGTAGTTAGTATATGGATCATTTTTCAATTTAACATCTGTAACTAGTACCTACTTTCTGTGCAAATAAAGAACTATTCTATTCTCATTGAGCCGAATGCTAACCGCTATGATCTTTACATACGCTTTCTCCAGACATACTACACCACTAGCTTTTTTCTCTGTACGTACTACGGTTGTATGGTTATCTTCATGGAAGCAGGCAGTATACCTCTATAGTGGTATCTGTAGGAACACAGGTATACGAAGTTCTCTGGCCACTAAATCCCATACACTGTTTCTGTGCAATATTCACACGTCTACGTATACATTAAATCAATTTATTGACATGTAAATGGGATACGTATCATCTGATATTTATTACTGAATAAGACTGTATATATATATTTAAGACTGTATTAACTCCAGAATTAATACCGTCTTGCTTATTTCTACACAAAATAGCAATAATTTCCATCACGAAATATCTGAAATATTTGCAATATCTCCGTGTTTCAAGACATGTGTTTGAGGAGAGAAAGGCTGGAAGTTCAAGCGTTACAGCGTGTCAAAATGGATCCACTCCCCGGATAATTTTAAACTGTACCTTTTTAGGTGTGAGATGCTCTCCTTTATGTAGTTTCCCGTGAAATATTATGGGTATATTCTTGGCTTATTGTAGTTACAATGATTTGTATGAGACATGCGCTGAGAGCTAAGTTTTACCTAATAGAAATAGTTTTTTGAGTATATATCAGAATCAGAAAGATTTATTTGCAGAGAATGTATGTGAAAAATAAAGGTGTTATTCGTATCACATGATTGAATTCAGTATAATATACCATATGTCGTATCTAGATCCCAGAACTTTTCAAAAAGGGTTCATGAAATGAACTGAGCATACTTACTGTGTACCCTTTTCAATCAGTAGTTAAAGTAGATTAATGCAAATGTTACGAATACCTTAATCCCCTTATTTATCTTTGTTCAAATAATGCGTTGTTCGCAATTCATAATGTTTACGGTTCGTCCACATTATTCCAATGTTTATACAAATGTTTCTGATATGAAGATGTGATTTCGTGTACCTATTACTAAACTCTGTTCATTTTATGAAATTATTGATGTAGAAGGAAGCATCGAAAGGAATAACCGGTTTATTTGTCACAGAAACACGTTCACATAAAAAGTTAATTTGAATAAAAAAAACAAAACAGATCTATAATCATACAACAGAGATTAGTCAGCAGCCGCATGGTGACTGTGACAAGAAGGCTTCCACTCAGCATGATGCTGTGCTATGGGGGACCCACAGCACAGCGCTGATTTTCAATGAGAAAATGACGTACGGAAACCAAATCACAAGCCATAATTATGACAAGTGCTTGAAAGTGGGTTATACGACTCATTGATTCCTTAGTTCCCATTTTCTGAAGTCCTCAGATAGACTACCAGCAGTTATTCAGTTGACAAAGTTTTCTATTTAAGCTAATTTCATCCAACTGAATGTTCAGGAACAAGATATCGGACCAATGGTAGGTACTATCGCATTGAAAAACTTTGGTTTAGAAACTATTGTCAAACTCGCTGTTTCTTATACGAAAAAAAGGTAAAAAAAAAAATGTATACCGGTTTCATATTAATCACCATAAAAAGATCGTAGTATAAGCTATAGTACATGGTTAGTAATATAAACAGATGGTCGCACAATCGAGTGTAAACAGGTTCATATAGATAGAGTCCATAATTCAGGGGCTCGTCGTAATAAAAGACATTTTTGCCATACGTGCGTGGCACATAAACTCCTCGGTAAATAATTACCTACTGGCAAGAAATACATTTTGGAGATTAACTACAACCTACCACTATGTTTTCGTATGATTTAGTGATTTTTTTCACATTATGGTCCTTTTGTCCGCGGTAACAGTGTTCAAAAGTGGTTCTTTGGTCATTTTACCTGTAACAATAAGATAATTCATTTTAGAGGTTATCTAGATGTCTTGATAGAAAAGAGTTTTCAAAAATATTGAAGCAAATTTCTTGTTTTAACATTAATCATAATCTGTATTATCAAAAAGCAATTACAATTTGCCCATATCAACCAAAACATACAATTGTCATTATACATTAACTATATCCTATGACACTCGGCAATACTCTAGCTTCCCTTTAGTGAAAGAATTTTCGGAATCAGATCAGAAGTTCCAAATATACACCATATACCGCCTAGATACAAACTCACAAATTTTATCTCTTTTTATTACTTGTAGAGATTTAGAAGCACGTTCGGTTGTTTAATGAATAAACAATTGAAAGGATTATAGCTACCTTAATTAATTTGCGTAGGTTTACAGGTTATTGTCTGGTGTTGCCTGAATTTGTTTTCAATCAAAACAATGTTTTATGAAAAGCGAAAAGATCTAAATTGCTCATGAGTTGCAAACATGTGAGCTAGAACAATAGCTTGAGGATATTACGACTGTTGATGAACTTAGACGATACCCTACATAATTATACTCACAGTATTCGATCCAAGTTTCAATTTAACCAAAGGAATGACATTTTTCATATACCTAAACTGTTATACTTCCCTTGTCATCCCGGTTTAAATTTATTTGCGACCAATCCTTTCATGTATAATTTTAGAACTTTGACATAATAGAAGTATATAATACTATCATCGTCAGTATAATTTCAGTAGTTTTAGCTCTACGTTGATGACTTATTCAGTATTTTTTGTTTTCATTATCTGAAACGCTTGGCAGTGATTTTTGCGGCCCTTATTTTGCCTAAGGCAAAGTAAAATATTATATAATTTAAAAGTGTGCTTAAGTAAATTCCAGTTACTACAAAGCCGCTGCGAGTATGCCCCAGGGCAATTGAAGTACAGAACCGTGTTTCTCTAATCTATGCTTACTATCCTCGGAGATATTCGTATAATAAATAATAATATAATATATTACTATCGGTATTGAAGGTAAGTACTGATAATTACGGAATTATTAAATTTAAATATCAAATGATGCGTGCGATTTTACCGAATTCAATGCAATGTATTTCCATTGGTATTATTTATCGATGCAGATCATTTACGCAAATAATTGACTAGATAATGTGCTTAAAATATTAAGAATATTTATTACCTTACACAAGTAAATATATTCTGACAAAGACGATTATGCTTGAAAAAAAAATTTGTTTTCTTACAAATTTCATTAGGACAGCACTCTAATTAACTTTGGAATTAGTTTAGTTTCAAGAATACTAAGCTGCTATTCAAAGAAGTGTTTATTAAGTCACTGTAAAGGCCAAGTATGCGTAAAATGGCCCTAGATATAACGTGAAAATTTATTTGTGAAAAAAAAAAAACATTTTGATCAGTCTCTGGTATACTATAACATTATATTGATTATGTTATGTAGGTACCAGTTATATTGTATAGCACGTGTACTCAATTCCGCAGAGTCATTACCTATGCCCAGCCCACATTGAGCTCATGTTGACTTTTTGCTAAAGTAAAATTACAACCAGCCATTATTTGTTCCCTTTGTCACGATTGTGGAGTAGGTTAGTTTCATTGTTTTATTACAAAACACTGTTATTTACATGGGAAGTTGGCAAACAGTCAAACACCCATGTTACAAACACACAAATCCCTTAATCTTGACTTATCTGTACAGACTAAGTTGGAATACTCATTTGTAAGCAAATATTATTACTTACAGTACTATTATCATTGTAAACTAAGTCAAAACTTCTGCTTATCAAGTTTAAGTATCGGTCTTCATTAACGACAGGTAAGAGGATTTTCATATTAAGATATTTTCATATAAAAAATCTTTACAGACTTACGCATACGTAAGTTTGTAATGAAATCATGACATATCATGATTTATCTTATTAATCTCCGACGCAAAAGAGAGGTGTTATAAGTTTAGTGTCTGTCTGTGTATGTGTCTGTGGCATCGTAGCTCCTTAACGAATGGACCAATTTTTTCGCGGTTTTTTTTTTTTGCTTGAAAGCGGACATGATCGAGATGGTTCTTAGCTATGATTCAAGAAAATCGGTTCAGACGTTTGAAGATTATCAGCTCTTTTCTACTTGATGAAAGGATGTGAGCATCTTCTACAGGTCTGATCGAGTCAAAATTTGATATTCTGGTACTTCAATGATATTAGAAGAACATAGTAACTGATGCTGCAGTATCAACTGGAATTTGCAGGATACCCAACTCCCTCACCAATTTACAGCAGAGGTATCGTGTTTGGGCTCATTGAAATGGTCTCAATGAATAAGTTATAGATAGATGATAATTAGGGTCTGATGATAGAGTAGCAAAAAGAAATGAGGGTAAATTATTAACTTTACCGTGGCAAAATACGTACAGCTGCATAGATTTAAGCAAGGCACGTGTCGATCGTAGCGTCTCTACTAACAATAAGTATACAAAAAAGTTTAAAAAGCTGGAAATAAAAGTTAAATTAAACATTTTAAAAACCCCTGACGCAAACAACGTCCTTTAAAAAGTAATAAAATAAAATGTATTGGCCCTTTAAGTTTAATATAAGTTGTAGGTAATATTTTGATCCAAGCGTCGTCGCGTTGAGGCACGGCTAATGAACGAGTAACAGACGAGGCTTATACCTACCAATTACGAATGTATGCTATTGTAGATAGCTGCTATTAACTTCCTGTTTTCATTAGCTGAGCCCCGACGCGTCGACTTTTTAAAGGATTTGGTTTGTGTCGGGGGCTTTTAACTTTTTTGGTAGTTACCAAAAAAGTACCAGTTGGTAGAGGAATAAATTGTGAAATATGTATCTCCAAAAACGTATAAAGTGTAGCAGTATTTCTATTTTCATTTATCTAAAACGTACTTAATTGAAAGCCAAAATGAATGTAAAATCAGCGACAGCGATTAATTTCAATAACACAGAAAGATGCAATTTTCCGTTACCAAAGAGAACGAGACGCATAGGTACAAAGAAGATCTAAATGCGTTATACAGAATTATGCAAACCTTTCTAATAGATTAGCGTAGTACACCGGTACATTCATAATATGTACCAATTCGTGCTTTTCTTGAATAAAATAAGACCAGTCAAGTGTGTATTCGATTTTCACACCCCGGGTTCAGTATCGATTGTTTACATCTTACATCTATGGCGATACAAACGTTTCGAAGGTGATTAAGGAAGATAAACTCGATGCACACACGTTATTAAAGTCTTCGAGCGGAGCAAGTATTAAGTGAGGCGTTTACTTTGAGGCTTTGTTTGATAAATAATAAGTAGTAAGTACGCTACGAAGGTTTGAAGTCATTTATATTTTTGTTTGAAAATCGTTTTTTTATCCTTTATTAATAAAGAAAGAAGGTTTTTAATAATTTATTACAATCTTGTCCATTAAACTAAGAAGCAATTTAAAATCTAACTTATATTTTTACGTGCTCATTATTTATGTATTACGAAAACGCTAAGTAGATTCTTGATTTAATAAACCATTTATTAAAACTTAATCTAGTATTTAACATCATTCTAAAATATATTTCAGATTCGACAACAAAATGCGGCCAAAATTGCTCCATTTAAAAATCGCATTATAGATATGTACGTTCGCCATCGAAAAAGCGCTATCGAAGATTGGCCAATTTATTCTCACTTTAAAAATCAATTGATGTGTGCAACCAGACAAAATGGAGTCTCGATTGCATTTCGCATTGTGTCCCAGGATTGAATTGCAAGACTGTTTTTCCAAGACGACCAGATTTTTCTTTTGAGTAGGAAAATCCATTATCACTGAGTACTTATAAGCTGTACTGGCACTTTGGGAGAACATCACGTCGTATGGTAGGATGTACCTACTCATACGACGCGACGTTCTCCTTCTGATGAGATCAATATCGATATTATTAACATTTATGTTTAGCCATAACGTCTACGTTAAAATGATGTTACTCGATTAAGAGGCCTCGGCCCCTATTACATGGAACTTAAACATAACTGCCTCAATGGTCTAGTGGTCGCAAGCGCTACTTCTGAGCCTGAAAGTGCTGGCTTCTATTCTTAGGTCGGGCAAGGTGTTATTAGGTTTTTACACCTGGAATTTCTCAGTAGCAGCCCGAAGTCTGGATTAGTGCCCCGTTGATGCCAATAGGCTCGCCACCTATATTACATATTATATGTGACTTAAACATAATTGGCAAAGTGTGGGTGTACTTAACAGGTATACCTCTGCCTAACCCTCCAGGAATTACAGGCGTAATGTTATGTATGTTACTCGATAAAGTGCGAATCCAACATTTGGTTTTAAAAGCTCATCAGTCTACTGCATAACTCATTAACAAAATATATCAAGTGAATCTAATCTTACGAGCGTCTACGACGTACGGCATTTCATACAAACTTTCAAGTTCTTGTTTTTCGAAATGAATGAGCCGATTTTAATGAAACTTCATACGCATAAGCAGGATAACTGATTTTTTAGATCTATGTATCCTGCTTATGCGTATGAAGTTTAATTAAAATCGGTTAATCGTTTAAAAACACAAAGAGCTGCCTTATGATACCGCTATCTTATCAAAAAGAAGGAAAGATATTATAGCACCGATTCCACAAGAAAAACCAGGTTTTTTAGCAGGCAATATAAGAAACGGTAATCTCAACTCTACAATAAAATAAATAAAGAAATACTTGTATATACCAAACAATATTATGAATGTAAAACTAAATGGATAAAATCACTCGAATATGAGGACACGGAGGCCCTCCTGCAGCACACATCATAACTCACTCATTCACTTATTCATATGTACAAAATGTAGACGTACACACCACACATACACTCCCCACACACACATACACCCCACACACACACACATATCATACATTCCCAACTACACAAAACATACCCCTTTCGAATAAACTGTTATAAAATATTAGTCTTCTACTATTCTCTGTTGTATTCATTTGAGTTACTTTACTTTAGTTTTTCAAAATTATATAAATAATAAAAAATGGATTAATTTTGTATGTGAATGTACATTACGTAAATTTAAGCTGCGGAAGAGCGGAGTGTCCTAATACAGGAATTTATTTGCTTAAAAAGACACTTCTATTCTATCACTAGCCATGTAGTACAAACCATGTTAAAGAAAATTAAACTATTTGTATTATATAAAAGTACAGCATCGTTACCTGACGCAGGGCGGTGGAACACACCCTTAATCTGTGTAATTTACGAACCTCGTACCACATTACGCGTGTGACGTGAAATTTAAAAGATTTGTGGAATCGTTGATGTCTGTAAACAAGACACGATAAAGAACATTCTTAAGCTTACGTGTTATCTTTGAAGTGGTTGTACGATACAAGAAGATAATCGAATCAAGCTTGACATGATCAAGTATCTATGTGTGTTAGTATTTTCTCTTTAACGCTTGATTTAAGGTAGTCTTAATGTGAAACTAGTTTAGTACAGAATAATAGAATTCAGACTAAAAATAGAAAGAAAAAACGAAAAATCGTTTATTCAGCTTAAATAAAATGCACATTACAAAAAATATACACGATAATACTATTGCCAAAAGCCCTGCAGAATTTGAAAAAATAAATAAAAATAAACGAAATTCGAAAGTTTAAATTTACAAAATTGTCAAAGAACTGATAGTACATTTCAGTACAATTCAGTACACTTCATCTTATTTAAACGCCGTCATGTAAAGTTTAATTATTACCTAAGACATAACTAATCCGAAAATAATCTTAGAGAGCACACATGGGATTCCCAGATGAATTGAAACAGTACTGGGATACATCTTCGATGTGTCAATAACAGGATTAGTTCTCAGTCGATGTGTTGCGAGCACATCGATTTGTTGGCCCCAACTCGAGCAAAAAGTACCATTTAAAGCATATACCATGCAAAGATAATTTGATGTAGATTGTAGTTTATTACATAACTAGCTTTTGCCCGCCGCTTCGCCCGCGTGGAGGTCGGAAATTGTCCCACGGGAACATACTACCGGGATAAGAAGTATCCTATGTCCAGGTCATGGTATACCACCCATGTGCCAAATTTAATTCAAATCCGTTTAGCCGTTTTAGCGTGAAAGCGTAACAAACAAATAAACTAGCAAACTCACTTTCGCATTTATAATATTAGTTAGGTTAGACAAAAATATAACCTACATTTCATGCTGGCTTGCTTGATAATATTTTCACGTAATAAGGGTTCGCTACGTGGATGTTAAAACATGAATAGCTAAATTAGGGTGTATATCTTTATCTACACCTTCAGGGCAATATTATTTTAAGCTACTAATCAAGTGACTAAAACTACCATCAATTAATCTTATGAGGGGAGTCTTTACGGAAGCAGCATAAAGAAATGATAAATGAATAGATCATATTTTTAGCTGCCAAATCCGTAAAATTCTAATTACGCAGCACATAATTATGTATAATATTTATTTAGTTAACTCATTCTAAAACTGATCAAAGAAATTCATAAAAGCATTCGTAATGTTGAAGTCAAGTTTTTTTAGCCAACGATATAGTATACAAGGGTAAGTAAGTACTTATAAAATAGAAGTAGACGGTGTTAACTATTTACCTCCTCGGCTAAGAAAGTTTGAACGCGGTTCGAATAAAAAGTGGGGGTAGGTAAGTACTAGAGGTCTGCCGTCTGATGGCATAGCAACCCGATACTGCTTGGGGCGCTAAACTAATTTACATTATCCAATGTTTTAGTTGCAGGCAACTTAGGGAACTTGTTATTGATTTAGTTGGGTCGAAAAGTTGTTTGTTTCTTGTGTAAACCTGGTTTTTTCGTAAGGATTTTGTTAGTTTTGCTTTTTGTTGATCTAGAACGGAATTGTTTGTTTAGGGGAAAAAACAGGCGTCATGTTATGTGTTGTTGTAATTTAGTATATCAAAACTGAGACAGCGTCTAAGGCTGTTTTAATTTTGGTAGTTTTTAGGAAAAACGGAACTCTTCTACATTTCTGTGGCCCAAACACGAACGTGTAACGTAAATAAATGAATTTTGAAATGGGGGTTCACTTTTGGGGAAAAATTAGAAAATTAAAAAGAAAGTTATGCAAACTGTACCATGATACCTTTCAAATGAAAGGGCTTGTTATGATTATTTCAAATATATATTTTTATTATAATTATAAAATAAATAGCTTTAAAGTTATGGATTACAGTTAAATCTATAAAAAGTCTATGGTCTTAAAATAACACGGTAAATCACTCAATATTGTGCGTACAAACTTACATTTGCAGTTGAAATGTATGGGGGAACATGTTTTTCAACTACAATGTTTTGTTCTTGGGATAAATTATTTCATCGCAACTACAGAACCCTTCATTGTACGTGGTCCAATACGCACTTGGTCGTTTTTTTTTTTAATTCATGTTCTTCGATATTTTATCAAAAATATCGAGGAATTCTTAAAATGCATTTGTAATATTTAAACGCTAAATAACACACTAGAAAAGTATCCTAAATAAAATCTTACTTGAAAATATTTCATTCTTTTTAAGAAAAGAACCCGTGGATAAAAGTTTCTGATGTCATAGAAGCAGAAACAAATATTACATACTTTTCTCATAATCTTGGTTTCAATCCCAGCTTAATGTTGGCTATAGGCCTTTTCAATTTGAAGGCCGAGCTTTCCGGGGACGAATTTCTTTTATCGTTTGCCCTTGTACGGATATTGTCTCTCGTCGTCAGGCCTCAGAATTGACCATTTTCTTATTATTTATTACTTCTTTTAATCTGTGTGGGTACCTACTTTATATTTCATGCGTATATGATTCAGTATGTAAAAGGGCGTAAAGGGTAAGTTTGATGAAAGTACGTTTTACACCATAGAGTTTAATATGTTTTATCATCAAAAAAGTCAGGTCTGTGAAACTGTTTCTTTTTTGTTGCCAGGCATGATAATATTTATGGATATCGGTTACTCAACAGCTCAATGGCTAACGGATAGGATGGAGGGAGGAACGAGCGTTACCCATAAGCTCTACAAGCTTACGAGCCCGAGTATTGTTCGTTTTCACAGTGAAGTGCATACTTTTGCTATATCCAGACTATTAATATTGTTACAACCATACAGAGTGCGATTAATAAAATATATCGATTCGCTTTCACTTCACCGCAAAATCACTTTATTCAATACACTAAGTTTAAGTTCTAATCTTCAAAATAAGTATGGAGTTCCACGTAGATAAATTCAAACTTACACACGATCAAAGCAGGACTTAACAATGTCGTGTGAGGAAATTTATTCCCTCAACTTTACGAGGAGAAAAGCAGTTAATTCTGATGCTGTCTTCACGTTTTTAATAGCCAGGATTTATAATTCGCTCCCCAAACATCGCATTCCTAATAAATTGAGTTAATCTACTTACTCTCTTAGATAATAAAAGAATAGGCTTTCTCGAAAAAGAAATGTTTATTTATTCTGCTTAAGGAAACTCGACACAAAAATAACTAGGCTCTTTTCCAGTTAGCTTCTTTGTTCATTTTCGTCGTGTTAATAACATTAAAAATAATGCAACAAGCGAAAATTAAGATTAATGTTAAAACACTTTGGTGTATAAAAATATAATTTACTGAAACATTTGTCTATGTCACGATCAAAAGTAGATAGACCGAGATTCATGTCTGAGCCATGAAAAAGAATATTCAGAGCCAAGCACTTAGGTTGACCTAAAAAAATATGTCTATATTTCCAGAATAAATTCAGAGGTAACGCTGGCTGAACATAAATCAAGCAAGGTTCATTCGAAACAACATTTACAACTTGAAACAAGTGTAAAAAAGTAACGAGGTGCATGCAATTAAGTTTTACGTTAATTTAGTGTTTTAGCTCTCTCCCACCAGATGAATATTTCACAGTAATAAAAAATAAGTTGCTGTAGATATTCATGTAAATTTTCCGACTGTACAGGAGTCTCTCAAATTTAAAAAGGTTATACTTCACGTGCTTTAATTAATATTCACCTTTAATGTAGGATTGAAATAAGTATTGACATACATACATAAACTCACGCCTTCTTCCCATGGGGGTAGGCAGAAACTACAGAACGCCACCTGCTACGATCCTTACAGACTCTTTTTGCCTCGTTGACATTCATACATCTGGTCATACACGCACGCCGGTTGCGAGTGCTACGCACCTGACCTTTCTGAAGAACATCACCAATAAGATCACTATATGTCTTCCTAGGACGTCCCCTCCCGGCGTTTCCACTCACATCTGCCGTGTAAATACCTTTTGTTAGTCGACTTTCATTCATCCTCTCAACATGACCAAACCATCTAAGCAAACTCTTTTCAATTTTTGTCACAAAATAAATAATAATAGGTATTGATTTCTTTATAAACAGGCATTGCAACTTGACCGCGTCAATTTCATAATGGTTTTGTTTTCCAACCGCACCATGCAAGGGCAGAAACTAAGATTGTTAGCAAGATTTGATTTTTACTAACAATGTTTGTCTCGGCCTTATTCATAGTCGCAGAAATAATAAAGACGACCTCTTTAGTAAGAGAAGTTGTGCTAAAAGTAAAAACGTGTCACCTAATTTACATATGTTATTTTCACATGTAGGAAAGTTCCTTAAAAACGCAAAGAAAACTTAAATCTAATTACTCAAATAGTCTTAAGAAACCGAAAGAGGTATGGTTTACCTAGTCATTACGGAATCTGATTCAAACCGCGGGCCCGTTCAGAATGCTAATATAAAAGGTTCGCAATGAACAAATTCCATTGGTCTGCCGAAATGATCGATTCAAATGAGGAAATCTAAATTCGGTGATTGTTCACGTTCCGTAAATGTAAAGTTTAAACTTAATATCTTGTTTAAATCAATTGCTGCAAAGCGTATCACTATGTTACGTGTGTGAGAGATACTTAGCTTTTGCCCACGACTTCTTTATAGTTACCTAAGTTACTATATGAATATTGTTATAGTAAGGTAGCACACAAAACTATTCCAACGAAAAACAGCTGTGACATGAAATTGGGTTGCTGAATAAACAATAAAAAAAAATATTCAGTATCATCAGACGTAGAGCCAATAAAGTTGAAAAGGAGCAAAGCATTCATGAAATTTCTTAAAAAAATATATTTTAACTTAATCTCTAGAAAAACATCAACTAGACAACACCTAATTACAAGTTGGGTAGGTAGGTACTACCTGTAGTACTACCTAGGTACTAGGTACTACCTGTAGTAGGTAATCTGCCGGGATGACACGGCAGATTACTACGTGTATAGTGTACGTTTACTCGTTAAGGTGTGTGAGGGGGACGTTTTGATTATTAAATGACACACCGGAGTCCCATAATATTATTTTTATGGCGTATGGCAAGCTCGTTACAAGTTCAACGTAAAGCTAGGAGTGAATCAATATAAAACAATTTTACTATATCTCAATTCAAAGTTATTCTACTATAAAATCTCATGACGTGTCTTAATGGCCAGCTGTAATTCCGATGAAGGTTTCATGCTGAAGGCAGGCTCGATTAAAGCCTCTACGGTACTAAAGCATTATATTGTCAGATTTTCTTTAGATAAAACTGTTTCTTTTGCCTCTCACTTAAGACTGTAATTAATCTAAATTATCTGGGTGCCCATGTGATTTGGGTACAGGCAATCTATTACGTAGAGATTATTTGCCATTTGTCCTCCAAGACAATTTCACCTACGCGACCAAATACGTGAGGGACCGGTTTGACCTTGAGAAAATTGGGGACCTAGATCCGGAGCCAGACAAATTGTCTTGTCCAAAACCAATGTATTAAAAGTACCAAGGATAACTTATTGTTAGCATTAATTATTGTAAGCATTAGGTTGTTGACATGTGGAATGTGACCTCGGCTGTCATTGTGCCGATTGTCGTAACGGCCAATGGCCTGATGGCCGAAAGCCTCGACCAACATCTCTCATTAGGCGGTTGGATTAAGAGCCTGATTAATGCTGGCATAACACAACTGGCAACATAACTGGCGAAATGAGGGTGTACTACCTATAGGTGCACCTCTCCTTTTAACCCTTCGGGGAAACAAGGCGTGATGTGATGTTATGTAATGCTAGCAATAATTATTGTTAGCATTAATCCAACCAAATAAGGTTCAAGTTGTCACGTGACTTGAGTCACAGTAGATAGAGACCCGTCCTGAGGAATGTACAGTCACGAGCATAGCGATTTTCTAACCTAAAGTAATAATAAAAATTGTACAGTGTTAAGAACATAGTATTTTAAAAACCATGTTATTATGAAATAGGTCTTTTCCCAAAGTTGCAATCGTTATTTCACGAGAAAATCGCTTCAAAATTTTGCATAAGTGTAAGGTACTTATGCTTGTGGTTGTACAGATAGATATACAAGCTGGTAGTTATATGTGAGCCCACCCTAACGAAACTGGATTCGCAGAGTGTAGCCTTGCTACCACAAAACCGTGCTCAAGGTAAATAACTGAGGGACAATTCTCGTAATTTTAAGAACATTCACAGTCTAAAGTAAAAGTTTATTAATCAAAAAGTAAAAAATCAATTATTAGTAAGAATACATATTCGGTGAGCCACAAACTAAGCGTCGCTTGTATCTTGTGGCTCAGGAGTGCGAATTTAACAAGTTTATAATGGTTACCTTATAGTTTAAGGATGTAAGATTTATCATAAGTTACAAGAGATAAGAGTTCAAATAAAATAAAACATTCGTGAGATTCTGAACACAGAATAAAAATTAAAAACAGTGGTTTACGTTGGGCTTGTGTTATGGTGTGTGAGTGGGTGTGATGGTGTGTGTAAGAGTGAGGGGGTGTGGGGGTGTGTGTGTGAGTGGGTGTGATGATGTGTGTGTGTGGGTGCTATACCAAGGCTTCGGTGTCGGATCTCAGTCTCAATATGTCAAAAATACCTATAATTTCCCTACAATTTTGACAAGTTTTTGACATTTGATTGTCGCTGAGATGAGATTGTGACTAGATTTTGAAAGTTTTTAATTACGGGAATTGGGCTTCTGTTTAAACACAGCATGTGTATATGGAGTTTG
The DNA here is from genome assembly GCA_947568875.1 of Fissipunctia ypsillon. Classification (NCBI taxonomy): domain Eukaryota; kingdom Metazoa; phylum Arthropoda; class Insecta; order Lepidoptera; family Noctuidae; genus Fissipunctia; species Fissipunctia ypsillon. The sequence goes on along the minus strand of OX387647.1, from coordinate 16,060,271 downwards.
ACGTAAGACTGACATTAGACACGCGTTGATCAAGTGTCAAAGTTTTATGGTAAGACCCCTAGTGTTTTCTCGCGAAAAAGGTCCACTGTCTTTACAGCCCCATAAAAAATTACACTGCTGAATCGTTTGATTTCGTTGATAAGAATTTTATTACGAATATATGGCGATTACTTTTTATAGGTACTGAAAATAAAATATTTGCGATTTTATCGAGTGCTATGAACTTGTTTGTAAAATCTTATAGCTAACATCTCCAGACGAAGACTTTAAAATGCTAAAAGGATTACAGTTCTTTGTGATAGTAAGGACTATCCGATCTAGCCTGTCCCTTACTAGTTTATAAGTTTTATTGCCTGGCTGGAGGCCTTAATTATTAAGGAATCCCCGCTATCCGATAGCCCGGTTAAGCAGCCGACAATCTCCTAGGTTGACCTGCGAGAAACGACACATCACACATAAATAAATAAACAAAAAAGAATGCAACTTTAAGAGTGATGGGAAGTTATTCGCAGACGCGACGAGTTCGATGAGTGATGAGTTCGAGTTCGACGAGTTCGAGTTTAATGAGAAAAAGCAAAGGCTTCTGTTGGCCTCAGCTTTAAGAATGTTCGCGACCTAAAAACTCTTTCAGCTATATTCAAGTATCGGCTCTCGAACTTCATTAATCAAACAACCGCCCGAAGCCTTTAATACAACATATTTGATGGAAGTTTTTTGTTATCGTTTAAAAGGGATTGACACAAACAGTATGTTGATATGACGAATAATACTTCCATAGTGAAATCGAAAAAAAAGAATTCTTACAATGTTCTAGACTATTTTAATAAATATCTCACTAAATCTACTAAATAAAATCTTAAAATCACTAACAGACAACGCACAGCCTAAACCGCTGGGTCTAGAAGCAAGAATATTTACACAAAAGTTCCGTATAAAGAAAGCACTAAGAAAAGATTTTTGAAAAAGGAATGGAAAGTTTGTATGGACGTTCAAAAACGTGGCAAAAACGATTTCGTCGAGAGGAATTCTATCGGGCATGCGGCTTGTTGTTGCATATGCCAGATAAGTCTAAAATAAAGACAATTGCTACATACTTAACACAAGTAAGGGAGTTTGGTATAAAATTCGAAGACTTTTCTTCTTTATAGTTCAGTTAAAGTCCATAAATAAACTAAGCTATCTTCAAGCTTTTGAAGAAATTACAGCAAGCAAAAATTGATTTTTACTTGCGCTGGCAACTTGGAAACACATATGAAGGATTCATATCAAAATTCATGTACATAATATATTCCGAGAACTTATGAAATGATTGAATCATCAAATATTGATAAATAATAAATAGCTTGTTGGTACCGACTACTAATCAAAGTCATTAAAACTCTTTGAATAATGTACGTTTAACAATAGAACGAGATAAGCAGCGTTATTCTGTTAAATCCCGACAGATAACGCCTAGTGATTTTGATAACCAACATCTGGGAAAAGCTAACAAAAACTCATTAACGAAATCTGTCTTTAACAACTTTGAGATAACGGTCGGCGGAATAAAGCCTTTCTGTTCCTCCGTAGTAGACAGTACCTCCAAATTATATGTCGCTCTTATCGATTTTAACCCAACCGGAATTGTAGACTGATTTATTATAGCTTTACTTTCTCTGTCGCAAACTCGCGGTAAACTCAACAATAGAATTATAACGACTTAGTACAACAGTACGTGACAAATTACAAACATACAAATGCGAATTTATTGTTTTGCTGTTGTTACATGAATATAAAACAGAGGCTGAATGTGACTCGTCTGAAAGTTTCGCGCTGAGAATAATTGGAAACACTTAAGTGGGAGCTAGGAAAGGTTGATTTTATTTGAAATCGTTAAAAAATTACTTTGACCTTTTTCCCTTTTTTGAAGTGGAGTTAAAATAAAATCATATTTTTTGCAGATTCAGGACAAAAAGTGTAACAATTTCTTCAGACCCTCTAACAACATTAAAATTGGCTATTAAAAACTTTTATCGGATGAGCAAAAGTAGCATGCATAAAATATATAATGGAACGTAGCATTTTGTAGCTCCTGTCTAACCCTTTGAAACGTAATAATAATTATGACTTAAAGAGGGTAGACTTTAGTAGATACTACGGCCCTGAGATATTTTTAATTTTCACTATGTAGGTTAAACAGCACATAACCTACGGACCGTGCCATTCAGCGCTTAACGTCATTGGCGTTTTACTACGCCTCCGTTCAACACACTCTTTTTGTTTATCAACTCGATATTTTTACGATCATCAAAAAGGCCTGAAAAGAGTTCATAATTTAAAAAGGGAGTTTACGTGTCGCTCCAAGGGTTTACCAGGAATTTATGCCTCGGGGGTTCAAGAACCGCAGTGTGAAAAACGATAGAAGTGCCGAAACTATACTAGTGAGTTATAATATTATATGTATGGCTGTGTTAATAAGTTCTAGCAGCTTAAAATAGACAAAATAATGCTAAGAATAAACAAAAAAGTTTTCTGTAAAAGATACTGAAATTATATCAATTGAAAATTAATTTAAATGTTAGTCTATAACGCTGAAATAATCTAAATAATAACTTGCATATCAACACCATGCAGTCTTTATACAAAAATATAAACGGACTCTCCGCAGCATGGATTGCACGATATTCAATAAAGTTGCTTGCACGTTTTGTATTATTCACAAACAGATCACAAACCAAAAACCCACCCCTCGTAGGAGAAAAATTAAACGCATCCATAAATTACGGCCCTACTCCGTTACGATTTATTATACACGCGTATATGTATGATAAAGGAGAAGAGAATGATAAAAATGAGGTGAAAATAATCAGCATTCCAAAGCTTTGGTGAATAAATATGTATGGGTGAGACTAGACTATTCATAACGAGAACATCGTGGCAATCTCGGCGGACGTGATGTGGCAGACAAGCTTGGAACACACTCCACACTCCCAACATACTACAGAAAATACTGGATCGAAAACAGATGGCCTCGACGAGTTGCTCTAAAGCACCATGCACCTATTACAGGATACACTGGAATCGTGGCAAAGGGGTTGATAAAAGCATATTCCAGCTAAGGTATGTACTATGTACCTGCATCTTCGTCTTTGTACTTTGGTTGAATGTTTTGACGGAAACTTTTTCGTTTGTAGATATAACTAGGTAAATGCTAAATGCGTTTGCACTTTCATACGAGACTGTGGAATGTATGTATGTTCACACATAAAGTAGATAATAATGTTGTGCCAGATAATCCACCACGAGACACGCGCGATATTACAGTATAGCAGAAAAGTCCACCATTAATAGTTATTTCAAAGTTGTTTTTTAGCGCGAGTACTTGTATTGAAACCTGAGCGTTACGAGGGTTTCAAAGGTACAAGAGGACAGGGTGTTGTGGCGCAGACTAGGAGAGGCCTATGTCCAGCAGTGGACTGCGATAGGCTGAGTTGAAAAGATGCAGAATAACTTTGCTGCCGAGCGAAACACACAACTTTTTCACCTCACTACGGCGAGGAAAATGCAAGAAAAACAGCTTAAATATTAAATTAGTGTTTAATTATTTAAAAATATAAAAGTAATCGTCGGCTGGCCACTGCGATTATTTTAAACATGAGGTTGGCGCACTGACATGAAATAAGTATTAATGCATTTTGCATGAAATAAATATTAATGGCGGTATAGAAAATTATTGAATAGGAAGGTTCGAATTATAAAAAATCTTTCCACGTTAGCGGATAAAATGCACATTTGCACTCGAGATTTCGAAAGGTAAACAGTATCTTTCCAAGGTTGTGAGGTGAAAAAGTTATTTCCTTTCGAGAAATAAAATTGTTAAAAGTTCTTAGGGGTTGACAATATTCTACACACTCGCATTTTCATGCCTTTGGCGAGCGTAATAGGAAACTATGCAAATGTTTCATACACAACGTATTTACTAAGAATGTCTGACGCATGTTTTCAACGTTGCCTTTAACAATAGCTCAGCTTTTTTGTGTTAGTGCTTCACTACAATAGTTCAATAAGCTAGTGTGGGACTTCGGACTAAAACCTGAAGCAATTGCTTTGAACAACGTGCATGTTCAATGTCTAGTGCAAAAAAGACGAAACAAAATCTTAAAGTTAAACAGATTATACTTGCCCGAGTGCTGCAAATGCTTGTAACAAGAGCAATCTTTTTTATTGTGACTGAAAAGTTGCTCGTTATGGCAACTTTACATTTATTAATGGGACTTAAATTTCTACAACTGTACAGTGGTTAGACGAATTACGGCCAAAAGTATGATAAAAAATTAGCTTGTCAAATCCTATCTAAATAATTGTCTGAAATGAAATGAAATTATGCTTATTTCTGTAAATAGATATTTTAAGACACTTTAAACTAGATGACGCCGGCATTTTCTAGCCGACTGATCCCTGAGAAGAAACTCCGAAACAAACTCTGAGCTCTCTCGGAGAACTCCCTCTGATAACATAAACATGTTTTTACTTTTACCACACTCGTATCATTCATTGCACGTCTTCAAAAGTAAATTGAGAAATGTACAAACGTACTTTAGTGATTGATCACGCAAAACCAAATTAAAATTTATTCCCACGTTTCTGATTCGATATTTTAATAATCCATTAATATACCAATACGATTTCACGTACGCTTCACAATTTCATATTCGACAACGAGTTCAAAGAAGTAATTTTAAAGTAAAAGGCGAACGTGCTGGTTAAGGGGAATAATGTTTGTATACTTGGTGAAGTACACTACTCAGTTATATTATTGCGTCAAGCTATCGACTTAACACTCAATATATGTTGTGTATAAATCAGCTTTACATTTTTAACGATACTTCTGGCAAAGGAGTGCTGGAGCTAGACCACAACCTCTTAACGCAGTATTATTGTAATCTTACTTCAGTGTGGGAAAGAGATGGAGCTAGACGTCCTGTATAGCTCCATCTCTTTCTTCATCACACTGAAGTAAAATAATACTGCTTTAAGAGGTGGTGGTTGGCCCCTGTTCGTGTAATGGCTTGGAACTAATTAGTTGGAATCCAGCCAACTAGCTAATAAGAATAAAACTAACACATGAGAGAGATCAATAAAACACTTTGCTGCGTAATATTTGAAACGTTTAGAAGTCAAATCACCTTCTAGTTTTCTTTTAGTTAATCCAGTTCAAAAAATGTTAAAATAAACCCACTAAATCATTCCATAACTGCTTTGAATCTTATTAAAAATCGTCAGAATTCAAGACTTTTTAATTAAACAAAGTTGCAATGATTCATTCGTTACAGAGCGGCCATTATTTAAAAATAATAAGTTCCGCATGGGACGAATACATAATTGTTTCATTCCGCTGGACTTGTCAAGGGCTGCTAAAATGAAGCCTCAGTGGAAAAATGAAAGCCAGAGTGGAAAAAGGTCTACACTTTAATTTTTTTGCTATTCCTATGCAATAAAATCGTGTTTTTTTTTTTGAGATTTCGCAAAATAAAGCTCGAAAATGCAACTCTTGTAAAAAAAATTGTAAAGAACCATTGAATCCCTTGGTGTTAAATAAAACAAAATGTGTATTTAATCAAATGATAAGAATTTTTTGGCTAAAAAAAATTGAAAGATGTAGAATTTTGTAAATAAACCACTTAAAACTATTGTTGGGATTTATTTACATCCTTTGATCAGTACGGATTGGTTTCGATCCTGTCTAGAATTTTCCTTTTAGACGTAAAAGCTATTATTCAGGGGCGGCGACGTTCACACACAATCCACGAATGCAAAGTTATCCCATAAGTACGAATAAATAAAACTTTACCGACAGTTCGTGGTTTCAGCTTTTTTTCACGTTACGATCCAATAAATCCGAAATCCCGTGGTTTATCTTAGAAATAATGCCAATTGTATCGTAAGATATTCAAGTTGGTAAAGAATATTTTATCAGGGTACCACAACAATATTGCTTTTTTTAACATTTATCTACACAAACTCCATTTGTAATAACATTAGAAATTTAACTAAACCGATTTTACAGTCCGTTCAACAGATTTTAACTTTTATTGCGTTGGTGGCATGACAAGTGGCAGCTGCAGTAAATAGTTGGTAATGAAACCACGTTTTTGCTTTTAATGCCATCCTTAGGGCTACGGAATAGAATTCAAAACGGTTGAATGAAGTGTAAAAAAGGTTTGTTTAAATTTCTAATCTTAATTCAAATGGAGTATAGGTGTGATTTTAATGCATAGGAGGTAATAACCATTTATTTAGACAGGAGCTTTGATAAATGGTAGACCTCAATATTAAAATTACATCCATTAAGTATGCCAATATTCACCCAGTGGTCTTAAGCAATCTATAAACGTCACTTCGACATGCCTTGGTCTTTTAAAGTTAAAGGAACTTCTTTTTTTCGTTGGTGAAAAAATAATTTATTTTACCTCAAGTAGGTATTCCTTTAATTACACCACTCCCGTTAACAATTTATCAACAAAGACTCCATTTTACTTTGCAATATCCTGCTAACAAGTTACACCAAGGGAAAACAAGCAGCATTCACCTGTGAACTTGTATTAACGTTGTGGAGCTACAAATAAATAGATACGCACAGAAGGTCGGCTTCATACAACGAGCGAAAACGCACGGACACATAGACACGCTTCAAGTGCAACAAGTAGGCGTAGGCAAAGTGTATCATTTTTGCGATTATCACATTTGCATCTGGCTCACTGAAATGATCTGAAACACTGATATGTTTCATTTGGATTATTTGTATCAACGGCTCAAAGGATATTAAATACAGAATGTTAGTTGTTAGTGCCAACATTTTATGCAAAAAACGACCTTATAGTATTTGATATGTAAGCGCCTTGGTGGCCATTTTTAAGTGCTTGGATAACGACAACGAAAAACTGTGAGAGTATGAGTGATAAACATCTCATTTGGTATCTCTTTCTGACTTGTATAGATTGTAATATGGCATCCACTCACTCGCGAATCGCGAGTCAGTAGTAAAGTAACTCAGTGTGTCTCAGTCTCCCTCTCTCGTTCACTGTTCAGTCGCTTTGCAAACGACGCGTCGCGTGGAAAGAGCACGGAGTAATGTTTCAGATCCAAATGATGCGTTTGAAACGTTGCTACTGAACCAATCTTTTGAATCGCTTCAATGGTCAATCAGTGAGTCGGTTCCGTAAAGAGTTACACACGCCTAGCAATAAGTACAAACACACTCGCGATAGTCAGAGGTCTCCGTACGTACGCGTCTATGGGCCAGTTTCTCGAACGAATTTTCTCGCAAAATTTATTTTATTAATTTGAAGATTGGCTGTTGGTAAATCATTCAACCAATCACAGCAATTTACAAGCCCTTAACAATTTGTCACATTAATTTTGCGTTAATTTTCGTTTGAGAAACTGGCCCTATGTGTGCGTGTGCCCGTTTTGGCTCATTTTATGGAGCCAACCTTCTGTACTACCTATTTTGTTGTGGAGCGTTCCTCCAAGCGTGGCCATCCCAAATTGTCCCGTTAACTTACCGTCTATAGGGACGTCCTACAGACTTCCGGCTGACAAGATAAATGAATTTTAAAAATACAGCTGTCGCTTTGTATTCATAATCGTTAGACGAGGTACAATTCAGTTTCAACTTGGAAGTTCCTTGTATACCTACAACTCGTTATACGCTCCATGTACTCACATTAACATTTATATTATATTTGGTTTGTATTGTATTATCTGCTCTCTTTTATGTATATTTCAGTTTAATTTCATCATAATTATATTATATGATTTTTCAGTTTTAAAATGAATTGGTATTAAGACATTTTTGGCACTTACTAATATTGGAATCGTGAATTAAATTGTTTGCCTTAATTCTGTACCGCTACATTAAAAACAAACACTTATTTATTTCGTGTAAGTACTTGTTTTCCGTAAATAAACAGTTTAAGCAATCCCCTACATCATGGTCTGTAGTTACCTTTCTCATTGTAACTTAGTAGCTTAAGCACTTTGTCTGTATTTTCTTGTAATCCACGAAGCTCTGTTTTCTATAAAAACAGTAGGCTACATTGAACAAATTTTGCAATAACCATAAATAGCCTAAGCCCCTTTGCCTGGTCTGTTTAACGAATTTCGTTACTGAAATTGTACCTACCTGAAAGTAACTTGATTAAAAAACCTAATTGTATGAAAAGTCGAGGATAGAGATTTTAAATAGCGAACATACTTTTTATGTAGATAGAGACTCGCCTATTTATATTTAACGGCGCAGGATAGCCTTTACCAGAAGTGGTCATCATATTAGTGTTTCAGCAGCTTCATTACCATGAGGAATGTGCTGGAATGAAGCAGTTCGTCGTGGACGTGGTACGACAGCGGCTCCCCTGACATCATCAGTGTCATCAGAAGACAGCCGCCACACAACCATCGATGCAACGCTTTGCTGCAATAACTGTCACCAGCCAGTGTCACTCTTATCCGACCTTTTCGGTGATTCCAGTCAAGTTACTGGAATCACCGAAAAGGTCGAAGAACTTTGTGACGAAGTCGTAACAAAGCTAGACGGCGCCACTTATTTTTATAATGTGCGGTGAATTGCTGAGGCACTCTGAAGTGTCTAGTCACCTATTCGGTGAACAACAACGACACTTTATGTGGGTATTCTTAAAGCTATAATTATTGATCTTTCTCCAACTGGATGAAAATAAATTTTAATCTTCTATTAAACGCACACTATGCAGCCAAGCATATTATAAGCTGGGGGATTACATCGCAGACAAAAATGCTTGGCTCAATGCTGGTCCTGCTCCACAAGGGTGCAGAAACTAATTGATTAGCATTCGAAAATATTGTTGGAGCTGCTGAAGATTGTAAAAACTATCTTTGCATTATATAGATTCAATCTCTTAGTATTGTATAATTATATAGCACATGTGTGAGCACTATGCACCTACCTACTATAAAGCTACCATTAACTGGTTACGTCTTTTAGTGACTTGAATTTGCCCTGGCGACTGAGAGTATGTCATGCTCACTCAAATGTCTCGCTGGTGGTGGCGTGTGTGTTGGATCATTAAGTTCCCTTCAAAATGGTTGAGCTGAATGGTGCTGATCCATGCGTCATGTACGTGAACGGGCGCCGTCAGTAGGGACTGGTCGTCTCTTAGCTGCCACGGCTTATTTTAATTTTTGAATCGTTTTTGACTCTTATCTTTTTGTTACGGACGCTTTTAACGTGCACGTCTTTCTACATTGTTCTCACATATTAATTTATCTTCCCTATATTTTAGTGTATGTTAGTAAATAATAAACTCTCGGTTTTTCTGTCATGTCGGTATGAGCTATGTCGCATAACTCGTGCAGATTGTAGCTAATCAGCAATGTTGCTAGCGGAGCCGACTGCTAATCAAGTTTGTCCATCCATTCTGTGTTATTTATGTTGCGTAGAAAATATTTTTAACCTTTACTTATGTTATGTAACAGTTTTCAAGGTTACCCACTCTAAAACGTCGCACCGGTAAGTAAGGTCTTATTATACTAGGCAAGCGAAAGCACTTTCCAAGCTTAGGGCTCCTTATTTCATTTCTTTCTTCGAGAAAATAAATAGCAGTTCCTGTAAACGCAATTCATTTACACTGCGCGCCAGCATAAAAGGGTGCACTTCTCATATAAATGCCAATTTATTCCGCGGCTTCGACCTCGTCACACGTCATTTTGTGGGTTTATGATATCAAGCTATACGAACCGAGGTGTAAAATATGGCTGTCGTATTAAAGTTTATTTTATAATCTTAGGTATAAGTGTTATTTATTTCAGCTACCGGGCTTAACTTGTATCTCCGATGTGCTTCTTGTTAAACGAAAATATGTGCGAAATATTTTTTTTTTACAAATACTAAGTATCACCTTTAAAATATTATTTACGAACTGATGTTCCAAGTCATTTATTAGCGTACAGTTTTCACCAAATTAGTCGAACGTATTTCATGCTCGCATTACCATTTACTGGAATTATTTTAAATCCTCAACAGCCATATATCTGAAGAGGGAAGTATTCTAAATATTCCACATTATTAAAATAAAGCTTAATTTAAAAAGTGTTTATAGTTAATTGCTTACTGTTGCAGGAAAACATCACATTACGTATTTAGACCGCCTTTAGTTAAAACAAGCTAATAATTTGGTTATGCTGTTTAATCTATACTGATTTTTAAATGGCGAATAGAAAGCTAAAGTGCATAAATGCTACAAAATCAAGTTGTTATAGCAATTTAGGGAAAATGTTAATTACATATTTGCCAGTATGAAACACTTCACTCATGCACTGTTGAATGTCGACCTACAGTTAAACTGCATTTATTTGTGTTTTTGTACAAGAAAAAAAGCTGAATAAACTCATTCGAACTTGTAACAAAAGAAAATCGATGGAAAACTAAACAAATTTATTTGGTAGGTACGTACAGTACGATATAACTAAGATGTAGCAACGGCAAAATTCGTAAAACCGATCGCCATCCGAACTGAGTGCGCTTTCAAAATCACCAATCTTTATTACTGCTTTAGGCGAAAATGACGTTTACGCAAACGCAATAACTTGTAAAGTCATATAACCAAATACATACATTCGTAAAACTGAAATGAATTAATGCAAATTTTCAAATTCATGCAACATCTAAGTTGTGTCGTACTGTACCTACAATCTCATCACTGTCTCCCGTGACGTTAAAGAACTAAAAATAAAGAGGGCTTTGAACTTGGCAAGTTGTAAACCTACAAACACCATCACGCTGCCAGAATAAAGAATAGTACAAAATAAGTCTTTCATATAAATTAGTAACTAGCTTCTGTCCGTGACTTCGTCCGCATGAAATTTCTTGTTCCCCCGTCCCACCCGTACCTACTTCGTTTTCACTTACGTTCTTTCTGACTGTCTTTCTTTTTGTTAGGCTCCTAAGGGTTCAAGCGTGATGTTAAATAACAAATAGCCTTCCTCAAGAGTTGAACTGTCAAATGCAAAAATATTTTTTTTAATCCGACTGGTAGTTCCAGAGATTAGCGCGTTCAAACAAACAAACTTTTCAGATTTATTATTAGTATAGATATAGATGTGTTTTTCCCAGACCAAGGACTAGCCATTACATTTACCGACCAATGTCTAAGCTCATTTTAAAAACTTTGTAGGATTATATTTTATCATTTCAGATTGTTTGAGAGTTGAGTGTAGTGTAGGAAATAGTTTAATGGTGGAGGATTTTTGTCGCCACTTCGTTCTTGCATATTTGGCGCGATAAGTGTGTGTACAGTAGACGTAAATGTTTGGTCTGTAGGCAATAAATAAACTTTTCAGCGCTACTTTTGCAATGCGCAAGAAATATTGGATAGGTACTTTACTGCTCAGCACATGCAGTATTATATTATTTGTATTTAGATGCTTACTACTACTTCATTGGTTGACTGTATGCCCTACGACATTCAGACGGTCGCGCCCGCAGCCTTGACGAGGCGGCGCCGACCATTCCTTTACAGGGTCTCGATGCCTTAAAGTTAATAGAAACGCTTCTCCAGGCATGAGGCACGATCGACATCGCTTGAGCAAAGTCTTGTCAAAAGAATTTCTCCACTAGCAATAAAGGGTGACCGACCCTGTTTTCTTTTTCATTTCACCACATAGTTCCGAGACTATTTGTTTTGGGTGACACTTACATTCGCTACTGACCACAATGGGCGGTCGCAACTAGGATACACTTTTCATCGTCTTTGTTTCTCCATTCATTCCTGTGAGTAATGTTGCGATGAATCACTACCAATTTAACTGAGCAACTAGTTCTCAACTTATATAGCTTTTCGGCCAAATTATTAAGCTGATTTTTTCTCATATTTCTAAAAACTAACTATATTCTAAAACTATGTCTAAAACTACCTCATTGTTGGCAACGCTACTCTGGCTATATTTCACTTCGAACTCGCATGAAATCCCAAAAAACCGCGTAAATTTTCCACAAGCCAAGCCAGCTAATGAAAAATAATTAAGGCGTGAAATATTGCGATTAACCCTTCACAACAACATTGAATGGTGCTTACAAATAAATGGCAACACCAGCAAAGCATTGTTACGTCACGACCGGTAATAGTTTATTTGTTTCTGCCACCTACATTTCTGTGAGTACTGTAGAGGCTGAAGCCTTATTTGGTTTTAGCTAGTTAATTGGTCTGGAACTAACTTTAACTACAGGCAACCCGCATTGTTCCTATTTCTGGAATTTATTTAGTTCAGTCGATCGTAACTTAATTAATCGTCATTTTATTGTTAATACTCGTGAATAGTTAGCAATGGTCTTAAATATTTGTATTATTATATTTCTCCTAGCACCCACGGCTTTTCGTTCGCATAGATACTGCTATCGCCCCTCTATGGCTTTTGAAGCTAAGCAGTATAGTAAAGACGTCTAGTCACGTTCCTCGCTAGATTCACGGTTCTATGATAAGATATACAAACACCCACTACAATGCTTTGATCTGCTTGTACTTGAAAGTACTTATTCGATGGAGAAGAACATTTATTTTATTTCTTTTGTGAGGCAATCCATGTCTTCCATCTAGAAATACAATTTGTTTGGTATATCTAGATCAAGACACGGTGATTTTTTTACCCTGCGGCTACACTGTCGCGATATCGCGAACTCACTTCGCGCGGTCTTTGTTGTACAGCGAGACGTCGACCGGTGTGCGAGTGAGAGCGCGCGAAGTGTAGTTCGCGCCAGCGCGACAGTGTAGCCGTAGGGTGTGTTTTAATTTGACTACATATATACAAAAACCTTACCACCATACCACAAAAAACCATACCACACCATACCATACCATAATATTACAAAAAACTCGGAATATCCACAAACAATTTGGTTAAATATTTAACACTGTATTCTTTAGTCAAAGTTTCTGCCTTTTTAAGAATTTAATTTTAAGAAAACACACCGACAAAATAAAAAAATAAAGTATTCCAAATAAATGCTTTGATATTTATAAACAACGTAAAAGTTTGCACACTTTTAGGGTCCTTTCAATAAGGAAAGTAGAAATGTTTTTTCATGAGACAAGGTTTATGTTTGTCTATCTGTAACATATAAATCTCCGAGGATTTGATTAATAAAACTCGGTTCTTATGAGACATGAATTGCCTAGGTAAAAGAAATGGTACGATATAATTATGTACATCTGTTCATTTTCAGGCTTAGCCCAGTAATGGGCTAAGCCTGAAAATACAGCTTTCCCAATACCGGGAATAAATCTTTGTCAAGAATCCTTCACCACGTTACAGGGTCACAGCGATGCTTTTCACTGGTTAAAAGTAAAATCAATATAGATTACATTATTCGAACAACGGTACAAACTGCAGAAAATGATCAGCAGAATCAGTATTTCCCACAGTAGTATTTAGCCAAGCTCCGTATAATTAAAACCAGCGTTCTAGGGAGTCTAACGTAAGCTCAGACTGCTAAACTACTGAACGTGGAGTTAGATTTAAGTATTTAATTTCGTCCAGCGAGCAAAGGACCACAAAATATAAATGATAAATGCCATTCATTCAAAACAAATGTCCATTTTGTAACCACTTGTGTACTACAAATACAAGCATTTTTTTGTTTTCTTAATGACATCTATAATTCACGCCTCAGGTTGTACTTGACAGCTCCTTTCAAAGGATAAATGTTTATTTCGCTATTAAAAAAGCTGAGTTTTCACTTGTTTTCAATTGAACAGATAAATTTTTTAAAACACATTTTTTCGTGACGTCATTAAACGGACAAGTAGGCAGGCACAGTCAAGCTTGAGTGCTTGAACACGTTTACAGAACTGACCGCCGTTCATACAAAACTACGATATTACCCGGTGGCCATTTTTGCGGTTTATTTCATTCTACGCCTCATTGATGCTTTGTGGGCACGATGATTTATAACTCTGTAAGTAGTTTAACCTACTTGGCCAAATATTTTAGGTAGCGTACTAACATTTTCTTTCTACCTACTTTTATGATTGCTCATTTGTTTCCATTGTTTTCTATTCCTACATACATTACATTACATTTCTTCATACTATTTTTTTTTTGTTTCACGTTTCCCTAGGTTTTCGCAAATTACCTCGTGAAATACGAGCACATTCTCGTTGTTGAAAATAAACATTTTCTATAAACCTCGTTCGTGAACGGCTTCTAATCTGTGAATAAGTTACATTTCCACGCCCTCTGCCAAGTTTGCCAAGTGAGTCAGAACAAATTATCGTCAAGCACAAATTACATACAAAGCTCATTGGGAAATCTAACCAGCGAACGTTTAACTGCAATAAATTTTCATTAAACGCTCTTAGATGAATCATAAGTACCCTTCTTTGCGCTGGATGCGAGAAGCAAAGAACCGATTGATGTGGTTACGCTTGGACTATGTCTAGCAGTGGACGTCTTTCGGCTAAAATGATGATGATAATGACCCTTCTAACCTTCTTTGATATAGATTTACGCATGTATCGGTAATAAATAGAAATCTCTTGGTCAAACATAATTTGAACATGTATTTTCTGTACGTTTCAGAACACACACACCAAAACCTTTATTTCGGTACGAAAATATTTTTACCACAAAATAAACATACATCAGGTTGTTAAAAAAAACTGTATAGTTCTGTAGGGCTGTTTTGTTTTTCGCTACAACGCTTATCAAATGTAAAATATGCCAAGTAACAAAGGAACATTTTTTCGGGTAACGGAAGGGAAGGAGTTTACGCATTTGCTTCGTCCTGAAGGAAATGATCTACAGTTTGTTGCGAGGAAGGGTTGTAGATACAGTGCGCAGGTATACAAATGTGGGTTTAATTAAGTGAAGGTGTAAAAGATTGAACATTTAAGTAGATATAAACTCATCTTGCTCAGTAAACTTTGTTGGATTTGGAAATAGAAACTTTACAGAAGGTCCTTGTCAAGAAGAGCTAGTTTACTATAAGCAATGTTACTGATGTTCCTAATATTTTTCATTCAAAATCGCAAGAATTTAATCCACATTCACCACATTGAACTAATCTCCCGTAAAACAACGATTTTTCAGAACCGACGACGTTAATAGAGCATGGGGAGTCACGATGCTTACCGAGATAGCTCTTAACCACTTACTTGAACTTAAAACAAATGCATTTGTGTCCAGCCGTTTACCCTTCGCTCAGCCATCAAATAAATCGTGTCACGTTTTCAAAGCAATCTCGATTTTATCATGGTTGTGAACCCGTCAGTTATAGCCCCACGGGAAGCATCATAGGCTCTGCAACCCACTCAAATGTCCAAAACATTTCTCTACTCTTAGTGAGCACGTTGTGTCTACGAATCAAGACAAGAATTAGGTATATCTTGAAGGCTGTATCAGATAGGATCTTTTCCCCGCTTTGGAGGTCCTTTCTTAAGTCAGTCATCTAATCTTAATTTTCATGTTTGTAATCTTGATATAACGTATGGATCATGATATTAGATTTTTTTTTCTTTATAATAAAACGTGGAACGTCTGGCACTTCTCAGTAGCAGCCAGGAGTCTGGACTTGGGCCCGATTGATGGCAATAGGCTCGCCCCCTATTACATGGGACTTAAACATAACGGGTGAAATGTGGGTGTACTAATAGGTACACCTCTGCCTAACCTTTCAGGAATACAAGCATGATCAAAAGCATCTAAGCAACTTTTTTTTTATAAAACATGTTACTTTGATGTAAAGCCGCAGAAGTTTTCAGCAGAACACTGACTCCTAAGTCACAGGATCACCTATTTTAGGAGTCAGGGTTTACCTTATCCTTATGACATTTAGCTAACCAAGTTATGACATCCTAGTCTTGAGCAATTTCAAAGGTTTTTGTATCAATAAAGATTTATTTATTTATTATTTATCTCAGCCAATTGATGCTTCCCTTATTCAAATTAAAACAAAATGAGCCATCGAAAGTCTGGAGAAAATTCGGCAAAAACGTAGCATCTATCAAAATAAATCACTATTGTGGGAGGAGGGTTCGCTTTTCCACATGTATATGAAGACTCCCATTCGCTGCCTCGAGGGACACTACCACTAACGCCAGAACCTTCAACCTACATGATTTTTTGCGCACCAATTTCACCTTATGGAAATTCTCTCCTTCCACCGACCTAGTCTCGTATTTAATATAAAACGGAATAACTTCAGCGTGATTGATGATCAAACTTTGAATACAATATGTCGGTATTGTACGTCGTATGTAAAGCTTCAAACGATAAAACGACCAACGGGTTTTACTAAAACTAAAATGCAAAACGGACGCAGCGCGGTCTTTAAAACAAACAAAAACGTGATTTTATTGCTACACGTGCCTACGTACAGTATCCATGTACTTTCGTATATTTTTTTATCTAACAGGACAGCCAAATTAAGTTTCACGATCTAGCGAAGTTTAACAAATTTCGTTTTAAAAATGTTTATAATCCCTGGTGGCGTAGAATGACTTCGTTTAAACTTGTACAGAAAGGGGACGAGTGAAATATGTGGGTCAAAAATTGTTACTTCCCGACCGAGAGCAGCAACGCACTCATTTCCAACCTTTTCACGATATTCCTTTTTCATCGCCTAGGTACAATACAAGTGACCCCTTGCCTCGTACATCTACATTGTACCTATTTTATTGTAGTCCAGACTTGAAATTTATGGTCCAGATATTACGGTCGGTAATTTAATGATATGTTGGTTTAGTACGAATAAATATATCAAGAGCAAAGTAGAGGAAAACTGGAGGGATATTTGTCATAAAAATATAAAAAATAACCATGCTACTAATATTATAAACGCGAAAGTTTGTGAGGATGGATCGATGGATATGGATGGATGTATGTATGTTTGTTACTCTTTCACGCAAAAACTGCTGAACGGATTTGGATGAAATTTGGCACATAGATAGTTTATAACCTGGATTAACATATAGCATACTTTTCATCCCGACATCCCTAAGGGATCGAGACTTATGCGGGTGAAACCACAGGGCGCTGCTAGTAACTTATAAGATTGATCTAAATTGCACTGAACACAATTAGTACGGTAATCGTTGGATGAAACAAAACAAGTTTTCCAAAACGAATAAAAATGTCATAGATATATATCAGTTAGATAAACAAGGTTTCCGATGTTCACGTCTGTTGGCTTCGTAAATATTTTGACGAATAGGTATTTCCTTTGGGGCACTCCTCAAAGTTTATCCGTTGTCACTCAAGCGAGTTGACATGGTTACGTAGAATAACACTTCGCTTTTTCTAGGGAATTTTCTAGCATTATGTATTAATTTTGAAAAGTTTATAAATATTTTAATATTGGGGAAGAATTGGTCTATTTCGTTTGACTTCTAAGAAAGTCAGTAACTTATTTTTACCTTGACAGCCCGAAAGTATTATGTAGATATGTCACAGCGTTTTTCATCTATATATGGACATAGAAGAGATAGGCTTCAAAGTAAAATTACATGGTCCATAAATTTTTTAGCGACGTCATTACAGTAAATGGGGCCGACTCAATAATATTGGGAATCGCAAGATCTTAAAATGGTGCTCTTTAGTATCTGGATGACACAAATGGCCCCGAACCTATCACAAGGGGCGTTGACGTACAACTTAAAGATCGAAGTAGCTGTTATTACCAGCTGCCGACATCATGTTTTATTAGTATAAGTAGACATGTTGCGCCGTCTCCAAATAATGCAGGCAAATGATGATGAAGTATTCGGGCCAAGTTTCAACTTTAAAGATCAACGAAATGAGATTTTTTTTCATACAAACTGTATCCCTCCTTTTCACCCCCAATTTTAGTTATTTGACTTATAGGTTATGTATACAAATTTTCGAGTTAATCAAGCCACGCAGTAAAATCCTCCCCTGTAAAATTGATTACCCCTTTTCACCCCGTTAGGGGTAGATTTTCGAAAAATCCTGATACACGTTATTTTTTATTTTTGGTTAATACTACTCAATATTTTCGAGTTATTCGGACCGCGCGTTAAAATTCTTCCATACAAACTTTAACTTTCCTTTGTAGGGTAGTTTTGAAAAACTAATAATAAGATACTTGATTGCTTACTTAGGCATATATTCGTGCCAAGTTTCAAGTTTATCAACCAAATGAATAGGATTATTTTCATATAAACTTTATTTCCCCGTTTCACCCCCCCCCCCCTCCTCACCTCAAGGGGTTGATTATTGAAGATCACTTGTGACGTTTCCATTATTTGACTTGTAGGTATTTATACCAATTTTCGAGTTAATCAAACTACGCAATAAAATCATCCCCACAAAAATTGATTACCCCTTTCCACCCCTTTAGAGGTAGATTTTTGGCAAACCCTGATATGAGTTTTACTTTTTTTCGATCTTTAGAATAAAACCGAGTTTCGAGTTAATCGGACCGCGCGTTAATTTTTTTCCATACAAACTTTGATACCCCGCAATCCCCCTATAGGGGTTAGTTGAAAAAAACTGAAAATGACAAACTGTATTCTTTACTTAGATGAGCATTCGTGCCAAGTTTCAAGTTTATTAACTCAAGAAATAAGACACACTACATTTCTAACAAACGAAATCCCCTTTTTTACCCCCTTAGGGGTGGAATTTCCAAAAATCCTTCCTTAGTGGATGCCTATACTGTATAAGGTATCTGTGTGCAAAATTTCCAGTCTCTAGGTCCAGCGGTTTCGGCTATGCGTTGATATATCAGTCAGTTTGAATTTTATATAAACAGATTAACTTATCATAGCGATGCCTAACAGCTAAAAAGGGATAATCGACATTTATTGCGAAATCGACTTATAATATCGATGCCTAACAGCCAAAAAGCTGATTCTAACCATCATTATTTATTATGTAGATATACTTAAGTCGATTTCGCAAAAAAATTCGCTATCCCTTTTTGACTGTTAGGTATCGATGTATTGTATCATTATAGGTTACATTTACTTACTTAAAATCATGCAAACTTACTAGTACGGAATATTAATTTTGCATATCTAATTTAAGTGGAGTAATTACAGGAAACCTAGTGGCAATAGTTCTGCGTCTACATGTTGGCAATATGATTTATGCATGAGCTTATGCGCCCTCTGCAATCTCTAAAAACATTAGCTATGTAGATACAATCCAAGCGGCATTTCCAACAAATTAATGAAACTATGTAACATTAATTTGCCGAACATTCGGAGCAAAGTGTTTGCGTCTTGAGCTAAAATCGATCCTGTCACTGTCGCAAACCCGCTTCAATCGAAAACAAAGCATGTAATTAATACCGTTGTCATTGCTAATGATCGTTCCAGAGAATACCACCAAATTAACAGTGCTAAGGCAAACAAATCCGAGTCGAGTGCGTCCCATTGAAACATGATTAATGTCAAGTGTGGCGCCTGTGACGGTGATGGAATTTTATTTTATGCCACATAAATCGACATAATAAAAACACCCTTCATTAATTGACAAATAAAATATAATACCATCAGCTCATATTAATGATCGTAGCATTCGTAGCAGTATCGTATCTCTGAAACCCACGCAGAATTATAAACATTAATTATATTTCACACGACACGAGCGCTTTTACCAGTAGGTACTTAAGCTAAATCATAGCGTTTCCGCACGTCACATGAGGAGTGGTAGATTAAAGCTTTAAATGTGATTAGGTTGCATGGGTTATTTTGTTGTATACTGCACAGAGCAAGTTGTGAAAGACGCGTCACTTAATTAGATTTATGACCGCGCGCAGTGGTAGAATGTGCAAAGGCAAACAGGCGCGTCGCGTGTTGCGCCTGTTGGCAGGAGCCTTTACACTGAAGCGCAGCTTTAAAATCAGCTCTTTCACTTCTTTAATCTTTCCTTTGTAACTTTTCTTTGGAATTTTCATATGTTACATATGTAGAAGAATTGAAATTCTTTTTGATAACGATCTCTTTTACATTTGAAACCGTTGAATCAATGAATAGTTAAAATATGTGCGGCACCTAAACGGTACATACAAAGCGAATCCCTTTTTGATCGGCGAATGGACTCCGATAAATGGAATACCTCTGGGTTCTAACTGCCGGGTTTTATCGAATGATAAAAATATTGGAGACCCATTGTATCATCACGAAGTTTTACCTTCCGGGATAATATGCTTCCGATATTGACACATCCATTTGTACCCACTACGGCATGGTAACACGTGCCTTATCAATGTGTTGAGGGCACCAATGATCATATTAGCACACTGATAGTTTGCTATCCTAAGCTAAGAAAACTTCCGTTTTCTATAGATGGCACCATATTAACAATGTGTCATCTAAGGCCTTTCTTGATTGGTCGGTGAGCCAGCAGTGCGGTATAGTACAAATGCTCTGTATACCGAAACGATACCGCACTGCTTTCATTTACGGACCTGACGTTATGTTTTCGGCATAATTTGTGCAGTATAACTGAAATTCTCGCGAGAAAATGTTGTCTTCGAGTGATCAAGATGTTGTGGCGTGCTATATTGATCTCGGTGTACGAAAAAAACGAAAGCGCTATTGGCGACATCCGAACATTGAAAAAAAATATATTTTCAATTAAAACGCGTGACATGTCTCTATAAACACCGAGCTGGCTCTGGATGTTTCTACCGAAACGATCCCACCCTACTCCTGCGCATACCAAGCCAATCAGGAAACGCTCATTGAAATATAGGCGCTCGGTGAGCTTTCGGTACCGGGTATACCGAGCATGCTGATCCCGCACCTCTGACGCAGCTTCAAATCAGAAAAGGTTCTTAGTTTAAAATATCACCTCTTTTAGACCTAGATATACCTAAATGTTTATTTATATATTAAAATCTCCTTTACAACTATCATTACAGCACCCTAATTGCGTAACACACTATGAATCGGAATCTGAATCATGTTGAAGCAAATTGCTAATACATTGCTTCGTAAGTTCGAAAAAAAATTCTGCTCAACACGGAAATAACGCAATGAATGTTGTAAGAACGGTCAAAATGAAACCGATTCTGATTGAAAATGTGTTACGCAATTGCCCCGCAGGCGTATGTACCTAATGCGACAGTGCAGTCAATGACAAATCTATACTACTTAACTTATTTAGGTATTTATACCTAAATCTAAGTTTAAAGATCACCTTACATTTAAACAGATTAAAAACATGATCTAGAACATTTTCAGGACCCTGCCTGCCTCTTCATATGAGTCATTAACAATAAGAACTTGCTATGCTACACCTATAAATTAAGTATTGACGCTCATAAGTAGAAAATCTTAGGCTTGAAGAATTTGTACTCGGTACACATATCACAACTTTTTAAGAAACTTAGCAACAAGAACTCGTCATGTGCTAATATAAGATTTATTCTTCATTAGTTGTGTATACTCTATTGTGTACATCGCACGTGTAAACGGCGATACAGTATAAAAGCGTAGCGTAGTCGACATGTTAGAATTAATTCCATGTTTGTTTTCTCACCGCTCTCTACGCTACGGGCAAATGTTTTTCTCGCAGGTACAAGTAAACGTTCGCTGATTGTGGTCATTGAACAAATAATACGATTTTGTTAAGACCACTGAAAAGTAACGGTTTTTGTTGCGAGTGAAGACGAATGTTTGTATAGATGATAGCTAAGCCTGCGGCCGTCAGTAAAAACAGATTTTTAGGGATAAACAATACCTTTAATACCCATTAGCCAACCAGAGCTACATTACATTTTGTAGCGAAAAAAAAATAAAAAGACGGAAGATTCACTTTTCTGCTACGACACGTTTAATTTTGTTTTTAAAATAAAAATAACATTAAAAGGTAAAAAAATGAATATTATTGTATCAAAAAGTTGCAGGTTGACTTGTGTGAAGGGAATAAAATAGAGAACTTTGGTCCGATAGGTACGCGAATAACGAACGAGAAATAAAACGTACTAACTAGTCGATTGCAATCACTAATGAGCAGTGGCGTGCACAGAGATTTCAGACAGGGTATGCACAAGAAAAAAAAAACTTACCACTTTCAGCTTGTTGTACCTACCTTAAGTGGGTTCCCAAATTCCCATCATATTTATTTAGCTAAATCTACAAGTTCCAGAAAAATGCCTTTATTAAACGACAAGCTGGATTCGTCATGAACACTGAATGCTAATTCTTGTTTACCTACCTAGAAACCAAACTACATCAATCAACCGTTTGAAAATGTTTCTATTTCTTTCAACTTTCGCGTTGTGCCTTTCAATATCTAACTTTAACTAGCCATTCAAACTAGTCTCTATTCAGTCTATTCTTCCTTTACTAAAAGCTTGGAACTTCAAGCAGGATTCTATTTATAAATGTAATGTAATGTAATGTAACTATTTATAGATGTTTTTCAGAAGAATCATGCTTAGCAGCCGCTTTGTGAAAATTATTTAAATCTGAGTACCCGCTATAGGTCCAAACATTCTTTTTATCTTGATTAGTAAACAAAATGCAAGGGAAACAATACAATGTGTTTGTGTGTACACAACCAGTCAGCCAGTAATAGTTATCATAAAGTTCTTCGAGTTAAATCCAACCTGGGTGCACACTTTCCCTTTGCAATCAGTCTAACTTTTTCCTCAAAAGATAACGACGAAAACGCGGCGGATTTTAATTTATATAAACACACTTCGCCAGCACAGGTCTCACATGTATAATTTTCCATATTTTACAATAAACTTGCTAAATAATTACTCGACAGTTGCGTCAAGAAAAACAATATGGCGAAAAAACTTTGCAATTTATTACATTACGAACTAATACGAAAGAATGAATTAGTTGGTAGTCGGTCATTTGGTCAATCCGACTATAAAAAGTCGACCCTCTGCAATGAACAATTAAGCGGTGCTTTTACGGCTTCTCAATTTGGACGGGTTGTAATGTAAGCTATGCTTCTAAAACTCCAACACGCACACACATTTTCACGCACACAGTCACACTTTTGCTGTGTACTACACGAGATGCGTTGTATGAAGAATAAGCAAGGCGTAGTAATGCTTTTGTTCACGGGAGCGCTGACTGCGCGGTGCGCGCGGCGGTGTGTGTTCGCCGCTCCAACGAGTTAGTTCCAAAAAAAGCAATAGATGGCGCGTAAGCTAAATTACCATGATTTTTTTGAATTATAGTTATTTATCATTTAGAGGGGCATGTATGTGTAGGACTACAGGGTATGCAGAGCTTATTTGCATGTATGGAGTGCACGCCACTGCTAATGAGTAACGCTACCAAAACATATCGTTATAAAAAAATTAGAGAACCAAGGTATCTCGCATTTTACATATTTGAAAAAAAAAATTAAATAGTTAATGAATTAAAAAAATCTGCAGTGGATTACTATCTACACTATTAAATTTGAACGTAAAATATCATAAAAAAAACCGTGGCATAAGTAATTGCGTCCGGCGAGGTGACGTAGACTGTAGGTTGTCGCAGGTTCAGGAACTGGCGTTGTTTGTGAAACCTTCAGCGGTCAAAATGCGACCCAACTCTCGACGTTGGCCGAGGACGTCCAGCGTAATTTCAGGCCAAAACCTGGAGGCCGAAAGGCGGCCTGTTCAAAGCTGTTCAATCCTAAGACAAAATGAATTAGGGTTAGACCAGCGTGATCAGACTGAACTTCCGATTGAGGAAAACTGTTAAAAGATACGTACCAGAAAAAATAAAGATGAATGCTTAGAATAATACTTAATATACCATTCTCAATATAGTTTTGCCATAAGGTATTAATAGGACGGCAGAGATAGTCTGGTTCACTTGAAAAAAACTCGTTAATTTTCCACAAACTGGGTCCGTATGAATAGATTCAACTTTTGCAACTAAGAAAAAAAAATGGGGACCCATATGTCAGAAGAAAAATAATTCGAATCACGAAATAAAAAGATAAAAATCGACCAGGCTCAAATACAAACGGAAAAAAGGTTGATTATAAAGAACCAAAAAGTTTTGACATGCAGAGTTATGCTGCAATTTCTACGTTTTATTAGAATATTTGGCACGTTTATTTTGTGAACATAGGTACTATTCGAAAAAATAAACTTCCTTTTGAAAACATTTACCAGGTACCTAGTAAAAATGTTAAAGTCTTCTGTAATTTTAGTCCAAGCATTCATTAATTTCATTTATACGCATTTTATTTCATTTATCCACGGCTGTATAATTATTCTTCCCTTCTTTTATGACAGCCATCTCTATTTCGATGTTAATTAATAACTCAGTACCAGTTACCTACATCCATAGCTCTTACCGAATTCAATGGCAGTTTTAAATGCTAATTAGCACTCATCGTGGCTAAAATTATTTTCATTGCGATTTAATTGTGATTTTCATTTGATATCGAAAAAGTCAAACATTCAGGCTTTATTTAAAAGCATTGCAAATTTAATATGAGTAACAATATCATACGTAATATTATCATTTTATGAAGCAGAATATTCAAAAATATTTTTCGGAAACCTTTTATGTACTATCTCAATAGAGTGATACGTGAAGTGAATTATCCGTAAATTCCGAATTGAGGAAGTTGGTACATGTTACAGGGATGAGACATAAACCATTTACCGGGGTACAAGGGAATACACGAATAACATCAAACTGCGAAAAGCTTACTTTCCCAAGGGTTTGTTAAACTCAGATGGCAGACACTCCGTAAAACTAGAATCCCGTCAAACCCTGGTCGAATGGAGTGGCTAACTCAATGAACTGGATGAACTAGACTTGTTTTTGCTATATAACCCTATTCCTATCGGCTTCCCTTCGGAACAACCACTCTTCTTAGTGTCTACTATTGCCAAATAATATGGTACACCTGTCTGTGTAACTGTGCATGACATCACATTACATAATTATATTTTATATCAGTTTTATACATCTTATGATAAAAAACCTACAGTTTTTTGTCTGAGTTTATGAGAACTGAAAAAAAATTTATTCGGCTTCCCTCTAATGATAATTGTAGCTGCGCCACTTGGATGTAAATGCCTATATGCAATGTATACCCTAACCCTGAGCGGGAGAATTTAAAAATAGCACAATGAGTTTTTTATGAAGTACACTAACTTCAGGTAGTATCGTGGGTACAGGTTAACGTACCTATTTAAAACTGTAACACCAAAATATTATTCGTCAAGAAAATCGTTAGCTACATTTTCATTAAAGAAAGCGTTTGCAATATTTCAAATGAGTAGTCGGTTTAAATGAATGATCATGATGATATTCCTAAAATGACGTACTTTTTGAGTTTATCTTGGACATTAGGTACTGACATCGGCGAAGAAAAAACATCCCATTAATATAAGTCTGAAATCGTCAAGCCGTTTCGAGGAAGCGCTGTGATCAAAGCTCGTGATTTCTCTGTATGAGAAGAGGCATTTGCCCTGCATGGGGACAATAATAGGCTGGTATTCATTATAAGTCGGTTAGGTATATCAAATTATTTGAGAAATGATATACATAATTAGCTTCATATAAATTATTGTAGGTACATTACTCTGACTATAGAGAAGATCTAAACACGAGCAGTAACCCGACAGATTTCTGCAAACCGCCTGGGGCACAGGATAAAGCTGGTTTCTGTAACACCAGTCGTTATCATTACGTGTACTTGCTGGCTAAAATTAATATAACGATTGGTAAATAACTTTCACTTTCTATAAGGGATATAGATAACAAGGAACCTTATGTTACGTATTCCAACTTAGATATTACGTCCTAAAGACTACAAGACCCAGTTTTTGTTCAAAGAGATGATATTTGATCCAGTAAAAATGGGAAGGTTGAGAATAACATATTATCAGCGTTACAAAGTTTATAATCTAAGTACCGTGTCAGTACATGGTTCCCAACTTTGCATTCCTATTCATCATCATCATCATCTGCCTAGCCTTTTCCCAACTATATTGGGGTCGGCTTCCAGTCTAACCGGATGCAGCTGAATACCAGTATTTTACATGGAGCGACTGCCTATCTGACCTCCACAACCCAGTTACTGGGTAATACGATACCCCTTGGTAAGACTGATTGTCAGACTTTCGGGCTTCTGACGACCCGTAACGACTGTCAAAGATCCACGAATGACAGCCGGGACCAACGGCTTAACGTGCTTTCCGAGGCACGGAGGAGTCTCGGTATGTAAAGATGGCAACCATTCCCGGACCAACATTTGCATTCCTATTAAGGTGACGATAAAAAGTTTCACTCCTCAGTTTTACTCCAAATTTTTTGCACATTTGGAATATCTTGCAAATCGCTTTTTAAAATGACGCATGGGAGCGATAGCTTTTGTTTCATCCCGTTATAAATAAGTAATATCTATCAAGCAACATTCACTGGGGTAAGTTTCTTTTTGATAACGTATGTATAATTAATGAGGCAAATGTAAAAGTAATCATGAAAAATTTCAATTTGACTGTGTATCAATTAAAAATGTAAAACCTTAAAAAGCAATTTCACCCAAATCATTTGTAATCGTATATCCGAAAATGTTCGGCTATAAATCAAGAACAATCAGGCTTTAAGCCAAACAGGTGATCCTTTAACAACTGACCCTCTTCAAGCGTCGAGGAGATGTAGAGCCGTCTGACGGGAGTAATGCCGTACAGCTTTAAACATAGTTTCCGTTAGTTTTTGAATGAGGAAAATGGAAATTACAAAGATGACTTCAGACGAAATTGGACCCTGGTAATAAAAGCGGAATAACATTAAAGAGGACTTCTATCTACGTTCACATCAGAGAACGAAGGAAAAATACAGGATAAGCTGAGCTTATCTTTTTGCTCAAAACACAAAAGCCGGGTGAGAAAAATAAGTGTGAGCATCATAATGTGTATTCTAGGTGGGATACGGAATAGAGGAGCTCGTGGCTAAGTAATAACGGCCGCACGGGTCGATCCATCAGGTTAAGCTACGCTTGCCGGGGTTCTTCCGTGGACGGGTGACCATCTTTACATACCGAGACTCCTCCGTGCCTCGGAAAGCACATTCAGCCGTTGTTCCTGGCTGTCATTCATGGATCATTCACAGACATTACGGGTCATCTGAAACCCGA
Organism: Fissipunctia ypsillon; assembly: GCA_947568875.1. Taxonomy (NCBI): domain Eukaryota; kingdom Metazoa; phylum Arthropoda; class Insecta; order Lepidoptera; family Noctuidae; genus Fissipunctia; species Fissipunctia ypsillon. The sequence goes on along the minus strand of OX387647.1, from coordinate 16,033,175 downwards.
AACTCTAACAACCAGACTTACCAAGGGGTATCATATTACCCAGTAACTCCGATGTGGAGGTCAGATAGGCAGTCGCTCCATTAAAATACTGGTATTCAGCTGCATCCGGTTAGACTGGAAGCCGACCCCAACATAGTTGGGAAAAGGCTAGGCAGATTGATTGAGGTGGGATACAGAAATTATGCTCCACTTTCGTATTAAAAATTAAATTAAAAAAAATTAAAAATGTTTATTTCAATTACAATGGGCATTTAGATACATGTTTTTTGGGTATTGTGTGAAATCTACCTTCACATTTAATTTTTTTTCTAGATTTAATTTATCTGTTTACCCGTTTACATTATGTCTTCAACTGTTTCTAGATTTCATTTATCTGTTAGTGTCTATCGCTTAATATTGTGCACTTGGTTTGTATGTTGGTTTGTGTTAATTGGAAGAACATTGTAACGATTGGAGATAGACCAATAAATAAATAAATAAAACCAAAAAAACCGTCTAGATTTATTACTGCACGGTTAGGTTATGCCAGTCACACAAGCAAGTCAAATAACCTCCACAAAAGTTGCTACGTAACGAAATCCTCCGTAGGCCAATGTCTCTGTTCGTTTGAGAGATTACACGGGTAGCAGCCGGAGTAAGCACTCGCCCCAAGGATTTAATTGTTTACATTCCCTGACCTAAAACACAACCCTGATCTTATGCTTTATTGGGATTGCTGCGAGCAAGATCTTTGTATTACAACGACCCTCTCACTACCCGAACACTGTTGCTATGAGAATACACTACTACTACTTAACTAAACTTAAATACTTGATAAGGAAAAATATTGTTTGCCTTTGTCTATATTTAATGTATCTCTCAAATTTTCGTGATGGGACGAAAAATGTTGTATTAAGCGACCCAAATTCAAAGTTCTTCTACGAATTTTCCAGAAAACTTTCATTCTCCCGATAGTTTTAGTTCTAAGTTTAAATTAGTTCTAGACTGGCAGACGAACGAATAAGTCCCCGGACATTCTTTCGACGGAAACAGAGGGTGTTATAAGTTTAACGTGTGTATCTGTCTGTGGCATCGTAGTTCTCAAACGGCTGAACCGATTTAGATTGTTTTTATTATATGATAAAGTTTAGAAAGCAATAAAAGTTCAGTTTCAAATTTAAAAAAATAAAATGTATTGGCCTTTTAAATCCTACTAATATTATAAACGCGAAAATCTGTGAGGATGGGTGGATGGATGGATGTTTTTTACTCTTTCACGCAAAAACTACCAAACGGATTTGAATGATATTTTGCACACAGATAGTTTATAACCTGGATTAACACATAGGGTACTTTTTATGCTGATTCCCCTACGGGATCGAGACTTATGCGGGTGAAACCGCGGGGTGCTGCTATATAAGTTTTAGGTAATATTTTGACCCAAGCTTCATCGTGTCGGGGGACGGCTAATGAAAACAACAAACAGACGATTCTTATACCTACCTAGAAATAGTCTAGTTGACAGGAATCCAATTAAAGGCACACTGAGCGTTTACTTTTGTCCCTGTCTTTTTCTTTACCTGTAAAGAGTAAAGAAAATAACCACACTTTTGCGCATTTTCATGATTTTTCGTTGTTGTTTTCATCATATTGCTCGTAAATAAAAAACTTTCGTATATATACGCTCCAGTCATCTATGAACTTTATTTTAGTAAATTAATCATAATATCAAATTACTTATTTACATAAAAAAAGTATTGAAATAGAGGAAAAATTACTCGAAAAGAGGTAACTTTGCGAATTTATTCTATCGAGCCAACTTTATCAAATCATGTTTCCATCGTTTATGCCTTTTTTATATATAACATAACATAACATCACGCCTTGTTTCCCCGAAGGGTTAGGCAGAGGTGTAGGGCAAAACTTGGCTAATTCGTGATATGCAGCTATTCGGTGATAGATAATTGTGTTTTATTACCAAGTAACTACTGACTTGATAAATGTACATTTTTCAATCATTATAATATTTGCCACATTTTTAGATATAAGTTAGCAAAACTTATTTTGTCTACTATATCACAGTAAATTTAAAAAATAGTCTGATCAATGAATCGAATTTTACAAGTAAAAAACAAAACTATCACCGATTACCCAAGTTTTGCCCTACTTAAAGTGCACCCACATTTCGCCAGTTATGTTTAAGTCCCATGTAATAGAGGGCGAGCCTATTGCCATCAACCGGGCACAAATCCAGGCTCCGGGCTGCCACTGAGAAATTCCAGATGGAAAAACCCAATAACACTTTGCCCGACCGAATCGAACCCAGGACCTCATGCTCAGCAGTAGCGCTTGCGACCACTAGACCAACGAGGCAGTTTTTTATAAATTTATATTTCCAATATTTCCCTCGATTTTAATTTAATTGTATACTACCTCAAACAAGGTTTATAAAAACGTGTTTCTGTGTATAAAAAGCTCGGTGCGCCGTTAAAAGCGTTCCTTATTATGGATAAAGATAAGGTGTAGAGCTTTCCGGTGACTAAGAAAATTTCCGTCCTCGTTCCTGACGTCGTGTAGCCAATGTAAGCTTGCTGTCATGTGACTGTGACAGTTTTTGAGCTCAAAAGATGAACTCTGGAACCCGGATAAATCTTACATTTAATAAAAATGTGTGTTCACTAATGACCTGTCACCACTGTACTGGATTTAGTCTACTTTTATATATGATATTATATAATTCCTACGGAAAAAAACTAGGGTTTACCTCAACAGGAATTTAAAAACATCTCGATCAATGACGGGTAAACACGTCCAAAAATAGACGTCCGTAACACTGATCTTAAATTAAAATTGAAATTGGGGTCTCCCGTCATCTCCAACGGTATTGGGCTGCCCGCGACCCGTTTAACTTCCAGCCAAATTGCAAAACTCACTATTCCATTTTATTATTGAATCCATCGAAAACTTCTATTCGGTTTTTGTATCAAAGGAGAATGGCAGTTTATTTAAGTACATGCACAAACTGACAAATACAGGGACCACGATATATTATAATGCCTTGTCTTGTAGTAATGATCGAATGCTAAACGACACAAATCGCGGCGGAGATATTTATGTTCGGAAATATAATACATACTTTCTCGATATTCGGTATTTTACTCGCGAATCCCTTTCGACTTGGGGTATCGATTTTATCAGGAGCTTACTCTGTTCTGATTTATGGGCACTCCTCTGAGCGAAATTATCGGTCCTAAAATATTGCGCGAAAAAGTTCCAGTTCCATTTTTTTTTTTTTTTTTTTGTTATTTGTAACCTGCACTGGCAATTTGTTAGGTAGCCATTGTATTTTAAAAGAAATAAAAAACGTATTTAGCTTTTGGTGTTGTGCCTAATCTGTAGCATCGAGTCTACTCCAATTTGTAGGCAGTAGGAGTACATTCGCTCACTAAATTTGAAGTTGCTCTGTAGTCTGTATCTATATGTTCAGTAAGTAGATAGGTATAGGCACTAACAAGTTGTTTGATTAATGAGTTAACTTGCTTAAGGCTAGGTTCAGATCAACAAGACGTGTAGCTACTTGAGAATTTCAGACAGTCACCATATGCTGTATTAGATATTGCTTGAGCTAAACATAATATCAAACATTTTAACTTATTATTTTTGATCGTAGTTCGATTTACTTCAATATTTTTTCTGTGATAGTTGAAAACAATAATTACAATTAATTCACTACAAAAATAATATCTATTATTCCTTCTATTTCCTCCACGCATTTTCCAATAAAATGACAACATAACAACACCTCTTTCATAAACAAACAGTTATAACGCAATTACATCCTAAACTATTCAAATTAACACGCACAATACTATTACCTACTTAACTATTGTTTCAGCAAACAAACGTATTTTGTGAAGAGAATTGAACACATGGGACACAAAATATCGAATTTCGTCCATTTAGCTGGCAACGTGGCGACAAACGTTCAATATTGAACGCGGTATAAACAAAAGAACAAAGATTATTCAATTGCCAGTCATCGTGGTTGGAAGAATGAATGACTCTCGATACACGATGCCCCGATAATTCATGCTGAACGGGAAGACAGGAGACGTCACATCGCCATTTTGAATGCATTAAATCTACTTTTCAGAATTCATCGTTGGATGTGGGTGTTCTCTTTTCTTTTGTAAGATCTTTGTTTGGGATATTGTTTACGTACATCGATAGCAGAAGTCTTTCAAAACATTAGCATTATTTTTTATCTACACTGAATTTTTTTCATTTCGTATGTCTTGAAATAGAATCTATCTACGAACTTCCATTGTTTTTTTCATTTTACCATTCGATAAAAATGAGATAGGTTAGCCCAGCCATTCGTTCAGCCTACTGAAGACTAATAGCTTAGACCCGCGTGTCGCATAAAAGAATCGGTAAAACCTATCGCTCTAATATATCTGCGTCATGATTCACTAGGCGATCTTTAAGGTTTCCATTTATCACGTATACATTAAGGCGGAATTTATTATAGTAAATATCATCCCGGAAAAAACTGAAGAATACATAGATCATAAAGTGTTGCAGAAGTTGTAAAATACTATTCATCAAAAAGAAGGCGTGGGAAGAAATAAACACCCAGGTATAGAAATAATACATATTCGTAAAAACTACACATAACAAGCTGTTTTGTGATACAAAATATGTTTATAACAGGGAATCTACTTAATTACTTTTTCGCGGAAACCCTACGGAAAGTGTGCAATTATAAAATATTTTAATGTTCAAAAGCAGTCGTTACACGCTGTATTCAAATTAGTATTCTGTGCACAAACTCCGGTACCTATTAAATTTCCTGCAACACTTCAGTATAGAACGTCATAATATTACCCTGAAACGAAATGCAACCTTATATTCAAGATAAACATCTCCGCAAATTAAATGTTAGTTACACTGGATATCATTCCGTTAAATTGATTCAATAATTCCTAGAAAGAGCTGCTATTAAAGCAATCTCCTTTTGGTAACAGCCGGAATACAAATTTTACCACGAAACTGTGAAACCGCATCAATTTCGAACATTTCAACGTTTTTGTCTGATCGACGTTTGATTGTAATTTATGACTGTTTTTAGAGATTTCCGCACTTGTTTGTTTTCATCAGATTATTTATTACCTAGTTAGCGAACACTCTCTTTTAACTTTATTAAAGCGTTTTTTGCACCCGTGTATGTGATAGTAAATATGTATAGGTACCTACCTATTCTAAGATCACTTGTTAAAATTTATTTATATTATTTATTTATTTTATTTTACAGAAAGCTTTCAGACTAATAACACATTTAAAAAATCAATCATAGATAGTAAAATAAGTCTACAAACGATACAATTACGGATTATTCGTTTATTTATCTTGTAATAAATACATTTAGTACAATTACACTTCGGTTTATCTCGATGAAAACAATACGGGACAGTTTAACCTTTCAACAGAATGACGCGAACAAGATTGTCAGTTAACCGGAAAATCACGACGCGACTATGTTATGGCTGTATTTAATGCAATACGGACGGTCCGTACGCACGACGGTACGGGCGTCCGTACGGTTATAGGTTTAGTGCTCCACGGACCAACGTACGGCATACAAATGTATCCGTTTGGTTTTGCGACCGCATAGCACTAAACACATAGATTGGATGCCTAGCGCATCCGTACGGACGGTCCGTTATACGGACGTACGGAGCACGGACGCGCTCTACGGACAGTCGTCGTACGGATGGACGGACGGTTCGCGTTCCGTGCGCTACTAAACGCAATAGTTGATTTCTATACGATTCTCCGGACGAAGGTCCTCCGTACGGATCATCCGTATAGCGCTAAATACAGCCTTAGATTTTTTGACAATCTTGCAATGCAACATAAAAATCCACGGCTCGACATAATTATTTAAACTTTTTCTTTTTAAACGAAAGTACTACCAACTGAATAAATTAATTATAAATTATTATTTTCTTTCCATACATATTTTATTTACTATCTTATTATAACAGTATTAAAAAAAAAACAGCATAAACGTTACCAGTTAAATAAATTAATATTATAACAGTGTATAAAATACCTAATGTAAACGCGTCTTACAAATCACGCCTTCTTCACATGGGGGTCAGCAGAAACTTCAGAACGCCACCTGTTACGACAAATCAAAATAATTCATTAAAATTATTTGTTTTCATATTCGTCTATATAATAGGAGTATCTTATCAGAATAAAAAAACAAAGGTGTTTGCTGCACACCCGTCTTAATAAAAAATCACTTGGATTTTTCAAGTCAATAAAATTACTAGACGGTACCAATACGGATTATGCCAACACCAACTCGAATCCTAAGTACCCACAATGCCAACCTATGACTTAGGGCCGATTTTACAATGGTCCGATAACTTTGACCTGAGGAATCAATATGGCAGTTTGACATATTTTCTATACAAAAGCTGTCAAAACGTCAAACATATTCCCCAAATAAAAGTTATGATGACGATTGAAAAATCGGCCCTTAAATTGCTAGATTTATCTGACCTACTAGTGTACGCCTATGTGAATCAATCCATCCATTAGTTTTAATGAAAATACTCCACATCTCGTGAATATGTCACGCAAATTACGTCCTTAGCATAAGTGAGAGCTAGTATCTAATATTACTATCTTTACATTTCCGGCCATTTTATGGACCCACAAAATAGAAACCTCTCCATCATTTGGAAAAGGAAATTGCGAACCTTTTAGAGGACAAACTATGAACTAGCAATAGGTAAAAAATATAAAAATAAGGTTTAAAATTGTATATCTCGATGAGTCAAAAATGTATCGTACTTCAAAGTTACACCGGTTACTATCGCCATTATAATAGGTAGATTTACAAACTAGTGACAATAAAAAAGACCTTCTTTCTTGCAAATAAGAATTAAGTAATAATTCATATCCTTTTTCACAAACATAGACAGTATACATACAAGTCTCGAGAGAAAACTAACAATCTAAGTTGCACTGGGCCACTAAACAGCTAGTGATCCTAATATGAATACAAACATCCCTTGAGGGTTAAATAGAAAGCTAGTCTGCTTCAATACCTAGAGTTATAATTCAGAGACCTGTTTATGCGCAGATTAAATGCCCAGATTACACAAGGCTATTTTTAACCGATTTCAAAAAAGAAGGAGGTTCTATGTTCGTCTGTATGTATTTTAGGGTTCCGTATGTCTGAATGAAAAATGGAACCCTTATATGAGAGATATGGATCACTCGTGTGTCTGTATGTCTGTCCGTCTGTCACAGCCGATTTTCTTTGAATCTTCCGGACCGATTATGTTGAAATTATATGAATTTCTGGGACCCAAACACGAATGTGTGACGTAAATAAATGAATATGGTGTTCACTTTTGGTGTAAAATTTAGAAAATTTAAAAAAATAGTTTCGCAAAATGTACCGTTTGACATATCAAATGAAAGAGCTTGTTACGAGGATTTCAAATATATTTTTTTTTATAATTTTAAAATAAACAGTTTTAAAGTTATTAAAGAAAATTTATAAAAATTGACCATTTCCGCCAAATCACTGAATATTGTGCATACAAACGTTCCGTGATACCAACTTACATTTGCAGTTGGAATGTATGGGGGAACATGTTTTTCAACTACAATGTTAATTTGGTTCATGGGATTTATAAATCCATCCCAATTACGGAACCCTTCATTGTACGTGGTTCGACACGCACTTGGCCGATTTTTTTCAAAATGCTATGTTATTTTTATCGATATTTTCATCCAAAATATCACCGACTTCCAAAAAAAAACTTCAGAAAGTATCTTGTCTTGTCGGTGTCTTTGGTTTTGTATTTTCGGTTTTGCCACCGACTTTCGAAACTAAAGTTATTTTTCACTTTGTGATGTTTTTTTGGAAGTCCTTTTTTTGTAAAAAAGTTTTTTGAAGCAAGGATTGCAGGCAAGTAATATCCCGGCATAGCGCTTGGCTCATGCTAAAGCCGTTTACACGATGCTAGGAAATTTTAAGCCAATAGTAGGTATTTCAGTGACTTAGTCCGTAGATTAAAATGATCCGATTCGATACTAGCTTCGCCGGCCACACGAGGCAGTTCACAAGCTAGGATAGTAAAACCAGTGGTGGGAGAGCTACTAGTTCAAAAATAGAACCCATTCTTAATAATAAACTATCACACTAGCTTACTATCTCTCTCACTACTTTACTAGCCTAAAAATGAGGATGGTTCAGTATACGCGGCGATAGAGTAATTAGCTTGCTTGCTAGATTGAGCTAGTAAGCTTACTAGCACGATATTGCTATCCTAGCTTTTGCCTAGCCTTCTTTTTTTTTGGATGGGAAATCATCAAATGACTTCTCCTGACTTTTACTGACTAAAACCCACCCGTGTTCCTTCGGTTGCCTGTGCCAGGGCCACGGTAACTCTTTCAAACATCCCGCGACCCTAGCTGGCATCGGCCCTAGCGGATCCCATCAATAGTGTTGACATCTCCTTGAGGCGCGCGTGCAACACAACGCGCCGTCGACTCGGGCCTGGTCCTTACCGGATGGCGAGCTACCCATGCTCGCCGTCCGCAAGCCCGCGCCTACGGTGGCCGGGAATCGGCTGCCAATTCCCGACGCCCAGAGCGTCTCCTGCGGCGACTAGGGGCGTTGTGCCTCCTCCTTCGCGAGCATTACTACCTCGCAGAAGGAGGTGATGGCTTCCCATACACGCTTCATACCATGGCCTGGACCATGGCCGGACGCGAGAGATCGCCGCCGCCGATCGCTTCCGCGAGGACACGGCGGTGCTCTGCCCAAGCTGGGCAGACCTCCACCGTATGCTCCACCGTGTCCTCCGGGCGATCCACACAGAGAGTGGTGAGAATAACTAGCCTCATGTAACCTGGGGTATTAGTCAAGCTATATAACACTATGAAAACGACGATTTTGTAGCGAGTGTGTGCGTCACGGCCTTTACACTAAACAGTCCCATTCACACACACAACAGGCAAAGTTGTCAATTGGAAAACCTATTTTGGACGCAAAACGAAAAAGGAAAAACGTTCTGTCTATGATTAGCCATTTTATTGCTAGTGTGCACTAAATGTTAAACATTATTCGAATAAGTAATGTCTGAAAATCTTTGTAACACCAAGCAAGATTATTAGTGAGAAATATATTTCAGTACAAATTATGCCGAAACAATATTTTTCATGAAAACTACAAAACATGACGTCTAACTTCTGATGGCTTGGGTAGCTCAAATAATGAAGCAGCGGTATTTGAGGGTTATAAGTAAAAGGCCTGAAATACAAAGTATGCTCATATGTTGTTATTTTCTGGTGAAAAATGTGTTTATTTAATAATATATTTATTCATATGTTTTCTTTTATGATTTTATTTTTTTTTTAAATTGGACTGCCTGCGTGTTTACCACTTAATACATAACATTAAAATAAAACATTCTACCTTAACAACAAATACAAGTATTTCCTGCGAGGAGCAAAGGAAGCAATTAATCGCCCCTCGTAATCCCTGTTGACATACACTTATCGCACTTCAGCTTGATCAGAGCCGAGCCTAATGATGGAAACCTCCATCCGCACATACACACTAGATACATAAAAATATATCTATCTATCTAGGAAGGATCGACAGGATTATATCCCTAATTAACTTAGCAATTCATAAAGACATCAAACAAGAAAAACTACTTTTAGAAACACACTATAAATGTAATCCAAACCGTAGTAAGTGATTATGAGAGCACATAAAATATAATGCAACCAATTACATCCACGCCCCTGCCTATTCTCCATGTCCTTTTAGAGTCATAACCATAAAAACAATTATTTTGATTCCGCACTTAACGGCCGCTCTAAAACAAAATTGCTCTGATAAGTAGAATGATATAAGCGGGCCTTAGCTTCGAAGATTATCACCTGATGGCCGTAGTATTATTTCACGTAGCCGTTGAATCCACATCATATTCTAAAGAGATTAAATTCCGACTCAAATCGAGTGAAAACTGACCCCGCGTAGCAGGGAAAGGGTTCGACGGCTGATGATTAGATTCTGGGAGCTAACCGTTATAACTATTTAGTTATACTTATGGTATAGTTGGATTTGAATTAGAGCTAGGCATTTATGACGTGATTCCTTCTTTTTAAAATGTTCGCATAACAAAGTATTATGCTGGCAGCTTAATTAAAACAAACTTTGTGATCTTTTACCTAAGTATACCTTGTCTAAGATTTACTGAGAATGGTATTTTTATTTTGAATTCTGCAACCATTACAGTCATATTAAGGTTTTTTGTCCTGGGGTTCCTTGAGCAACTATTCTATAAGTAATAAAAATATAAGTAAGTATGGACCATTCCTTAAATAGCTCGATAGAATTAGGGGTTCTTACTGATCGAATAACAACATAAAATTTAGACACTAACGTAGCCTTTCCCAAAGTGGGCGATAACGCCCCCTTTTGGGCGCTGCAGGCCTAAAGGGCGGCAGTAGGAGACCCAGAAAAAAAATGGGGGCGTTGTGTAGAGGCTTAGGGGGCGATTTGTAATTTCATCTAGGTAGTGGTTTTTAAGTAGGTGAAAAAATGGGGGCGCTAAAAATAATTTATTCTCAAAGTGGGCAGTAGACAAAATAATTTTGGGAACCCCTGCACTAACGTGATAGTTGCATTCATTAAGCAACTTTCACGTGCATGAATCATTGCCCACTACTGCATTCGTATACACAAAAGTTAACAAGTTACGGGCTTCGTCTGTCACAAAAACACGAAAAGCGTTTTTACCTCAAATTGATAATAGCAAATATTATGTGGTAAAATCTCGGTAAGTCCCCAAATGCGCTGCTGAACGAATTGGAAATAAAATTCTAGAAATTTCCAGACTCCAAGTACCACGGGACGAAGTGAAAACTCAGTTCGATGCATTCGAAATCGTCCAATCAAGTTTGGCTTATGGTGCGAGTTGAATACGGCGCCAGCGCCTGAACACAGACTTATGCAGGCACTAGAAAAACTTTTATTACACCGAGATATTATTATCCTACATTTCAAAAGATTGATGTCACATTACGTGTGATTAGGGATGTAAAAAGGGGCGCAGGAATCCTCTAGGTTTTTATTACACCTGACATCTTTTTTCCACTTTACCTATGTCATATCGTTTGAGCGTAATATTACGCAGAATCTTGTACAAGCAAACAAGAACATGTACTATTTAAATTGTATTTTATCACATTTGTGTTCGTTTGTGTGCACGTACTGTTGTACCTATATTATGATTAATACATAAATTCCCTTCTTCAGGACCATCTTTTAATAAGATTTAAGTCTTTTAAGTGTCCTTAATACTCCAGCACATAACCGCAATTGTTATTGCTATTTATCTGCGTAATGAAACAGGGGCTTATAATTATTATTTGTCTTGCGGAAAAAAGTCTAGGATTGATGGCTTGTATTATAGTAAAGGATCAGAGTCGACGGGAACTGACAAAGTATAATGGATGATTATAATTATTTCTGGCGAAAAACTTTCTTGTGTAACATTAAGCGAGCGGTCCACGGGCGACTTGATATTACGTTTAGTTCAGATTTATAAATAGGTAATAAATTGAGCAAAGTAACACACTATTCTTTCGAAAACATCCAATTAGGCTTACTTGCAGAAAAAGAGATACAACAATGTATTTCACGTTACGTTAACAATAACTCAAAATCCATCCCGATTTAAGTTCAAAGGACGAAAACATTTTTGGTTCAATGGCAAAATTTGCTGCTCAAGGAATCATGATGGATGGATCAAGAAAAATGTTTAAGTATTTTTACTTATTTCCATTTCTCTTTGTTCACTTTTTCGTACAGGAAATTTAATCTTATTAATCTAAATACTTTTTCAACTGTAGGTATTTCGACCTCATGAATATTAGGCCTTCTAAACGGTCATGGGACAAAAGTTCCGTTAATAAGTACCTAATAAACATATTCTATTATATTGGTAGGTTTAAACCAGAAACTTGTTTCAAGGAAATTGTAGTGCACTAGTATTTGCTTGTTACTGGAAGTTGTGAGCAATCAACTACCAACTTGGGCATTGTTGCACTAATTCAACTCAATTGATTATGGCTACACCGGGGTTAAAAAGAATCCTCATGTCATATTTCATTATTATAAATAGCCTACTGATTCTTAATCGAATAGAATTTACTTTGAAATTGCTCTGTTATCTAAATTGATGATCCGACGGGCCTAAGAGGTCAACTTGGCGTTTTGCCGTGGACCGTGGTTTGCTCCCGGCGCCACAAAAATATCGGTATTTCCCTCAGGTCATTTCTTCTCACACTGGACGCTTATGAGTTTCTTTGTATAAATACAGCCAGGGTGCATGGAAACATGAGAAAGGGAAAATTCCGATGAAAACAAAATTTACCCAGACAGACGAGTTCACGACACTAAAAAAATAGAAAAGGGATGTCGTTTGAAAAAATGTACCAGACGTATAATTTACAACTGTAATTGAATGTCCAAAGGTTTATTCTTATCGACACGTTTTCAAAAATACACAAAAAAGAATCTCATTTATAAAGGAGAAAAAGATGTAACAGCGCCAGATAAGAATCGAAGCGAAGAATTACATTTTGCTTTTTGTTACGGAACTGTTTTCGTTCGTCCCCTCCAAAAGTCTGTCTGACCCATTTGTTGTATAGGTTTATACCTACGTCCGCTCTTCGCTTCATACATTAACATTAAATTAAGCCAGTAGGCCGGTAGGATAGAATGAGAAGTCTTTGTCAAAGACCTTGTGTCAGAGGGTGAAGCACCTGTAATAAAAAATGTCGTCCTAAAATATTTTACGTCATAGTGTGTACATTTCTGAAGGCATTTTTGAAGGCTTGCTGGGGCAATTTTGTTTTTCCGATGATATTACTTCCACATAGCCCCGTTCTGCTTACCTTTACCCAAACCACGTGTTCATGCAAATGTGGCCTCAGGTTCAATTTTACCTAATTCAATTGTATTGTGAGCATTGATTTTCAGGATAACAACAATTGGCTAAGCTTTTTGAAAGTTTTAGCACGAGTAGGTATAAACTCGGAAATTCTGATTCATTAGTATTACCTACCTACGAGTACCTGCCCACTGAAAAAATTTCAGTCAGGTTTTGTAAGTACGTAGGTATTGTTGATTTATTTCAGAACTAACTGTGTCCGCGACTTCGCGTGGATGACGGGAAACAACTTTTTAATTTTTTTTGCGCGGAACCCTAATTATTTTTCTAAAAAAAGTAACCTATGTTACTCCTTATAACATCAGCTATCTGCCAGTGAAATTCCCGTCAAAATTGGTCCATCCGTTTCGGAGATTAGCCGGAACAAACAGACAGACAAAAATATTATACATTGTTTTTTTGTTATAAGTACCGTATATACTTTCATAGACATTTAGTAAAAAGCTGTTATTTTGACATTACAAACAGACACTTCAATTTTATTTATTTGTAGAGATTAAATAAAGCCACATTGCGAGATATACGAGTATGTAGGGACCTACATATATCTCGCAATGTGGCTTTATACATGTATATCTATCTATTACTATAGGTTGTGTGTTGCATGTAGATATTTTGTTTATGTTAGGGGCGCAACGACCCTTCAATTCACATCCAATCAAGCAAGTCTGAAGGTTCTCGATTTGGGTCTGATGAACACTAGGTGAACCCACAGTTATTTAATTCTACGGCACGTAGGCATCATAAAAGCCCACTGTCACGGTTCTCCATAACAAAATGAATAAAACAGATGAAATCTGATGTGTCCACGATTCTTTTACTTAAGCTCCTTTTGTCAAAGGTTTCTTTGATTTATAGCCATCGACTCGTTAGAGAATGAACGTACGGATGTGGCTTACAAAATATTGGAAAGTTTAGACGTTCGTCTCTTATCCGTCTATAATAAAAGTCTATGGGTAAAGATTAGTCTATGGGTAAAGATTTTTATTATTGATTTCAAGTTACAAAATAACCTATTAATATCCCATGCATGTCCTAGAAGCAAACATTCGAGGGCATGTGACATCTCCAACCCGCACTAGGCCCGCGTGGTGGATTACGGCCCACTCCCTCTCACCGAAAGGAGGCTTGTGTCCCAGCAGTGGAAACATTATAGGCTGATTATGATTATGCTGAGGATAAAGATTTTTATTGTTGATTGCAAGTTACAAAATAACCAAATAATATCATACCTATAATTTTTAATAATATGACATTTTCTAATTATAGTCGAAAACTTTTGACTCACAACTTGTATTACAGTATCGAAGGATATATTTGGGCAAAACCTGTCGAGATTTATTCAAATGGCACAAATAATAATTGAAAAATTAATATTATACCTAAACGTTGTCATGTTTATAATGATTGTGATATTATTTGTGCCCGGTAGATGGCAATAGGCTCACCCCCTATTACACGGGACTTAAACATAACTGGCGAAATGTGGGTGTTACTATAATAGGTTACACCTCTGCCTAACCCTTCGGGGAAACATGGCGTGATGTTATGTTATGATATTAGGAAGTAGATAATTCTATGTAATTTTCCTTATCGGTCATTTTATTTTTTGTAGTGTAGACATTGTGACTTATAACATCGCCTTGGATGATTCTGTAAAGGTGTTATAATTGTGGTTTAAATAAATAAATAAATTTCAAAAAAAACTTTTCAAGTCTTATGAACGCCTGGGTTAAATACGAACTTTCGCGTTTAAAATACCAAAAACACCTGAATTAAAAAGGACATGTCCCAACTAACTGTACCACAGAAAAAAAACACCGGCCAATAAATACTTCTAAACAGGGGATTTAAAGCCGCGCCAAAAGCTAGATGTAAATAAAAGTATAATCTGTAATTAACAACACCGAACGATGTAGATCCTCGCGGTTCGTGTTAATGGCGGCTATCTGAAATTTAATTTATGAAAGCCTTCTGTAATGCACACCGCGTGAATATCGGTATTCACTATATTATTATTTGTTTAATTAGTGATATTGGATAAAATAGTTCCGTTGTTGTTATTGAAATTGCTTTGTTATTTGTAACAGGATATTAATTTGATAGTTGGGAGTTTACTCGTTAAGAATTGATGTTCATATAAGGCCAAGGGTCAAGGGTAAGGTATGGAAATTTTATGACGAGTGAAACTCAAAAACGATACGTTTTTCTGCGCAACGCTGCTTGCGCACCTTTTACGTAAACTCCAGTCGTGCGTCGGAGCTGACACACACACACACTTTTTTTGTTTTTTGTGTGGCTTGTCAGGTATGGAAACAAAGTAAACCCCGACGCCATACGAGGTCTTTATCTTGACCGTAGACGTAAACTATAAATTATATGTATGTTATCTGAAGCTTTTTTTCTTTTTAATTTTTAACCGCCATCTTAAAAAAAGAGTAAATTCTCAATTCGTCTGTGTACACGAATATATTTTTCATAAATAGGTGCATTTATTTTGGTAGGTACTATTAACAATGATTTGATTTGAACTTTTCTAACGATGGTAACGGTTACCTGAAACTGAACCTATACATGTACTAGCTTTTGCCCGCGGCTTCGCCCGCGTGGATGTCGGAAAATATCCCATGGGAACGTACTACCGGGATTAAAATTACCCTGTGTTCCGTAACACTATTGGTTTACGCGGCGCACGCCAGAAAACTCCCAGTCGGCATGACTTTTTCCGACATCTTCAACAATCATCATATCTTGATATTTCAGCTAATTTATAAAAAAAAAACCTTAGTGAATTATAAACCTAAACCTTCTTTAAAAATCACTCCGTCCATTGGTGAAAACTGGATGAAAATCCGTTCGGTAGTTTTTAAGTTAATCGCGTTCAGACAGACAAACGCGGCGGGAGGACTTTGTTTAGTTAAAACTACGCCAGACTCGCTTTAATAACAAATAAAAAATTACTTTTGACCAAGTGGACCGATTTTAATAAAAAATTATTTATAAAAAAAAAAACAACCGACTTCCAAAAGAAGCACTACAAAGTGAAAAATAACTTTAATTTCGGAAGTCGGTGTCTTTGGTTTAGTATTTTCTTTGTTGCCACCGACTTCCGGAATTAAAGTTATTTTTCATTTTGTAGAGTTTTTTGGAAGTCAGTTTTTCTACCCAACCCAAATTCGTATACCACTACTTGCTAAATAAATAACAATGACAGGAAGTTATAATAATAACATCTTAAACATACACTAAATGGAAAAAAATACGTATTATTGAAGCTAACTCAAAACCCACTCATCAGAATTTGACCAAATTTATATGCGACCACCTCAGGTAATCTTTCAAATAAAAAAATTGCAAAAAGGCAAATTTAAGTGACGGTAAGTCGTGTTAGAAGTTTGGAAAGTCTTATCGGTTTGGACGCCGTCGCCAACAAATTATTAAATCAACCACACAGATCGTTGACGAAATCTCTCTTCTGACAATTAAAGCCACACATAACATACGACTCAAGTAGCGCAATGTTAAGCATATTACCATTAAAATCATTTATAGCTAGAGTGCATCTCATGAAAATTCCAATAAGCCCAAACACGGAAAAAAAATACATTGTTTTATTACGGAGTTCAGGTACCTACCTTCCGGCTTCATCATCAGATCGGTTCCATGGTACCATTTTCGTCAGAACCATTTATTTATATTTACTTCGTCATAGTCGCTTATCTATCTTAATCGAGATATCTTATCGCCACCCGTGAAATACTTATCATTGAGGAGTTCCCGTGGCCATCTGTGGTCGTCTTCATCAGTTCCACTTCACCAAATGATACTTTCTGAATGCAAATCCCTGATTTGTTGATGAAAATATCAAAATCGCTACGTATATGCCTATAATATTTGAGGAGTTCTCTCAATTTCTCATGAATCCTATCATCCAAACTGGATTTTGATAAAAATTAGACCAATATGGAAGTATGTCCTTTCAAATAAAAAAGAATTTTTTAAATCGGTTTATAAATGACGGTGTACTGTGGTAACAAACATTAAAAAAAACTTACAACTGAATTGAGAACCTCCTCCTTTTTTTGAAGTCAGTTAAAAATAAAGATCCCATAAGTTACCTCAAGAAGTCAAAATACGAACTATGACTACATTTCCAATCCCTTAGATCTCTTAAAAATAGTACACAAAATTTTTAAAGAGCAAATCTACCTGCCCATTTGTTTTGACTTTAATCATTTACATTGTATTTTTAGATTTAGTTAAGAATAGTTTAAGTTACGATGCGGCTGACATGCCACTGTAGATAAAAGCCTCTTATAAAATTTAATTTTTTTTTTTTTAAATTGTGATTTTTAAAATGAACTCCTATTTTACCCCCTTAGGGGATGATTTTTCAAAAACGCTGAACCATATAATTCTTTATTTCCTACTAAAAGCATAAATTTGAATTTTCATATCCCTAAGTTAAGAAATGCTGGATTTCCCATAGAAACTTTCATCCCCTATATCACCCCTTGTAGGATTATTTTTGATACAAAAAGTAGGCTATATCCTTCCTCAGGATGCCATCTTGATTGGCTCCTTGCCAAATTTTATCGAAATCTGTTCAGTGGTTTAGGCGTGAGAAGGTAACAAACAGACAGACAGACAGAGTTACTTTCGAATTTATAATAATAATAATATGGATGGATATAAATACTTGTCCCAACTGATTCATCAACGCAGAGCATATGGTGCCTCCTCATCATTTGAAAATGTCTAAGGGGCCTCTGCGAGTTGGCTTCGGCCCCTCGTACGCCTTCCAAAAGTCCGGGACCCCAGGGGCCCGAGATATGAAAACATATAAAAAAATAATATGGATGGATATAAATACTTGTCCCAACTGATTCATCAACGCAGAGCATAAACCGCTGGGGCTGCAAACTTGGCAGTTGATGCCTTTTATGTTGTAAGCATCCACTTAAGAAGGATTTTTGGAAATTCGACCTATAAGAGGGTGAAAAGGAGGGACATAGTTTGTATGAAAAATCTTATTTCTTGAGATAATAAACTTGAAGCTTAGCACAAATACTTAGTAATTATTTTGGTAACAATTTTTTTCTAAATTCCAACGGTATAGGAATTAAGGAGGATTTATATTTTCGCTTTAAAGTTGCCTTCAAATTTGGCATGCAAGTAGGTAATTTTCCGTTCCGTTACTATTGTTAGTATATTCCGTTACTATTGTTAGTTTTTAGGACTTTTTGGACGAAGTTCTTTTACGCGGCTTGCGGTAGGAGTAAACTGGCAGAAATCGTCACAAACGAAAAAGCGTTCATACTTGTATGATGATGATGGTGGCTGCGAATATTTTCAAATTTTTCGTCACGGGTGTCGTTTTCATGGTTTACATGGTTTAAAACTATAACTATTGTTACGTACGTTTTCATGGTTTAAAACTATAACTATTGTTTTTAGCCAATAGTGAGGTCAAAATGAAAATTCAAAATGGCGGCTGTAAATTTTTTTAAATTATTCGTAATGGGTGTCGTTTTCATAGTTTTTGAGGGTGTTAAAGCCAATAGTGAGGTCAAAATGAAAATCCAAGATGGCGGCTGCGAATATTTTCAAATGTTGCGTCATGAGTGTCGTTTTCATAGTTTTCGAGGATGCTAAAGCCGATAGTCAGGTCAAATTGAAAATTCAAAATGGCGGCTGTTAAAATATTCAAATTATTCGTCATGGGTGTCGTTCTCATAGTTTTCGAGGGTGCTAAAGCCGATAGTGACGTCAAAATGTAAATCAAAGATGGTGGCTGCGAATATTTTAAAATTTTTCGTCATGAGTGTCGTTATCATAGTTTTCGAGGGTGCTAAAGCCGAAAGTGAGGTCAAAATATAAATCCAAGACGGCGGCAGCTATAATTTTATTTTTGTTTTAAGTTTTATGTGAGAAGAAACTTTGTTCCTGGCAACCCCCGATAGCACGCGTTTTTATCGTCCAGCAATCATATTATCAATCTGAGCGCCGCTCCTCGGATAAGCAGCGCGAGAAGATATTGTTTACCTGGATTAACACATAGGGTACTTTTAATCCTGGTAGTACGTTCCCGTGGGATATTTTCCGACATCCACGCAGGCGAAGCCGCGGGAAAAAGCTAGTAATACAATAATAATAATAATAAAAAAGTCGAGAGGTGTCGTGGGACACCTGGTTGGAACGAAGTTCCTTTCGCTGTAGAGCCATCTAGTATGGTCTCAAGTTTCAAGTGTAAAAACTTTTTGTTCTTGTTTTTTAATACCCTGTATAACCAAAACTTTTGACACTTGAAACTGACGGTATTAAGCCTGCAATACACTACTCGCAAAGTTGATCAAAGTTAAGCGAATACGAGAGTGTAGAAAGGCACTTCGCTTCGCTTCGTGCAACCTCGACACGCCTCGGGCGACTTCCGATCGTTGTCGGGTTTTGCGCCCGAGTCAAAGGATTGGAAGCGTCCTGTAGTTCTAACACGAAGCGTCTCACTACACTACTGGGCTCACTTCAGTTCGCATCGAGACGCGAAATTCGTACGTAGTTATAATACGCGAGAGTGCACATTGCAACGGCAGCTGCCACTTGAACGTTATCCATGGTGCACAGAGTGCGGGCGTCGGGCGACTGAGCTCTTCGCGAGGATGCACGAGTGTATAGTCACGTACTTCAGACTTCGGTCAACTTCGGCCTGTACTTCGCCGAAGCAACTTCGCAAGTAGTGTACTCTGGGCATAACGCTTTTTCGTTACGTCACATTTTCTGCCAGTTTACTCCTACCACAAGCCGCGTTATAGAACTTCGATCCAAAACCATAAACGAATGTAAATGACAAGCATCTAATCTCTTAATAATAAAACTTTTTTCTTTAAAATTTTCAACTTCATTTTGACCGCAGGCACCAAATTATCACTGAAGTGCAAATCATCGCGTAGTGCAAATTGCGCATCTACACCGCGGTTATCCGTCCCATCGTGACTTATGCTTGCGTCGTATTTACACACGCTAAGCCGCGCCATCTCCATAGAATGCAGACCCTTCAGAACCGTTTCCTAAGAAAGGCCACGGGAGCTCCCTTTTACATTCGCAATGAGACTCTTCATCTAGATCTCAAAATGCCCACCATCCAATAGTTCATGAAACGTCTCTCAAAGGGTTTCTTTTACTCTGTTATAAAACACCGCAATCCCAACCGTCCGATACACTACCTCTCTAATAAGTAAGATTCGCCGACCATGACATACCCTCACCGTCCCGGATGACGCTTTTACCCTCCTCCAGGAGTGTAATCTCACTAGCACAGTAAACACAAAAACAGACTACCGTCCTTCCGTGCTCATCGCCGAGGCCCGCCGCGGCGTCGAGCATACATCGGCCCCGACCCTTGCTCGAGCCAGCCCGTGCCGCTGAGCCTGAAGCTTTAAATTCGTCCCTTAATAATAATAATCCGATCCAGCCTGACCTTTGCTGTCCTCCCCTGAGCGACACCCTAATCCGATGCCCGTACCACACAGGGGGTGCCCTTAGCGAGGAGTCGCTTAGTTTATAAGTTTTATGCCCTGGCTGGAGGCCTTAATTTATTAAGGTACCCACAGGCAGGACCGGTTGAGCAGCCAACTACCTCCTAGGTTTATGTGCGAGAGACCATTTAGAAAAGAAAAAATTAACTAAACTAAACTTAACTTTATGTAATATAACTAAAATTGCACCTTTTGAATTTAAATATTTCTTAGTAGTACGTTCGCATGTTATACTATACTTATACTTATCCTAGTTATACAGTGAAACCAATTATTAACAATACGATACTGTAATATATATGTACATACTATAGGTATGTTTGTATCCCTGTTGGTTGCTTAATACAAAAAATAAAATACCTAAGTTTCTACAACTGTCTAAGGCAATTATGTAAGTTTCACAAGGCTCCATGACTTTTAAAGACAAGGCACATTAATCTTTCAGATCAACACTGGAAAAGTTGACTCAAGCAAAATTTCCCTTTAGTTAGGAACTCTGTATCCGCGTAACTTACAGCTTGTCGAATTTTAAAACATCTTCATGAATTTAGCAAACGTTTCTGAAACTTTGACGTTAGTTATGTGAAACTTAAATTACGTACTGAATAGAATAGAGTATTGCTTATTGTTGCTGCACAATCGTGGTTAACAATTAAAGTTGGTCAAAATGAAGAAAGTATCTCTATCTCTATGTAGGGTGTACAATAATAAGAAAATAAATAAAAAGGACGTTCTAACATGGATACATAAACAGGGGAAGATTATAACAATACTGGGTACGTCTTTCATTGACTTGAATGTGCCCTGGCGGTTGAGATTATGTCATGCTCACTCTAATGTCTTGCTAATGATGGCGCGTGTGTTGGATCATTTAGCTCCCTTCAAAATGGTTGAGCTGCATAGTGCTAATCCATGCCTCAGGTTCGTGAACGGGTGCTGTCAGTAGGGACTGGTCATCTCTTAGCTGCCACGGCTTATTTTAATTTCATTTCATTTCATTTTTTAATTGTTTTTGTTTTCATCTTTTTAATATGGCTTCTTTTAATGTTCTGCATCGTTCTCAGATGTATAATTTCAACATTAATGATGTAACCAATATTTTTTAACAATATTTTGATTTAAAAGATTGACCGTGGAGATTCTAGCTCGCTCTTATCCATAGGAACCTACTACGCTTTGGAATGGGCTTCATCTTTCTGACTGACCGGCCCCTTGACAATTCAAAGTGCCTATAATTGGTTTATTTGAAATAACTTTGAGTTTGAGTTTATATTCTCTAAAAAATAAGACAAAGTATGCATATTCTATCGAAAAGTAACAACAAAAATCAATCAGCTTTATTTTTTGTTTTGGAATTGCAATGTAATTTTTATTGTTAATTTTTTTGCGATAAAATCGCCCACTGTGGCTACCTACATATGTAAAATTTCTACATTTATATATGTAATTTTATGGTGTACATATAAAGAGTATCTATTTAATAGAAGGATCAGTATATTTTCTTCACACACACTAAAACATTTATTATTTTTCCTAAATAATGTTCCAAACATGGATCAAAATTAATTCATGAGAACCGAACGATGGGGATCTGTTTATACAGCAATCTTTGCTTAAGGGGAATAATTAGGATTTTGATGTTATTGCAATATAACTTCTCTATAAGCGATAAGCTTACTCAGAAGATGTTCTTTTGGGATTGTGAGTTCTATAATGAATTTATAGATTAGTTGGAGAACCCACATAATATTATGATAGTACTAACAATCTCGAGCTACGCTCTCCTGGAAGAGCGGTGGCCGCCATGTTAGCGTCTGCAATTTACCGGCGAATGACGTAACTGAGTCGTTATTTATGAAAGTAAGTTGGTGTGTTTTCCTAGAGAACGTTTTTGACACCGTAAAGTCAAACCCAGCTGCCCAAAGATTTAAATCGCTAGATTTACCCTCGCCATACTTAGATGGATAGATAGAATACTCTTTATTATGCACACCATAAATATTACAGATATAAAGTAGAAATTTTACAAGGGGTGACACAATGGGCGGCCTTATCGCTAAGAGCGATCTTTTAAAGACAACCTTTGGATGGGTCAAGGTAGATAGGAGAGATTACTATCTCTCTTATCTACCTTGATCCATCCAAAAGTTACCCACACCACACCACAGACTACCTGCAGTACTCTGCAGGTAGTCTGTGGTGAACCATTTACAAATATACAATAAATAGATACATACATGAAACATTTACTTTTCTATATAAATATATACACAACATCACGCCTTGTTTCCCTGAAGGATTAGGTAGAGGTGTACTTAAAGTACACCCACAAAACAAATATATATATATCATAATAATCATAAAACACATGCAAAGAACATAAAAAGTGACGTTTAAGGAAAGAGATAGTGTTCTATGCACGCGAAAAAGTGCCCATACTGAGCAGAGTGAGCTCACACGTTATTAAATAGCGTTGCCATGTCAATCAAGTCACTGCGACATTGTGTGTCAGAGGTTTCCAAACAAAACAGAAACGACTATCTTTTGACGCGATAGGGCGAATCTAACGATTTAAATCTTTGCCACTGTCACTGTCACAAGCTACTAGGAAACCGTGTAGCTTTATATATAAAACAACTAGATATGCCCCGCGACTTTGGTCGCGTGGAAGTTGTAAGATACACAATATACTAAAATAACAGCCAGACAGACAGAGAGTCAGACAGACAGAAATTAAAAAAAAAATTGTTATAAGTACCGTATATACTGTCATAATTATGTGTTTAGTAAAAAGCTGTTATTTTGACATTACAAACAGAAACTTCAATTTTATTTATTTGTATAGATTACGTTACGTTTACTACTGAAAACGAAGAGACCAAACCACTGAAAATAGAAACAGGATACTAGGGAGATTAGGTATCATCTTCCTGCCCTTAGCTCTATGTACCTACTTGGAGTCAGTGCACCATGGCTTCTTCTTCCATACATCTATCTCTCTATATCCGACGTCATCATTCACGCCCCTTTCGAACGATATACCTAATCTGCCACACAATCCATCCTTCGTTTCTGTGGTCTTCCCTTACTCTTATAGCCACCCACATTCATACCGCCTCAAAACTTTCCTCTCGATATGTCCCTCATTCTTCCACATCACATGCCTTACCATGACAACAGATTCACAGAGAACTTCTCGGCTACAGCAGGTACTTTCAAACTTCCTTAAACATAAATATGAAACTTGGAACTTAAAACAACGGATAGCTGTGTACAGTACTTTAAAAAGTACAAAATATTAACATTACCTTGTCTGTACACACTGAGTAGCTGTGTTTGTGAAGACAAACCCAAGTCGTTTTAGACGTCTAGGCGACGAAGTTCCCCGCAATAGAAGTGATAACAGCGTGCTATGTGTATAGTCAGCCAAGACAGCACTTATGGGCAAGAGTGTCTACTGCATGGCTCCTGTATGTAATCTTTAACAAAATACCGAAGAGTTGGAAAGAGCTGCCACTTTCTTTATTTAAAAAAAAAGACTTCGAAGCTTTTTAGTGGTGACATGTTATTATAATTTAAGTGAGTTCCTTAACGAAAAAGATTTTGTAATTTAGTATGTATTTTGTTTTAATGCTACATGGTAAAATATGGCTGATCTTGTAATCATATTTGTTATCCTTTATACTTATATTTGCAAAATAAAATTATCTTATCTTATCTTGGAAGATAACAATATTTGTTCCTAAAAGCGAGTAGACATCTTTAAAATTCAACCACTTTATTGTGTATGCTGTGGTCTTCTGTAAGTGAACACCTACTTACGAGTAATACCTGATATTGCCCATTATTGATGTATCATGTATTGTGTATTTAAACGTAACATAAAATGGTATTCCCTCAAAGATTAGGCAGAGGTGTACCTACACACAGTACACCCACATTTCGCCAATTATGTTTTAGTCCTATATAATGGGCGCGACCCTATTGCCATCAACCGAGCACAAATCCGGGCTTCTACTGAGAAATAAATATTACCGTGTATTCCTATTCCTTATTTCCTTTTATATTTTCTTATTCCTTTCTTTCTTTTGTTGGAAATCCTAAATAATTGAATAAATAAACCCCTGAGTAGGTTTAGCATGCAGCGGTAGTTGAAGCTAATTATGCGAATAATTGCGGTCAATAGTCTGTGATAAATATTCCAATTATGATGAATTTATTTATACTATTTTTACATTGAAATCTGATTAATTCCTTGTGAAATCGTGCTTATCCATCATATTGGTAAAATAATTTGCATTCGCAGAACAAAAGAATTTGAAATAAGCGTGAAACTGAAACATTATTTCATTAGGTAGCATTGAATGTAAATTTGGTTCAATAGTCTCAGTGATGTTTTCATCATAAAATATTATGGAACTAGCGCCCCTGCTTTGTACGTTTTTTTACGATTTGACAAAACTTCAAGATTTCTTTATTTTAAGTAAGTTTAATATTAATGTATTAGACACATAAACTTTCCGAAATAAATTCTTTAAATGATAGTGAAAACTGCATCAGAATCCGTTGCGAAGTTTAGAAGAACAACGCGCTCACATAGACAGACACCAAAAGCGACTTTAATTTGTAATATGTATGGATGTACCAAACAATTCTGTGTAACCTAAAAATGTTAAATCACTATTTTGGTGTTTCGTTGGAAATTAATAATGACACCTATTCAATGATATCTATTGGTTTTCATTTGTAACGCACAATCAATGTTTGCATTTTCCAAACATTGATGTCATATTTTTGACAAATTGTAATCGGATAACCCGAAAGCAGCAGGTTCCATCATTAATCTGAGAGTCTTGTTCTGAAAGCCCTTTTGTTTCTTTCAAATCCACTTCGTTGTTACATTTCGTTGGCTTATTTCGGACACTTCTTAAACACAATTTTATTTAAGAACCTTTTATTTTGTTATGGCACTTAACATTTTACTTCAGACAAAAATAATCTCCATTTGAGTGTAGACCAATTTCTTTCACGTTTTCCTTTAGACAGATAAAACATTTTTTATTGTACACCATAACAAATTACAAATGAGAACTTTATTTCTGTACCTATAATATGAGATTTCAGGGTGCATAAAGATCAAAATAGTAGCCACGAATTTCGACAACTACTTCGGTGCACCCTGAGGAGTCAGGCCAACTACTACTTTGCTATAATCAGCCTATAATGTTCTCACTGCTGGGACACAGGCTTCCTCTCTGCGAGAAGGAGCGGGCCGTAATCCACCACGCGGGCCCATTGACGGTTGGTGGATGTCACATGTCTTTGGATTTTTTTGGTATGCCGTGTTGGATTTCTAGGAGATGCCGATTTTCTCACAATGTTTTCCTTCACCGTTGAGAGCAGTAGTGATGAAATTAAATGCACAAAGTAAAGTGCCTGCCACTCGTAATTCGGGGGCGATACCACGGGGGCACCACGGCTCGCCACCTTTTAGATTATATAATAATATATTTTTACCCCAGCATGAACTATACTTGCATAGTTCGTGCCGTTACGAGAGAAGGAGACTTCTTCACATTATGGTCTGTTCCCAAAAGAATCTAAAGAAGGTTTCTTTCTACTTCATATCACACCACTTTTTCTGACAATTAGGCCCTTTGTACACGGCAGGGTTTCTTTACGGTACGGCGTATAAACCGCGCCGTAGAAAAAAGTGTCCGTCAACAAGCTCCCATAGTGATCCATACAACACTGACGACCGTGCCTACACACGGCGAATAAACCGCAATTTTTAAGAAAAAAAAAACGTGAATGTACAAAGGGCCTTATTGTTTGAATAACATTACTAAATTATAATTAAAAAATCATCGACGACCATTGAGGTTACAAAACTTAAGTACCTCAATAAATTTTCAAATTAAAAACATCTTTAGTGATTTAAAAAAAAAATATTTTGCGAATAAAAAAATTAAAGCGCTCAATTTGTGAGTGGCACTACAAATTGGCATCTACAGGTACGTTTTCTGATCCATTTATTTACAGTATCTTACGTATTATTAATTATTTATTTATTTATACATAAATAAATCTTGAGTGCTTTTCTCTTAGCCAAAACTTTTTCCGTACGACTATACCGTGCAGTATTATAGTAGACCTGTGTTATGCGCCGCTTCTAGCTGAATACGATCTAAATGCTGCAAGTTATTGTTACCCTAAACCAGCATGCCAAATGATCCCACAACGGCGATGGAACGTGCGTACCTGTTAGCCACTAACAATCAGTCGTAAACCGTACGTACGACGTTGTAGGTACGTTGCAAATCGGCCGCCATTGCGGTGGACGTAAAGCGTTTAGTTTAGTGGTCATGTACCTACAATTATTATAAAATACAGTGTTACCTATACGATTATTACTTTAAAGAAGACTAGCTTTTGCCCGCTGCTTCGCCGGTGTGGATGCCGGAAAATATCCCACGGGAACCGACGTACAACCGAGATTAAAAGTACCCTAGATGTGTTAATCCAGGTAGACAATGTCTTCTCACACTGCTTATATATAAGGTCAAATTTTAGTCTGCGCAAATATTTTAAGGAGTTTATCTACTCATAAAACTAAATAACTTTTCCCAATATACATGGGTCGATATGTGAAAAAAAATTCTAAAGCGATACTAAACCAGTCAGCTGAGCGTTCAATTTATATGGACAGTCCAAAAAAAATCGTATTACGTACGACCCATGTTTATTGGGAAAAGTTGTTCAGTTTTATGACTAGATAAACCCTTTAAAATATTTTCGCTTACTAAAATTTGACCTTATATAGTATCCGAGGAGCGGCGCACGGGTTGATATAATATGATTGCTGAAGGATAAAAATCCTAAAACCCAACAATAGGAACGGAAATGTATAAAGAAACGGAACATTACTTGCTTACATGCCTATGAAGGCAACTTTAAAGCGAAAATATAAATCCCCTCTATTCCCTATCCCGTGGGAATTTCGAAAAAAATTGTTACTGCCTAATTAATTACAGGTATGTACGGAACTTAGTAAAGTTCTCTGAGTTACTAAAATGTCTTTGTGAGCGATGATGAGTTAGTAAGAATTTTTAACCTCCTAGGGGATGATTTTCCAAGAACGCCAAAACATGTCGTTCGTAATTTGTAAACAAAAGGCTTAATACCAATTTTTCCTTACAAACTTTCATCCCATATTTTACGGGACGACTTTCCTAAAACGCTGAAACACGTCGTTTTTAATTTTTAACCAGAATGCTAAATACCAATTTTCCTTGTTTTTAACTACAAAAAACTACTATTTTCCATACAAACTTCCATCCCCTATTTTACTCCCTTTGGGTTTAAATTTCGAAAAATCATTCTTTATTCCTTGTCTACATTGTAAAGGGAACCGCTGTAGAAAATTTCAGCTTTCTAGGTCTAAGGGTTTGGGCTGAGCGTTGATGAGTTAGTCAGGACTTTTCTTTTTCTATACAAATAAATAAAAAACTGTCTGTTTGTAATGTCAAAATAACAACTTTTTACTAAATGCGCAAAAAAGTATATACGGTACATAAAACAAAAAAGCTATTTTTTAAGTGTATGTCTGTCTGTCTGTTTGTTCCGGCAATCTCCGAAACGGCGGGACCGATTTTGACGAGACTTACACTGGCAGATAGCTGATATTTTACGGAGTAACTAAAGCTACTTTTATTTTTTTTAAAAAAACTTTATTTTAGAAAAATAATTAGAGTTCCGCGCAAAAAAATTAAAACCCAAGAAATTGTGAACAAAAAGACGGATTTGAAAAATTCTTTTTACATTTGGCAACCCAATTCTCGAGGATAGATAAAGGCTATTTTACATCACGCTACAACCCTTAGGAGCCGAGCAAAAAATACTCAGAAAGAACTCTAAGCGAAACGAAGTAATAGCGCGGGCGGAAGGGAGTTTTATTAATATGTGGCTGTTATTTTATTATATTGTGTATCTTACGACTTCTACACGAACGAAGGTGCGGGGCACAGCTAGTATTTATATATAGATAGAAGGTAAGATTAACTACATTGTTTGAAAATAATACAACATGCTTTCGCCATAAATCACAAAGCGGCGGTTACAACTGTTTCTCTCTCATAAAGTTGCGAATCATTGTTCTTTTGTTGCGAATAGCGGTTTATTCTGGTCTTGTTCATTCTTTTTTGTCAGATTGAAGGTGTCAGGTCACTCAGGATAAAATGTAAGATGATATAAGATGATTTGTCTCAAGTACGTACGTAGACTTTGCCAAAGTTAGGTTAAATAATCTCTTGGAAAACCTCATAAAAAACCAAACATAGCCAAGTTTCAAAAATAATGAAAATGTAGGTAGCTAATGGAACGTTTTTCATCAAAGGCAACATTCAACACCTCTAAACCTTTTATAAAAACGATTAAAATATCGCTGCTTTATAACATTAATCTGTGTAATTAACAAACTGATTACCATCCCTACGTCCATAACATACATAATTAATAATGAAACCTTTTCATATAGTATTGCCTACCCTGAATTTTTAAACAGGAATTAAGACTTCGCATTCGTGGCGTCAATCCCGTTTTACCATCGATAAAAAAAGAAATCTCGGTTCGAGTAAGTATGGGTAGCAATAATTTCATTCCCTGCTTGGCTGTAAAGAAAAATAACTAAGTGAAAGTTTATAAAGTTACTGGTAAATACAATGTCATTCATCTCAGTTGTTAAAGTCACTGTGTGTTTAATATAATATGCTAGGTACATAACACGTACCTACATAACTGCGCAACTCGAGCGAAAATACGAAAACTTTCGTAGGGCGCCTTCCTAAGAGCCTGAAGCTTTTAACTTATATCGATCTACGTCACTCCACGGCTCAAGTGTTTGTTAACAAAGTACGTTTTCGTACAAAAATTAAGCGCCTTAAATTACTTTTGCAGTGTATTTTAATTTTAATTATCTACTTAGCTTTTATGGAATCTTTGTAGCCCGCTCACGGCTCCACATAAAGCAAACAAACACTTCATTTTGCTCAGGATTTTTGGAGTTAATTTGAATAGGATAGTACGATTTAGTGTTACAGAGCTGTATTTAGCTACCCCGTTCTATATGTACACATGCTATCAAGGAACAAGATACGTAAGTAGAAACAATTTACGTAAAGTGTTGGTAGCTCGGATGAAGACATTAATTAAGCAGCGAGGCCACGAGGGAATTTTGTGGCGCTCACATGCAGAATGCATTCATGGCAACGCAGGTGGTCCCTGGCGGTGGGTAGTTACAGCTAACTACCCTTCAACCGTGTGGAAATCTTAACAGAACCACTTGGCGAGACGTCTCGCTTTCACGGCTCCTACAAAACGGGCTATTTGCACACAAACACCGGCCACACATAACTCGGTAGAGGCACATAAATCCACCTACTTTGGACTTGGTCAACGAGACTTCTTGTTGCCAACTACACGCATACTCGTTATTACTCGGTCTCACTTAGTAATTTATTTCTTGACCGTCATCCTCTCCACTTCTCGAAGGGTTAGGTAAATGTGTATTGTCGTACCCTCCCAATTAATTAAGTACTTCACTTACCAAAGTAGCCATTTTGTCCCTTGTAAAAAACTGCCATCCTCTATTTATTTGTAGACTTTGGTACTTCCCAACTTTAATAAATTACAATAATATCGCATATTCCCGTACAACTCTAAGCACTTACTCATCCACAGGATCTGAGAGTATTTTAATTTCCCGAAAAGTTTTTCTTCTGCAAATTAATGAAAAAATATCTCCGGGCTGGTCGACTGTCTGCGTTCATTCTTGGAAATATTTTCCTTATACAAAAAAGTTTTAATATTAAATAGATCTGTTTTATTTTCTGTCGCTACGCCATTTCTGTTGCGGCTGAGTGTTTTCAAATGAGAGTCATGTAGTTACACTACGTTGGAACTATGATCATTAATATTCATTCAGAGAACGGCTTGTTTCAGACGTCTAGCTAGCATTGTTCGTGGAGTATAAATGAAATTAGATAATGACCGCGAGTGCCGTTACAAACGATCCCTTCTACACCGGGTGTCACGGACTTTGACTAAAATATGACCCCGCGGGGCGCACTGCCCGGATAAATAATACGGTATTAAGAACTCTGAAAATATCAGACGACATTAGCAAATTCCCTCGGCAGTTTCAAATGTGGTTTATTTTCATCTGAGTAATAGAGGTAGGTATGGTTTATGCAATTTTAATAAGTTTGGGGTTCCATTGTTAATCGAAGTGGTATAAAAGGCGTTGGCTACTACAACTGTTCTTTACTCTTCTGTAATTATTTTACTGTGCCTACGTGCCTATAAATGGTCTTAATTATAAAAAAAAAAAATTATTAGAGCGCGACAATTTATTCAATAAAAGAATTAAATGACTTGAATTACTGCCCCATAACAAGCTCCTCAAAAGGACAAATACATCCACTAACTACAGGTGAACTTAATTGTATTCCAAGTCCCGCATCCAACAAATAAATCACAGCGGCTCCAGATAAAAGGATGAGGACGACATTATGAAAGTTTACATCAGATTAAAGACGACAGAACTGTGAAATGACATCACGCTTTGTTTCAACTCTATTCACCCGGGACGAGGTAAACTACGACTACTTTTAAACCACTGAAATGTTAGCTGACAGTTGAAAATAACTTCACAGAGACACGAGGAACCCTCGCCAAGGAAAGATTTTTAAAGCTTCTAACTAAAATAACAGACTGTGTCAACAATAAATTCAAATTATAACTTGACTCATCAATATGCATGAGCTGCCTTTTTTAACTCGTTAGATATTCCTTGCCACGAAAGTCAAAATAGAAAAGAAAATCTTAATTATAACCATACTGGAATCTGTCAAGTGCTTCCAATGCTTAGATATCGAGAATCGAGATGCTATAAAAGTGTTGTTGGATTAATTTCTAACATCGGTTCTACAAAAATCTCCTCTCTCTGTAGATGCATATTCTCAAACAACTCCGAGTATTTTGCGGACCAAAGGCCAATGGTAAAATACTCAGAAACGTGCATTAAAATAGGATGCCAGGAACTAGCAGGTGGTTGACGCTTATTCGCTTGTAGTACACCCTACGCTGCTACATACGTTATATACAGGTGCAAATATTCCAATATACAAACAGTAGATACATACATTTTTAATTTTTCAAAGGGATTTTTTACATCGCTGCATGTAAGGCCCACTTGCATGTCTAGTCGGGTTAAATGAATAAATGTAGAGTTTGTAAACTCCGAGTTAAGTAATTAACATTATAACTCTTCTTACGCGTTGCGCCATTAAAAACTAACACCGCGTTAGATAACCTGACCATAGTGATTTTGAGTAGGGAACATTGCAGTTCAATCGACGAAACATAAAATAGGATTACAGTGTCTATGGCCTGATATATAATCCGACCAAAGATGAATTAACGAACAATGAACGGAATCTTATACCCATCTCTTTTACACTACATTACGATACATAATACTTTCTTGTCTTTAAATTTTATAACATGACATTTCATTTTAATCGATTGTGTGTGGTTTCCATGGAGACTTAGCTTATTGATTAACAAAAACGTCAGATATGAAAAAATATGTTGTTTTTTTTATAATTTGTATTTATTCTTATGAGTACATGACTATTTTGCCTGCTTATAATATAGTACCAAATTTTCACTGACAAGTAAACCGAACAATATAAAATACAAAATAAGTGATCAGCGGGACCCCATAACGTCAGTTTATTTTGACATTACTTACACTTACCCAGAGTTTAGCGACGTAACTCTCCCACATCAGTGGGTTTAATATTTAAAAGTTTAACTCTAGGTTACCTCTAACTCTTGGTGGCGCAAGATAAATTATTTGATTATCCCTGAGTTAGATGTTAACTCCGAGTTATACAGGATAACCCATGAACACGCAAGTGGGCCTAATGCGGCTGACTGAAATACAGATGACTGGATACATAGTCGCTACGACAGAACGTAACAATTAATACGATTTCAACAGAATATTATTAGAGGTATATTAGAGGTAGCTAATCTATTCTGTTGAAATCGTGTCAACTTGTGTCAAAAAAAAACCCATGTCATAGGTATATGACACGGGTTTTATTAACAATTAAAGGTTTTCGTGATAACAGTGTTTCCACATTAGGTACAGGTAAAGTAATGAGACACTCGGTTTACGTTTTATATTTTTTTTATTATTATTACAATACAAAAGCTTAGTCAGTGATGTAATCACCATTAGCATCTAAGACTTCTTGCCAACGATCCGGCAAAGTTTGAATGCCTTTCACCCAGAACTCTGTTGGCTGTGCCTCGAAAAAGTTGTTCATCTCCGGCTCTACATACGAGAAATCATTAAATTGTTTACACCACAAATATTGCTTCAGGGCTCTAAACAAATGATAGTCTGATGGGGCGAGATCTGGGGAATAAGGTGGGTGGGGTACCGTCTCCCAGCCCAAGTTCTCCAACTGTTGGCGAACGGCAGATGCGACGTGAGGTCGAGCGTTATCGTGTAGTAAAACTACATTGACTTGTCTTCGTCTTTTTTTCTTGATAGCAGCAGATAGTTTGGTGAGCGGGGTTGAATATTTGTCACCGTTTATAGTTTCATTGTGTAATAGTTCATAAAACAGCATGCTTTGCGCGTCCCAGAAACAGCAAAGCAGAACTTTTAAGCGGTTCTTTTGACTCAACTTCGGTTGAGTTGGTGGCGTTTCTTCTCGAAAGAGCCAAAAAGCACGACGTGTATTCGTTCTCGTAATGAATCCATGATTCATCTCCAGTAACCAGACCAGACAAAAACTCTTTACGTCGGGGTCGCAGCAAGTGATTGACAGATAGCGACACGGACTGCACGACTGGCGTCTGTAAGGATGTGCGGTACCCACCGAGCCAAAACTTTTCGATACCCAAGCTCATGCAGATGGTATTCCACGGCGTGGTGACTGCAGTTAAGTGCTTCCGCGGATTCACGAGTGGTAGCATCCGGATTCGACTGCAGTTCGCGACGTAAATCGTCATCATTCACTGCGAGTGGTCGTCCTGAGCGTGGCTGACTTTCAAGGCTCCTGTCTCCTGATTTAAAATGGTCAAACCATCGGGACACCGTCACATGGCATGTACTTCCAGCGCCCAATGCAGTGTTGATATTGTCAGCAACAGCCCGCGCACTGTTGCCTAGCAAGTACTCGTATAAGCATAGTGTTTGAACTTGTCACTCGTCGCTTGTCGTCTATTTATCTTCAAACTGACTAAACCGATCGCGAAGGCAGCTTTATGTACTCCCACATCACAAGTACCTAGAATGTTCTACAACATTTTAGAATATTATCGAAAACAATTAACTTGAAAAAAGAAATGTTCAGAGTTATGTAGTGTCTCGTTACTTTTGTGTCAACCTGATACTTTGCCTTACAAATTGTTCTAGTGCTCAGACTTTGCGAAAGATACAATCATAATAATAGTACAAAATAATAACACAAGCTGATATTGTCCCACTGCAGGGCACGGGACCCTTCTCATACAGTGAAGACATGAGCATTGATAACCACGCTTGCTCAATGCGGATTGGCGATTTCAGACTTGATGATGATGATAATGATGCGATCCGACCGATTTCGGCCAAGGCGATTGTTTCAACTCCGCAGTAGTTGTTGTTCGTGGGCTCGCATGTGGCTGATGTAACCAATATTTTTTTGTGAAAATCCTCGCATATTGCGGGCACGTGAGCACACCATTAATTGCCGTAGGTGGTCGGGCTTTCAAGCCCGACTTGATGCCAAGCGTGACCACTTGGTCACGCTTGGCATCAAGCTCAAGGCGCCGCTATACTTCAAAATCATGAACTTTGGTTTTAAACAAAATCCATGATTTAGACTTATCTATAGCTAACAATAATAACATAATAATATCAAGGACTAAGGAGTTTCATTCAGGATCACTTCCGCCTAAGGATTGTTAAAGAGTGGTTTTTATATCTATGGCAGCAATTAGCACCTGAGCCTATTCGTAAGCTTGGCGCTTTCACCGACTTTTTGTTATAGCCTTTTGAAGTTTTCACAAAGAGCTAATTTACATTTGATTTTTGAAGGATAAACTGAACACTTCTGTCGCTCCTGTAGTATTGCGATACAATTGTGTAAAAAAAGGTTTAGTTAATAAAACTTTAGTTAAAAAGCTTATTTTTAGTATCAAAAAAGCAAAGTGATATTGCGTTTTTCTATCTGGAATTTCTCAGTAGCAGCCCGGAGTCTGGATTTGTGCCCGATTGATGGCAATAGGCTTACATGGGACTTAAACATAACTGGCGAAATGTGGGTGTACTTTAAGTACACCTCTGCCCAACCCTTCGGAGAAACAAGGCGTGATGTTTATGTTATGTTTTTAGTATACCTATATGAAAGCTCGCTTGAATCAATAATTAGATACAACAAAGATGGTTACGTAACAGTACATTTTAAGTAACAAGAATGTAAATAACTTAGAAGCTAATGCGAGCTGACATATGAAAATGGAATATCACGGGATGGAATGAATCAAAACGTCCAACGGAACAGTGCCAAAAAACTTGAACACTGCAGAAACATACCCAACAAACATTAATATCAAAACTCTTAGAAAAACTCATCATGATAAAAGCCGCGATAACATTTTTTTAATTACTACGCCAGAAACTTGGATTTGTGATGTCTCGTGTCTAACTATTCCATTTACTATATAATCAAAAATGGATGGATGGACAAATTATGGATGTTTATTCTCTGAATTAAAATGATTATTATATTATTATAATCACTAGACACGTTTAGCAACAACATCCTAGGTACGTATGGGCAACAGGGAGCAGTCATCTGTATTCTGTACCAAAAATCGCACTATGTAAATTGTAAAACGGGAAAGTTAATTATAACTCACCGAGAACGAATTGCAGCAAAATTGTCTTACGAACAACAAGAACAGCTAGTTTGGAATAACCTCCTTGCAAGAAACTTTATGATTGTAGCAACTTGCCAGCGGAATTATGACACGATTCAAGCAATGCTATTATTATCATCATGAAAGCCTTTTTAGAGTAACTATGAAAGTGTTACGGCCCCTATTAGTACGGGCATAAACAAGAATAATAAAAATGAAGAAAAGTATGACATGAACGTTTCTTAACAAACGTGGTAGAAAATTTCAGAACGCAAGAATGAAACCGGGTATGGTTTCGGGGTGTCGGATGAATGGTTACACACGAAATAGGGGCAGCAAATACAAGCAATAATGGATCTGCAAGCGGCCTTGGTACACAAATAGGATTCAGTCAAGTACACATTTGGTCAGTGTGTTTGTCTGAAACTTACCGCGTGAGTGGGGTTTGTTTAAATACCGGCCAGCCAAACGTGTTTCCGTTTAAAACCTAATGGTTAATAATACCCAGCACTGAATAAGATCAATAAACGTCTTACCAATTATGTCTAGAATTGTCAGAATAATTGATTTAACTACTTCTTTGCACATCTAGTATAATAATTACTAACACTAAGTTATAGCTCTAGTCAAACCGAACTAACTCGCGCTCATCAGTTCGGGCCATTGTTTCAGCTATACATGCCACATTTCGCGCTAAACCAATTTAATTACGAAAACAGAAGATTCTTTATTTTAAATTATCTCTTGAAAAAGCAAGGTTTATGAGAACAATCCACGAAGAAACGAAAAAATACGAATCTTATTTGAATAGTACCCATTGTCGCTGAAAGAACAAACACTGCCGTGAAAGCACTCAAATAGTTTTCATTTTATATGAAAAAAAGCTCCTCTGTTATAAAACCAAAACAAATAATTAAATCACACATAAAAGGGGTTTATATGAATTCCGTTAATTAAGGTTCGAATTCCGTTAATTAATGTACGAATGCCTTGATTACTGTTAATTAACACATCATGTCTCAAAATTTCCTCTGTAAGCCCCGAAATGTGAAATTGATATAGCAATTTGATAGACACGGTCCATTGAAATGTTCTGGTGGAATTAGTTACTTGTTAATTTGTATACGAATTTGTCATTCTATACGGCAGGTTCGTCGCAACGATGTAGAGTGCAATTATCTTCGAAAAGCTACCAGCGATGTAAGATGACAAGTACCTACCATTGATTTTAACGTCAAACAGTCGCTTCCCGTAATAAAATGTAAGCACGCGAGATCGATAATTGAGTATCGTAAAATCAACTTCTTTTTATTTCAAAATAAAGATACTGAAGACTATTCATGTCAATTTACATCGAGATATAAATAAGTTCTACTGATAATTTTAAAAATGCAATTCACCAATTCCATTTATTTCAGCAAAGGGTTTATAAAAATCTGATTGCTGAAGGAATTATTACGACAACAAGACAATACGACAGCAGTAAAACGGGTAAATTGAAAATAAATCGCAGGTATTAAAAAATCAGGCCGTACAAAGTGAGATAAATTTCGCTTACGCGCCCTCATGTGCTGAGCTGTGTTATTTATCTTGTGCTTGAAATCATAATAACGTCAGGTTGTAAGTACGTACCTTGTTGACAGGTGATAAAACGATTTTATGTAGGTAAGTACAGTGCTCCATGCCTTTCTACGCAGGAACGATAACACACCCTTAAAGTCGATGTTAATATTAAACTACCTTCTAATTCAGCGCTGGATGGCAATAAACAAAATACAATCACTCATGGACCATTACCTACTCATGGATGACTAAAGTCGAATATTTTTTTAAACAGTGAGATTAAAACTGAGTCCAAGTTGTTTCATGTGCGCCATCTTACCCCAAATGTCATTAATTTTTCTGAACTGAGATTTTGCAGAATCCTCAATTGGTCCTAAAATCGTTCACTAATATTATCTTTGTAAATGACCAAGTCATTAGTGACAAAGTCATTCTTGTCTAAAACCATTCACATTTACACACGTATTTAAACAAGGCGTATTAAAAGCTTTAAAAAAACCTCAAATCAATCATTCACAAATTACTGTGACTAACCTACCTATCCCCAAACTTTCTAGCAATAGTGATCCCAAAGATAAAATCGTGTACCACCTATTGAAGTCTATTAACAAAAACTAATAGGAATTATCGCACGAAACTTATTAATGAATTTAGTCGAAATGAAATCAAAATGGCATTCGACATCGCTATTCCAATGTCTTTGTACTTGTCACGCACCATTATCTCTAATGGCTGAACTTGTTCTCATACACAATAGTACTGTTATATCTCTTCCACTAATAGGGATCCCAGAAATTGGCACAGATACAATTTTCACGGCGGGAATCCGATGCCAACTTCCATTTTACATACCTACGCCAAAAACTAAAACCGATATGACGATATCGGTTTTAGTAAGTAGGTACTGAAGTCCAGTACTTAAGTACCCGCATGGTTTCAGAAAATTTCACCGTTCCTGTAAAAGTTTTATCGAAGAACATTTTCATTTAGTACCTAATATCGCGTGTGTTGACAAGATCAGCGCTAGGGTCGCGGATTTGATCTCAGCGCAAGCGGTTACGCAACCACCTCCGCACTCCATGCACTTGACATCGGGGCCCAATAACCGTTTGTTTATCTATCCGAGCCAATTTTCCCGCTGTGGTGCACACGGACAAATTTTCCGAAAAAACAAAGTGTGTAAATTACCTAGCTAGTTTAGATTTCGATATAGGTCGTATGTACGATAATTACGTGAATTTCTCTCCAGTGTAATGAAATGTCAATTTTAGCCGATTTTTCTATTTTTTTTTTCATAATTATGTTTAAATGATTAATGACGAAAATAAATTAACAAAGATATAATATCTCTAACTACGCAAAATTACTTACCTGAACTTTTAACATCCGAACTTTCAACAAAACACAGAAGTAGCAAAAATTTCACTGAAAAGTAATTTCAGTCCAAGTCCGATAAATTCCCACACGCACTTTTAACGGAAAGTTTATTTTATTGCATCGGCGCGGGTAGGCGAAAGTTGTGGTGGGCGGACGAGCGGGTGCAGGTGTCGCACGCCGCCCGAGAAGTGGCGGGCGAGGGTGAGGGCGGGGCGCGGGCCGGCGGGGAGAGGGATGGCTTGGGCGCCTGCGTCAAGCGTCCGCGCCCGGACGCTGACGTCACGAATGCTCCGCCACTCTGCCGCCCGACTCAGCCCCGACACCCCCATATCGCACAAATCGCAGGCTCAGCTCCGCTTAGGAGCTCACACTACCAGCTCCCGTGACTCAACACTACATGAAACAACTCTTGTAATACTATATCTAATCAATAGCTTACGCACGACTGTAAGCAAGTTGAAAGAAAACTACACAGAAAGTATTTCGCGCGCATTCAAGTATAATACATGTACAAGTATCTAGACAAACAGATCTACAGTCTGGCCAATGCGTTCTTGACTCCTCTCAGTTTCATACTAACGAATATGTGTTTTGCGAATTTGATCCTTATTACTCCTAGAAATTGAACTGACAGGTGTCAGGAATGCATTCTCTCGACGGCCGGACTGTAGGTACTAGTACATGCTTATTACAGTGAAACTTTCATATAATTTTCTACTTTTAGATCAA
This sequence comes from Fissipunctia ypsillon, assembly GCA_947568875.1. NCBI lineage: Eukaryota > Metazoa > Arthropoda > Insecta > Lepidoptera > Noctuidae > Fissipunctia > Fissipunctia ypsillon. The sequence goes on along the minus strand of OX387647.1, from coordinate 15,993,952 downwards.
AGAGCTACGATTATTAAGCTGTCATGTGAAGTTGCGAAAGTTTTTTCAAGACAAAAATATTTTCATACGTAATTGTGCGAGATTTATAGTCTGGCTGAAATGCACATTATATATTTATAAAAAACGTAGTAACTAAATTATTGAAATCCGTGACTAGCTTGTCAATCTCAGTTTTCGTAGAGCCTTGAGAAAAATTCAAAATTCAAAAAAATCGAAATTCAAAATATTTTATTTCACATAAACCTACATGGGCACTTATGAAACGTCAGGAGCTAGGTGCACGGTTCCAATTGGTCGTTTTCTATGGAGAAAAACCGGCAAGAAACTCCACGGTTACTCTTTTAAAAAAATATAGAGCTTAGCACTAGCACGAATAAAATAGATATAAAACATGCTCCATTAGTTTTATATCCCTTTCATTTGCTCAGCAACAGAAAATGACTTTATTTTCTAAAAGAAAATGTGATAAACCAGTCCCAATGTTACGCATAATTTACTCGTAAAAGCAAGTAGAAATTTTACTTTTTATGCTTGCAAAAATTTATTTATAAAAGTATGTGGATAATTTTAAATTATCATTTAGAATCCTGTTAATGTTTCTTTTTTAAACTGGCCAGTATTTTATTAGTTTAAATCTCCATGGCTAGCCAAACTTTTATTATTACTTTAATTTTCCGGCCAAGAATGGCGAAGGAACAAAGTCGTAAAGCGGTCTGCGGCGGTTGGATACTGAAATTAAATATAAATAATCCTCCGGTCTTTGGTCAGAAAGAAGAAGGATAATTAATTTGTTGTAAAAACGTGCTTCCTGAAATTATGTTGGATATTGTATTTTGCTTTTGGGGTACTGAATTCTTTTAACGTTTTTAAAATGTTAATTAGCTTTTTTATTAGATTGACGTAACATTATTGCCACCAGTGCACGTCTCTAATTGTATCCTGTGCCATTTAGATGCAGAAAGTCCAATCGTAATCTACAAGATTTTAAAGTTTGAAGAAGAAGGAAGGTTTGATCGAAACCTTTTAACTAGTTTGTTTTTCGAAAAAGTATAAAATATTTTTGTCATAAATGCAGAAAAGTTGCTATAAACAACGAAATTAAACCATCTCTTTACAATTTGTGGAAATAGAACAAACGACAAAAAGTGTTTATTATTTTGTCTAATAGGTGAATTTACACAAAAAAAAATCTTTCACAACACTTCTATCGCACAATTTCCGGCAGAAATGTAAAAATACCGAACTTCCCCATTACGGGGTGCCATATACCGTTGATATAAATAAAAGAGATTTGTAACGATGTAGTGTAATCAGATAAATTCCTAGGTATCTATTCAATTAACGTAAATGGTCTATCAATAAGAGCAGACACTTGTTACAAACAAAGCGACGTACTAATTGCTGATTTAGGTAAGTGCGCGTACTTCGTGACAGTTAAACTTATTTTAACTTATAATTGCGTTGCAAAATTAATATTTCTATTTCTTGTCCCATTAGTGCCATTTTCCTATGGAACTATCCTGACTGAAGTACCTACATTTAAGAATAACTCATCTCAATTAAATTGTATTTCTATAAAGCCCACTTGCGTGTACATGGGTTATCCTGTATAACTCGGATTTAACAGCTAACTCAGGGATAATAAAATAATTCATCTTGCGCCACCAAGAGTTAGAGGTAAACCTAGAGATAAAATATTAAACGCATCGATTTGGGAGAGTTACGTCGCTAAACTCTGGGTTAGTGTAAGTAATGTCAAAATAAATTGATGTTCCGCTGATAACTTATTTTGTATTTTAAATTGTTCGACGTTATAGTAAGTGAAAATTCGGTACTATATCAGCAGGCAATGTATTCATGAACTCATATAAAAATAAATACGAATTACAAAAAACTTAAAACATACATATTTTTCCATATCTGATGTTTTTGTCAATCAATAAACTAAGTCTCCATGGAAACCACATACAATCGACTAAAATGAAAAGTCATGTTATAAAATTTAAATACAAGAAAGTATTACATATCGTAATGTAGTGTAAAAGAGATGGGTATAAGAGTTCCATTCATTGTTCGTTAATTCATCTGTGGTTGGATTATAATTATATCAGGCCATAGACACTGCAATCCTATTTTATGTTTCGTCGATTGAACTGCAATGTTCCCAACTCAAAAATCACTATTGTCAGGTTATCTAACCTGGTGTTACTTTTTAATGGCGCAACGCGTAAGAAGAGTTAAAATGTTAGTTACTTAACTCGGAGTTTACAAACTCTACAGTTATTTATCATTAGAAAACCAGCGTCAGACAGCATCTGTCTGGCATTAATGCTGAAATGAACCTTTTTGGCGCAGCCGTGAGGCACACACTGTTGTTGTTAAAACATTATTTTCACTTTTTGTTATTTGTATAAATATTATTCTTTCTTTCTTTCTTTATTCATTTAACCTGAATGAACACGCAAGTGAGCCATTAGAGCGTAATAAAATTTGCTAAAGATCTACAAAAAAAAAGTGTTAGTCAAAAAGTGTATTAAAAATATCTGGCCACTGAATTAAAATCTTGTGGAAATCACTGAAAAATAGAATGAATGAAGATTATCTATTTGATTTATAAAAATGTTTGTGCATCTACAAACAGAAACTTTTCAATGAGTTTAAATATTACGCACGACTTCATTTTGCAGTGCCCCGCTGCGCTAGTGATTTTGTAAGAACAAAATCACTAGCGCAGCGGGGCACTGCTCAAATAATTTTGATTCCCTATGGCGCCACAAAATGCTTCTTACTTTTTAGCCATATTAAGTAACTTACTGCTCGTTACATTAGTGTTACAGTCAAAACTAATAAGTCTGCTCCGGCTGCAACGCTGTCTGGATGGACCTCTTTAAAGATAGTGCATCGCCACACGTCAGCTTTATTCTAGAAAACTGCAAGTGGATATACAAAAAGTCACTTCAAGACAGTTTTATACTATGATCTGGAACCTTAAATTAGGTAGGTATATTTTTGTAAACAACGTGAGAATAGCCATGCCAAAAGATTAATTTTATTCAGAAACTATTTCGGAAACAATAAATTGCTTTATTGCCTCTGCCCAAAACTGTTTATAGGAACTATGAAAACAAGATTAACTGAAATAAATTCCTTCACAGTAGGTACCTCCACAGTTGTGCCAGTTGTAGCGAAAAAAAAAATAAAAAGACGGAAGATTCACTTTTCTACTACGACACGTTTAATTTAGTTTTTAAAATAAAAATAGAAAATAACATTAAAAGGTAAAAAAATGAATATTATAGTATAAAAAAGTTGCAGGTTGTCTTGTGTGAAGGGAATAAAATAGAGAACTTTGGTCCGATAGGTACGCGAATAACGAACGAGAAAATAAACGTACTACCTAGTCGATTGCAATCTCTAGTAAGTAACGCTACCAAAACATATCGTTATAAAAAAATTAGAGAACCAAGGTATCTCGCATTTTACATATTTGAAAATAAAATTAAATAGTTAATGAATTTAAAAAAATCTGCAGAGGATTACTATCTACACTATTAAATTTGTACGTAAAATATCATAAAAAAAACCGTGGCATAAGTAATTGCGTCCGGCGAGGTGACGTAGACTGTAGATTGTCGCAGGTTCAGGAACTGGCGTTGTTTGTGAAACCTTCAGCGGTCAAAATGCGACCCAACTCTCGACGTTGGCCAAGGACGTCCAGCGTAATTTTAGGCCAAAACCTGGAGGCCGAAAGGCGGCCTGTTCAAAGCTGTTCAATCCTAAGACAAAATGAATTAGGGTTAGACCAGCGTGATCAGACTGAACTTCCGATTGAGGAAAACTGTTAAAAGATACGTACCAGAAAAAATAAAGATGAATGCTTAGAATAATACTTAATATACCATTCTCAATATAGTTTTGCCATAAGGTATTAATAGGACGGCAGAGATAGTCTGGTTCACTTGAAAAAAACTCGTTAATTTTCCACAAACTGGGTTCGTCAATTCATTTAACTTTTGCAACTAAGAAAAAAATGGGGACCCATCTGTCAGAAGAAAAATAATTCGAATCACGAAATAAAAAGATAAAAATCGACCAGGCTCAAATACAAACGGAAAAAAGGTTGATTATAAAGAACCAAAAAGTTTTGACATGCAGAGTTATGCTGCACAGTGCAAACTATGTGTTTGCGGCGTGTGTGATTATTAGCGAGCAGCGTCCGACATTAATTAATTTGCCCATCGGATTGACTCAATGCACCTATAAACGTGTCATTGTTAAGCTTTCATTATACTAGTTCGCTTTGGCATCAACCCACAACTTCAACCGAAAGTGATTAAACTCGATAATTACCAAACTTCGCCACCAGTCGGTTTAGTCACGCTCCAAATGATGTAAAAATAATTTATTTTACTCAGCGCGGTGAGGAAAAATACCTCATTCCACCAGCTTACTTACACTCTTCTACATTAATTATTATCAAAATTCCACAATTTTCATCTTCGGTGACATGGTAACTGGAACGATGTAAACTTACCTTTATTAATCCAGGAGATACACTGAGTGTGCTGATTAAAATTTCATAAAATGGGAGGTATCCGTGAAATGAAATGAAATCCTCGACAATTTGGTTTCAGCTACCTGCTTGTGGTGAGCGAAAAAATCCTCTAACGTCGACGTTTGCGTCCATTTTCTGCTGATCTTATCATAATCATAACACGCTTTGGTAAGTTTGTAACCTTTTATAATAAAAGCATAAAGCGTTTAGATAATATTTGTTCTAGATTTAAGAATAAAATTTGATATCGGGCATCCAGAATTATTGCTTACATTAACTCTGACCAGCTAACTTTCCAATTTCAGAAAGCAGTAAATGTATGGCTAAAGGCTATGGCTCTAGTCGCTCTGGAATATCTTAGATATCAATCAGATATAACGATCAATTTCAACTGTCAATTTTTGCGTAATTGAATACACATTGATGCGCAAATTGATGGTCTACTAAATGCAATTGAAGCTATTGACAATATTACTATAATAGAAATGGATGGCAATTGATCAATTGCAATTGCTCGTTTCGGGGAACCCTAAGGTAAGTAATCAAAGAGACTCTTATCACATTAAACAGTCCATAACAAGCTTTGACTGTGTGAACGTCTATGACATCTAGATTCACAGAGTTTTAGAATGCTATGGAAAATGACAAAGGTATAGGTACATATTACGTGGTAACAAGTAATAAGTACTATAAACAGTCATATTTATATTATAAATACCTGGCTATAATTCCAGCCCTACTCAAAAGATATATTAAGCCGCAGTTCCAGACGGCCTTTACGGTCTATTAAGTATGTGATAACTTTGGCGCAAGAAACGTTTACCGAGATGAAGAGAGCCTACAGCCATCCAATACCTTACGTGAAAAGGATGAAATAAACCTGAAGAACGTTTTACACAAGACTGGGGAAGGTAAGGCATGCAAGGCAGGTGTATTTTCGACCTTACTGACATACAACAAAGTCACTGACCCACCAGTCGGCAGGGAACCGTCTTTGATAGTGAGTGTGAATGCGCCTCGTAAAAGTTTAATATGGAATTCCTCCGCTGAACTTGATACCTCTAGATCGATCAGATCAGGAACTTCCACTCGCTTCACTATAATAATTCCTGACTTTAGCCTGTTTCTACAAAATGTATGTCGGAACATTGTAGCATTGTTTACTAAACTTCACGCATCGTAGTTTACCTTATATATAACGTATTTGCTGTAGGCAAGGTTTTCTGTAAACAAATTATACCAAATATTGCCCGAGTTGCTGAAAGTTGGGAGCTAGTCATATATTCTGGAAGTTGTAGGTACTAGCTGTACAGAAGTTACAAAAGTACAGAAGGCGGTATTAATTGTTCTTCATCAAAAAGGCCTTGCAGCGTACGTCTTCATTTGAATTCAAGTTCAAATTGAAATTTCATCTAGTTTAAAAAAAAATGTTTGACATGTAAAAGTGTTTGTATAAACCTACTTACAAAAAAAAAAAAAAAAGAATGTTTACGTAAACATGAGTGGTTTGGCGATTGGCACGTGTTTCAAAACTAACAGAGTTACTTTAACATCTAGATTTGAACCACGTCTCAACCGCCAAACAGCAAAACTTAGCAAGTCGGTAAGTAAAAACATGATACTAAGAAACATTCGGCTTATAAAAACTTTGTATCTAAATGCAAATAAGATGGAGAATATTTTCAATTCGATTCACTCAAATGAAGTAAACAACAACACAGCTCTGCTATGAAGTTGTAGACAGTTTTATTTTATACCTAAAACCACATCGGATTTGGTGTACGAGCACTAAACTAAACAAATTAATTGCTCACACGCAACAGCATTTTTTACCGCAACTCCGTTTCATCGACATTGCAAGGTCGGGTTTGCTGTTCTTTAAATAACGCCTGTTATAATACTAATTAAAACACTATTTGTGGCTAAAACTTGTGGCTTACAGGAATGCTGTTTCCATTGGTCCCGTTATTAAATACTAGGCGACGACGCGGCAAACCAAAATCAAAATATTTTATTTCACATAAACCTACATGGGCACTTATGAAACGTCAGAAGCTAGGTGCTGGGTTTCAATTGGTCGTTTCCTATGGAGAAGACCCGGCAAGAAATTCCACGATTACTCTTTTAACAATGATTGGCTTTTACCATGTTTTCAAATTACAGTGTTACCTAATAGGTATGGCAGGACAGTGTAGGCCTGTCAACAGGTATCGATTAAAAGATTAGGTATGTCAAGGAAGTGTAAAAAAAATAAAATTAAAATAAATTTCGTAATTTGGGAGCGGCTAATGGACAGTTATACCATTAATGAGGTACCAGGGAAGCCACATGTGCAGAAGCAATTAGCGCCAAACTTTTTTGTCTTCAACGTAGGTACTGAAGGGACTGGCCGGCAATGATGACAGAAAACAGGCGTGTGTGGAAAGAAAAATAGAGGCCGTAGTCCAACAGTGGGACATACGGGCTAAATAGAAAACAAAAGAAAGAAAGAATAACGTTTATTTGGAGACAGTTCGTGAAACAAAAACAGAAAGATAATACCAGCTTGTAACTTTCTCATTAGAAAACAAATGACTCTTTTCATACTGGGAAGAAACAAGCTTTGACCGTTGTCAAAGTTCGAAAACATTATCTTATTTCTCGATTTTCTTATCGTAGAACTGCTTCCTACTCCTATTTCAATTAAATACGCAATTATAAGAACATATCTACTCTTATGGAGCGCACTAGCAATATCATGAAATTGAGTTCTGATTACTCGAATTAACCCATGTAATCACTTGAATTATCAACAATGGATTAGCTGAACCAGTGAAATCATAACTTTATAATTATGTTACATCCGTGTTACAAGCGTAAATGAACGAATCGTACATTTCATGATCATCATGTCCGTGCCCAAACCCATATACCTAAATACAATAATAATATAATAATATGACAAACAAAACTTACATACTCTGTTGAGAAAAATAGTAACTACGACCATAACTTTACGTGACTGTGAAACTTTCATTCACTGTGTACTTATCCTCTGCTTTGTAATATAGTAGACAAAATAATACCCACTTGTATACACATAGAAAACAACTGAGTAGCCATGTGTAGCAAAGATCTTTTTGTTCCAATCAAACTGTGACAAACAAAAGCGGGTTTAAAATAAAATCGTCTTTTTTAAACCAATTCCAATCACGTTGCAAACGATTTACCACCGAGACCCGAGTCGAACGACACGTCCTCTATATTTAACGTGTACAAAGATCTTGTGAGCTAGAGTTCTGATCCAAACCGCGAACCAAGGAAAGTGAACAATTGCAAGTTATGTCTACAGATGGCGCTAGTAGAGTCTACGAGATATCGCTGTAACTTTATGCTGAAGATATTTTTCTACATTTTACGATAGATTTCTATTTTGATCATAACATCCATGTTTTATTAAAGTTCGGTGTTTGACTGACATTTTACTAAAGAAATTGAATTTAGAGTCAGATATTTGCTTGGAAATTCTACCTGCATTGCTACTTACCCATTGCTACCTTCTTTCAATAGGTACTGTGTTAAAGTCGGAAAAGAAAAGTACGAATAATAATCCTGAATTAAAAATGTGTCCCATTAATTCAATGTCACGGCCACAAAGTTTTGAGAAGGGAGGGATTTTCAAGTATAATGCGAACCTAAATTTCATTATCTGAAAAAGGGAATATTCACAGTCTGAATGCCTGTTAGTTCTACAAATCATTTTGCTGACTGGACATTAAATTAAGATAATTTCTTGCAGGGCGCATTTACATGCCAAAATAGTCTGTGTTTTATCGACTTTTAACTCGCCTGATTTATGCCGAGCGTGGCTTTGGAGTGTTTTAGCTCTCATTTAGTTCTACTTAACCCGTTGGTGACCCAAGCGTGATTAATGTTATAAATGTACGAGAACTTTATGATAATCCAAAGTTTGTTTTACCCTTTTTCATAATTACAACATTGGTAATTAATGGCTGCCGATTAACTACCGTGAACGTTATGAAATGTATCCAATGTCCATAATTAATATAATTCCAATGTCGCAACACCGACATTTCCAAAAAAACACTACACGCTATAAACAATCGATTTCAATCACGCCCAATAGAGCTGGCTGGTAATAAGAGAATACCTGTTTCTAAAATACTGATTAACGTCACTATTAACACATACATACCTGAGATTATACGTGTGTATAAAATTGGAAAGAAACTTATACCCCCGCGACCTTGCCGTTCACTACATGTTCATAAGATAGGTATTCGTCGGATCTCGTGTTGTTCGATTCGGCTCCGGTTACAGTCAAATGCGAATATCACTCACACAATACTGTTCCAGGAATCATTCCAAATACGGATTTGTAAAATAATACTAGGAATAACCACCAAGGGAATAATAGTAAGAGAGTTTTATTAGTATGCAGTCAAATACCAAGAATAGGCATTAATACTTGCGCAAACTATGTCCCACCTCTTATCCTGCCCTCTGTGCCCCGAAAAATGTAGCCATAGTGACCATCGATGATGTGAGGAGGAAGTGACGAAGTTTTGGGTCAACTATGATATCTAATTGACTGTCGTGCCATCGTCATGACGAAGATGACTTGCGGTATCGATAACAGCACTGCACTTACTTTTAAGCAACATTATTATTCTTATCAAGATTTACCTAATAATTATGTAAATATTTGTGACTAACAGCCATAGAACATGCATAATCAGTTCATTATTTAGCAGTTCGTGATTATGAATATTCATACAACTAATACCAGTGGACTGTTAAAGTCCGTTAAAACTATTTTTACGATTCAACGCTAATTTGTTGATAAAAGAAAAGCGTGGGATGGGTCGGCCACTTAATTAAAGTTGTCGTAAATCGTCTGAGAAGAATTCTTCACTATTTATTATGCTTAGTCATAAATATTTTAAACAGTTGCTTGATTGCTTATGAACCAAAACTATCACATTTTTTAAAAATAAATGTATTATTTTGACAGCAGGACAAAATTACTTAATAACAAAAAATAATACATTTATTTTAAAAAAACAAAAATTCAAAATTCTGTTTCTAGGTAAAAACTGATAGGCATTTCAGGCATTTTAGGCTGTTTCTAAGTTCATTGCAAGTTTGAGACTTACCTGCAACGTGTAATTAAAATTAGCCACACTATGATGTAGAAAAAAAAAACAATGTCATGGCTATGCTATGACATGGATGAAAAAAGACCACATAATTTATACCTATGAAATTTTTTTGTGATTAGGTAATAGATTTTTTCAATGTTTTCCATTTTTTATGATGAATTCAAATAATTTATATCCTAACAAATAAATTGGTTAAAAATAATACTAGATTAATTGCATTAAGCATTTTAGTGAGACAGAGAACACTTACTTCTATCAAAGATAGAAGTAAGAAATGGTTTGAAAAGAAACAGTTTTACATGAGTTTGCATCGAAACAAGAATAATGTAAATGCTCATATGTAAAGTGCTGCTTTATATGTACGCCTTGATATTAAAAGGATGCTTGGTATTTTTGGAATTATTTCATAGGTCAATATTCTCTTAGTTGGAATGCACCTAACTGTATGTAAGGGCGAAAATACACATGCCTGTAGCTAGTACAAAACTATGCAAGTACGGAAGTATGCAAGACTGGTCAACGTCACAATAGCATGCCATCCACTTACATAGTTTTGTATCAGCTACAGGCATGTGTATTTTCGCCCTAACGCTTTTCACGAATCGTACGAAAACCGTTTTGAACTAAAAACTACTTAGTGTTCAAAAGTTTTTCAGTTTTCATAAACAATCGTCACTACGAGGAAAGGAAAGAAAAAAACATGAATATGGAGGAGTCCATAACTCGTAGATCCAAAAGTTTTTAGTATTGAGAAATAGGTACTAGATGAGCCTATAAAAATATTATATCTCGCATAGAAAGACAAGCACTGAATGTCACACATTAAAATTAAAATAATTAAAAATGGTCCTCAGACTCAACAAAGGTAACAAGCCTTTTGTTGACTTTGCTGTTCTCCTTATCGCTGTCACTGTGGTGAAGTTGTCGACAGCCTCGGGCACCACAGCCTGTCTTGCAGCCGAAGTGCAGGTCGCTTGGCGCGGCACGCTAACATTAACGACGTCATCCGACGAGCTCTTGTCACCGTCGCGTCGGCGTTCCATCTGTATTAGATACTCAATGGCTTGGCACGCGACGATGGCAAGTGACCGGACGGCATGTCTTTCTTTCTATAGAAGGTGGGTAGGACTTTAGTGTGGGATGCAATGCGTGTCGATACTCTTGCGCTATCCCATCTTCCGGACTCGGTGTGCTGTTCTGGCGCTGCTGCTGCGGAAACCCTCAAGCGGCGTAAGTTTAATAACCTTATCGGTAATTATATTTTCGAACCATTTGAGGTTGAAACGCTCGAGCCGTGGGGTCCGAGGGCTCATGGTCTCTGACATGGCCATACAACGTGGCAATCCCGCCAGTCTCTTGGGTACATTACCTACCAGTCAACAGCGATGCAGATGAATTATTCGACGCTATATTTTAGTTTGTGATTAGTTTTAGATAAGTTAGGATATAATTTTGTTATTTTTTTTATTTAATTGGGTATAAGTTGTTATTTACGTAAATTGTATTTTAATTCTGAATACCTCTTGACTGAATGTTAATTTCGTTGTCAAGAAAAATAATATTCACAATTTCACATTCAACCCCACACAGGCAGTGTAGTTTATAGAGTACCGAAAATTCACGTTATCGAGGTTTTCGAAATACGGACTTGCTTGTAATATGAAGTTCTAGGGATGAAAATTCGATTTATGTTCTTTAATGTATTTTCAATCGTGTTATAGTGGCTCCACGGCTCACATTGGTGCGATTCGAGTTTGTACGTCGATATTACGAAGTGTTTCGCGCCTTTATTTTTATTGTTATTTTGGTCAACATACTTTCTGGTATAGGTACTTCTGAGTTAGGTAATCTTTATTGCTATTATTCTACATTTATAAGAATCAGTGGTTGATTGTGACATATACTGACTTTCTAAACTTAATAAAAGCTTACCGAACCTATTTATTGGTTTATATAGGGTGACTGGTAATTAGTGACCGATACTTAAACACATGATTTTACACATGATAACAAGCAACTTTTACTATGGGACCAAACCTGAAATCGTGAAAAAAAAAATCAGCTGGTCCCTACATTTTGACGAATTATGCGAGAATAAATGTAGGGAGCAGCAGATTTTTATTTCATGATTTCAGGATTGGTGCCATAGTAAAAGTTGTTTGTTATCATGAGTACAATCATGTGTTTAAGTATCGGTCACTATTTACCAGTCACGCTATATATAAGTTGCTTTAATATTCCCTTGAAGTGACATCGCCTGAGGAATGTTTTTCGTGATTTCTTGCCTCTTATAGATATCATAACGAAAAAAACCTACCATTAAATTACATTATAATCAATACAGGTTAGTCCATAATTTTACTAATCATAAATTTTCAAAACAAAACAAAAAAAAATCGTAGGTAGTTTATCAACCGAAAATAATTGATACCAACGTAGACTACACGTCTACACAGCTATTCAATTAACACGAACCGATAATAATACGCACAGCCAATTATAATAATCACCGGACTGATGCAATTTTAGATTTTTAAATAGCTCGATTTATTGCTCCGAATGCTCATATTGCCTTCCCCGGGGCAATATTCTGCAACGACAAAGATGAGCCTTTTCGTTAAAATTAATAGTGCATTGTAATGTTTATTAATTTCAAATTCAAATTCAATATATTTTATTTCATATAAACCTACATGGGCACTTATGAAACGTCAGAAGCTAGGTGCACAGTTCCAATTGGTCGTTTCCTATGGAGAAGCGAGTTTATTTCTTAAAGAACAAATTACTATTTCTCTCCGAGCAATACGTTTGATATCCACTGTCATGTGTAATATTTCATCTTATATGTTTTCTTCCCTTTCTTTCCCTTTCATATTTTTACATATTCTCATCTTTCATTCTGGACTGACGCCAAAATCTGCTCTCTGACAATGACTTGTCTTGAAACGAATTGAGTTCGATTCTTTTCTATCGTATAATCATGTGGGTTTTCATACATAAAAAGCGAAATAACTTGTATTCAAGTATTCAAAACTGAATAGAATTTGGACTAATCTGTAATACCGATCTTATCTGAGTGAGATCTTGTGTAGTCTGTACCACAAACCGCACTGAATACAGCATGTGTAGCAGGGGCGTAGCCTTCATACAACCCGATTCCTATCGTCTTCCCTTCGGACCAACCACTCTTCTTAATGTCTACTATTGCCAAATAATATGGTACACCTGTGTGTGTAAATGTGTATCACATCACATTACATAATTAAGTTTAATACTAGTTTAATACATCAAAAGATTAAAACCTACAGTTTTTTGTCTGTGTTTATGAGAGCTGAATGTTATCTTCGGCTTCCCTCTAATGATAATTGTAGCTGCACCACTGATGTGTACATTTTTATCAGTTGATAAGCTCGCCCCCTATTACATGGGACTTAAACGTAACTGGCAAAATGTGAGTGTACCTACATAGGTACACCTCTGCCTAACCCTTTGGGGAAAACATGCGTGATGTTATGTGTGTAATTAGAAATTATAGTGTTTTAGAAGTCCATGTCAAAACTAAAGTAAAATGCAATATGCCTTTCATAATTTTGGCGTCCAATTTTCCCGACATCAAATTCATTTCACCCCTGGAATATTCGACATAGAGCATACTATTATAGTACTAGCTGTTGCCCGCGGCTTCGCCCGCGTGGATATCAATACTTCCCTATTTGAATCAGATTTTGTTAACAATTTCATGGGTTTTAATTTTTTGCGCGGAACCCTAATTCTTTTTCTAAAATACAAGTAGCCGAAGTTACTCTTTATAATATCAGCTATCTGTCAGTGAAAATCCCGTCAAAATCGGTCCAGCTGTTACGGAGATTATCCGGAACAAACAGACAGGCAAAAATTTTTAAAATTGCTTTTATTTATAAGTTAATATGCTTTCATATGCATTTAGTAAAAAGCTGTTAATTTGACATTACAAACAGACACATCAATTTTATTTATTTGTATAGATTTTTTCGCGAAGTTATATGGTTTGTTATATCCAAATACAGTATATTTTATGTAAATAAGGAGAGGATGCTTCGTATTTTTGTCCATGTCAAAAGTTGCCTATCCTGGTTTTATGTTCTCAGAGGAATTATAAAAATCTCGTTTTAGTGGTTGCCGAGGTCGTAAAAATTACGATAGCACCTACTTATGTATTTTTGTTCGTGATACCGTCCGGGTTTTGATAAATAGAATGATGCCTAGAGTGGATTGGTAGAATTCAATACTAAAAGCATGTAATTGAAATAAATAAAATGGAACACTGAAAATCTTTCATCGTTTATACTTTCGTAGACCTTGTAGAGTGGGTTTATGAAACGCCTACGACAATTTAAAAGACCATTTTTATATTAACTTTTTACTATAATTTGTCATCAATCAACAAAATATATCTACTAAATTAGGTACAAATACTTTTACTATTAGGTATAAATGTAAATAAATACAGTAACAAGTGGTCTCCTCCACTTTCGTAATAAATAAAGTGATGTCAAAAAACCTGAAAGGCATTGATTTATACCTCAACATTTCTTATTATTAAATGTCAGTATAGTTACGTGTTTTATGAACCATTAAGCAACTAACGCTATCTATAGGTATACGAACAACATTGTGAGGTTAACTCGCACTTGACCGATTTAATTCTTACTTAAAAGCCACCCACCTACCTAAAGCAAATCTACTTAAGTGTGCCTTAATAGGTGCAAGGTCTATTGATGAATTAGTTGACAGACATTTATTACGGTTATCTATTGTACGCAAGTATCAATTTTATACAAATACCCAAATATATTCATAAATATATTCAGACTGCCTCGTTGGTCTAGTGGTCGCAAGCGCTACTGCTGAGCATGAGGTCCTGGGTTCGATTCCCAGGTCGGGCAAAGTGTTATTGGGTTTTCCTATCTGGAATTTCTCTCAGTAGCAGCCCCGGAGTCTGGATTTGTGTCCGGTAGATGGCAATAGGCTCGCCCCCTACTACATGGGACTTAAACATAACTGGCGAAATGTGGGTGTACCATAATAGGTACACCTCTGCCTAACCCTTCGGGGAAACAAGGCGTGATGTTATGTATGTATGTATATTCATACATTACCATATTATTAACTAGCTGTGCCCCGCGGTTTCGCTCGCGTGGAAGTCAGTCGTAAGATATACAATATACTAAAATAACAGCCACATTTTAATAAAACTCCCTCGCCCCCGACCCGCTGCGTTGCATCGCCCGTCCGCGCTATTTACAACTTCGTTTTCGCTTAGCGTTCTTACTGACTTTTATTCTTTTTGCTCGGCTCCTGAGGGTCGTAGCATGATATTAAAAAGCCTATAATTATCCTCGAGAATTGGGCTACCAAATGCAAAAATAATTGTTCAAGTCCGACTTTTTGTTCATAATTTCGTGGGTTTTAATTTTTTTTGCGCGGGACCCTACTTTTTCTAAAATAAAGCATCCTAAGTTATTCCTTATAACATCAGCTATTTGCGATTGAAAGTCCCGTCAAAATCGGTTCAGCCGTTTCGGAGATTAGTCAGAACAAACATACAAATAGACAAAAAATTTTAAAATGTTTTTTTGTTATAAGTACCGTATATACTTTCATATGCATTGAGTATAAAACTGTTAATTTGACATTACAAACAGACTCTCATTTTTTTTTATTTGTATAGATGGATACAGGGTGTAAGGGACAGCCCTCCGCAAACTAACAGGGTGCATCCAGCTCCTTATTTTGAATCATATTCCACCGAAAATATTCTCAGGATTTTTTTTTTTGTTATTATTATTGTATTTTCAGTTACTATTCCTTCAATTCAATGTAAAATTAGATTCTCTGTATGCAGCACTCCATTTATGTAAATAAAACAGCTAAAATCAAAAAATCTGGAATGGACGTTGAAATACTCGGCGGCCGAAGACTCGCTGCGCTGCCGTTCGCTACGCGCGTTTTGCCACGGTAACGATACATTGCGTGTGAGGGAATAAAACAAATCAGATTTATTGGATTCCCTTAACGTTCCTGGAATAATTTCTTGTACCAGTCATCTTAGTATGATATACTGAATTCACCCCATCAGTCTGCGCAGGGCTGTCCCTTACACCCTGTATATTTCGTACCTACTTTTTCCTATGGAGAAATACCAAACAGGATATTATGACATTCGCTATTTGATTTCTATATTGGGTTTATAAACATTGCATGTGTTATATTTTAATACTATTTTTGTCAGCAAAGTCCCCGTGAAAATTAAAATTAATTTGCCTAGCTATATTTTTATCCGTGCCCAAACAATCAAAATTTAATATAAATAATGATCGGTAACTATTCAAAACACTGCCAAAAATATTTGAAATACCAAATTAATTAAAAAGATGCATTAGTAAGAAATTTTCAAGTTACTTGATTTCTTGCTAGCTATTTTAATAATATATTTACAAAAGTGACATCATGACATTATTTAGGCATAATCACTGTATAATATTTTCCACCTTTGCAGGATATAATTGATTATCCTTAAGATCAAGCGAAATAATCTCGTTTTATGTAATAAATTGTTTTACCTCGATAGTAAATGAGCTTGGCTTGAAATTCCGCTTAGAAAAATATTTTCAATAAGCAGAACTAATAATGAATGACCATTGTCCTTTACGCCATAAATATTAATTACCATGTTTCTGTGTATTGTCTACGTTTCCTCATCTGCCTAACCTTTTCCCAACTGTGTTGGGATCGGCTTCCAGTCTAACCGGATGCAGACGAATACCAGTATTTTTCATGGAGCGACTGCCTATCTAACCTCCACAACCGGGTTACTGGGTAATACGATACACCCCTTGACTGGTTGTCAGACTTTCGCACTAATTACGACCCGTAACAACTGTCAAAGATCTACAAATGAGAACCGGAACCAACGGCTGAACGAGCTTTCCGAGGCACGGAGGTATGTAAAGATGGTCACCCATCCACGGACCAACCACGGCAAGCGTAGCTTAATATGATCGATCAACCCTTGCGGCTGTTATTACTTATCCACAAGCCCCGTCTATATTTCTTTTTACATTAATAATTTAGCTATAAACAATAGAAACAGGTGGAACGATATAGCTCTGACCTTTATCGTGTCATGAGTTTGTCTATGACCATTGACTAAAGCGTTTATGCCCAAACATCGGCTAATCTTACCAAATGTCAGGAACACAGACTGATGTGGTATATTGCGCAGTGACGCGTCAGATAACGTTGACTAAATAACATATCATAAATATGTTTAGACTTTCTTAATGAATGACCGTGATCGACACGGCAATGAACGAAACTGATTTGTCTTATAATGCTGTCGTTAAAGATAATAATAATGTTGCAGACTTATTAATTATACTATTTGAAACGTGAGTTTGTAATTCATTGTAATTATGAAAGCCATTGTAAGTGCATTCCATTGCGTAACGGTGAAGGACTTTAATCAAATAGTTTGACTTCCGCAAGTTGCTAGATTTTCTTACGATCTCAAAGTAATCTTGGTAACATATTGAATATGTAGGTGGTAAGTGTGGTTTCAAACTATCTATACATGATTATGATAAAATAGTAACGAAGTCAAAACTGGTACATTGATTATTATTTTTGAAAAAAGTTATTGCTTCGAACGAGTCTGGATACCGAAAATATAGTTTTTAGAATTTTTGTACGTTTGTCTGTTTGTCTGAATGTATGTTCCGGATTGGCGCAAAAGCGGCTGAACGGATGGGAACACAGGGTACTTTTACGTTCCCGTGGGATATTTTCCGACATCCACGCGGACGAAGCAAAAGCTAGCACCAATAAATGTCATCTAATAAAACAAACTCAATTCGATAAGGTGCTATACTCGAGCCACGACATAGGCTACAATCGCTATCACTACCAATTCTACTTATAAATATTTATTAGCCCACATTATTGGGAAAAAGGCAAGGTATCATTACACTTATTTCTCATACACGTATTCAATAGAATGTCAGTTCCCGCGGTAAATGCTT
This sequence comes from Fissipunctia ypsillon, assembly GCA_947568875.1. Taxonomy (NCBI): domain Eukaryota; kingdom Metazoa; phylum Arthropoda; class Insecta; order Lepidoptera; family Noctuidae; genus Fissipunctia; species Fissipunctia ypsillon. Next base: position 15,976,175 of record OX387647.1, on the reverse strand, counting down.
GGCACTTGGTTGCACCGCGTCACGGCGCTTAGCGGTAGTTCGTGCCGCGTCTGACAGGTGGCGCAACCTACCGTATCATGGCGCCACACACCTACGGAATTTATTATTAACGTGTGGGCTTCCTCACGAACCAAGATCACAGCGATATATATTCAAATTTAAATACACCCATATCTTGGAAACTTCGCTACACAAGAAATCGCAACAATAGAGTTCCTGTATTCTCAATTGTTTCCAGTTATTAGTTAAATCGATAGCCATATCCACTTATGAAACCATAATTAGACGCATGATAAGTAATACCTATATAACAATCAGGAAGGCGTTAGTCACATAAAAACTGGCAGCAGCGCAGACAGGAAGCCCATTGAGCGCCTGCTGTTCGTAACAGTGGAGTGGACGGGGAATGAAAACTTAATTTTAGTCACTGTTGCTACCTGAGATATTTGCGGTTTGGCAAGAGGTGAACGTAATAATAATTGTTATTTGATTAATAAGAAAAAAAAGTTGTATTTTTGGTTGTAAAAAATCAAGAAGCTTTTGACGAAATCTTTGAAAGAAAACGCGCAGACGTCTTTAGTAAAAATCAACGTAGGTAACTATTATAATTTCAGTCTAGTCGCTTTTAACCAATTTGCCAGACCCTCGCTGTTCGTTGACAGCTACGAAAGAAATATAAATCACTGACCAATCACATGGCCGGATTCAATATCCGAACGTTATAAGGCGAGATCATATTCAAGACGCGACCCTTGTGAGCTGTCAGCGATGTCACTATAGAAATGCTCTTAGTATACATTGGACCAGTTTTCTTGACAAGCTCTTAGCTCGAGTGGTTCTATATTACCATGCCGTAATATCATTCTTGTCTATTATATTCAGACATAATTTCAGGCTTATAATCTAAAAGTGGATAAATAGGGTAGCAATTTGGTAGCTAACCCTACTATAATAATATTAATCAATATTAATATAATATTACAAATGTGAAAGTTTGTGAAGATGTTTATGCCTGAACGGATTTGGATGAAATTTTACACACAGATAGCTTATAACCTGGATTAACACATAGAATACTTTGTATCTCGGTGAACCGATATCCACACGGGTGAAGCCGCGGGAAAAGCTAGTTTGTTATAATAGAAATAGCTCGGTAGCAATGAAACCAGCCTTTAGTAAAATGTTTTGTAATAGAACAGCGCATTAAATACAATACATACATACCCTTACACACACATACATACCCTTACACACCCACACACACCCCAATACACACCCTTTTAAATGTACATACCCTTTTTAATGTATTAAGATATGAAATTTGATGTTATTATGAGTAGCCAATAAAAATATCCTGCATTTTTATTTACATCGTGATCAGATTAAACGACAATTCTTCACGTGACTTTATGAAACCCAATGTTTTATTTACCTCTTAAAGTTTTTGTGCTATTTATATTAATCATAGATAGTGCTACTGGTAAATGTTAGCAACTAAACAACATAGCACCAAATAGATTAATTAATAGTTACCTACCTTGATATCCTGTTCGAACTCTCGGCGCCAATCTTAACATATGAGTTATAAAACATTCCTTTTATCAGATTGCACTTGCTTTCAAACATTTTATTTAGGACGAACAATTGCGAAAGTGGATCAAAAATTCTGGTCACGAATAATGCGGTAGGTATTCAGTGAAATTTCAAATCAGGCTCATATAATTATCTAGTGGGTTTGTTAATCAATGCGGGCGTATCAACTGTACCTATCAGATTATTTGGTTGCGAGCGAGGCCGCGGCAGGCACGACTGAGCCTGGCTCTCCACTCCATCACCTCATAGACAATACGATTGATGCAAACCCTTGAACACAGGTTGCAACACCAATTCCTTAGCATTTTGGCGCTAAACACAACTTATTAGCTAACTCAGCAATTTGATTAACCTCGCCAGGAGGTAAATGTGTCAACGATAATGCACTTTGACTTATTCATTAAACACTCACGCCTGTTCTGTATAGTACCATAGAATGTTAAAGGCAATATTGTATCTTGTTCCTCGTTTTTAGACCGGATTTTTTAAAAGCTTTTTCAAACATTTTCACGTGATTTTTCCCATCTGGTAATATTTTTGACACAGTAGAATCACGCACAGCTGTTTCATTTAAAAAATAGGTTGTATACGTTGGGATTAGGTAGAAAAAATATATTCCTCGCTACACAAATCCTGGTATTTATATGGGACATACATTTTCCTACCCTGAACTGTTGTTTTTATTTTATAAATGCAGTTATTCTTTTCTGATTTGATGCATTTTTATCACTAAACATACAAAATGATACGCTCAAATCAGGTTGCTTACAGACATCTTTCAGATCAAGGTTTATTGTAAACTCTAAATTGATGTTTAAATTCACGAAACATTGCTCACGCATGCAAATGAGATCAGTCTAGTCTCTAAAGCTAATGAAAATGTCTGCATCACTATTATTATAAAGGCAAATATTAACCGTGCAAATAAATGTTAAATTAAAATTCTATTGGTTATTAGGTCTACTTCACAGTAATTAACAAATTCCATGCAACAATTACGGTGTTTGACGCCCTGGTAATCATCACTTTTCCGTTCATTCCGTTGCCTTACCACGCAAGGAAATATGGCAATACTCACCTAAAATTTCAATGAACCGTGACCATTACTTTGCATAGCAATAATTTAATCTTGCACAAATATTCTTATGTATTCCTAGGCGCACGGCAAATATAAATTTTCCAAATTGTGTATCATGGAGGAGGAGAGAGACCTCTGTTTTTCTCTTTCGTGGTCATGTAAAGAGTGAAACGGGACGGGCGCGACGGTCGCAAGGTCCCCGAGCGGAGCGACTAGAGGCGCAAGCGCAAGCACGCCGCAAGTCTCGCAAGTAAAAGTAACTTTTAACAATACCTTGGCGGCGCTTGCGCGCTGCGTACGTCAGTTTTGCCAACTCAAGCCGCGCGCCTACATATCGCTCTTTTACTTTTTCGGAATTCGAACCAACACCAGTGGCAGTTTGTAGACTACCAAAAAAGTTTTCCGCTACGTGTCGCGTTCAAATATTTTCGGTGTTTCCTATTGGATAATTGGATGTGATTTGCTAAAACTTTCGTGTATTATTTTATAACGTTGCAAAAGTTCAATAACGTTAATGAGAATTTGAATATTTTGTAGTTGTTGTACTTGCCGGCAATATTGGATGTTACGCTCACTTGAACGTAAGTATTTTTTTTTTTTTTTTTGGTATTTTATTGTAACCTTCTACCTAAGTTTTATCTGTAGTTCCGTTTATTTCTTACGAACATTTTTCCTTCACTTGACTATTCATGTATGTGGACACACGTCTTATATTTATGTAGTGGCTTGTTGTTGTACGATATTCTTATATATTATTAATGAGGTGATGAAAGTGGTCGTGCGTTTCCCGCCAGTGACTGCTATGTGGTCACCCGGCCAGTCGGTGAGCGAGTGATTAAATCAACTTGCAATCAGATCATAGAACTGGTTTCAAACTTCTTGTAGACACGTGTCGCGTACTTACTTCTGAGACACTCGGCGTGTATAGAACAGTTTATAAATACGTAGATTCGGACCGTAAAAGACCTGTGCTATTATTAATTTATTAATTAATTAAAAATATAAAAGCCTACTCGATAAATCAAGTTTTCACGATATTTCTTGGAAACTGTGGTAACAGGTTCTATATAAATAAGCATTACGTTCTCTATTGATATTTGTTACCTAATAGTGTTTGCTCTACGAGTGACAACAGCTACCAACTTAACTATTCATAAAAACGGTTTTCGCATTCATTAGGTTAACATAACTTGTGAATGTATCATTGTGAAGCCTGTAAGGGTTACGTATCAATTAAGATGCATTTGTGTCAACGAATATATCCACATTTTTGCCGTGAAATTACGCATGCCTATATATAATACGCCATTTTTCAAGTTTATATTAAATAATTTACCTAAAGTTTAGCTTGCATTGGTAAAGTAATTTATAACTTAGTACTAGGTGTGATGCGCAAGGCAAAGAATTGAAAACTGCTGAAAAACTTAAATCAACTTAATCGGACCCTTACTGACATCTTCTCTAGTCCTGTCATTTTTTTTTAACCACAACGGGGAAGCTCTTGGCCTGCATCTCACCTGATGGTAAGTGATGATCAAGCCGAAGGTGGAAGCAAGTTTCACCTGGAATCCTCAACTACAGAGGAACTGGCCATCTTACCTCGAACTACCGAAACACACCAACGCATCTTTACTAGAGTAAACCTTAGGTTGAAAATGGCATTTTCAATAAGTTGTCTATAATCAGTAACAGAGAACAGACCTAGTTTCTGAAGACGATGTACTATTTACAAGTGATATCATTTGTTGTTGTTATTTTGTTAAACGAATCACAACACAGCCAACATGAAATTTTGGCGATCGATGTAGGTACCTACTAATCAAAAGTAACAAGTAATAATCAAGTTCAAGCTGTCATTGGACCAATGAGACTTGAACTGGAGCAGAAACAGTAACTCTGATAAGATATTGTAATCAGTTCACATTAGTGTAAATAAACAATATCTTTCAGGACTACGATACATTAAAAGGCAGACCATAATCGCCTAATGCATATTTCGCTCACGAATATCAATAGGTAAGTACATGCTCGATTATTTTGCTTTCCCTGTCTACTGATTTGCAATGCAAAAGGATACAATAACGCTACATTTAACTGCGACTCCGTTTTTTGAATCGTTTTCCCTTCATAAATATACAGTCGCTCTATTGTAAGCTACAAAAGCTTAGTTTTGATCGCTGAATTAATAAGAATTTTCTAGATTGTTTTTATCTCTAACATTTCCTTGTTTAGTGCATCCGCATAGATAAACACAGTGATTACCACCGATCAATGTTACTTATAATTGGTGTTCGAAGATGGGAATGTCTGCCACTCGCCGTTTGGCAGTCCAGTCACGCAGCAGAACAAAACATTTAGATTTTATACGCAATACCCACATTCCTCACCATTTGCATTCACAAGATCCGTCGAAGTCATAAAACAATATTGCTCGCATTTAAAGTCTTGCATTCACGTTCTAAAATGTTAAGTAGGTCTATGTATGAGTCGTTTCATATGAAACATTAAGAACTCGAGAAAACCAAATAGACTCTGGTTGATCTCAAGTTAGCAACTGAAGTGTTTCAAAAATATTAGAGCTCTAAATATCTTATGAAATTGCATTAACGTCGATGAGAGGAAATTGGTTGTTAACTGCCATTCGCAAATTGGTCCGGTCAGTTTGGTACTTTAATTGATATCGTGGTATCTGTTAATCGTCATAAAGTTAAAAGAGCAATAATAAACTAATTGAAATTAAAGCAATCCATCACGTCGGGTAGCGACAGCGAGGGCGACCTCTAAGTGGTGGCGTAACTAATAAATGCGCGCACCCGCGTCCCGCTTCACTGAACACTTTCCACGACCCCAACGCGTACAGAAAGCTTGAAAATAAAAATAGTTTACCTATAAATTTAATAAAAACAACCTTGATTACTGTCTGTAATATAACTGAAACCTAGAACCTTTATAAACGACTAATAAAATAATATCAACAGCATTTGACTAAGTTACAAACCAACGTTTTAAACAAGCATTGTTATTTCATCTAAATACAACAGAACATTGTACAACATAATAAATTCTTGTATGTAACACGACAATACGTCTCTCGTCCAGTAGTAGTGCAATATGTGTTTCTGTCAGCAACATTGGATAACGAGGTGTTTCGACAGGTGTTTAGCATGCGGCCAACACACCAACCATTGCCGACCATTGCCGACCATTGCCGACCGCTGCCGACCGCTGCCGACCAGCGACCTCGGCACGGCTCTCTAATGTCTGATCAACTGATGACTTTGACTCATCCCGGCCTTCAGTTTTTTTGTAATCATAAATTGCTTTCCGAATTTTTTTGTCTTAAATGTTTTTACTAAAAATATTTTAATTAAAGATACTCATTAAATTGATAAATTAATTCCTATTGACGATTCAATTAATTAAAGCAAAAAATAATATCCAATCAAAATGTTAACAGGATTTTTTTGTGTTAAAATACCTGTGTCATCGCCGAAAAAACATTAAAGACCAAACAATAAGCTCCCTACAATTTTGACAGCTAACTTTACCAACTCTTATTTCTTTGTCACGATCATCTGACATCACAGACATCTTTCTCTCAGCCAAAAGTTAAAGATTTGATAGTTCGCGCTTAGTTTCGTCGGTCGTGAAGGTCGTCGGGTCGCGGAAGACACCCCGCGAAGCGCCCGCGCCGCGTGTTGCTGACGCAAGCGCACGGTGAAGCAACTGCAACGTTACGTGCAAGTACGTGCCACCGCACTCGGCGACGACCTATTTAACACTCCAACCCGTTTTGTCATGTAGATGTGAGCCTTGGCCTTTTTATTAAGGTGCTGCTTAATTGAAGGGACAAAAAGATGGCTCAAAAAATATTTAAAATACAAAGTGCGTCCGTTAAAAAAAAACAGAAGAAAATATAAATAAAATTGATGGATTATGCTGTCCATTTGCCATTTATTGACATCGTTGTAAGAACTTCCTCGTTTTGCTTTCGTCAATATCGAGGAAGTCGTAAAACTCTGACAGTGTTAAACAACCAAAACTGTATAACATTTGTGCGCTTTATTAGTTAGACTTAATAATAACGTGTTCTGTGATCATAAAATTATTTTACATAATTCGTCTGAAAATAACACGTAATCTTATGTAAAAAACTAATTTTCTAACAATGCGGTTGGTTACTGTAACGTATTATCAAAACAGATCATAGATCGAGATTGCGCACTAAAAGCAGAGATTACAAAGATCCTTTATTAAAGAGTTGCTTCTGCTCGAGAATTGCTGTCCTATTTTTGATGGCACAACACTCAGCCCGAGTGGCTGGCTGTAATTACACTGTAAGAAATGAAACCACGAGGAATTGCTACCTGTCTTGTCTCCGCCGTCATTTCTAGCAGTAAAAACTAATTGTTATTGTTTTAACATTCCCTCATGCACCAACGCTTCGACATTTTTCAATGTATCTGTACCTGTGATCTGTACCATAGTAAACTGGCTTAAGTAGCACTTTTCTACAAAATAAATCAATAGGTATTTGGGTGAATATTATTATCATATAGGAGCAGTAGTGTGTACAAATAATGAAATTGTTATTATGTGCTATTAATAACGGGCGATAAGTAATCACGGGGCGGTTGCTCACGCGACGGCCGAGATGCGCAGGTCGTCGACCCACACCGTGTGTAAATACTCCAGCGGTGACGCCGCACCGCATGCCTCCTCCATGCACGCCATTGTAATTGAAAACCAATGTCGTTACAAATAAGTCCATTTTAGTTAATCACCATCAACGCAAAGTTTCGCTTTATTTGCAAACGCGCCGTCTCCTGCATCGCATACATAACTTTTACTCTTCGTTACAGTCCAGCTTTAACATCATAGAACTGAACTAAGATACGTAAGCTGTCTCCTTTTAATTCTCAGTATATTATACCCGTTTCTCATTTTTCAGGCGCACGTTAACTTTATATAAATATAAATAGTGAAAGTGAACGCTTCACAATTTTTGCGCCTACCTCCATATTTTTTGCGTCACAATTTTTTTGCAAATAAACGTTGTACGCCGTGCCCACCCACCGGTAAAGAAAGATATCGCAGGCGCCTGACTCCACCTGACCTCTAAGGTCGCTTGCTTACTTTATATGAAACTTATAAAAGGTTTATCTTTGCTTTTTTTTCTTAAACGCCCAGATTTAACGAAAATTTTACATTGAAAATGTTTAAATTGATACCCAATTTCCTTACACGATTTAACAAAGTATGGAGTTTAAATGTCAAATATTTATCTAGCACGAGTATAAAGCTTGGTTGTATGGTGAATAGGATGTGTCCTGAGTGTTGCATTCTTTACATAGGTCTGTACCTACGTCATGCGCCATGATCCGCGCACACTACAGCAAGAGTTGCGCAGGCGGCGCAGGCGGTTAATTGTTCAAGTGTCCACGTGATAAGTTATCGTCATCGTCGTCAGTCACGGCTGCGCTCATTATTACCATCCTAAACTTTCTATCATCAATTGCTACAATAAGTCAAATTACATTTGCAAACCACCTAATCTATTAGCATTCGTCTACAGATGGCCTTCTTGACAAAAATGTAATAATAGCCTGAGCGCACCACTACTACGAGCTAAGTTAAAAATAACAACATAATTACGAGTATCGATAAAGTCGATCATTGCCGGTGATCTACTGCAATAAAACAAATAAATTATCGGCGATATTGTGGGCAAGTGTTAGCAACTGTTGTTGCAAGAGAATGATTAACGTAGACGTATTAGAACGGATATCTTGCTTGACACAACTGTCTGTTGGTTGCTGGTTGCACCTTTGACCTTGCACGTGCCCCTTTCAAAATAGCACCGCATTCCATACTGTAACACCGCGGTATTCACGCGACCCGCCACAGCTCTATTGTTCCTCCATTTAAACTTTACACATCGGAATTCTTGACATATTTATTCATTCGCCTTCCGCTGCACCTCGCAGCCGATCCCCTGATATTCTCTGCACATATATATATATATATAAAACTAAACTGCACAATGCAACATTAAAGGGGATCTTATTGTGGCATTTCATTGTTAAAACAAAAACATTGAGGATTTATCATCATCTGCCTAGCCTTTTCCCAACTATATTGGGGTCGGCTTCCAGTCAAACATTGAGGATTACGTAGTTGAAAGTTTTGATAGACCAAAGCAAATTATAACTGGCAACTGAGCGATGGAATTGATTCTCTGCAGGGTCCGAAACCAAGTCAAGTGGCACTCCAAACTTGAACAAGCCAGTGATACCTAATGTACAATAAACGTCCGTATCGGTACTGGCTCAGTACAGGTAGGCGTAGCTAAAATGTTATTCAACTTGACGCAATAATAGACTGCCGGATTTAATAGCTGTATCGTGACGGTAGGCTTCCGCCAGGTGTCACAAAAAGTAAAAATTCAGTGGCAAACAGAAGTTGAAAGAAGTCGTGATTAGTTTCTAGTGAAATTCGTAGCAAGCGGCAACTCAAACCTGAAGACTATTTTTAAAACTTACTGTATTGTCTGTGTCGTTTTAGTCTACAATGTTTTTTGTCTGAGAGTTCTAAACAAGACCCGGGGGACCTGTCCACACAATTTATTAATGGTGCGCATTTAGTGCGATGAATAAGTAATTTTATGTGACTGAATGAATAACTTTTTAAATACTTGACCTTTGTAGAGACGATTCACGTCGACCTTTAAAAATTATGAAGACAAAATAAATAGTTATAGGTAGGCAAAATTTTATTGTCGCACAGGTGGATAGTTGTTTCGCAAAACGAGTGATTCGACCCAAACCCGATTAACCCACTAATGGCTTGCTTCGAAAACAAATGATGAAATCGTATCAATATGGCAAGCATTAAAAATATACCATCGTATCGCGAGCGCTCTCTGTTTTTAACGGCTTTACGCCTTTGGTGCAAAATAATTGAACAATAATGTATGTTTATCGGAAAGACTGTAACAAAATGCAATTAGTACATAACCATTTTAGTGAAGTACAAGAAGTTTCATAAAAAACATAATGAAATAACAACAAACAAGGCGGGGTGTAGCAAAGGTACAGAAAACTGTTGCGTGCCGGCGTAATTGCGCCGAAGCTAGTAATTTACTGATCATGTTTACATTTTGCAACGGATTTTACACAACACCATATCTAAAACGTATACAGTTCCGGTTAAATTTAATAAAATTAATTGATTAAGCCTCCAGGTTGGATCTCCAATGCATTTTACAAACGTAGCATCAACAAAATTGTAGTGACAAATAAATCACGACTGCAGTTTTGTACGCAAGAAGTTCGAAGAATTTTAATTGCAAGTTTACGTTAAGAAATCAGTTTTTAGTAACTTATAAATTCCTTTGCCTCGATCGACATCTTTGGTTATTTTAATGAACCTGTAGCCGTTGTCAATTTCATATTAACCTAATCTTGTGATGTTGCGAAAGTTTACAACAGATCTACGAATCTCTACACAAGAAGTGAAATTGCAGTATATACGTAAATATTTTCTGTTATCTCAATATTTAGGTACTCACTTCATTAATTATCGAATTCCTTAAACATGTACCATTCATGTTAAAGCACACGCCCAAGATACTAGAAACTTAATAAAATGCCTTGGCTTGCATCCCTCCTGTTTAGCACATTTTTTTTCCTTAAGAGGAGCTATAGACGGCCAATGTTAAGTATTTCATTACAAAGTCTTCTAGGAACTAGTGTCTGTGATGTATAAACTACAACATGGGACATACAGATCTGTTAACGAGGTAAAACCCCTTTCTTAAGTATCAATTCGCTATTTTCACTGATTGATTGTTTGCATACAAGATTCGCCTCATTTTACCAAATTGACTATCAACGGATAATGATTCATTGATAGTCAATGTTATCAATGGATGACAGTTTTGCTTATGAATAAAAATAAATAATGTACTTAAGACCATAACCAATTTTATTGAAATTGTAGACAATTTCCTTCAGACGAAGAATATGTCACCGAATTGATTCTGTGCTCTACTATCCAAATAAACTCATTCATACGACTCTATCTAATTTAAATTACTCCAAAGTGACGTCAAACGTGACGTAGTAACCAATATTTCAATGAATGAACATCAAAAACTTCTTAATGGCGTACCTTTCTATTTACTTAAAGTAAGATATTACTTAGCACATATCAAGCACATTCCATCTACGGACCGCCAGCGTTTCGCAAGCCACGCGAAGCATTACAAACTGCCGCATAAGTTGTTAACTTTACGCATTTTGTAACTTCACCAGTAAGAATATTTTCAACTATTACAAATTATGTTTGACAGTAACTTAACGTGACCGTGACAATATAGGCGAGGAGACGAGCTACTGTTTTACGGAGACCTACTTCGTAAACTCGCTATTTAACCTATCGTGTATGACGTCGTCGAACAAGCTACCGAACCATTAGTGAATACCAGTGAATACAGTGATTGTTATTTTACCAGTCACATTTACAATCGTTAACTTGTAAATACATGTTCTTTGCGATCTTAAATTTATTTACACTACATTATTTATTAGTTACGAAAAGTAAAATAAATCGGTACCTAAAGTTTTCCAAGCAATATACAGGAGAACAAATAGCTTGTAAACTTTTGTTCAGAAGCTAGCTGCTCAATTTGTGAAACATGAAAATAACAAATGACGGTGACTGCAGTATCATTTGTTACATTTGATAATACGTACTTGTGCAGACCTATGTCACAGAATATAGACGCAAATGTGAAACCATTAAGTATATTAATGATTGGTGTGCCCTTACGAGGTGTCTCTGCGTCGTGTTAGGTAACCGAAGATGTTCGGTCGCGCTCGCTGCTAAATGCCAGCGCCTTTCCCACGGCCAGCATTCTGCGCCCATTGTATGTCTAGTTCAATAATTAAGTCCGGTATTTACGGCAGATGTGCGAGCATAGTTTGATAAAAGTGGTACGTCATCTTGTATTTCAATTTCAATATGACTAGTTTTTTTTTCGTTTGAGAATAAAATAGTTGACAAATTCTGGTGCCTGCTCTTTTTAATCACTCCAGTTTTAGGTTCCACATAAAGGCTAAAGTACCTAGGTACTGTAACATAAACAGTAACTTTGCTTTTTGGGACAAGAAAAATCAGATTACGACTTTTCACGACAGGAAACATTTTCATTGCCACATTTTTACTTGGCATTCCCATTTTTATTGTAACAAGTATGCATTACATTGGTGCACGTTACGATATGTGACATCATGTTGGTGTGTGTGCACACAGCGTATTAAAGCGATGACAATTAAGCAATGCGTGCATCGCCTAACGAAGCCGCATTTAAGTGAAAACGGCGCCCGCGTCGGTGTAGGAAAACTGCAAAAATAATGACTGCACATACCAATCGAATAAGCTAATGACAAACTTGTTATCCTTATAACCCGTTTGAATACAAAATGAACAAACAATTTTTATTTTAGCCGTGTCTTGAGTGCTACCTACCAGTCGAAAATGCTATTGTTCGATTTTGAAATGCGGAAACTCGATGATTGTAACGCACCTACCGAATTGTGCAAAGAATAGCCTTAATCTTGTTTCGTCAAGGTTCGAAGGCCCAACAATGAGGATGAAACGTGCAAATAACATGAATTACGATTCGTTTCGCTAATGGAGTGCACACATACCTAGTGTTAGCAATCGGTAAGCTTGCACATAATCCACTTGAACTGCCGACTTAGTCTTTAAACCCGGTGCAAGGTAACAAACAATCCGATTGACTTATGCTAAATCTTATTATTTCATAAAACATTTCGGAACTTCGAAAACTACGTAGCCTGTTGGCCATTATCCGAAGTACGAGGTTTTCTTATTACGACGATAAAATATCATTAGCAAAAATAATACGATTAATTAAAACAATGTGCTCTAGTTATGTATAGTGCGTATTGCATTATATAAAACAATACTTCGTTAGCTCCGGTTAACACTTTTTGCTATTGTGACTGAGACATGTTATGTATAGCGTCCATGGCATGTCTGTGGCACGCCGCGTGGTAGACAAGCCGAGATAGCTCTCCTAGTGATGTTTACATATTGTATATTACTTGCTCACGGTGGGTGAACAATGATTGCATTCTGTGATTGGTTATTATTTGGCAGGCGAGGTCGGGGCGTGAGGCGCGCGACCCCGCGCCATGCCTTGAAACTTGGGCTTTTTGTACCACTGGACAATAGTCTGGTCACCTAGAAAATAGTCTGCTTTCATTTGTATATCTTTAAGATCATTGATCCTATACATGTTAGTTAAAGATCTTTTAATTATGACCTCGTTGTTGTCTGTACCTGTTACCTATTGATACATTGACGCCTTTCACGATATCTCGCCGCCCACTCGGTTACAGCCAGTCAGTCGCCTAGAAACTAATTTAAAGGATAAAAAGAATAATTTACTTAGCAACTTATATCAAGTTTCATGCGTGTACGCGGGCGCAGCGAACATTAAACCAACCGGTCGGATGGCATTCGACGAGTTATCAACTTTAACATTCTCAATCACCTTAATAAGATGACCCAACCTCTTTCGCCATCGCCCATTAGGAAAAACCTGATTTTTGCAAATTATTTGTCCCCATAGATATTCTGCCTATTTGGCATTTCCCGTGCGCCTGCCAAAAAGTCGGCTAAGCAGACCTATTACGTAAGTCTTGTGACCTTTGAAAGGATTTCATCGTCTCAAACGTCGTTTATTATAAGATAGAGTAGTACAATGTCTGTACGCTCAGAATATTTCCATTTGATACTTATGAACGGCAGGCATATCTGATTGCGATTGTCCGCTATCACCATTGACATTAGAGGTAATTTATAATGATTCCGAATTATGTAAAAGTCATCAGATAATAGGCAACAATCTGTGAATAGATTTGACAGGTGAGCATTGTAGTCTCGACAAGTGACCCCCATTGAGGCCATAGGTAACGACTCTGTGACCTACAAAGACGGCATGATTGTGCTATAAATAGATATCAGTAGTCAATTATTGAGCTACTGACTTGTAATAAAAACATACTAATTTAATTGAAGGCAGGTGCACATAATGCCGTTGAAATATCTGCCTATACCTACCTACCTTACCAATCCAAATTAATATTCTTTGTTCAACCGCTTGAAACTGAAACTACGAAAACAAAATTAAAAAGTTTCATAAAAACATAAATTACTTAAACTTTATCTAACTTATTACTTTTCCACTAAAATTTCAAGTTTCCAATAATTGTACTTTTATTTAAGATAATATTTACAACTTAATTAGAAAAATTTTACTTAAATACAGGCAATTTGAAGTAGTGTGTAAATTTGATAAGCAATTGATTTCCATGTCTGTACATTGTACTCATTATAATCAATCTGCCTAGCCTTTTCCCAACTATGTTGGGGTCAGCTTCCAGTCTAACCGGATGCAGCTGAATACCAGTATTTTACACGGAGCGACTGCCTATCTGACCTCCACAACCCAGTAACTGAGTGACACGATACCCCTTGGTATGACTGGTTGTCAGACTTTCGGGCTTCTGACGACCCGTAACGACTGACAAAGATCTACGAATGACAGCCGGGACCAACGGCTTAACGTGCTTTCCGAGGCACAGCGGAGTCTCGGTATGTAAAGATGGTCACCCATCCACAGACAACCCCGGCAAGCGTAGCTTAACATGATGGATCGACCCGTGCGGCTGTTATTACTTAGCCACGAGCTCCTCAACTTCAACATTCAATATAATGTCATATAAATTTGTAAATAAAACCGAATATAAACAATAAACAATGTAACATTACGATCAAATTATTTGCGTACTTTATTAAAGTTTATACTAATTAGACGGAACATCGTCGCAGCAGTTCGTAGCACCGTAGTTGTCACGACTCGACCCATAATTATCGATTCCTATCGAATCTTATCGGTTTTCCGTTGCATCCCGATGTAATAATTAATTGATAGGCATAACATTTCAATCAGAATCACCAGCTACAGGTGATTCTGATTAAAATGACATTTACGGCCGAACCCAATAACCTATTTTCAGTAAAAGACAGGTCGCTATTGATGGTAGACAGTATAATTCTATCTGTCCTTAGGTCAGGCCGGTAAGATTCCATAATCTCATACAGATTATTGGGACGTTAAAACCATAGATAGATAGGTTTTTCTGTCTCCAGTATGACAAAACTGGTGATAGATAGGTTATTGGGTTCGGCCGTTACGAATGAGTTTAATAAAAATAATACATCACTGCATACTATTATTTTTGGACTAATTACCTACATCAATTTGTTTTATGTTTGACATTCAGTCGTCGAGTCGTTAATAGATAATCATTAAAGAAGATTCAACCAATCATCATTAATTAATCTCTTATTAAAAGATTTACCGTACTATTCATAAAGAAACTAAAACGAATTATAAACCTATTTCAGTTAAGTGTTTCATCTTCGTCTTTCAAATTCAAATCATAATTCGACAGAAATTAACAAAATACTTTTTTACCTAAAATGGGTTTATTAAGCGTTTGAGTTTTTTTATGAATTTGGATACGGTTTGCATAGTAGTAAGTATCAACACAATATAACGTTCCCAAACGAAAACATAGATGAACTCATAAATAGAGCAAGTCAATCAAAGCAGGCAAAGCCAGGCGACATTGCAGGCGTGTTCTTGTTTTCCTTGTCTCGAATGAGTGCTACACAGCACTGGTCAGGACGATATCGATACGAGTAAAACAGCCCCTGTTTACTTTGCTGCACCCTGTATATCTGTCAACGCTTTGTGCTCGTGCCCTATGTATAGCAACGATAGATTTTTTATTTCTTACTGTCCTGTATTATTGCCACAGAGGCAATCTTTCTTGTGTTGGCAAGTACAACCCATGTTTTTAGTACGAGAATAGCTCCTGTGGCGAAAAGATTAGCCAGCCAATAAGGTTAAGGGACTGACTCCCCAGAGAGCGCCGGACGTTATAAAGTATCATCTTTTTCAGAGTTTCCCTATGAGCGGTAAACTGTAACGGTAAAAACGGTAATACCGGACATATTACTAACAAGTTACCAACAGGAAACGTATCAGTTGGGGTTCATAAAGGTTTTTGTAAGATTAAACATGCTCATAAATTAAATTTTGAGCAATGAACGCTCGTGATTCTTCAGGTACATTATATTTCGTGCAAGACCATCATTCAGAAAATCAATATACCTTTTGTGACAGTGACAAAACAAAATGACGTCCGTGTCCTGTGTTATTATATATCCTAACATTTCCTTACTATTTCCCGACTGCCCCAGAAGGACTGTAATGTTTTTCGAGAGTATGTATGTATGTATGTCTATTTCTTTAGCACGCTCTGTAGCCTAAACGGCTTGATGGATTTTAACATACAAGATGTAGTTAAATTCGTCTTAATTGTAGAGAAACATAGGCTATACAATATTTATATATTGCATCTGGAAATACAAAAGAAAGGGAGAGGAAGGTTTTTGTATTAAGGGGGAAGCGCTAAGGTAGCCCGCGAAATTCAAATTTTCTTACGATATTTGCAATTTGCAGCTCAGTGTCTGGGTGTATGTTGCTTTAAATATGATTCGCGATTGTAACAAATATGTATTTACAGAATTATAATCATTAAAATCAGTATACAATTCCTTAAGTTAGTATAATCCTGAAATATTAAGATTTCATGAAATAGTCATTCAATAGAATTACTTGGTCTTAGAGAGTTGTATTGATGACTTTCATTATTATAATTCCATAAATACATATTTGTCACGGTCGCGAATCATATTTTAATCAACATACAACCTAATGCTGACCAGCAAATTGCAAAAAACCTAAGAAAATTTGAATTTCGCGGGCTACCCTGGAGCTTTCGCCTTAAATAAATTACGACATTATTGGAAACAAATAAAAACTAGTACTTAATGGGTTAATTCCAAATATATATAATTTATTAATAAAAAAGCTAGAAATAAAGCAAATTATTTAAGAAAACCAAAAAACCCGACCGCAAAAACACCTAACTGTAAAGAAAAAAATAAGCATTATAATGTACAGAATTTTGGTATTGCAGGCGGGGACAAACCAATAATCTGAAATATGGTGTAGCTTTTGTTTGTCCCGGCTGCGATACCAAAATTCTATAGTTTATAATGCTTGCTCTTTTCAGTTAGGTGTTTTTGCAATCGGGTTTTTTTTTTTTTTTTTTTATAACTTTTTTACTGCTTTTAGTTAAAAATAAAAGGAAATATATCGCTGTTTACGTCATTATATTATTAGTTTTCAAATAAAACTTGTTTCGTGGGGCAACTTTTATCAATTTTCAGACGTTTCTTTCACTTGTTCACGGTCGCAGGGTGACTGCCCCGTAAGTAAAACTAGTTTCCTTTCAATACTACAACTTTTGGTCACTGTACCTTTATTTTGTTAAACAAATTCAATTACAAACTGAATGATTTTGGAGCATATTGCTAATCCAATGCTTCATATGCTCGAAAAATTTGTCCGCTCAGCAACGTAAATAACGCAATGAATGTTGTCGATCTGTCAAAATGAAACCGAGTCCTACTGTAAGTGTGTTACGCAATTAGGGTGCTGGTCCATGTGCACATTATAAAAGCAATTTGATTTTATCCTTTTCCAATACCAAAGAAGCGAAATTTACATGATTTAATTAAAATCTCCTAACCGTTTTCGGTTGCAGCTTCCCTTATTGCTTTAGTGTATTTTCATATTCGTTTTCATATAGCGATTTGAAATTCTGCATGATAACAATGGTAACAACAGAAACTTCCCCGGAAACTCCGCGCAGTGGATTTTCTTGCATAGGTATCTATTATTTATTTAAATATTGAGGACTTCCAACAAAAGCTGCCAGTTTTCACAACTGCTGCTTATGTTTATACCTTGGATAATCATGTAATCTAATTAAATATTTGTTTTAATTGTAGGTTTAACTCTTAGTTTCATTTCATTTTTAGGGTTCCGTAGTCAACAAGGAACCCTTATAGTTTCGCCATGTCCGTCCGTTCCTCCGCAGCTTAGCTCAGAGACTCTTAGTACTAGAAAGCTATCATTTGGCATGGGTATACATATTAATCACGCCGATAAAGTGGTAAAAAAAAACATGAAAAAAAATTTTTTTAAGGTACTTACCTCCTGTACACGTCAAATGGGGATGTTTTTTTTTTCTTGTCTACCCCATAGTGTAGGGTGTTGTTGGATAGGCGTTTCAGGTGGTTTGGGAAAACAATTTTTCGATTAAGGGATCCGTTTCTGAAATATTAAGCTTTAAAGTGCTAATTTTTGTTCGGTTAAGTGTCGTGTCGTCAACGTCGTACCCCTCCCCCCCCCGCGCCAGCTAAAACGGTTAGCTTGGATGCTTGGATATGTGAAAAAATTCACGGTAGTAGTATATACAACGAAGTTAAAAGGAAAACTATTACAGCTAAGTAGGCTTTACAAGTTTACGAGTAATAGTCGACCAACTTACATTTACTGTTGTAATGTATGAGAGAACATGTTTTTCAACTACCATGTTGTTTGTTCTTGAGATAAATTCATCCCAACTACGGAACCCTTCATTGTGCGTGGTCCGATATGTACTTGGCCGGTTTTTGTTACCATATTGGAATGTATGAGAGAACATGTTTTTCAACTACAATGTTAAGTTTGTTTTTCGGATAAATTCATCCCAACTAAGGGACCCTTCATTGTGCTTAGTCCGGCACGCACTTGGCTGGTTTTTGTTACCATGTATCGCGTATGCACGTTTTTTGAGCACGGATAAACGAAAAACTTATTTTTCCTTCATATTTTCTTCTTCGTTTTCACACAGGTCGTACTTCATTGGAAGTTTTAATGGAATCTATAGCATGAATTAATATTTTACGGCATGTTCCAGGACATGATTCGCCGGGAGTATCGGTGTCGCGCGGTCGTGCTATGACGTGAAGACCACCACCATGCGGGCGGGCTCTCGAGTGGCCTGCGACTAGCCACACGGCCTTATTACGCTTTGTGTTATACTAAGGTAAGTCTATACTACATCTAAAAGTATATTGTGCAAAAAAACCCTTTAAAAATTTTCACATTTTCCTCAAAGACAAAGACAATATCTGCCCAAATCTTACATTGTTTAATAAGTCTTCCACAATTTTAATATTGTCGTGGTTGGTGGTCGTAGGCATCAGTTGGTGGCAACTATGAATAAGCTTGACCAAGAAGGTAAGACTGTCACAGTATGCCGTTCGTGCTCGTCTGGTATTTGACAAGTATTGAACCAAAGCCTATATTTTCATAGGACTGCTCTTCAATATTTGCAGCTCCATATAGTCGTTGAGTAATCGTTCAAAAAAGAGGCCTATCTTAGCCATCACTGTATGAGTCTACCTCATCGTGGGTGGTTCTCTGTAGACGTAATATATCTATCCATATAATAGAAGCTTGCTGTCGAGTTCTCGCCGACTAGCCACACGGCCTCATTGCGCTTTTTGTCCCACTGAGCTGAGTCAACCACATCTATCTACCTATCAAATAGAAATGAGGCTAGGATTATGAAAGTCACATGTTATTGGTTTTGTTCGCTGAGAGCCAGGGCATTGTTATAATAGCAACAGGTAATTAATGTGTCAGTATCCGTCTAAGTTTACAACCATGTATTTTAGATATAGGGCTTTGATTCTACTGGCAGCTTACTAAGTAATTACGCCATACTTATACCGTCAGTCACTAAATAAGCACGCCCATTTGTTTTAGCAAGTTATATTGACAAACCACAGTCGTTCAAAGGAGCATTGTAAACAAACTGTTCTAGGTGAACAGACATTGCGACAAACTTCGCACAGACGGTTTAATGAGTGGCTCGATGGAACATTACGGTGACGCGACGGCTGCAACTAGGATTTCCCGGACGATTCATGCTGTCATCTTAAGTTACAAACAAAACGTTCTGCCCCCATTTGTCAAGAGAAACTCTAATACGTTAGTGTGTCAAGGCCACCCAACAAATTGATATTACATCTAGAGAGTTTGCCGCACAGAACTGCGCTTACAAATTCGCAGTTTGTCACGTTTTTTATGCGACTCCAGCGCTCACCGATGTTAAGTATTTCTTACGTTGGCGGTTTTAACTGATTCATTATAACAGCGTTTCATGATATGTTTCAGGCTAGACAGGAAATAATAATACTGAAACTGCAATAGTGTCCGACATCTAATTACATTGAAATCGAATAGTACGAGTGAATAGCTCAGTTGCAAGTTGATAGGTCAACGAGCCGGTCGCGCCGTCGCCGGTCTAAAATTAGCTGCATTTACTAATATCTTGTGATAAGAGCCATTCCACTGTAAATGGTCTGCAACGCGAGCGTCCGTCATGTGTGCAATTAATTAAAGCGGAGTCATTGCACGCGTTCGCAGACGCCATGATACCCCGCAAAGCTGCACCATGAACAGGCGGCCTTACTACCACGCTCAGAGAATTGAATCGTTACGAACAAATGTCACAACACGGCACGTAACGTTTTGTGAGATTATAAAACCGTATTCAATACAATATTATATTATTATTGTATGAAACTGCTCATTGACCCCTTTACGTGTCACGTATTAAGTACATATTGTAGCTAGAATACCCATTTAATAAGCTTCTTACTGCTAACAAACTACAGATTGTTATGAGCTTAATTGCTTAGCTTTTTAGTACATAACAATGTATAAATAATATGATGTAAGACACGACTGTTGGTAATTACTTTAACTGTTCTATCGGTGCCACTACAGTATCTGAGTAAGCTACATCGGTGGATGCACTTACTGCAGAACGAACCGCTAGCTATATTGATATTAAATGATTTTCATTTACTGCAACAGTGTTACTTACTTTAGATTCAACATTTTGTAACCGCCTCACAGTTACGCTTCGCTTGAACTTATTAAATGTTCATACAACTTTACAAAACAATAATTCAATTCTATTGCAAGTGATTGCGATATTATTACGATCGATCTCATCAAAGTCATCAATCATGGCCGGCGCTGTACGAATGATCGCTAATGACTCCCCGATGGTAACATCAGACATTCAAAACCATATTGTCACGACCTACTTTACAGTCAGAATGTAATGTTTTTAAAATAGTGGCGCCGTCGCAGGAATTCGTAATTCGATTGTCAATTTGTTCCGCTTCCAAAACCAACACGCTCGTCTAAAACCACACCGTGATCGTTTCAAAAGTCGTTATGACAAACTCTGCTTCAAATAGAAACTACGTGTTTTACTTAACCGTCAAACTAATATTCAGGTAACAACATCAGATAAAAAAACTTTCCAAAACTATCCGAAATTGTTGTTTCCTACTCCATTAATTATCATCAAAAGAGCAACTTGCATCATTTTATTGCTGTTGTAGAACGTTTGCTTCAAATGTTTTGTATGAAAGTGGACACTAAAATTAAATATAACGAAACTGCACACTGTAATTAAATTTTATTTAGCGCCTAGTAAATGGTTCTTTCAGCAAAATTAAGTCGAGATCATAAATAAAAAGCAGAATTAAGTTAAGATCATAAATAAAATCAAATTGTTTATCTTAAAAATGATCGTACTTTATGTCCGGCTAAGTTGTTTAACTTAGCACCTGTCGTATAACCAGATTTAACTGTAGGTAATTAGCACAAGGCTTTCGGCTTACTTACACACTTACCTTAGTGCTTTCACTATACACTGAAAGTGCGGATAACCGCGTTTGGCCACATACGACCGTTTAACTAGAATCTGGATCAACCACTCTTACACGACAGTCTCAATCGATCAATCAATGTGCATTTATTGCACATCTACAATAATTGTATAGGTACATAATTGTTTACCTAGACGTCTTTCGCTTCTTATCCTCTCAAGATAGGATTTGATCCATTTTCCCGTTAACTGCATTTCATATGAATTATGTGACAGGCGGTCACGCCTATCACTTAATTTTCATGGCCATGGACACTTATCATAGTTATCATAATGTCGAAGGACTAATCACTATGCTTATAAGTAGTATTTTTAGTACAAGTTCAACAGCAAATAAGCCATGATTGAAACATAAATAATAAACTTTACGTACCTATAATATGTGTGGCAACAGCGAAACCAATTGTAAACAATCATTTTTTGTAAGGACAAAAAACGTAGCCATTTGATGCAAGTAATTGCGAACCATTTTGGAAAATAAATTAAGTACACAAATACTAGTACAAGCAGGCGTTTTACTTTGTGTAAAAAATTTCATCACCACTGCTCTCAAAACGGTGAAGGAAAACATCGTGAGGAAACCGGCAGAATGTAATGTCTGAGAATCAAAGTAAACATTGGAAGACATGTCACATCTACCAACCCGCACTGGGCCCGCGTGGTAGATTACAGCCCATTCTCTCTCGAAGAGAGGAGGCCTGTGTCCCAGCAGTGGGAAGATTTATAGGCTGGCTATTATCATAATATTATACGTTTAAGAAAACCTACTGCATTTTTGGCAAACCAAAAAGCGTTAAACTGAGCTAATCCCAACACAGTGAACATTGGAGCCCAACAACCGTACAACGGGAACAAACAGTGGAAACGCGTTGTTCAAACGTAAAGGCACTTTGTCCAAACACAGAGGTGTGAGTAGTGATTGACAGGCAACTAAACACCGCGAGTGGCGCCGACCTTGTGTGCTCGATTGTACCGCGTGGCTACCGGAACTCACATACCGGTACAGCACCGCTGTCCTTAATCACTATCATATCAATCAGAACAAAGCACGTGCATTATACACTTAGTAAGTGTTTACAATAGCTGTTTAGTTTATTTTAATTCCCGAGAAATAGTAGGACGCTCCTCAAAATTTCTCGCTACATTATATTCAAGAAAGATGATCTGTCAGTGTTGAGTGACGTTGAAGCTCATGTAGTCATAGCCTAGACGCTGCGTAGATACATAGAAGTCACGTTGGCGCTACGTAGGATCCGCATAGGCTCTGCGTAGGCACCACTTCTGCGCTGCGCAGTCGTTGCGTAGAAGTCACGACGCCGCAGCGTAGCCTCCTCGTAAGCCTTGCTAAGGTGCCGTGTAGATGTTGCCTAGACGTGGTGTAGACTGGGAAAGATTTCGTTCTCTTCAATATAGCATAGCAGTTTATTGAGATTGGAAGCTCCAAGTTAAGCAGAGGACGGTTACTGTGGTTTAATGAGATAATTAAATCTATATGAACCTACTCAGCAATAAAGGTGTTTATGAAAGACACTTTTAAATAACTGTTTCGAAAATGCGCAATTTAAAGTAAATTGAAAGATTGCCAAAGAATCAACTTTGTTGTTTCAAGATCCGAGTCTTTTTGGAAGAATTGTTGCATTCTCGCACTTTCCAATAACCTTGAAGCCAAAAATGTTAATTTCATGCTGTGCCGGTAAAATGTGGCTATTACAAGTTGATTTGTAAAAACCATAGATTTGACTTCGTTACTATTTTATTATATCCTATGCATAATATACAAGGTGTAACATAAATAACGCATAACCTCTTAGGGGTCATTGTACTCATCATTATGAACAACTTTTACTATGGGACCAAACCTGAAATCGCGAAAAAAAAAATCAGCTGCTCCCCACATTTATCTTCGCATAACTAGTCAAAATGTAGGGAACAGCTGATTTTTTTTTTCGCGATTTCAAGTTTGGGCCCATAGTAAAAGTTGTTCATAATGATGAGTACAATGACCCGTTAAGAGGTTGTGCGTTATTTATGTTACATCTTGTATATTTATAGCATCTACTAACTAACTAACAAACGAAAATCTCTTCATAGGTAGGTACTAAATTAACTAGCAAACTATTAAAATTAAAATATAATAACCTAACCTAACTAAAATTATTAACAAACTAAAATATGGCGTCGAAAAATTCCTTCACATCGCTGTCGACTGCTAATGTACCCATGCTTAGCCTCTGGCCAAGGTAAATGCCAGCCCTTGGGTCACGGGAAGTGTCAACCAGCCATAACCATAGTTAGATCAAAAACTAAAAGCTTACAATATATAATATACTCGTATATTTTACTAGCCATTATTGTGTCCTCTCCCTGCATTTTCATTGCCTCTTTCCGCCTCTCTCTGTCCAAAGCTGCTAAGGACCAAACTTTATTAAAGGAGTCCAGGATATTCCGCCTCTCCGTTTGGGGCCGTCGCGATGTCGCGACTAGTTTTTATCTTGCTGCGTTGAGTAGAAAAAAATAAAAATAAACAAGTATAAAAGAAAAAAATCTAGTCACTGCTTAGGTCAAATAGAGACCCAACAGCTATTATTTATCTCATAAAAAATATTTTTGAGCGTGAATAATTAGTAACAATTTAAGTTGAAATGTATTCGTTTGAAGATGAAGGCATTTAGTTAAAGGTCTGTTGTCTATGCCGCGACTGGAGAAGTGTAACGAAATGTCAAGGGCGAAGCGGCGGACGACCGAGCACTGTTTGTTCTACTGAAGAAATGTTCAATTACCAAATACGTTTAATTTATGCATATGGTTGGAAATATCGATTAATTGAAGTTTTTTTTTTATGTTCGTGTTAATGATAGAACTTTCTGTTTTTACTAAAAAAAGTTCTAATCTTTGGTAATTTTGTTCATAACAACCAATACCTAATTAATTAATTAATCAAATAAAAACACTTTTTTTTTTTTTCATTTATCGGTCCTTGGCTAAAACAGCTACAGACGACTTATTTGATCATGACACTTGGCTATTTTCATTCGCTATTTATTAGGACACCTGAAACATCCACAAAACAATCTCCTCCTCCTCCTGAAACATCCTTTAATCTATCCAAAGGTTGTCTGTGAAAGATCGCTTTTAGCGATAAGACCGCCCATTATGTCACTCTATGTGTAAAATTTCTACATCTATATCTGTAATTTTCATGGTGTGCAGTAAAGAATATTCTATTCTGTTCTATCCCCTGAAAACAACATAAGTACTTTTAAAGAGAGTGAATTCTACTTAGTTACATTTTCCACTTAAACGTTTATTAACGCTTTTCGTTCCGCAGCCGTATATCCATGTCCATTAAAATGATCCCGACATGAATTTTAAAGAGCCTTGTACCACAAACCCTTATGAGGCACTGAAGTGGGTTGTATTGTGATAACCGGCTACCGACTGACGTCATCCACACTTATGTTAAAACTAGCTGTTGCCCGCAGCTTCACCCGCGTGGACGTCAATACTTTCCTATTTGAATGGGATTTTCTTCACAATTTCATGAGGTCTTTTTTGCGTGGAACCCTAATTCTTTTTCTAAAATAAAAGTAGCCTAGTTACTCCTTATAACATCAGCTATCTACCAGTGAAAGTCCGGTCAAAATCGGTCTTGCTGTTTCGGAGATTAGCCATAACGATACAGGCAGACAGACATACAAACAGACCGACAGACTGACAGACAACAAATAGATTTTTTTTTTGTTATAAGTACCATATAATGTATATATATATATATAATGTGTCAGTGTAGCTCAGTATATGTGTCTCCCTTAATATATACAATGTGTAACATACAACCTCTTAAGGGTCATTGTACTCATCATTATGAACAACTTTTACTTTGGGACCAAACCTGAAATCGCGAAAAAGAAATCAGCTGCTCCCTACATTTATGTTCGCATAACTCGTCAAAATGTATGGAACAGCTCATTTTTTTTCGCGATTTCAGGTTTGGCACCATAGTAAAAGTTGTTCATATTGGTGAGTATAATGACCCCTTAAGAGATTTCGTATATGAATAGATACACCATATACATATATCAATCAATCAATCTGCCTAGCCTTTTCCCAACTATGTTGGGGTCGGCTTCCAGTCTAACCGGATGCAGCTGAATATCAGTATTTTACATGGAGCGACTGCCTATCTGACCTCCACAACCCAGTAACTGGGTAATACGATACCCCTCGGTAAGACTGGTTGTCAGACTTTCGGTCTTCTGACGACCCGTAACGACTGTCAAAGATCTACGAATGACAGCCGGGACCAACGGCTTAACGTGCTTTCCGAGGCACGGAGGAGTCTCGGTATGTAAAGATGGTCACCCATCCACGGACAACCCCGGTAAGCGTAGCTTAACCTGATGGATCGACCCGTCCGGCTGTTATTACTTAGTCTGTTATTTTTTCATTACAAACAGACACTTCAATTTTATTTATTTGTATAGAGTATAGATATAGATTATCACCATGCGGGCCCTAACGATTACCTAATTACCATGGCTGCATACAAGTCGCGACACAAGGCATAGTCGATCACTAAACTACGGTTCAAATATCAGGGCCAATGTCACTCTAAGCAGTGTCGTGTGCTCAACAGGCCGAGGCAGGTTTATAATCAGTATAGGTTTAATTATTATAGATTTATAATTCGGATAAAAACTTCGTTTATATTTCTTATTCCACGTCGCGATGAAAGTAAAAGTGGCTTTGTCTTGCATAAGTAGACTCGCGCTAGCAGATCTAGTAGTGCAAATAATATAAAATTAGCTTTTCATTTATATTAAAACATTAAAGCATCTTAACTTATTTGTTTTGACAATTTTGGTCTCTTGTTCAAAAGTGACATATCTAGAGGTTCCTACACACCATAAGGGCAAGGACAGTCAACATAGATCGGTTACAGGAGTTTCACAAACATTTCAAGAATTTAGGGCTCACACAAATATCGATAGGCACATGATACTTGTGTGAAGTTCCATATTATCCGTTACGCAAACTTAAAAGGAATGTTACTCAATTCTAAACTGTATCATTACCTACAAAACATGTTATTATTGTTTTAATGACTGGCTGTGTTGCTCTATAATTATTAGACGTCTATGCACATCTACAATGCGGTGTACAATTTCACAACCGATATCTGCACTTGTATCAAATACTGTGGACTGCTAATTAAATAACAATCATTTTATCAGAATTTCTAGAGAGATGTGTGGCAACGATTCTTTGTGAGCAGTGGTACCTAGTTGGTACGTGAATACAATTTTTGATACAATTTTACGTAATTGACGCGTTCCATGTAAACGAGCGGCGAGTAAAAGCGGGTTGAGTGCGTTCTTTGTTGCGCAACGTTGCGCCCGCGCCGCCGTCACGCGCACGCCGCGACGCGACGCCCTGCAGCGCCGGACGTGCCAACAGACAGATCGACATTTGAAGCTCACAGCTGGGCATAAGGCTTCCACTTAAATGCATTCATTTCAAAAGTGTGTGAAAGACCACAAACAGAAGGCTCCTCCAAAAATTCAAACGAAGACAGTGGTCACCAGACACTACACAATACGATAAATTGGTGTACTCAGAGATGTTGCAGAAGTCTTGCACACTTTGGACTATCCTAGATGGCTTTAAGCCTGTACAAACGCACGGAATTTGGGTGAGTGCTAAATTTAGGCAGGCTTGATGTTGTGCGCTCTGCCTTGTAAATTGCCTTGACAACTACACAGCCTCAAAATATTCGATGTTGATAACTTATTTTAGCCATTAAATTACAAAGTAAATTAACAAACATCAGATTTAAAATTAACACTTACCATTGTGCATAGATTAGCGTGTACATGAGTAATCTTCATCTTCACACTTGACGGGCCCATCCATCTACACATAGACAATTTATCTGTCAATCTACGTATATGCATGATGTAAAACGGCCTTGAAGGTTACAATAAGACATAGAATACTGTGCCCTTGGAAAGCCACAGTGATTTGCAGTCGATGCGCGCGTACGCACAGCACCACCCACTACTTGAACCCCGCATCCTATGAATGAATCATAGGAATTCCATTGATGTACACACGAAAGCGCTTTATTTCACGATTCTAGTTTTATTGTCATTTTATGAGTAGTACAGCTGAAGGTTTATTCGATGTGGGCCTTTCGCCGCTTCAGTACACTTCATGTTGTGGTTGTGGCCGCTTACATAATTACTTAGTGGAATTGGCTGTTTATTGATGAATATAAAGCGAAGACCCATGATTTTATGGCGTGAGTTGTTAGATCAAGATTTCCTTTTAAATTTTGTTCACATGGGAAAATTTTAAACCTGAAAATCAGCTTTTTATGCGTCAATAAAATGTATGAAGCAATTTCGGTCAGGATATTCAAACATCGTGAAGTGTGTAGTTCTATTTTCTTTAAAACAAATAATGTTCCGCTTACACTGCTCTTTATAAGTTGATTTGGTGGAGTAATTACCAGTATAAAATGTGCCCTAAAGTTTCAGTGCGGTCGCCGAGAGAATGCGTTCCTGACACCTGTCAGTTGGACAATTTCTAGTTGTAATAAGGATCAAATTCGCAAAACACATCATATTCGTTAGTATGAAACTGACAGGTCTCAAGAATGCATTCTCTCGATGGCTGGACTGTAGGTACGTATTTAATTTAGCCCAAGTTCAATTTCACCTGGTTAAAGTTTTCATATTTCGCTTACCAAATGGAGTAATGGAGTCAAGTTTTTCTAGAAGTACCTTACTTACCAAACTAACTATACGATCATCTAATTACTGATTAATAACAGGCAAATGAATAGCTACCACCAGGAACTTACCCATACAATTATGGCCTATTTTTGTCCGTGATTACAATTTAGACACCGAATTTGAAATAACAATGAGAGTGTTTACATTGTCGGTCTGTCTTCTCTGTATGTTTGCCGTGTCTCGTGGTTGTGTATATGTTCTCAACTAGATGATGATTTCGATTGATGCTCTGCTTTCTCCATTGTTTGTGTAACGCCACCGACAGACAAGCCACGCCCCACATATCGTCACACATTGTCTCTTGAGATTTGACAAACTAAACAGTACCTCCCATATAATAAATTAACTAAATAACGATACAATAAACATAGGAATAACGTTTGTTTGGGGGCATTTCCCGTGCAGTTTCATATTTTTTCGAAGTAATAGGGTCGTAAGTTCTCGTTAATTTGAACATTTTCCGCTTTTCTTACGCACATTTTGTGTCATTATTGCTTTCCATTACATGCTTCCTGTATGCCAAATGTGTTTGCCGACTAGATAAATAACTATCAGGGCCTTCCCGGACATGCTTTAAGTGAGGAAAATTTTCTTGAAATGTGATACCCATCTTGAACGAAATGAAGAAGACGTAGCATGAGTCAAATACAGTAATGTTTAATTTCCCTTTCATGTGTGCACTCATTCACGTTTTGGTTGCATGCGATGATGGCAATGTGAGGCATGTTGCGGCAATTTACGCGTCATCCCTTGTCGATGAGATCGTGTGCGCCTGCGCTCTCACCGAGCGCGGAAGTCGTGGTGGGTCTACCGTCACGTAGCGTGCGCTGTTTGCTCGCCCGTGAAGTTTCCTACAGCACAAATTGTACAACGTTAATTATATCATATTACGTCTTTTTATTGCATTCTTACTTTTTGTACGTGCGCGACAGTCGCATTCTGTTGGTGATATGTTTTTCTTTTTATTTCAATGAAGCATGAAACGGTGTTAGCTTCTTTCATGGAACAGCGTGTGCTAGCACACACACGTGAGCATTGTGAGCATAACATTACATAACATGTAGCATTGTGAGCATAGGTTGTAATAATTACGATGACCTAAAAGTTCCTAAGCCCTATTAATTCATGAATATTTCTCGATTACTGTTAAAACATACGTGAATCTGTCAGAATTTGCGCAAAATCAGCGGTGATAGTGTGTACAGGAATTTCTTACATTCACAGATGGACGTGAAATGTTAATTTTAGAGATTTATTGAGAAATTTTCCGTGACATAGGTGACCTCCCCTTCCACAACTAATAAATTAATTTAATGTACAAAGTTATTACTTATTAGATACTAACGACTTAACCTGTCAGCATCAAACAAGTAAATTATGGCGCTAGATACATTAATGGTAAAATGTTGTTCCACAGATATTTGTTGTGATCTAATAAACTGTCTAAATTATAACTTAAGACCCCGCCAGGCCAATGTTCTTAGGTTACTTGAAGGGCGTTAAACCTATTAGATTTCCTTCGATTTATGTATCATATTTAACATATTATTTTAATTAAGTAATCTCGTATTAAGTATGTAAATTTTTGCATACAAAATTGTTATGATACAGGATATTAAATGATATCATTTGAAACACAAATTAACAACTGTTCGACCTATTTACAAAAGCGCAATAAATGATATATAATAAGTACATGTACGTAAACCGAAGGGGGTTGGTTCGTGGATGGGTGACCATCTTTACATACCGAGACTCCTCCGTGCCTCGGAAAGCACGTTAAGCCGTTGGTCCCGGCTGTCATTCGTGGATCTTTGACAGTCGTTACGGGTCGTCAGAAGCCCGAAAGTCTGACAATCAGTCTTACCAAGGGGTATCGTATTACCCAGTAACTGGGTTGTGGAGGTCAGATAGGCAGTCGCTCCATGTAAAATACTGGTATTCAGCTGCATCCGGTTAGACTGGAAGCCGACCCCAATATAGTTGGGAAAAGGCTAGGCAGATGATGATGATGTACGTAAACCGAAGGCAAGTGGCTGACTCGTAAATAAAAAAGATTAGCGTATGGCCACGAAACAAAAGGTCATGGGAACGATTTCCGCTGAGGAGCGAACATCACGCGGAGGATTGAATGACAAAATTTTTAATTACTACCTAGTGTAGATATAAATCTGCCTCGGTATGCAGACACACTTTGTAACTAATCCACAAATAACTGCCAGGGCTTTATTTCACTGGTATTGCTAAACTTAATTAATAATTCATTCCCAACGTGCCGGAAAAACAGGAAATCCAATACCTACACAATTTAAAATGAAATGAAAACTGAAATACCTATCGCTATAAAAACATGCGACTTTCTATATTACATTAACGTGTTCACTTCACACATATGTCATACGCACATATACGGAGTTTTTAGAAAACAGTAGATAGCGATTCAGATTCACGACTAGGTGCAAAACTTAGTACAAAATTCCAGACAAGAAATAAAGAAACTGAGAATGATTTCAAGAATAAAGAAGGATATAGGGAGAAAACAATAAGAATCATATGGAAGCAGTTGCAAAAAACTTCCACAAACAAAAACTTTTGTGCTCCTCTTACCACTTGGGGTACACCAGGACTTACAACGACTCAAAAATGTTTTGAATAAATATAGCAAAAAAAACAACAACCCTTGGGAGGAAACTTGAACAAAACGAACGAAGGAAAACGCAAGTTACATAAGAACCACAGACATCTCTCCACACGTTGTGACGAAATTCAAAACAATTTCTGAACTATGATTCCATTTCATTATTGTGAATTCGAGAATTAATAAAATATATGATGATAGCCATATAGTAGTCAGTAGGTTAAGTTAATATTTATCTTAAATTAAGCAACATTCTTTATTATATTTCTTCGCTGGATTTGCCGCGCTGATAGCTATAATTCATTTGGCAGATTACATCAAAGAAACATTTAACTATAACACTATATTTACATTTAAAGATAATGATAATAAACGTTTAGTTTATTGTTAAATTAAATGAAGGCTTAGAAGTCGCTACGCCATCTACGTGCCACAAATCTGGGACAGATAAAAATATCGTTATCCTTAAAAGGTGTGACATAATGAAGACCTGTCACCTAATTCAAATCTAGAGAACTATTTACGACGTCTTTAACCTCATTAACTCAAAAATGTTTACATAGATTTGGAAGAGATAAACAAATATGTCCCAGACGGTGTGCTATTCCATAAAGTTAGATAGTAACGCAGGGACATACGTGTGTAAGTGCAACACGTCTCGGTATTGCTCAGTGAGGTCAAATGTCTGACGCGGTCTTCTTCTAAAATATTATATAACCGTAAACGGACGCATGGGAACTTTTCTGTCGAAACTGCTACTAGAATCTAAATGCCAGCAGTGGAACATGTACAAAACAACTAAGTACATTAAGTATAATAATTGTAAATTATACGTGAAGATGATCCGAGTAGCAGTGATGTAAAACTTACTGCAACAGTTGACATTTAATTATGAGAGCATCAACGCTCGCTTGCACTCTCATCCGTTTTCAATCTCACTATTCGTCATCAGAAAAATAAAACAATTTAGTGACGACGTGACTGCAATTATCCAATGAAGATTTTATCCATCATTGTAAATTGAGGAATAAACAAACAAAAAACTTTTGAATGACAGAGGAAACGTCGAGGAATGCGACGGAGGCGGCACAATGGAGACGATCTTAGTGCACACGGCTGGCGTTCTTTTATTATTTTAAATTAACAATCAGGTGAAGAGATTTATAAACTTTACAGCAATAATAGTGATAAAAAATTACGACAAATTATTAATTAACAAATTAAAATTGCCATTAGCCATGTATGTATATGTCGTGACCAGATCTCAGAATTGATCATTTCATGAAGTGTTCGGTCATTTCATGAAATGGTTGCGTTTCATGAAATGGCCAGCCAAAATTGACCATATCGTTTAAATGTCAACGTTTAATGATATGTCAGTCGACGTTTGGCAATATCATTAATGTAGCGTATCTGTCGTCGTCCGATCGTAGAAATGGTCATATCGTGATTTGCCATTACACCAGCTGACCACTGGCACATCGCAAAGTAGTTGCATTTCACGCCGCTAGTGGCACCCCGACCAAATAGGTTAGGTTGGGTTAGAACAGTGACCAACCGCGCGCGAGCCGAGTGAGCGAAGCGAGCGGTGCCCCGGCAGCAGCCGGCGAGCGCTACATCCAAGTTGGTCACAGTTACTTGGCTATTTAATATTTTTAGGATCGATGCACAACAAAAACAAAGCTACACCAACGCCTCTACCGGTGGATAATCTAACTATTTTACGATATGATCACTAATATTTGGCCACATCATGAAGTAGTCGAGCGTTTAACTGTTCATATCGTCAAACGTTGAGTATTCAATGATTTGGCCAGACCACATCATGATGTGACCAGCGGCCGATGTTCTATTTCATGAAATACAACCATTTCATGAAACGGTCGAACACTTCATGAAATGATCAATTCTAAGATCTGGCCACGACATATGCAAGTAGCAAATGTTGCTATATCTATTAACCTCTTAATTCACATAAAGTTTCAGGTTTATTTAAATAAACTACTACACTTACTATACTACTACTTACTTACTTACTTACTATTACTTACTTACGTACTATATACTTATAAGTTGAATCCTCAATTGAATATTTGTTTATTTAAGTCCGCTATCGCTCATCAGTGTGCTCGTCGTCTTAACTCTCGGTACCCACACACCGTCTACTCATCCCGTCAGTTCGTGTGTTTCTC
This sequence comes from Fissipunctia ypsillon, assembly GCA_947568875.1. NCBI lineage: Eukaryota > Metazoa > Arthropoda > Insecta > Lepidoptera > Noctuidae > Fissipunctia > Fissipunctia ypsillon. The sequence continues at coordinate 15,943,062 of OX387647.1, read as the reverse complement.
TGACCTTCATCCCGCATTCTTCCATGTAGCCATCCAGTCATCCAGGATACGCACTATTTGCAAAGTCGTTGGCGGACAACGACCTCTGCCACTTGACTCTTAGACAAACACCTTTTTTCTACAATACGATTCAGTCCTGTGAATAGAGTTTTTCGTGTATCAGTTTCGACACGAGTCATTCAATCCGTGTTTAGTCAACAATATTAATTACAGGTAGTATCTTACCTACTTATCGCTCGTACATATTTTGCAGTTCGCAATCTTAGGGAAATTATGAATGCAGGAATATGTAAGGCATGCTGTTCTACTTTCATTTCCACGTCTGCTTGTTATGAATAGTTAATTTTCATGAGATGTACAACTTATAGAACCTTGCGTAACAATAAACATGAGTACTTATCATAAAAAAATATTACTCAGTGCCTACTTAGCCGTGGTTATACATAAATTGTACCATATCCTGTGAATATGAGTTTCGTGCGTAACAAGTGAGTCACAGTCAATCAGCTTTGGAGACCCAACTGTCTAGTATAAGTATATAAACAATCCTGACACGTGTTTAGTATTGTCACCAGCCATAATAGGACAGACGTTCGTGTTCTATATTATTGTACAAGCAGTGCCTCTCGGAGCTCCGTCAGTACACATTACGTCCACCACTAGACCAGTGAGGTAAGTAGAAAGCTTTTACTCGTGCCCTGATACAATTGCGTACACTCCGACCTTAAAGACACGTTGCAAAACTTCAACAGATGTGATAAAAGATGAGTTAACAATGAAAATATCTTACTTCCATAAACGTACAACAATTGAGCATACGAGTGGTGTAGGCGAGAACGCGTCTCTGTAATTGATAAGGATAATCGCGTCGTGAATCAGGCCCAGGATTAAGTACACAACCGGTAGTTAAACGGTCCTAATACGGCACAGGTAATTTTCGCCACGTGTGTCGACATAGGTCACAATTATTAACTTAATTGTGGTTAGCGGGTAGGCGAGCCATTGTTCGTGCTTTTGTTACTATCGCACACTCTATCTAAGACCTAACTTATTCATGCTTATTCCTTATTTATACAACTTATCATGTCGTAATATTACGAGACCCCCAATATTGTAATACCCTGAAAACTGGAACACTCTGAGACCGTTTTGACATGCCAATGTGGTCAAAACATATCGTCGATCAAAGGCCACTCTTATTCTTATGCAATGATTCTTTTATCGTATTTTCCCCGTCACGATTGTCTTCCTGAATATCATTGTGTTCATCGGCTTCAAAAGCGATACGATATATTGATGTAACATTATCATATGAAAGGATCTTGTGGGTCAGAAACAGAGTGATTTCGTGGGTGTCCGTCACCGGTTGTCAGTACTTAGTAGGTGGTGTCATTTGTTACGAGAAAGGCGAGACGTGACATCTCAATCCGCGAGGACACTATACCCGTTTGTGGGTATATTCGACTAAAAACATTATATAACTCTATTGCGGTTAGGCTGATTATTTAGGCAAAAATAAAGACGAACAATTTGTTATTATAGATCATACATATATTTCTCTTAAACGTCTGAATTGAATATTAATTGGGTCTATCGAGTACCGTAACCGAGTAGTTGATGAATCGTGATGCGTGTAGTCTGAAGTAGTGTAGTGACCGCCATTCTGTCAGCTACCAGGTGCTTCGGACGCTGCTCTCACATGACATAACGGAGTGCGGCCGACTCGCGCCCTTTACATCAGTGTACCGTTCATGCGTAGCTTTTTGTTGCATCTCGACGTAACACATAATACCATTCCTATAGACGTAGGGCATTGTGCAAACTTACGAGATTAAGTCACGACCAACAGACGCCCGTTAATCAATGTCGGTCACATCCATTTAAATAAAGCTAAATTACTAATCAAATGATCGGCGATAAACTCGAAGTGGGATACGGCCTTCATGGTGGAATTCTCTTTCAAAATATCCGTAAGGTTGTTTTGATTTATATCTATGTGTCACCGACGAAATTCAATCAGCTACTGTTTCAGATTGTTTGTTTTCGTCGGTAATCGTATTAAAAACTCTACGTTTAGCACCAGTTACCGTTAATATTCTAATTTGTTCCCGCTTTAGTGAAGCTCACGGTATTTCGACCTCTTGCAAGTCAAATTATCCACAACAGTTGACATAGCGGTGATAGTCCATACTTTGGCATGAATGCTAATAGAAATGGATAGATTAAGTACCTACGTAGTCACGAGTCGATTTGGATTTAATTGTAGGAGTATTAAGAAACGATTATCGATTTGTTTCCGACGGCAATAAAGTTACATAAACGATATAGTATTGCGATAATTCGATCCCGATATATGTACGTAAGTAGAGTGTCGATTTCAAAATGTTGACAAGCCATACTTTGGTGTCTGCTTGAATGAAATTAATTAACAGAACAATGGCCGTAATCGCCTAATTACGCCTTATTGGTCGTAAGTTAACCACCGCTTCCTCGTTAGAAGTGTTTGATACTTTTATCATTTTAATTATTAATACTGATTGTATTAGAAAGTGTTTTTAATTAATACCTCGTTTAAAATCTTTCGATCTATATTAATTTAAATTATTTGTTAGATACCAATGTACACGCAATGCTTGAAGTAAAGGCAAATTTACAGTAATGATAGAGTGTAAGCTATTTCTTAGAGAAAAGTCACAGTTTTTTTTTTAAATTATAACTGTAATATTAGACTTCTTACATGCCACTGTAAATACTCCGCGAGCGGTAACATCCTACTAGATAGTTTACCTGTAAATAGTTAAAAGAAGTATTGTAATACCATTCCAAACTTCCGACCTCTAAGTCAGAAACCGACCACAAACTGCAATACCCTCGTGGTTGAAATCATTATAATTTGACCAAAGCACCAATTGGCGCTATAAACACACTACGACATGTTTTCAATTACATTAACTAGTAAGGCTATTACAAACATTGAACCCTGGAGAAAAACATGACGTAGTCACAAGTTTCTGGATATCTGGAAATGTAAGGCATCAACACGTTCTATTTATTTGATGAGAGGCAGAAGGTAGTCTACATTCTTTCAATAATATGGCAATGACATGTGAAGGTCTGCAATCAGAATTTTACCTGAATTGATTGATCTGATCTGCATACTTTTGTATAGAATCAAGTTCTTCTAACTTATGAGTGTTTACGACGTACGGCAGTTCATACAAACCTTCAAGTCCTTGTTTCTCGAAATGATTAAACCGATTTTTTCAAATCGGTTGAATTTAGCTGTAACACTATTTTTCGAAAATGTTCTTAACTAACTTTTTAGACCTATATATCCTGCTTATGCGTATGAAGTTTCATTAAAATCGGTTCATTAATTTCGAAAAACAAGGACTTGAAACTTTGTATGAAAAGCCGTATGTCTTAAACGCTCTTAATAGACAGCTGTGCTGCTGGGGAGTTTATTGCGCCACTTCTTCCCTGCTAAAGCACTACGAAGTGGTGAAGAGCATACGTTTTGATAGACTGTCTTGTGTAATTTTGACGTTTAAAAAGCACTGATTTGAAAGAACGTTTGCCAATGAAAACTTCATCATAAATAAATCCTGGGACCTCAACAGCGTGTACGTTGACAGGCAGGACCGATAAGGCAATAATTTTCCAAAGATTTTCCATCATCACATTTTTGACACACCGGACAAAACAGCGATAATTGAGGGTCGTTCCACTTGGTACTCCTAAAGTTAAAAGACTGCGCATAGTACGATTAGTAAAGTCACGGACACAAAAATTATGAGATCTCAACTGCGTTTAACAATAATAAAAGCCATTATATCTTTCAACAGATTGTTCCTTTAATTGTACTCACGATATACGTATAGATAAACAATCAGCAATTTGCTTCAATTGTTTTAATAAAAGTTCTCGTCATAAATATCATTTTTGTCTTGCGTAATGTTATGTTATGGTAGAAGCTTCCTGACTTCCGTTACAGACAGAATAGTCTAGGTAAAATCGGTGTTGGCACTGCGATGCAAATCATTTATTTGTTGTAGGTACTTTCTCAGCATACATAGTAGGTAGGTAACACACAATTGAACTTTTTGCTAAGAAGAAAACAAACTTTAGGAAACATCGAGCAGTTCAAGCTATTACCCCCATCCTTGTACCTACTTTACCTACTTATAGAATTAGGTCCAACCCGCTGGATACATCTGGATATCTTACCTTTGTCTTTTATTTGTATTCGCCACTCAATTGTAAATCAATATAATTATATTTTACTTAAAATATGCACATTTACGCAATTTCTTTGTACTTTAAAGTGCAATATTATGCTACTGTTCTGCACTTTATCGACAGTGAAACTCTACCGTAGTTTGCGTATAGCTCGCGGGTGCTCGCATTTAGGCCGTATATTGTCGTAAAAGGAAATAAAAGCAACTGCTACAAGCGCACTAAATAGTCACATTACGCAAAATTGATGGTGTACATAGAGGTACACAGTACCATTTTACAATAGAAAATATTTAACTGACCCTTTAAAACCTTATTAACCTTCTATTGGTGGACACTTTTATAAATTAATGAACCTCAAAAAAAAAAAATACTGCTATTCTAATGATGCACACTTTTTTTAAATAATTGATCCTCTTCTTAATTTTCTGGTCTTTCTCATAGCTGGTCGCAATAATTAAGCTAGTGGTTATACCGCGACCAAACGGATTAGGTTGGGCTGGAATTGTGACCAAACGCTACATCCAAGTTGGTCGCAGTACTTGGCTATTTACTCGTAGTACTTTTAAGTCCCCAAAATAGGACATAATTATTAGAGATTCACAAAAAGAGGCGTAATCGTTATATGTGTTTAATAATATTTTTGAAGCGCAAAATGGGAATTATTAGAGGTTCGATTAAACATATGACTTTTACAATGTTCGTTTCTGTGGCACCAAGTGTACAGCGTCCCTACATACATTTCCTTGCAATTTAATTAATGGTATCACATTACGACATGTCAAATTGCTTCCATTACTATAAGCACCTCGGGCTGCGAATATAATGGTTATAAGCCTAATTTTACTTCCGGCTAAAGCCGCGTCTTCACTACTCGGCCGAGCCAACATTTGTTCAGAACAAATGTTTGCTGTTCTGCCGATGTTTGCTCAAAACAGAAAACATCTGTTTTCACTACAACGAGAAAACGAATCTCGCCCGCTGTGACGTCGTTTTCACTGAAAGAATGAGCGAGTGAGCATTCGTTCGCCGAGTCCAACCTATCATCACTGATCAAACATGTTCACTCGCTCAAGTGTTTTCATTTAACGCGCGCACAAACGCTTGCTCGCTCAGAACCGTTCAGAACGCTAAATGAAAACGCAGCTTTAGACATTACAACGCCATAAAGCTGCGTTTTCACTTACCGTTCTGAACGAATTCGCGCTCGCTCATTCTTTCAGTGAAAACGACGTCAAGGCGAGCGAACATTCGTTTTCTCGTTGTAATGAAATCAGATGTTTTCTGTTTTGAGCGAACATCGGCAGAACAGCAAACATTCGCTCAGAACAAGTGTTCACTTGGCAGGGTATAGTGAAAACAGATGTTTTCTGTTTTAAGCGAACATCGGCAGAACAGCAAACATTTGCTCTGAACAAGTGTCCACTTGGCAGGGTATAGTGAAAACAGATGTTTTCTGTTTTGAGCGAACATCGGCAGAACAGCAAACATTCGCTCAGAACAAGTGTTCACTTGGCAGGGTATAGTGAAAACAGATGTTTTCTGTTTTGAGCGAACATCGGCAGAACAGCAAACATTTGCTCTGAACAAGTGTCCACTTGGCAGGGTATAGTGAAAACAGATGTTTTCTGTTTTGAGCGAACATCGGCTGAACAGCACACATTCGCTCAGAACAAGTGTTCACTTGGCAGGGTATAGTGACAACAGATGTTTTCTGTTTTGAGCGAACATCGGCAGAACAGCAAACATTTGCTCTGAACAAGTGTCCACTTGGCAGGGTATAGTGAAAACAGATATTTTCTGTTTTGAGTGTACATCGGCAGAACAGCAAACATTTGTTCTGAACAAAATGTTCGCTCGGCAGGGTATAGTGAAAACAGATATTTTCTGTTTTGAGTGTACATCGGCAGAACAGCAAACATTTGTTCTGAACAAAATGTTCGCTCGGCAGGGTAGTGAAGACGGGGCTTTAGAAGCACATAACATCTGCCAAGCATTCTTCACGAGTTTATAAAACAGGTTTCGTAGACAGATTTCTAGACTGTCTGTGAGATATGATTTTGTGAAAATATTGTCGCGACTCGTTTTAGGTGAGGCACGGACGTACAGCACTTTAAAATTCTGAAATAATTGCATGGCTTTTAATTGATAAGAGGTCTTTGAAGGTCTGAATTATGATTGCCATAAAAATAGAAAAAGGTCATGTAGAATGTTATGAAATAATTTAGGCAACAGAAAAAATAATGTACCTAACCCACACAAAAATATTTTTCAGCTTACTTTTCCTTATATGGAGGCGGCTGTTACGTGTGCAGTTTACAAAGGTTCTATTAACAGTTGTGTCCTAAACGCACAACGTCATCTGCACATAGCCTTAGTGTTTGTGTCGCTCGCAGTGCTCCAGTTTCGTGCCGGTCCACCGGCCGTCGGTCTTACTGCTTACATCAAGGAAACCACGCCCTAGGACAATCTGACACAACTGCCCATTGCAACAGCTTTCACGGTATCGACTAACGTTCAACGCTATTATATGTCGCAGACACCAGTGAGCAAATCACTGGTTTTGTTAAATATTTTTATTATAGGAATAGAGACTGTCCCGAGAATCACGCAGCGATTTCTTACGACTGGACGCAATTACTGACATTATGATAGACACTGACGGAACAACATTTCATAGCTATATTCTAGTCCGCTTCAAATTCCTATGATTGTTATAAAAGGCAGAATTATTCACAGCGGCATTTATGTTACACCTAAAAGTTTCAAGTGTTTTCTTCTTCTTTAGCCTTTCTCAACCATTTCGGTGTAGGCCTCCTTCAACTGTTTCCACTCATCGCTGCATTGGGCTTTTTGCATCCATTTTGAGCCAGTGGCCTTCTTCACGTCGTCTTTCCAGCGCATTCGTGGTCAACCCTGAGGTCTTCAAGTATTCTAGGCTGACTAATTAACTTTGGTCCACGTAATACAAAAAAAGGCAAGACTTTTAACCTCAAGTACCTAAACGAAACTCACAAATAGTGAATTCGATACAGGTGAATAAATTGTTTATACGTTGAATCACCAAACTCGTGACAGAATCTAATATTCACTCAAAATTCCCAGCCGAATTCTAAGTAACTGTGACAAAGAACAAAAAGTTATTGGATTAGATTCCGAATAATATCATCCGATTCGAGTTTATTTATTTCATAATCGAATTTCGTAACGATTATACTACATCGTTGGTTCAAAAGTACGCAGTCTCGATACCCATACTTTGTGATATATAAACGTATCGCTTTGCTACGAATTAAATGGGCGTTACATCACAATAATCGCCTTGTTAATGGTTTTATTAGTAAAAAGGGATTAATAAATGTCGGACCTACTTTCTATTATGTGCGATCAACGTGCACGCTTTGTGTATTAAGAGCAGAGGCGCTTTGAGTATTAACGTGTATAACTATTTGGAGTAGAAAGGCGCTCATGTAATACTACACAAATGAGCTGCCAGAGGGGCAATTCTCGTAATTTTAAGAACATTCACAGTCAGAAGCCTAATTCTCGTAACCAAAAACGTTCAAAATCTAGTCGCAATCTCATCTCAGCGACAATTAAATGTCCAAAATGTTGAGAAATTATAGGTATTTTTGACATATTGAGACTGAGACGTTCTTAAAATTACGGGAATTGCCCCTCTGATCTCAGTCTCAATATGTCAAAAATACCTATAATTTAATTTCCCTACATTTTTGACGTTTGATTGTCGCTGAGATGAGATTGCGACTAGATTTTGAACGTTTTTAGTTACGGGAATTGGGCTTAAGATCTCACGTTCTTGGCTATAACCGTTTTTAAATACAATAAACTTGCCTGTATGAAATCTCTAGAAACTTTAATTCACATCAGGAATGTGCATCATTAGAAAGTGCCCAACATTACCTATATTTTTTAGTAATCTTTCACCTCTTCTGTGGTTCGAATGTCCTCCATAAATTATTTCGCATTCCTAAACATGTTTTCTTTAACATTGACAATTGGAAGACCTTGACATTTGATCAATTTTTGAATCGATATAAATATTATGAGCAAAGTACCTACTCGCGCTTGTCAAGACCCGGAAATTAATATGTTTCGATTTGTTAAATTCGATGTAAATATTTCAGAATGACTTCAGCACTTGTTTCTTTTGTAAAGAATGCTTGATTTCTCCCAATGAGTCACCTAAGTATACATACATTATTGTAGTTTTTCAACGTCAGGGTTTTTACTTCAACAGGATGCGGTTAGTACAGTATATCATAATATATTCTTAAAGTCAGTCTGATACAGGAAAAGGCCGTTTAATAGAATACCCATTATCATCCTTAAGTCATGGTTGAGATGGTCGCATATCACATCATTATTTTACGAGTAATTAATCAATTCTTAATGAAAGATGCTCAATACCCAAGATACAAGAACAAGTTAGAAAACTGGATCATTGTTATGCATCGAAGTATGTAATTATAAAATTATGTAATTTTAGATGAGGCATATCGGAACAACTCACCGTGGATGGCTAATTGTAGGTGCCGCAACACGATTGTTCCGTGGATGCGCGTGCGAACACCGCGACCTACCTATTGTCTGTCTTTGTTTTGTTTACACCTCTGCTTTTGTACAAGGAGAAAATATTGATTTCCAGAGGTTTGAGGTTCTGGAACGACAGATATGATAACAATCTGTCTGAAATTAAATTAGCCAGCCGAACTCCGCAGATGTAATAGGTAGATATCTATATATCCAAACATGCTAAAACAAGAAATAAATTAATTTAATTATGTTTTTTTGGGGTAGTGTACTCACATAAAATATCAGATTAAAAATCAGTTTTTTTTGTGTAAACTTCACAGACGTGATGGGTATCTGCAACAAACAAAACAAAACAGATTTTATCAACTCACACTTCAAGTAACAACACTACCAGCTAAAAAAAAATATCAAATCTTTTTTTTTAGTCTGTTTATATATCGATACCCATTATGTCTCCGGAGTTTCACTAGCTAATTTAATTTGACCACAGGGTCAATGTTCAATGTACAGACATTATATATCGATTTGCGAGTTTGCCAATCAATAACTTATTTATGTACATGAATATTTTGTTATTTTTCCATATATTGATACAGTAATTTCCTGTTGATTTCAGATGCGGCGGCAGGCTCGGATCTCAGGCGGCGGCGCGCTTGTCGTGCGCACCGCCTCTGCCTTACAAGGTTCGCTACTTTTTATAACTAGGTAAACCAAATATTTCAGTAGATAGATCATTATTGTAAAGGGAACAATGATAAGTATTTTATGCACTATCAGTGAACTGAGAAAACTAAGCCATTGTGAATTTGTGATGGTCACAGAGTATGATAGAAAACTGCGCAGGAGTAGCGAGTAATTCACATGTTGTGTCGCATAGAATCTATTTTTCACCGACGAAAAAAAAAGGGGGGCTTCTCAAGTCGACGTGTATATATTTTTTTTTATGTCTGTCCACGCATAACTTTTTACAGAGCAGTCCGATTTGAACGAGTCTAGTATTATTCGTTAGGGTATACCTCGAAGGTGGTCCCATGTAAAATTTATTAACTTTGCTGAGGTGGTTTTTGAGTTAGCTTCAATAATACGTATTTTTCCCACTTAGCCTATGTGGATGATGTTCTAATAACTTCCTGTCACTGTAATTTACATAGCAGGTAGTGGTATTCGAATTTGTGTGGGGTAGGTACCTATCACAACTAACTAGTAAAAACTTTTTTACAAAAAATAAAACCGACTTCCAAAATAAACACTACAAAGTGAAAAATAACTTTGATTTCGGAAGTGGGTGGCAAAAATGAAAATACAAAACCAAAGACACTGACTTCCAAAATCAAAGTTATTTTTACCTTGTAGTGTTTTTTTTTTTTTTTAAAGTCTGAATTGATGAGCCTGAACTTATTGAACTGGGCAATGAATGTTACAGTCACGAGTGCTGTATCGTTGCCAAATTCAATTGATTTCCTAAGTTATTATGATTTTACATAGCAACAAGTATAGGTGCCAATTAGTCATATGTTTGTAAAAGGTTTCCGTGATAGTATGATTATAATAGTGAAGAAAATAATACAAGAAACTTAACGAGTTTTCTTCTCGCACAAGTTAATAGTAATTTTCACTTGTATCTTCAAGCTTCCCATTTTTACAGAATAGTCATTGAAATTGCGACTTTTATGAGCAACTCGTTTACTGCGTTCTCCAGCAATATGGTAGAAATTAAGCGCACTTTTTGTGTTTGTGTTCTTTTTTTTGCGTCATGTTTACCGCAAATAAACGTATTTTCTTTCTTTCATGTACTAAGGTAATAAGGTTGAAAAGTGGTTCACCGCAAATGTCCGCGATGGTAAATTCGGGAATGTATCTATATAAATAAAAATGAATGTTTGCATGTTTGTCCTCTATGCGCTGCCATAGCGTTAATCCGATTGCGATAAAACTTTGTCAACTTATTGCTACAACTTGCGCGAAGGTTTATAGACAAAAAAAAACACGCAGATGAAGTCGCGGGCAGAAGCTAGAAGGTGATGATAATATTGAATGATTTTTCTGTTTCAGTATGGCTGTGGTTGCTGATATTCATATTCCAGAACGAGTTTCGAATATCCAGGACAATTCAACCAGGTGTGAGTATCTTGTACAATAAAAAACTTTTCAGAGAATATATTCTTGAACTAATATAACTTACGATAACATGATGATCTTGTTAAGAACTCGTAGCAACTTAGTAAAAACCAAATGATTGAAGAAATATAATAATGCGCGTAGATATTGTGACTTCAATTATGTTTATTGTCCACAATAAAGTCAACTCTCTACAATACCTACACAAAAAACTTCAGTCAATCATACATGAACCCAACTCTATTGTTACCAACGCTTTTTGTTCATGCCTCTTTTTATTTGTTATAATTTTCAGTACTTGGACTTTGACAACCTGCCCGAAACGAACTTCACGTGCACAGGCAAAGTTATCGGCGGGTACTACGCGGACCTGGAGACCTCGTGCCAGATGTTCCACGTGTGCACAGTGGGCCAGAATGAAGAGCCCATGGACATCAAGTTCCTTTGCCTTAATGGCACCGTCTTTGATCAGGTGAGTTGATAAGTACGTGAATTGATGAGTTAATTATGTTATATTAGTTCTTTTTGTTAGGTTTGCAACTAATTTAACTAATGTGCAAGCTGTCAAAGTGTGGTTAAAAGTTTGTTGATCCCACCAGCACGTAGCAGTGCGTTGGCAGCAACGTGTTGCATATGAGCTTATTTTGAGAAGTGTGGCCTGGATGTCTGTCATGCTTACCATTTCCGATTTTAAATTCCCTGCAACTTACACAGGACACTCACAAGTTGATGCTGCATTTGATAACATACGCAGCCATAAAAGTCCATTTGAGTTCTTAAAATTCATGTTTGTTTACATATTCATACATTTCTAGACAGTCTGTTTAACAATAATATATTATTTCTCATTCCAGGAGACAAGAGTATGTGAGAGAGTCGACGAAGTAGATTGTACAAAGTCTGAAAAGTTCTACGGTTTAAATTTAGAGTTATATGGCAGCACTTTGCCACCCATCATACAGCCAGACCAACAGAAACCTCAAGCACAACCAACTGAACAATCACAACAACATACTAAACCAAACCAAGAAGCAGACCCGGCAATAGATGATAGTCCAACGACATCACAAGATAAAATACTGGGACATTCAACAGACGACACAGACTCAACGGAAGATCCTATTCAGGATATAAAAAGAGATGAGCCAAAAATCCCACAAACTAAACCTACACGCCCACCTTCACCATTTTCAGATAATGAGGAACTTACAGATGGTACGCACCTTAAGATAGTATCTAGAGAATAAAAAATCTGCTTAAATAAATTCTGATGGCATCTACAACACTGAGTGTCAGTAGCGCAGCTACAATTATCATTAGAGGGAAGCCGAAGAAAAGAATGTTTAGTTCTCATCAACTAACATAATCTTATGATGTATTAAACTGGTATTCAATATAATTATGTAATGTGATGTGATACACAGTTACACACACCGGTGTGCCATATTATTTGGCAATAGTAGACATTAAGAAGAGTGGTTGTCCCGAAGGGAAGCCGATAGGAATCGAGTTGTATGAAGGTTACGCCCCTGCTGAGTGTATTATAAACAGGTTTAGAGAGAACGTAAAACAAAAAAAAACTTCATAAATTTAAATTGCTTTTTTCAATATTCTTAAAGAGAGAAAAACTAAACCAAATGCTTAATACAATATATACTTAAGTTCGATAATATTGATTTCAGAGTACCAAGATGAAGACGAAGACACTGACTATGAAGATTACCCACATCATCCGACAACGACGACAACGCAACCAACCACAACATCGACAACAACAACAACAACTACTACTACGACCACAACTACCACACCCAGACCGCCCACGACTACGATATTGCCGTCAACATCTTCTCGTCACCCGTCTCCAATACCACATCTAATTTCTTCGCTCTCCCCCATTCTATCCTCATTGTCTCCCCCATCGCCTTCATATCCTCCTTCTGTCCCGTCTGCTCCTTCAGCACCGTCCGGCTTGTCTGCCCCGTCTGCACCTTCTGCCCCATCTGCGCCCTCTGCGCCGTCTCTACCAACACTAGACCCTTCCCTTCTTTCCCCACAAGAATTCATATACCGTCACCGAGGACCAGGATCCGAAGCTATCTCCTTTCAGCGCCAAAGCTTTCGGCCCGCTGATGGAGTTTATATAACGCACGCGCCGCCGCAGCAGTTCGACCACTTCCAGTATGAGTCCTCTAGAACCGCTCCGAGGCCAACGCCACAACGACCTGCTCCTTTTGTACAACGACCTCAACCAGCACCGTTTCGACCAACTACAATGGATCCACGGGATCAATTACTACGTCCTGGACCTACTTCTCAACCCTCTGAGCGGCATGAAACGTCTGTCAAGCAAAATAGACCTCAGAACTACCCCCAATCACTGTCTCAACGACCTTTGCCTTTTAATCCTTTCTACTATGATCGCAAACGAAGTGATGACGCAGTACCAGAAACAGGATCTTCGCTATCAGCTCGATCTGTTGCTCCGCCAAATGTGACCGAGAAACCACAGATCAAACTGAAAAGCCCCCCACGAGTCATTGTTACAGCTAGTGCGTCAGTCAGCGATAGCAATGGTAAAAGATTAAACTATACAGTTGGTAACGTTGTCAGCGCGGTGAAACCAATAGTGCCGATAAACTATGACGACTATAAAGAATCTGATCTTATATTTGATCCATTCTTTCTCGATGTGCCAAAACTACAAAAAAGACGAAAAACTAGGTCTAATAAAAATAGAAATGTATTTACAATTCCGTCCACAGCCACTGTGGCATCAGAATTATTGCCAGAAAAAACGACAATCACAACTTCGCCGGTGACGTCTCGAGCGACGACCACAAGAATCGCGGCAAGTGAGGCATCGCTAGCAACCACGACTGCAGTCTGGAACCCCAACGACTACGTCGACGACAATTACGAGCCCGACGCCTACATTCCACCAATACCACCACTCGCAGTTCTAGTACCTCACGAGCTCAACAAGTATAAGAAACACGATAGACTGTCTAAGAACGATTTAGTTGAGGAGAAGACTCACAGAGATCACAAAACGAATATTGGTAATAACGAACAATCCAAGCCGACGTCGGCGTCTGCGCTGCAGACAACCTCTAGTCATGTCGAGCGGGCGCCCCCCGCCGCCCCCGCCGCCTCGCCGCCGCCCCCGCCGCTCCTTGAGACGTCCGCGCGCGCCTGCACCCCCTCGCGCTATACTCACTGTCGGACTCGTGCCTAATTAAATTAGCTCACTTTATACGATAAATAGATAATGCCTAGTTACATATTTAGATAGGTAGAAAATTTTTAACAATTTTTCAGGCGCACTGTTAAAGTCACAAATTGAATGGATTTATTTGCAGAATAAATCAAAATTGAGAATTCATGTCTTGAAAGTTAAAAAGCTCCCTCCGAATAGGTGCTAGATGATCTAGACTACCTCTGCTTGGATCATGAGGCCCATTGTCATGTCATATAATTTAATTTTAAACCGACTACATTTGTGTTTGTTTATTTTGTAGCAAAATAAACAAACACAAATATTTAATTTGTGAGTCCAGTTTGGAGGGAGCTTTAGTATTTATATTATGTTTTCTAATTATTATAAACATTGTAAATATGTACGAGTTTTGATTTATTGATATCATTATATTTTTAAATTTTTCATGTCTTTTTATAAGTACCTATGGATATTTATGAAGGAAACCTTGTAAATATCGTAAAATATACTTGATGTTTCTATAGTTTTTTATTTCATTTTCCTCAAGCAACAACGGAGGTATTACATTAGTATCGCAGTCCACTCCCAGTAGCAAGAGTGCAGGGCTCTAATCCGCCAATAAATCAAGTGTTTCTTTTTTGAATATGCTGGAAGCTGAGACAAATTGTCTCTTATTTCACTGCAGGCCAAAACCTTTTACTCGTGCAGGATAGCAATAGGTAAGGATCGAGTATTGCCATATACCTAAGTAACATGAAATTTAATATACGTTGAAGCAAACATGCCGTGCAAATACGTATGTTACATTTCATGTTTTGTATATGGCAATGTTACGTATATGTATGTGTGTACCCACCAGTACGCAATTCAGCTGAAGTAAGTAATAATATACATATTAATATAGGTAGAGTTTGGCCAACGAAAGCTGACCGTGACCACGAATTATTTTTAAAAGTTTTGGTATGGCAATATTTTAGGACTGTCAAAATTGTCAGTTTCCAATTTGGATAATTTTGATATTTCGGCTATAAGAAACAAAATAAACGAATTTTATGGAGTGAAAAAACAAGTCCCAACACCGAGAAGCCTGCACAATGAGCTGAAGGAAGCAATTGCATTTACGGGATGCCGTGAAACCTTTAGAAAAATTTTACACAAGAACGGGTTTGAGTTCCAAAACAATAAAAATGAACGGGTTTTACTTACAGAAAATATGATATTGCGGCATGGAGACACAGATTCTTGAGGACAATAAGTCAGAAAAGGCTAGAATGTAAACAGATTGTTTACCTTGATGAGACATGTACATCAGAACTATAAAGTTAAAAAATCGTGGCAAGGTCCTTCAACAAGTGGTATCACTACTAATATATTGTCAGGAAAAACACATATTATTGTGCATGCAGGATCGGAGGAAGGGTTTGTTCCAGGTGCATTATTGGTATTCAGCACAAAATTCAAATCAGCTGACCACCATAATGATATGAATGCTACCAACTTCATGAAATGGTTTGAGGAAATGTTGATACCAAATCTCACTAAACCTAGTGTACTTGTGATGGACAATGCAAGTTACCATGTGAAACAAGTAAACAAACCCCCTACTATGTCTGATTCTAAAGCTAATCTCCGAATATGGCTTCAAGGGAATAATATTCATTTTGAAGAATATCATACCAAAGCTGAATTAATGTGTTTGGTGAAAGATAATAATCCTGCAGTTGTTTACGAAGCAGAAGTACTTCTAAAAAACACAATCATACCCACAATCACGAAATTTTGTTGCTGCCACCGTATCATTGCGACTTCGATGCAATTGAGCTTGTATGGAGTCAGGCAAAGAGAAAAGTAGCAAGCAAAAATATAGGAATACCAGGGTCTGAAATGCAAAATTTAATAAAAGAATGTTTTCTATCCTTAACTGCTGATGACTGGAAGAAGTACACTGATCATGTACTAAATATCATCAGTACAAATTAAGGGACCGTATTGTTGAAAATGAACTTGAACGATTCATAATACATGTTGGGGACAGTAGCAGTAGCAGCGAAGAAAGCAATGAAGGTGATTCAATATTATCAGGTGTAGAGTTTTAGGAATCCGATTTCGACTATGACTCATAATCCCTATGTTTTGTTTTGATTTTATTGTGTCATCCTCATCACATCAGTGGTCTCTATTCCATTAAATAAATGTATAGTAATAACTTTTTGTTTAATTCAACCTTTTCTGTATAACGCTGGACCAGGAAAGTTGAGCTGTGAACTTCAATGTACAGAAGTTAAAAAATGCCAAGCTAGTTTCGTTTAGAGCTTAACTTTAGTACTGATAATGATCATCCTCACGGCAAAATATTGTAACGCTAACTTGCTTATCCACCATTGCGCAAATATATAATGGTGGTTTAACAGTTCCAAGTAAAGATCAAGGGTAATAAGGTTATTGTGGTCTAAGTATATAAATATGAAATACTGATCTAAATATCGCATAATGAATTGAATTATAAATAGTATCAACTCCGTTTAAGCAGTATATAGTTAGGGTTTGCAGCTCTTGATTTTTTTTAATTCCCGCCTTTTTTCTTGGTCAGCTGTCGTTGGTCAGACTCTACCTAATATACAAAACACTTAGGTTTTTGACCATTTTTTAATGCTCTCACTCTGCTCCCAATGAATCACTGCTGCTCTGTAAGTAAACGAAGAAAAATAATTGCAGAATAATACAGGATACCTCAGAGCTCAAACGGTAGTCCTGGGCTCGTAAAATGGTGAAAAAACTTAAGTTTTTTCTTAGAAGCTGATTTTATGCTTTTTTATAAATACTTTACTATTTTATTGTATGAGGCTTGTTTGCCAAGAAGGAAGGCTATAGCATGTTCTGTTAGCCCACTTTAGACGTAAGCTCTTTAGCGAATGCTTTAAAGGCTCCTGCAAACTGGCGTGACACGCGATACGACAGAAAGGCACCGCGTGTCGCGCGATGAGCGATGCCTTTGTGTCGCGTGCGATTTGCAACGCCATGAGATCCCGCCGGAGCTCAGTCCACTATGCCGCATTTTCTCGCGGCAGCGGAGTTACGCCCCAGCGTTTTGCCTCCTCGCGCCACTCCCACATGTGCGCGAGGACTTTTGCCTCCAGATTCCATGGCGGTAATCCGGCAAGGAGGTTCGCCGCCTCACCGGAAACCGTGCGATATCCCCGGGCTAGCCGGATAGCCATGACCCTCTGGGACGCGTTCAACCGACGGGCCGGTCGCCGCCTCACGGAACGCGCCCACACTGGAGCCCCGTAAAGGGCCATGGACCGCACGACCCCCGCGTAGAGCCTCCGGCAGGAGGCGTTTGGACCCCCTAGATTGGGCAGGAGCCGCCTCAAAGCAACCCCGGCCTGCTCCAATATTCAAGCGCCAAAATATCCTTGTAGCACTCACTCTATCTAACAATCTGTCACGTTCCAGTGGTCATAGTGTATAAAAAAAAGAGGTTTAATCAAATTTATATTTTTATTTTCTGTGACATATTTTCTTTTATAGCAAGACCATCTGGATCAAATCTAGATTGAAATATTGAAATGCATTGAAATTTTATAACTCAAGATATTTATATATATATATTTACTTAATAATTGATTTAATCATGGCGTCTAAAGATGCTCCAGCTCCTGATATTATGAATGTTAGAGAAATAATTGAATTTGCTTTCGGCGATTTCAAGGTAATTAATTCATACTTTTAATAAAACCAACAATGTTGTATAATAAAACTAAGGACTTGTAACGCTTGTCTTGTTTTAGAAAAACACCGTGAATTTTAAACTAGTGCAAACAGTACTTTTCCTTCTCGCTAGACAATTGAGATTACTAGAGAGACGTGTGGAAGTAGAAGTAGGTCCTTTAACTTTATTACCGTCTGACTCTACCCTATCTGTTACTGAAGTCAAAATACATGCAACGCAAAAGACTAAAATGAAAACGAAAGATGAGGGTATGGGTGGAGCAAAACCTGGTGTAGCGGGCGCAAAACATAGTGTGGCTGGAGCTAAACCACGTGAGAGTGGAGCAAAACACGATGGGTTTGGCGCTGGTCCTGGTACTGACGCTGACGCTATAGGAAACAACACAGCCGAACAAGGTCGAGGCAAACATTCTAGCTCTTCAGATAAAACTTCTACTGATAAAACAAGTTCACCAACTGGAAAAGCTTTAAAACTGAGAAGACTTGGTGCTGGCGCTGATGCTGACACTGATGCTGGTGCTGGTGTTGGTGCTGGTACTGGCACTGACGCTAAAGGGAAGAAATCAGGCCGAGGCACACGATATAGTTCTTCAGATATAACTTCTACTGACAAAACAACTTCTACTGATAAAAGTTCGAGTCCAAAAACAACTTCAACTCACACTGATAAACATTCAACTTCAACTGATAAACCTTCAACTTCCACTGATAAACCTTCAACTTCAACTGATAAACCTTCATCTTCCACTGATAAACCTTCAAGAAAAACCACATCCTCGGATAGAACATCTACAAGCAGAACGATATCATCTAAAAAAGATCATGCAGCCGGGAGACAAAAGGTAACTTTGTTGGTTAGCTTTCGAAACGAAACCCTTACCCCGTTATCAAAAAGCGCAGAGTAAAGTTATGCCAAACTTGCCAACAACGAAAAATGTGTGGTTATTCTGAAGTTCATACTGGTTGACCTTTTACTCAGCGTTAATAAATAAGGGGTTAAAGTAAACATTAAACTTACTACCTTACGTATTGTTCATTATGAAAAATTACAGCATAATGACTATGTGTATTCTACAGCCAGACAGCTACCGTGATATCCTGGACACTTTAGAGGAGCAGAGGGAGAGAGAGCTTCGTATTATTCATCAGGTGCAATTCACCATCTATGAAAAAGATTTTTTCATTGTCGTTTTATCTTTTATTTTTTTTTACTAGCATTGGAGCTGAATTTTTATCGTGCGATGTTCTGGTAAGTAACGACAAAATTATAAAACCGGCCAAGTGCGTGTCGGACCACGCACAATGAAGGGTTCTGTTGTTGGGATGAAGAAAGAAGAGAAAGAATTATCCCAAGAACAAACTTAACATTGTAGTTGAAAAAAACGTGTTCTCCCATACATTTCAATTGCAAATGTAAGTTTGTACGTACAATATTGAGCGATTTACCATGTTATTTTAAGACCATAGACTTCTTATAGGTTTTCCTGTATTCTATAAGTATAGAACTATTTTCTGTATTTTTTTTTTTCAAAATTTTAGTGTCAGTAGTTTCGGAGAGAAGGGCGGTATATTTTCGTCTATTTTCTTAAATAATTTTAAAACAATTTATTTTCAAATAATAAAAAAAATCTATTTAACCCCCTTTCATTTGATATGTCACACGGTACAGTTTGCAATTCTTTTTTTAATTTTCTTATTTGTCTCCTAAAAATGACCCCATATTCAAAATTTCATTTTTTACGGTTCACGTCCGTGTTTGGGTCACAGAAATTTATGTGTACCAAATTTCGACTCAATCGGTTCATTATATTCGGCGCAAATTGGCTGTAACAGATGGCTAGACAGACAGATAGACAGACTGACACACGAGTGATTCTAGAAGGTTTCCGTTTTTTCCATTTGAGGTACGGAACCCTAAAAACGGATGTGTTACGAACGTAATTTCAAAATATACCTACTAAACAATTGCATTACCTGCACTTGCTGAAACTAACTAAAATAAAATACTGTAAACTGTATAAAATATGATGGTGCCCAGATGTTTCAGGCAATTTGAGAAATACCCGCGTACTGTCAGGCCTCCGTCACTCCATGTACTTGCGCGCTATAAGTGCCTACCGCCCAGCCGAGCGGTCTCGGTCCGCCGGCGGATCAAATTCAGTGCGGTTTTCGCAAGCGAAGCGCGCGCACGCCGTTCAATTTTAATAGTGCTGTTCGTTCGTACGCGTATTACGATGACGAAACAAACTTTAAAAAAGAGAACCGACTTCAAAACACTAAACCGTAAGAAATAATTTCTTCTTTGATGTCGGTGCTTTTTCGATTCGTAATTACCAGCTGTTAGCACTAACATAAAAAAAAAAAACAAGTTATTTCTTACGGCTTAGTGCTTTATTTGAAGTCGGTTCTCTTTTTTTAAGGCTTTTTTTTTCATTTCTAGTGAACATCTCCGAAGATCATCATCAAACTAAGAAGTATTATACTTATTTTAAAACGTTCTCCTAAATGTAACAAATCCTTTTCTGAAAACCGCATCGATATCGGTTTAGCCAAACGCGAGATTATCGCGCACAAACATACATACCTACAAACCATACAAGTCAAACTTCTCAGTTTGGCCTGTATGTCTGATCACCTCCTTTTTTTTAAGTTGGTTAAATATTTTATAAATGATAAAATTTTTAACTGCCACATTTTTAAAAGTCAGAACATATTCACAGTTCTCAATAACATAGATAAAAAGTTATGTTAACCCTTTAACCGCCTACGACGGATTAATCCGACAAATATTTTCGTGTCCATTTCGCCAGGGTCGTATATTTACGACCAAATATCGTAATGATACAAGTTGCCCGGCGCTGGGGGCACGACAACTGATATGAAGTCGGGCGGTTAAAAGGTTAATTTAATTTTATCGAAGAGGCAGCCCTGCGATTACTGTGGAATCGCGCGGTGCGAAGCAATCACTGCTGTACACTTGAGCATTTAGGCGCATTTTAGCATACAGCGGTTGTTGACGCGAGGGAGTAGGCAATTATCGTAATAGGTATTGGAAATTTTCTACTGAGTGAAGTATCTGTTACGTAGTAACTATTCAGTAATCTGTGGTACTGTTAACAGTTTCGCCACACAACATAAAACACCTGTTTTTCCCAAAGGGTTAAGTTGAGGTGTATTATATTACACATTACGCCGCTATTTAAATGTTTATTAATATTATATTTCATGAAATTTTAGAGAACTGATTCTTTCGAAGAAGCAACAAAGACACCTACGCCAATGGCTTCAATTAGTTCTATGCGTAAGTATAAGTGCATTTATGAAGTTATAACACAATACATATATGTACATTATTAACATATATTATTATAATATATTTGTAATTCCGAATATAATTAACTTTCATTTCCTTTTCAGAGTATGAAAAATTACTTGTTGGTATGATATCCGTATTATATTTTACATTACATGCCTTTCTATAGAAATAATCATATTATAAACAAAGTTATTGATTACAGTTAAAAAAGTGCCTAGTTCAGAAGCAAGATTAGGAGGTAATTTTTTGACGCATTACTTAATACCAATTAATACCTTATTTGACGTATCCAAAAATTGTTTCTTAAATTTTGCGTTTTATCAAACAGAAAGTGTACATGGGCGTAGAGGCACTCCTCAGATATCGGTGGTAACTCAAGAACAATTTAAGGAAATGGCAGATACTGTCCGTCAACTTGAAAAAAAGCTTTTACCGGTTGGCACTCCTGGATTCCTAGAGCATGCTGAGCTTATGGAAGAACTGCGGAAAGGTGCTTCTCTTACTGATGCTATGGCAGCATTACAACTCTCTGCTCGGCTAGAAGCCACGGAAAAAACTCTTGCTTGCTTGATTTCAATGGTCACTGGGTTAGCGTTACAAACACCTGGTGTGGAATTAGATGTAAGTAAAAATTTAACCATATCACAGAATATTATATTATTATAGTGTAACTTTTTATTGAGTCAATCTTTATCAGAAATCTTAAAATACAAATTCATTTATTTATTTGTGAGATTTTTGGTACATTTTACATTGTGGTGTGAAGTCACGTTCATCAGCACGTCACGTATAGTACATAGTTTAAGTTAAGGTAGATAAGCTGTGTTCAAAGCCTTAGTATTAGCATAGTGTCACACACGATCTATGTATATATATGCCACCAATTAAAGGAGAAGGTGCAGTTGACTCTCGGAGTAGTACACCTCACGTTGTTTACTTAACCCCTCCTCTCGCCCACATCACATGGCGACCCTGCCAGTCGGCTGGACGGCGTTATAGTTGTCCGATGGGGGGCTAGTCAGAGTCGCAGTTTACTCTCGAAAACCTTGAAAACGATACCCATGACGAAAATTTTGAAAATTTTCACAGCCGTCATCTTGCATTTCACTTTGATTTTATTATCGGTTTCAGCAACCTCTAAAACTATTAAAACGACACCCATGATGAAAAAGATCAAAATTTTCACAGCCGCTATCTTGGGTTTTCATTTTGACTTTACTATCGGCTTCAGCACTTTCGAAAACCATGAAAACGACACCCATGATGAAAAATTTTAAAATTTTCACAGCCGCCATCTTGGATTTTCATTTTGACTTCACTATCGGCTTCAGCACCCTCGAAAACCATGAAAACGACACCCGTGATGAAAAATTTGAAAATTTTCGCAGCTGCCATCTTGGATTTTCATTTTAGCTTTATTATCGGCTTCAGCACCCTCGAAAACCATGAAAACGACACCCATGATGAAAAACCAGAAAATTTTCACAGCCGCCATCTTGAATTTTCATTTTGACTTTACTATCGGCTTTAGCACCCTCGAAAACCTTGAAAACGACACCCATGAAGGAAAATTTGAAAATTTTCACGGCCGCCATCTTGGATTTTCATTTTGACTTTACTATCGGCTTTAGCTCCCGCGAAAACCTTGAAAACGACACCCATGATGAAAAACTTGAAAATTTTCACAGCCGCCATCTTGAATTTTCATTTTGATTTTGTTTTTCATTCGAACATACGAAACCCAAAAAAAGCGACTTATTTACACTATGTCCTACGAATGAATTGTTCGATAAATTAGCGGAACAACTGTGCGCTAGCAAAACGGACACAGGTCCTACCTCGTCAAGGCCCAGCGGGCGACTGAATCGCAGTGCGCAAGCCGCTGTATTATATAATATTTTATTATTAAATGAATTTAACTATTTTGCAAAATGTAACCACAAATTGTTCTTCTATTTGTTATGAACTTTTTACAGATATATTTTTTGGAAGTATTGCTTTCATAAGCTTCAAGCAAAATTAGAAAAACATCAAAAAAATTATCGATTAGACTCCTCTTCCGATTTTTTTTTTTTTTGATCGAGCGAAGTTTTCGATATCATGTTTTGAACCACAAAAAGTCAAAATACATATAGTTAATTACAATATATATTTTTTTTTGGCTTTAAACAATCACTATTTGTTTGTTTATTATTGAATCAGTGATGCAATATTGGGTATAGGTCGCCTTAATCTTTCTTGAGTGTGGGAAAGAGATGGAGCTAGACGTCCTGTATAGCTCCATCTCTTAATTACACTGAAGTAACCTTAAAATAATACTGCTTTTTAAGAGGTGGTGGTTGCCTCCTGGCCTTTTGAATTGTCAAAGAGTCGGTCAGTTAGTCAGAAAGTTGAAGCTAGGTGCCCATTTCAAAACGTAGATGTCTATGGAGAAGAACGGGCAAGAAACTCCAAGGCACTCTTTTACATCAAGATTATTAAAAAATCCTGGGTACATTGTTCTTGTTGCTTCTATATGTGAGAACAATGTAAAAAAACATAATTAAATACAATTCAAAATATTAGATAAAAAATAAGCCCTGCCAGTTAAGAGATGACCAGTCTCAACTGACGGCGCCCGTTCGCGAACATGACGCGTGGATAAGCACCATCTAGCTCAACCATTTTGTAGAGAATCGAATGATCCAACACACGCATCACCATCTGCAAGACATTTAAGTGAGCATGACAACTGCCATACTCATTCAAGTCAACATACCTACATCATAATATAAAACAGCTCTATGGTACACACATTTACAAAATTGAAAAAATGTTTCTAAATTACTTAGTCTGGCCATAAATACTGTTACAATTAAAAATAAACGAAATATTACATTTGAATTTGGAATCTGTCATTTTTATATGATTGTTCATTGAGGTTTCTCATTTTGGCGCCAATACATTGTACAATATTTTGCGATATTAAAATGGAGTGGGGTGATAAAGAGAACTGAATCGCTGTGATTGCATTACACAAAGTAGGTATGGAGCCAAATGCAATTTTTAAAACTCCATACGCTTGGTATTAGTAAAATGTTTGTGTACCGGGCTATTAATAGGTACAATGAGGCCTCCTCTGTTTGTGACAGAAAAAGATCTGGTCGTCCACGTAATGTTCGTACGAAAAAGGTGGTCAAAGCAGTAAGGGAAAGAATTCGAAGAAATCCTGTCCGAAAGCAAACGATTTTATCTCGGGAGATGAAGATAGCAAAGGGTTTCAAGTCATCCATGTAGAGGAGGTGAGATATGACCTGACTACCTCTCCTCAACCGATAGCCTAGACCTGAATCCTCCAGCAGTGTGCTTAGAGGATTCAGGGCTAAGCAGAACCAAAGTGGACTCAAACTGTCGCCCTGAAATATTTTCCGCTAAATCCATACAGGTTCATCATTCCTCTGGATCTGTCCTCACTCTGGATAGCGAAGGACCGTCCTCCATTGCCCCATACACGACTCAAAGAAGGTGTGTAGAGTTGCATCAATCTTGTACAACTCCAGCACCCTCATGAGCCATGTATGTGGCACCGAGTCGTAGGCCTTCTTATAATCTATCCAGCATGTCGACAGATCCTTGCGGGATCGACGAACCTGTTGGCTAATGGCCATGTCGATGAGGAGTAGCTCCTTAGTACCGCGGGACCTGTTCCTGCATCCATTTTGAGAGGCAGACATAATTAAGTTACTCTCAAGTGTAAAGACGTACTGGTCATTTCTTAACTGATAATTTAAAAAAGAATAGGGTGGTACAATCGAAACAACTACTGAAGTGGTACGCAAAGGGAGGTCACAGAAAAATTTTGTTTACGGATGAGAAAATTTTTACAATTGAACAACATTTTAACAAACAAAATGACCGTATTTATGCTCAAAGCTCTAAGGAAGCTTCCCAATTAGTCGACAGAGTGCAACGTGGGCACTATCCGACTTCTGTGATGGTTTGGTGGGGTATTAGCTATGAAGGAGTGACTGAGCCATACTTTTGTGGAAAAGGTATCAAAACATTGGCACAAGTGTATCAAGATACCATTCTTGAGAAGGTAGTGAAGCCCCTTAACAACACCATGTTCAATAACCAAGAATGGTCCTTCCAGCAAGACTCGGCGCTGGGTCATAAAGCTCGGTCTGCGCAGTCTTGGTTAGAAACGAACGTTTCGGACTTCATCAGAGCTGAAGACTGACCGTCGTCTAGTCCCGATCTAAATCCGCTGTATTATGATTTATGGTCAGTTTTAGAGAGTACGGCTTGCTCTAAACGCCATAATAATTTGGAGTCCCTAAAACAATCCGTACGATTGGCAGTGAAGAATTTTCCCATGGAAAGAGTGCGTGCTTCTATTGATAACTGGCCTCAACGTTTAAAGGACTGTATTGCAGCCAATGGAGACCACTTCGAATAAGCTTTTTATATTTTATATTGTTTTATATTTATGTATTAAACTAACACACTGTAAAAGTAATAAATGTTATTTGCAATAGAATTTTTTTTTCTTTGTTTCAGTATTTATGGCAAGACTAGGTATATAAAACTATAGTTTGCAATGATAAACTTTAGGTCTTACACTCGTCTATACAATATATCCATGAAATCTAATATTTAGTACACAAGGGCAATCAACATTACCTAGACTAGAACTGTTCACTTTCAATAAGTAAAAGACACGTTATAATTTTCTTATAACTCTAACTTCCAAAGATATTCTTTGAAGTACAAGCTTGCTAATTTATCTCTAAGTACCTTGTTGAAGAGTTAGATAAGAAAATCGTTTAATTGGTAGGTAATAATAATTCTATGCATATTTTCTTTTCGTCAGACGACGCGTTCTGACGAAAAGTTTAAAATGCGATTAGATGGCCTGCATAAGTCCAGACCTGACGTCTCTGGACTATTTTTTATGGAGACATGCAATAAAAAGAATAGAATAGAATACTCTTTATTGTACACCATAAAAATTACAGATATAAATATAGAAATTTTTACACATAGGGTGACACAATAGGCGGTCTAAATAATAAATAAAATATAGTTTGACAGCGCTAATGTCATTTTAGTTATTCAATTTAGTGAAAATGGCAATTTTGGTATTCTGAATTTAACGTTTTTCATCTAAAATTTTAATTGTCAAACTAAATCAGACTATTTTAATCGCGATTAAAAAGGTGTGGAATAAAATTAGTTGACATGAACTAAAAACAAAACACATTTCTTTTCTATTTCTTGAAAGTTTGGATGCTTGTGAGTTTGGAAAATCTTAAGCAAATCATTATGGTAGCATAAGTGATTGCAGCTGTTGTCGATCAGCAGAAAAGTAAATAATAAAATTATTGGTGAATACAATACGAAACGAATTCGTGAAAACATAAAGGGATTTTTGTACTGAACATCTAATTTACTACACTACCTTTTGCCCGCGGCTTCGCTCGCGTGGATGTCGGAAAATATCTCACGGGAACGTATTACCGGGATTAAAAGTACCCTAAGTGTTAATCCAGGTAAACAATGTCTTCTCCCACTGCTTTCTTAAACAGTATCCGAGGAGCAGCGCCCGGATTGATATATGATTGCTGGACAATAAAAAACGTGTGCGGATGGGGGACGTCAAGAACGAAGTTTCTTCTTACATATGATTTAAAACAAAAACAAAATTTTCGCTGCCGCCATCTTTTACATTTTGACCTCACTATCGGCTTCAGCACCCTCGAAAACTATGATAACGGCACCCATGACGAAAAGTTTGAAAATATTCGCAGCCGCCATCTTGGATTTTCATTTGACCTCACTATCGGCCTCGAAAACTATGAAAACGACACCCATGACGAAAATTTTGAAAATATTCGCAGCCGCCATCATCATTATACAAGTATGAACGCTTTTTCGTTTTTGACGATTTCTGCCAGTTTACTGCCGCAAGCCGCGAAAAAGAACTTTGTCCAAAAAATCTTAAAATCTAACAAAAGTAACGCAATATATAACGGAACGGAAAATTACCTACTTGCATGCCAAATTTGAAGGCAACTTTAAAGCGAAAATATAAATCCTCTTTATCTTTAATCTCTATCCCGTTTGGAATTTCGAAAAAAATAGTTGCCTAATTAATTACAGGTACAGAACTTACTAAAGTTATTGTTCTCTGAATTACCTACTAAAGTCTCTTTGGCGATGGCGAAAGTCGGGCTGACCAATGATGAGTTAGTAAGGACTTTTAACCCCCTAGGGGATAATTTTCCAAAAATGTCAAAACACTTCATTGTAATTTCTAAATATAAAGCTTAATACCAAATTCTTCTACATAAATACAATGACATGAATATTTACTTTGTAAAATGTTATATTATTTTAATTACTGTGAATGTGAAGACCATGTAGGTCCTTGTTTTTTTTTTCTCTCAGCTTTAATCATAGTCTGCCAGTTTGAGTAAATTATGCGGCCTACCCAAATGTCCTTTCTTTGGTATTGTTCGTCGAATCGTTGAGCTCCTTAACTTTTAAGTTGAGCTGTACGATTACTGACAGATGCTTGCACTGACTGAACAGGTTCACTCAATCTGTGTGGTTTTTTCCTCAAAAGACCATTTCAGACACCAACCTACATGGTCTTCACATGATCTGACCAAGATTATGTCTGGACTTTAAAAGAGACTGTGACCTCTGAGTTTGTTTCGGCCTTTCTTCTCAGAGTAGTCAGAAAGGAAACGCCGGCCTCATCTAGTTATATAAAAAAAATGTTTGACGTGTAAAAGTATTTGTATAAACCTACATACAGAAATAAAATCATTTATCATTTCCTAACAATCGTTCATCTCCTATTTTCCCCCTTAGGGCATGATTTTCCAAAAACGCTGAAACACGTGGTTTTTAATTCTTAATCAGAAAAAAAATCCAGGGGTTGAATTTCAATAATCCATCCTTCCTTATTCCTTGTCTACATTATAAAGGGAACCTTTGTGCAGCTTTCTAGGTCTAAGGGTTTGAGCTGGGTGTTGATGAGTCAGTCAGTCAGTCAGGACTTTTCTTTGTATTTGTATAGATAAATAGATGATTTGGAAAAGAAGTACATAAATATACTTCCTATAATCGAAGCTACTTCCAGATTCTGAGAATTAAGAAATAACTGTTTTGTAGAGATTATCAAGAAAGAGTTCAGTTGGAAAGATTGCGAGACCGTTCCAACCCATCCCAAATGGCTGAAGAAGTGAAGACCAACATAATAGACAAGCAGACAAAATTCAAGATGTCCTTGTTAGGGCTTTCCTACGGTGCGAGAATACGGGAGATTTTCAACTTACTGAACGAAAAACCGGATTTTGTTTTCTTGAGATCACATTTTTATTAGTAAATTAGCATTATTACGCTGAAATAAATACCAAGATTTTTTTTTTAAATGCTGTAGTTTGTCAATTTTAATATAATTAAAAGATTATTTCTAATTGAAAACCGAAAAAGTTCTAAATCGTTTTTGGCATACAACCTCTCTTTATTTTAAATTTTGGTCTATGGTTTACTCAACTGAGCAATGTCAAACTCGATAATAGTTGTGACAAAATTGTTTCGAAGTAAGAATCTTGTTTGCAGAATAGCTCAAAAATCTGAACTTTTAGTGATAGTTTAGTTTAGTTCGGTGTACAAGAGGCACCTAGGTAACAATTTTCTGTCATGTTTACGTGAATATACTTTTATTAGAATTGATGATAAAATAAAATCAATGTTAGATTTCATGATCTTTTTTATTTCTAAAACCAAAAGTTTATTAGAGAGATTTTATCCTGAACAATAATCCTATCGATTAGTAGAATAAAATAGCGAGTGTTTATTTTTTTAATTTTTAGCTAGTTCGATTCCCGGTTTAGGTAAGCTTGTCGAGAAATCTGTGAATACAGTTTTGTTTCTTTTTTAAAATAAAGGAATGTTTCATTTAAGTAAAATAATCTATCTTAATTAAGGATTTAAAGTAGTTTCCCTTCAGGACCCATTGATTTTTTCCACCCTGTATACGCGTCGACAATTCGAACCTCAATTTTTTTCGGTTAAAAATATATTTCCATGTCAATATCGTATATATCTAAGGTAGGCTGCATTATGTACCTAATCCTGAGTTATTACCCGACACCCTCATAATCATAACACAAATTATTAGTAAGTTTATTATTGGTGCCGATTCTCTTGTACACCGAACTAAACTAACTAAACCATCACTAAAATTCCTTACTTTTTGCTATAAGAATCTTAAGAGCGTTGTCACATTTTGCACCTCTCTCGCTCACACAGAACCAAATTTTTAAGAATGTTAAATGAAAAAATGCTTTTATGAAAAATGTAATCAATGGGCGGTCTACAAAATAATATTAATTTAATAGGTAGTTATCAAAAACACATTTGTATTGTGTTATCTAATAAACATATGTAATTAAGTATTATGATCTGTTTTTGAGATGATGTAAATAAATGCCGCAATAAAAATGTGTTTTTAATAATTACCTATTAAATTAATATTATTTTGTAGACCGACCATTGAATACATTTTTCAAAAATGTATCTTTTCTTTTAACATTGTTAAAAATTTGGTCCCGTGTGAGCGAGAGCGGTGTAAAATGTGACAACCCTCTTAAAGCTATTCTGCAAAAAATGGTACCATTGAACTGATCTGATGATGAAGCCGGAAGGTGATGCTAGCCGTGTTTGGCCTTATTGGAATTGTCATGAGATGTAATTATGACAGAACTAAAATCGAATTTGATAATCGCGTGACTCCACGTGGCACTTCTTGTTTGCCCTTCCCCGTGAATTTTTTTTAGAACCGGAGGCGCGCAGGGGGCAGCCTCCACGTGTTTTACATGGAATTTTTCACTTTTTGTATGGAAAATATGAAAAATTATTACCTATATGTTGACATTTAGGGGTTTATGCGTTTTATAAAGGGGGTCGAAATTTTCATTATTTTTGCGATAGGACATACTATTTTCGAGATACAAGCAAAAGAAAAGAAAAAAAAACGCTACAGTACT
The DNA here is from genome assembly GCA_947568875.1 of Fissipunctia ypsillon. Taxonomy (NCBI): domain Eukaryota; kingdom Metazoa; phylum Arthropoda; class Insecta; order Lepidoptera; family Noctuidae; genus Fissipunctia; species Fissipunctia ypsillon. The sequence continues at coordinate 15,912,842 of OX387647.1, read as the reverse complement.
GTTTTTGCACCTCAAGTCGAGGTGTTGTGTGAATTTTAGTTCATGCCAACTAATTTTATTCCACACCTTTTTAATCGCGTTTAAAAATAGTCAGACTTAGTTAGAAAATCTAAATTTTAGGTGAAAAACGTCAAATTCAGAATAGCAAAATTACCATTTTCACTAAACTAATGAGCCAGTGCCATCTTAGTGCTGTCAGACTAAAATATAGTTAATTTGTGTCACTTTAGTCAATTTCAGAATGGTAAAACGTCGTTTAACAGGAATAAACTAAATTTTGGTGATTTTTAGTCTAGTTTAAAGGCATTTGTGTCAAGAGAATCGGCACCATTATATTTTATCTTTAAAAATTACAAGGATTATATTTAAAGCGTGGTTGTTAATCCCAATTACAGACTGAGACGCGAGCTCTTTTAGGCGTTTCGGCGACGTCGCAGAGAGACCCTGGTTCTGAAGCTAATGAAGTCTTTAAAGGTGAAAGTGAAATCTTTAAAGGTGAAAGTGAAGACTTTAAAGGTGAAAGTGAAGTCTTTAAAGGTAAAAGTGAAGTCATTGAAGGTGAAGTCTTTGAAGATGGTCTTTCTGACGGTGGCCGAAGAACAAAAAAAAGTCATAAAGGTGCTAAGGGAAGTAAAATTCGCGCCCCTCCCACCGAGACAGCATTCGCAATGTCGGAAACCGCTGAAACTGAAATGACTCAAGCTCCCTCCTCAACAGGCGCTGCGCGAGAGTCGGCAGATCATACCGAATCAACTCCAACTCGCTTCATTACTCGTTCAGATTTACAGTGAGTAATTATTATTAATAGATAATTATTGGCTTTTATGCATTCCTTCTATTTTTAAGGTTTCTTAGTAATAACGCTACGCAGCAAGACAATATACACGACGCGCGACGTGTAAAAAGTCTGCCTCAAAAACCCATGAAGCTCTAAGAGACTATAGGGCGCTCTTAGTATACAGTGTGAGTCTTTATAATGTGCACATATCGAAATGAGGGAATCTATGCTTAATTTTATCGACGGAAAAAATGTTAAAAAAAATCTAAATATTTATTTATATTTTTTATGGATTTTTAAAAAAAATTGTTTGCTTTTGTGACCCCAGTGTATACAAAACTGTGTAACTTTTAAACTAAACGATTTATCACGATGAAACAAACTCCATAATGTTTGGAAGTAATTAGGTGTCGTCATAAAATAAAAATTATGGAAAAAAAATAGCCACATTTAAAAATAAACATTTTTGTTTGGCAAAAATCTGATTTTTTTTCATTAATTTTTACAAAAATTGTAAAATTTCTCAATAACATGCCCCCATCACCTTCTTTTTTTATAACTTTAAGTTATTCTTCATTGTATTAGGAACCTAACGGTAAAAATTGCATGTTTTTAACTCAACCCCAACATTTTTTATCAACTGTCAAAGAAAGGCCCAACGCATAGCTATTGTTTAGCAGGTAGATAAACTTTCTTTTGAATGTGCGCAGGTCGGGGAGGTAGGGCCAGCCAAAGGAACTTGAATTATGACAGATGTCAGACTGGCAGTCGCTCCGAATTATTCGCCGCTGCTACATGTGTTTCGGTACTTTCGTTCGCTGGACTTTCATAACTTTCGTTCGCTGCTACATGATGCCGCGTTTAAGTGAATTTTCCCCGGCACACATCGCCGACATACATTTTTATTATGGAGTGGGACAAGGAAGTGCCAGAGCTGCGCGCGCGGCTTACATAGCTGCGTATCCTAACAGGCAACCAGTGCCATCTGCCCGAAACTTCCAGGAAGTTCACAGAAGGTTGTCGATCACTGGACTTGGATCAAGTAGAGATCGTCGCGAGCCACCTCAAGTAATTATTGATGCGGCTACTGAACAAGCAGTATTAAGTGATTTGTTTGCTGATCCATCCATAAGTACTAGACGACTGGCTCTTCGTCACGGAATATCCCAAAAATCAGTGTGGCGTATTTTAAAGAAAGAAGGATTGCATCCTTATCACTATCAAAGGGTGCAACATCTACATGAAGACGTAGACTGGCGTCCAAGGTGTGTGATGTCCACATGGATTCAAAGAAAAACCAGAGCAAACCCAAACTTTCCAAGAAAAATACTATGGATGGACGAAGCGACATTCACTAGAGACGGTATTACTAACTGTCGAAATTTACACAGATGGTGCCGCGCAGGTGAAAACCCGAAACTGAAACGGTCATCTACTTTCCAAGTAAGATTTTCGATAAATGTTTGGGCTGGTCTTATCGATAACATGTTGATTGGACCAGTCATATTGCCGAGAACGTTGACTGGTGAAAGATTTTTAAGTCTATTGAGAGATGATATGCCTCAGTTATTGGAAGATGTCCCACTGGCTGTGCGTCAAAGGATGTTTCTTCAGATGGACGGATGTCCTGCCCATTACGCTACAAATGTAAGAAGATTTTTAAACGAAAATTATCATGACAAATGGATCGGCCGGCAAGGACCTGTAGGGTGGCCTGCGCGTTCACCCGATTTGACGCCCCTTGATTATTTCCTATGGGGGACCATGAAGCAACGCGTCTACAGTACCCCCATCAACAGTGAGGCCGATTTGCGTGACCGCATAATAAACTGTGCGAATGATATTCGCAATGATCCCGAAATGATAAGGAGAGCGACACACCAAATTCTAATTCGCGCGGCTTTGTGTTTACAACAACGAGGTGGACATTTTGAGAACCTGATGCATTAAATTTTGTATTTAATAATAAATGGGTTTCAATTGAACTCTTTTGCATTAATTATCATCCCAAACAAACCACCCTTATGAGAACAATACGATTCCGCGTTCGGAGTGCCATCTTTGAAACGACCCGCGCGCATTCACAACAAAGTTAACAAAAAAAAGTTTATCTACCTGCTAAACAATGTGCGTAGCTATGCGTTGGGCCTTTCTTTGACATTTGATAAAAAATGTTGGGGTTGAGTTAAAAACATGCAATTTTTACCGTTAGGTTCCTAATACAATGAAGAATAACTTAAAGTTATAAAAAAAGAAGGTGATGGGGGCATGTTATTGAGAAATTTTACAATTTTTGTAAAAATTAATGAAAAAAAATCAGATTTTTGCCAAACAAAAATGTTTATTTTTAAATGTGGCTATTTTTTTTCCATAATTTTTATTTTATGACGACACCTAATTACTTCCAAACATTATAGAGTTTGTTTCATCGTGATAAATCGTTTAGTTTAAAAGTTACACAGTTTTGTATACACTGGGGTCACAAAAGCAAACAATTTTTTTTAAAAATCCATAAAAAATATAAATAAATATTTAGATTTTTTTTAACATTTTTTCCGTCGATAAAATTAAGCATAGATTCCCTCATTTCGATATGTGCACATTATAAAGACTCACACTGTATAGTACTGTATGATATTTCCATGTAGGCCGTAAATATAATGATAAACATCTAATCAGTGAAACAAAACTGTCCGCTAAGGCGTCGCGTCGAGCAGTAGCTGCAAGTAGTGGCGGCTCTCGGGCTACTAACTAGTAGCCTGGTAAGATAGCGTTAAAAAACTATATTGTACTCTATAGTGAAGTATAGTGGAAACTATGTTGGTACAGTCACCCGTACTCCCGTGGCAACAATTTGACATTCAATTTGATGTATCGACGTCATGGTGGGGCTTGCGCGCTCCGAGGTCTGTGCCGGTAGAGTTTACTTTGCCAGAACGGGTCTAGAATGAGGAGCCAGACCAAGAGAGATAAAGAAACGCGCAAGGGCAGCATTTGGCGAACTGTTGGGCAGTAGCGATCCCACGGACCCATCTCCCGAGAGACGACTTGTTCCTCAGCACCGGCTTGCCTTTATTGGCCGGCTGAAGTGAACACTCACGAGGAGGAGAGCTCTCACCTCATTTTTGCCTTTATTGGCCGGCTTGAATGGAGATTCGCAAGAGCAAACGTGCTCGGAGGAAGGAAGTATTCCAGTAAGTGCTGGTAGGGATCTTGACCATCTTCCGGACTTTGGGATTGTCCTGATAGTCGTGGAATACCACCTCACCACCTCTATCCACTTCTCATAAGCACCTCAGGACATGTTGCCCCCTTGTCACTACGACACTATGTGCTAGCTAGCGACCGTTTTCGGGGGCCCATTACTGAGTGTGCAAGTCACCCCCTGTCGTTATAACTGTATATTTTCTAATATTGATCAGGCAGAGGACATAGTATTTCCATAGTTCTTGGTAACTAATCCACTATAGCCACCCAAACCCATGGTCCAATATGTTTCGTTTCCATGTCCAACAATAGTCCTGCACTCCGCGAGTTCGCTTCGGCCCCTCGGCCTCGGCCTTCCAAAGGTCCGGGTCCCGAGATAATTAAACAGATAAAAATAGTAATTATTTATTTATTTTCACTTCAAGACACAAGTATCAGTGTAGCCCTGGCTCTCTTATACTAGGAGTTCTTATATCACAAGAGCCATTTAAATATAACAAAGTAATACTTGTTTACACCTGGCTGCGAAGAGGTTGCAGCCAAGTGCGCAATAGCAATCATAACTTCTTTCAACAAGTTCTTTACAAATATTGCTGTGAAGTGGATTTTATTTTATTTAAAAAGCAAGTAAATGATTTTTTTTCCAAAAAATCAATTAATATTATTTCAATTAAAAATACTAACGGCCATATTTTTATAGGTACCTCGGCAAAAATATATTCCCCCATTCATAAATATATGCAAACATTAGATTTTGATTAACCAAACCTGAAATCGCGAAAAAATATCAGCTGTTCCCTACATTTTGACGAGTTATGCGAACATAAATGTAGGGAGCAGCTGATGTTTTTTGTCGATTTCAGGTTTGGTCTCATAGTAAAAGTTGTTCATAACGATGAGTACAATGACCCCTTAAGAGGTTGTTCGTTATTTATGTTACACCTTGTAGATAAAAGTGAAATTGAGTGTGAGTTTTCCTGATGTAAAATGCGTAGCAATATCACATTCATTCACTAATAGCTAAATCTAAACATAATTATAAATATTTATTTGCAACTTTAAACGAAAAAAAATTGGACACCCTTAAAAAAAGAAATAGCAATATTTACATGATAGCCATTGAAATTAAATTTTTAAAAAATGCAGTTATTTTTTATTCATGATAATGCATAAACTGAGATACATTTATTTGGCGCCGGGCGTTACGAAAGTTTTGGGTCAATTTTGACGTCTTCTTTAAAAACGCCAGGGTTTAGTTCAAGTGGTACCACTACGACCACTACTACCAGTGGAACTAAGGTTGACTGCAGATGCCGTGTAGACTGAAATGATAACAAAATTCAAAACATGGGAATATTATGATGATGATGATTTATATATTTCAGGATTGGGTCTAAACAACTGTATGACGAAATAATGAAAAAAGTGAATGAAATAGCTGCACGTACTTGCACCACCGCCGAATCCGCGTACAAGTTGTCAATGAAGTTAGGTAAATTGGCATTTTTGTTTTGTACATAATTAGTTACTTATCACGTTATCATTGCTTTGAAAAGAAAATAGATTCACAACAACAACAACTAAACTACAACAATAACAACTGAACTATACAGCTAAAATGCTATAGGATTTATGCGCAAGAGCTTTGTAGCTAGGTAGGTACATAAAAGAGAAAGACTAGGGCCGGCACCTACTGGCACTACGGCACAGCAAGGAATTTTTAGGTTACAGATCGCTCTGACTACAAGCATCCGGATGCTTCCGGAATCTCGGGGGGTCCGAGAAAAATCCAAGTTCGGCATACTATCGACCACACACGGCCCGTATGAATCCGGGTAGAAAGGAGAATGGGCGTCTCTGCCCTGAAGCCCAATAGCGTTAAGATATATACTAATGGAAAGATTTCATCAAGGATATTTCTTACTAGGAAGACTTCTCTTGATTTTTAGTACGAAAGGGACTACAGAGCTCTAAATGTGAGTAATTAAGTATTATTGAAATTCAGGTATTTCGTCAATTGATTAAAATTCATTAATTATATGCATCATCTTTTAAGCCTATAAAAGGACATTTTATAACATTGGGCTCCTAGATGCCGTTTTAGGAACAATGTATTTAAGAGTCGGTTGGCAGGACAGAACGTTAAGCCTGCCGCATCCCCCAATAATATTAAAATATATACCAATGGAAAGATCACTTCAAGAGGAATATTTCTTATTCTGAAGGCATCTCTTGATTAATAGGACTTATGGAGCTACAGAGCTCTAAATGTGAGTAATTAAGAATTATTGAAATTTTGGTACCTACCTATTTCGTCAATTGATTAACTTTAATTAATTTTCTTTTAAGCCTATCACCGTCCACTTTAAAACGTGGCCTCCTTTACCCATATGACATTTTAGGAACAATGTTTCTAAGAGTCGGTCGGACATACATGACATCAAGAAGGTGCGTAGAGTTGCGTCTATTTTGTACAATTCCAGCACCTTAATGAGCCATGTATGTGGCACCGAGTCATAGGCCTTCTTATAATCTATCCAAAATGTTGACAGATCCTTCCGGAATCTACGAACCTATTGGCTTATGATCACGTCTATAAGGAGCAGCTCCTTAGTACCGCGAGACCCGTTCCTACACCCATTCTGAGATACAGACATAATTGAGCCACTATCAATGTGGTGTGCAATTTTGCTCTAAGAATGGATGTAAGAACTTTATAGATCGTTGGTAAACATATAATTGGTCTATAGTTTTTAGGTTCCGCAGTACTACCCGATTTATGGAGCAGGTGGGTAACTCCTATCGTAAAGAACAGTGGCAGCGACCCAGTCTCTAAAGATGACTGGAATTGCGAGGCTAAGCAGGCGTGTGACCTTTGTAGCCATTTAATCCAGAAATTGTGCAGTCCATCCGGTCCTGGAGATTTCCAGTTAGGTAACGGGCGGACTGCACGGGCTACGTCCAGAGGGCTAATTATAACGGGCTCCATGTCTGGTATTGAATCACACGCCTGCTCAACAACACGCATCCAATCACCTTCAATGTGACTGACGGGCACCGACCAAATACTTCGCCAAAAAGCACTCATGGCGTCATTATCCGGTAGACGCACGTCAGTCACACCTTGAGTAGGAATGGGCTGCTCCCATGCTCTGTATACCCACCTTTCATCACTCTGGAACATGCGGTTCTGAGTGTACTGATCCACTCTTCGCCTGTACCGGCGAATACGGTTTGCCCATGCGTAAACTTTCTGCTTCAGGAAGTCGATGCGCTCTGTGACACGGGACTCATATTCACGGGGACTAATATTAGTTCCCGAGATCGCCCGTCTCACAAAGCGCATCACCCTTGGGCGTGTATTGCCTTCCCTGAAGCAGGTGAGCTTCCCAATGAGTACCCTGGCCTCATTAATACGACGCTCAATCCTGCACTGCCAGGCTGGTGCGGCGGGTTTCGGCCGTTTATCTCGGTCAGTGTTTGGAAATTTGACACGAGCTATACGGCATGCCGCAACAGCCGTGCAATACAAGATTGAGTATGTATCGCAAAGATCTGCGCTGCTTTCAATAAAATTTGGTAACAGCGCATCCAGGGCACACACCAGTGCTCGTGTTTTTTTTATTCATGGGCAAACGTGGTAGCTGTGGTCTAAGGTCAGGTGACGTGAAACGGTACTCACGGATCGCATCCTCCAGAGCGCTCCTGAATTCCACATTACACAGGTTATCTGCAGATATAGCTCTGCCGTCCTCCTCCTCATCGTGCTGGTTTATCCGCAGTGGAACCTCCACAGGCGCATGCATGACATTCTGAGATGGGAGAGGGTTACTAGCAGAGCTACTCTGCATTTCCGAGCGCAGCCGATCAAGTGTAGCGTTATCCAATCTATGGTTGTGTTGAATGACGCGCACCTGATCCGACAATCGTTGGGCCGAGACGTTGACGGCAGGTTCAAGCACTTGAAACAGAGAGAGCATCCGTCCTCGGTACACTGTAAGGTTAATTCCTCCCTGTGTAGCCCCATAATATGCGCACATCACATTTTTATTAATGGACTGGGTCCATCGCATGCGCGACACATTTCCACCGGCAGCGGGGACCCTGTTCGGGGCCTGTTGGCCTCGAGGTCCCAAGCCCGCTGGTGGCCGTCCTCTTCCTCGCCGTGGTGGTGTTGGTGACGACGGTGGGGAAAAAAAATCGTCGCTCGAGCTCGACGCAACTGCAGCGACCGGTGACACAACGCTCACGGTTGGAGCGCGTACCGGCGGCGGCTGTGAGGCGGAGCTGAGCGATAAGTCCGGAGATGGTGGGTGTGCCTGTTGTCGTTTTCTGGCTCTGGTCTGCATTTTTCACTTACTCGCATTGTCATCATAGAACTATTATTACTGTGATTGTCATAGTCTATTTTTCAATGTGTTTTTATAGTCCGATTTTTTATTGTTTTTCATTTTTGGTTTCATCTGGTATAATTTGTAGGCGTTTTTAACTGTTTATGGTGATTAGAAATAAATAAATATAGGAAATACGAGGTAAGAAAAAAATTGACGATGTTGACGTCTGAGTGTTGCCAGGTTATTATTATTATTTATGTTAACCTATTACACTACACACATCACACCAACATAATGTACAAAAATAACACATCTCGATTTAGTAAAAAGGCAATGAGAACTTAGGATGCAAGAACGAGCGAAGTGAGCTCGGCACTTGGAGCACCCCGACTCGGACAGGTTAGGTTAGAGGGGGATGGCGGGGTCTGAAAGACCACGCATTCCCTTCGTAGGTAATTTTTTTAAACTATCCAGAAATAGGAGCCCGAAATGACCTTGATCTCAGAGCTTGTCACAAGGTAATATTCCAAGATTTGAGTATATTTTGGTTTGACCTTGACTTTTGGGGTGTTGACCTTGACCTCAAAAATGTCAATGCCTTGTGTTCGTGAACGGTCCCCGTCAGTGGAGACTGGTCATCTCTTAACTGCCAGGGCTTATTTTTAATCTTATATTTTGAATTGTTTTTAATTATTTATTTTTTACATTGCTGTCACATATTATAGAAGAAATAAGAACAATGTACCCAGGATTTTGTAATAATTTTGAAAAGAGTGTCCATGGAGTTTCTTGCCCATTCTTCTCCATAGAGATCTACGTTTTGGAATGGGCGACTAGCTTCAATGGGGAAGGCAACTGTCAAAATGGCGCTATCGTAGCTAGTTCCCAACACAAGCTAGTAATATAAGGCGGGAGGTGGTTTTATTTTATTTTTGCGAAAATGACCCGTTGTTGTGTCACTAAATATTCCGAGTCCACTATTTCCCGAGAGACCCTAAAATTAAAAGATGGTGGCTAGAAGCTATTAGTAGAGATTTTGAAAAAATTAAATAGAAGGTAGAAACATTTTGAAGAAAGTGATTAAGAGGAAATATTTAAGGTTTTAAATTCTGACACTTTCTATGTCAAATACTTGATAAAAATATTGAAATCACCGAAATTATAGAAATATTGAAATAAAACCAAACTCATGAATTAACAAGAAATGGAATGAATGAAAGAAATGTCAAATTTTTTGTAGGCCGTTGGGACCTAGCTATGAGTACGCCATCTACAATTAGCTTTGCCCGACCTTCCCCATTTTCTGACTAACTGACTGACTCTTTGACATTTCAAAAGTGCCGTTAATAGGGAACCTTACTGACAATTTATCCCGCTAGAGGGCGGACCTGAAACGCTTGGTAAACAGAACAACGATGGCGTCCGTCTATGGTAAGACTAGCTAACAAAAAGGTTAAAGTACTTAATAATTTTAAATTGTACATAATTTTAATAATAAATTCATTTTATGAGACCGTACAATTGCATTAGGTAATGCAACCTGTAATGATCGTTATAAGGGGAATAAATAATTAAATAAATAACGTAAATAGAAAGACCAAATTCATGTTTAAGCCTCCTTTTTTATCAATGGTTATAAAAAAAAAATATCTACGGGTAGATGACTGTTAATTAGAAATCCGGTGTGTTTACAATCTACTGATATATTATTTTAGTGATATCCGTTCGTCAGAAATATTCTGTAATAGATAGTAACAATGGAGGAGCTCGTGGCTAAGTAATAACAGCCGCACGGGTCGATCCATCAGGTTAAGCTACGCTTGCCGGGGTTGTCCGTGGATGGGTGACCATCTTTATATACCGAGACTCCTCCGTGCCTCGGAAAGCACGTTAAGCCGTTGGTCCCGGCTGTCATTCGTAGATCTTTGACAGTCGTTACGGGTCGTCAGAAGACCGAAAGTCTGACAACCAGTCTTACCAAGGGGTATCGTATTACCCAGTTACTGGGTTGTGGAGGTCAGATAGGCAGTCGCTCCATGTAAAATACTGGTATTCAGCTGCATCCGGTTAGACTGGAAGCCGACCCCAACATAGTTGGGAAAAGGCTAGGCAGATTGATTGAGATAGTAACAATGCATCAGTCATTGAATCTGTGTTGTGCCATTAGGTAGTATATGCAGGAACGAAGGTGTTCATTAAATTCAATAAAAACGGATAATTTCGCAAGCAGTGGTAAATTGCTACGTTGCAAGCATTTTACAGTCACAAAAAATTAAACGTTGTGTTCTGGACATTTTAGTGCTGAAGACTATAGAATGAAGGATATTTAACAGGTCAGAGTATGAATCTAATGTAAAAAAAAAACACAATATTTTTAGTGCTATTTACTTGAATGTAACGTTAAAAGTTTATTGTAAAGTAGTTCAATATCACAAAAACAAATATATTTGAAATTCTTATAATCATATTTTTTAACCTTTTGGTATTATTTTAACCTACAATAATTATAGTAACAAGGATGAGATATAGCTGCAATTATATTGAAAAACGCCGAAATATGTTGGCGCTTGCATTTGACATTTTGCTTTGCTTACTTCGTGTTTATGTGGCACCATCTGCTGTCTCAGCTTTGCGTAATATTCCCTATTGGTTTAATTGAAATAAATGCTTTGAGTTTGAGTTTGAGTCATTGACCTTATTATTGTTTGGAAACCAATTTAGACCCGCTACGTAAAGTTTTTTTTTCTCGGGAAGTGCAGAGAAAAAAAAAGAACAAAATAAAACCACCAAAACCATAGGTATAGTTTTGTTGGTTTTGGAGATTTCAAAAATACACTAAAATGGGCATATTTTACAAAAAAAAATGCTACTATAAAAAATCAGTGAGTTACGAGGAGGGATCAAAAAGTAGTGAGAACGACATACTCCTTGGTAAGAAAAAAAAATAAATACTGGCAGGCATAACTCAGATACATATTATTTTGTAAAATTAATCAAGAAAAAAATCTTCGATTCTCTTTTGTTTTTTTCTGAATGTAGTCATTTGTTTGCTTCGTGTCGGAACGTGTTCTCGAAAATGGAGAAAAACGAAGTGCGAGCCGTTATTAATACCTCTGTTTAAAAAAGTTAACGACGCAAGAGATTCATTGCGATTTGGAGGCATCATTAGGTGAGTCTGCTCCGCCATATTCCACTGTCGCAAGGTGGGCTTCTCAATTTCGAGTAGGGAGAACGAGCACGGAAGACGAATATCGTTGCGGCCGTCCATCGACGTCAGTCACCCAAGAAAATGTTGCGAAAGTCGAAAAAATTGTATTGAGCGATCGAAGAGTTACCATCCGATACTTAATTCAAGAAATGGGCATTTCATATGGAAGTATTCAATCCATATTGAAACAATCTTTGAATATGAGAAAAGTCTCCGCAAGATGGGTGCCGAGAATGTTAACCGACAGTCAGAAACAAAATCGACTTGACATTTCGAAGATATTGTTGGACAAGTTTCAAGAAGATTCTGAAAACTTTTTGTCTCGTTTCGTAACAATGGACGAAACATGGGTCCATCATTTTGATCCCGAGACAAAACAGCAACCTTCGCAATGGAAACGGCCATCATCACCGACCCCGAAGAAGTTTCGTGCCGTGGCATCGGCTGGCAAGGTTATGGCCTCAATATTTTGGGACTCAGAAGGGATATTGTTGATTGATTACCTGGAGCGTGGAACCACTATTACAGGCCAATATTATGCAGCTTTAATTCCCAAGTTGAGGAATGCCATCAAAGAGAAAAGGAGAGGGAAACTTCGAAGGGGCGTGCTGTTTCATCACGACAACGCACCCGCGCACAGGTCGGCAGTTGCGATGGCTGCCATTCAGCAAGCTGGCTTCGAATTGGTTGACCACCCCCTTTATTCACCAGATCTGGCGCCTAGAGATTTTTTTCTGTTCCCTAAATTGAAAGAATACTTAAGGGGAAACAGGTACGAAGACGATAACGAGGTGATGGATGCCGTAGAGAGCTTTTTGCAGGACCAAGACAAAACTTTTTTTTTTTAAATGGAATGGAGCCTTGGAAAAGCGCTGGACTCGGTGTGTAGAGAGACTCGGAGACTATGTAGAAAAATAAATTATTATGTTATCAATAATCATTATATTCTATCTCATTCTCACTACTTTTTGATCCCTCCTCGTATAAAGTACAGTGCTTCCAAATTACCGATGTTTTATAATCGTCGCCTAAAAATCTTTCGCCGTGCTGTAACGTGCCATCTTGGGACTTTACAAGATTGTTATAAGATAGCCGCGTGCCGGCGTTACGTGAAATCAGTGCCTGGTCCCAGACGAGACTCTTGTGAAGTTTTCCATCAGTAAACTAAACAATATCATGGTAAAGATATACGAAATGTATAGAATCATCTTTTATTCTAATTCAATCTTTCCTTTTTTTATTCTCCTTCTTTATTCAGCTATATTTTATGAAAGAACTTCTAGTAGATAACGAAAGTAAAATAATTTAATCAACAGAAGCAAAACTCAATTTGGCGTTACGTAATTCTTCGCGCATGGATGATTTGGAAAATGCAGTTAGACAGTATGCAGAACAAATAAATGCACTCGATACTGGTCTGTCCTCTCAGGTAAAATGCTATATATTTTTTTATTATTATACTTTACCTAATGATAGTTAATTACACACTGGCAGTTTGAGTAAATTATGCGGCCTACCCAAATATCCTTTCTTTGGTATTGTGCGTCGAATCGTTGAGCTCCTTAAGTTTTAAGTTGAGCTGTACGATTACTGACAGATGCTTGCACTGACTGGACAAGTCCACTCAATCTGTGTGGTTCTTTCCTCAAAAGACCATTTCAGACACCAACCTACATGGTCTTCACATGATCTGACCAAGATTATGTCTGGACTTTAAAAGAGACTGTGACTTCTGAGTTTGTTTCGGCCTTTCTTCTCAGAGTAGTCAGATAGGAAACGCCGGCCTCATCTAGTTTTAAAAAAAATGTTTGACGTGTAAAAGTATTTGTATAAACCTACTTACAGAAATAAAATCATTTATCATTTACAATTCTACATTCTGTGTTGTTTTTAGATGACGAACTACCAAGAACAATTGACACAAATGCAACATGATTTAGAAAATGGATTAGATACTATGACTGAAGTATTAGCTAACTCTGGCGGAGACACCGAGGGTATGTATTCATCGCAGTCGTAGTTAAATGAGCCTTTTATGATATTTTAAACGAAAAACCTCAAGTAAAATATCTAATGATCGTACTAATATTATAAATGTGAAAGTTTGTTTGTTCGGATGTTTGTTACTCAATCACGCAAAAACAATGAACAATTAACACATAGGATAATTTTCATGGAAGCAGTGGTGGCCCAGTGGTAACGGCCGTGACTTACAAGTTATAGGTCATAGGTTCGAACCCTGACAGGCGCTTTACTTGTGTAAATTATTTCATCACCACTGCTTTTAAAACGGTGAAGGAAAACTTCGTGTGAGGAAACCGGCGTATCCTAGAACCAAAAATTCGAAGAAATGTGACATCTACCAACCCGCACTGGGCCCGCGTGATGAATTACGGCCCGTTCCCTCTCACAGAGGAGGCCTGAAACCTAGCAGTGAAAACATTATAGGCTGATTATGCTATATTTTTTATCTCAGCACTACTTTCTCGTGGGATAATTTCCGACAACCACGCGGGCGAAGCCGCGGGCAAAAGCTTGTCTTTATTATTATCCGTTTATTTACTTTCTTTCTTATCTATTTACATTTTTAAATATTTCTAATAAAAATATATACAAAAAAAAATTTAAAATATAAAAAATAGAGATCCGCCGGTATCGGGAGCAGGGTCCAAGCTACCGGTGGTTAAGGCTGCAGAGACAGGAACCTCCTCACAATACGAGCCGTATCGAGGAGAAGACAGTAGTCTTCTGAATCAGACTCTTGATCCAACCGCCTAACGACAGCCTCGAGGAGATGTTGGTCGAGGCTTTCGGCCATCAGGCCATTGGCCGTTACGACAATTGGCACATTGACAGCCGAGGTCACATTCCACATGTCAACAACCTCGTGTGCTAAGTCGAGATATTTTATTTGTTTCTCTTTCTCAGCTTTCACGAGGCTCTCGTCATGTGGAATGGTAACATCGATAATCATTGCGCGGCGCGCTAATCGATCTATCACCACTATATGAGGCTTATTGGCGACAATAGCCCTGTCAGTGATGATAGACCGGTCCCAGTACAACGTGACATGGTCATTTTCAAGAACTGGGTCGGGCACATACTTGTAATACGGTACCTCAGAGTCCACAAGTTTGTATTTCAAAGCAAGTTGCTGGTGAATAATCCTGGCCACTTGGTTATGCATGTGCAAATACTCGCCGTTAGCCAGACGAGAACAATCAGAGATAATATGTCTGATGGACTCACCCGGACGGTGGCATGCCCGTCACACGTCAACCGTTCCGTCCTTATGTCTATATATACAGGGTGTCCGGTAATTAATGGATAACCTTGCGATAGCATATAATAGACCCTATGGCCGTTCTAAAAAAAATACAAAAAAAAATGTATATCCCAAGTAGTAAGTACCTAAGATATAATTTTTTTAGAAAAAAATTCTGTGTAATTTCTAGTCACATTATCTATTGCCTCTCTGTCGGCGGCATAGTCAACTTACAATATTATAACAACAGATAACCGATGGAATTCATTCATTTGTGGTTGTGGTGATGAAAAATGTAAAAAAAGTTAGTATTCTTTTTCAAAAAAATCTTAGTTATTACTTGGGATATATATTTTTTTTGTATTTTTTTTAGAACAGCCATAAGGTCTGTTATATGCGATTTCAAGGTTATCCATTCTTTACCGGACACCCTGTATATGTCTCCGGTAGTTATTCGTCAAAATAACTTCGTCCATAATTGCACAAACAAAACCTTCAGTTTCCCCAAAGAGGTCACCGAAACTTAGCCAGGATACGGACGCTAAGAAATCTACACCAGGCTCGTGTAGAGCCCGATAGAAGCGTCCGTGAAGCTCCTTGCTTTGCTATACCGCCTTGCAGTCATCTGTAGTAAGTACTACAGGTTTGCGCCAGTTCTCTTTAGCCATGGAGAGCGGGGTGAGCCCGTTGTCCACTGCGACCACATCACGGTGCATACCCACGTCGGCGTTTAAAAAATGTTCCCTGAGGCTGCACACCTCGCGGTTGTGGAGGGTCTTCGCATTTAAAAAACCTCGACCCCCGCACTTCCGCGGGATGTACAGTCTCATCACGGATAATCGTGGGTGATGCATCCGATTTGCGGTCAGCAGTGTACGGACCCTCCTATCCAGGGCGTCTAGTTCGGTCTGAGTCCATTTGAGTATGCCGAAAGAGTATATCAAAACCGGCATGATCCAACCGTTGAAGGCGCGCACCTTGTTTCCGCCCGAAAGAAGACTAATTAATACCTTCTTCAGGCGACCAAAGAAGCGCTCCTTCAACGATTGCTTCATGTCAGCAACATTGATGCCTACCGCTTCCGACATACCCAAATACTTATAGCTTTCGGATGAGGAGAGGGATCTAAGGTGTATGGAATCCGAAAGTTGAATTCCCGCGGATACCATAATCTCGCCTCGCTTTACATGCATGACTGCACATTTGTCCACACCAAATTCCACCCTGATAGCGTTACTGAAAGTTTCAGTTACCTTCAGTAGCTCCATCAATCGCAATTTGTTGGGGGCAAAGAGTTTTAGCCTAGACCTGAATCCTCCAGCAGTGTGCTTAGAGGATTCAGGGCTAAACAGAACCAAAGTGGACTCAAACTGTCGCCCTGAAATATTCCTCGTTTAATCCATACAGGTTCATCATTCCTCTGGATCTGTCCACACCCTGGGTAGCGACGGACCGTCCTCCATTGCCTCATACACGACTTAAGGAAGGTGCGTAGAGTTGCATCAATCTTGTACAACTCCAGCACCCTCATGAGCCATGTATGTGGCACCGAGTCGTAGGCCTTCTTATAATCTATCCAGCATGTCGACAGGTACATGGGAAGCCATTACCTCCTTCTGCGAAGCAGTAATGCTCGCGAAGGAGGAGGCGGGACGCGTGAGGGAGAGGCAAGCTTTGCGCCCCCACGCCCCTAGTCGCCGCAGGAGACGCCCTGGGCGTCGGGAATTGGCAGCCGATTGCGGACGGCGAGCAATGGGTAGCTCGCCGTCCGGTAAGGACCAAGCCCGAGTCGACGGCGCGTTGTGTTCCACGCGCGCCTCAAAGAGATGTCAGCACTATTGACGGGGTCCGCTAGGGCCGATGCCAGCTAGGGTTGCGGGATGTTCGAAAGAGTTACCGTGGCCCCGGCACAGGCAACAGAAGGAACACGGGTGGGTTTTAGTCAGTAAAAGTCTGACACGCCCTCTCGCTCCGCCCAGAGCGGGAGAAGTCATTTGATGATTTCCCATCCACAAAAAAAAAGCATGTCGACAGATCCTTGCGGGATCGACGAACCTGTTGGCTAATGGCCATATCGATGAGGAGTAGTCCATTAAATTAAATTCAAAACATTAAATTGATATAAAAATCAGACATACACAATAAAATAATAAAATAAAATAATAATCCACAAACATTCAAATCTAATTAAAAAAAATTAAAATACATACACATGTCATTAAAAATAATAAAATAATACACAACACAAAAATATTACCTACATAATACGAGGGGAGGCGCTACTGTGAAGCTGCATCCACCTCTGCAACAGGGGCAGATCCCACCGCTCGGACAATATCTTCAGGAAGCTGTTGGAGCTGTTTCGTAGGCGACTTGTAGCGAAGCGCTCCGTTTCCTCATGATCGCGAAAAAATCATCGGTCCGCGCCTCAGCAAACATAGTTGAGACACTACAACACCGCGGAAACCCCAACAGTATCCTGAAAGCATTGTTGTACTACACGCGCAGTGCGCTGTACGCCCGCTGCGTAAAGTTGGTCCTCAGGCTGCACGTGTAAAACGACTGACTATATGCCTTAAATAAATTCCCCTTTACTGGTCTAGTACATCGTGCGAACCTGCGAGCCTACATATTACACCGGACAGACAGCGCCCTGCGCTCCCTCTCAATATCCTGATTGTCACATAGGTCGTCGGAGACCCAGTGGCCCAAATACTTGAATTGCTTCACCCTGTTTAAAGGAATGCCGCATAGAGTGACAGGAGGTACAGATGAGTAGCATTTAGTACCAGCTTTAAAAATCATAAATTCACTCTTCTTAGCATTGTACTTGAGCCCATAGGCCTCCACATATGACTCACATAAGCGCAGAAGTTTACGTAACGCACCGATCGACGGGCTCAGCAACACCATATCATCTGCGTAGGTGATATTGTTTACACAGACCCCATCTATAGAACACCCAATATTAATGCTGCTGAGCTCACCGATCAGTCGGTTCATATACAGGTTAAAGAGGCGAGGCGAGGATAAACCCCCTTGTCTCACCCCGCAATTCAACCTGTACACGTCCGACAGAGCACCCGCCCATCTGACACTATTCAGCTGCTTATTGTACCAGTACCTGAAAAAACATACAAGCTCATGTGGCAGATCCGTTTCACATTGCAGCTTCTGCCACAGCTTGTCATAACACACTCTGGTGTGTCAAAAGCTTTTGACAGATCTAAATAGCATGCATATATTGGTGTAGTACTGAACAATCTGCTTGAGACAGAGGATAGCACTCTCAGTTGACAAACCGGGTCTAAAGCCAAACTGAGCGTCATGAAATTGGAGGTGCTTCTCCAACTGTCGGTCAAGCAAACTGTCCAGCACCTTAGCTATGACAGTCGCAAGCGAGATTGGTCTGTAATTAGCAAGATCTGAGAAGTCACCTGTCTTATCCTTAATGATTGGCACTACAACTGTGTGAATTAAGTTATCGGGCAAATAACTATGACTAACACACAAGTTAAAAAATAATGCCAGGGCTCTTGGTAGGTGTACGCCCGCGTACTCAAATGCTCGATGCTAAGACAGTTGTGACCCGGGGACTTGCCTCTCACCATCTTCTTTATAACGTTAGTCACATCCTTGGCAGAGAATCTGACGCTAACATCCCCAGGGCGATCCTAAGCAGCGAGCATCTGAGACGCAGACCCGAGCGGTGACACCACATTAAAATGACGCTGAAAGACGCAGCTATGTCCCGCGGCTCACGCGCGCCGCCCACACTCACCGGAGAGCCCGACCTTGGATTCAGTTTACGTGTGTTTTTCCAAAAGTCACCAAAATTTTTATTTGCATGATGTTCCGCAATATTATCCATCTTTATCTGAGTTTCATTGTCTTGACAGTACTTAAATTTAGTTTTAAATATTTACCTAGATTCACACATTTTATTGTAAATATAACCAGATCTAGGTCGTCCATAAGACACCCACGTCTGATAACATAGTCTCGCCCTCCGGTGAGCATCACTAACATGCCTCACAGGGTGGAACCACCCTGTTACATATTTAAAATTGTTCCGTTTAGGTACAGTGCAACTGCTCTTAGCGGCTTCAGTCAAAATATTTACAATCTTGTCATACATTAAATTTATTGTCATTTGGAGGCTCTGATCACTACACATTCCGTCTTACATAAGAATGTTATTTCTAATTTACAGCGATGGCTGAGCTGCATTCGCATTTCACGAATCTTCAGATGGATTTAGAAGTTGTGACGTTCCGACAAAAAGATTTGAAAAGTGCTCAAAATTCAACAGCCTATGATCTCGAAGTTAGTACCTAATACTACTTACCTGCTTTCTTTTTGTACGATTGAACGAAAGTGTTAAAGATGTTTGTCTTCATCATCAGAATTTATGGAGAGAGATAGAAATGTTGAGAGATACGAAATCGGATCGAGAAGAAGTAGCTGATGCTCTTCGCGACAAAGCTGGTATTTATGAACTCAACGGACTGGTTTCGTTACAACAATTTGAAGCTGTGCGAGGTGATTTTCAAAAGCGTATTCGTGCAGCATATGACAAATTTAACAATCAGGAGAGTATCTGGCAGGTTAGTTATTGGCATGGATTGCAAATCGACATAATATACGAAAATCTTTTCTTTTCTTGACCCGTTATGTAGAGTTAATGTCATAATACTCTCCTACCTTAATATATTTTTTTCAGAAAAGCATAGATGACGTAGTTAAAGTGCTTAACGAAAAAGCGGATCTGGTTCAAGTATACTGTTTGAAAGACGAAATTCAAAAGTATCTTAATATGATAAAAGACCGCATGCAAATAATAACGGACATTGTTGGGGAACCGAAAAGTGCGATGCTCTCCAAGAAAGTATTCCGGGATACTTTATGTCTATCTTGTGGTAGTCCAGCACACATGGACCTGGAAGATCCGAACAAGGTTCCAGCGCTGCCAAAGTTTCCTTCGGCCAGACAACCAGCTGAAGGGGCTGAAGCAGAATCACAAACCAAAGGAAGTGGAGATTATGGAATTTGTTATCCTGATTTACCTATTCCACACCCAAGGGACCCAAGGTACAGTCATAGCCAAAATATGTGGGCTATTTTTATCTGCTCATTGCACGACAGAACCTGCTTTACCCATTCAGCATTATATAGGATGACTGGTCATTAGTGACCGATACTTAAACACATGATTTTACACATGATAACAAGCAACTTTTACTTTGGCAGCAATCCTGAAATCGCGAAAAAAAAATCAGCTGGTCCCTACATTTTGACGAGTTATGCGCACATAAATGTAAGGAAGAGCTGATTTTTTTTTCGCGATTTCAGGATTGGTGCCATAGTAAAAGTTGCTTGTTATCATGTGTAAAATCATGTGTTTAAGTATCGGTCACTAATTACCAGTCATCCTATATAATTATTGCATCGTAATATCAATATCACAGAACGCCAATAAGCTTTTTTACAGTCCTTTCAGTTGTTTTACCCCTGACAGCAGCAACCCAATAGCAACCCTATTGTTACGACGATTATGTTCACTGTTATTCTGACAGATTTGTCAATGGCAGTAACCCAACAGCAACCTTATTGTAATGACAATAAAGATCACTGTGATGTTAACAGTGATGCAAAATCACAGGTAAAATAACTGTTAAAGGACTGTACATGTCAGACCGAATAAAAAATGTGACACTAAGTCTGCGGGCACGAAACCAGCGGCGGTCGAGCGATGGCGACTGCGGAGCGGCGCGGGGCGGGTCGATCCGGCAGCGGGCTTGGGGTGGGCACGAAACTGGCGGTCGATCCAGTAGGAAGTAGAGGTCGTCGAGTGGCGAAATCAAACAAGTTTGTTCCCGTCGCTTGCGCGTCGCCACCGCACCACCACCGCCCGTGCATCGCTCGATCGCCCCGCGCCGCTCTCGCCCATTTTGTGCGCGTCTCTTCAGAATGCTATACTTTTGATTACGCAGCCGCCCCGCAATCGCCATCGCTCGTTCGGCCGCTGGTAGTTTGTGCCCGCAGACTTACAGACTGCCAATTTTATTTTTTATTTTTTTATATATCCTAAAATGGCCAGGCCATTAAAAATGTTTTGATTAATGTTAACTCAACATTGGTTATAGGTAGGTATGGTTTAGGCTATTTTGATCTTTGTTAACAAGTAATTAAATATAGTTGTATATGTTACGGCTAAAACCCGAAGTGCGGCTACAACTAGTTTTAGCCGGCTACAACTAGGTGTGGGCTGAAAGGTAGGTTAGGTTAGGTTAGTACTGTGACTACACAACACACCTAGTTGTAGTCGGCTAAAACTAGTTGTAGCTGCACTTCGGGTTTTAGCCGTAACATATATACCATAGCTTCAAATAGTATTCTGTGACCTGACTTGATAAAGGAAAGAATTTGAAAACTGCCGAAGATATACTTGACTGTACTTATATTGCAATAAGAAT
This sequence comes from Fissipunctia ypsillon, assembly GCA_947568875.1. Lineage (NCBI taxonomy): Eukaryota > Metazoa > Arthropoda > Insecta > Lepidoptera > Noctuidae > Fissipunctia > Fissipunctia ypsillon. Next base: position 15,891,574 of record OX387647.1, on the reverse strand, counting down.
CCATTTTCTTCCCTCATTGACGAGTTTATTATGTAGTATTAGTAGTCCAGGATTATTAGACATTTGGCCAAAGATATGAAAGTTTTGATAACCAACTGAATTTGGGTACATATATTCTGAGGTATGAGAGGTAGGTACTGAATCATTATCTAAAACTCCCCGACGCTCCTCCGCTTGCGTCTTGGGACATACAGGATGATAGCGTAAATTTCGATGTTATTAAGGTGAATTCTGATCAAAATTCGGTAAACGTTTTTAATGACAGCAACGTCATCTTTCAACGACAACAGTGAAAAAACATAAAAAATCAAATTACAGAAACATTAATTAATATGATTACATAATAAAAAGGTTCGTCATCCATAAGATTCGGCGAACGGTGGGTTCGTGGAAACTGACTATACGCGCGGTCGGGTCTAAAATCATCACGACCCGTCTTACAAATAAAAATAAGAAGCTCTCCGATCCTACTCTCAAGCTCATGGAGGAGAGGCGCGAGATGAACCCGCAGTCTTCAGACGATACGCGTAAGTACCGGCAGCTCAATAGACGTCTCTAAGTCCTTGAAAAACGACCTTCACCGCTTTAATACTGAACGTATTTTTTTTTAATAATCCTCGTTTTCATTGAAAGCGTCTAACGGGCTTCTGCGAGTTGGCTTCGGCCCCTCGCACGCCTTTCAAAGGTCCCGAGAAATGTCAAAGACATAAAAAAAAATACGTTTTTTTTTCACCACAATATTTAACAGACACAATTACATAATAAATTGCCAAATAGTACAACACTGAAAATATTGTGGTGACTGGTGCCTAAACTAGGCTATTAGTATGGCTCTGAAGCAGCTTAAAAACGACACGATGACGCGATGACGGAATTACCGACTCCGGTTGAACTCCTGAAGACCGGTGGGCAACCGGTTCTTAAAGCCCTCCAGAAGCTGTTTGAACCTGCCTCTGCTTAGCGTTTATGGACTACGAGAAAGCCTTCAATTTGATCGAGACTTGGCTATATTGCAGTCTCTTCAAGTGTATGTATGTAAACGCACCTATCCTTCTGCAGTGAAGTGTGAGGCAGGGAGACGTTATCTCTCCAAAACTGTTCACCACTGCACTGGAGGATGTCTTTAAGGTTCTAGACTGGAGAGGGCTAGACATAAACATCAATGACGAGTACATCACTCACCTTCGGTTTGCCAACGATATAGTAGTCACGGCTGAGACTATGCTGGACCTCAGAACAATGCGTGTTGACCTCAGTAGAGCTTCCGAAAGAATGGCTCTCAAAACGAACATGGACAAAACAATAGTCATACCAAATGCCCATGTGACACCCACTCTCGTGAGTAGTTGTTGACGATTATAATAACCTAGGACAAACAGTCCAGTTAGGTAGGACCAACTTCGAGAAAGAGGTCAATCGTTGAATCCGACTCGGCTGAGTAGCGTTCGGGAAGCTACGCAATATCGTCTCATCTTACATACCGCAGTATCTCATCAAGAAGTATATGGTCACACATTACCAAAACAGTACCACCAGCCGACTGAATGCACGTGCTATCAAACGAGATTGGACTCACCTCCAACCTTTAGGAGGAGGGAGGGGCGTATATCTCGAGACGCAAGCAGTGGAGGCGCGGGAAGCTTTGTCACATTATTTCTAGACACTATTCTGAATGCGTATGCAAATCGTTAGCTGGTTATCAAAAATTTCATATCTTAAACCTAAAAATCCTGGTCTCTATAACTCATACTATGGTAAAAATATTAGCCAGTCAGGAAGTCACTATAGCGGGACTGTCTGCCTAAGTTGCGGGTCTGCGGACGCTTGGTACGGACACTCTTGGGGACTCTTTTATTGCACCCGAACCTTGACCCCAACTAATAGTGCAATCAAATCTTTATAAAAATAATACTGATTTATATTCGAAATTGGTATATTCAACAGATCTCATATATGTAAGCGATACTGCGGCGGTTCACATACTGTGGTAACTGATGGATTAAACCGAGCTCTACCAGGTTTGGTTGTACAACAAGCCACTAGGGCGACCAATGCAGCACCTGGGACTGATGGAAAGGTTTGAACACTTTCACTTGTATCGTCAGCTGTATCAAACCAGTATTCTATTCGTGCCTCGTATTCTATTGAAACTCCGTACGTACTAAATTAGGCCGAATGTTCGGACGTTACCGAATACTACACTTTTTTCTTATTCGTTCGATCGGTTCGGAACCGACCAAACGTCAAATTGAAGTTCGTTGAACAAACGTCTACATGAAGTTCGGCCGGATCCGAACCGACCGAACGAAATAGAATGATATGTAGTAGGAAACGTCCGAACATTCGGCCGATATTTCGGATGTACGCTTCGAAGTAAAACCCCCAGCTCAAGGTCGAAGTGACTGTCAAAGTGACCACTGACGTGCGGTACTATTACTGCATCCAACAAAATCTGTAATTTTATTTACAAAAATAATATCCATTCTAGTTGTATTTGATGGATGAGCAAACCAAAAAGATACCGTGCTTGGCATGCAATATGCCACAACCCTCACCAAATTCTTTGGAGCCGGAGCCTCAAAAACAAGGTTCATCTTTTCCTTTTCTATTTCTCTCTTGTTAATTTGTAATGTTAAACATCGGTTATCCTAATTACCTACTGCTAGATCAGCTGGTCAAATTCCGTAGTTAGAAAAAAGTTTGCTTCTTTGTCGCCTTTTAAGCAATTGCTTTGTGGTTCCTAAATCACTAAACAGTTGCTCAATTGGTACTGAACCTGGCAGTGGCGGTGACAGGGGAGCAAAAAATTGAAACATTCCATCTCCATTATATCTCCGCCACATTAGTCTTCGCCTAGTTTTGGAGCCGATTTTCTTTATTAGACCTCCGTTACAACTCCGTTAAAAATTCCGGAGGCGGACGAGGATGCGGAGGTACGATTTCTTGCGGAACTTCCGCATTTTTGGAAGCAGAGGCGAAGTTTCGTTACAGCCCTAAGTGCATTACCACTGTTGTACGGTTGACTGCATGTACCTACTTACAGTAGGCATCTTGTACACCATACTTCAAAGTTTCAAACTCTATAATGTATTTTTATCTCGTCAACAGCTCCAGTTGACAGTATTGACGAATTTGGGAATATTTCTTTGACTCCACCCGCACACGAAATTTCCTACGACTGATTTGTTTTACCTACTATATTTTAATGTTCTCTAAAATTCAAATTAATAAAAAAATAATATAATCATAAACACACTTTTATTTATGTACCTCATTGTTGAGTGTGTGCCGCCTGCAAGTGTCGGTCACCAAAATACATTAAAAATACCTACTGGTAGGTATTCCGCTGCATCCGGATAGACTGGAAGCCTAACCCATCATAGTTGAGAAAAGGCTGGACAGACAGATAATGATGAATGATAGTCTTAAGTCAACTTTTATATACTTATATTTTTGATTGAAATGTATGTAAAAAAACCGGCCAATTACGTGTCGGACCACTCACAGTGAAGGATTCCGTGGATGAATATTTACGCATTCACATGTTTTTATCGACCACAAAAATAAGTTTGGATTTCATTTTCAAAAAAAAAACTATGAAAAACAAAGTTATTTCTGCGGTTGTGATCGGAAAATATATCCACAAACTATTGACATAAAAAGCAAAGTCACTTAAACCATCATATTTTTTTTTATTATGGGATCCAACAATACCTCACATGGATATGAGCCGGTCGATCTTCTCTGCCTACCCCGCAGAGGAAAGCATAAAGTTAAAGTGCCCAGTAGTAGGTACAATTATGTAGTTCCATCATGAAATTTTTATTTTTTACATTTTACAATAACATTTCAGTTATTTATAATGCACCTGGTAACCTGGTTTTAACTCATTTTCCATGGCATTTTTACGAAATTTTTACTTATCTTAGTAGATTTTATAAGTTGGGAGACATAAGTCGACAATAATATTCACATATCCAAAAACAACGGTTTAGCTAGTGAAATGGACGGATCCCTGAATTTATATTCCATATATTCGCCCAATGTCTTTAAAGCCTTTATGCTAGGTGGCACACCGGTGTGCTACTCACCGCCAACCTTCAAGCGACGCTGGCATTCCGGTGTGCCACCCGTTCCCGTGCTTAAATCTCCATTTTTAATTATAATTCAAGGCTAATATCCTGTGCAGGCAATTTTAGTCAGTGGTCCGGTAGATATTCTCATCAACTACAGTGACATGTTTTTTTTTTTTTTAATAATACACCTATTGAATAAACTATGTGAAATGGCCCATTTTTTTAGTAGGTACTATGCAGAATTTTCTGTAAGGAAGATCAAAAAATTATGGGGCTAAGTTTTACTTTACCAGCCATCGAGTTGCGAGTCCATATTTTTTTTACAGAAAGATCATATTAATAGAAGCCCCCTCGTAAAGTTTTAAGTTGCGCAGATAAATAGTTAACGAGAAAAAAATAATCAAAATCGTAAAAATTTAGCAATATCTTGTCACTTTTGACATTTTGTCTTGCCATTAAACGTTTCGTTTTACGTAAGGTCAACGTACTAAAATGTTTTACTTCTTATTAATGATGAAATAAACACGCATTGTAGTGATTTAGATACATTTTACGCATATTTCATTATAAAACATATACAGGGTGTGTCGTAAATAGTGGTCCAGAGTAAAGGAGTCGATACACTGTATTCTTATGTATCACGTACCGAAATGTTAACCATTTTCAGTTAAGGGTTTCCGCAAAAAAAAAAAACTTTTTTTTTTAAATTTCTATACCTTGCTTCACGAATTTGGCTGTAATTTCAACAAATATCAATATTTTTTTAGTCTGTTTTTTTATTATTACTCTTGAATATGTATACTATCATATCCAAACCCTTTTTTCTATTTTAAAGTAAAAGATACTTAAAGAAATTAATTTGTTTCCAATTTCAATACTCATCTCCAGCAAATCATATGACTTTAGGGGCATATTGTGTAAAAAAAATGTACAGCACTGTTAGTGCCCATTAGTTTTAAAAATACCTCATTAAATGCAAATTACAAAATGGTAAAATATTAAGTGGTAAGACTTCAGAAAAAAAAGTTATTAGTATTCAAAACGAAAGACAGCTAAATTTGCTAAAAACATTTTTTCGGTTAAGTAAGTTATAAGTATTGCAAACTGTTAAGGATTAAACCAATAAGTTTTTTTATTGTTAGTTCTTTGATTGGCTTTTGAAAATAAAACATTTTTTTCAAATTAACCATTTATTAAAATAATCAATACTCAATCATTTATTGCAGTCATTGTACAAAAGTTGTTGGCAGTACAGGCACAGTACAGGTACAGCATTGAACCCAGATAGGGCGCAGCAATTTTAATACTAAAACAATACTACATGAAACGAAACAGAATACGAAAAGATAAACCCTGAAACAGTAAATGCGTTTAAGTATTGGTATTTTTAACTGAAACTTAAAATTAAGTCGAACAATGAATTATTCATTACCCTGTTTTTTACAGAACAAATTAATGTTTTTACAGAACAATTAATGTTTTACAGAAAAACAGTGTTGTTTTTACAGAACAAAAAAATTCACTAATTATCACAATTATTTTTAAAATAATAAGTTTTTTCACTGTTATTACACCAAATGTTCAAAGTGGCGACCACCAGCGGCGATACATGCTCTGCACTGCCGAATAAAAGATCGCTTTAGTCTGCGTGCAAACCCACTTGTATCTCTTCAGCCGCTGCTTGAATTCTTTGTCGTAATTGTTCAACTGAAGTGATTTGGACTTATAAACTTTTTCTTTCAGACACCCCCAGTAGAAAAAATCAAGGGGGTTCAGGTCTGGCGAACGTGGTGGCCATAAAATTGGGCCTTGCCGTCCATCGTCCATCTTTGGGGATAAGTATGGTTTAAATGTTCACGCACAATAACTGCGTAGTGAGCGGGACAGCCATCATTTTGCAGCCACATTGCTTATCTTAATTCTGGATCAAAATCTCTCAATAACTCTGGGAGGTCGTTTTGCAAAAAATGTAGCTGTCTTTCGTTTTGAATGCTAATAACTTTTTTTTCTGAAGTCTTACCACTTAATATTTTACCATTTTGTAATTTGCATTTAATGAGGTATTTTTAAAACTAATGGGCACTAACAGTGCTGTACATTTTTTTTACACAATATTGCTGGAGATGAGTATTGAAATTGGAAATAAATTAATTTCTTTAAGTATCTTTGACTTTAAAATAGAAAAAAGGGTTTGGTTATGATAGTACACATATTCAGGAGTAATAATAAAAAACAGACTAAAAAAATATTGATACTTGTTGAAATTACAGCCAAATTCGTGAAGCAAGGTATAGAAATTTAAAAAAAAAGTTTTTTTTTTTTTTTCGGAGACCCTTAACTGAAAATGGTTAACATTTCGGTATGTTATACATAAGAATACAGTGTATCGACTCCTTTACTCTGGACCACTATTTACGACACACTCTGTATTTCGCTGATTTAAGTTAGTGCTATTAAATTAACACTTATAAATAATTTACCGATTATTGCCGGTATGTGAAACCAAACGTAAAACAACGCCATTTTGTGTTGTCACTGTCAAGTGTCACTTCACATGGTCACAGAACACTAATACTCCTGTACATGATCGTCGTCCTGATAGTCAAAGAATATACTACTCTGATAGTCAACGTATGTCCCTAGCAGTTGAGAGCGTTTACGTATAAAATGAGAACTTAGGATGCAAGAGCGAGTGAAGCGAGTTTGGAGCTTGGGGCACCCCGACTCGGACAGGTTAGGTTAGAAGGGGATGGCGGGGTCTGAAAGACCCTGCCATCCCCGGTTACTTTATCCCCGGTTATTTTTTTTAAACCAGTCAGAAGTAGGAGCCTCGTGAAGCGGGGCTCCGTCGACCACGCCTTACTTCGAGATAATGTTATTGACCTTGATGCCCTTGACCCCAGAGCTTGTCAAAAGGTAATATTCCAAGATTTGACTATATTTTGGTTTAACTTTGACTTGGGGTGTTGACCTTGACCTTGAAAGGGTCATTGATCTTATTATTGTTTGGAAACGAATTTAGACCCGTTACGTGTTTTTTTTAGTTATAGTGCAGTTTGAAAGTTAGGTTAGAATATTAAAAAAATCATATCTTAAAAAGGGGGGGGCTTCGCAATTTTTCCTTCATGAGGGGGGTTCTACATCCCCCCTCCCCCTCCCCCTCCCCCACCCCTTAAATCGATGGCTGGTAAAGTAAAGTCGTACCAATTTTGGAATTTAATTTTATATAAGTGGGGTGCCATATTATAATGCAGCTGCAGTAATGGAAACTTACGTAAATCTCAGAGGGCAACGATTGACGCTGCGAAGACCGTAGACAGTGTAATACATTTACAAAGTACCTACTAATCCCATAGGTCACACTAGTACGTCTGCTGTCCTGCCTGTGTCGAGTGTCAGCGTCATCGTCATTGTCACTTTGACGTATCCGTCTGACGTAAATTACAAAAAGATTATGGAATTTTGTGAGGTTATGATGAAAACTATACGAAAACTGTTTTGATTTTATATAAAGCCTCATATAGAAGGTAAACTAATTCAACAGTAACTTAATTCATACATAATTGTCTATCTCTGTTTTAATAGCTAGGTACTAAGTGGTTTTTATACTTCTTTTGCAGCAAGATTGAATATTTGCAAGAATGCATAAAATACTTGAGTTTCAAGCTGTTGTGCTGGCTGCAGGGAGGGGCTCCAGATTGCCTGATGTTGGTGGTTCTGTCTCCAAGTGTCTCCTACCTGTGGGGCCTTACCCTGTGCTGTGGTACTCTTTGAACTTGCTTGAGAAAATCGGGTTTCAAGGTACGTTTTTGTTCTTATTTATTTAGGGGTGCTTTATGTTCTATTTTTTTAGTTCTGTTTAACATAATACATTTCAATATTATCAAACTTAAAGTGTTCAAACCCTGTATAATTTAAAATGTATATTTTTTCAGAAACTCTTGTGGTTGTACTGGATGAAGATAAGTCTAACATTTTGAATGCTCTAGAAAAATGTCCTTTGAAAATTAAATATGAATTAATAGTAATCCCTTCGGATGAGGACTGGGGCACGGCAAACTCACTGAAACATATCAGCAGCAGAGTGACCACTGACCTACTAGTGATCTCTGGAGATCTCATCACTAACATCAATCTCAATGAAGTCTTGAATGTTCATAGAAAGTATGATGCTGCACTCACTACATTATTCTTTAACAATGGCCCAGAAGAATGGATTGAACTCCCAGGACCAAAAACTAAGGCTAAACCAGATAGAGATCTTGTTTGCATTGATAAAGAAACACAAAGACTTGTCTTTTTGGCCAGTGCCAGTGACTTTGAGGAAAATGTGACAATACCCAGGATGCTAGTGAAGAAATTTGATGCAATAAGTATGTACAGCAGACTGTTAGATGCCCATGTGTATGTAATGAAGCAATGGGTCATGAACTATCTAGTAGAATCGGACAAATTCACATCTATTAAAGGAGAACTGATACCCCACATAGTGAAAAAGCAACTGTCAAAGCCTCAAAACCCAGCAGAGAAAAAGGGCACTTCGGAGAAAAATGTAGAAGTCACAAAAGATATATTTGACTTTGCAGTAGAGAATGGTTATGAGAGTAAAATAAGAGAGATGACAGCATACAATGATCATAACCTCGGAAGTAAAGGGATCTTCTACAATGACTTGTTGAGATGCTATGCCCATATACCAAGTAAGAACACATTTGGCATAAGAGTGAATACGCTTTCATCTTTTTATCTATCAAATAATAAGGTGAGAAATTAATTACCATTTTATCCTTTCATTATCATTAGTATGACTGAGTCTTATTCAGAACTAAAACATCAAAATCGTAATCCACGCAAGGTATGCAAGATGATTAAGTACCTACTATAATATTCCTTTAAAATGATTCACTATATTCTGATGTAAGTAATGTAAACTTTGAAATAATTTATTTGTAACACCAGTATATTTTCTTAATATTCCAGATATTGTCAAAATGGGAAGAATTAACTGGAACTCCCATAACTGATAGATTCCATCCCGAAAGTGAAGTGAAAACCAAGCAAATTGATGAATCTAGTACAGTTGGAGAAAAAAGCCTTGTCAGTGAGAAGACTTCGATCAAAAATACATTCATTGGTGCCAATTGTACAGTCGAGAATAAAGTTAGATTGAGCAACTGTATTTTAATGAATAATGTGACTATCAAAGAAGGGTAAGCTATATTTTTATGAAACAATGATTGTGATGAGGTCGTGTAACATTTGCATGAGTTGAAAGTTAAAAAGGTTCTTTCCCTTGATCAATATAATAAAAGGAAAACTCATGTGCACGCCATTGTTTTCTGTTTAGTTCACAAGTTTAAAACTAGATGGTGCTAGTAGGCTGTTTGGTATCAAAATTAAGTGAGGCTGTGTTCAATAATGGTCCTCATATTTACAACTATGAACGGTCACAGTTATTTTATCTCTGATTTTGCATCATTGTCAAAATCACATTGATCTTTATTATCAATGCAATAAGATTGCTTTTGGGCTGCTAAAAGTCTGTCAAAATCACAGTGATCTTTAATTTTATTGCAAATCAGTTGCTATTGGGTTGTTGCTGTCAGAGGTAAAATAACTGTGAACGGTTTGTACTTAACGTGGAAAAAGGCTTCATTCTAGGCAAATAATTATTGTCAATTACTAAACTTCCACTATAGTTGACAGCAGTAAAACTCTATGAAACAAGTCATTTGGGGATTTACCTACCACCATCAAAGGTATGGTGGTAGAATTACAGGCACAATCTATGATTAGCGAAGCTCTTTAAGGTTTAAATTGTCAGCCACAAGCCATGAAGAGGTTCAAAAATTGGACCTGCTTCAAAAAAAAACTAAACTAAAAATGTGTTTTGTTTTCAGATGTGTTCTTCAAGACTGCGTAGTATACACTGGAGCGACGGTAGACACCGGATGCAATCTACAGTACTGCCTCGTGGGACCACACCACGTCGTTGCCCCGTCCACCTCGAGCAATCACCAACTACACGCCGAGACCACCGACAATATGATCACACTTGGCTGAAATTATCTAGTATTGTACAAAATAAAAGTTTTATGTATAAAGTTCGCTTTTTATTTTTGGACAATAAGTTCTTCCAGACCCTGGCGGGGTGAATAGCGGGAAAACAATCGGTATGAAAAATCACATTTACTTTGATTTTTGAATCAAAGTAAATGTGATTTTTCATACCGATTGTTTTGACCTTGAAACTTCGCATAAATACTTATCTAAGTAAATAATAAATAAAGACAGTGATCATTATTTTCCAAAACTACCCTTTAAAGAGGATGCAGGGGGTGTTTTAATTAGTAGGGGAAAGTACAGAATCCGTGCGGGACGTACCTAGTCGCAGGCAAAGTGCTAGTCTATAGTAAAAGAAACCAGCAACACAAGCTCTGTAGACAGTTCTCCAGGCTTGGCATAGATCAAAGACTATATTGGCACAGCGTAACTAAATATCTTGCTGCTATGAATCTATAATATGCGCAATCCAATTGCTGTATACTGCTGGACATGGGCCTCTCCCAGGCTGCGCCACAAGACCCTGTCCTCCGCCTTCCGCAGGTAGTCTGTCCTAGCCTCGTTTTAAGTTCGTCGGTCCATCTAGCCGGGGGGCGTCCCACATTACGCTTGCCGATACGCGGTCGGACTCGTCTGCTCTACCGGCCATCGGTCCTTCGACAAACATAGCCAGCCCACTGCCACTTCAGCTTGCTTACTCTACAGACTTTGTCAGTAACTCCAGTTATTTTCCGGATAACTTCATTTCTTTTCTTATCCTTCAAAGAAACTTCGAGCATAGCCCGCTTCATACGGCGACCTTGAATTTGTGGACTAGACCAACTGTCAGTGTCCACTACCTACTGTCCACGTTTCGGCACCAGCACTTAGGTACTTCAGAAACTAAATATTCGCATCACCTCCACGACGGTAGCGAAACGGCGAAGCCATACATTTGTACTGATATGTAGAATTAGTGAAGTTAGGGTCGGTAGAGTTAGGCCGTGTAGATTCAGAAGCTTGGCTCTACATGAGATCTGATATCTTTTTCACAGGGCAAACCTTATGTGGTCGTCTTGGCAACATTTTACATGAAATGTTTTTGGTGGGATTCCTTATTTCCAACGATTCCAACGACTTCTTATTCAATGCCACTAGGTAGGCAGGTATAAGTATCAAGAAACGCGACTGTATGAAGCTTAGTCTTTTTTTTAAAAACTTACTCATTTAAGTCCGTCTAAATATATCTACTACTGAGTTCTTGCTAATTACCTACATAAAACGTGATTTACAAGTCACTTGTTACAATCAATGGTCGCGGCTGGAAAATGTCTAAGTGTGACAAGAAATACATTAATCTACTTAGCCGTGTTACCTAACTAATTAATTATTTTCACGTCAAACGTCGGCGTCGCCGAATAGCGATAACGGGAAAGAACTGCTGAGGAACGTAAGTAGACTTGAAAATAGTGATTAGTGATGGCCCAGCCAGATGGATTTCTTAGGTAGACTAGCAAGGAATAGCCTCCCCACTTTGATTGCGCATATTAGTATGGGCACTTCTAAACTTTATCTATCTAGCCAAGTAGCCAGTAGGGAAGGCCGGGGCTCAAATTGCCGATTTTCAAACAACACGTAATAAGGTCTGGACTCCAAAACATTCAGACATGTAGACACATGGAGAAAGAATGTATTCTAGTTTTAAACAATTGTCAATCGGTCAATACTCCAACTGCAAATGTGAGTTTGGTATCACAATTTTGTTTTTATATGACAACTACAAATTAACGATTTTCGGACTGTTTCCTATACTTGTTCTGTGAGACCTTGCTTCTTGCCAAATTTCATGATTCTAGATCAACGGGAAGTAGATAGGTACCGTAAAGGTTTTGATTTATTTGCGAGTATCAAAAGATGTCGGTCAAATGACCGTATTTTTTATTGCTTTGACTTAGAAGCTTGATTTTTTTAGAGCTCCAAGGGATATTAATTTCAACTTGAAACCTCCACACGTTCCTGAGAAAAAGGCTCTTCACAGACGGACAACGAAGTGATCCTATAAGGGGTTCCGTTTTTGCCTTTTGAGGTACGGAACCCTAAAAAGGAATTTACATAAATTGAAGCAAAACACTGGTGTCAAATATCCATCTCTGGATTTGTTTCGGCCTTTCTTCTCAGAGTAGTCAGATAGGAAACGGTGACCTCATCTAATTTTTATTTTAATATGATTGACGTTCAAAATTTTTAATTCCTACAATAATCAATGAAATACCAAAATCTATAAAAAACGAAATAAACTCGAAAAGCTATAAGCAAAAATACAAAAAATACTATTACAACTACCTACTTAAGTAATATAACTTAGGGCTGATTTTTCAATGGTCAGATAACTTTTATTTGGGGAATATGTTTGACGTTTTGACAGCTTTCGTATAGAAAATGTGTCAAACCGCCATATATCCTCAGGTAAAAGATATCTGACGATTGAAAAATCAGCCCTTAGTTTAATAAAATAATTTTCAAATTTAAAACAATTAAAAATATATAAAAGCTAAGCAACCTGTATACGATTTTTACGTCGCCAGGTCTGCTAATGAGCGGCCCAGTAGCGAGCAGCTCAGATTCGAAACATTACAAGTGACTCACGTACTTTACCGATAGATGTTTACGGCTTAGATAGTTACGTGCAAAATATTATTCATGTATACCTACATTATTTGCTCATTATTAGTTAGTTAGTAGTGATTATGGAGTGTTGTTATAGCGAATGTGAGTACCGATACAAACCATTTCTGGTTTCTTGGTACAAAATAAACATGAACCTGTATTAAAACTGTACCTATGTATAAAAAAATTTTAAAAAAAGTGTTTGTACAAACCCAGAAATAAAATAATTTATCATGTCACATTTAAATGTGTTTTGAATTATATCATAGCGGATGGCTAGCGGTTACAACAGAACATAATGTTATAGACAAGTGACATATTTCTAAATCCGGAGCTACAGGTTTAGCACCAGAACCAGCGGAACTTTTAGCCCAAAATTCAATTTTTAAAAGTTATTTCAAACAACAAAACACAAGTTACCAATTAATGTGATTAAAAAAACTCTATTAGTATTTCCATCTGATAAGTGAAAATTGCAGATACTTAAATAAAAATAAAAGAATAAATTACAAGTGAGTAGGTAACCTACCACCAAGCGAAAACCAAATTAACACGTTTTCAAAGCGTCACTAAAATGGCTGCCGAAACAGCGCGATGATACAACGGTTACCGACGCATTTCACGTTTACTGTTATCTCTTTTCTTAACGAAGCTATTCGTGCCGGAACAACTTACCCCGGCACTCTAAGCCCCGGCCCCCCTACTGTGTCACTGCAGGCCAAAGTCCTCCTATGCCGCCCTCTCCTGTTTCCACAAACTTTACATAAGTGGAAACTTGTAATTGGCCTTCTTCTACATATTACTTCTAACTACTCGAATGTATTAGCTGTGTTTTCTTAAAATTAATATAATAAAATAAAATAAATAAACTTCGGTCTGTTCGCTGCTTTTATTGCAGGCTTGACTCCTACCTTCCGGTAGGAGTCAAGCTCGTCCTACGATCTTCGCCTTGCGTTCCATGGGACCCACTCTGAGCCCTGATCCATAATTTCTCACTTACCGATGAACACTCACCAATTTCTCACTTGATGATGATTTTCATCTATCAAAAATAATGAGCTGCTCCATACGTTTATGTTCGCATAACTCGACGAAATGAACGGACCCGCTGATTTTTTTTCGAGATTTCAGGCTAGGTCCCATAGTACCTAGATGTTGTTCATAATTATGCGGTTTTCAGTTATTTCAATTAAACCTTGTTTAGGCAAAACAAACCTTTGGGTTTATGTGTCAGGCAATTATCGGCGCATTATCGTGGTGCAAAATCCAAGAATTTTCTTTCCATAAATCTGGCCTTTTTCGTCTAATTTGCTCTCTTATACGCCGCATAACGCTCAAATAATATTCTTTATTTACCGTCTGACCTTCGGGCAAGAATTCCGAGTGCACAACACCGCGATAGTCAGGTCTTTTGGGACTAGCCGAGCGGCAACATGTTTCATACCCAAGTGATTATTTAAAATGGTCGACTCGTGAGACACAGAAAGTTCGGCGGCTATCTCTCTCAAACTTGAATGAGGATTTGCAGTCACTATTTCCTTCACTTTTGCGATGTTGGACTTCAGTTGTAGACGTTGATGGCCTACCAGAGCGAGGCAAATCTTCCATCATTATCTCGAACGCTTTTGAACGCTTTGTACCACACATACCTAAGCACGTGTTTTTGATAAAGTCGATTCACCGTAAGCCTTCTGTAACATTTTCAGTGTCTCCGAACACGAAATTCCATTGGCGATGCAAAATTTAGGACAAACTCTGTTCGATGTTTTTGTCCATTATGAAATTCGCAATACACACTAGATAGATTATAACTAAAAACAGCACTGTATTTAATCTAAATAACAGATGTAACTCAAACTCCGTGCCAAAATGGAAAACAATTGTACCAATCTAACAAGAACAAAAAAAAAAACAAAAAATTGAATTTGGAACCATAAACAAATCATCCATTCCCGATACTTTTTTGACTGAATGTAAGTATGTCCTTTCAAATAAAAAAAAGATTTTCCAAATTGGTTTATAAAAGACGGAGTACTGAGGTAACAAACATTTAAAAAAAAGCACAACTGGATTGATAACCTCCTCCTTTTTTTGAAGTCGGTTAATGATCGCACAAGTTTTTCTGGGAAGTCATGTTGTCATGCAGCTTCGACTATAACTTGATACGTTGAGTGCACTATGTAGATAATTTGTGATGGCTCTGCAGTTCACGTATCGGGTAACTAAACACAGGCAACTGATATCTACCAGCCTTTTTTGAAGAAAAGTCCTGTATCCAGCTGTTGACTAAGTTGAGATAGCACAAACTTAACACTTTGACTGTGATTTATAACCATAGATGGTTATAAATTCGCTGGAATTCAACTCACACTGCAAAAAGACAGCCCATCCAATGTTCGGTTCCCATAAACAAAAACGAATTACCAAATGGTACCATTTTTATTGCTAAACTGGGCACATTAATAAACTAGTAAGCTAATTTTATCTGTGATAGCTGCTTCCATATGGGAGGGTCTACTATGCAAAGTTATGAGGTCTTTGCTTCGTTATTAGTAAAGATACAAGACTCTTAACTGTAACCAATAACCGTCCGTAAATTATAGGAATCGGCCATTAATTGATTACAGGTATCACTTACACATGCATTTTAGCGTCTAGATAAATCAAAAAGCCAAATAGAACGCAAGTTGTTGGCAGGTTCCGTAATCATAACACTATCAGTACCTAATGTTAACTTATGTAACTGTTGCTGCGCATCTGTATCTACAGACTAGTGGCAAAAGACCTATTTTGAAGATACCTACCCATCAACTACGGGGTCAAAGTAATTAATGCGGCATGATTATTTGACGTAAACATTTAAAAAAATAAGAAATCTCATTTCCTCAACTTTTTCACGCAACTGTCCTTTAGCGCAAGTGGATTCGTGCAAGTGTCTTTCGCGTATAGAGCTATGAGGAACAGGATGTAAAGGTACAAAATTAATCAATTTATCAAATGCTCAAAATGAGTCCCTTCCTATTGAATACAAAGTCGCACTCTTTTGATTATTTCGCTCCCAAAATTTCACATCAAATGTTAAAATTCATGGTCTTTCTTTTATTTGTGATAGTATGTTATGTAGCAAAAAATAATCCTTCTATATAAATCGGTATGATAAAGCTACAGGGTGATTATTTTTCTCATGTAACGGGTTCGATTGCCGGTTCAACCATGTAATTCTTTAAATATCTATGAATGCAGTTTAAATTGTTTTTTAAATTCAAATAATGTCTTCTTTCAGTAAAATGTCCCATCTACAATATTCAAGGTACTTTCCCTCCATGAGGCATATCCGTGGGACGCCCTGTATATAGTAGTCGCGCGATAAACTCTGATTGCGTGATGTCAGTGTGATGCGTTCACATGTGGCGATGTAGATATGTCGCCACACGCGCAAGTGTTTTCGCGCAAGTGTCTTTCGCGCAAATGTACATTCGTGCAAAAGTCCGTTCGCGCAATAGTCCGTTCGCGGAAATGTCTTTTCGCGCAAGTGTCCTGCTACCAATCAGAACTATTAATCATATTGAACACAGTAACTTCTAAATTACAACATGGAAATAACATAACATCACGCTTTGTTTCCCCGAAGGGTTAGGCAGGGGTGTACCTATAGTACACCCAGATTTCGCCAGTTAAGTCCCATGTAATAGGGGGCGAGCTAATTGCCATCAATCGGGCCATGGAAATAACAACATGGAAATAAAATACCCAGAACACTGTTTTCATTTACACACACACCTTAAAATATTTTAATGGCAACCCTGGTTGATTGATAGCCCAAACTCCGCCATTTTGTTTAGTCAGTTTAAAGTGCGCGTGCGCTGGCTCTAGTCTTGATCGACAATAATACGACTTAGTGATGAAGGTATAGGTTATATTAGTTCGTAATGATTTAATTAATTTTTGTTTTGATATACTGCTGTTAACGGTAATCAGAAATGTATAGACTGAAAAACCTGATGCCGATTCTCTTGTCACAAATGCCTCTAAACTAGACTAAAAATCACCAAAATTTAGTTTATTACTGTCAAACGACGATTTCCCATTCTGAAATTAACTAAAGTGACACACTTTCGTTCGTCGACAACTTTGGTTCTCTGCCGGATCACCTCAAAAACAGAACAAACAGTAACAGCTTTGTTTCTTTTATTTTGCTTATATCTCAAAAACGATGTGTCCTATCGCAAAAATAATGAAAATTTCGACCCCTTTTATGAAGCCATTAAACTTCTAAAACTCAACATATAGGTAATAATATTTTTTAATATTTTTCATACAAAAAGTGAAAAGTTCCATATAAAACACGTCGAGGCTATCCCCTGCGCGCTCCGGTTCTAAAAAAAAATCACGGAGTAGTGCAAACACGTGGAGTCACGCGATTATCAAATTCGATTTTAGTTCTGTCAAAATTATTTTTTGCAAAATAGCTTTAATATTTTCATAGCCAAAAGTAAGGAATTTTAGTGATAGTTTAGTTAGTTTAGTTCGGTGTACAAGAGAATCGGCACCACTGTGTTATTTACAAATTAAAGTAATACATATTTTTAAATCATTATGGTTTCATTATATTTGATAAAAATAATATTAGTATACAACATTTTTATTCCAACTCTATAAATTTTTGGTAAATACCGTAACACGGTGTTTTTTTAACCTTTTGAACGCCACGGTCGGCTATAGCCGACAAATGAAAACTGGCCCAACACGCCAGTGTCGGCAAGAGCCGACAAGAAAACGACATTTTTAAAGCATAAAATAAATATACTAAATAAAATTTTCTGTGTTTCTTTTTACTATTATTTAAGACTTTATTAATGGTATATTGCAAAATGACACAATGATATATCCATTAATTAGGTACATCTCACTAGAAAAAACAATCCTCAACAATTGCTAATCGAAATCCTTAAAAAGGTGTTCCCCACGCCACAGTCGGGAAGAGACGACAGCTAGTGATGGGTAAGTACGGTAATTTATATTTCAAATTTATGGAATATTTTGCGAGAAAGTTGTCAAAGGTCGTGCCAGGTGCGCCAGAGTCGGGTCTTCCCGACAGCGAATGACGTCACCAACGAGATTAGTGATGTACTTACCTTATTAATATTTGATATATCCGTTTGTAGTTAATCTCTGCTTTTACGTTGTTTAGAACTTTGTAACTGCTGTTGAACGATATTATGATAAAAATAGGGTCAAATTAAATAAAAGAATGATGAAACGAGTAATATTTTATTGAAAAAACATGTGATGAAAAGCAAAGATTAATTGTTTATCGATATCTTTTCGATAAGATGTTGCGATCCCTATTTTTTTGTAGGTATTTGCGCTGAATTTGTGGCTTGGCGTGGAAGTGGCGCCGATGCGTTTACGCTCTGGCGTTCAAAAGGTTAACTATCAAATCATTTCAAACAACTGTCAATCAATGTCTAAATTTTACCCGGTATTTTTAAAAAATACCCAGTAAAAATGGGTATTTTATAGTTTTCACCTATTCTACCCTTTCCCATTTATACCCACCCATTTTTTACCCACCCGCCCATCTCTATACACGACATAACTATAAGGAACGCGCGACAGTTTCTAAACTAATTTACTGCTCGACAGCCACCGACCAACTCTGCTATGTTGTAGACTATGTCGAGCTCCGCTAGGAGTATATGTGTTCTGTGATGTCGAGCGCCACTTGGCAGCGCTGGCGTCCCGATTAGTCAAGCGACGACTAACGTATTTCCGACATATTAATGTTTTATACACATAATCCTTCCGGAATAAATTCTCTAGATGATGGTGAAAACCACATCAAAATCCGTTGCGTGGTTTAGGAGGAGTTAGTGGATATACAGACGCGGAAAGTGACTTTGTTTTATGCTAGCTGAGCTTCGAGACTTCGTCGCGTGGAAGTCGTAAGATACACAATATACTAAAAATAACTGCCACATTTTAATAACAACCCCCACCCGACCCCGCCCCCCGATCCACCGCGTTGCACCACCCGCCCGCAAAATTTCTTTCTGACTTTTTCTTTTTGCTCGGCTCCTACGGGTCGTAGTGTGATGTTAAATGGACCCATTTTTGCGAACAAGAACCAACCCACAGCAGGTTGGTTTCGAGAAAACGAGACTTTTGTAAACAGAGTGAGGTGGCCAAAGCAGGTTGGTTCCGCAAGTAACAGTGTTGTATCTCTGTTGTTCGTCGGTAAAAAGGAATCATTTTTTTTTTTGGAAGATAGAATGCGTGATTTTAGCGCCAACTATGTACTAAACTCATTTTCACTCAAACTGTGGGTTGGTTCTTATTTGCAAAAATGGGTCCAAATAGCCTATAACCATCCTCGAGAATTGGGCAACCAAATGCAAAAAGAATTTTTCTTATCCGACTTTTGTTCACAATTTCATGCATTTTAATTGTTTTGCGCAGAACCCTAATTATTTTTTCTAAAATAAAAGTAGCCTAAGTTACTCTCCGTAACATCAGCTTTCTGCCAGTGAAAGTCCCGTCAAAATCGGTCCAGCCCTTTTGGAGATTAGCTGGAACAAACAGAGAGACAAAAATGTTAAAAATTGCTTTTTTTGTTAAGGTACCGTATATATAAGTACTTCCATGTGCACAAAACGTTGTTATTTTGACAATACAAACAGACACTTCAATTTTATTTATTTGTATAGATAAAGACTACCTATGTAGAGAAGAAGTAAAAGGGTAACTTACTACGCGGAGTTAGATATTTACTCGGTGATGTTTTAAACGTATTTATAACATCATTCTGTCCCTGTCATGTTCAAACGATTGACGGAAATAGAACGATGTTTTTCTTTTAGAGCTAAATGCATTTAGTGATTTGTGGTGCAAGTAGGGCCTTAGGATGTGGAGCAAATATGTGAATTTGACTTTGACATAAATCACTAATAAGAGCAAACGCACCATAAAGGTATATCCAAACATATCAGGGCCGTGCCCGGAACGTGACAAGGCCGTGGTGGGCCCGTGGCATACACAAGGCAGGCATTGAAGCTCCGGCACCGGCCCGGAGCGGAGGAGGTGTTGAACGAGTTCAAATAAAATGTTCACACCGATATTTTTGCTGTCGGAGCACGGTCCTTCCACATCCCTGGCAAGGCCCTAATATTTGTGTGGATAGACCGAAATCGACCTCATATCACCACCTGAACCATTAAGACTCCTGCAAACAGGCGCGACACGCGACTCGACACAAAGGCACCGCTTGTCGCGCGACACGCGGTGCCTTTGTGTCATGTCGGTTTGCAATAGCCTTTAGGTATTTGATGAATTTGATCACGCAACAACATAGCGTCTAAGAACCATTTTTGGCAGTTCGCACCTACGTAATTGTTTTTAATATAGTATGTAATTAGCATCATCTTAAGTAAATATCTCATGTAATAACAAGCATTATGATCTTTTAACAGCAATTTGGACATGCCTATAATTACCACAACAATAATATGTAAGTAGATAGGTTCTATAATCACGACTATACATTTCAAAGTAATTGTTAGGCTGTTTTAATAAGCAGCTTGCAAATAAAAACAGGAGAAAGTTAAATTGATAGGTAGCAATAATTGGTTGGATAGGTTAAATTGATTAGGTAACAATTGCTATCTACAGCAGACACTTTACTTATAAAGTAAAATGTAATACGCATATATATCTAGGTGTAGGTACATAAATTAATAACCAATTTCCGGTTATACTGGGTGGATTTTTGTGATGGGGCAGTAACGACATTGTACCTTAACCATTGTCGCTACAAGAAAACGGTCTTAGGAGACTGCCCTTAGCTTTTTGAGATATGTTGATCTGCATTCACAGATTTTGAAAAAAATTACAGTCTGCAAGAAAACAGGTTGTTTCCAGAAAAACTTTTTTTGATGCCAATTGATCCTGTTTCTTATACCTAAGGATCAAAAAAACTATCGGACCAACTGAGGTTTGAGTACCTACTAGAAAAGTAATATTATAAAATAAAAAATCCGTGTAAAACATTGATCAGGCAGGGGTTATAGTACTTTCATAGCTCTAGGTAACCAGTTCACTTTAGCCATCCAAACACATATTCCAATATCTTTGTTTCCATATCCTGTACTATTACAGGATATGGACTATTCCTACACCAACCGGGGATTGTCTTTGGGTTCACTTGCATAGTGCATACGGGAATAATTATTGTCGGTTGGTGCCTCATTCCATTTTAAATTATCTAAGGGGCCTCTGCAAGTTGACTTCGTATGCCTTCCAAAAGACCGGGACTCCATGGTCCCGAGATACGTAAAAATAAAAAATAATAAAAACTTTATTGCCAAAAATATTACAAAGGTTTTACATTGGCCCCAAACTAGGCAACCCTGTATCTTGGGCACCAATATGGAGGTTTACAATAAGTCGGAAATCGCTAACATTTTTCCCATACATTTCGTAAGAAATGAGACCCCAACCTACTTTTTTACGATGGATAGACTGGCCGAAAATACACAAAAAAAAATTAACTTCGAACGAATAAGCGTTATAATTTTATTTACATATGATTAAGATAGTTTGTTGCCCTTACTCCTTCGTCTCAATAATCCATCTTGTACGAGTATTATTTCACATAAACATCTGTAATGCCTACAGCACCATAACCCTTGCATTACTTCATACACGCACGTAAATTATGAATTCAATTTGTACATATATTATTGCTATTTTATTGAGACAGTAACGGGCAATATTGAAAGAGCGTGATCTGAAAAGAGTGACCTAACCAAAATTTTGCAATTTTTTACTGCAGACTGGCGCCATTTGTCAGATTGTTGCAACAAATTATTGGACATTGCGTGCAACAAACAGGTTGGGCTAGACAGATAATAGCTGAAGCAATATGTAGAAGGTACGATATTATATAACAAACACTGGCATTCATAGCAAAATACTGGAAGTGTTTAACCAACTGCATCGCGTGCGTCCGCGTAGTTTGGCTAATGAATCTCTCGTCTTCTTTGCATAATAATAATTACGTCTGCCCGCGTATTGCAGAATAGATAGAGAGGACTAGCCTGGTCTGGCTTTACGAAATGTATCTGAAACATACTGGGTACCTACCATCTTACGAGAAAGATTCTTGTGTGGTAACGATCAGGAGACTGAGTACCTACCCATATAACTATCTAGGAAACTAAAACAAATTCTGAAGTTGTAGGACATTTACCTCACAATACCACATAATTTAGATGTCAAACTTTTGCAGTGCTTTTACAAACACATTTTTTTTTTATGGGAAATCATCAAATGACTTCTCCCGCTCGGGGCGGAGCGGGAGGGCGTGTCAGATTTTTTACTGACTAAAAGCTGACTAAAACCCACCCGTGTTCCTTCAGTTGCCTGTGCCGGGGCCACGGAACATAGTGATAGCTAATCTGCTTGGTATGAAGTTCATAACTGGATGTTTCCTGGGAGTTATTCAAGTCTCTGGAATCATTCAATTATGAAACACTTACAGGATACAGGACCCAAAGATAATGCACCAAAAGTTACTTGCTGCTATGCTAGCTGTATACTCTTTGCACTACTTATAAAAACCTTAGAGCTTTTCTCACTGACCAGCGAGGTACTAGAATATTTCACGTTTAGCTTTTGGCTACTTTATAATTATTAGGTGTAGGTGTTAAACTGAGAGGCTGAAAAGTTGAACTAAGAAATCACGCCTGTATTCCCCTAAGGGTTAGGCAGAGGTATACCTATAGTACACCCACATGTCGCCAGTTATATTTAAGTCCTATGTACTAGGGGGCGAGCCTGTTGTCATCAACCGGCTACAAATCCAGACCCCGGGATGCTACTGAGGAAACTGAACTTCGAAAATGTAGAGTGAATATTTGCAAGTAGCAATCTCTCTTCTGCATACACCTCTATTAAACTATATGTGGTATTGTTATACCACACACTACAGACACACTACTACACTACACTTTTGACTTTTGACTTTTGTAACTACACTTTTGTGTGCAGTAGGTGTTCCTACTGCACACAAAAGTGTAGTTCTGTTATGTGTGGTTCTTATCTTTTTGTATGCACGTATTTCTGAGACAAAAAAAAACCTATTTCCTTTCTTTTAGGTGACGGAATAGTGGGATTCTCCCCCCAACATTTAAATAGGTATCATTAATCATTACAGTTTAACCTATATTTTCCTCAGGATTGTCCCATACATTTTGAGTGCTTTACTGGCGCATGCCGGGAATAACAATTAACAATAAGTATATTACGTCATAGAAGAATCACGTCAAGTTAACTTTGCGGTAACTTGTAACGCATAAGTAGGTAGAGATCAACTATTTTAAAACTGCACGCCCCTCCACTAAAATTTCAGTACAAACATTTGAAATGTGTATGCACAAAGCAGTGGAGGGGCGTGCAGTTTTAAACTAGACGATCCCTACACTAGCTATGCCTAATGCTGGGGCCACACCAACGGGAAATGCCGTTGATTATCACGATGATGGACGTAGGCCGTAGGTGTAGCCACCACTTATCGCGATAATTTGACAACGGCATTCACATTGCCTATTGACGTTTGGCGATAACTCGGGTGGCGGTATTTTTTGGCAGGTCAAAGAGATTTACCGCGAGAATTTTTGCGTGGAAGCGGCAACACATTTGCCATTGTGAATGTGCACCGTGAGCGCGACGGGATCGCACGTGTTTGTTTAGCGGAGCCGACTATGGAGTGGAGTAATGAAAAAGTTATCGAGTTTCTCCAAGTTCTGCGGACAGAGCCATGTTTGTGGGATCCGAGACTCAAAAGCTATAAAAATCGTACATCGCAACGTGATGCTTGGGGACGTATAAAATATATTGATATAATAAAAATTGACACATTAAATACAGTGCACCATATCAGCGTCCATCTTGAAATTCAACGCCAATTTGATCGCCATATCATTGACGTTGACCGTTCAAGTGTGGCCACTCAATTTATCGCGATAATCATCGGAATAATAGAAATAGAAATCATTTATTTGCTTATAATGTAGGTAAACAAATAAGATGTAATTTTTATGAATAGTCCCGATAGAATTTTTATGAATAGTCCCGACCTTTCGGCATGCAAAATTTTCACAATATAAGTAGAATTTTTCTAAATCTAGAATAAAACTAATAATATATTATAATTAAGTTATAATATGTTATTAGTTTTATTCTAGATATATATTTGCCCTTAATATTATAATATTTGCCCTTTTTCCCAATTTGGTATTTACTATTTTAGTAAAGTAGGTAAGTAAACATAAAAAAATTATAAATGTCTAATACATAACGCAATAATAGGAATGTATTACTTAGAATATAAATTATCAAAAATATTATAACAATAGCATAAAAATAACATAAACCCATGATAACTAATTAATTACAAATTTCCCACAGAACAACAGTCATGTAAAAGTGTGGTCATTTAAAAAAATCTTTTTTTTATTTATTTTTTATTTAAGATAGGTTTGCTCTTGACCTAGGACTAGACTAGAGGGGGGTCTATACCGTATTCAGGGAGCCGTGAGATAAAAGGTAAACAAACCATCAAAAGGGTACTTTAAAGGTCACGATTGATGAAGTGAATATATTTTATAAAAATAACTACGGAAGTAATACGCTGACAACACCGTAAATAATATTTTAGAAAGATGTCTGTCGAACTTAGGTAATCCTTTCAGAGTTATGTGAACTCGAATATCATAAATGCCTTATATTATTTTCTTAATTTTAATTAAATATTTATTAAATCGTACACATGTAAAAACACCCAAAGAGAATTGATTCCCAAACTTCGAACGCTTTTAATACTACTAAATTACAGACCACGGGTACTGCGAACATTTTAAATTAAAATGTGACGTTTTGTCATCGGTCAGGTTATATCCGCCATCTTTACTATCGATCAATTTGTTGATAAGTACGAGAAACAGCACTTTCCAGATATTTTCGTTGAATTCTTGTTATTCCGTTGTTACTTTGTTGTTTTCGTAGAGTTTCTTGTTTTGTTAAGTATAAAGTTATTTGTTGATTGTTTTGTTTTTGTTATATTGACGTTTAAAGTGTGTGCAAAAGTGCATTGACTATGTGATAAAAGAAGAGCAAGAGACGCTAAAAATTGTTGGCATAATTGATAATGTACTTGACCGTTTCTTTATTCATGTTGGTGACAGTTCTTCAAAATCCTCCGAATTCTCCGAATAAATAAGTAAGAGAGATCTTTGGTTTTATTATCCTCATAGTTAAGCACCTTCTAACAAAACTTGTGCAATTATTTGTACATGTGAACTATGTAAGATAAACAAAGTACAGAAACTAAATGCATGATTTGTTTTTATCATGGAGTCAGGCTTTCAGACAATACAACATAAGAACAGTACAGCTAGCTGCTAGATACACAAATGGGAAACTCTACATTAAATTAAATAGAAATAAAAAACAGTGAAATAAAAGTTTGAGAAACATTGTTTTCTTTGTTTACACTTTGTCTCAAGCCCAGATGAATAGGGTATAGGTATTTTACTGTATATTAGCATTTTTCCAAGAGCAGTTTTGTAAACTGTTTTTTAAATATTTTAATAGGACGTTCTTTTAATTTTTGAGGCAATCTATCGTGGCGATCTCAGACAACGTTTTTAGGCCTTGAATACTATTTCTCTCTCACTGCAGTTGCCCCAAAATATGATATCAAATCTTAATGTTTATGGAGATGATGGGTATTGACGTTGACCGTTGGTGCGGCCCCAGCGTAATAAAGATGAATGTTAGATTTTGTAACATGTCCACGCAAACTTATTAGGTATCTCGGCTAAGGCATAAGCATAGTGTTAGATATATCTATAGGTCCTATAGTTGAAAGATTACTAACAAGTTATTTTAAAATTTAATTAAGAACACATCTCATCACCTTTAATTTAACGATAGTTATCGTAATTAACTACCCAAAACGTTTACAACGATCTAATTTCTCTTGAGCCACTGTGTCAAGACTATGCCGTCTTTATCGTTCATTGTTTGTTTTTCCGCTCTGATTAGTTACCCCATAGCTACTTTATGGGTAAACACAAAAAAATATTGCCCAAATTCTACTTCTGGTTAACCATTGTCTACGCCGCTATAAAATTTTCCTATTTTTAACCAACCTCAAAAAAAGGAGAAGGTTCTCAATTCGTCGGAATATTTTTTTTTATGTGTGTTCCCCGATTACTCGAAGACGGCTGGACCGATTTGGAAAATTCTTTTTTGTTCGAAAGGGTATACTTCACAGGTGGTCCCATTATCATTAGGTCAGGATCTGATAATGGGATCCTGGAGAAACTGAGGGAACTCTTCAAATATTATAGGCACACCTATAGCGATTTGGGTATTATTATAGTAACTCGTGCATTTGCTCACGGAAAGCACCATTTGGTGAAGTGGAACTGATCATGAAGACCACAGATGGCCAGCAGAACAACTCAACAATAAGTATTTGACGGGTTGCGATTCGATTACTTTAAAATGATTGGTAAGAATATAAGCTCGTCACAATGCATAGAGTAAAGTAGAGCTGATGGTGAAGTACCAGGAGAACTCCTCAAAAATTAACGTCCCTGCATCGGGAAAAGCAATATTTTGTGAAAGGTGATGAGCAGTTATCTAATGACAACTGCTTATAATTTATGTAAAAATTAAATGTAATAAATGTAAATGTTTACGTATAAATTACAAACCGACCCAATAAAATATGAAAAATAAAAAACTTTTTTGCAAAAAAAACAACCGACTTCCAAAAAAAAAACACTACAAAGTGAAAAATAACTTTCAATGTCGGAAGTCGGTGGCAAACAACTAAAATACAGATCCAAAGACACCGACGTGTCGACAACCTCGGACACCATGGCCTGTCCTGCTGCAGGAGTGCAGGCCGCATAGCACGACACGCCAGCATTAACGATATTATTCGCCGAGCTCTTGTCACCGCGCCGGCGTACCAGCGACATTAGAACCAAACGGCTTGGTACGTGACGATGGGAAGAGACCAGACGGCATGACGTTGTTGCCTTGGAAGGTGGGTAGACCTCTGGTGTGGGACGCAACCTGTGTCGACACCCTTGTGCCATCTCATGTTCCAAGCACGGTGTGCTGTGCTGGCGCCGCTGCTGCGGCTGCTGAGACCCTTAAGCGGCGCAAATACTGTAACCTTATCGGTAACTACAGTTTTCAGCCGTTTGGGGTCGAAACGCTCGGGTCATGGGGCCCGAGTGCGCGTCTCCTTTTTAAGGAAATTTCTCGCCGACTGGTCGACACTTCACGTGACCAGAGGGCTGGCTCGTTCTTTGGCCAAAAAATTAGCATTGCCATTCAACGTGGCAATGCTGCCAGTCTTCTGGGCACGTTTCCGGATGACAGCGATGCGGACGAGTACTTCGACGCCTAAGTTTCCTTTTGTTTCGTATATTTATTTGTATAGTTAGTTAGTTTTAGTTTGTTAATAGTTTAAGTTAGGTTAGGTTATTATATTTTTTTAATAGTTTGTTAATTAATTTAGTGCATGCATAAATAGATAGAACAAATCAAATTCAAGACACCGACTTCCGAAATAACAGTTATTTTTCACTTTGTAGAGCTTTTTTTTTGGATGTCAGTATTTTTTAAAGTTTTTTTATTTACTTTAAGTAGGTATAATTACTATCCGATTTTTTTCTAATTTGGCTTCGGATTAAGGGTAGAACGTCTAAGATGCTGGTGAGTTAAATAAAAAGATCCAAATCGGCCTGCACTGGACAACAAAAGAGCGGTATCCAACCAACATGAGCAATCAACAGCCTAATTCACTTATCTACCCTAAAAACATTCCTATTACTATCTATAAATTAATAAAGACATGATAAACCTAACTCCTCAGCCGGGGTTGCGGGATGTTCGAAAGAGTTACCTACCGTGGCCCTGGCACAGGCAACAGAAGGAACACGGGTGGGTTTTAGTCAGTAAAAGTCTGACACGCCCTCCCGCTCCGCCCAGAGCGGGAGAAGTCATTTGATGATTTCCCATCCACAAAAAAAAAAACCTAATTCCTGCAGACTAGCAACAAAACAACAAGTAATACACAAAAAGAAGCTCGAATACTTATAATTTTCATTTAGAAAAGCTCAACCTGCCTAGATATACGCAGCTACATCATAAACGTAGCTGCATGAAATCTAAACATTGCACAGACTTTCTTAGTCATAGCCATTTCACCTGTCTCCCAGACCATCGATGCACAATTTCAAAGCAGCGCTAGAGATAGCTATCAAACAATTTCACGATCATGAATTATTATCTAGACATCAATCAACAAGATAAATTACAACATGTACGGTCAACCCCACTTCAATCTTGAACTAGAAAAACCGCCCTTACAACAACGAAATAAAGGCTGTGTTACCATTCGTACGAATGTCTGCCTGAAATGACTTTTCGCAGTTCGTCAGGTTGCACACTAGGTACAAACAACGAAAGTGGTGCGGCGTCTGCAGCCGGTCTGGCAGCGCCCGCGCCGGCGCGGCGGCTCGCAATCCAGTCCACGAAACACTTTCCCGAACCGCGCACGCGCGTACGTTCGCCTGTATTACAACACTCGGAAACGCTCCGAAATTACGTGATTCCATTTAAAGCCATTCCCATTCAAAGTGTAACCTACAAGTAAAATCGACTGATTGTTATATAAAAACGATTAAGTAACGGGCTTTTGTCAGTCTCATCCCGTGGTTGTTTCTGTGAGGCTCGTGTACACATAAACAACCACCTGTGTGAACACGACAGTTTCAGCGGTGAAAAAAACAGCAGAAACAAGCGGAAAATCTGGGAGCGAGCGGCAAACAAACTAATTGCAGGATCTTGGGTGAGTGAGAAAATCTACGTAATTATTTATCGTAGCTGTTATTATGAAATACGTAAGGTTTTATGAAGTAAACAATAGCTTCACTGTTCAGTAATTATTTACACATATTCATTATTCCGCATATGTGTACCACGCACCTAAACGTGAAATATGTAACGAGTTCTCGATGTTACAGCCATAAATTATTCGTTGCAAAATAAACTTTAAAAACCAAAGTACTCTTTGTGTGTACAAAGAAACAAATATAAAATAATTAACTTACTAACAACACAAATAAATTACAAACAACTGTCGACTATGTACTTAATTAGAACAGCCTAGCTACGTGTTAAAACTTTCATGGAAATTACACTGTTCCGCACTGACGTTACACACATTTAACTATTAGTACATTTCTACAAATACTTTAGGAAATCTCGTGAAGATGGGTATCTAGAGCTTATCTAGAACAGACCAAATCCACGGTATGGTTCTTAACCCCCATAATCCGCGTGAATATTTGCCACAATTTTAATTAAAACCAAAGAAAAGCAGTAAAATCTTGTGTTCTTTAAATTGCGTTTTGGAAGTAAGGGGCACGCTGCGCGATGTGACGAAAACGAAACCAGATTTCGAGTCCAATGTCAAAATAATAAAAAACAATACCGAAGGCGGTGGTGACGGCGACGTTATGTCAAGAGATACTCGCAAGCCTATAGTTCCGAGGAACTGTTTCCGAGTTCGTAACCAATACTGCGAATCATGAAAAACTATCTACGCCTGAATGCGAACCGCAATCAATTTCCAAGTTCCTACGTAATCACTCAAAACTATCATTACGTTAACTCGCTATTCTTCACTTATCGGCGTCATTGCGAAAGGCTGTTTACTGCTATCATGCTAAATTCTTATCAACTTAGCACTTGTTTTTATCAAAACAGAAGTCGCCTGTTCTCTTATCATTTAGTTTATTTATTTATTTAGGGACAACAAACAGTTTATTAGTTCTAAATAGTTTAGAAAATTAAACTAAGTACGGGCAGAATTAAGGTTTGTTCATTGTTGTGCTTTTAGGATCAAAGAGCAAAAACATTTCGTACTTTTGATAAGATTATTCTGCAGTGTGCGTATAAAACATTTGAATCACATAAAGTTATAAAAACAAATTAGAAAAACGTTATGTTGTACGGTCTTATTTAGAAGCTGCTTGAATTTATGAAAAAAAAGTACATAGATTAACACAAGGAATTTGTATGCAGCCATAAATAAAACAAGGTTAATGACCGCGTCTATGATGTTCAACTTACCGTAATACCTATTGGTATACATAGATGTTGTTACATTATAAAGTTGAAGCTGTTGGTAAACAATTCTTTGATTAGAACCGCAAGCTGGAAGGGCAAACAAGCACTGAACGGATTCACAAGGGGAAATCATCAATTAACAAATTAAGAAATTTGGAGAAGAAAAGCGTAGAGGCGCTTGGGTGCGAAGCTTGCTCTTGCTCTTTTTCTTTTTTTTGTGGATGGGAAATCATCAGATGACTTCTCCCGCTCTGGGCGGAGCGGGAGGGCGTGTCAGACTTTTACTGACTAAAACCCACCCGTGTTCCTTCTGTTGCCTGTGCCGGGGCCACGGTAACTCTTTCGAACATCCCGCAACCCCGGCTGTTGCTCTTGCTCTTAAAGACAAAACAAATGAAAATCTATTTGTTATACTCACATCGAAAGATACATGTTAAAAATTTCGTACCACATAAAACGTCTTAATTTAACAAAAGCTTCTTTGGCATTGCATCAAAAATATACAAAAAAATACCTATTGACATTCTGAGCACTAAGGCACTTCCAGTATTTAAAAATAAATTACGAAACTTTTTAATCAATAAATCATACTACACGATCAAAGATTTCTTGAATTATTGATTGAATTGTTGACCATGTTTTAATGTCTCTGTATTTTGATATTTTGACATTTATAATAACCAAATTTGACATGTAAAATAAAATTTAATGCCAATACATAACTATTGTAAGCCAAACAGTGCCAAACAGTGATATTGGAACTTTAATTTGTTGTTAAGACCTGTAACTAACATATGCCCACAATAAAGATATTTTGAATTTGAGAGATAGTAAAAGTTGTCCATTCTCATGAGTACTACACTCCCTCGAAGTATGTCCCTCCAGTCCCTCGTTCAACCTAGTACACTGTATAAAAATCACCATTCTCCAGCCGATGAACGTTCATCGCATAAAACTGTCATTCCATAGACAGGAAAAGCTGAGATTACTTGTGAAATCGCAACATTCGCGACTTCGGCAAGAGACCATACGATCACAACACAATAGAAACATTGCACAAGTGGATGTTGTCCATCACCCTTGTTACGAGCATAATCTCTCAGTCGAATTACGACATCCACTGACAGAAATGGTCTCCTTTAAACGTATTTAGTCCATACTAATATTACAAATTCGAAAATAACTCTGTCTGACTGTTTGTCTGTCTGTCTGTATGTTACCTTTTCACGCCTAAACCACTGAACGGATTTCGATAAAATTTGGTAAAGAGATGCCCGGAGACAGGCATAGGCTATATTTTTCTTTAAAATAATCCTACAAGGGGTGACATAGGCGATGAAAATTTGTATGGGAAACACATGATTTCTGAAGTTAGGGATATGAACATTCAAATTTAAGCTTTTAGTAAGAAATAAAGAGTTACATGTTTCAACGTTTTTGTTAAATCTGCCATCAAGCGGGGTAAAATAGGGGATGATTTTAAAATTCAAATATAGGTAATATTGCAAATTTTGTGTACCTACCTCTTTTTTCTGAGATTTAAGATTAGGAAATATTGTCATAGTCCGTATCTTGAGGTAACATTTAGTCTTTGTTTCATTAAAATCGGGCCACTCGGTCAAAAGTAATTACAATTTAAAGTCACAAAATAACTTGGCTGACATCGTACGTCATGCGTGGTCAAAAGCGGCGCTAGAGTAGGCATTTCAAATTATTGCTGATAATAATAAAATAATTTATATTATTTTAAAGTTACACGTGTAGAATCGTAAAATTCTCATATATATATTTTTATTTTCATAATATTGTACAAAAATCGTAACCGGTGAAGGTTGTTTGTTTTTTTTTTGTATGCCCTGGGAGGTATTGATAACGATTTAGCAATCGGACAACAATGGCAAACAGTTATAGGTTATACTCGTAAGTATTGTAATATTGGTAGTAAAACGTTTTTTTTAATATTTGGTCAGTGATTGATAAGATAAGTCTTCAAATAGACATTGTAAAACCGTAGAATACCTTATTTGTAAAATACGATGGTAAGATTATTCCCTTTACCTTATAAAGGGTCTCAAATAGGAGTTGCTGTTGCAGTAGCCTCCTCTGGAATAGCCGCCACGTCGCTAAATGATGGCCGAACGGCACATTCGGTACTTGAACAGCCATTAAACTTAGCTCATGATGACAATGTCAGTGTGTAACATTAGTAAAAACAGCGAGCGGGGACGATTGTTACAGCAATGTAAACTGTTGGTTTGGAATGAATATACGATGTCCTACATAAGTATAATTAAATCGAACTATCGAAGATGTCAAGAGCAAACAAAGTATCACGGAATATAATGGTGGCACTGCTAGACGGCGATTTTAGACAGTCTCTAGATATAATTTCTAACCTCCACGCGGGCGAATCCACGGGCAGAAGCTAGTATTATATATTTTAGGTACTGTTAGCTTGTATAATGCATTTACCTACGTATATTTCACTGTAAATACTCCATAAAATAGTTTGAAAAACTTCTATACAATTTTAAAACTTATAGCACATAATTTTATAGAACATGTATCTTACGTTGTCATTACTTAATTCGTATCAAATTTTCTTCTAACTTAAGTAAGAATGTGAACATAAAAACAACTTTCTATGCAGTACCATTCCTATCTAGATCTGAAATTAAACTTGCAAAAGTTATTTTAATTTCAGATATGTCGGTGATACTTTACAGATCGGTTTAATGATAAACTCTACGTACTGCTTCCTAATGAACATTAATATTAAACGAGAACGAGCACTTATTAAACGAGAGGTAGAGCCTTTATCGACAACGATTAATACGGTGACAATCTCGCAACAGGTAGCTAAGGATTAGCTTCCAGATGTGCATGATAGCATTTAATTGAATATATCAATAGATCGATATCACGGTCGCCAGTTACTCAATATTTGTTGTCGTGAAGCCTTGGTGGCGTGTGCTCCGCACGCCGAGCACGTGCGTTGCATTAAGCAAGTAGCCGCCGATACCGGCGGGCCCGCAGCGGCCAGCCGCTTGCTAAACACATCGCTTTCTAATCGTAAACCTTCGAAAATACAGAAAATGCTATAATTAAAATACATCGAAGTACACTTGGTAGGCGATAAGCATGTGATTTAATCGATGCGTCATTTCACACGCGAGCGATGCGTTCGTTACGTGAGCCCGCTCCACAAACGTCTTCATTGCATTTTCCACAAATTTTCTCATCGTTCATTCATTCACAGCTGAATGACAGGAAACTACAACAGTCTGTTATTAAAGTTCTCAGTCAATAATTGGAAGATACAACCGACTAACTGTTATTAGAAAGCTGTGAACATAATTGATTACGCTTAATGCTTATTAACACTTAATTTCCTGAGTTTCATCGATTTTTAAAGCAGGCTAAGTTGATATATGAACTGCGTTTTATTAACCTTCCGTTCTCAAATGAGAAGACTACATTCTATGATAATTTTTGGTTAAGCTCTAGAAATTCAGTAATCTCTATTTTCCGCATATTATGAAATTGATGTGTCTGCTGATCCAAATCAATTCTCGCTATTAATAAATTAGAAGGAAGCGGTAGTGCACTCGTAGTTTCAGGATGAACTTTGCATGTTGATAATATTATAGTATTAAAATGATGGATGGGTTGTTGTAATATAACATGACTGCTAGTTACCAGGGCGAAATATTTTTTTGTCTTTTTCTTCCTAATGTAGTTTTAATAACATTTTAATGCGTGATTCTGTCAAGAGGTCCACAGGAAGAGTTGGTGAAGTGTGAAAGTTCATAGTAAATTACACAACGGTATCGTTTGATACGGCAGCTGTGCAGTACAGTAGGCGAATATGTAAAATGAGTTGCACAACGGTTGCAGAATATTACGTCCCTGCGTTTTAATGCTCCGCTTCTGCATTACGGCATTAGACGAACACAACCGTGTAAGATAAAACCGGGTTACTCGACTTACTCGGTTCGATTACAAACTGTCTTTCACAACAATGGCATAGAAAAAGGACACAATGCGACAAAGGCAAATCACACAAGTGTATTCCGTCACTCCATTACCCCATATAGTGCGGCTCATACAAAGCGGCCAGTGTACTGGACAGTCAGTTTCAAGGTCCTTATCTCTTTGAAAGATTGCGACTTATTTGTGTGATTGTCCAAGTTTCTGGCCACTTTGTATGAGCCGTGTTCTAAAAGTAATTCTTTTTAGTCACATTTAGTTCCGCATAGTTCGGTTTTTCGGGTGTAAACGATGGAATCTTTGAACGTTATCAAACTGTACTAAGATCTTCATATTCCAAAACAAAATACGTCATAAGTATCGATTACAGCTGTTAGCAAAGTTACGTGTCTTGTAATCTATGATCTTACCGACTCATTACGGTACGTTATATAGCCATTACGGTCAAACTTAAATATAACTTAGCTTCCAACAACAACATCATAATTGCCGGATGATAACCAACTCATAAGTAACAGTTCCCATACAGCGGGACAATTGCGTAGCACATTATCAATCGGAATCGGTTTCATTTTGACAATTCAACAACATTCATTGCGTTACTTACGTGTTGAACAGACAAATTCTTCGAACTTATGAAGCAATGGATTAGCAATTTGCTTCAAAATGATTCAGATTCCGGATGATAGTGTGTTACGCAATTAGGGTGCAGTTGTCCAACACTTATATCACATTACTTACTTCCATAAAAGTCGAAGCTGAGACTAATTGCACATATCTTCAAACAGCTGTAACAATATACAAAGAGAAACTTCCCTTTGTGTCAATATAAAATGATATAGGTACGACTTCTAGTTTATAAACTGAATCAATCAACAATCCTCGTATCGTTTGTAATACAAAACTAAACGTGATGGGACTTAAAAGTGTTTACCCTTCCTCTATGACGTGTCCATCGATTTCCACACAATGTACACTCGAAGATAACTTGATGAGACAAAGTAGCTAATAAGGTTGCTATCATTTCTATCTTAGTCTGATAAATGTATTGTCCGTTCTATTCATAAAAAGTGTAGCTTGGGTATTATTGGCGATATTTTAGCGTATATATCTACCATTTAGCAACAGCTTGTTTCTATCTCCATGCATTAGTAAGGTCCAAATAATCTTACAAGAAATGTTAACAAAATGCGAGGCACAACTAACAGCTATTTACGAAGCATTCAATTAATATTGTGATTCAACGCGTTTGCATCTTCTTCATTCTTGGTCAAATAACACTACCTAAATTTCCTCAGGGTGAGTCGTTTTTGATTCAAGTTGTCAAAACATATATATGGACAGTGCTGATCGTAAAATGACGTGGAAAATATATTACGAAACATATTTTTTTTTTAGTTTCCAATAAATCTAGTCACAAATGGTTTATTAAACCACACCAAGGCAATCAAGACATTTTCGTTAAAATTTTACGCATTAATTAAGTTAGAATAAAGTTTCAAGGATTGACGTTTACAAAAATGTCGTTCACCTACATGTAAGTGCATTGCCTTGGCTCAGATTGACCTGGCCAATAACCATTAATCTGCTACGTTTTGAATAAAGCCAGGTATTGCAATAATCGCGACATAACGATCGTAGCGTGATGGTCACAATATCACATTATAGTTTTACTATCCGCTCAACAATCGACTGCTGGCTGCCATTTATATAACTACGCTAATTAATTTTAATAATAAACTTTACAGTTAATTTTACGATTATCAACAACACCTTTTGTGACAAATGACTCAGATAATTCGAATATTAACACCGATTACCGGTCATTTCTAAAACGGTTTAGGTAGATAATTGTTAATCAATTTGATAAATTATAGATAAAATCTATGAATATAGAAATTACAATCTGAAGTCATTTAGAACGAGGTTATTTGTTTATTTAGATTTTTCTTTAACCTCCCTGTGTCACGTTCTTCGGATTAGCCGACACCATAACGAATCTGACACGATGTTTCTTGTGGCTTGCATGATTGGATACAGATTTGCACTAAGTGGATACTTACACCAGTGTTATTATAAGGTTCGTACCTTCTCACTGTAAGACTCATTATAGATAACAAACGACCATATGGTATGCATCATATTGTAAAGACTGTAATAAGAATCACACAACCTGGTTTGTAGAAACCCTTATCTCAAAATATTTTTAGATAGCTTAGGTAGTTCTTAATTTATAAAGCTCACCATAGCTAAGCAGTTCTAATCATATGAATAGATATTTTAATATATCACAAACTGACTTTTAGATATTATTTATCCAAAGTCAAGGTGCCAAGTGCCAAATTACAAGTGCAAAATACAACCTCTAAGTTAAACGACAAACCTCCAATTCTCAAAAAACTACGTGCTGACAAATTACATAACAAACAAACCAAACAATTTTCCGCGAAATAGGTGTTTCAATACGAGTAATTTAAAAAGACATTATCAATGTGG
This sequence comes from Fissipunctia ypsillon, assembly GCA_947568875.1. NCBI lineage: Eukaryota > Metazoa > Arthropoda > Insecta > Lepidoptera > Noctuidae > Fissipunctia > Fissipunctia ypsillon. Next base: position 15,855,086 of record OX387647.1, on the reverse strand, counting down.
AACAGTAATCCATCTCGTTCCTCTTTTTCTCGTGAGACCTCGAAAACCGCGACATAATGGCATTACCGGCGACCTTAATATGACTGTGACATAACAGTCATAAGTGTTACGTTTGAGTTCTAGTCCGATGCTCCCAAACTATGTGTCTCATAATAACCTATACAGTAACGCATTGCAGCTGTTTCCTTGTTGTTGCATCAAAAGACAATTTTCTCATAACGACTCAATTTGTTTTGTCCGGAGTGAGATGGTGCTTATTCTCGACCCACATCTTTGTGACGGTTTGGGCATCATTTGGTTTAAAAATAGTCAAAGCCTTGCCTTGAACTACTGACTTTGATCTATGATTTTCTTGAATAAATTAACGCTACTTCAGCGACATCTTTCACTTAACATTTGACCTAATTGCATAGCAAATATTATGTCTGAACGTCCTCATCCTTACGAACTCGGAAGTTAGTGATTTTTAAGACAAACAGTTTATCCGACACATTACGATTGTAAAGACAGTTTTTTACACAGCTACACTTGCAATTCTATCGCATAATATCAGTACCTACTTCAAAGATATCTGTAATTTTATACTTATATACCGTTTTGGACCCTACTATAATAGTCTTCTTCATAAGCTACATCAGCAAGAAAAGAGGTTCCGATAAACTGAACTAGCCAGGCCATCATTTTAATGACTTTTTCTATTGAAAACAATATAACTTTCTTTAATTTCATCGCAACCTTCGTCATCGTGATCAAGTAGAGCTAAAATTATTTAAAGTTAGGTTTCCTAGACTGGTGCTCGTACACATAAATATAGCTACTAACGATTGCTTCCATACAATGAAAATTACTTGCTCTCTAATTGTAAATATCAATGTAAACAAACGGTACCAAATAGTATCTATCTTGTCTAAACTACCACTAAGAAGCGAACTTCCTCTTAGCTTCCTTCCTTAGCATATAAGTTGATTTAAATAAACAAAGAAACAAATCAATGAATACGAGCCAGGAGTGGTAAACATTACTGATGCTCTTGTTCACTCCTCCAATGAAACAAAAGCTGCTTTACTAGAAGTGATCGCGCTATACATATACTAGAGTAACTGGTTGGCTATGCGAAATCTCGATCGCTTGTCTGACGCCTTAGAAGTCAACATTTTAACAAGTCATAAATTAAATTCCCATACAATGTGACAATGTGTGCACATAGATAGACACGTTTCTAGATGCGTTGATAAATTATATGGCTTATCAGACCGTGTCGCGCATACCAATGATCGGGGTTTCAGCTCGAACGTCTATTGCATGCCAATCGTTTCATACTACCGCACTGACGTTTACACAATCATCAACGTTCCTTGTTCCATGATGCTTTTCTAGTGCTCTATCTACCCTGTTTTCTGTAAATACTGTAATTGCGATATGAATCACGCAGGTTCTATAGGAATCAGTGTAGCAGAAACAATGCATACTGCTTTTGTACTTACACTGCTGGAAACCACGCACTGATAAGATAACTTGTTGCTTTCTGCAGCAATCTTACATTTAAGAAAGTTGGACTGGAATTTTGTAAAGTAACGCTTTAGTATGAATAAATAATAAAGCAGGTGTATGTTTTTATGTGGAATAAAAATGCATTTATCTCTACTTCATGACATAAGCACCTCATTTTGTGTTCATATCACGTCTACCTATTTAAAGATTTAATGCTCAACATACTCGTATCGTTCTTATTGAACGTTCCGCAGCATACAGGAGGTAATTCGTAAATGATTTGCTTATTTTCCTTATTCGCAACGTGATTGAAATGGCAAATATTCTATAATTTCCTATTAACGTATCAAATATTCACCTCCAACCTGAAAGCTAGGTAATCAATTTTCTATTAACTTTCATCGTGCTAGTGGAAAAAGAAATTCTATACGGTCGCCGCTGGAGAAGCTAAACCAGACCGACTCTCAAGAGAAAACAAATACTTTCGCTGACTGCCAACTGACCCAGTCCTGTACAACAGCATCTGTCTGGGCTGCATTCTGTGCATTCATTACCTCCCACGCTAACATACTATTACTATCACAATGTTTTAACTTACAGCCATTCTTTGACATGTGTTAATTACATAACAACTCTCAACATAACCCAGTGTATCTTTCACCACAGCTAATTTCTTTCCATAGAACCTTCTGTTTAATAAAACATCTAGAAAAAGAAATTTCCCAGCAGAGTGGCGTAAACATGCAAATGGCGTGTATTGTTGTGAATACACGTCTTGTTTTTAACAAACTACTTAACAACGACTGAGCTAATTTGTATGTAGCTTCGGAAAGTTTTTGCTCATTACAAGAGTGAAGACAATTGTGTAATTCATGATAAGAGTATTTGTGCTCACCGTAAACATATACTACAAGACTACAACTCCTAATTAAAATATACGATGTTCCAACCAGCTGGTGCATTTCATTTGAAAGGTAGTTTTATAGTTGATTATAAATGTTTGTATGATTTAATAACATGAAATCGGTGTCTGAAAAATGGCTTATCTAACTTTCTTTATTTCTTTTTATATGCTTTGCAGACTTAACAAGAGCACAACAATTAATCAAACTTGCATTTATACTTATAATCATTCGTACAGTCAGCCCCAAAAAGATGTATTATCAACAACTTTTGTTTATTTTGTTTTTGTTACTTTATAACATTATATCCACCGCATAGGTATGTACATACAAAGCATAGTAGACAATTTATTTTACCATAAAAAAACTTTTTTACAAAAAAAAAAACGACTTCCAAAAAAAATACAACAAAAAGAAAAATAATTTTAATTTCGGAAGTCGGTGTCATTGGATCCATATTTTATGTTTTTGCCACCGAGTTTTTAGTGGGTCGGTTTGTAATTTATTTTAGTTACAATAGCCTAATGACAACTGCTCATCACCAGTTACAAAATAATGCAGAGATATTAATTGCTGAGGAGTTCTCCTGGCACTACACCATTAGCTCATCGAATCGCAAATAGTGAAATACCTGTTATTGAGTGGTTCTGGTGGCCATCTGTGATCTTCATCATCAGTTCCACTTCACAAATAACAAAAATAAAAATGCACAAGTAACTATAAAAAGTACCTATAGTATGTATATAGTATATGTGTGCCTATAATATTTGAAGAGTTCCCTCGATTTCTCCAGGTATCAAGTGGGCAATGTAAGTAAAACTGCATGACTAATCACTTTTCCCGGTCAGTATGAATAATGACCACCCTATCTTGAGCAAAGTAAAAAAGAGATGATCTGTAGTGTTTTTGTTTATAATATGAAATTAAACTTACATAATTTTTATTGGAAGGTACAAAAAAAATCAGCATAAAATTATTAAAATATTACTTGAACAACAGTTTAAAAATTAGTAAGTAATTGTTAGCAACTAGTAATTATTTTAGACTAGGAAAAATCGACTGAAACATACTGAAATATTTGAAATTATAAGGTTGTGCAAGAATTTTATTAAGATCAGAATTATTTATTCTTGCAAAGTGAGCTTTTGTGACATTTTGAATTTGAAATACTCTTTGATCACTGACGAACTAGCTAAGAGAGCATCCAGCACGTCAGTCTGTGGACCCAAACCTATCGTACCCATTCCCTTCAACCAGCTACGCAGGTGGCTACAGGAGTTCACCCACGCACAAGCGGAGAAATGGTGGACATCGACACCGGGCTGCAGGCAGTCCAGAGAAACTATGCTATCCTTAGATGGCAGGCTAACCAGGCGTTTTGGACAGGAACGGCCTGCGCCTGGTGACGGGGACCATCACGGGACACTGCTCACTAAACAAACACTTCCACACAATAGGCATAACGGACAGTCCTCTGTCAGGGCATGCATCGAGGCTAAGGAAACCGTTGCGCATGTGCTCTTTGAATGCACAGGCGTCACCCAGATCAGAACAGAAACCCTCGGGTCACCCAGATCTTTTACAGATATTCTAAACAGACCAGGAGACATAATCAACTTCTGGAGGGAGGTCGGCTGGTTGGAATAACTACCGACGGCCGCCATGGCCCACGCACTATGGTCCACCCGAAGGACTAAGTGCGGAAACCATACCCCATAACATAGAACTAACACGTCGCTGCATCACGTCCGTTCGCGGCTCTCCCCCCGCGCGCGCCACACCCAAGCCACACGGCACTTCCCAATTTATCATATTGCCCGCTAGAAGTAGAGAAGTATTCATACAGCTCGGTCCAAGTGATAAATTCAAGCTACATATCTCAAACCTTGATTTATTAAATGGACGACGGGCTATCGGGCATTATTAATATGGGCCGGCAAAAATAATAAATTTATCAATTTTACCGACGCTCTTGGTAATTATCGGTCAAGTTTCCCGTAACATAGTAAGTACATCTTTTTGGGGTTGACTGTATGTATTGTTTCATCGAGTTTATTGTACAATTAATATTGTCTACTGTCTGTCTGCAATTTCAAACAAATGTAATTCATAATTACTGGATACCATTGTTATTTTTGTGAAGACGGGAATTAAGAATAGTATTTTATAATCGATAAACATTTGTGACTGGTATCACGCATCATTTAAAATAAAAACTCGGCATACGAACTTAAAACTCCTAATCACTTTAGGTACGGTAAAATCACCCAATCGAAAAAAAAATAAGACCCGCAATCAAAAAAAAATAGGACTAAGTACATTTTCAGTGGAATTTACTCCAGATAGTCTAGTTTTGGCTATAGGTATAAGTAGTGCAAAGATTAAACTATATCCAAATCGAAATAGAACTTTTGAGCCAGATTCGAAATGAAATGAAATTGTTTATTCTGTAAATAGGATATCGGAATCACTTTTACACGTCATATTAAAAAAAAAATAAGCTAGATGGAGTCGACATTTCCTATCTGACTAACCCTGAGAAAAAATGGCGAAACAAACTCAAGGGTCTCTTATAAAGTCTAGACATAATCTTGGTCGAATGATGTGAGGACAATGTAGATCCGTGTCTGAAATGGTATTTTAAGGAAAGAACCACACAAATTTAAGTGGACCTGTCCAGTCAGTGTAAGCATTTGTCAGTAATCGTGTAGCTCAACTCAGGACTTAAGGAGCTCAATGACACGACGAACAATACCAAAGAAAATGCCAGACCATCATTAAAACTAACTGAGAAAGAAAAAAAAAGCAAAATGAAAAAAAAAGATGACCCACATAGTGCTCACATTCACAATAATTAATATAATATAATACTTTTCAAAGTAAGTATTCATGTCGTTTTGTATATAATATTCAACAATGTCAATATGTGTATAAAATGGTACCTTTATAATGATGATTTTGCATAATAATTAAAATGTCAAATTTTACGGTTTTATCACAAGGTGTAGCAGAGCGAGCAGCTCAGTCCCAAGCTTTTTGTCTTCTAAATAATCAGAAATTTTATAGTACCCTTTTTACAAAGTTTGGTTTGGTTTTAATACAGCTTTTAAACCGTTTAATGGGTAAATTTCGAATGTCAATGGGAAGTTTGTTATAAAAGTGTATGCATTGACTCATGAACGAGTTGCCTACTCTGTGGAGGCGAATGCGATGTACAGCAAGAGTGTGTTTATTCCTGGTATTTAAACTATGAATATCGGACATTTTCTTAAAATTTGATATATTTTTGTGTACATACAATAGATTTTCAAATATACATAATTATATATTGAGAGGCAAATGTACAGTTAGAATATCTACCTCTTTGAATTTTTCTCGAAGAGAATCTCTTGGACCTAGGTTGTAAATGGCTCGAGCAGCCCTTTTCTGTAAAACAATGATAGTATTAATATACAATACATAAGACTATGAAAATAACTAAAATCAACAATTCTGACTGTAAGTACATTAGTTATCTCTCAAACTTCTTAAACAGCATAGGGTGCCGATACTCATTGGCACGTTTTCATTGGTTCAGTGCCGTTAACAGGACGTGATTAAAGTAAGCCACTAGACAAACTTTTTCTCGCTGCTCGCTTGTTTACCCGTTTTCCATAAAGTTCGATACGTGTGACCTCGTGGCTTACTGTTCTAGTGACAGATGCGCAAGCGCGGCCGGTGCCAACAAGGCCGTTGCACTTAAAGCGAAAGCGCCAGGGTAGCCCGCGAAATTCAATTTTTCTTACGTTTTTTGCCATTTGCAGCTCAGTGTCTGGGTGTTTGATGATTAAAGTATGATTCGCGATCGTAACGAATATGTATTTACAGAATTATAATCATTAGACTCAGTAAAACAACTCCTTGCACTTTGTGCTTTCTGTTGCACTACTAGCCAACTCGCGCCACCTGGCGGGTTGTTCCATCAATTAACGTATATGCTCTTTACGATTGTCACTAGTTCTACTATGATGGCCAGTATGTAAATAAGCCTTTTCATTTATTTTTCTTTGTAAATGAACAGGTTTCCAATCTAGGATTGCAAGTAAACGGCTATGTTCAGAGTTTCTTTAAACATTCTCTATTTACACTAGAGTGAACAGAATTGCAATTAACGATAAAGCATCTATATTGCTGTGCAAAATGTTTTAATTGAGTAGTTTCTTTGATTTCAATACCAATGAAATTTTCATTGAATGATATCTTCCGGATTTCCACTTTCATTTTTATGCGGTAGTTTGTTTACCATCATGAGGAAATCCCGTTGCCAATGCAAATACAGTGCGTAATGACGAACAAATTGAAATACCATTAACTAAGGACAGCAATTAATTAAATTGCTAGAAAGACTTCTCTACAGTTAAAGCTTTAATAAAACGATCAGCCTAGTAATCCGAAGTCGGGACTACAGACTTATGTATAGTCAATAGACAATTTTTAGAAACTTCATTAAATTGTCGATACCTTTTAACATGAAAAATAACTACGTACATAATTAATTCACAATGCATTGTAAAGGTATCTACTAAAACACACACGTCAATTAATTAATCATAATGGATGTTTACCTCATTTTGATTTATTATTGCGGCTGAGATCAATAAATAACAATACAAATATTGGTAACTTGTACAAGAGTTGTAGTAGAGTGTACTTGACAACAACATGCAATATAAAACAACAGCGGAAAGTCTATCAATCACTTATACCTAATAAATCGTGCTAAATTCTTTATTTGAAAAAAACTAATACCAATCTAGGTGAACGAGCAAAACTAGCTATTAAGGCGCTTCCCCGACCGAACAACCTTGAGCGTTCGGTCCTTCTCTGTCCCGCCGCTCTGACCCGCTCTGTCCCGCTCTGTCCCGCTCCAATCAATCCACCACAAATCGATCTTTTGAAATAATATAAAACGTGAATTATTTAGATTTTTAATATATCTAACCATTAGTGTAATCCTCAAATTAATATAACGTCCCCTTTAGCAAAAGATGCATGCAATCAATAGGTAATTTTAGTTTTTTTTTTTTAAGTAATGATAGGATATCGAGTATTAATAATGTGCTTTTAGATGTAGTTTATTTCTCTTTTATTAATGAGTTAATAGCCTCTGAATAACGCACTATCACAAGATTTTGCTCGGGGCAGCGCCTTAATACTTGCCTAACCAGAGCTTTATCCGTACAATTGTCTGTTACGTTGTCAGCTTGGTCACCACTATCATTAATACAAGCTTTAATTATTTATTTAAGCAGAGAGTATTCGTCTTATATAGGCTTTCATATTAATAACTATCACGTAAGACGGCTTTCACAGGAAGAACGCTGTACTTATTTTAATAAATAGTCAGTAGTATAAGTGTAGTGTAGTAGTAGTGGTATAAGTACTTATAATCATTCGTTACTGCTCAAATTAGTTGGTTGGAGTCACAGCTTGTCTTCGGACAAAGATTCTTTCAATGATTGCACTTGAGATTGCTTTTATAGAAATCAACAATAGATATTATTACGCACCTCCCACGAAGAGGAAGTAATACAACATGCCGACGCACTTCCACGTCTTTTTATTTTGAACGATATTCAATCAGTGCTGAGAGGAAAAGAAACCATTGCCCAAGAGTGCCTATCACCAATTTTAGTCACGTTATGACGTAATAGTGTGTGCGTAAAGGTAAGTTGTAAAAAGGTTATCAAGTATTTTTTCTTTTCTTGTCTTATTTTGTAAACAAATAGGACGAAGATTTACAATTTCAGAAAAAAGTGTTTGATTAAAAAATATTATTGACTAAAAACATGATTACTCGTTTTTACCCAGTCAGGGGTAGATTTTCGAAAAACCCAAATACGTATACGTTATTTTTTACTTTTGTCAAGATCCGAAAGAAATCGAGTTTCAAATTCATCGGACCGCGCGTTAAGATACTTCCATACAAACTTTAAACACCCTTAAACTCCCTTGGGGGGGGGGGGGGGGTAGTTTTGGTAAACTAATAATTTAAAAACTTATTACTTATTTAATTACATATTTGAACCAAGTTTCAAGTTTATAAAACCAAGCAATAGGTAAGGATTTTCATACAAACGAAATTCCCCCTTTTTATCCCTGTAGAACTTCCAAAAATTATTTCTTATTGAATGCCTACGCTAATTCACGTATGGAAACTACTGTCCAATTTTTTTTATTTTTACCCTAAACGGTTTTGGCTTTTTTTTTTTTTTGTGGATGGGAAATCATCAGATGACTTCTCCCGCTCTGGGCGGAGCGGGAGAAGTCAAATGTTACGGATTTAGTTATACTAAATTTTCCAAAATATCTAAAAATCTCTACGATGAATCAGATTTTAAGCATCTCGTAATGAAAAATTCCTTTTCTAGTATTTTTTTTACATAAAATTATTCGTGAATAGTTTTTCTACTCATTGATGTCTTTTTTCTATCAAAAACAAGAATATGTTCAAGAAATATTTACAATATTTTTTACTTAACGATTTTCTTAACGCTTAACTATGTATAAACCTACACTGGTGAAAAAAAACCCGTAACATTTTGCGGAACATAATATTGTGTTGTTTTGGTCTGTATTGACTCAAGCAGATATCACCCCCTGCACTGTGTCATTCTATTTACTGGACACCCTGTAACTGTATATTATTAGCTTCTGGGCTAATATCACAATCAGCACACCTTGTCTTCAGTAAATCATAAAACCTCACGAATCTTACTTCGGAGAGGTTTGTCAAAAATATTGTTTACTGTTAAAGTTTTTTTTTGTTTATACTTAAACCCCAAATTATATACTGAATACTTGTTCGACTTGCTCGAGGCACTATACCAAACCCGTGTAACGAAACCATAGCGCGATTCAGAGGGGTGGAACAACACCATCTATCGAGCACTGGTGTAAACTTTTACGTTAAATCATTTCGAGATAATTGAACAAGATATTCTATTTTACCAAAGAAGATAAATAATCCAATTTTTTCAAATTAAGTACATACATAGGTATAAGTTCAAAATATTTTGAATTGAACCAATTAAGACTTTGGTACGTTGGTAAGCACATGGGATCGTTCGTCATTCGAGGTACGCCATTGCATCGCCTGTACCACCCCTCATTTACATGTAGGTACCAACTCCGTAAATTATTAGCATTTCTACTACGCAATGTAAACTAATAAATGATATCATTATTTTGCTGGTTAAATGAAATGCTCAACCAAGCTTCTTATAGTTGATAACAAAAAAAAAAAAAAGTAGTATAAAAATAAGGTAGCTAGCATAACTTAGCAATGGGGAATTTTGAAGAAGTTGAAGTGATTAGTGAATACATTATCCTATTGTACTTAAAATTTTCAGTTTTAATAGGCAAGATAACACTAATATATATTATGTACAAGTATACAATAAAAAATAAAAAGGGGAAGAGCTCATTGGGCATCAAAAAATTCGTCCGCATCGCTGTCAATCGGAAAAGTGCCCAAAAGGCTGGCAGCATTGCCACGCTAGGCGCGGGCTTGCGGACGGCGAGCAATGGGTAGCTCGCCGTCCGGTAAGGACCAAGCCCGAGTCGACGGCGCGTCGTGTTCCACGCGCGCCTCAAAGATGTCAGCACTATTGACGGGGTCCACTAGGGCCGATGCCAGCTAGGGTTGCGGGATGTTCGAAAGAGTTATCGTGGCCCCGGCACAGGCAACAGAAGGAACACGGGTGGGTTTTAGTCAGTAAAAGTCTGACACGCCCTCCCGCTCCGCCCAGAGCGGGAGAAGTCATTTGATGATTTCCCATCCACAAAAAAAAAAAAAAAAAAGCATTGCCACGCTGAATGGCAATGCTGATTCTTTGGGCTAAGAATAGGCCAGCCCTCTGGTCCCGTAAAGAGTCGACCAACCGCTTAGCGATGTCCCGAAATACTCGATGAGCATTCGGCCCCACGGCCCTAGTGTTTCAACCCCAAACGGCTCAAACATATAGCTCCCAATGAGGTTGTTATATTTGCGCCGTTTGAGGTTTTCTGCACCTGCAGCAGCCGCCCCAGCACAGCCCGCCGTGCTAGGAAGATGGGATGGCGCGAGGGTGTCGACACAGGTTGCATCCCACACCAAAGGCCTACCCAACTTCCAAGGCATTATGGTCATTCCGTCCGGCCTCTTCCCATCGTCACGTGCCGCATTGACAGCGATGTGGAGCTCCGCAAGGAGCGCCCAGACGCAAACAAGTAGCGAGCCGGAATGTGGTATCACCCAGCATAGTGCCTATGTTGGGTGATGGTAGCGCCTGAAGCCAGAGGCCCGACTCCCATTCACCCACAGCCAGCAGGCGGGCACGCTCAGCAGTATTGGTGGACGTATTAATGAGTTTATTCCGTACCAACCTGCAGAGCGGCTCATCCCACTGTCTCTGGGAGGACGGATTCTCGGGCAGAACCGTATCCGGGCAAGCAATTTTCCAGGCGTTCACCGCATCGGTCAAACATGGCACTTCAGAGTCAACCTGAAAAGGGGCGAAGATTTTTGCGGTTAACTTTAACTTAGCAATTATAATATGCCTTTGCATTTAAAAAGATAACAAAAAATAAGCGATTACCTAAGTCTGTCAAAATCGTAACAACATGAAAGTATTTTGTTAATAAATTTCTTAATTAAAAACACAATTTCTAATGAACATAATCTTCTCATCTATGGGTGTTTATGTAATAAATAAGAGGCAATGAACTAGGCACTGTGAGAACAATCTCATACTTTCTCTATTCAAGATTATTGGAGCAGGTTTTTAATGCCATCGAGTTTTACCGCGCACCACATAGGTACTTGATGGCTACTTCAATTCGATTTAATAATAATACTAATCTATTTATTTAAAACTGCATGGGGGTAACTATGACATTAAAAGCTCAGTGTATTCTAGACTGTTTTGAACACTGAAAATATTTATTTCGCTGAGATTTTAGTAGCACAGGCTGATGATTATAATGTTTTTTTTTTACAATTTAAAATGATATTTACACTAATAACAAACGTATACCAAATTAATTAATATTATAACAATATTAACAAATAATTAATAAATATATTAAAAACAATTTGACTATATCATAGTGTGACACTATTAGTGAGACAATTGAATAATTAATAAATTGTTTCAAAAGTCCAATAAACTATTACGTGTTTGGAACGTAGGTACAGCACGGTCTACAGCATGGTCGACGTAACACGGTGAGGGATATAATCAGCTAATAAATCTACAATAAAACCTCATTTACCTAACCTATGTCAGATGCAATGATATCCTAGGCTGGGAAAAAGGGTCGCCTCCTGTGGTGTCGGATGCGGACCACGCAGCCGACGATGACGACGATGCTCCGGAGGTGACCAAGGTAGAGCTGAGAGTGGCGGTGCGCAGGCTGAATGCCAGGAATACCGCCCCAGGACCCGACGGCTTACCTGGAAAAGCCTGGGTCCTGGCCTTGGAGGCTCTCGGGCCTCGACTAAGGGGGCTCCTAAGCGCATGCTTGGAGAGGGGCCAGTTCCCGCTTCAATAGAGGACAGGGAAACTGGTCCTCATTAAGAAACCGGGGCGCCCTGCGGACTCGCCGTCCGCTTACCGGCCCATCGTGCTGCTTGACAAGGTGGGCAAGCTCTTTGAAAGAGTCATTGCAGACCGCCTTGTTGGGCGGCTGGTGAGGGTGGGGCCGGATTTGGCGGAGAGCCAGTTTGGTTTCCGCAAGGGGCGCTCTACGGTGGACGCCATCATGCGCGTACGAGCCCTCACGACGGGGGATGCTGTGGCCCGGGGTGGGGTCGTCTTGGCGGTGTCTCTAGACATCGCCAATGCCTTCAACACCCTGCCCTGGAGTTGCATCAGGGAGACACTCCGGTACCACCGAGTGCCGACCTACCTCTGTCGCGAGGTCGAGGCCTATCTGACGGACAGGGCTGTCATCTACCCCGGTCACCGGGGAGAGTGGAACTGGCGAGAGATGTCGTGCGGTGTCCCACAGGGATCAGTCCTGGGGCCGCATCTGTGGGACATCGGGTACGACTGGGTGCTGCGCGCCGACCTCCCTAATGGCGTCAGCGTAGTTTGCTACGCTGACGACACGCTGGTCCTGGCGCAGGGGAGGTCGCACCAGGCGGCGGCCGAATTGGCGACATGCGGGGTTGCGACAATTGTAGAGAGGATCCAGCAATTGGGACTCGAGGTGGCCTTGCACAAGTCCGAGGCCATGTGTTTTCATGGTCCTCGGAACGCGCCACCGTCGGGTTCCCAAATAACGGTAGGAGGGGTTCCCATCGGTGTCGAGTCGACGATGAAGTACCTGGGACTCGTCCTCGACAGCCGGTGGAATTTCGTGGAGCATTTCCGACGTTTGGCTCCCAGACTGGAGCGGGCCGGGGCTGCCTTGAGGCAGCTCCTGCCCAATCTGGGGGGTCCAAACGCCTCCTGCCGGAAGCTCTACGCGGGGGTCGTGCGGTCCATGGCCCTTTACGGAGCTCCGGTATGGGCGCGTTCCGTGAGGCGGCGACCGGTCCGTCGGTTGAACGCGTCCCAGAGGGTCATGGCCATCCGGTTAGCCCAGGGATACCGCACGGTCTCCGGGGAGGCGGCGAACCTCCTTGCCGGATTACCGCCATGGGATCTGGAGGCAAAAGTCCTCGCGCACATGTGGGAGTGGCGCGAGGAGGCAGGACGCCGGGGCGTAACTCCGTTGCCGCGAGAAATCGCGGCACGGCGGACAGAGCTCCGGCAGGATCTCATGGCGGCATAGAGAGTGCGATTGTCGCAACCCAGCGCTGGGCACGCCACAATTGCAGCGATAAGTCCCCTCTTTGAGGAGTGGCTGGAGAGGCGCCACGGCGTCCTCACCTTCCGCCTGACGCAGGTCCTCACCGGACACGGGTGCTTCGGGAGGTACCTGTTCCGGATAAGGCGGGAGGAAACGCCCGGGTGTCACCACTGTGTGGATCGCCCGGAGGACACGGTGGAGCATACGGTGGAGGTCTGCCCGGCTTGGGCGGAGCACCGCCGTGTCCTCGCGGAAGCGATCGGCGGCGACGATCTCTCGCGTCCGGCCCTGGTCCAGGCCATGGTACGGGGCGAGAGTACATGGGAAGCCATTACCTCCTTCTGCGAAGCAGTAATGCTCGCGAAGGAGGAGGCGGAACGCGTGAGGGAGAGGCAAGCTTTGCGCCCTCACGCCCCTAGTCGCCGCAGGAGACGCCCTGGGCGTCGGGAATTGACAGCCGATTCCCGGCCACCGTAGGCGCGGGCTTGCGGACGGCGAGCAATGGGTAGCTCGCCGTCCGGTAAGGACCAAGCCCGAGTCGACGGCGCGTTGTGTTCCACGCGCGCCTCAAAGAGATGTCAGCACTATTGACGGGGTCCGCTAGGGCCGATGGCAGCTAGGGTTGCGGGATGTTCGAAAGAGTTACCGTGGCCCCGGCACAGGCAACAGAAGGAACACGGGTGGGTTTTAGTCAGTAAAAGTCTGACACGCCCTCCCGCTCCGCCCAGAGCGGGAGAAGTCATTTGATGATTTCCCATCCACAAAAAAAAAAAAAAAAAAAAAAAAAAAAAAAGGCCAGGAAAAAGGGAATGTCGACTCGAAGAGATGAGGACTAAGTACAGTTACATGGCCCTCCGTTCTCAGTCTTTCATGGACTATTTATTCGCATTGAAACGAACGTCATTTTTCAGTAAAAACCGATACTATTAATTAGGCTTTTTAATGTATAATTATATTATAATGCATCACGAAGATATTTTTTTAGAATTTGTCACTAAATAGTATAAAACATATACCTTGTTTCCCAGAAGAGTTGGGCAGAGGTGTACCTATAGTACACCAGTACTACACAACTACTACAAAATAGACTAAATACTAAACAGAAGAGGAAACTAAAGGTCAAGAAGAAAAGGAAAGGTAGGAGGGGAAGGGGGAGGTGTACTAAATAGTACAGGTTGGGGCAAAAATATTGTCATAATGTGAATGTGGCATACTTTTTTCTAATGGCGTCATAATGTCATTGTGATTTGATACTGTTGTAGACAGTTAGAGAATTAGTTGACAATGCAATGGAGCGATACACACAATCACACAGCTCAGGTAAAGATGGAGATTTTAAAACATCAGATTCCTGGCTTTGTGATCTCACATTTTGGTGATTTGAACTGGGCGGCCAGATCGCCAGATTTGACGGCGCCAGAGTTTGAAATCTTGCGTTTACCTCAACAATCCACAAACCTTGCAAGTCTTGAAAGCCAACATTGAAGAAAAAATCACCAATTTGGAGGTTTTTTGGCGAGCAACAATTCAAAATGCCATAAAACGGGCATAAATGTTCATCAACTCAGGAGGTGGTCATTTGACCGATAGCTTTTTTTCGACTTAATGTCATAAATTTTACACTTTTAAATAAACTTTCCGTGAAAACCGAGCCTAACTTTTTTTCATTTCTAACAAAATGGCAGCCAATTCACATTATGACTTTACTTGGGGCCTTGTATACGTACAAACACATTATTTATTTGATTAAAATGCAAATATTTGAATTATTATTTATATAAAACAGAATTAAAATAATTTCTAAAAGAAAAATAATAATTATATAATCGAACAATAAACGCATATTTATACAGATCTAATTTTAATAATCAATAATGCTAATTATTATTAAATTAGTGAATGCTGCAGTAATTTACATGTTGAACAATTAAACTCTGTCGGGATAATTCATTGACTTATCGGTATTGTGAGCTTTGTGTTCATCCAGTATGTTCATTACGGAGGACCTTGTCCGAGGTGACGGTGAACTGAACATTTCGGTCAGGTCAACGTCATTACCTACAGATAACACGATTTTATAACATTCAATCACAGCTCTAAGATACTTCTGGTCCGAAATTCTTTCACATTACAGAGCCTTGAAAAGGTTGCTCACCCCATAAAGGGAAAGAACGTATACACTACACACTTTTATTGTAATTGTAATTACTGCATACTGCAAGCGATGAAAGCTTTCTCTGCACCTGTGACCTCATTACTAAACACGTCTTCTCAACAAGTACGGAGCCTGTCCCTATTAAATCATGACCCCAATTCCAACATCACTCGAGTCTCGACAACTAATTAATATAATGGGGTTACTCGTATATTCACTTTTTTTCCCCATTCTCTTGGTGCTTCGGTACTTACCAGGTTACACACAACTTAATGGGAACATTCGAATGAAATGTTTACGAATAAAGCTGAGATTCTGTCCGTTCTGGTGTTTATGATCAGAAGTAGAATTACACCAGTAGGAATAGAATTACATATGTCATTAACAGACCGCTGAACCGAAGACTCAAAAGTAATAGGTGTGTAAGTACTGTCATATTATCATTAATCACCATTTCCTTTTAAGTACGAGATCTTTGTTAAAGTAATATTTAATTTAGTAAGTATTTAGCATAGTTTCTCACATTTTATATCGTATATTGTTTAGTTTTTAGAGTGGCTAACAGGTGTTCTATGTACAATTGTGCAGTACAGAGGCATTTGAAGGCAAGCAAGTGCCAATTGATTTTGAGCAAATATGCGCATTATTTTAGCACAGAGCACACCTGGTGCAGCTTTGTGAACTGCTTGCATCTACATTAAATTTTATATTAGTAACAAACATTTTATTAGTGAACATACTGTACGTTTGCTATTGTAGAAGTAGACAATGATTGAGAAACTATAATTTTTGACAATTGTCAAAATCGTTATTATGATATAATTGCATCTAATATTTATCATGAAGTCTTTGACATATATCATTATTATGATAAATATTTCAATTTTTTTTAGATCTTGTCTTTTTATTTTGTCTTACTATTTTTTTTTATGAAGTCAAGTCTGTTGTCAACGTATCTTGTTATCTTACAAGCTAGCATAACGAGGAATAAATTATAGTGTGAAACTGCCGAATCGTGTGGAGAAAGTAAGTTGTCGCTAACGCAGGTGGCGTTATGGCTAATTTATTGTAGCTGCAACATTATATAATTAATCAATAACTAGATACTAATACAAAATATAGCATATAGACAGCACATAACATTTTATCATTATCAATTTAAATTACATATGAGGTCCTATGACCTATTCGAAAGTCGTCTTCAACTCACCAACCATCTTGCAATTTTCCCGCATAAACCACATTATAGTGATGAATTATAGTTTATTTCCGACATCAAGTTTTAAATTACGTAAAACTAGTATATCTAGTGTTGTAAAACAATCCTACGAGTGTTAATTTGCATTGCATCCTCAACAATAATTTCGCGAGTGTTAACTCATTAGTACGCAGCGTTAAAACCATCATGGGAAAAAATATGGACCACTTTGCTAATGGTTTAAAAAATAAAGCGAAATCTGCACATAACTTCACACAACGACCAAGCAATACAATAATTTATGCAGACAATGCATCTAATAGCTCTTTTTATGTCCAGTTTAATTATATCTTACATAAAACAAACAAGTATTTACATAAAAAAGTAAACATACACTTATACATACTGCATTATTTGACAAAAAAGTAGAAAACCTACATTTGTATTACTTATGTAGGTTTTAAATTGTTTTGACGTAATACATATGTTCATAGAAGAATTATTTTTTTGTACAACATACGTTCCTAGGTACGTAATATCGGTTTCGTTTCGTACGTAATATGAGTGTCATAAATAACTGAAAAACAACATAAATAAATGAAATAATATGATGTCACTAGAACATAACAGGCATTATCAAAATTCATACATAACGCCTCGCGTGACATTGACCGTAGCTCCACATACTCTAATATGATCATAAATAAAGCCGGTCAGTAGTTTGAATTTTTACGAAATCGTCTCGTCACCATCCATGACTTAGCATTCCACAGATTCAAGAGTAAGGAGGGGTAATCGAGCTTAAGAAATTCTGGTGCATTCGGTTTAATTACAATTTGCGCCTAAACGCAACACAATATTACCCAATACGAGTACGCAATACGAGTCGGACAGAAAGAAAATAGGAAAACGAAAACATCTCAGCTTGAATATTCAGCGATACGTCATGTTATCGCTCGCCCCACCCCCATATTTATAGAGTGTACGACTAAACGCCAACAGACGACACTACGCCGGCAGACTAAAGACCGACAAGACTTTACTTCGACGGGACTCTTCGCCGACAGACTGACAGCAGGTCGACGGAGGCCCGCTACGCGGGCCTCCTATTTTTTTTTGCAGGGTTAAAAGGAATCTAACCAAACCGAAACTTGAGGTGCCCCTGACGTCGATCGTCTAGGGTTAGGATTTTCGGATCAGGTTCGGAATAATCAGAGGTAAGGATGCTGTCGGCGAAGTGTCCTGTCGGCGAAGAGTCCCATCGAAGTAAAGTCTTGTCGGTGTTCAGTCTGTCGGCGTAGTGTCTGTCGGCGTTTAATCGTATAGTGTACTTATAAGTGCCGCCATGAAAGTTTAATAATATTTACATACTTAATTCATTACACACATGAATCAATACGTCCTTTAAACTGATTACAAAATATTTCAATAGAACCGTAGTGCACTAAAAAGATTGATGTGTTATACAGGTTTTTCCGCCTACTTAATATTCAAAGCGTGTTAAAAGCAGTATTACTATTTCAGCTGCGTGTACGCAGGTCTTATGTGGATCGGTTGGGAACAGAGATGAACTTCACTGAAACAAAGAGTACGCATTGACAGTTCAAGGGATACCATTGCTGAACATGGGCCTCTGATAAAGACAAATGAGATCCAGTTCAGCTACTATTAATTGATATCGTTCGTAAACTTATAGACTATACAGAGAGACATAAGCACTTGGTAATTTGCTTACGAGTAGTGAATGGGCTTCATAAGTTGGTACAATATTTACATCAGGTTCATCGGGTACTGGATAATACATCTTATACAATAACAAACAAAACAAAACCTGTTCCGAATTCAAACGAAAATAAAGGACCATTTAAACTAAGGACTTTAAACGGAAGGTATTTGAACTCATTATTGAAACCACAGATTATTAACAAAATTAATATAAACATATAAGTACATACGGGTGAGCTGAGCTTTCGTGCTTTAGATAGAAGTGACAGTGCCCGCATTGACAAGTTCGAGAGGAGAAAGTATCGGTGCATTCGTGTCTTGCGCCTGCGCAGTTGCACCATCTCCTTCGCACTCGTGTGCCAATCGTGAGCTGTACTAATAATGTATTGGTTTAATGTCATCGCAAAACACCTATTTGTTATGTTAGCATAGCCAGTAATAAATATTATGGGTAATATACCAACCTCTTTTTGAATTGGTAAGCTTATAGCGGTTTACGTTATGTATAGTGGTTGTTTAGTTTTATTTAGCTGTACTAATAATGTATTGGTTTAATGTCATCGCAAAACACCTATTTGTTATGTTAGCATAGCCAGTAATAAATATTATGGGTAATATACCAACCTCTTTTTGAATTGGTAAGCTTATAGCGGTTTACGTTATGTATAGTGGTTGTTTAGTTTTATTTAGTGCTATTGTATATGTTTAATTTAAAATAATGTTTTCACATAGGTTTTCTTTTGATCTCTAATGAGCAGTAACCGAAAAATAAGACTAAAGCAAAATACTATACCAAAACGAATTTCATTCAATTTTGAGACATTTTTGTAGATAAAAAATTAGTTTTTTACACACATACACATATTGAAAACAACACAACATATATTGAAAATAAGTACTTAGGTACTTATTTTCAATATATGTGATTATTTATAAAATACTGGTAATGAAAGCAAACACGTAAATAGTTCTCATTCTAGGACATTAGCGTTACATGTATTGACTTGGCATGTAAACTTGATACGGCAAACGATGTCAGCGTGCGTTGATGTCTTCTATTAACGCAAGCGTAACCGCTACGCCAACAGCGAGCCGCTACGAAAATTCAAAACACATTTAATTATTAAAGGCACTCCCTCGGAGGAAAGGATTCGATTTGAAGCATTACTATATTACCATTACCTCGGTTCTCCTCACTCACTAATGTAATGCTCGAATCTTCAGATTCAGTTCACTGTTACATAACAGTGAGGGAGCACCTTAAGTCTCCCGCAGACAGGCGCGATGCGATTCTAGTAGAACAATTTCTATGAAAACTTCATCTCTCACTCTCGTCGCACCAACGCGCCGCGCCTGTCTGCGAGAGCCTTTAATGGAAACGGTTTTTTAGATTTCTTATCGAGGGGCTTGTGGCTAAGAAATAACAGCCGCACGGGTCGATCGATCAGGTTAAGCTACGCTCGCCGCGGTTGGTCCGTGGACCATCTTTACATGTCAAAACCCCTTCGTGCCTCGGAAAACACGTTAAGCCGTTGGTCCCGGCTGTCATTCGTGTATCTTTGACAGTCGTTACGGGTCGTCAAAAGCCCATATTACCCAGTAACTGAGTTGTGGAGGTCAGATAGGCAGTTGCTCCATGTAAAATACTGGTATTCAGCTGCTTCTGGTTTGACTGGAAGCCGACCCGATATAGTTGGGAAAAGGCTCGGCAGATGATGATCGATAAAAAATGTGTGTTATGAATGTTTTATTTTTGGCAAGGCCGTTCATTTCACTTTTGTTACTGTAACAAATAATTTTGTAATCAAGAGAATGTGATAAGTAAACTGTACCTGGAGGTTGCACGAATTCTCGGTCAATAAAAATTAAGCAAGCATGGTCAAGACAATCTAATTTTGTGCCCATTTTCCTTAACATCCGGAATGATAATTAAGTAAACGATTGCACTCAAAGATTCTTGCTAAGTACGTGAGCTTTTAAAGAAACAAATAAAGTAATTGACTTTACATCGATTGCGAACGAAAGTGGTATTTAAATCGATACATTTACTATTCAGAACACGATATTTCCTCAATGCGTGTAAACAAACTAGCGTGTGATGTCAACGACTCGTCTTTGTACTTACTCATGTGTATCAAGAATAGGTGTCCTTGTTCAGGAAATGTCTAGTCCATACTTTGTATATAAGAATGAAGCATTCAATTAAGATAATACTTAGTATGTTATAGCTGTGAAACCACTACAACACAGTAGCTAAACCACCCTATAACACGATTCCTACCGGCTTCCCTTCGGAGGTTCGCATCACCAACTCAACCGCTATTGAAAAATAGCACTCAATAGTGTCTATTATTTTGGGTATTTATTAAATTCACCATAACATTCAAACAACAAAAACGCCTCTTTTTAAGTTAATAAATTAATTGTTAATTTATTGATAGGCAAGTAAGTTGAAACCGGCTTGGCTTCGGTTTTTCTCTTACAAAAAATCACACCTCATCGCTGCTAGAACTATACCTGATAGTTTTTAAATCACTTTAGCATCACGAATGCAACTACATCATTGCATCAGATGGATGCATATCAATTGTGGACGTTCTGATTTCTCGTCATTATGTGCCAATACGAGCAAATAACTTTGAAAAGCCATGTGCTTGAATACGATGGCTAATTGACTGGCTATTATTTATGTGCAAGGTTATTATTTTTCTATTTAAACTAGCTGTTACCCGCGGCTTCGCCCGCTTGGATGTCAATACTTCCCTATTTGAATCGGATTTTGTTTCCAATTTCATGGGTTTTAATTAGTTTTCTAAAATAAAAGTACGCTTAGTTACTCCTTATAACATCAGCTATCTGCCAGTGAAAGTCCTATCAAAATTGGTCCAGCCGTTTCGGAGATTAACCGGAATAAACAGACAGACCAAAATTTTAAAAATTGCTTTTCATTATAAGTATTGTATATACTGTCATATGCATTTAGTAAAATGCTGTTATTTTGACATTACAAACAGACACTTCAATTTTATTTATTTGTACCATCCTCGAGTTAAAAAAATGTGACATTTAGGATGCAAAACCTTCCTCAGCTAGGTCACATATTTATTAAGTTAGAAGTTATTTACACTTATATCTCCAAAGAAGAACTAGACCTAGAAAAACGTTATGCAACTTAAACTCCGTTCATAATAATCAAAACTGTCCACGTACTATAGACACTACAAATTGACACACACGGTACGTCCCCGTTGAAGTTGAAAAGGTTAGTTGAATTGAAGGCCCCGATAACCAAGTAATGACAGAAGAATACTTAGTCACGACGGTCAAGTCTTTCAATTACACAATTTTACATCCATGTAAGTCTGTTCATAAAAGAGATGAAAACCGATTTGTAAGATAGTTATTAAACCAAGAGTTATCGAGGGTATCGGGTCAAAGCGGCAATCATACTCGAGACATTACCAATCTATGAGCATATAACACCTTACTATGAATTTATACGTTATACTAAAGCGCGTATAGTATAGTAATAATGTATTGACATTATTGCAGCATTTGCACGTATGTAATTAAAGTACTTGTCATTGTCTTCACGGTGCAGTAACTGTCGCGAAGGAATATCATCATATTCAAGATTCATCATCATCATCCACAGCCCGTTTTCATCCACTGCTGAGCATAGGCCTCTCTTTTCATATTCAAGATTAGCATACTTAATTAGAGTCTTGGAGTGAAGAGTGAGAGAAAAAAAAAACCTAAAAAACTTCTTACTGGAAAAATGTTTCTATTCCGTGGATGAATTCATGACAACATTAGTGTAATGGTGATTTGCTGTCCTAAATTGTTTCAACTTTTTCTTTTATTTTTTTTATGAAAGTAATGACATACGTTTTGACTTTTCATGATTTTTTGTCATGATATGACTAAATATTTCAATGGATTTTATGTAAATCATTTTTGACAATGAATTTGAATTGTATGATGAATTTAAATGAATTATTATTGAACATTATTGATTATTTATTAGTTTATATGACATGTTTTCTTAATGGATTTTATGTTATATGATTTTAATTTCTGACGTTTGATGAATTTTTGGCATGACATGTTTAAATATTTTAATGAGTTTTAGGTACCTAAATGATTAGAATTTTTGAGATAGTGTTTTTTTTTTGTTTTATGTAACACACTCAGACACAATGTAAATTGTTATTGAATAAATGAAATGAAAAATGAACCTCGTATCGGCAAGCGTAGTGTGGGGCGACCCTCAGCTAGATGGACCAATGACCCTAAAAAGGTGGCTGGGACCAACTGGGTGCGGAAGACGAGCGTAGGAGAGGATTATGTCCTCCAACAGTGGACTGAGATAGGCTGATACTTAACATTCTCATAAGCGCAATAAGGGATACTTTTACCCATTTCTGTGATCTTACGACCCCCATTCTACTTATCTCCTATCGTGACAAGAAATAGGCACTCATGCCTGGGCTAGTAAGTCGGCAAGGTGGCAGCATAGCGCGGCAACTATTCTAAAATGTAGAGTATTTACAATACCGACGTATCCTGGCGAGTCTGAACATAGGCTCTCAGAACTTTCGCGCATGTTCTCTCACTCACACTCACCTCAAGCCACCACTTGGTACATAAAAAAATGTTACTGCGCAGCCTTCTGCGCGAAGCTCGGACTCGTCAAGATACGTCGGCCGTAAAACCCTGGAACTAAACAACTAAACGTGGAAAAGCAAATACCTAATAATAAGCATTATAATGATGTGAGCCATTTTAAGGGTGCGTTTCCACTGAAGTTGGGCGGAGAAGAGCAGTGAAAAGTGGCAAGTGTTCCCACTAAAGCGGAGCGGAGTGAAGCGGAGCTGAGTGGAGTAGAGCTGATAGGACTGGAGCTACGTTGAGCCGTGTTCCGATCAGTCAAATTCATGACGATAACGTGTGAACCTTATGACATAATATCGTAAACTAAAATGCAGCGCGCAAATCCTGTCCTGACAATTCTACCCTCCGCCGCCGCGCCGTACCGCCCCGCTGCCCTCCGCTTCGCTGCCCTCCGCTCGACATCACCACACTGCACTGTTTGAGTCCGTGCTGTCCGGCTCGAGGCCGACTGACGCGGAGTAGAGATTTCGACCACTGATTGGTCAATTAACGGTCCGCTCCTCTCCACTCTGCCCAGCTCCGCATCAGTGGAAACGCACCCTTATTCTTATTATTGGTAAAAGGAATAAAAGGAATTCAATGTTTAGTATATACAATTGCACAAGTAAGTATTCGTACGTATACATAAAAGTTTTTAAAGTGTTAACGGCATCAAAAATAGATATCTTGTTTTTTCAGCTCAGCATTGCTTAACTTTGTTTGCTCATACAAGTGGTTGAGTATTAAGTACCTACCATAATGTTTACCAGGCTGTAGGAGATCCAACAGATATTAAATCTTTATGTATTATACAATGTACAGTTTATTACACAATGTTAGGTATAATTACTTATGTAGTCACGATTTATGTATCATATTTTGTACTTTATTTCTTCATGAGGTAAAAGTGAATTTAGGTCTCAATACTAACATTTCTCCCCGTGACCTAACCTAACCTAACCTAACCTAACCGAAAGCGACCGTCGCGTGAGTACGTGATGGGCGCGATCGTTTGTATGAACTATGACGTATAAACGCGACTTGATTGATCGCGCGAGTACGTCATATTCATATAAAAGAACGTGTTGGTCGCGTAAATCGTTGCTCAGTCATGAATTTGGATAAAATTGACCGATATCAAATTAATATCAATTCAAATCTGGGTGGAGGCTGTAAGAATAAACGAAGCAGTCACTGGACAGGTTTCGTACAAATCCGTTAAAATTATCAAACGTATTGCTGAATATCTGCAAGAATGATAATAATAAAAATCATGGAAAAAAACTAGTTTTAGAATACTAGATTTGTATTAGCCACTTTACATTAGAAACATTTTTTTTTTTCATTTAAGATCATATTCGTTACGTATTAAAAAGTTTTTTTGGTGCACACTATCTCTAATTTACTAAATTTTCACCTACAAGCCTGCTTTTATTATTAATTTCCTGATACTTATAATAAATTCGGAAACCTTTCAAATACTATAAGTTGCTTTTGGCCTGTCAGTATAAAATTTTATTATTTTTACTGTCAAAATATTATTACCTAGACGAGAACTATTTTGTGTGAATCTGTTGCGTAACTTTAAACTTTACGATGAGTAACTATTGACATATTCCAGTTATTCATTCCGAACTTTTACGTAACTCTAGAAACAGCCTTATGTCAAGGTTGTGTTTACTTTGTTCAACGAATTTCTCAATTCGTTTGCCATAGGAAAAACGTGTTTGCTTTAAAAGGGCTCTATCGAAATATCCTGCGGTTAAAGCGCTTCGATTTCTCTATAATTCTTGAACATTGTTTGTCGCCAACTACCTTTGTAAACAACCTGATGAATTAATGAATGTATTTATTTATTTAGGATATCTAACAAAAGATATACTCGATACATGACACGAAAATAAAGGGCAACATCAGGTATTAAGTAGGTGTACTCCTTCACTTATAGGAGACCACAGCGTGCACATTAAAGTTTGTTTACTTTATTGTGCATGCTGTGGTTTAAGCTACTAAACTAACAAAGCTAAAAAAGTTAAAATATTAATAATAGTTAAAATGTTCAAAGAGAGATCAATTTCTAAATACAAAAAAAATATATTATTATTATTATTCAAATTTTACAAATTCGAAAAAAGTTAATCGATTTTTAAAGGACATAAAAAAAGAAAAGATTTAGATTTCAACTAAAACAAAATGTACTTATTCCACTAATGAGGTGAGTACACCTAGGTAAGTATACTATGGCATACCTCGTAAGGTGTGCCAGTAACCACAGACTTGCGTTCCTTAGTACATGTGGAAGTCGGAGTCACGTATACAAAACGATGTCACTCGAACGGTTGGTAAAGCGTATAATTAATAATGATGGGTGACTGGACCGCTGATTATAGTGACATGATTATCCGTTTCCCTTGGATGTACTAATTCTTGCATAATATGGACAATCGCCATGCAATTAAAAATTACATGCAACAATGTACAACAAAATATGAATACAGAAAAATATATTCCGTTATTATCGTCGAACTATTTAATGATTTTGCAACGATACCTACCAACAAGTCTTTGTAAGTCCAGTAGAGTAGCTATAATTTTACAGCAATCGCTTACAATGTAACTGCGGAATTTGATATGCAAACCGAATGTAGCATGCACCACTGTTTCGCGTCCCAAATAAGCAGTCACTAGCGAAACATACCTAAGTAAACGATATGAGAACGACGATAGTTCACTCACGTCTAGATTCTGTCTCAATAGTCTTCTCGAAAGCGCATTCGCAACGAGGAGCAAAAGAGTTGCAAGATCGTCTCACAGCGAAGTGTAACATCTGTTGCAACCGCCCGTATAATCAACAGATTTGAGACCAATCAAGTGTTACGTACGTATTTCCTAGATTACGCCATGTTTGTATACAAAGATTATCTTGACAACATAAATAAATATTATTTACTTTAGTAATAAAGCAACACTGAGCGACATACAATTTTTTACTTAACAAAAACATTAAGTGCGTAAATTAACGCAAGTTTTCCGCACGAGTTCCTATTTCCACAAAATATGAGCATTTATCTCCGAAAAGATAATAAAAATGTCATAATGTTAAATTTAAACTGGCGGTTATGGGTGTTGCATTCGCTTGGTTAAATTTACATTGACCACAACAACACTTAATGTAGGTCAACAAGATAAAGACTGCAGAAGAAGGTCGCCGTCCGATATTTGTGTACACAAGCATTGACAATTGCAAAAATATTATACAATCACAACATTACATGATGCGAGCATAATAAAATATTATTTTTGAAGTATGCTCTAATATAGATATTAATTTGCCTTGGATTTACAGTCCTCGCGTTGTTTGAAGTGATTCTTGCCATTCTCGGATTGCGTGAAACATGATTGAGGAGTTCAACAATAAATGACAAGTTGTCATGTGTTTGGAGCCCCTGTGTTTCATAGCCCCATCAGCTTACATAAAGTTGCCATAAGTCGAGCACACTGACATTAACAGTTATATCAGAGTTAGCAGGTTAAGGTACAATGCGTTCGCGCTGCATTGCATCACCGGCGCGCGGCGCCACTTCCGCGCGAGTCGGCGCCCGCGCCGCTCGGGAAGTGCCTTATTTTATTTGTAACTCGATGGCGGTACGGTTTTTTCATCGAATCATTTGATGAGTTGCTTATAGTCTTCCGGTTGTTTATCTTGCAACGCAATCAGCTCCAATTCTTGTTCTAATGATGAGTGAAAGTGAAATGTCCTATCTAATTATATCATGAATTTATTTGGATTATACAATTACTTGCAATACATTCTACTTGCCTTGTTCAATTAGCTGTAATAGGCTGTTAGTTGTTCAATCTCGATTTATTTAAAACTTTTAAATAAGACAGGTTTAGATAAGTCAACAATGATGTCACTTATTTAACATTGAAATAACTTCACATAATAGCAGTGGCGCAGATACAATCATCATTAGAGGGAAGCCGAAGAAAAAATTGTTCAGTTCTCATAAACTCAAGACAAAAAACAAAACAAACATAAGACTGTAGGTTTTTAATCTTATGATGTATTAAACTAGTATTAAACATAATTAATGCACAGTTACACACATAGGTGTACCATATTATTTGGCAATAGTAGACATTAAAAAGAGTGGTTGTTCCGAAGGGAAGCCGATAGGAATCGGGTTGTATGATAGCTTCGCTCCTGCATAATAGAGCTTAATAACCTACCGAAACATGAAGTAACCATTGGAATGTTCTCGAACTGCACACATTTGCATTCATTGAACAGAAATTATAGAATTTAAATTACTATAATAGTCCTCCAGACCACCAATGTGGGTGTACCATAATAGGTACACCTCTGCCTAACCCTTCGGGGAAACAAGGCGTGATGTTATGTTATGTCCTCCAGACCGAATTTCGGCCATGGCGACTAATCTCAGTGGAGATCAGCCATCGGGGCGGGAAATAATATAGTGCACAAGTGTGTGCGCAGACACAGGTGCACTCTCTCTTCCCTCACTCTCATCATCTTCTCATCTCCCATTTAAATATACAACTACATTAAGAAACACGAATTTCGATGAGCTCTTTCATCTCATCTCTACACCGACCTAATTGGTAGCTGTCCTCTACTAAAAAGTTGTATATTTAACAGAAGAGTCTTATGTTTGAGCCTCTTCCAAAAACATATCAAGCCAACCCTTTATTTGAAACCCCGCCTTTAAGACTTCCTGTCTAGCATCACGCGTAACGTAATCCATTTCAGTCGATAAGAAGATATTTTTGTCCCCACTGGAGCTGTGTTTAAGCATTCTTCATCGTTTTTAAAGTAAGCACTCTAGCTATCCGCAGATACTAATAGAAAACTCGAACTTGGACGTGTAGGATGGCATCAAGCTAAAAGACTAATCTTGGAGTTCCCTTGCTCTATCGTGGACAAGGCATCTGAGATGGATACCTATGTCCCGATAAATAAAAACTCCGCTAGCAATTAAATGATATTATTGTTATTGGCAATCATTAGGCACTCAGATTCTACTCGCATATATTAGCAATACGATTACGGGCAGCGGCGCGTGCGGCGAATTCGTAAATACGAACACTTTCGTAATAGACCTTTACATTAATAACGTATGTCGCCTTGGACGATGAAAATATTAGTTGCTTCAAAATGCAACTGCTGCATTAATAAAATCTTAACTCGTATCTGGTAACGTAATTTAATTTTTTTTTAAATTTGAGATTGTTGAACTTTAGATTTCACGGTGTCAGTCATTTCAAAACTTCATGGTGTTCCTAATTGAGGCGTCTGAAAGGCGCAAAATAATAAAAACTTTGAACTAGAATTTATCGATTTAAAGATTTTTAGAGTATACACACTCGCATATAGCTAAAGGAACTTTATGATTTTAAGGACTATCTGTGCCTTATTTAGGTACGCAAATAAATTATTTTGATTTTGCATTAGATTTTTTACGAAAATCAAAGTTCAACAAAAAGCTCTATACGAGTAACAATGACAGATTATTTCATTTATGTTTTTAAATAAAATATTTTCATGACTTAGGGGAATTGCATGTACTAACGTTACAAGACTCTATTTCACGTCGAAACAGCCTTAGTCTTAGCTAGTCATTATGTTTATTTATCACAAATCACAAAACAAATATTCATTTGAAATGCATTAGGATAATTACATAGGCAACCAAGTTTTAGTAAGATAATAAAACATTCAATGACGACTCGCCCCTTCAGTTGAAGCTAAGAAATCTCTGGCAAACTGAAACTGAAGTTTGGGCAAAACTTTACTTTTGTACACCTTACCTACCTACGTGCTTAGGTATACCTATAGATCCTTAGTTCCCAAAGTGGTCCAGATGGACCCCCAAGAGTCCACGGGAGACTCGACGGGGGTCTACGTTGGGCTCTATCTTCACATTTTTTGTGTTGAGTTTTGGGAATATGGTAGAAATGTGACTGCAGGGGGTCCACCGGAACCAGCAAAATTTTGAAAGTAGTCTATGAGAAAAAAAGTCTGGGAAACTCTGCTATAGATTTTCGCACATATTTTTACATGGAATATAGAAACTGTTCCTTTGATAAACTCTCATTTTCCTCGACTAAAACTACGATGGCCAGTTGGTTTATTACTCGCTCTCAGTTTTATTAAGCAATACAGAAAATATTGACAAACATCCATACTTCCATACTAATATTATAAATTCGAAAGTAACTCTGTCTGTCTGTATGTATGTTACCTTTTCACGCCTAAACCGCTGAACGGATTTGGATAAAATTTTGCAAGAAGATAGATGGCATCCCGGGAACGGACATAAGGTACATTTTTTCTTAAAAATAATCTTACAGGGGGTGATATAGGGGTGAAAGTTTGTATGGGAAACCCGTGATTTCTGAAGTCAGGGATATGAAAATTCAAATTTTAGCTTTTGGCAAGAAACAAAGAGTTACATGTTTCAGCGTTTTTGTGAAATCATTCCTTAAGGGGGGATGATTTTCAATGTAGTAATATTGAAATTTTTGTGTACCTACCTCTTTTTTCTGAGATTTAAGAGATTGAAAATATTGTCATTGGAAATATAGTCCGTACCTTGAGGTAACATTTAGTTTTAGTTTCATTAAAATCGGGCCACTCGGTCAAAAGTAATTACAATTTGAAGTCACAAAATAACTTGGCTCACATCGTACAAGTGTATGACTTGCGTGGTCAAAGGTGACGCTAGAGTAGGTATTTCAGATTAATGTTGATTATATTAAAATAATTCATATTAAGTATTTTAAGTTAGATATTCAGAATCATAAAAACTTGATACTTTTTTTAAAATCTCATAATATTGTGCAAAAAATCGTAAGCGGTGAAGGTGCTTTGTTTTTTTTTTGTAGCCCTGGGTGGTACTGATAAACACATAACATCACGCCTTGTTTTCCCAAAGGGTTAGGCAGAGGTGTACCTATAGTACACCCACATTTCGCCAGTTATGTTTAAGTCCCATGTAATAGGGGGCGAGCCTATTGCCATCTTTCGGGCACAAATCCAGACTCCGGGCTGCTACTGAGAAATTCCAGATAGAAAAACCCAATAACACTTCGCCCGACCTGGGAATCGAACCCAGGACCTCATGCTCAGCAGTAGCGCTTGCGACCACTAGACCAACGAGGCGGTCACTGATAAACGTTTCCTTTAAATCTGATTTTAACCCTTTAATGCTACGGCTACATTATCGCGATAACGCGAACTAAAGAAAGAAAGAAAGAAAGAAAGAAAAAACGTTTATTGGCACATGCCACAAGTGCACACAGTATCATGAATGGAAACAGAAAAAGAACTTAAAACTAACAATATTTGAAAAGTACAATTACCTACATCAAAGCCAAAAAAAAAAGCATGTAGGTAAATACTGTGCGACTCACGGCTGCGCCAAATAGGCCCATTTCAGCATAATGTCGGACAACAATGGTGCCCGACGCTGGTTTTCAAATGAACCTAAATGGTGAGTGTACGAATGTCAATGTTAGTTTAAAATAAAAGTAGTATATGAGAGAAAATATATATATAAATAAGAATAATGATACGGAAAAATTATGATAATATAGTAAACAGTACATGCGGTACAACTACAATACAAGAAATAAAAAAAATTAAAAATACTGGTATCAACCGGTTTCCGGTAAATCATAAAGTCCGAGGCAATCACAGTGCGCTGCATGCAGCCTCCTGTGACGCACGAACTACCGGTCTAGCTTGCACATTTAAAAATAATATGGATTATACTATATTTCGTGTGCGGGTATTTTAATAAATATAAATATGAGCACGATAAGAGATATTATTAGACACAAACACGAGCATAGTAGTTATTTCAAAAGTTATGTTTATGTTTACAACGCCAAAAAGAGTGATAAAAAGTAATAATAAGCATAGGAAGGTAAGTTTACTAGTTTAAAATATACGTAACAAGATTTGACTATGTTATTTTCTGTAGGGTTGGACTGTCATAATAAGTAAATTATTATTTTATTTTCCTTTTGTAAAATACACGAATCAATGTCCACCTACACTTAAGGTTGAAAAGAGGCAGCATTGTTCCGTGATCTACTAACTACACTTCGCGCGCTCTCTCTCGAACACCGCTCGCCGTCTCGCTGTACAACAGAGAGTGCGCGAAGTGTAATGAAATAATGTAGCCGTAGCATTACAGTCATAACGATTTAGCAATCGGACAACAATGCCAAATAGTCATAGGTTCTAGGTATTATTGGTAAAAAACGCTTAAAAATTTTTTTTTTTTATTTAGTCAGTGATTGATAAGTCTCCAAATAGCCTTTCTAAAACCATCTAATAAATTGCTAACTGGGACGCGAATTTTGTAAAATATGGTGGTAAGAATATTCAAAGATTAACTCAAATCCGGAAAGATAAAGGAGTTGCTGTTGCAGTAGCCTCCTCTGGAATGGCCGCCACGTCGCTAAATGATGGCCGAACGGCACATTCGGTACTTGAACAGCCATTAAACTGAGCTCTTGATAAAAATGTCAGTGTGTAACATTAGTAAAAACAGCGAGCGGGTACGATTGTTGTAGCAATGTAAACTGTTGGTTTGGAATGAATATACGATGTCCTACAAAAGTGTGCTCGAAGCACTAAATCAAACTATCGAAGATATCAAGAGCAACCAAAGTATCACGGAGTATAATATGCTAGACGGCGATTTTAGACAGTCTCTAGGGATAATTTCAGACCTCCACACGTGGGCGAAGCCGCGGACAATAGCTTGTAAATAACATAAATCCTACCCTCTCGCGTATTAACACGTTACATCGTAATGCCAACGCTCATACCACCCATTGCATAAGAAGTAAAGGGGGGATGTCTTCCGCGTGCCCGCCGCAGCAAGGAAGCTGGCCGCGAGCCCAAGCAAGGGAAGCCAATCAGAACCGCGATCTGAACATGACTGTAAATTACTAGCACAGGGATCGAACTACTTTGAATATAGTTTACTTCCATTTGTTTGTTATCTTGGTTTTACGAAGGGATATACGCACGATAGGATCTTGGCCACTCGCCTTTATGTTGAATTATTCAGCCCTTCTACCAACATACAATATTACGAGTACCTACATATTATGTACGTAGTTATATATAGTTAGAATACAACACACGCCGCGTGGGTTCATCACGTCCGTGTACCATAAACGGTACACTGGCAAAAGGTTGCGATAAAGTGCGATAAACTGGTTAATTAGTTAATTATTTTGTATTGATTTGAGACAGAATATGAACAAAAACTGATTTGGTTGTCGAAAAATTATTAATTAATATTTAATTATGTTAACGTGTTTAATTAAAGCAAATAAAGACAAAATAGAATAATTTAATAATAAATAACATCCGTGATCATGTAGATTTATGAGTCATCGATGAGAACGTCATGTTAAACTACCATCGTGTAGCACACTTATACTTGGCTCGTAATAGCAACGTTATGTTTGTAAGTTATCAATCCTTGTTACAACTTGATACTTAACGATTATGACAACAAAGGACCCATGCCACCAATACACTACATTAAACAGTTTTGCCAAGTTTAGCTAACGTTGATGTCAATACTAGTTAAGGAGTAAAATGCTCACATGACAATAAAAATTATCAAAGGCAACACGATAACCATGCCTAAACTAGTAAAAGCCAGTGGTCATACTAAGGGGTACAGAACTGTTAATATTACCAGCCTACGCCTAGTCCAGTTTGAAAATGACGTTTATTATAGTAACTAATGATAAATGTTTGTTTCCAGATCCTCAGAGCATGCGAAGACTTCACTTGACAGACAGACATCTTCGCGTGATGCTGTGGTGCATTCTCCTCGGGTTGCAGCCAGCTTTCGCTGGAATCCTGGACCCCTTCAACTGGGCGCGTTCAGACCGGATAGAGGTCAACATTCCCTGGTTACCATGTATGTTCATTTTTTAAATTTAAAATATATGCTAAAATTGAATCACATTGAGAAAACTTTAGCAATCTTCAATTTTAAATGCTTTCACTATGATGACTCTAAACATGTCTACTTCCTAACATGTTGTTTATTTCACTGCTTGTTATATTTCAGTTGAAAATGAAACAAGATGCTATGACGAGCTAGGATGCCTGAACATCACAAGGAGCTGGTACCATCTCATTCACAGACCCTTCAACGTTTTCCCGCTGCCGAGAGTTGTCATCAATACTAGGTAAAATATAATGTCCCATTCATCCAAAGACGGATCTAATAACCGGTCATCATAATAAATTTAATGTATAGCTGTCACGAACTGATGACTTCTATTGAATCGTCGGTACAGGTAGGTAAAGAAACGGTAGACGGTTTGTCACTACAAATTTTGCGTCACGATATTGCATAGATTTCACCCAAATCAATCTTGTCATACAATTACAGAGAAATTTCAATTTCAGGTTCATTTTATACACAAAAAAGAACCCAACTGATGGACAATTGTTAAACGTGAACGTGAACAAAACTATAGCGAAGTCCAATTTCAATCCGAACAGACTTACAAAGATGATTATTCATGGATTCATCGACACACCACTCTCAAACTGGGTAACTTTAATATAAAAATTACTGAATATATCGTGTATCAATATTATTGAACATGCAGTAAATTAACCTTAATGTTTTGTCCATTCAGGTCAGTGAAATGAAAGATGAGCTCGTGAAAGCGGGCGATTTCAATGTTGTTATAGTAGACTGGGCCGGTGGGAGTCTTCCATTGTACACGCAAGCTACAGCCAACACCCGGCTAGTAGGGCTGGAAGTAGCACACTTCATCAACACTTTACAGGTATCCCACATAACAACAAAGAATTGAAAATGCTTAGTAACACTTAGTAGGTTTCATAAAATCTAAATAACATTACAGAAAGAACACGGAGTAGATCCGTTAGATGTCCACATCATAGGCCACTCCTTAGGAGCTCACACAGCAGGTTATGCAGGCGAAAGAATACAGGTAAGTGCAAACCACTGTAACATTATTTATTAAATCGTACGTTACATGATGTTACGTCATATCGTTTTCATATTTTCTTTGATTCAGCCTCTCGTTCCATAGGGCTTAGGAAGAATTACAGGACTGGATCCAGCTGAGCCGTACTTCCAAGGAATGCCGACGCACGTGCGACTAGACCCGACTGACGCGCAACTCGTCGACGTCATACACACTGACGGAAAGAGCATTTTCCTTTTAGGTAATGCCTTGGACGTAACTGTGTATACTCGCGATATTACACGTGTGCTTCTTATAATCCACACCGCACTATCGTCTTCATGTACATTTGTTCAACACGTATCTAATAATATGACGTTTGTTGTTAACAAGATTAAGCTTCGTCGCTTCACCATCTAATCATACTACTAACCCTTATTTATATATTTTATATGTATTTATTATGTAAATGTGTTGTACCAAACGCTTCTTCGCTTTTCGATTTCATCATTCATTTGTATAGTATATCTGAATATATATATATCGCGTGATATGGTAACTAATTAATCGACGGTTTATTTCACGCGCGCGACAGATTTTGTGTTTATGGCAGGATATGGAATGTCACAACCTGTGGGTCATTTGGATTTCTATCCGAACAACGGGAAGGAGCAGCCAGGATGTGACCTCACTGAAGGACCACTCGTACCGCTGACGCTTGTCAAGCAAGGACTTGAAGAGGCTTCGAGGGTCCTAGTGGCCTGCAACCATGTCAGAGCCATTAAACTTTTCACGGAATCTATCAATGGAAAGTGTTCTTATATAGGTAAGGAAACTTATTATTTGGCTTGAGTAAAATGATAAACACTACGTTAAGTAATTACCAAAAATATAATACTAAGTTACAAGAATGGGCGATCTTATTGCTTTCCGCAATCTATTTTAGGTATGTAAACATCCCTTGCTATTTTTCGATTTGGTATGAAATCAGAGTTAAAGTTGTTAACATTTTCAGGACACCAGTGCCCATCATTCCAGCATTTTCAGACAGGAAAGTGTTTCCATTGCGGTCACGGTTGTGCAATTATGGGGTATGTTCTTATTTTCAAATCCGTATCTTAAAATGGAGGTGATTCTTTTAATGTCACGCTTAATGATTTCATAGATTCCATGCAGACAGCTCTCCCGGATTGATTACAAACAAGAACAATCAGTCGGAGAATGAGGTCTTTCCATCTGAGGAGCACGATACGATTGGAGCCAAGTATTACCTCAGCACGGGCAAAGACCTCCCGTATTGTCGTAAGTATTTGATAAACAGCATAATTATATTGATCAAGACCGAATTTTATTTGAGAGGTATATGTCCAAAAGTGGACTTCTAAAGGCTGATGATTGCCCAGGCTTTGAACATTTACGTTGCTGCGTAATTCATTAGCAAGGGTTCAACACGACTAGATGGGGTTGACCCCTGAGAAAACTACTCATTACAACATAACGTCTAAAATGAGGTTCCTTTCTCCCTAATCACAGCGTGTCGCTGATTGCTTTCAACCTCATGTTACAACACAATACTTACCAATTTAGAATGTGGTTTAGTCATATGACATTTGCTTATGGATTTCCTAAGAGTCTGGAACTGGTACAGTTTCAATATTATGCAAAACAGTTCCTTTGTACGCCATTACAAGCATACATCTCCACCAAGCCAAAACAGCTTCATTAAGCCCATGCATAGTGTTGGACGTCTAGACTTTGTATGGCGAAACAAAGAGGTAACTTTTGAGTATTTTTTTACTTTTTGAATCTTGCATTAGACCCTTTATACTGACTTCCCCCTTTTGAATGAACTAGAACGCCTGTGCTAGTTTAAGCTAGGTACGGATAGTATCTAGTAGTATATAATCTTCAATACTTACAAATAAATAAAATTGAAGTGTCAGTTGAAATTGAAATGGTTGAGCTGAATGGTGCTGATCCATGCGTCATGTTCGTGAACGGGCGCCGTCAGTAGGGACTGGTCATCTCTTAGCTGCCACGGCTTATTTTAATTTTTGAATCGTTTTTGACTCTTATCTTTTTGTTGCGGACGCCTTTAACGTGCACGTCTTTCTACATTGTTCTCACATACTTAATTTTAACATGAATGATATAACCAATATTTTGTAACAATGTTTTGATTTAAAAGAGTGTCCGTGGAGTTTCTTGCCCGTTCTTCTACATAGAGATCTACGCTTTGCAATGGGCAACTAGCTTCAGCTTTCTGACTAACTGACCGACTCTTTGACAATTCAAAAGTGCCTGTAATTGGTTTATTTGAAATAAATGCTTTGAGTTTGAGTTTAATGTCAAAATAACAGTTTTTTTACTAAATGCTTATGAAAGTATTTACGGTACCTGCGAGTATAACTAAAAAACCATTTTTAAAATTTTGTCTGTCTGTCTGTTTGTTTATTCCGACTAATCTCCGAAACGGCGGGACCGATTTTGACGAGACTTACATTGGCAGATAGCTGATGTTTTAAGGAGTAACTTAGGATACTTTTATTTTAGAAAAAGAATTAGATTTCCGCGCAAAAAAAATTAAAACCCATGACATTGTGAACAAAAAGTCGGATTTGAAAAATGCTTTTTGTATTTGGTAGCCCAATTCTCGATGATGGTTATAGGATATTTAACTTTACGGTACGTCTTAGGAACCGAGCAAAAAGAAAGTCAGAAAGAATGCTAACCGAAAACGAAGTAATATCGCGGGCGGGCGACGCAACGCGACGGGTCGGGGGACGAGAGAGTTTTATTAAGATGTGGCTGTTATTTTAGTAAGATTGTGAATCTAGCGACTTCCATGCGAACGAAGTCGCGGGGCACAGCTAGTTAATTATAATCTCAATTTATTTCAATTATTATTGTTGTTATTCCAGAACGACACTACAGAGTGGCTATCCAACTGGCAAATCCCAAAGGTGCAGAATCGTGGGTGCAGGTACATTCGCTGATTAATTACAACTTTATTTTAAAGCTTCCAAAGAACACCCAATAGAGATCATAGAATTATATGTCAAACTATTAAAAATGTATTAATACCATCATGTTTCCTATCAACAGGGTTTCCTGAAAGTAACTTTGCTGTCAGACAGAGGCGTAATTCGAGGAATGGACCTAACACCGAATAACTACGTAAAGTAAGCAAACTCAACTTAAAGTTAATAAATATAATTCGGTTGTTCACGTTACAGAATCATTTTCAGCACCCTATTTAAATATAATTCAGTTGTTCACGTTATAGAATCATTTTCAGCACCCTATTTAAATATAATTCGGTTGTTCACGTTACAGAATCATTTTCAGCACCCTATTTGCGTAATACACTATCAGTCAGAATCTGAATCATTTTGAAGCAAATTGCTAATCCATTGCTCTTAAGTTTGAAAAATTTGTCTGCTCAACAACGTAAATAGCGCAATGCATGTTGTTGAACTGTCCAAATGAAACCAATTCCTACTGTAAGTATGTTGCGCAATTTCCCCGCAGTAAACCACCCTACAATTATTTTATTTTCAGACTAGAGCATGGCACTACCTACACCATCGTAGTCACCCACCCCATGGACTTGGGTGGAAAAGTTAGAAAGGTAATATTTGTTTTTTTATTAATAATTCACTTTCCCTGTCCCAGAGCCACATACCTAATGTTATGATTCATGGCCGTTCTTTAACTTATAGTATTGTGTCTGCTTCACCAACATTCTGGTAGCAACCCATAATGTTACCTATAGTAAAACGAATTTGACAATACTTTCTGTTTAGGTGGAGTTATCGTGGGAGTACGACATGAATGTACTGGAGCCGCGATCTCTTTGTATACTGTGGTGTAATGACCGCCTCTACGTCAAGTCAGTTCTCGTCGATCAAATGGAACTGCCAAGCAGAGGGTAAAATGGTTTTTCACTTGAATTCATATTTTAAGAGATGTTAACCTAAAGCCAGAACAGAGTTGATTTTTTGATCATGTATGCCTTATATGTTTAATATTCTAATATTTCTTCATACTTCACTATATTGCAGGAAGCGTAACGTTGACTTCAGCACGAAGTTGTGCACGCCGAAGCGTGAGTTTGCTGAAATCCCCAACCGGGGCTCTGCCAGTTTCTACGACAACTGTGGCAGGTAGCTGTGCCATAAATAATACGTAGGCATTCCACGATAGACTTTATGGCAGTCTATTTACATAGACTTTGAGAGAAAGCTTTAAATGAAAAGTGGCCGAAGTAACGAAATGGAAACATTCGTCGAAATGGAATTATCAGTGAAACTTTTCAAGCGTCAAGTTATTACAGGGTGAACATTTAGCTGCGTTTAATTAAATTATGAACACTTGTGTTTTTATTAGACACATAAAACACGCGCTAATTTTGGTTCTTGGACTGTTAACTATACCACAGTTTAGCTGTGTATTAAATACTTACCAATTGACATAAAATGTTGTAAATAGTCTACACATTTGAACAAAGAATATTTCTAGATTAAGAAAAAAATCTTGAACTTTCAAGTCTCGTTATTTTCGGATGCTTATTTATATTGTTATTATTGTTACAACAATCTCAGTAGGTAACTGACTGAACATAACTTTGTATAATATTAGAATCTTACGATTAGTGGAATACTCAAACTTTTTGTAATATAGTTAGAAAGTAGTAAAAACTATTGTAAATATTTAAGTTTTGTATTTATATTTTTGTAAGTTCAAGTTCAATGACCGATTTGGGTACATCGAAATAGTAAACAACGAAGAGACGCATCAGCGCTGATTCGAACTTGTAGGTACCTACCTACCTATATTGTAAACATGCAACAGTGTTGGATGGGACTTGTCGGCTGCTAACTCAATGGACTATTAAGTCTGACCTTAATAGTCAGACTAAGATCTGCCTGAACCTGTTTTGTTTTGAAATACTTTGTGATGACAGGGACCAACTTCGTAAACAAACCAACCTAATAATCTTTATATTTTTTATCATGGCAAATATGTTAAAAGTAATAGCTATCTACTCATTGAAACTTCTTGTTTAATCAATACCTTAGTGTTAACTGATAACAAAAATATTAGTACAACTTACATTACCAGCATACCTAGGTAGATACTGTAATAAAATTGGTTCCGTGTTTAAGGTTTGTAACTAGGTACTTACTGTACCTAACTGTACAAATTTAATGTTCTTAAAGTTAAATACACAATAAGAAACCTTATGTAGGTACCTTAATACATTTTTGAATAAATGTAGGGTAGGTAGACATTTGATTCCAGCTGTTAAAAGAAGACACATTATTATTTGCTACGTTCTCTATATCATCAAACAAAACAGCACAAATTCTGAAATAAAAACGTTCTTTTTACTTTCGTTTTGTTTACTTTTTCCGGAACTGATTTTACGATTGACATCGTCACATTCTTCGCCACCGCGCGTAATAAGTAGTGCTACGCTACGCTGCTGCGCAGTAAGCACCCATTCTGAAGACATTAGCATAAACATAATCATTAATCAGCCTATAATGTTCCCACTGCTGGGACACAGGCCTCCTCTCTTCGAGAGGGAGTGGGCTATATACAAGATGTAACATAAATAACGCACAACCCCTTAAAGGATCATTGTACTCATCATTGTAAACAACGTTTACTATGAGACCAAACCTGAAATCACGAAAAAAAATCAGCTGTTCCCTACATTTATGTTCGCATGACTCGCCAAAATGTAGGGAACAACTGATATTTTTTTCACAAGATCACGTTTGGTCCCATAGTAAAAGTTGTTCATAGTGATGAGTACAATGACCCCTTAAGGGGTTGTGCGTTATTTATGTTACACCTTGTATAATTAATCTACCACGCGGGCCCAGTGTGGGTTGATACATGAGATATGTCTTCGAAATTTTGGTTCTAGGGACGTGCCAGTTTCCTCACGATATTTTCCTTCACCGTTTTGAGAGCAACGGTGATGAATTTATTTACACAAAAGTAAAGCGCCTATCTGGGTTCGAACCCACGACATACCTACAACTCGTAAGTCGGAGGCATTACCACTGAGCCACCACTGCTCTATAGCTACCAGTCTGAAGATATTAAATAAATAAAGACAGCGCCTAATAAATAGTTGCGTTTTATGA
This sequence comes from Fissipunctia ypsillon, assembly GCA_947568875.1. Lineage (NCBI taxonomy): Eukaryota > Metazoa > Arthropoda > Insecta > Lepidoptera > Noctuidae > Fissipunctia > Fissipunctia ypsillon. The sequence continues at coordinate 15,814,973 of OX387647.1, read as the reverse complement.
ACAGAAAAAATATTTAATCACTAACAGATAACATATTAGCCTATAATATTATTTATGCCAGGAGTACAAAAGTGGTTCTGTTCCGCAAACGATGGGACAGTTGATAAAAGTTTATACTGGCCTAAGTGCGAAACTTCCTGAAAACACCCACCTACCTACACGTTACAGGAACACTAATAGACGCTACTCTGTAGGTATTGGTAATTTTAAACTCGAGGCTAAATTCTCTTCTGACCTGCAAAGCCTCGGAGAAAGTTGAATCTTAAAAACTGATTTTTTTATTTGCTATTTTAGTCTAAAATGACATGTGACACAAGGGCGTAGTGGCAAAAAAAGGCCGATCACAGCTGTCATTTTGGTCTAAAATCTGTTAAAAAGTCTCGGAGACTAAATTGACAAGTGCGAATGTCAAAACTGATTGTTTATGCCATTGTATTAAATGTCAGTTTGCCTTTTGCACTTGTCAATTTAGTCTCCGAAAAAAAAGCAGACGTAAATTACAAATTAGGGTTTAGTTTGTAATTTTATCGACCTCTTAGCAGTATAGAGTGCATCGTTAAGTACTTAGGTACCTACCTAAAGTAGCAAAGCTGGACTCGCACAGAGGCCAATCCCTTGCGGGACGCGGGACTCGCCACACAACAGCTTTGAAGATTGTTCGCATGTATGCAGGCGAACGTTCCCGGTCGACCAATTTTCAACGTAAGAAAATTTTAATTTTGTGGGAAAATTAGCGGTTCTATTACTATAAGCATTTAAATTTGAGTCTTATTGCCTTGAAATAATATTTAATTTTCTTTGGCTCAATCATCGATCAGTATGGCAAAATACATAATTTAAAAAAAGATCTATACCTATATTACAAATTACTGAAATCGATTCAAAAGTAAATTATGAACTAAACTAAAAATAAACTACTTTTAACTCAAAACGTTCTTACATGGTTCACTGGTTGCTCGTGTTTATATACCTACAATAAAAAACGTAGGTATTCAAATGTCCAGCTCTTCGGAATATAAACTTCTTCTGCTCCAGCTCCTGACCTTTTCGAATTTAATAACTTTTTTTAATTCACGGCGACAGTTGGATATTTTTTAGAATTTATTTTCTTTTTCACGTCTTCTAAATTAGCCCGGGGTTTTATTTTTTTCAAAATTAATAATAGTTTCTTTAACGACTCGTTTCTCTTGTATTTATTGGCGATCTGTTTTGTTCCAAAGAACAGGTAATGCTTCAAAAGTAAGTATAAATTCTTTCTCCGGGGCTAATGTTTGAGAACTTTGAGAAGGGGAGGTCGGGGGTGGTGAGGGGGTTGACGCAGGCGAGGGGGTCGTCGTAGGCGACGACAGAAAATACTCGGCATGCGACTCCAACGCTAAGCGGTGCCTGACGCCAGACTGACAGCAAGTAAACACACGTTCAGGTTTTCGTCATTCTGACCAGATTGACAAAAAATATTTAAATAACTATCAATCCGGACCATCAATCCATCAATCTGCGCGTACACAATCAGTTTCCCGTCATTCTGCCATCAATCACGGATTGAACTGATGCCAAACTGAACGTGTAACCTCCGTCTTAGGTTTTACGATACTCGGGTAGGGGTAATTCCTCATCTTCGTAAAACCATTGTATTTCTCAACGAAAGTTTAACTTTTGTCTGTGGTAGACATCAAACTTTAACAGGTGCTGTCAATAGTGTCAATGAATGTCAACATTTAATTTGTCAATTTGCTTCATTCATGAAACTATCTTGAAATTAATTAAATACCTACATTTATTATTATTTATTTAAGCTATGTGGATTGGGATTTTATCAGCCAAATATATTAAGTGAAAATGTCGTCACCAACCTCAAAGTTAGCTTTGACGCTTTCATGTTCTGTAACGATCGGAATTGTAGCTTATGTGCACATAAAGCAACAATCAGATAGGTAATCCTCAAATTATTATATCCCTATATACGTAATATTAACTGAGTTACAATCCTCAATTTTCTGTGACATTTTTTTTTTTTGGATGGGAAATCATCAAATAACTTCCCCGCTCTGGGCGGAGCGGGAGGGCGTGTCAGACTTTTACTGACTAAAACCCACCTGTGTTCCTTCTGTTACCTGTGCCGGGGCCACAGTAACTCATTCGAACATCCCGCAACCCTGGCTGATGACTTAAAAGAGACAATTTGTGTAACAATGTCGTAATAAACACATATTGTCAGTGTTTCCATTAAGTACGATTATGGTAACTAAGGTAAGGTATCTTCTAAAGATTAGAGCATAAACTTAATTGCACTGTTGTTTCAGGGAAAAAATGCATGAAGGCGTCATAAAGGATGTTGAACGGCAACAAAGACGCAAAATAGAAAACCTATACATATTAGAGAAACAAAATGAATTAAGTAAGAAACTAAAAAAAGAATTAGGAAACTAGTCAATCAAATACATTTTTCAGATAAGACAATATTTATTATTTACAGAACTAATGTGAAACTAAAATAACTAGATAATAGGTAATTATAATGTTGAAATAAGTTTATTGTTTTCTTTCTTTCAGCCAAGCCTCTAGCATAACATCTTTAAGTTTTAGATTCACCCCTGTAGGATACTGTTTATCAGCATTGTCAATCACTCCATCTAAATTCAGCTTCTCTTTAGCAACAGCAGCTAAACATTCAAACGTCCGTGGTTCCCAGCAGGCTAAATCTGACAAAGATTTACGGTTCAACAAAATGTTAGCTCTATCCAATCCTTCCTTCAATGTATATGGTGTAATGTTGTGTTGTTCACACGCTGCAGTAATTCTTGTCGACCAGAGATCAATCATATCTTGTTTCTTCAGTTTCCTAGCTTTAGTTGCGTAAACTAACGCTCTGTGGACATTACGTACTGCTACTGAGTAACAGTTTCTCCGACGACCAATATAATGCGCAGCAAGCCTAAACACCCTTCTTTTTCTCCACAATTCATCAGGACCACGGGAACGGACCCAGTTAACAACTGTCAGGAATACCATTGTGCGCTGAAATTAACGAGGTTATGTTGTGAATTGGTTGTATTTAAAATATACGTAAAATACAGCAAGTAAGTTTATGATCACTTGGAATACACACTTTTTTAGAAATATCTAGATATACATTCGCTTTTAACTACAATTATTATTAATAAAAATGCAAAATCAATACAGAAATCGGAGTACGAAATTACGAATACGAGGCATAGACAAACTGTCTTTTTTTTCTTTGTGTCATCGAATCGACATGAGAGATATTTCTATTTACTAGAACAGGTATGCGCATTAAGTATTTTTCTGTACTAGGCTGCACCTAGTATGACGCGGAAAGTACGAAGTACACACAACGGGTATTTTCTACCAAAGCATACAAGAATTTTATGGTAACTAGATATAACGAAATTCGTAGGAATTTATTAAGAATTAAAATGAACTGAACATAAATAACAACTTTTACTTAATTAATTAATTAAATCAATTCTTAAAAAATGAATTTCATTCCATTGGCCTTGATCTCAACCTTTCGAAATGTGAACTATTCTTAGCAGACAGTACTGACAGACATTTGACACTTCCCAAATTTAACGCAATAGCCCCAGATATCAAAATTATTGATAAAAGCTCTCTCCGCCTCCTTGGTTCCCCAATCTTTGAAAATTCCTTTCCCGTTTTTATTGAGGAAAAAATACAAAATTTTAATGACGTTTCGGAAAGATTGTTCCAAATTAACATGCATTCGGCCATAACCTTAATTCGTTACTGCTGTTTCGGCCCTAAATTAACATATTTCCTTCGCGCTTCCCATTTATGGAAACACACTCATCTTTTAGACAAAATGGACCAAATTATCCGGCATACATTAACTTCGATCTTAAATGTGGCCATGGATGACCGAGCCTGGGCACAAGCTACTCTTCCCATACGTATGGGAGGCCTCGGCGTCCGCAAAATTTCTAGTATCAGTTTACCGGCTTTTATATCCTCGATCCACGGCACTGAGAATTTAATCAGGAAAATCCTAGCCTCGAAACTGATTAATTTTGATGTGCCGTGCTTCACCGAGGCTATGGATGCCTGGAGACTCGCTTGCCCGAATTCAGATCCACCCGACAATCCATCTTCCCAGAGACGGTGGGATGAGCCGCTTTGTAGAGTAGTACAGAAAAATTTACTTGACACGTCTGCTACTACTGCGGAGCGTGCGCGCCTGCTGGCTGTGGGTAAGTGGGAGTCGGGTCTGTGGCTTCATGCACTACCGTCGTCGAGCATAGGCACTTTGTTTGACGACACTACTTTCCGCCTCGCTGCTTCCCTGCGACTAGGAGCCCCTTGTTGCTCTCCTCATCACTGTCACTGTGGCGAAGTTGTCAACAGCCTCGGACACCACGGCCTGTCTTGCAGCCGAAGTGCGGGTCGCATAGCGCGGCACGCGAACATTAATGACATCATCCGACGGGCTCTTGTCACCGTCGGCGTCCCAGCTGTATTAGAACCCAATGGCTTGGCACGCGACGATGGCAAGAGACCGGACGGCATGTCTTTATTTCCATGGAAGGTGGGTAGGCCTTTAGTGTGGGACGCAACTTGTGTCGACACTCTTGCGCCATCCCATCTTCCCGGCTCGGCGTGCTGTGCTGGCGCTGCTGCTGCGGCTGCGGAAAACCTCAAGCGGCGAAAGTATAATAACCTGATCGGTAATTATATTTTCGAGCCGTTTGGGGTTGAAACCCTCGGGCCGTGGGGTCCGAGCGCTCATGGTTTGTTTAACGAAATCTCCAAACGGCTAGTTGACACTTCCCGTGACCCAAGGGCCGGCTTTTACCTTGGCCAGAGGCTAAGCATTGCCATACAACGTGGCAATGCCGCCAGTCTCTTGGGTACATTACCAGTCGACAGCGATGCGGAGGAATTTTTCGACGCCATATTTTAGTTTGTGAATAGTTTTAGTTAAGTTAGGATATAATTTTGTTATTTTATTAATTAATTAGTTATAAGTTAAAATATTAATGTATTGAAAAAATAAATAAATTTTTATAATTAATTAAATTAAATCCGACTAGGTATTATTTTATACTATTTATGATGTGAAAGTGGATGCGCAAAGGCAGCCCGTGAAATTCAAATTTTCTTACGTTTTTTGCAATTCGCAGGTCAGTATCAAGTTGTATCTTGATCAAAATATGATTCGCGGTCGTAACAAATATATATTTTCAGAACTAGAATCATTAATACGTCTATAAGTTACAATAATAAAATTAATTTGATACATGACGGTGGGAAAGACCATATAGGTACGGGAGAAAGGACCTTACGATACGATACGTACCAAGCGTACGCGAGTCTGAATTTGAGTAAAGACTTCATACGTACTCGAAAAAGGTATTAAAAGTATTTTTACTTAGACAAAATGGTCCAAAACTCCAAATACCTTTTCCAAGTAACCGGAAAAGCAATACTCGTACTAGGTGGACCTAGTACGGCTACAAGTACGGCACACCTCCAGTGGTAATATCATGGATTCGGTCACTGTCATTAAACTGTCACACTCATAGATAAATAGAGAGAGAAAAAAAACATTTTCAAACTAGCAACTAGTCTTTTGCCATCTTATTTTGGAACCGCTTTACATAAACTTCTTATTTCTTCGGTTTATAGTCTATGTGTGGTAATGGGTTCACTAATGTTTCACCAAAACTCCATTGACAAAAGAGATGTTTCAAAATGGGCCCAGAATACGTACAATACCTCGAAAAATCGAGAAACATCCGTGGAATTCGGGAAAAATACTGATAAATTGCATAAATGTATATTTCTCTTGTAATGATTTGATATTTATCAATTATTATATTATCGACTTTCAATATGGCGTCTCGCCAATTTAGGTACTCTGTGGTTAAAAACCAATGACAGTAAATCATAGATCGACCATTGATCATAGATCGTGAACTGTCTACTGTCACTTCAGTCCTCTCGTCAGAGAGTAGTATATTCTTTGCTTCAGTCGCTTTCGTTGTCGATCGTGTTCTGATGTTCTGTTCTCTCGAGTTATTTTTAACAACCTGGCTTTCGTCTGAGTTAATATTTCGACTATTGAATGTTTCTATTCTGTACGTTTATGCTATAAGTAAAAATCTTGGCATATCGCAGGTCAACCTATGAGGTTGTCGTCTGCTTAACTGGACTATACGTTATGTACAGACGCCAGTACATCAAGCTACTACAATCTGTCAGATTTCTTTAATAGATTTTCGACTTTACAATTAGATCTAAAATAATATTGCAAAAGACTAAAAGTACGACAGTGTTATGATTCTCTTTGACTCGTAGACAGAGTATATCTACAGGGTGACTTTGAAAACATGCGACAAAATTTAAGGGGGAGTTCTACCCATCAATATGAACAACTTTTACTATGGGACCAACTTAGACTTCGCAAAAAAAAATTCGACCTTCTTATAACAAATGGCCCGATCGGGTATGTACTTTTTATATGGGAAGGTCGAATTTTTTTTTGCGAATTTTAAGTTGGTCCCATAGTAAAAGTTGTTCATCTTGGTGGGTAAAACACCTCCTTAAAGTTTGTCGCATATTTTCAAAGTCAGCCTGTATAGACTGCCGGATATCTTCCTTTGCTTTCGTACAAGACAAAGATGAACATATAATCGTCACCAGCAAAGAAAAGAGATGGAGTAACAATATTTCTGTCCTTTAGCGCGTGCCGGCTGGGCACATCATTGTGCCCAACAAGTTTGACGTTTGTGATTGTTGTAGATTCACGTAAAATTGGTTTTTATCAATTACATCCAGATTACAACAAAATACGTATCTTTTCGTGCTCAATTTGGTATATTATATTTGTGCAATAGTGCAAAATGGTAAGGTGCAGTGTAATAAGCTGTAAAAGTAATAGTTTGATGAAGATTGATGGATTGTCTTTTCATTCGTAAGTATTCGATGTTTTAAGTATTTGATCACTTTTTTTTCTACTATTTATAATCAAATAGTTGCAGTAATGTACTAACTAATCTGTATAATGTGAGAAATATCCTAAAATCGTCATTTGGGCGATAGTTTTATTTTCTTATCTAAAAATTCAGTGTTGCCACTTTTTTACGGGGAATTTACCCTTTTTTATGGGTATTTGTTTAATGCAATGTCTGTAAAAAAAACTATTCAGGCTTTGATCTATATGATATTAGTAAAATATACTACTACTAATAATAGATAAACTATACTATAAAAATGTAACATAGTAAAAATATCTTATAATACTTGCAGATTTCCAAATAATCCGGAAATAAGAAACATATGGATTGCTGCCACCAATAGGCCTAATTGGTCTCCACAAACGAGTTCCAGGATTTGCAGTCAACACTTCGATTGTAATCTTTTAATAAAGAAAGGGAGAAAAACTTACTTGTACCCCAATGCTGTTCCGAACACGGTAATAAAAATAGATATTGATTGCAAAGATTGCATTTTATTACAACGGTTATAAAATTTTAACATTGGATTTTGTTAGATTTCAGAGTCAGTAAATCGAGGAAGCACTATGATGATGAAGAGCAGTGATGCCACATCTACGGAAACATTAGCGGGGACCTCAAATACAGTTTTATGTGTAAGTAAAAAATCATATTTTAACAGCTTTTTAACAACCAGAAATGTTTATGTCCGTAATAATGTTTCAATAATAAGTGTGTAATATAATAAAACATTTTCATTATATATTTCAGCATTCATCACCAGAGTTCACGCCCAGAACCTTGAAAAGAAAATGGCAAAAAAATCAAGAAATATCAGAACAGCGCTTGAAAAAACTAAAAGCACTACGAGAAAAATCTAGGAGATTAACAAAAAAGGTAGCAGATTTAGAACATGTTCTAACAGAATTAAAATCAAAGCTGCTTGTTGGTGAAGAAGATTGTGAGCTGTTATCATCGATCGAAAATGTTAACAAAGATTTTCTGAAAAAAGTGGTAAATCCGTCTACTAACAGAAAATATTCTCCTTCTCTCCGAAAGTTTGCGTTATGCTTACATTTCATAAGTCCACGTGCATACGATTTCGTAAGAAAAACTTTTAACTCTTGTCTGCCACATCCATCGACCTTACGTTCTTGGTATAAAAGTGTTGACGGTAGTCCTGGGTTCACTAAAGAATCTTTAGAATGTATTAAGGTCTTAGTGAATCGTGCTCAAGCGCAGAGTAAAATTTTATTTTGTGCACTAAGTATAGACGAGATGGCGATACGTAAGCATGTCCAATGGGATGGGAAAAAGTGCGTAGGGTTTGTTAATTTCGGAGAATCATTAGAACGTGACAGTGTGTCTGTTGCTAGAGAAGCGCTAGTATTTATGCTTACGGCAATCAATGATTCCTGGAAAATACCTGTTGGTTATTTTTTTAGTAGATACTTGTAATGGTGGACAGAAGGCAAATTTAGTAAAACAGTGTGTAGAGTTGTTAAACTCTTGTGGTGTGAAAACGATATCACTAACTTTTGATGGGTGTCCCGCAAATTTCGCTATGGCCAGGAGTCTAGGATGTCTCTTAGAACCCTCAAATGTCACCAATATAAAAACATCATTCAATGTAGGTGATCAAGAAATTGTGATTATGCCGGATCCTGTTCATATGCTCAAGCTAGTAAGAAACACTCTAGGAGAAAAAGAAGAACTCTTAAATTCAAGTGGCCAAAGAATTGCTTGGAATTATATTTTTCGACTTCACGAAATCCAGCAAAACGAAGGGCTTCATTTAGCCAATAAGTTGCGTAACCAACACATAAATTTTTCTAAGCAAATAATGAAAGTAAAGCTTGCAGCGCAAACTTTCAGCAATTCAGTGGCTGAAGCTATTGAGTTTTGCAATAAAGAACTTTGTTTGTCTGAATTTGCTGGATCGGAGGCTACCGTAGAATTTATTAAAAACATAAATATTTTATTTGATGTTTTAAATAGCCGGAATTTTAACGCATATGGTTTTAAAAAACCAATTTATAAAAATAACATCAGAGAAGTAGAAACTTTTCTCAACGAGATGGAAACATATATAACTGGGCTTAAATTAGACAATCAAAACATTTTAATGTCAAATAGAAAAGTCGGTTTTTTTGGGTTTTTAATTTGCATCAAAAGCGTAAAACAATTATGCAATCAGTATATACTTCTTGAAGCATTGAAATTCTTGCCTATATACAAATTAAGCCAGGATCATTTAGAATCCTTTTTTAGTTCTGTTCGCGCTAGAGGTGGGTTTAATAATAATCCAACCGCAATTCAATTTGAAAGCGCTTACAAACGCCTAGTTGTCCACGGTGAAATTAAAAATATCACATCTGGAAATTGTATTCCACTTGAAGAAATTAAAATTTTAACATTTAGTGAAATCCGCTTTGAAAAAAAAATTAATCTATATACTAAACTGTCTTCTGAACCTATCACTGACAGAGATGAATTTATAAACTGTGATCCAGTAATCAACATAGATCATGATTATTTAACTGATCCTACTAGGCTTACTCTATATTCTAAACAAATAATAACATATATTGCTGGTTTTATTGCAAGAAAATTGAGAAAAGTAATTAAATGTGAGGATTGTCTTTTGGCTTTGATCACAGATAAATATCATGGAATCATTGCGAGGAGAGACAAAGGAGGCCTTATCTATCCTTCGACTGATTTAAATAAGAGTCTGTGAAATTTCAGAAAAGATATTCCGAGCTCGTTCACACAGAGGTATTTCATTTTATAATGAGAAAAATTTTATAGAGGCATGGGGAACAGGGTGTAAAGTTCACTCATCCTCCATAGAAAAGGGAGGATCCTCCGGCCAGACGGGTGTTGTGTCTGGTGGGCTACTGCCCGACGGTTGATGCCGGGATGTTGTATATATGCTAGTCGCGCGGTAAACTCTGTTGGCGCGATGCAGGATTTTTGCGTGACGTCAGTGTGACGCGTTCCATTGTGGCGATGCCGCCACATCACTCCTCTCCGGAGACCGGAGGTCGATAGTGGGCAGAGTCGTGTATCTTGCGATGCTTGCCAGGGCCAGTTGAGGTTCCAGGGAGTCGGAACCGGGTGCCGCATAGTTCACGGTGAGTCGGAACTGTCTGCGGAGATGCCCCCAGTGAGTCGGGGTGGCGCTGCGTTATGCTCCAGTGCGTCGGATGTGGTACAGCGCCGGGTTGAGGCTGACTGCTGGCGTCAGCCAGGAGAGGTTTGAAGGGCTCTGCTTGTTTGACCGGCCGAGAGTGCAGTGTGCTGTGCCAAGGTTGCTGATGAAGCTGAGGGTGATGACCAGGTATGCGCGGTCGCTGCATGCTGGTGGTCAGGATACCCGTTGAAGCCGTGGGTGCTGGCTGGCTGTGTGACTCGCTGCTCGAAAGTTCGAGGAAGTTGATGCTGATGACGTCACGCTGTAGTAGTTGCACGAAGGCTGCGCTGACGTTCATGTTCGGGGTCACCAGTATAGAGGCATGGGGAACAGGGTGTAAAGTTCACTCATCCTCCATAGAAAAGGGAGGATCCTCCGGCCAGACGGGTGTTGTGTCTGGTGGGCTACTGCCCGACGGTTGATGTCGGGATGTTGTATATATGCTAGTCGCGCGGTAAACTCTGTTGGCGCGATGCAGAATTTTTGCGTGACGTCAGTGTGACGCGTTCCATTGTGGCGATGCCGCCACAATTTGATGCCAAAACTTGTATTATCTTGTTTCAAGGAATGCACACGTACCAATATTAATATATTTGTCAATGATCATTTCGACAGTCAGCCTTTTATAGGGAATCACAGAACTCTCCTCATTTAATCAATTGCAATGCATTACTTCGAAATTCGTATTCACCATGGTACTAAACAAAGTTTTGAACCTAAGTCAAGAGTCAGAAATATCCATAATAAGTTAGTGCTATTTCAAGGACAATAATTTGTGTGTTCATGAATAAAATATTGCTGTCATATCGGTTTTTTATTTCTCACCATAACCCCCATATAAAAATATATATATATATATTGTGAAGAATATTGGGTAAAATTTACATCAGTTGGCAACCCTAAACAATGGAATGTACTTTTTTTCTGTCCCTCACGGTGACACTGAGTTCATCCGTCTGTAGAAATACTCTGTCTACGCTTTGACTGGTAATATGACAGAAGTAAACATGTCAAACGTCAATAATCAATCAACATGACAACTTACCGCCATGATGAGTTTTTGTTGTGTGTTGCAATTTCAATTGTACATTCTTGTACTTTACTACCAAACAAAGCCAATTAAAAGTAATTGGATGATTGGAAACTGTTTTAATTGTGTTTCCCCATTTTTTACTAGGGTGTACCAATACATGGCCGGGGCTCCATACATTTTGAAACATCTCCTTTTCATTTTACAACCAACGTTTCGTATACTATTTATTTCGCAAACAACTTGTTCTAAAACACTCGTTTTATAAACATTCATTTGGCAAACACTTCTTTTATTAAATGCATCATTCATTTAATGCTTCATTTTATTTAATGCATTTTTGGCATACAGACTTAAAATAATAATTATAATATGTACAAACGTAAAAAATATATATATATAATCATAGGGCATCAAAAAATTCGTCCGCATCGCTGTCAACAGGAAAAGTGCCCAAAAGGCTGGCAGCATTGCCACGTTGTATGGCGATGCTGATTCTTTGGCCAAAGAATAGGCCAGCCCTTTGGTCACGTGAAGAGTCGACCAACCGCTTGGAGATGTCTCGGAAAACCAAGTGGGCACTCGGACCCCATGGCCCTAGTGTTTCAACCCCAAACGGCTCGAACACATATAACTCCGAAAAAGATCGGAATATTTTTGCCGTTTGAGGTTTTCCGCACCTGCAGCAGCCGCCCCAGCACAGCCCGCCGTACTAGGAAGATGGGATGGCGCAAGGGTGTCGACACATGTTGCATCCCACACCAAAGGCCTGCCTAACTTCCAAGGCATTATGGTCATTCCGTCTGGTCTCTTGCCATCGTCGCGTGCCAAGCCGTTGGGTTCTAAAACAGCTGGCACCCCGGCGGTGACAAGAGCACGACGGATAATGTCATTAATGCTGGCGTGCCGTGCTATCCGGCCTGCGCTCTTACTACAAGACAGGCCATGATGTCCGAGGCAGTCGACGGCTTCACCGCACTGGCAGCGATGTGGAGCTCCGCAAGGAGCGCCCAGACGCAGACAGGTAGCGAGCCGGAAGGTGGAGTCACCCAGCAAAGTGCCTATGTTGGGTGACGGTAGTGCTTGAAGCCAGAGGCCCGACTCCCATTCACCCACAGCCAGCAGGCGGGCACGCTCAGCAGTATTGGTGGACGTATTGATAAGATTATTCCGTACCAACCTGCAGAGCGGCTCATCCCACTGTCTCTGGGAAGATGGGTTCACGGGCCGATCTGTATCCGGGCAAGTTGCTATCCAGGCGTTCACCGCATCACTCAAGCATGGTACTTCAGAGTCGACCAGGGAGGGAGCTAAAATTTTCCCCGTCAACTTTTCAGTGCTGTGGACAGAGGACAGGAACGCCGGTAAGCTAATACTGGTAATTTTGCGGACGCCGAGGCCGCCAAAACGGATGGGTAGTGTGGCTTGAAGCCACGCTCGGTCGTCCAAGGCCACATTTAAAATAGATGTTAGCGTGCATTTGTCATACATTTAATAATCCATAATAATTGAAAGACTCATCTAACGCATACCCCAAAAGTCAAGGTCAACAAACTAAAATATTATTATGCTCGAATCTTAAAACATTACCTTGTGACAAGCTTTGGGGTCAAGAGCATTTTCAAGGTCAATAACAGACGTCTCGAACACCATCCAGAAATAGGAGCCCCGCTTCGCGCTTCGCGCTTCTGGGGCTCCTATTTCTGGATGGTTTAAAAAAATAACCACGAAGGGGATGGCGAGGTCTTTCATCCCCTTCTAACGCCCTGTCCGAGTCGGGGTGCCCCAAACCCGAGCTCGCTTCGCTCGCTCTTGCATCCTAAGTTCTGCCAACTTCATAGTATGCCAAGTGAAATTGTACCATGTAAAAATAATGATTATTTGTCAAATAATACGTTATTAAATAAAAGTTTATCGGATAATTATTTTGCTAACTGAATTATTTGGTAAACTTGTTGTTGTATAATGATGAAATGACAAATAATGTTTTTGTCGATCGTTGCTTGTCAAGTAAAAATTGATGAATTAATTTTTGGTGAACTGACCGGTCACCGTGGTAATGATGTAAGGCAGCTATACTCTAAGTGTGTTCTGCGGAACCCTATGGTTCCGCGATACCTCTGTGGGGTTCCTCAAGAATTTAGAAAAAAAATCAAAACACCTCTCTCTAGTCGAACATCGTATATTTATTTATTTATTTGTATTTGTATAAACATGTGTTACACTATCTGGTACAATATCTCATTTTGCTTCCCAAAAGGGTTCCGTCACCAAAAAAGTTTGAGAACCACTGATGTAAGGTAACAATTCTACTTTGACAGAACTTTTGTTACGTAGCATTACTGCAGTCCCACTAATTAAGAATTGAGATGAAGACTACGGTCAACCGCACTGGTCGTCGTGCGTAGTAGCTAACTTCTAGTAGTTTATCAGGTACAGTCCAGTACAATCGCACATTAGTGGTAACAATTTGTAAATGACAACGCCTTAATTTCGTAGCAGTAAGGGTGATTTGCACAATGCAAGTGTTACCACTGATGTGCGATTGACTGTACGAACGTGCGCCGAGTTTCTCGCAAATACCTACAACTACCTACACTTGGGTCAGCGTACATCATCGTACGTCATCTGCCTAGCCTTTTCCCAACTATATTAGAGTCGGCTTCCCGTCCAGATGCAGATAAATACCAGTATTTTACACGGAGCGACTGCTTATCTGACCACAACCCAACCAACATTTGGGTTAGCGCACACTGTGCAACTAAATTACAAGTAGGAGAGTAACATGAGATTTACGGTAATCATTCAGTATTAAATTCGTAGATACATTAAAGGATACATGATAATTATTTCATTTCTTTATTAATGTTTTATAAGTAGTACGTAAAATGGTAAAGTAGTTACAGCTATACCTAGTTAAATCAACATTAAACTAGTCGTCGTCATCCTCCCATTTCTTTGTATACTTCGGACTTCCAGAATCTTCGTCTTCGATCGTAACACGATTGACTACTGCCATTCTGAAGAAAAAAATTGTCTAGTTAAACCTGTTTTTCTTTCTTTTTTGACAAAACAATTATTGATAGCGATGCGTATGCGTAAGGGCCGTTTTTGTAGTTCAAGGTGTCACTAAGGTACAGTCACGAGCATAAATATATTACTCTGGACAGCTCGGCAGTAATATCTGATATCATGATTCATCCATTAACCGATTCGTTGCGGCTCCCGTTATCGAAAACTTCTAGCTGTGGCGGCGAACAAATATTTCGGCACACGCCTATCGTGTCAAGCGCCATAGAAGTTGATGACACACCTATTGTGCCATCAGTTATGTGTAAAAGAAAATGTCCTTTTTATGCTTTTTTGGCTTGATTAGACTTGATACATCAAACATCAGTTGTAAACGGAAGGATACGTTGTTTTAAGTGGCTAACTACATGTTTTTCTACGTCTTTTCCTTGAAATGGAGGAAACGTGACTTTTTTATGCAGGTGTTACATACCTTTTGTACTATTTTTTGTTTTAATTTTTCTTTTATAATTATTAAAATATGTACTGTACCTACAGCTAAATCACCCTGAAAACTTAAGTTTGTATTAAATTAAATTTTCACCAAATGATAACGTTTGTAAATATCGAAGAATCAAGAACCTTAACTTGGAAATAATAAGGTTTATGATTCATTGATATTTACTAATATTTACAAATTCGGAGAACATGACTATTCTACGATAGCTAAGTTACCGCGGAGACTTCTCAATATGGTTTAGCTATGCTGAATATTCTATGGGAAATGTACCAGTGTGGAATTATTATTATTATATCGGGTGTAAAAATACACTTAACGAAGCCGAAAGTTACATGTTCTTCCCATCATTACGATATTTTTTTTTGTTCTGGACCATACCTGGGAACCTTCTGGTTACAGAAATATTGAAGGTCAGAGTTCCAACTTTTTATTACTTACATTTTTATGAAAGCTGTTTTAAATGTTATAACTGTACTTTAAATACAGGCACGATCCCTATACTGTTGTATGCAACCGTAAGCACTACGTTTTGAGCATGTTACATTGCGTGTTACCATAAAAAGTGATTTTTCACACAAAATAAGAAAGTCATTTCCCAGCAATAATTTTTGTCCTAAGTTACTTAGTTTGATGGGCAGCATGCGTAGTTAACGGATATGTGATGTGTCTTTTTAGACCCCGTATGTAACGTAGAAATTATTTTCCATTTTTTTTTTTTAGAATAAAATTGAATTGGTTCGTGAGCGATCGCGATGAGTTCTATTATTTACATATTTGTTATTTATTAGAAAGTGTTTTTCGACAACATGATTTAAAACCCACACAGTAAAAAAAGTGCCATCCATAAGTTAAAAAGGTCTAAAAAATTCGAATTCACAAAATATTCAGAAACGAAGGTTGTAGGCATGAACTAATTGCAAAATGATGAATATTTTGCGCTGGATAAATCTTCAAAAATGTAATTTGAGCGAGTTATAACAATTTTAAAAATTACACAACCCGCGTGTCATACGCCACCCAGAAAAAAATCGATGGCACGCCTGGCGTGCCATCCGCAACGAATTGGTTAGTATTTGTCGTCAAAATGTCGGCAAATATATGTGATCATTTGTGGAAGGCGGTATACAAGTGGCAGCACAAATATGTGACATCAAAGGAACTCCAAACTATCCGGCGAGACAAGCGACCCCAAAATATAGGATGCTGCATCGGCTTCAACAAGATGTGTCACCTCTTAGAATGCAATAATATCGGACATGTTTTCATTATATATCTGCCTACTCAGTTAAATTCAGAA
The DNA here is from genome assembly GCA_947568875.1 of Fissipunctia ypsillon. Taxonomy (NCBI): domain Eukaryota; kingdom Metazoa; phylum Arthropoda; class Insecta; order Lepidoptera; family Noctuidae; genus Fissipunctia; species Fissipunctia ypsillon. The sequence goes on along the minus strand of OX387647.1, from coordinate 15,798,947 downwards.
GAATGTGATAACTTGTTGTGATCAAAAGTATCTGACATTACATTGGCAGCATAAAAAACCTAACAGTATGATGTTTCGAGTTTTCTTCTACAGCGTGCATCAGAAAGGTGTGGTCACATTTAAGGTTGTGGTACAGATCATCAAACTGAACATCTTTCTCCATAAGACTAACATTAAAATTATCAACTGTCCCATACAAAACTTCAATACCCACTCGACCCAAATTAATGGAGGTTCAACACACGGCCATTGCCTTGATCCAAAAGCCGTGGATTAGGGCAGGCCGCATACAAGGACTCTCCAATCTTGGCGGTAAGCTCCTGGTTACCACAGATCACGATCACCCCAGAGCGTGCATCTTTATCACAGATAATCTTAAAACACAGCTCTTAACCGACTTCTGTTGCAGAGATGTGCTAATACAGCGTGACGACACCATGCAGATGGTGATCGTTTTTGCCTCGGCCTACATGCCCGAGGTGGAGGCGCCCGCCTCCGCACAAACTCGCCCGCCTCGTGATCCATTGCGAGAGATGCGGGTTTGTAGTAATCGTCGCGGCCGATGGTAATGTTCGCCACCAACTGTGGGGTATGGACACGCAAAACATGAAGGGTAAGGCCTTGGTTGACTACTTATTCTCGACTAACCTATCCCTACTAAACACTGGCTCTGAACCAACATTCGTAACCAGACGAAGCCGTACAATCATAGATCTCATTCTGGCAACAGCGCGCGGCGGAAATTACCACTTACTGGCAGGTCTTCAAGGAGGCCTCCTGCTCTGATCACAGGTGGATCCGCTTCGACATCCAGGTCTGTGTTCCTCCAACACCACTAAGGCGTAATCCGCGTAACACAGATAGTGCCACCTACACACGCAACCTTGAATCCAAGTTTGCGACTTTAAGCAATCCGGCGACATTTGCGGACACGACACTGATTGAGGTACAAGTAAGCTATCTTACCAAATCAATGATAGACAGCTACCAGACTGCCTGCCCAGAGACCACCCCGCGTAGCACACTGGGCAAACAATCTTGATGGGGTGCCGATCTGAAGCGCAAGCGCGGCAAGGTAAGGCAAGCTCTGAACAGAGCCATGAACACATGTGTGGATGCGGACTGGGATAACTACTATGCGGCCAAATCCAGCTACAAAAAATGCATCAGATTCAGGAATACCATGGGATGGCGCAAATTCTGTGGTAGCATTGAATCTTGCCAGCAAGCTAACAGGATAAGGGATGTACTGGCGCAAGAGAATACACCTGGGCCCACTACCCTCCGTAAACCTCGGGCAGAAGCTTTTTAGCTTTTTTTTTTTTTTAGCGAATCCTGAGCTGAATCGAACCCGGTTTCTTTTGTAAACAAAAGCATCCTGTATTAATGTACCAACCGATAGTGTAGCTGATATCTAAAGATCAAATTCTGCGAATAAATATAATGTGTCAAATCAAAAGAAATGGAATTATTTTTTTCAATTTTCTGTAAAATGTGAACAAATGAAAATTACAAAAACTGGCATTTCCTTTAATTTGACACATAGGTAATATTCCTTTGCCGGTTTTGATCCTTGTCAGCAACACACTTGTGCTCAGTATAAAAATACGGGGTGCTTTTTTCACAAAAGTAACCGGGTTTGCCGGCTACGAATTTTAGAAATTCGAGCGCATTATTAAAAGAAAACCAGAATAAATGAAAAAATTTATATGAAATGTTAAAACGCAGTGTTTTTAATAATTATGTGTCAATTGAGATGACATGTAAAAGTAACAGTGTTAACGACTTTCATTGCTGACTGTACCTAATAAAATGTACATACCAATTTCTTATCTTCTTCTTGAAGGTCAATTATTCTTGTTATGCGTATGCATATAGATTCGTATTGTGTTGCTTATTTCTAGCACTTCACCGTACTGGAATTATCTCACCGAGATAATTCCAGTACTTCTAATTTGAAGGCCACATCTAGTAAGTACAAAGATCAGCAAGTCTGCTAATGCGCTTAATCTTGACTTGATGTTTTCTCTTAAGATATTACATTTTTCTGTAATATAATTACGTTTTTGGGTAGTACATAATGCATACAATTCTTTAGTGTAAACTATGTCCGCTTACGCCTAATAACTCTTGGTGGCGCGGCCAGGAAGTATGCTCCCTGGCCGCGCAAGACTATACTTTCTAAAGTAATTAAATTTTCGAATCTCTTTAGAGCGTATGGAAAAGAACAATTTCCGTACAATTCTTTAGTGTATATTATGTCCGGGTACGCCTAATAACTCTTCACCAACACAATGCTATCATTTCTAAAATAATAAGATTATTGAATTTCTAGGGCACGAAAGAAAATAATTTTCGCACATTTTTTTGGTGTTTACTATATCCGGGTGCGCCGAATAGTTTACAGAAACCGTGGAGGTGCGGCGGGGGAGTATACTCCCTGGCCGCGCCACCTTCATTATATTTCAGTATTCGTTGAGGTACAATTTTTTTCATTACCAACACGCATACAGCTCTGGTAAATTGACCGAATCCGCTCTTCATCTAGTGGTCAGCTAGATTAAGGAAGCGAATTATCAAACGATTCATCAGACAGGCACCTGCCTGGGCACTTTTATAGACATGGAAGGAGCCTTCGACAAAACTAACTTTTCCAGCATCAGCAGCGTCCTCTCTAGACATGGGAGTAGAACAGGTACTAACGGACTGGATTACAAACATGTTAAGCAAACGAATGGTTCGCCTTGAGGATGAGCAGCAGTTGACCATGATAGCCAGAGGCTGACCCCAGGGAGGGGTGCTGTCCTCTGGTGAATAATGACCTACACAGTAGGTTATGCAGAAGACATCGCAATCCTTGTCTCGGGGAAGGTGACGGGAACGATCTGCAACCTCACTCAGCAAGCATTACGTATCGTAGAAAGATGGTGCAGGGAATTCGACCTATCAGTGAACCCCAGTAAAACTGAACTGGTCATGTTTACCCAAAAACGAGCATTAGGCCTTTTCTACCTAGCAAAAATGTTTAATACAGAACTCCCAGTTAGCCAGCGAAGTCAAGTACCTCAAGGTTATTCTAGACTACTGTCTAACTTACTAGTTACAGATAGTGCAATTCACGAAGACGCGCCCCACCAATTTTTGGTTGAGGGGATCGCGGGGTGCGGGGAGTTTGCTCCGAGCGGCAGTCGCGAACCGTCAGCGGTTCGATGCACACGAATACTACACTCTATGCTGCGAAAATCCAGACTCGTCACGAAAGTTGCTCTACTTTATATATTTTTAAAATGTCGAAAAAATCTCAGCGTGTTGTTCTTAAAAGCCAGGTATGTAAAGAAGTTTGTAGTTACTAAAATACATGAAATTAGCTAACGAAAGTAATTTAATTTTAATAAACAGCAAATTTTAGTAATAGTGGATTTCATTTCATCTTTACAAATAAGTAAAACTATGTAATGTTTTTTTTTAATTTTAGGCAAGAGAAATTATTTCTAAAGTTTACGATTTTATGAAAAAAGAAGCAAGTAAAAATTATGCAGAAAAACTCACTGATGCGCGATGGAGAACCGCACAGGCTGTTGGAGTATCTGAAAGCACAGTGACTAGAATTCTACGCGAAAGAAAGGAATATACTAATATAATGAAGCAAACTACAGTACCTGCTATGGAATCGAATATAACTATGGAGACGGATGCGATAGTTCCTATAGCCCCAAGTGCGGAGAGTACAACAGAGCCGACTACGGAAGCGGATATTGAGTCTGAAAATGAAGCGAGTACGTCGCATTCGAATTTAGTATACAGAAGTGCTTCTATTTTTACATCACCTATGAAGAAGAGAAGGGTAAGACCACGAAAAATTAATTTAGACGAATTTGATATTGGTGTAGTCCGAAGAACTACCCAAAACTATCATATAGAACATCGTCAATTTCCAACATTATCACGACTTAATATTGTTTTGAAAGACCGTATACAATTTGATGGATGTATAACAACCCTAAGAACATTGTTACTTAAACTTGGTTATAAATGGAGAAAAACTGAGAATAACAGGAAGGTGCTAACCGAAAAACATGATATTCAAATGCTAAGATTGAAATATTTAAAACAGGTAAAGTCTTTTCGCAATGCAGGTAGACCTATAGTCTACACAGATGAATCATATATTCATACCAACCACGTGCAAAAAAAGTCTTGGGCCGAAAAAAGTTGTAAAACAGCAATAAAACAAAACTTAACAAAAGGAGTGCGCATAATTATAGTACATGGCGGAAGTGCAGAGGGTTTCGTACCAAATGCGTTGTTGACATACAGAGCAGAGATCAAATCCGGAGACTACCACGATAACATGAACACAGAAAATTACTTAAAGTGGCTAAAGGAGAAACTTATACCAAATCTCCCAAATGATGCCGTGATAGTCTTGGATAATGCAGCCTATCACAATACTAGTTCGGAAAAAATACCAACATCCAACTCCAACAAATTAGACATGCAGACTTGGCTGAATGCAAAAAATATCTATTTTGAACCAAGCTACAAAAAACCTGAACTTTATGACCTTATATTAAAAAACAAAGAAAACTTCCGCAAGTACAAAGTTGACGAATTATTGAAAGAACATGGATTCACAGTGCTTCGGCTGCCACCTTATCATCCAGATTTAAACCCAATCGAAAACATTTGGGGTATTGTAAAAAACGATGTTGCTAGTCGCAATATCAATCAAAATTACACTTCGATTATGCCCATTTTAAATGAAGCATTTGATCGAGTAAATAAAGATGTCTGGTTCAATACTTGTCAGCACGTGGAAAAAATAGAAGACGAATACATGAGACATTGTGATCTTGATTTTAGTTTTATTGTAAATGTCGGTGATACATCAGACTCTGAATCAGATATTTCTGAAACGAGTGATTGACGATTTTCATTTCTCAATAAAGTTCAATAAAACTATTTCCGTATTTCATTAATATCTATAATTACCTCCCATTATAAAAATAGTAATATTATCGATATTAACTAATAAACACATAAAATATCCACACCTAAAAATAAAATAAACATAACCCTTTCCTTGCGGTCGGGTAAAAAATATAAAATTGAAGTAGAGCATCTTTCACTTTGAACATGACGCTCTGTCCTGATTAGTCTATTCATTGTAGTGTGCGTGTACACTCATAGGTAATTAGTGTGTACCGACAACACTCAAACATTGACGGAAGCTTGCACACATATACTATAAACGGTTAGGAGGAATAGTGGGGCGCGTCTTCGTGGATTGCACTATCTATAAACTGGAGTAGTTTTTCTCATGTAACGGGTTCGATTTCCGGTTCAACCATGTAATTATTTAAATGTCTATGAATGCAGTTTAAATTACTGGGTAAGCTCGCTCCATCGTCGACTTTGTCTCTGCCATCTCTGACCTAGACTAGACTCAAGAGCAAACCTATCTTAAATAAATAAATTAAATAAATTGTTTTTTTTTTTAATTCAAATAATGTCTTCTTTCTGTAAAATGTTCCATCTACAATATTCAAGGTACTTTCCCTCGATGTGGCATAACCGTGGGACGCCCTGTATATCCTTTAACTTATTAATATTATAATGCGAAAGTGAGTTTGTTTGTTTTTTCGTTTGTTACGCTTTCACGTCGTAACTACTCAACCGATAATCATGAAATTTTGCATACACGTTGTCAGGGGTACAGAAAAAAACATAGGGCACCTTTCATCCAGAAAAAAAGTACTGTTCCCGAGGGATAGAAAAACGCGAGCGAAGCCGCGGGCAAAAGCTAGTAGTAATATATTTATGCTCGTGACTGTACGTGCATTTGGCCAGCCACACGCGTGCGGTTATAGCCGGTCCACACATATAAAATTAAGTCTACGCAGCACATTGGTACACACGGCGATATATCAAGCTATATTTTCCAGTATAACCTGACCTCTCATTGTACGGAAATCCTATACAATACGAGATCAGCTTACACTAGAAATGTATAGCTATGCATGTGTGTATGGATATGCAGCCGTGTGTACGTGTGCAGACTTTAGTTGCTTCGAAGGAATTTCAAAACTTGACGTCCATTAGTCATTATTCCTTGAAGCCTTGAAGCCATGCTGTACAGACTTCAGTCTTTGTGTGTGGACCGCCTATCAGGTACCTGGATTGAATACCATCACCATCTGTTAATTGCACATCTCCAAGATGAACTTCATTTTCATAATCAGTATCGTCAGGGTTTAACTCTAAAGAGTTGCTGGAGGCGGCAAAACGATCGTTCACGGACATTATATGTCTAACATTTACGTTCTTCAGTTTTTTGCCAATCTGCTCCTTTCGATCTGTTTGGATTATTAGTCTCAGAATTGAAACCTGTTGAATATAGAATTAAGCATTAGATACCGAGTTGAAAAAATGGCACTTCTTGCAGCGCTGATTTAAAAGTTTATGCGGTAGGTACTTACAGTAGACTAGAAATAGCACGTCCGTAGTAGGTACTTACTTAAGGTAAAAGCGCCAAGGTAGCCCGCGAAATTCAAATTTTCTTACGTTTTTGCAATTTGCATGTCAGTATTAGGTTGTATGTTGATTAAAATATTATTCGCGACCGTAACAAATATGTATTTACACAATTATTATCATTAAAGTCATCAATACAACTCTCTAAGACCAAGTAACTCTATTGAATGACTATTTCACGAAATATTAACATTTCAGGATTATACAACTTAAGGATCTATATTACTGATTCTAATGATTATAATTCTGTAAATACATATTTTTTATGCTCGCGAATCATACTTTAATTAACATACGCCCAGACACTGAGCTCTAAATTGCAAAAATCGTAAGAAAATTTGAATTTCGCGGGCTACCTTGGCGCTTCCCCCTTAACATTTTGACCTTGAGCTGGCTAGTGTAGTACAGCTCGTCTAAGCTGCATTTGCTGAACTGACGCGCCCCACTATCGCATTTACCGTAGGTACCTACGTAAACTAAGTGGTGGAGCGCGTCATTTCAGCTTAGACGTGCTCTATGACTATGGAGTTTCAATAGAATGAGAGGCCAGTTTGTTACCAGACCACTGACGCACGTGCGGCCTACTGTACCTATACTTGGATAGTAAAGTAAGTACCTACACTACCTACGTCCTCGGTACCTAGTACCTACCTCACTAGAAAAATATAATTTTAAAAGCACTATGTAATGGCTTGCGGGAGTGTGATGGGGAATAATACCTAATAACCAACAATAAAGTCAAATATCATAATCACCCTATAATGTTCCCACTGCTGGGACACAGGCCTCCTGTTTCTGTGAGAGGGACTGGGCCATAATCCACCACGCAGGCCCAATGCGTGATGGCGGATGTCACATGTCTTCGAATTTTGGGTAGGATAATGTCGTAAACAACGAAGATTGGCTAGGACATGCCGATTTCCTCACGCTGTTTTCCTTCACCGTTTTGAGAGCAGTAGTGATGTAATAATTTACACAATCCGTTACCACGGGGGGGGGCACCACTGCGCTCTAGTCAAATATACATATTACAATTGAATTAATTCAACAACTGACCTCCACTACAATAATAGATATGAACATAACGAGATGGGCTATCGTAGTTCCTAATATAATGCGATATAGCAAATTCCCACATCCTTTAGTGTTGATAGAATGAGTTCCCAGCTCCATGAGATAATTAGATATGCATGAACCGCTTTTACAACAACTAAAAGAAAAAAAAACCGTAGGTAATCAACAATTTTAATAAATTAGGTAGGTATCTAAGAATCTACAATTTTAAGTAGGTAGGTACCTCAACCTCACCAGCGGCCACGACCAGTCATGGTCGTGGCCGCATAGTGGGCGAGGTCTCTAGCAGCGCCTCCATGAGCTGCCAGCTATGGGTCCCTATTTACACTCTACGACATAGTCAATATGCAAAATCAATACCTCCTAAATTTGATCACCGTCATGACATGGTTTATAATGTCGACACAAACAAAAATAGGTACCTAAGTATCTACCTATTAAATCCCCGGATGAACTTTGAATAGTCCATTAAATTGACCATTTTTACTCACCTCAGACAGGGTTGCGGGATGTTCGAAAGAGTTACCGTGGCCCCGGCACAAGCAACAGAAGGAACACGGGTGGGTTTTAGTCAGTAAAAGTCTGACGCCCTCCCGCTCCGCCCAGAGCGGGAGAAGTCATTTGATGATTTCCCATCCACAAAAAAAAGGTAGGTTCACCTATAGTGAATCATAAACAACGACACTACCTATCAAGCAACAAGCTAAACAGCATATTATCTACATCTATACTATAGATCTATACTAATATTAGGTCTTTACCTATGTAATTGGAGATTCTTTATCCATCATTTTCAGATTTAATTATCTGTGGATTGGTGCGCAATTCGAAATTGTTAGTTTAATTTCAAATTCAGTCATTTATTTTTAGGTAGTTTTGGCGCCATGGATAAACTGAAAATTCGTACAATTTTCGAATATGAGTTCCTACGTGGAAATACCGCTGCGCAAACAACACGAAACATTAACGACGTGTCGGTACGGGCCTAACACTGCTTGCATAAATACGGTTCATTATTGGGTCCATCATTTTAAATCTTGAAATTTTGAGTTGAAGAACGAGCCTCGCGGTCGGCTGGTAACTATTGTCGACAACGACGAATTGAAGGCGATAGTGCGTGAGGCTGAGCTTGCTGCGGGCCTTGGAGTTAGTGTCAAAACAACATTAAAGCACTTGCATCAAATTGGAAAGATTAAAAAGCTAGATAAGTGGGTGCCACACGAACTAAGCGACCAACAGCGAGACTTAGGCGTCGAAGCATGCATAACACTACTGAATCGGCATAGAAACGAGGGAATTCTAAATCGAATTGTTATCTGCGATGAAAAGTGGATCCTGTACGACAGCCGTAAGCGTTCGTCTCAGTGGGTGGACCCGGGTACAGCACCTAATCAGTGCGCTAAAAAAAGATTACACATAGGAAGATGACGGTGACTGTCTGGTGGACCAGTGCCGGACTTGTACATCACAGCTTCTTACCGAATGGCACAACAGTGACGGCAATGTCTATTGCCAAGAATTACAAACAATGATGGAGAAGCTCGCAATTCAACAACCAATACTGGTCAATCGCTCTTCCCCATTCCTTCTCCACGACAACGCGCGAGCTCACACTTCACGACAGACCATCGCAAAGCTACAAGAGTTACAGCTGGAAGCTCTCCATCACCCACCGTACTTGCCCCAACAGATTCCTACTTTTTCAAAATTTAGACAATTTTTTAAGTGGGAAAAAATTCAATACCCGAGAGGCAGTACAAAACGCTTTTGCTGACTTCATCGCCTCCCGTCCGGCAGACTTCTACAGTAAAGGGATAAACAAACTGCCAATAAAATGGCAAAATTGTATTATAGATAATTTGGACCAGTACATTGATTAGCTGAAATAAAAGAATTACCAAAATTTTTATATTTTAAAATTTTCATACAAGTCTCCAATTTCATATGTAAAGACCTAGATTTCTACTTTTGTCAAAATTTAGACAAGTTTTTAAGTGGGAAAAAATTCAACACCCGAGAGGCAGTACAAAACGCTTTCGCCGACTTCATCGCCTCCCGTCCGGCAGACTTCTACAGTAAAGGGATAATCAAACTGCCAACAAAATGGCAAAATTGTATAGATAATTTGGGCCAGTACATTGATTAGCTGAAATAAAAAAAAAATCCAAGATATTTTAAAATTTTCATACAAATCTCCAATTTCATAGGTAAAGACCTAATAATAAATACAGAGGTATTTGTTTATAAGTTTGTATATAGGGGCTAATCTCTGGAACTGCCAGTCGGATTTGAAAAATTCTTTTTGCGTTTGATAGCCCAATTCTTGAGGAAAGGTATTTAACATCACGCTATGACTCTTAGAAGCCAAGTAAAATGAAAAAGTCAGAAACAACGCTAAGTAAAAACGAAGTAATAGCGCGGGCGAGCGATGCAATGTGACGGGGTGGGTCGGGGAGACAAGAAATTTCATGCGGATGAAATCGCGGGCAGAAGCTAGTAGCAAATATTGCGGTTGATAAAATAAATCGTACCTTAATGGAACGCTGTCAGTTACTTCTATTTCGTTCCTTTTAAAGCCATTCCGTCTCATTACATTAGGATCCCACTCGTAATCACGTATTCTATCATACCAGTTGTTATCAAACCAATCTTGATACGAATTGAGCTGAAAAAGTCGGAACTATTCATAATTATTTGAATTGCTATCATGTCATTAGGTTTGAGGTGAAACAATTGTGCGGAAAGTTGAATATAAAACGATAAATCCTAATATATTTCCCCATGGAAAAAAAATCATAATCATCTAGCCTAGCCCTTTTCCCACCTATTTTTGGGGTCGGTTTCTAGTCTAATCGGATGCAGCTGAATACCAGTATTTTACAAGGAACGACTGCCTCCACAACCCAGTTACTGGGTAACACGAATTATCGTGTTACCAGACTTTCGGGCTTCTGAGGACCCTTAACGACGCGACGGTCAAAATGCGAATGACAGCCGGGACCAACGGCATACGTGCTTTCCGAGACACGGAGGGGTATCGGTAATAGACACCCATCTACGGACCGACCGCGGCAAGCGTAACTTAATCTGATCGATCAACCCGTGCGGCAGTGGCGGGGCAAGACCTAAATTTGATGTGGGCAAGATATATTTTGCGAGGCCCCATGATGGATGACGCAAGAGGACGGATTTTGTTAAGAGAAAAAAATTTTTGATACTCAAATTTTTATTCATAAAAATGCAAACTTCTTCACTGTAATTATTTTACAATATTAAGTAGGTATACCTCAACTAACAGTAAAGTAAACAATTAAAGAAACAGAAATTTACTGCTTTTAGCCTTACTGAACTCCCTAATAACTGTGTTATAATAATCCAGATTAGATGCAATATTTGCCTCGATAGATAGAACTGCCAACGCTGAAAGTTTTTCTGACCCATTGTACTTCTTAAATAATTTTTTATTAGCGCTTTACGCTTTGAACTATATCATGACGCTGAGAATCCGTTATGGGAAACTTCCACAGTGCCGGATCCGAACACACAAAAGCTTGTTTGACTGCATCACTGGTATCGCTGCTAACTGGTGTGATTGGCTGGAGTTTGATTCTACCTGTATTTATGACTTTAGCTTGGTACTCACTGCGTCTGGAGTGCTTTCAAAAGTTGACGGAGTCTCGGAATCGGAAATGTCTATATCTTTTGTGGAAGTCGAAGCAATTGATTCAGATGATTCTGAAGGAGTTTTTTTGAGAAATTTCGTCATACTTGAACTTGAAATCTGATTTGCTACAGCTTGTTCAGCTTTTTCGTTTTGCTGAACCAGATTCCCATTTTCTCCCGTCATCTCTTTCTCTACTGGGGCCTGGGCCTGACATGTTATGTTATATTATAATCTGTAAATAATATTTAAAAAAATATTAGGTAGTTTGCGTACGTACACATAACAAATCGAAGGCATGATATAAACAAGTTCTAAAAGCTACAAAATTTATCAATATTTTCTTACCTTGCTTTTAATAAATAAATGGGTAGGTTGGGACGTGTTGTTCTTTAAAAACACACTTTTCACACTCAACAGTTATAATACAGTTCTTTATTTATTTCTAATTTTTCAAACAATGAAACGCAACACTTATTCTCACATCGAAATCTGTTGGAAATACATTAAAATATTAGGTATATGCGTCGTCGCATGATTGCATGACTGCATGTGTTTAGAAGCGCGAACATAATAGGTAGGGGAAAAAGTTTCTTCGCATTTTTTAAGAAAATTCAAAACATTTTTTAATATAGTTTATTCACATTTAACTAAAGTATGTAGGTACCATTTTGTTCGATAACTTTTTGCCATCTTGTAGGTAGGGACATGATCCCATTGCTATAGAAATTTTGGGACTTCTGATCAAAATACCGCGTCAAGTGGTTTTGGCAGTCCTCTCGTGATGTTAACCTGACACTGCCTAAAGAATTCTGAAGAGACCGAAACAGGTGGAAATCTGAAGGTGCAAGGTTAGGACTATACGGCGGATGCATTAACACCTCCCAGCCAAACTCTTAATTTTTGCTGAGTGGCTAAAGATGTGTGAGGTCTAGCGTTATCATGATGAAAAACCCTTCTGTTGATTAATTCCGGCCGCTTTCTCTCAACTTCTTGCTTTGTTCAATCTCATCAGTTGTTCGCAGTAGAGTTCAGAATCGATGGTACTGCCTGGTGGTAACAGCTCATAATGAATAATGCCCTTCTAATCCCACCACACACACAGCATCACCTTGTTGCGAGTTAACCCGGGTTTCGCCACAGTCTGTGAAGCCTGACCGGCCTTTGACCACGACATTTTTCGCACGTTCTTGTCGTACGTGATCCACTTTTCATCACCAGTTATCAACTTCTTTAAAAATGGTTCGGTTTCATTACGTCGTAATAAAGAATCACAAATGAGTACACGGTTCATTAGGTTTCTTTCAGTGAGCTCGTGGGGTAACCAAATATCGAGCTATTTTGTGTACCCAGTTTTTTTCAAATGCGCCAAAACTGTTTTGTGGTCAATTTCCAGTTCTTCAGCTACGTCGTTACTACTGATATGCCGCCGATCTTGCTCCACTTTTTCAAAAATGGCATCCATTTTATCCGTAATAGGGCGACCAGAGCGACGTGCATCTTTGACATCAAAATTTCCGGATTGAAAACGCTTAAACCAAATTTGTGCTACTCTCACAGACACTGCACCAGGTCCATAAACATCGCAAATTTTTTTCGCGGCTTGCGTTGCATTTTTACCTTTTTTGTAGTAAAATTTTAAAATGTGTCGAATTTCTTCATTAGATTCACTCATCTTGACAGTACGAAAAACAAATGAAAATCACACATTTTCCTAATTTGAATTTGGAATTATGTTCTTTAAAATTTAAACTTTCAATGATACCAAAACCAACCAGATACAAATAGTATAGCCAAAGAGATTTTATTACAAGTTCATACATACTATAATGCGAAAAGACTTTTTCCCCAACCTAATATAATAGACGGAGCAAACAGAATGGAAAATCTTCAGCGGGCGAAGCGAGGATTCCGCGCGTCATTCACCACCCGCAACGCCAGCAAATGTTGCCAGACTAGATATTTAAAAAACGAATGTGGTAGGATAGTATTGCCAGACACTTGCTAGCCGCTTTTTTATTATTTATTGCTTGATGAGTAATTATATCTATATTTGCTTTCGCGGGCCTTCGAGGCGCGAGGCCCCTTGGACCGCGAGGCCGTAGGCGGTGGCCCACGTCGCCCACGCCTTACGCCGCCTCTGCCGTGCGGCTGTCATTTCCTAGGCATGAGCCCCTCCGAAAAAAAAACAATTTCTTATTTCAAAATTCTACCAAGTAAGTAATAGCTTGATGAACGAACGTACCCCGCAACACTTCAAAGACCACTGCAGATTATCTACAAAATGTTTGTATTTTGGAACGCTCCGGTAATGCTTCATTGTCCTGTTCATTCTTTCAACTATTGCACGTTTGCCTGAGTAAATCTTATGCATACAGCATCCCACTCCCAAACTATTTATTATTATAATCCACATGATACATAACCACACTGGACAGCAGACCACCTTAGACTTGTGACTAAAAATAAAATTACGAAGTTAATTTTATGAGATATAGAGAGGTAGGTACTTGGTAGAGGTCTGGTAGAGATCAGATATGTACCATACCTATTTCGAAATGAATAGGTACCTACCACATGTATTATTCCTGTGGTAGTTACATATTAGTAGTGTGGTGTAACTATTCGTAAAATTAAATTATTGACCGATATTGGGATAGCTAGATCAAAGGAGTAGATCGCTGTAACTACCTATTAGGTTCGGGAAGCTTGAGTTACATCACGAAGTGAGTTTGTTGCAGCGAATGAACTCGCTTCTACATTTGGCTGTTTGCTGAATAGCTGCCTTTATCGTGTTTTTACGAGATAATTTGTAAAAATGTAACGCACTACAGCACTGCAGAAATATACGTAGGTAACATATCCACAAAACGAAAATAACAAAGAAACATGAGCTTATACTTTATCTTCTTGCCATTGGCTATTGAGTGCAATATATGCACATTCGTTGGCAGCATGATAATTCCAGAGAGCAAAAGGAGCGCATTAACTATGTCTGTCCCCGTTAGCACTAAAATATCACCGACACCTGGAAAAAAGCAACACATTTCAGACGCAAGAATTCGGAGGTTTAATCGTTCATCGTCCTACTGAAAATAAGAAAGCGCGCAATAGTAGATATTTGTTCCTATTCTTGCACAACTTGCTTGTAATTTTGTAGTCTCTATTGGAGTTCCAATGAATAAATAAATAAATAAATAAAACATTGCTGTAATTCCTGAGGAGTTCCTAAAGGTTCCTTTACCCACACCAGTTAACCTTTGACGTACTCATTTTGGATAAGATAGCGTGAAAGTAAAAGTGAATAGTAGGTACCAACAACAATATATCGCCAGTTATTATGTCCCATGTGATAAGGGGTGAGCCTATTGCGTGTCACCGGGCACAAATCCAAACTCCGGGCTGCTACCTACTGATAATTGCCTAATGGAACAACCCCGCATGTCGCAACGGCGATATAAGGTGATTAAGGTGAACGTCCACTGGTCCGCACCGACCGCAACGCACGCACGGCACGCAACGGATTTTGGTTTGTTTCTATGAAGAAATGATCCGAGCGCTCGGTGCGGGCGGTACCGTAAAAATGTAACGTACTAGTAGTGCGTGTGGACGCAGTGCTATATGAAAGCAAATCCGTTGCGTGCCGTGCGTGCTTTGCGGCCGGTGAGGACTAGTGGACGTTCACTTTTAAGTCCGTCTTTAGTCAAAAATGTATGTACGTTGAGTAATACTCACAAAAGAATAGGAGTAATGACCACATTATAGCAAACATAGAAACAAGCCACAAGAAGCACGAACCCCATACCACAAAAGGG
Organism: Fissipunctia ypsillon; assembly: GCA_947568875.1. Lineage (NCBI taxonomy): Eukaryota > Metazoa > Arthropoda > Insecta > Lepidoptera > Noctuidae > Fissipunctia > Fissipunctia ypsillon. The sequence goes on along the minus strand of OX387647.1, from coordinate 15,783,863 downwards.
TGATTAGGACCCGTTGGACTTGTCATCACGTCAAAAGGACAAACTCTATCTTAAAACCAACATACACGTATATAAAACAAGTAAATCTATACTAAACGTTTGTTTAATCTTCTTAGAAATGTTTTATATTTTCGTAAAAAACTAAAACCATTCATTTAAACTTGACACTCTTGTTGACATAAATATTTTTGGTGACATCATAGACCAAGATTGTAATCAAAAATGTTTCACAAAATGAGCTAATATGAGGTTGATAAAGATTTTGATACAGTCATAGAAATATAAAAAACAGAAGAAGTGGCAAGGGGACATGTCGGTGTCCGCGCGACATGGGCACAGTGCCCATGTCCTAAGCAAATGGCCGTCTCCGCGAACTAGTGCGCTTTTGACCGAGATTGTTACAATTTATAAGAATACCGTGTTGTTCAGTGGTTTCTTGTAAAAACCAAAGCAAAAACCAAAACTTTATAAATCATGGGATCACTTACCATATGAAAGTACAAGTATTTTATTATAATTTATCTTTAAAATCATGACAAATAACAAATCTTAAAATAGTTCTTGCTTTTACTATGTTATTTTTGTTTTCAAATATCACAGCGCCTGTAGGTACTATTTTTGCAATAAATACTTGTTCCTTAACCACTACCTAAGTTTGTTGCTTAAATGACTGGACAAGCAATGTTGAAATCACAAAACGATACTTTATTATGCGGATGCATCGCGTAATACGGCCGCTGCTCCTTGCGTCGAGTTAGTGATGTGCTTGTGCAGATCCACTAACGGAAACTATCGACGACAATATCGATTGACGAATGAAATATTGCTATTATAGTTTATTTTTCAATTTATCAACCGGTTACAGGTCAATGAGTGAAAACCATAGCAGAATTCAACAATACCTACTGTTTCAATAAGCTATGACAGCCTAAACCAACGGAATAGGATTTTTGATTGTTTTAATTTTTTTATTTACTTATTAATATAACATAACATCACGCCTTGTTTCCCCGAAGAGCAGAGGTGTACCTATAGTACACCTACATTTCGCCAGTTATGTTTAAGTCCCATGTAATAGGGGGCGAGCCTATTGCCATCTACCGGGCACGAATACAGACTCCGGGCTGCTACTGAGAAATTCCAGATAGAAAAACCCAATAACACTTTGCCCAGCCTGGGAATCGAACCCAGGACCGCATGCTCAGCAGTAGCGCTTGCGACCACTAGACCTAATATATATTTTTAGCTACATATTGTTTAATTTTATTATAATATTTTCAGGACCCCAAAAATTTTTGTACAATAATAAATGGATGAATCGATAACTTTCCGATTTATTCAATCACTATTGCGTACGTATATGTAAAATAAATTGCTTTTGCACAGCACAACGATAGCGACTGATGCTTTTGTGTGGGTAAATTGTACGGTGCATGGTAAATACACGCTGTGTTTGGTGGCATAAGGTTTATAATTGATTTTGTAGTAAGTTCTGATTTAAGAAATGCGGGTGTGTGCGCGACTGCGTATCTATTGCTTTTACTGAACTGCATGTGTAGTACTTGCCCTGTGGTGGGGCTTAACTGAAGACATAGGTTTCCGATATATTTTCGTCTACCGGGCATATCTCCTTGTTTATGATATCTATGGATACAGTCATAGATAAGTTTGTTTGAGCTCTATTAAAGGATCCATAACTCGCAATCACAATCCCAAAGAGTAGTAACTATTTATAACAATCCCCTTCATTTTGCAAGGGATTAGTGCGATTGTGATACGCAATCAGGCTGCTACAGGTTTAGCAGAGAGAGCACAAATTGATTAGGAGTACCCGGCGTCCTAAATCACTCAGGAACTTTTTTACAAAAAAAAAACAACCGACTTCCAAAAAAAACACTACAAAGTGAAAAATAACTTTAATTTCGGAAGTCGGTGTCTTTGGATCTGTATTTTAGGTTTTTGCCACAGACTTCCGAAATTAAAGTTATTTTTCACTTTGTAGTGTTTTTTTTTGGAGGTCGGTTGTTTTTTTTTTTTGTAAAAAAGATTTTTATTTTTCAGTATTTAGATAAGATAAGATATTTTATTTTGCAAATACGGGTACAAGTCATGGTGGTACATAATATAAATACAGGAACAGCCATATTTTACAAATTAGGTACAAGGCATGCAAAAGTATAGAGATTACAATTAAATTTAGTATTCCATTACATAATATAATTCTAGTTCATCATTCACTAATAAATTATCAATGTTCAACTATTCAATTCATTCAATACCTAAAAAGTATTTAGTGGGTCGGTTTTTAATTTATCTAAGTTACAATAGCCTAATGACAACTGCTCATCACATTTTACAAAACATTGCTTTTGCCAATGCAGGGACGTTAATTGTTAAGGAGTTATCCTAGTACTTCACCATCAGCTCCACTTCACCATATAAATTCTGACGAGCTTATATTGCTTAGCAATAATTTTAAAGTAATCGAATCGCAACCCGTGAAATACTTATTATTGAGTTGTTCCGGTGGCCATCTTAACCATCTGTGGTCTTCGTCATCAGTTCAACTTCACCAAATGGTGCTTTCCGAAGGCAAATGCACAAGTTACTATAAAAAAAATACCCAAATCGCTATAGGTGTGCTATATTTGCAGAACTCCCTCGATTTCTCCAGGATCCCATCATCAGCTCCTGACCTGATGACTATGGGGCCACCAGGAGAGTATACCCTTTCAAACAAAAAAAAAATTTCAAATCGGTCCAGCGGTCTTCGAATCGGGGAACACACTTAAAAAAAAGATTCCGACGAACTGAGTGAGAACCTCCTCCTTTTTCGAAGTCGGTTAAAAATAATTTATAGCCAGAGTGTATCTCATGACAATTCCAATAAGCCCAAACACGGCTAGGATACATCGTTTTATTACGGAGTTCTGGTGCCTACCTTCTGGCTTCATCATCAGATCAGTTCGATGGTACTATTTTCATCGGCACTGTTTATTTAAATTGGCTTCGTCATTGTCGCTTAACTATCTGAATCGAGATAATTATCTTATCGCCACCCGTGAAATACTTATCATTGAGGAGTTCCCGTAGCCATCTGTGGTCTTCTCCATCAGTTCCACTTCACCAAATGATGCTTTCTGAATGCAAATGCTTGTCTTGTTGATGAAAATACCAAAATCGCCATGTGTTTGCCTATAATATTTTAGAGGTCCCTCAATTCCTCATGGATCCTGTCATCAGAACTTGACTTTGATAAAAATGGGACCAATCTGGAAGTATGTCCTTTCAAATAAAAAAAGAATTTTCCAAATCGGTTTATAAATAACGGAGTGCCGAGGTAACAAACATTAAAAAAAAAACATACAACCGAATTGATAACCTCCTCCTTTTTTTGAAGTCGGTTCAAAAGTAAAGTCAGCGAATTTTTATGTTTTACTTTGCAGTGTTTTCTTTTTTTTGAATTCGGTTGTTATTTTGTTTTTGTAAAAAGTTTTTTTTTTCCAAACAGTTAATCAAAAATTAACTTACTTATCTACTACTTACTATTACCTACTTAAAACTGATTGTTAATCAAGTAAAGAATGTTTGTATCACAGGTCTTAACTGAACCACTTACGTTGCTCTGTCTCTTATAGAATGTACCTATTGGGAAAATAATAATTGCTGATTTGATGGTCCACATTGTTATGACCTACCATTGTCTTCAATCTGTCTCTGTGTCTGTTTGTGGTGCAGTGGCGGAGCTACAATTATCATTAGAGAGAAGCCGAAGAAAAATTGTTCAGTTCTCATAAACTCAAACAAAAAACTGTAGGTTTTTAATCTTATGATGCATTAAACTGGTATTTAAATATAATTATGTAATGTGATGTGATGGTGTACCATATTATTTGGCAATAGTAGACAATAAAAAGAGTGGTTGTTCCGAAGGGAAGGCGATAGGAATCGGATTGTATGAACGCTACGCCTCATTTTTTTTTTTTGCATGGGATATCATCAAATGACTTCTCCCGCTCTGGGCGGAGCGGGAGGGCGTGTCAGACTTTTACTGACTAAAACCCACTCGTGTTCCTTCAGTTGCCTGTGCCGGGGCCACGGTAACTTTTTCAAACATCCCGCAACCCTAGTTGACATCGGCCCTAGCGGACCCCGTCAATAGTGCTGACATCTCTTTGAGGCGCGCGTGGAACACAACATGCCGTCGACTCGGGCCTGGTCCTTACCGGATGGCGAGCTACCTATTGCTCGCCGTCCGCAAGCCCGCGCCTACGGCGCCGGCGGCCGGGAATCGGCTGCCAATTCCCGACGCTCAGGGCGTCTCCTGCGGCGACTAGGGACGTGAGGGCGCAAAGCTTGCCTCTCCCTCACGCGTTCCGCCTCACTCCTCCTTCGCGAGCATTACTGCCTCACAGAAGGTGATGGCTTTCCATGTACTCTCGCTCCGTACCATGGCCTGGACCAGAGCGGGACGCGAGAGATCGCCGCCGCCGATCACTTCCACGAGGACACGGTGGTGCCCCGCCCAAGCCGGGCAGACCTGCACCGTGTCTTCCGGGCGATCCACACAGTGGTGTGGTGACACCCGGGCGTTTCCTCCCGCCTTATCCGGAACAGGTACCTCCCGAGGCACCCGGGTCCGGTGAGGACGGCGAGGTGCCTCTCCAGCCACTCCACAAAGAGGGGATTTATCGCCGCAATTGAGGCGTGCCCAGAACGCTACGCCCCTGCTGTGGTGTCTTTGTCTTTGTTGTCAATAATGTATTTTTAGCAATAATATGTGAATACTTAACTTAGGAATAATACGCAACATTTGTCGTTATAGGTACATACGTACGTATATTAAACTGACGAAATCATAACAATTACAATAACAATATTAAAAGTGAAACAAAACAAAATTATTGTTATAAACTGCATCAGTTTCTTTTATCACTGTTATGAAAATATATCGATTGGAAATAGAGTAAATAAAACTCGAGACTAGAATACAATAAGTTAGTAAAACGTAATCAAAATAAATACATCGGAATGTAAAGATAAACAAAAAAGAAACAATAAATCCGTTAAGAACATAAAAAGAAATCCCCCAACCACCAATCATGTCTTGCACAATTTTAAATATATTTTGCCTTTTAACAACATGATATGTGCTTTATTTCAATATTTATACTTATTAAAAGTATAACATTTACTTGTGCGTTGTTGTGCAGATTATTATGTATACGCAGAATGTGAACACTTATTTTATAAGTACTTGAATAGATAAATAAGTATATAAACATTATATTGGCAAGATTTCTTAATAATAGCAGTAAATATTATAATATACTTGCAATAAGGCACTTAGTATTTAACTTTCACGTAAGTATTAAAAACTTATTTGGAATCTTTCTCTGGTTGAGTGACATCGCCCATTTTCTTTATTTTCTCGGCAACATTGATTTCGCAGCCTGTGCTTACCAAGACATCTTCTACAGTGACTCCATCCGCCAGTTCAGTCAAAGTTAAGCCTTTTTCTTCGTCAACTTCAAATACACACTGAAATATAAGAAGGAGATTGGACCACAAGGAAAATAGGCAACTTCTTAGATAGATAATAATATTGATTTAAAGTGATACTTGTTACTAAGCTGTTGTGCTGTTTTAAGTTCTAAATTACCTTTTCTGTTATAATCATGTCAACACAATTTTTCCCAGTCAGTGGCAGTGTGCACTCTGGCAGTATTTTATGAGTTCCATTTTTAGCAGTGTGTTCCATAGTTACCACAACCTTTGTTCTTGGAGCCGATACTAAGTCCATCGCTCCACCCATGCCTTTAACCATTTTACCCTGAAATTGCAAATTAATATTAGAATTTATGTAGACGCCGAGTACTCGTTTATTACTCGGTACTCGGCATAATCGGCCATTTTGTTAGTACTCGTTATCGGCCGAATAATCCAGTTTTAATGCCGAGGTACTCGGAAAAAAACTCAACTTATAACCTGATCCCTCTTTACAATATTAATGTAGAATGTGGCCCACTCATCTCTCAAATAGTTACAACAAACTCATAATAGACAGTATGTACTTTTAATTTTACCCTAAAAACCAATTTTGTAACAACGTAACTCACTCCGTGCGTGTACCTAATATGTAAATAAATGGCTCTCTGACTTATACAAGGTGGAACAGGACGATTGACATTCCTTTAAACCACGTAAAGAGAATCACGTTCTTTACCCGTACACAAAAAATCAATCAAATCCAATGAATACTTTAGCCACAGGAAATTATTTTTCATTTTCTTATTTTTCAACATGATCTAGATCTGAGTCCGTAATAATAGGTAAACATTGCCGCCGCTGCGCCCCGCACCTCGCACCGCACCGTTGGTCGGTGACTTTTCGTAGATAAAGCGTGTTTACTTTTTATGCAGTTGATTCTGCTATTTATTTCGTTTGAAAACTGCAATTTTTTAATTTTTCATTAACTACTAATCTTCGTGTTTTAAAATATTTCGATGGATTAGTACTGTGCTCGTTTTCATTTAATGTCGTACATCCAGAAACACGTTGTATATAGTTATCTGTGACAAATAGCAAATGTCTGAATGTCTGATGCACGCGCGGAACGGCGGTATGCGTGGGGCGAGCTACCGCTCGCTCACCTGCCGCACGTTGCAAGCAAATTTAAACTTGTTTTCGCGCCCCATATCTGCGTCTACTAAACCGAGTTACTCGGCAGAGTAAACAGTTCGGTAAATATAATACCGAGCAATACTCGGTTACTCTGTAAAACTTGTACTCGGCGCGTAAGGATGCACATTTGTTTGGAGGTCAGAGATTGCGTATTATGTTGAACTTACAGGAATCATCCAGTTAGCTAAGTCACCGTAACGGGAAACCTGCATTGCACCGAGAATAGTCAAGTCAATATGACCTCCACGAATCATGCCAAAGCTGTCATCTGATGAAAAGAATGAGGAACCTGGAAGATTAAAAACAGTGTATAGATCTAGTTAGTAAATATGTTTTAGTGAATAAAAGAATCATTTCAAAATAAAATTACCTACCTGGTAGTACAGTGACAGTTTCTTTGCCTGCATTAATAAGGTCAGCATCCACATTTTCTTCAGTTGGGAAAGGACCGAGACCCAGAATACCATTTTCTGACTGCAGGAGCACCTTAACATTCTGAGGTATGTAGTTGCTTGCCAACATGGGCATCCCTGAAAATATATATACATCGTTTATTAATAGGAATAGAGACACTATTTTAAATATAATCTGTTCCAAACTTTTTGATGAAAGTGTGAACAAAACGTCTACAAGTACGTTTTATGACCCATTTATTTACATTTTCATCAATTACTTTTGGAACAAAGTATGATTGGTGGACCACTAGGCCTTATGTTAAGAAAACTAGAAAAGCCTTACCAATTCCAAGGTTAGCATTCATTCCATTCTTGAATTCCAAAGCAGCTCTTCTAATGATCCTCTCCCTCATTGAATCTGATGCCTTTCCTTGCTGGACTGGTTTGCTAACAGTCCTCCTTTCAATTCGTTTTTCATACTTTTCCCCTCTTATAACTCTGTGTACAAATATTGATGGTACATGTACAAAGTCAGGGTCTATTTCATCAACAATTTCTTCCACCTCAGCTATGGTGATTCTAGCAGCTCTGCACATTGCTGGGTTGAAGTTCCGAGCACTCTTCCTGAATATCAAGTTGCCATGCCTGTCCGCTTTCCACGCCTTGATAAGTGCGAAGTCACCAGTAATCGCTTCTTCCATGATGTAGTTCCTTCCATTGAACTGTTGTTCATGTCTTGCTGCACTTGGGATGTCAATCTAAAACATCAAAGTTTTTAGTTCTTCAGCTTTTTATATAATAAACTATAATGACCAGTTTGAAGCACTGTTGTATATTGTGACAGACTTAAAAAGACTGTCTCTTTTAGGGATCTGTACACGAAGGGTGCCAAAGGGAACCCTATTAATAACTAAGCCTGCGCTGTCCATCCAACCATCTGTCTACTAATAGGTAGACAGTTGAAATTTTCACAGATTGTGTATTTTTATTGCCACTATAACAACAAATAATAAAAATACAATAAAGTTAAAGGAGGTACAGATATTCTATTTCACGAAGTCCGTTCGGCTTTGATTGTAGTAGTGACGTATCCGGACAAGCGCGCTTGTGTGTGTAAAAGTGGGTAAAGTTAGCAAAGAAATCCGCGGGGCAATTGCGTAACACATTATCAATAGGAATCGGTTTCATTTTGACAGTTCAACAACATTCATTGCGTTATTTATGTATTGAGCAGGCAAATTTTTCGAGCTTATGAAGCAATGGATTAGCAATTTGCTTCAAAATGATTCAGATTCCAATTGATAATGTGTTATGCAATTAGGGTGCTGATATATATTCAAGTCGAGATTTAATAATCGAAATAAAATTTTGATTTTAAAAGTATATACTTTTTGTAAATAAATTAGATTAGGTTGCAATAAATACAAAAATATTAAGAAGATGTAGGCATTTAATTAAGCATTGGTATTACAGAATGGAAACGAAACAAGTAGGACTATTCAGTATTTTCAATCACTATCAGATAAATTTTCGATTTCCGATTCCGTTTTGCTGTCGTCAGAATCATCTTGTACATTGATTATAAATTCAAAATCGAGATCAAAATATTTCAAGTAGTCTTTTTCAATTTTTTCAACATGATCACAAGTTTTCTGCCACGTTTCACTGCTAACTTGGCCCAAACTTTCATTGATCAGTCTTTCCGTATTCGTCATGTTTTGCTCGATATTTTTAGATGCGACGTAATTTTTAACAATCCCCAAATATTTTCAATCGCATTTAATTCTGGGTGATAGTTCTTTATTATATCGTACAATTCCAATTTAAGAAGAGATTCATCAAATGCTATACCCTTATCCCTTAGCCATTGCTGCATATCGGCTTTCTTAGTAAATTGCGTCGGTAGTCGTTCAGCCCGTGTGTTGTGATAAGATGCATTGTCTAATACAATGACAGAGCGCGGAGGTAAATTGGGTAGCAATTTTTCATTTAGCCACTTTACATAGTTATCATAGCTCATATTTGAATGATAATCACCAGCTGTTGAGTTGGCCTTATAAACCAAAAAAGCATTTTCAATAAAACCATCCTTGGTTCCCGCGTGCACTAAAATAAAGCGAGTGCCTATGCTATTTTTTTTTTAAAACAGAGTGCTTTCCTTTTTTTTTGCCCAGGTGTTGTTTCGTACGTGTGTCGAAAGGACGTAGCTCTCTTCGGTGTAGACAATGGGCCGACTTTGAGAGCGGTACTCTGTTATCTTTTTAAATATTTTAAACGCCACATTTGTATATCATGACGCTCCGTCAAGACTTTACGGTTGTTCTCTGTTTTGCGCCACTTGTAACCTAATTTCAATAGTAACTTGCGAACAGTTTCTAAACAACCTTCGAATCCGATTTTTTCATTCAATGCTGTTCTTAACTTAGCTAATGTTGGAATTTCTTTATGGACAATATGGAAATCTTGTACAGTACTGCGAACCACATCAGCTGTAAAATTATCTATATCCACTTTATTATCTCGCTTTCTCCTTTTCTTCATAGGTGAAGTGAATTTTGATGAAGTGGATGGCAATTCCTTATCTTCTTTTAATATTCTTTGAACTGTTTTTTGGCTAACACCCGTAGCTTCAGCTGTGAATGCTGTGCCGTGTAATGTCTCGTAAATGAGATGATTTTGTAAATTCATATTCTTCTCGTAGAAAATGATAAACACTAGCTATCATGTTTCGACCCTAAAACAAAATGTAATCAAAATAATTAAGAAATATAAACATTTTATAACACAAAAAAACATTCATTTTATAAATACTTCTATTGCTATATTAAGTATCTTTGTATAAAATTTTAATTGAAAACGTATAAATAAATATTACCTCACTATAGACAACTCTTCTTCGTTTTGTTGCCATGCTGACCTTACTCCGTGAAACAATTTGGCGCGAACTAAAAACACTACTGATCCGGACCGTGTCCCGATTGACACTGAGCGCTCTCGAGGTTACGCACACAAAAACAATGTGCATGTGCACGCTTGACAACATTCATAGCCAATCGGACTTCGTGACATAAAACATCTGTACAAGAAACATGTATTTTTTAATTGAAGTATTTTTTTAAATATGTAGTGTTAAATATTGTTCTTTCTTTCTTTCTTTAAATTTAAATGTCTTGATATTTAACTAAGAACTATATTACTTTAAATTAATGTTTTTTTTTGGTACAACTTTCTTATGCATGCGGTGTTTACCTTTGAGTGATTGTTGCACTGATGTATAATAATTTACTGCATGACATTCTTAACATAAAACCAGTGTGTACAATTGTTGATGAACCAATAAAAATAAATAAATAAAATAAAAATACTGTTGTATGGAACCCTTCGTATGCTAGTCTGACTCGCACTTGGCTGGTTTTTTAAATATTTTTGTGTGAATAGGTAAAATTGTTTTTAATGAAGCTTACCTTTCCATCTTTACTATATTTAATTGGTGATCCACCTTCATGTATCAAAGTACCAAAACCAGTTGGTGTGAAGAATGCTGGTATACCAGCACCACCTGCACGGATACGTTCTGCCAGTGTGCCTTGTGGAGTCAGTTCTACCTGAAATCATTAAAACTTTAATTGTTACTGGGCCAGGCATCTTTAAACAATAGTTTTGTAATATTTATGCAAGAAGATACAAACTTCTAGTTCTCCACTTAGGAATTGTCTTTCAAATTCAGCATTCTCACCAACATATGATGAGATCATTCTTTTCACTTGTTTGCTCTTCAATAAAACGCCAAGACCAAAGTCTTCCACTCCTGTAAATAGAATAACAACTGGTTTTCACAAGTAAACAATTAAATTAGCATTGCAGCATAAACTCATGTTGTTTGTTGAATATTAATAAATTAATGTATTTAAATTAATTCTACCTGCGTTGTTGGAGACCACAGTAAGTCCAGAAACACGTTTGTTGTTAACAGCTACTATAAGATTTTCTGGTATCCCACAAAGTCCGAAACCACCGACCAAGAGTTTGGAACCATTCTGTATGTCGCTGACAGCTTCGTTAGCATTCTCGTAAATCTTGTTTGTGCGAACTACTGTGCTATAGTTAGCACATGGAAATATCTGCAAAACGAGTGTTCTAATTATTAATTTTACTGTCATTTACAAATCATCAATCTACAAATAACTTTTAAACAGTTGTAATAAACATACCTTCGCGATAGTGTACACTTTTTTATTTGAATATCTTTGCGATTTTATCACAAAAAACCTTCTTAACACTGTCGCTGCCATGGTGTTAGCACTAAAATAATAATTACACTTGCTAAAACTTATGATAACAACCACTTACAATATTTAATTATCACAGTTAAAAATCTAATTATAAAAATAGCTGATGTCACGTTCAAAAACACGTTCCATTCACTTCAACGAATTTCATTATGTTCAGGAAAATTCACAAATAAATTATTATTTCACATTCGGGTTCAGCCAGAGTAATAAAAATGTTTTCAAATGTGAAAAGTTGTTTTTTTTTATGTTGTGCAAGCGCTGTGTTACCAACCACGATAAGGGAGATAAAGAGCACAGAACACCTAAACTCAGACAGAGAGATAATGTGACTGACTGATGAGATTTATTTAGCAGTGGTTTGTCTCACTATCTCGAGGTCAACAGGGGGCTCGTTGGCATTCAAGACAAGAAATATTTGCAACTAATTAATGTAGGTAGATACCCATAGTAACTTATTTTTAATCCACACCTATCCTGACGTTCTTGATTATCGAGCGATAAAACCAAACCTGAGGTAATTAAATATACTTTTTTTAGTTATTGCTTTTTAAGTGAGTAGGTAATAATTATTTTAAAACAGTGCCAGTTGTATTAAGTTAGCGACAGATCGATAGTAGTTATAGGACAAACAAACAAGTGACATTTTAATCCATCAGTCTTCAGCTACTATTTCTGTTCTTTATGTAGTACAGTCAACCGGACCTCAGTGGTAACACACACTACGAAAATCACCCTTACAGCTAACGGCTTATAGGCGCTGTCAATGTCGAACTGTTACTTAATCTGTGGGTGTAGGTGTACTTTAGGTACACCTCTGCCTAACCCTTCGGGGAAACAAAGCGTGATGTTATGTTATGTTATGTACAGACGCCAGCAGGTCAAGCTACCCGAAACTGTCAAATTTTCCCAATCAACCTTGAACCTAATACTTTAGCAATAAAATTGAAAATCTTTTAAAGAAATTTGACAGATTGTAGTAGCTTGATGTGCTGCCGTCCATACTTAATCTGTCTGACTGGTCTGACTGATTCGTCCACCTCTACAAGTTTTACCGTAAAACATTAAAAAGGATGACTTTTCCCCTATTGCAGTCTAAGGAGACTAGACGAATTTGTATGGGAAGTTGTATATGGACCAATAACGATATAGTTTAGATATTTATGTAGGGATACCTCATCTACACCATATCTATATTACTATATTCTATGTACACTATTGTGCAAAGGGGCAACAAAATATGACCCGGTAATTTTGAGAAAAATACCGCAATAGGGAAACAGAATAAGGGGGAAGCGCTAAGGTAGCCCGCGATGTTCAAATTTTCTTACGATTTTTGCAATTTGCAGCTCAGTGTCTACCTCTAATCATACTTTAATCAACATTCACCCAGGTGTATGTTGATTAAAGTATGATTCGCGACCGTAACAAATATGTATTTATATAATTATAATCATTAAAATCAGTAATACAACTACATAAGTTAGTATAATCCTCAAATGTTAAGAGTTCATGAAATAGTCAGGCAATAGGATTACTTGGTCTTAGAGATTTGTATTGATGACTTTAATGATTATCTAATCGAATCATCCCATTTACCAAAAAAAAAAAACCTAAGGTGTACTATTATGTACCAAGGTTTAAATAAATTGTACAGACGCCAGCACGTCAAGCTACTACAATCTGTCAAATTTCTTTAATAGATTTTCAACTTTATTGCTAACGCATTAGGTTCAAGGTTAATTGGGAAAATTTGACAGTTCGGGTAGCTTGATGTGCTGGCGTCTGTACCTTCTTCAGAACGAAATTGTATCAAAATTTAGGTACACCCGCCATATTGACATCAGGATGACGGGTATTTGTCAATATATCAATATTTATCCATTAACTCCTCTCTGTGAGAGGGAGTGGGCCATAATCCACCATATGGATCCAGTGCGGATTGGTGGATGTCACATATTTTCGAATTTTTGGTTCTAAGACATGCCGGTTTCCTCACGATATTTTTTTTACAGTTTTGAGAGCAGTGGTGATAAAAATAAGTACACAAAGTGCTTGACTGGGTTCGAAACCACGACCTACAAACTCCTAAGGCGGGGCCGAAATCACTGGACCACCACTGGTCTCATCTACCCATTATCCATTATTGTTTAACCATTACTCATTAAATATATCGAAAACATTTACCATAAATAAAAAAAAACACCCGCACTTGGTCAGTTGATTAGTTCCTGAGAATAAACATAACTATGTTTCGCAATTACTTATTTTTATAATTTATTACTTATTTTTCTGCATGTATATATGTTTGCTCTATTTCAAAACAGTTAATAATAAATATATTATATCTAATGACTATAGATCGAATAGGTAGGGCTGTTTTATGTAATTGCCATAGGTTCGAATAATATGGATATTCCCCGATTCCCGGGATTTGGTTTTTAAGTAGTAAAATCATAAAAAAACTATTCTCGCCTTCGGGACTAATGAAAGATTACACTTCATTAATTACACAGCGGCAACGTCGCGCGCTTGGCAAAAAGTTTTATAGCATGCTGTTGACGTAAAATTTACAACGTCGCTCATGCGCTTATTGGCTTACATAAACCATTTTTATACATATCGACAAAAAGAACGAAATTCAATAAAATCCCGTAGTATCAGCCGGAATCCCGTGGAATATCCATATTAACATCAATGTTTGCGGTCAATGAACCTATATAGCTCTACCTATTCCGATCACTGCTAATGACTGTACATAATATTGGAGGTAAGTATAGTATCGAAAAAACGTTTAACTTTTGTAAAAAATATTTTTTTATTTTACTTAAGAATACTGTCTCCTTAGTCACTCACATGGTTATCTGTGTATTTTAAATTAAAACATTGGTCAGACAGGGGCCATAATTTGTTCATAGTCCTAGATAACCAGTTAACTTTAGCCACCCAAACCCATAATCCAATATCTTTGTTTCCATATCCTGCAATAGTCCCACACCGACTGGGGATTGTCCTTGGGTGCACTTGCATAGTGCGAACAGGGAAAATCGTCGGTCGGCTTCATTTAATTTAAAATGCCTAACGGGCCTCTGCGAGTTGGTTTCGGCCCCTCGTACGCCTTCCAAAGGTCCGGGACCCCAAGGTCCCGAGAATGTCAAACATCTAGACAAATAAATAAAATTGAAGTGTTTGTTTGTAATGTCAAAATAACAGCTTTTTAATAATTGCATGTGAAAGTATAGTACATAAAACAAAAACACAATTTAAAAAAAAATTTGTCTGTCTGTTTGTTCCGGCTAATCTCCGAAATGGCTGGATCGATTTTGCCGTGACTTTCACTGGCAGATAGTTGACGTTATATGGAGTAACTTAGGCTACTTTTATTTTAGAAAAGGAATTGATTAGGGTTCCGCGCAAAAAATTTAAAACCCATAAAATTGTGAACAAGAACAAAATCCGATTCAAATAGGGAAGTATTTTCATCCACGCGGGCGAAGCGCGGGCAACAGCTAGTTTTAAAATAAATGAAAACATAATATCAAAATACAGAAAAACATTTTTATTTTTTATAAATAATGTGTACCTTTATCATTTTTATTAATAAAAACTTAATAGTAACATTTAATCGTTAAGGGTCGCTATTATAAATGTATTCTATCTAATGACTGTACATAAAATTGTAGCTAAGTAAGTAGGTATAGTATCGAAAAACGTTTAACTTTTGTTAATAATATTATGTACAAACGCCAGCAGGTCAAGCTACCCGAAACTGTCAAATTTTCCCAATCAACCTTGAACCTAATGCTTTAGCGATAAAGTTGAAAATCTATTAAAGAAATTTGACAGATTGTAGTAGCTTGATGTGCTGCCGTCCATACCTACTTAGTCACATTTACAACAAACTAAGTATGTGTAAAGTCAATAGAAATCTTTTTCAAATGGAATATGAAAATACCTATTTACTAATTATTTCTCGATTAGGTACCTACATTATTCTTGCTATGCTATCGATACCTACCTACTGTTAAATAAAAAAGTAATACCACAGCCTAATACATAGATAGATACAATCAGCCTCAAAAAGATGTATCTAAGTAACTTAAACATCACCAAAAATTTATTTGTCTACAATTTGTGTTCCTGTATCAATGCGTAGCTACAATTAAGCACCCATTGTGTAATATCATATTTTGTGGCTACACATTGATATCTACAATATTATGGAACAAAGATGGTAGATAATTAAATGAATTCTTGTCGATGTATAATTTTTTTGAGGCTGACTGTACCAAGTTGACAGGGCTGAATTTCATAAAATAATAGAATAGTGTAGATAAGTTTACGTACCTTAACAAGGAATAAAACCCCACATTTTTTGTATTTTTTTTAATAATGATGAACTATGTGAATAAATGACACTACAGAGATTGACGTGTCATTTATGTAGTTGTTCTAAAAACAATGTCTAGGTTCTAGGACCCACAACGTAAGTACCATCTAGGATGCCTTGGGATAAAATATTCCTCGTTAATAACTATGATGCCTCTTTCTGGAAAAACAAACGTTCTGTCTTTTCCTCAATTTTCCACTAAAATAGACCATTACATTAATGCTAATGCTACACTATTATAATTTACTCTCTAACTACCTGCCTACTTAATGAATGACTCGTTCATTAATATCTTCGCTACTTGCAGATAATGATATCTTCAAATTAAGTCATTTTAATGACAGCACATTTTATATTACAATAGATACGACTGTATTTTTATCTGAAGTGCCTACATATACCTAATACTTACAGGAAAATTTTAAGTGAGCTCCATTATGAGCCGCTTTCTTTGGCAGATAAATTATATTCACAAATCTGCAGCACCCATGGTCTCGCAATAGTTCTTATTTTGACAGCACAATCAAGTTCATTGTTGCATCACCGCACCGTATGCTTAGAGCGCTACAAATTATTTTGGCGCGCGGCCAAAATCGGAACTAACGTCGCCATCTTGTTGTGTCAATAACAAATGTTTATAACGCCCGCCTGTCAATGTCATTCAGACGTCAACAGCACCCTAATTGCGTAACACACTATCAATCGGAATCGGTTTCATTTTGACAGTTCAACAACATCCTTGTAGCACTCTCAGTACTTATGTACTGTACAACATCCAAAAATTCTTGTTCCTGACAACACCGCGCCTCTACGCGCAAAACTATGAATAGTTTTTATTTATTGAATTTTCATAACAAAAGCTATTGCTAGTGAGTGTTATGCAAATATTGTTCTACTAATTGTATAAAGTAAGCATGCTCAAAATATCACATGGCTACCTACGCTAAACGGTACCTTTGTAAGTTTGTAATAAACTATGTTTTGTACCCACAATTGCCTTGTTTCTACTTGAATAATGATTACTCTATAATCAACATTCATAGGAATATAGGTCCAGCACAGACTGATAAAACTTATTAATTAATATGAATCATAATACCTAATTATAGATCCTATCTAGCTAATGAATAGTACTTTTAGACAGAACTTATTGTGGCATCCAACGGTAATAGGTAATTTAACTCAATTCAATAATAGATATTATTCAGTCAGACTGATAAACATATATTTCTTATAGGGCACCGTTAGAACACGAATCATTGACTTCCACATTATACCTAAATGCAAGACAATACATCATCTAAAACTTAGCGTTCAACGCAAAATATGTTAATACAGCTACCTATATAATTTGCAATTTTATTTAATATTTTAATTTCAACATCATCATGACATAGGTATTTATTTAAGTTTTATTAGAAAATTAATAATAATCCAGATGGTCGTAATGCGCGTCAAATTGGGCAGCTATCCTATGTTTACCTTGCATTAGTCATTTGCTTTTTATGATAATCAACGCTGATAGGTATTACTTACAATGAGTGAATAGAATGCACCAAGGGATGCCGTGATGCGGGTAGCGCAGCGGGACTGCGGTCTGCGGGACTAATAAAAGTCGTGTATCTATGTTTATTTTGGTTTTACTTGGTCGCAACTTCCAACCATTTCATTAACGGACCGGTTACATCCATGTTACTTCGTTCCAAGAATAACCACAGATTAAGAATTAAAGTACTCGAGCTATAAATCTAATAATATCAGAAGCACAGTGTACCAAAATCCAAAATATTCTCGCACATAGATCGAAACAGAAGCGGCTGTAGTAAGTTTAAAATAAGTTGGATGCAGCCGCCCGAAAGTAGGTCGCTTACTGTTGAGTCTAAAATTAATAGTTTATTATCATAAAGACAGCTTTATCTACATTTAAAACATTCGTGTTACCTAATCTAAACAAATACATATAACAGTTTCTAGCTGAGTCTACCAGATCTAGCATCAGTAATAACACCCCATAATTCAATTATAAACTCGTCTGTGAATCCAAATTCTTGTAAATCACTATTATCGATCGCGTCTGCTAGTTGCATAGAGTTGGCTTTCCCCTCGGCAAGATCCCACATCTGCGATGCTAGTTCGGAGTCGTTGATGCCCATGAACGATTCCAATAAGCTGTTGATTTTCTCGATACCCGCTTTAGATCTGTCGTCGTGCTGAAAAATTTATAAAATTTAATCAAATGTCTGCCAATTTTACTTTGCCATGCCGAAATGAATATTGTGAATTTGTGATATATACAGGGTTACAGGGAAAGTCGTACTGAATATTAAAGGAGGTTATTATTCAGGTCATTTCTGATGATTTTGATTCTGAAATAAAATGTCCGAAACTTAACCGTTATGGAGATATTAAATTTTAAAGATTATTTTTAAAAATCCTTTATTTTTTGGCTTTTAGTCGTTTTCTTTGGGATTAGAGCTCCTAGAGTCGGTTTTTTTGATGTATCTAGTTAGTAGACATGTCCATTAATAAAAATGATCAATAGAAACTGAACCTACTACTAACAGCTTAAAAAACTGCTCGACAACGGTTAGCATTATGAATTTTCTAATAGAGTGTTCTTAACTTTGATGGGCTTTAAAAAAAAAAATGTATGGAACTTATTCTGCGAATAACTTTACAAAGTTCTACGTCTCTTTAGCTATTCAAAAAGGTATATCATCTACTAGGTTTGTTCATAAAATCTTAAAATAATGTTATTAGAATAGGCCCATCTGGTAGTACAACATAACAGAATTTCGATACAAAAGAATCCGGCTTACTACCTGGCACTTTTAACCCTTTGACCGCCATGTAAAATTTCATCTATCTTGCCCCCAACGCCGCGACCGTATTACAAATCATTTATCGTACGATTGGCTAGTGATGTGTAACACGTAAAATATACAGTAGTAATATTAAATATTTTGAAGTGGAATGATGGTTAACTTACGTTTAATCATGTTATTTTAAAGAAATAAAATATTGTTTATAGTTTTAAAGACCTTAACAATAAACAAGCAGTAAAAACATCTAATTCAAAGTAAGATTTTGGTAACGATTTCTTTAAAAGCATCGAACTTTTGGCAACACTAGTGGACGCTTTAAAGCGTCTTTGGCGGCAGTAACAAGTCTTTCTGTGAGATTTACTTAAAACTACTAGTGTTGTTAGTTTTAGTTATCGAATATATTATATTAGGTTGGGGAAAAAGTCTTTTCGCATTATAATATGTATGAACTTGTAATAAAATCTCTTTGGCTATACTATTTGTATCTGGCTGGTTTTGGTATCATTGAAAGTTTAAATTTTAAAGAACATAATTACAAATTCAAATTAGGAAAATGTGTGATTTTCATTTGTTTTTCGTACTGTCAAGATGAGTGAATCTAATGAAGAAATTCGATACATTTTAAAATTTTACTACAAAAAAGGTAAAAATGCAACGCAAGCCGCGAAAAAAATTTGCGATGTTTATGGACCTGGTGCAGTGTCTGTGAGAGTAGCACAAATTTGGTTTAAGCATTTTCAATCCGGAAATTTTGATGTCAAAGATGCACGTCGCTCTGGTCGCCCTATTACGGATAAATCGGAAGCCAATTTTGAAAAAGTGGAGCAAGATCGGCATATCAGTAGTTACGACGTAGCTGAAGAACTGGGAATTGACCACAAAACAGTTTTGGCGCATTTGACAAAAACTGGGTACACAAAAAAGCTCGATATTTGGGTACCTCACGAGCTCACTGAAAGAAACCTAATGAACCGTGTACTCATTTGCGATTCTTTATTACGACGTAATGAAACCGAACCATTTTTAAAGAAGCTGATAACTGGTGATGAAAAGTGGATCACGTACGACAAGAACGTGCGAAAAAGGTCGTGGTCAAAGGCCGGTCAGGCTTCACAGACTGTGGCGAAACCCGGGTTAACTCGCAACAAGGTGATGCTGTGTGTGTGGTGGGATTGGAAGGGCATTATTCATTATGAGCTGTTACCACCAGGCAGGACCATCGATTTTGAACTCTACTGCGAACAACTGATGAGATTAAAGCAAGAAGTTGAGAGAAAGCGGCCGGAATTAATCAACAGAAGGGGTGTGGTTTTTCATCATGATAACGCTAGACCTCACACATCTTTAACCACTCAGCAAAAATTAAGAGAGTTTGGCTGGGAGGTGTTAATGCATCCGCCGTATAGTCCTGACCTTGTACCTTCAGATTTCCACCTGTTTCGGTCTCTTCAGAATTCTTTAGACAGTGTCAGGTTAACATCACGAGAGGACTGCCAAAACCACTTGTCGCGGTATTTTGATCAGAAGTCCCAAAATTTCTATAGCAATGGCATCACGTCCCTACCTACAAGATGGCAAAAAGTTATCGAACAAAATGGTACCTACATACTTTAGTTAAATGTGAATAAACTATATTAAAAAATGTTTTGAATTTTCTTAAAAAATGCGAAGAAACTTTTTTCCCTACCTATTATTAAAAATTAAATAGAAATATATATATCAGCACGACACCTCCATCGAATAAGTATTCATGATAAAGTTACTATTAAATGAAACAAAACGCATCTCTTGATGAATCTATTTATTATTGCGTTATTAAAAAATGGATGGAATGGATGGGCGAATGGAAAATAAATACCTACTGTGTATTTTTATTCGTGATAGATACGAAAACATGTAACGCATAGTGCTACTTTATATACCTCGCACCAAAATCGCATATCATGTCTTTTGCGACTCAAACTGCATTGTTTGCATTTTTTTTTTAAATTAATCTTTATTGTACCTATTGGTTATTTTATAGTAGCCAAATAAACCTTTTTATAATTTACGCTTATCACGGACAATTAGGCATACAGAGGGAATTTAAAACTTACCTTTACTTTTATCCATTATTTTTCACAAGAAGTAACGACCTCATAAATTCTCACTATTAAAACAAGTAAGTAAGTGGCAGAACTTTCGAGAAATAGATTAGGTAGGTATAAAGAAATAATCATCTACCCACTTACATTCTCATCACTAGTCTGCGCATTAAGACGTCCATGGCGTTGAGGGTAGATCTTTTTTTACTTAAAATTTCAGCGTTCATGTTAAAGGTTTTACCGAGTTAAATATAGACTTTTTATTTAACTGAAGCTGAATAAGGAAAAGTAAATATATCTGTGTATGTAAAGATCAAGTTTAAAAATCAAGTACTTATTAAGCATTTGACTATCAAGCATTTTGACGTCTTAAGTCGTGGTCGGCGATTGTGCCCAGTTTTTTGGTGACGCTTTAAGACGTCGTTGGCGGTCAAAGGGTTAAACAATGAAAAAAGGTTTGGGTAGACATTGTTTGTGCCCGGGAGACGTGCGGTGACAGGTATTTATGTCATTTTAAATGTCAGAATTGTCAAATCGTGGATCGTGGTGTTTGTTTAGTCTGCTCATGCGATTCTTCCATGGTAGATGTGTTATCCGTGCCCTCCGATTTTTTTTTGTAAAAACGCGACTTGGCTTGGATTTTTGGACTGTTTCATCTTCTAACTGTGTGACGTGGCTTGTAATTGGACTTTGATTTGTGTTGTGAACATGGTAACATTTACCAACGAGGAATATGCTGACATCCTAATGTGTTATGGATTTTGCGAAGGAGTGTCGTTGCGTGCACGCAATGAATACATGCTAAGGTATCCTACTCGCCGAGTACCTGATATTGGCGTATTTGACAGAGTTTATCGAAGACTACGAGAAACTGGTTCTGTGCTAGTACGTCGGACTGACATGGGACGACCTCGTGTTCTTGATGACGACGACGAAGATAATGAAATACGACGTCTCTTTGAAGCCGACCCAACCACGTCAACAAACGTTGTCGCTCGACGGCTTGGTATTTCCCAGTGGAAAGTCTGGTTCGTAATGCACAGTTCTGGGCAATACCCTTACCATTACACGCCAGTGCAAGTACAGTGGATTTCGGGTATAACGACAATGAAGGGACCACTCTATTTTCGTCGTTATATCCGGAAGTCGTTACAGGCAAAGGTAAAGAGATACAGACACGTACACATGTGTAGTTTATATTCATTTATTATTGAAAATATTTGCACACATAGTTATTCACCGGTACATTTAAAAAAATGTGTAATATTAGTTTGCTTCAATTTATTTTTTTGTGCTAGTGTACGCTGTAGGGTGTATTCTATTTTCATTACTTCTTCAATATCTATAATATCCTTTCCATCACCAAATAAACAGTATCTTTTAAGCTTTGTTACAACACCTAACACATCCTTAGTTGTAGGAATCTCACCTTCCTTGCAATCTTCTTCTTCCTCCTCATTTTCCTCATCTTGCGTCGTATGTGATGGAACAACAGTTTCAACAATTTCACTATCGGACAAATCGCTAGTAGTGATAAGTTGACTGTCAATATCAACATATGTTGCCCAGTCCGCAACATTTGTTCCGCTTGATGATACTGTAGTCAGTTGTGCCAATGGTATGTCCAATTCATCATCGGAGTCGTCGTCAATTGTTGTGATAGCCGAAGATTTACGGAACCCAGCGTGTAGAAAACACTTTTTGATCGTATCTGGAGTCACCCGAGCCCATGCCGTAGTTACCATTTCAATGGCATCTAAAATATTAACGGAAAACGGGCCTGCCGAGTTTTCAATGTCGTTCATCATTTTCTGTACTAAAATCTTCCTATAATGACTTTTGAGGGTTTTAATTATCCCTTGATCAATCGGTTGAATCACTGATGTAGTGTTTGGTGGTAAAAATGCCAGTTTTATGTTGGTCAAATTCTCTATTTTAGGATGAGCTGGGCAATTGTCAATAAATAAAATGATCTTCTTTTTGTTATTTCTTAACTGGGAGTCCCATTTGCGTAGAACTTTTTCGAAAATCTCTGAAGTCATCCAGGCCTTTTTGTTTGCTTCGTAATCAACTGGCAAAGATTTAACATTTTTGAAACATCTGGGTTTTTTTGCCTTGCCTATGACCAATAATTTTCTTTTTTCCCCTGCCATACTTGATGCAACAAGCACGGTGATTCTATCTTTTGATAATTTTCCACCAACGCACTTTTCCCCTTTAAATTTCAAGGTTTTGTCAGGAGTTAACTTAAAAAACAAACCTGTCTCGTCAGCGTTCCATATTTGGCTATCAGTATAACCTTCAGTCAATTTTGGGAAAACTGTTTTTAGCCAGTTGTCACAGTCACTTTGCGATACACTAGCGGCTTCTCCACAAACTTTGCCTACTACAATATCGTGTCGTTGACGAAATCGGTATATCCAGCTTTCCGAACACTCAAAATCCATTTTTCCAAACAGTCTGCCAAATTGATTAGCCTTTTCTTGCAGCAGACGACCGCTCAAAGGTACGTTTTGGCTTCTTTGGGCTTTGAACCACATTAGAAGGGCATTTTCGATATCTTGATGCGTCGGTTTGCGGTTTTTCTTAATTTTTAAGGATTTGGATTCAAAGCATTCTAATATTTTATCACGGTTTTTCCACATCGTAGATACTGTTGAATGGGAAACTTTGTACTCTTTGCACAAATCAGCATTGTTTTCACCGTTTTTCAATTTTGAAATGATTTCCGCCTTTTCTTTAACAGTGAATGTGCGTCTAGCAGCCATACTTATTCAAAAGTTTACTAAACCCAGTTGCTACTCAGAATATCACTTTGTAACTGAACCATAAAAGCTCCGAAACGTACACGCTTCCCCTACCTACTTAGTTGATATCTATAAACAAAAGGTAAAGGTCTCCACACTTGCTGACCATCTGTGTGCAATGGATGTAAACAAAAGATAAGAAATGTTTGTGAAAGAAAAAAATCTTTGTGTCTTTTGCGGCCGACTCCGGTCGCAATATCTGCATGGGATTTCTAGGAATTTGTTACAAATGATTCATTAAAAACAGTCGCTACACCCGAACTCGGCGTTACATCCAAAGTCGCTATAGCCACATGAATTTTGTACTAAAGTATGCTTTAAATTCAAGGGACTTAGATTTAATGTCGCTATAGGTAAATGGTCGCTACAACCAAGGTCGTAATAAATGAAATCCACTGTAATTGAAGAAAGGGATCCATTGAGACGACTAGACTTCTGCAGATTTATGCTCAATGCCGATAATGAAGATCCGGATTTTTTAAAGAAAATCATGTGGACAGATGAGTCGAAATTTGACAAAGACGGCATCACAAACTATCATAACACCCATTATTGGGCTCCCAAAGCGCAAGGTAACCCCAAGAAAAAAAGACCAAAAGGGTCACAAAGGAGATTCAGTCTTAATGTGTGGATGGGTATAATATCAAATAACTTGATAGGGCCATACTTCCTGCCCGATAACTTGAATGGCGAGACATATGAAAACTTTTTGAGGGAGGAGTTACCCTCTTTAATGCAAGACTTGCCTATTGCATTGAGACGAGACATGTTCTTTCAACATAATGGCTGCCCAGCGCACTACAGAAGAAGTGTTCGAGCATGGTTGGACGAGAATTACCCAAACCAATGGATTGGAAGAGGCGGACCCATAGCATGGCCGGCGAGGAGCCCCGATTTAACGCCGATGGATTTTTATGTGTGGGGTCATATGAAAAGCCTAGTATACGACCAAATGACACCGATCGCAAATGTCGATATTCTAAGACAAAAAATTATTGATGCGGCTGAGGAAATGAGGCAGAACCTACGAACTTCTGTCGTGAAAAGTAATTTAAGAAAAAGAATGAGACTTTGTGTAAGAAATAGCGGCGGCCATGTAGAACATGAATTATAAAAATATTGCTAAAATGTTTGTCTTTTTTTTACGTATTTTAGCTACTTTTACCTCAAACTAAAAATGTACCCTCTCCTAACTTAACTGTTATTTGGGCAATGTTTTGCCTATTTAATAGCAAGTGTTATACCTTTTTGAATAGCTAAAGAGACGTAGAACTTTATAAAATTATTTGCAGAATAAGTTCCATACAATATTTTTTATTAAAAGCCTGTTAAAGTTAAGAACACTCTATTAGAAAATTCATAATGCTAACCGTTGTCGAGCAGTTTTTTAAGCTGTTAGTAGTAGGTTCAGTTTCTGTTGATCATTTTTATTAATGGACATGTCCTCTAACTAGATACATCAAAAAAACCGACTCTAGGAGCTCTAATCCCAAAGAAAACGACTAAAAGCCAAAAAATAAAGGATTTTTAAAAATAATCTTTAAAATTTAATATCTCCATAACGGTTAAGTTTCGGACATTTTATTTCAGAATGAAATTCATCGGAAATGACCTGAATAATAACATCCTTTAATATTCAGTACGACTTTCCCTGTAACCCTGTATAAATGATAGTTATTTCTGTAAATTGTTGCTAAAAACACACGTCAAAAATATATTTTTTTTAACTAAATAAGTTCGGTGTTTCATAGGAGACTACTCTGAGACGAAAGAGCGAAACAGACTCGGAGACCACACGTCTCTTTTAAAGTCGAGACATACCTAATCTTGGTCAGGACTCAGGCTATATGAGAACCATAATACATAAATGCAGATTAGTCTGAGATGGTCTTTTTTACCCAACTACGGCAAAGCCAAAGGAGGGTTATGATTTTAACAGGCTATACAACATTATTTCTAGTACATATATGCGAAACCTGAATATAGTTTGTTCAGAATAAGTAGCTGAATCGATTCCAATAATTTTTACGTCATGTTATATTTTGTCCCAAAAATATTTTAAAAAGATTTTAAAAATATTTTTATCTGCAATCATACGCGCACAACACAGGTCACGGCCACGGCATCTCATAGAAGCGGCACTAGGCGAGTAGACGCGGGCGCACAGGCATCGGGGCGAGGGTAAAACAACCCCTTCAGTCGCCCGGATGCTACACCTGCGTACGTGTCACGCTCCGCGCGAGCGTGCGGTCGCCGTGGGCCTTTGTGTTTCGATTGATCGTATACTTATCGTATGTAAAAAGTATCGTGCAACCATGTCTTTCTCATACACAAACGTCCAGTACACAAAAATGGCACGACATTGTAAGTAGTGATCAAGTCAATTATTCTAAAATATTGAAGACTAACATTTTTAAACACGCCAAGATGGTGAATTGTAGAAAGTTATTATTTGTACGTACAGCCTGCTGTGCTTAAGTAATGCGATGATTAACACTTTTCATCCACTTTGAACTTGGCATAAGGTGCAACAAATCGCAATGTCTACATTTTATCACTTACGGCTGCATTTACGATTAAAGTACATAATAATATCTACCTAAACTTGACCATTACAACAGTCCAAAGCCTGCAAGTGTGATGGAAAATGTTAGCACCAGTTAATTACAATATAATCGCCGTACGGTTAGGTACCTAAATACTGCCTTTAATAATTCAATGAGCGCAAGACGACGCTGCTGGAGGCGCGGGCGGCGCGGCGGCGCGGGGTTGCTGCGTGGTGAGCATGTTTTTGTACGTACAACCAGATAACATAACAAGCTTGTAACTTTATGTTTTTCATGATACAGTTTTGAAATTTTGTACATATTATAGATTAGACATAAAAATACCAGACACGACAAGATGACGAAATCCTTTCTTGTTATAAATTTCAAACTGCATCATTATGTATTTGATCGATTTCTTCATTAAAACTACGCCTACATTAGTAATTCTCAATATTTGGGCATTGCTTGGTTCGTTAGTCACGTTAGCCTCGAGCGTTTTATTATAAAAGCTAACAACTAATCAAATTGTCCTTTCTTTAGATGTCAAGGTGGTTCTTCTGTTCTGTTTTATACACTTGTACTCAGACTCATTGTCGCTATTACATTCCGGTGCCACCGATGTGTATCTACCTAAAAGAATCTTCCAACACAGTAGGTAACTATGTATAACAGCACTAAATAGGTATAAATCCAAAAACTGATTTTCAACTAAGTACTAATATGTAGCTGGCTGGTATTGGAATCGTAAACAGAGTGATTTATGGGAGTTTTATCATTATCAATGTTTTGTTGAGCTGTGAAACGTGTGTGTTCAAGTGTTTTCGTAGTAGGTCAAAATGATAACTTACATCATTTTCTATTGTTGCCTGACCATTGGCCTTAAACCGCAATGTTTCTTTGCCGGAACCATAATTTTGTTTTCTTCCAGATTTTGCACCGCTTGTCTTGGGCCCAATACTTGCGAATCCGCTTTTTAGGGGTTCTACCAATCGAATTGTAAACGTTGTTCCCTTTGGAATATCTTTTAATATCTTAGCAACTTCATAATGTCTTTTGCCGACCATATTTTCTCCATCCAGCTTCTCAATGTGGTCTCCAACCTGAATTAAAAGTGGACAAGTTTAATAAGTACTACAATCGGTCATTTCCGCTGAATTTCTTAACAAGGCCAACGACCACACTCCGAAACACATTCTGCCAGCATCTTTATGAAATCTCTCTTATTACGCAAGACACCTAACGCACGTTCAGTTAATATTGCGATATAAACCGAGCTTCCATATCGCAACAGGATAACGCCCACTGTATACTCCACCGAATAATAATACCTAATTTATACTGCATTTTAGCAAGATATAAACTACACTATTATCGTCTTAGCTCTATAATGTAATTATTTTTGAACCTTATCTGAGAAATACATTTGTAAAGACCATTGGTAAAGACTGTAGGTATATTTTAATATATAATAGGTATTTATGATAAAATAAAACGGTCACCAGCAGATCAGATTCAAAACTATTTTTAACTCCCCGAATGTTGATCACGGCACAGAAGGCAGCTATATTAGTAAACGGCAAAGGGTACCTACAGCTGCATAATACACGAGTAAAGGCTCCTGCAAAGAGGTCGAGGCGCCACACGGGACGCGACACAAAGACACCGCGTGTCGCGCGCGATTCACGTTGCGAGTCGCGCCTGTTAACAGGAGTCTTAATTGGGGACGGGATACGAACACTTTATGATTTTATGTACTCCCGTATTCATATTACATAACACTTATCAATTAGTCCGGGCCAAAAGTTTTACTGATAGTATACTCGTGTTATCTAAATTACCTACTGGGTAGGTATTTCCTCCTATTATTGCATTTGTTAATGTATTTTAACAGATTTATACACTCGTACATGTACATAGAAGGAGAAACTGACTGACTAACTGACGTATCAACGCACAGCCGAAACTACTAGGACTAAGAACTTGAAATTTTGCACGCGGCTTCCTTTTATGATGTAGGGGAGCATTAGGCCCTTTGTACACGACACGGTTTCTTTACGGTACGGCGTATAAACCGCGCCGTGGAAAAAACGTGTCTATCAACAAGCTCCCATAGTGATCCATACAACACTGACGACCGTGCCTACACACGGCGTATAAACCGTGCCGTAGAAAAAACGTGTGTGTCAACAAGCTCCCATAGTGATTCATACAACACTGACGACCGTGCCTACACACGGCGAATAAACAGTAGTTTGCCACGGCAAGAAAAACGTGTGTGTACAAAGGGCCTTAAGAAGGGGCTTTTGGAAATTCTACCTTTAAGGGGGTGATAAGGGGGGATTTCGTTTGTATGAAAAATCTGATTCCTTGAGTTAATAAACTTGAAACTTGGCACGAATATTTGCCTAAGTAAGCAATAAAGTTTCTCGATATTAGTTTTTAAAAACTACTTCTCAGTGGGAAGTTTAGGGGTATTAAAGTTTCAGGCTCCATATCCGCCCTCCGGATACGGAAGCCATTCAGGCGGAGCTGTACGAGGGGTACAGAGCGGCGAAGACCGCCCTCCGAGCGGAGATCCTGCGGGCCAAGGGCCTTGCCCGCGAGGAGTCGCTGGAGACTCTGAACAGGGACCCGTGGGGACGCCCCTATAAAATGGTGCGGAACAAACTCCGCCCATGGGCTCCCCCGCTGACGCCGAGTCTCCGGCCCCAGCTCGTGGAGGACGTGGTGAGCGCTCTGTTCCCTTCGCGAGGGGAACATACTCCCCCGCCCATGGCTCCACCTCCTGCGGTGTCGGATGCGGACCACGCAGCCGACGATGACGACGATGCTCCGGAGGTGACCGAGGTAGAGCTGAGAGTGGCGGTGCGCAGGCTGAATGCCAGGAATACCGCCCCAGGACCCGACGGCTTACCTGGAAAAGCCTGGGTCCTGGCCTTGGAGGCTCTCGGGCCTCGACTAAGGGGGCTCCTAAGCGCATGCTTGGAGAGGGGCCAGTTCCCGCTTCAATAGAGGACAGGGAAACTGGTCCTCATTAAGAAACCGGGGCGCCCTGCGGACTCGCCGTCCGCTTACCGGCCCATCGTGCTGCTTGACGAGGTGGGCAAGCTCTTTGAAAGAGTCATTGCAGACCGCCTTGTCGGGCGGCTGGTGAGGGTGGGGCCGGATTTGGCGGAGAGCCAGTTTGGTTTCACGTTACGCCATCATGCGCGTACGAGCCCTCACGACGGGGGATGCTGTGGCCCGGGGTGGGGTCGTCTTGGCGGTGTCTCTAGACATCGCCAATGCCTTCAACACCCTGCCCTGGAGTTGCATCAGGGAGGCACTCCGGTATCACCGAATGCCGACCTACCTCTGTCGCGTGGTCGAGGCCTATCTGACGGACAGGGCTGTCATCTACCCCGGTCACCGGGGAGAGTGGAACTGGCGAGAGATGTCGTGCGGTGTCCCACAGGGATCAGTCCTGGGGCCGCATCTGTGGGACATCGGGTACGACTGGGTGCTGCGCGCCGACCTCCCTAATGGCGTCAGCGTAGTTTGCTACGCTGACGACACGCTGGTCCTGGCACAGGGGAGGTCGCACCAGGCGGCGGCCGAATTGGCGACATGCGGGGTTGCGACAATTGTAGAGAGGATCCGGCAATTGGGACTCGAGGTGGCCTTGCACAAGTCCGAGGCCATGTGTTTTCGTGGTCCTCGGAACGCGCCACCGTCGGGTTCCCAAATAACGGTAGGAGGGGTTCCCATCGGTGTCGAGTCGACGATGAAGTACCTGGGACTCGTCCTCGACAGCCGGTGGAATTTCGTGGAGCATTTCCGACGTTTGGCTCCCAGACTGGAGCGGGCCGGGGCTGCCTTGAGGCAGCTCCTGCCCAATCTGGGGGGTCCAATCGCCTCCTGCCCAATCTGGGGGGTCCAAACGCCTCCTGCCGGAAGCTCTACGCGGGGGTCGTGCGGTCCATGGCCCTTTACGGAGCTCCGGTGTGGGCGCGTTCCGTGAGGCGGCGACCGGTCCGTCGGTTGAACGCGTCCCAGAGGGTCATGGCCATCCGGTTAGCCCGGGGATACCGCACGGTCTCCGGGGAGGCGGCGAACCTCCTTGCCGGATTACCGCCATGGGATCTGGAGGCAAAAGTCCTCGCGCACATGTGGGAGTGGCGCGAGGAGGCAGGACGCCGGGGCGTTACTCCGTTGCCGCGAGAAATCGCGGCACGGCGGACAGAGCTCCGGCAGGATCTCATGGCGGCATGGAGAGTGCGATTGTCGCAACCCAGCACTGGGCACGCCACAATTGCGGCGATAAATCCCCTCTTTGAGGAGTGGCTGGAGAGGCGCCACGGCGTCCTCGCCTTCCGCCTGACGCAGGTCCTCACCGGACACGGGTGCTTCGGGAGGTACCTGTTCCGGATAAGGCGGGAGGAAACGCCCGGGTGTCACCACTGTGTGGATCGCCCGGAGGACACGGTGGAGCATACGGTGGAGGGCTGCCCGGCTTGGGCGGAGCACCGCCGTGTCCTCGTGGTAGCGATCGGCGGTAGCGATCTCTCGTGTCCGGCCCTGGTCCAGGCCATGGTACGGAGCGAGAGTGCATGGGAAGCCATTACCTCCTTCTGCGAAGCAGTAATGCTCGCGAAGGAGGAGGCGGAACGCGTGAGGGAGAGGCAAGCTTTGCGCCCTCACGCCCCTAGCCGCCGCAGGAGACGCCCTGGGCGTCGGGAATTGGCAGCCGATTCCCGGCGACCGTAGGCGCGGGCTTGCGGACGGCGAGCAATGGGTAGCTCGCCGTCCGGTAAGGACCAAGCCCGAGTCGACGGCGCGTTGTGTTCCACGCGCGCCTCAAAGAGATGTCAGCACTATTGACGGGGTCCGCTAGGGCCGATGCCAGCTAGGGTTGCGGGATGTTCGAAAGAGTTACCGTGGCCCCGGCACAGGCAACAGAAGGAACACGGGTGGGTTTTAGTCAGTAAAAGTCTGACACGCCCTCCCGCTCCGCCCAGAGCGGGAGAAGTCATTTGATGATTTCCCATCCACAAAAAAAGGGGTATTAAAGTTTGTATGGAAGAATTGTAACGCGCGGTCCAATTAACTCAAAACTCAGTATCAATACTTTTGACAGATTTTTGGTTTTTTTTTTAATCGACCCCTGACGGGGTGAAAAGGGGTAATTAGATTTTTAAGGGGAGAATTTTACTGCGTGACTTGATTAAATCAAAAATTGGTATAAAAATTTTTGATTCAATATATGGAAAAATCCGAAACGATTTTTCAAAATTACTCCCCTGTGGGGGTAAAAAGAGAGGATACAGTTTATAAGAAAAATCTCATTTCTTTGGTTAATACACTTGAAACTTGGCAATATTTGCTTCAGAAAATAATAAAGCTTGTCGCTTTTAGTTTTTTTTTAAAACAACCCTTCACGGAGGGTTTAGGGGGTGTCAAAGTTACTAAGGAAAAATTTTAACGCGCTGTCAGATTAACTTGAAACTCGGTATTGATACATATAACCAACAATAAAAAGTAAGTACATGTTTCTGGGTTCTTCAATATTGATCGAAGCTTAACGGGATGGAAAAGGGTAATAAAGTGTAAGGGATGGATTTTACTACTTGCTTCAATTTTCTCGAAAATGGGTATAAATAAAGTTTATATGGAATGGTACCAAACGCTTTTTAAAAAACAAGCACTAGGTGTCGTGATGAAAATGGAGGACACAGTTTATTTGAAAAATCTTATTCCTTCGATTTATAAACTTAAAAATTGGCCCGAATACTTATTTATCCAAATAAATTATAAAGATTATAAACATTACTTTTCAAAAAAAGCCTTTCAAAGGAAGGGGGGGTGGAGGGGGCGATAATTTTTTAGAGGAAAGTACAAAATCCACGCGGACAAAGTTACGGGCAAAGTGCTGGTCTAATTATAAAATTTTACTGAGTTTATATGTTATATTGTCAAACAATTCACTTATGGAGACTGCGGCTCCTCCAGTTTAAGTCATCGAGATGATTCGATACAGCATCTATCGGCGTAAGAAATTAGTGAGGAATCTTCGATGTGTACCAGTACTGCCAGTAGATAGATTTTTGTACTTTTTTGGAAAACGTTGAAAGAAGTGGCCCAATGACGGATCCATGTAGGACTCCGTTGAGAAATATATGAGTTGGTAGGATATACAAACTACGATTAAACAAAAAATCTCTAATAATGAACATGCGACAGTCT
Organism: Fissipunctia ypsillon; assembly: GCA_947568875.1. Classification (NCBI taxonomy): domain Eukaryota; kingdom Metazoa; phylum Arthropoda; class Insecta; order Lepidoptera; family Noctuidae; genus Fissipunctia; species Fissipunctia ypsillon. The sequence goes on along the minus strand of OX387647.1, from coordinate 15,751,618 downwards.
GGATTGAAGGTCTGCCCTACATGTGGGTAGACCTTCAATCCAGACTGTCGCATGACCCTGTATTTACACATACGTTTTATATATGATAAAAAGTTGTGTACGCTTTGTAGAAGGCTTTCGCCACATCAAAAAATATATTTCTTGTTGTTTTATTCGGCAACGAAAACCATCACAAATGACAATCAAATTGTAATTTCATCGTCGCTTGTATTGTATCTTTTCGTGGTATTAAGTACGAGTAGGGAACATTGTGGTTAGCTACGATATGTGTTAGGTACACTTTGAACGACTTATTTGAACCGGGTATCCCTTCAAACTAAACAGTTATTGCATAAGGCTAACCCTTATTCTCGTGCATGAAACGCATTCAATAATCCTTATTATTACATTATCGAGTTAGTGAACGCAGTCAAAAACAGAGGGTTTTTGACTGCATTCACTCGAAAGTTCCAACATAATAAGGCAAACCCATTCAAAGTGACAAGACAGTGTTATCGTAATAATTGGGTTCCCGCTTCATGCGGTTAGAATGGAGTAAGACATAGATACAAGATGTTACATGCTTCATAAGAGTAACCGATTGAACGGCTAACCGTTTGTACTTAACTCTTTTAACGGGAGTGTACGTAATTTTATACTCTACGCTAGTGTAGGTAGGTACCTACAACCTATCTATTTCACGATTTGGGTGTGGTAATGGTGTGGGGGAGGGGGAGTGCTTCTGACCTTGACACTTGATAAGCCGAGTCCCTTTCTCCAAAAGAACTATTTGTCAAGTGAAGACGACGGCTTATGAATTAGGAATATGATCTACCTATTTTATATAATATTGAATTGGAGAAGTAATATTTTCTTGTATGTTAGGTATTAAGTTTTTATGGTAAAACAGCTAGATACTTGGTAATTAACAGTCAAAAAATTATCATTATCTATGTAAAAGATAAGAATTTATAGATTTACTGTCGTTTTATAATTGCATTCCAATGTTTCCAGATCTATTACTGAACGTGACCTTTATTTAAAAAACCCAATAAATTAATTTTTAAGGTCCCTGGTTTTTGGTCCACTTTGGATAATAGGAAGCATTGTATCAAAATTATGTTTAATTAAATAAATGAAAACTAATTTGGTCTTGGTAAATAATGTTAAAATAACAAATATATACTAAAACATTTTCGTACATCGATGTGTGGTATTTTGGCTACAATAGAGCCCTCCTTTATCCTCTTTATAAAAGCGTATCCAGCACCGTTATCTGTAATTGTTAATCCCAAAGCATCTTCAGTTTTAACTATTTCTATTTCTTTGGGACGACCTTTTCTATGTGCAAATATGAAATCTTCTAATCCTATTTGTCCGCCTAGGAGTTTCTTCATATCCACTTTGTGAGTATTCAGCGTGCAAAAGAGAATCTGAAACCAATGAAACACACTGTTAGATTTTAATGGCACCTATGCACTGTATTGATAATATTATAATATCTACCACTAACCTAATTAACCACGCCTAGGTGCGTGACCAAAAGCTATTTTTCTTTCGGTCGTATTAATCTCTAACTAATACCTTGGATTTGTGGCATTCAACATTCTTTAGATGGCCTTGTTGTCATTGATTCTATTTCGTTCTAATTATCTACTGTTAGGTAATAAACAATCTTCGGAATTGCAATGTTGTATTGATTCAGCGTGAAAAACCAACTTATCCCAATTAAATTATGCGATTATATTCTTTGATTGAAGTTTATTTAATTAACAACCTATCGAATGTGTATGCTGATAATCAGGAATCACTTATCAGATTGTAGATAGTATAGTACATTGAGTGGTAAAGTGTGTTTCGGCTTTAAAGTCGGTAATGTAGTGTAAGGTTGTGTTGGATCATTAAGTTAGTTCCCTTCAAAATTATTGAGCTGAATGGTGCTAATCCATGCCTCATATTCTTGAACGGCTACAGTCAGTAGGGGCTGGTCATCTCTTAGCTGCCAGGGCTTATTTTATTTTTTGAACCGCTTTTAGTTTTTATCCTTTTATTACAGACGCTTTTAACGTGCACGTCTTTTTACGTTGTTGTCACATACATATTAGGTACGTATAATTTCAACATGGATGATGTAACCAATATTTTGTAACAATATTTTGATTTAAAAGAGTGTCCGTGAAGTTTCTTGCCCGTTCTTCTCCACAGCTACCTACTACGCTTTGGAACGGGCAACTAGCTTCATGTTTCTGACTGAGTGACCCCTTGACAATTCAAAATGCCTGTAATTGGTTTATTTCAAATAAATGCTTAGAGTTTGAGTTTAGTTAACCTTAAATAATATTTGTTTAACAAATTAGCAAAATGCACTATTGATTGAATTGCGACAGTGTAAGTGCGAAATGCTTGCATGACAAGGCATGCGTTGCAGGTATGACCGCGCTCAGGTCCTTGACCCACGTGTAGTAGGCCATCGCACAGCACACATGCGGCGGCGAAGCGTGTCTGCAGTCACTTGCCGCGTTTATATCAACGAGAGACTGCGCCCCTGGGCTGATCCACTTCCTGGCTGCTCAGCCGTGCGTACATCCGCACACTGTGACATTTTCATACTTACCTACATAGTTACACAGATTTATCTTTACTAAACATTTCACGTGTTGTACGATTGTACCAATAATTAATCTGGCAAATTATTAATCATAACTATGTTAGTAGATACATTTCAGCAACAGCAGTAAACTATTGTTTTAGTAAGGCCATGAACCTACTCGTACGAATATAACATCTACCTTAGTCCTATCACAGGTTCTATGTTCAGATATAGGCGCCTCGCGGGCGACTGATAATTATGATGAATTAGTGATGCACTGTCTAAGATTAGTTAGAAGAATATTGAACATGCCAAGTTCCTTCTACCAGCTAGGTACCTACTTACATAGTAACGCACCTGTAGCAACCGTATCTACTTTACTCAATGTTGTGCCTTTCGTTTTAGCATCTCTAAGGTAGGTTGCATATCCGGTACGGCTCTAATAATCCTTCCATATATACGTCTTCCCTAGCATTATCGCGCCCCCTGGTCTATTCCTTTTTAGTTTTCGGAGTCCAATTAGTAAAATAATAGAAGTACCTACATATATTTCTACTTAAAATCTAACATATTCTATAGAGGTAGTTAGGTATAATAACTACAAAAATTAAGTACCTGTCCGGCTCGCTTTACTTTACGTAACCACCTAGCAGGGGCGTAGCTGTCATACAACCAGTCCTAACGGCTTCCCTTCGGAAAAACCACTCTTCTCAGTGTCTACTATTGCCAAATAATATGGTACACCTGTGTGTGTAACTGTGTATCACATCACATTACTTAATTATATTTAAGAGCGTTGTCACATTTTGCACCTCTCTCGCTCACACAAAACCTAATTTTTAAGAATGTTAAATGAAAAAATGCTTTTTTGAAAAATGTAATCAATGGGCGGTCTACAAAATAATATTAATTTAATAGGTAATTATTAAAAACACATTTTTATTGCGGCATTTATTTACATCATCTCAAAAACAGATCATAATACTTAATTACATATGTTTATTAGATAACACAATAGAAATGTGTTTTTTGATAACTACCTATTAAATTAATATTATTTTGTAGACCGCCCATTGATTACATTTTTCATAAAAGCATTTTTTCATTTAACATTCTTAAAAATTTGGTTCTGTGTGAGCGAGAGAGGTGCAAAATGTGACAACGCTCTTAATACCAACATAAGATTTAAAACCTATAGTTTTTTGTTCGAGTTTATGAGAACTGAACTATTTTTTCTTCGGCTTCCCTCTAATGATAACTGTAGCTGCGCCACTGCCACCTAGCTACCTAATTATAATATATTACATACTTACCTATATATACTACCGCTTACTGAAATTGTGTAAACTCTATTATCTTCATTCTCACGACTAGGCCTTGACAACGAATAAACCTTGAGCGTTTTCACAAGCCGTGAAATATCAGGAAATTAGCGTCCGTGCCATTTTCCTCACTGACCTTTAAGGCGTGAACGAAACGGTCGTTGGACCAAGTCGGCCAGATATTTTAATAGATAACATAATCAGCAGTATCATAATATTGATTATCTACAAGAATTCTTAGAAAGTATGGTCGTTATAGCTAAATTTTAAGTAATTGTAAATTGTAATGACAGCCGTACATTAGGAAATCATTAGGTTACGTTACGATTTACAGCATTATTGGGTCATTTGACTAATGTGCCTTACATTATTTGATGGCATAGAAATTTCCCTTAATTTAATTTGCACAAATCTGTAATTTCAACCTATGTTGTTCATCTGCAAGTCAGAGGCCCTTTTCTTTAGAGAAGACAGATCCAGAATAAAAGGGTAACCCGTTATTTTTTTTCGTTTTAATAGGGTTAACCTCTTCATTGTAAGATAAGAAAAACACGTCATTTGGAATTCCACAAGGAAGTATTTTGGGTCCTACGTTGTTCATAATTTACATTAACGACCTCTGTAATCTCCAGTTAAAACAGGGCATAGTCGTATCATACGCTGATGACACTGCCCTCCTTTTTTCCGCTGATTCGGAATTAGAAGTTTACAACCTTGCGCAACACGGTTTTAATAATGTTATTGAGTGGCTTCGGCAGAATTCACTAACACTAAATGCGGATAAAACCAATTATATTAAGTTTTCTATGCGGAAACAAACTCCAAATCAAACTAGTTCATCATTGCATGCCCATTACTGCACAATCCCCTCTGAAAATCGGTGTATGTGTACTAACATAAGAAGATTAAATAACATTAGATACCTGGGTGTTATAATAGACGAAACTCTTTCGTTCAAACAACACATAGAAGTTGTAAATAATAGAATACGTAAGTTAATATTTCTCTTTAAAAAGCTGCGTTATATTGCAGACCCATTAATAATAAAGCGAGTTTACTTTGCTCTTTGCCAATCGATTTTAACTTACTGTATTACCTCTTGGGGTGGTGCAGGTAAAACATTGTTGTTAACCATTGAGAGAGCTCAGAGAGCGATTCTCAAGGTGTCTTCTTTTCACCCTTTTCTTTTTCCTACTAACCTCTTGTATAAACACTGTGAAGTATTAACAGTTCGCCAGTTATTCATAATGCACATCGTACTAAAGCAACACGCCGCCCTTCCCTACAGCACTGAATTAACTAACAAAAGACGAAAAGATATAGTTTGCGCTCAAAAAATAAGAACTAAGCATGCTTTTACGTCAAAATTTTACTTCTTCCTGGGTCCGCTCCTCTATAATAGACTAAATTCAATCGCAGACATCTATTCCCTGAGCTATAATAATTGTAAAAAAAAAATGAAGAATGCCCTTCAACAGATGTCGTACGAAGATACAGAGAAATTGTTAGTCGTACTAAAGTAAGTAGTATTAAGGTAGTTAGTATTTAGTTTATCGTAGTTTCTTTAAAAGTATTGTTTGTTATAGTGTTACCTCTTACTAGACAGTTTTATTGTTTTTATGATTGATTTATTTTAAACAATGTCAGCTCTTTTCGCCTGAAACACAGGATTTCCTAGTTCAGGCACATGAAATGTAAGATGTTTATTATATAATCTGGGACTTTGTATTTATTACGTATTTTGTAAATTTTTGAATAAAATTTTATTTTATTTTTATTTTTTTTATTTTATTGTGTCAGAAAGGGTTTGCCCATACATGATGTTACATGCTCTCTAGGGGTAACCGAATAAACGGCTAACCCTTTGAAGGAAGGCTCAGCACCCTAATTGCGTAACACGCTATCAATCACAATCTGAATGATTTTGGAGCATATTGCTATTCCATTGCTTCATATGTTCAAAAAAAATTGTCTGCTCAACAACGTAAATACCTCAATGAATCTTGTTGAACTGTCAACACGAAAATCATTCCTACTGTAAGTGTGTCACGCAATCACCGCGCTGGTGCTCGTGCTCGCTCCATTATTGAGCTTTAGGTACGTTTACTGTATGCATCATTGGCAATAATTGGCAGATGCTTTCAAATGCAACTTTTAAATTATCGTTTAAATCTTATCAATCTTGGTAAGTGCCTACTAATTGATTCGATTCGGATCTTCCGGTTTACCCACTAACTGATAAAAAACACAACAACTGGTTGGTGCTATCATAACATATATTAGAATGAAATTAAATGTAGCATTGACATGGCACGAAATCACATTATTAGAGACAGAGCAGACCTCGAACGACGTCAACTTGATAGATATTAGTTTGAACACAGGTTTTGAACTTATGGTAAGTAAGTACCTACAGCCAGGGTCGCGGGATGTTCGAAAGAGTTACCTCGGCCCCTGTCGCAGGCAACTGAAGGAACACAGGTGGGTTTGTGTCAGCAAAAAGTCTGACACGCCCTCCCGCTCCGCCCAGAGCGGGAGAAGTCATTTGACGATTTCCCACCCAAGAAAAATAAAAAGGGTAAGTAAGTAACCTAACCTAACCACAAAATACCCACCGAATAAACTGGCTGATAATTTTTATAATTACACTGATTCACACAAAAAAAAATAACATGCACACGCAGTGTAGATTCATTTGGTCTACTAAATTATCGAGTGAGGATTAGCATAGGTATTTCATCATAACTGATTAATTTATACTTAGAAGAACGGCACGTTTTTAGTTTTACATCAATCCTTCTATTCTGTTCTATTTTTATTTAGAACAGAACCCTAATTGCGTATCACACTACCAATCACAATCTGAATGATTTTGAAGCAAATTGCTAATCCATTGCTTCATATGTTCGAAAAATTTGTCTGCTCAACAACGTAAATAACGCAATGAATGTTGTTGAACTGTCAAAATGAAACTGATTCTTACTGTGAGTTACGCAATTGACCCGCAGGTAGAAGGATTGATGTAAAAACGTGCCTTTCTTCTACATCAATCCTTACTCCACGAGGTTCCTAAGGCTTATTAAAAGTATAAAAAGTCAGCAGATTTAGGATACTGATACGAGTGCGATGACGATAATACCCTACACCTACTCACATAGGAATGATTCATGAGTAGGTACTTAGGTAGGTAATTATCCTTGCCATGATTGATTCCCAATTTCTGAAGTCAGCTCTGAGGTAAGTGTAATCGATTCTAGTTGTTTTCGTTACAAATTAATATTACAGTCATTGTTGTACGTCGATTCTAGAAGCTTTAAACAGAAATATTATCATATGACTCAGGATTGGCGATGACTGCAACCATGTTTTCCTTATCCTTTGTACTACTAGGTAGGTACTGTGGAAATGAGTTTGTTTGTTTGCTCTGCTTTCACATCTTATCGCCTAAAGATTGACCGTCGTTAAATTAACTAGGTATCTAGTAGGAGAGGGTAGTATCGTAATGCTTAACCAACAGGGCCATTGCGTAACATAATAATCGTTGGAATCGGTTTCATTTTGACAGTTCAACAACATTCATTGCGTTATTTGCGCAGACCAACATCATCTGCATCGTCTGCCCTGTCATTGTCGCTCAGCCCTTCATCTATACTTTCTTCCGCATCGCTGTACGTGCTCGTGCGCTCATTTTTTTCACTCTCACTATCCTTCGTCACATGCAAAGAAGCGGAATGTGCCGTGGTGTCTCCTGAGCTCGTAGCCTTCATGATTTGCCGCCTGTTGCGGTGGTATCTCCGACCGCTATTACCTATCAGTGAGGAAGTACGATCGCGGCTGCGGCGCTGGTACCTGCACTTGCCTATGACGCCGACGCTTATCATCATCTGTTACAATTACATTCTTTCCTCGTTTTAATACAGGCAACTCTCGTGAATATATATCATAATACTTTTTAGATAGTTACGCAATTAGGGTGCCGAACAGGGTCTGCTTACCTACACTTTACAAAAATATAATTAGGTAGGAGGCGTCACTTCGCATAATAATTCTTATGTAGCCGAGGGATAAAAACCGGCCAAGTGCGAGTCGGGCCGCGCACAATGAAGGGTTCCGTAGTTGGGATGAAGAAAGAAGACAAGAACCCAAGAACAAACTTAACATTGTAGGTGAAAGACTTGTTCTCCCATACACTCCAACTGCAAATGTAAGTTTGTAGGCACAATATTGAAAAATTTACCGTGTTATTATAAGTCCACAGACTTCATAGAGGTTTTGCTGTAATCAATAAGTATAGATAGATAGATAAATAGATAGATAGATACAATACTCTTTATTATGTACACTATAAAAAACGAACTACGAATTTTCTGTATTTTTTTTTCAAAATTTTAGGCTCAGTAGTTTCTGAGATAAGAGGGGGGGAAGGACAATTTTCATCTATTTTCTTAAATAACTTTATTTATTTTAAAATTATTAAAAAATATGTATATTTGAGACTCTCATAATAAGCACTTTCATTTGATATAGCTTTTCCTTTTCCCTACATTTATGTTCGCATAACTCGTCAAAATGTAGGGAACACCTGATTTTTTTCGCGATTTCGGGTTTGGTCCCATAGTAAAAGTGGTTCATGAGTACAATGACCCCTTAAGAGATTAACATTGTTTAAAATTACACCTTGTATATCACGCGGTATAATTTGCAAAACTTTTTTTTTATTTTCTTATTTGCCCGCAAAAGTGACCCTATTCAAAATTAATTTATTTACGTTACCCGCCCGTATTTGGGTCACAAAAATTCATGTGTAAGTACCAAATTTCAACTTAATCGGTCCATTAGATTTGGAACAAATTGGCCGTGACAGACGAACAGACAGACACACGAGTGATCCTATAAGGGTTCCGTTTTTTCCTTTTGAGGTACGGAACCCTAAAAATAATAATTCAATGCATATACAATTGTGGGGTATCGTTGGATCCCATATTGAATAGATGATGATGTTTTTAGGCGACTTTTTTTATTTAGGTCAATAGTTTGTGAGGTATGGGATGTTTTAGGTTAGGTATAACCACAGAAGTTTCTTTGAGAATTACCATAAAATTCAAATTTATTTTTGATGTCGGTAAAATCAATGTGTGCATGCGTACCTATTCATCCCATTCATCCCGACTACGGAACACTTCACTGTGCTGTGCGTGGTCCGACAAGCACTTGGTTTTTTTAATTCCTCGGGAGCAGTAGTATAACTACTACTACCTACAATAAGTCATGATTCCACAATCATGACTACGTCAATGCCACTATCATATTGTGTACTACACTGTGTTACAAACATTCAGAGAAATACAAGTGTCCCAGATGCGGAAATTGAACCCGGTGTTCCCTACATTTTGATGAGTTATGCAAACATAAATGTAGGGAATAACTGATTTTTTTTCGCGATTTCAGGTTTGGTCCCATAGCAATATTTGTTCATAATGATGAATACAATGACCCATTAACAGGTTAACAGTGATTAAAATTACACCTAAGTACTAAAATAACAGCCACATTTTAATAAAACTTCCTCGCCCCCCGACCCGCGGCGTTGCATCGCCCACTCGCGCTGCGCTATTACTTCGCTTAGCGTTATTTTAGAACTTTTTTCCTTTTTCTCGGCTCCTAAGGATCGTAGCGTGATGTTAAATAGCCTATAACCATCCTCGAGAATTGGGCTACCAAATGCAAAAAGAATTTTAGAAGTCCGACTGTTTGTTCACAATTTAATGGGTTATATTTTTTATAGAAAAATAATTAGGGTTCCGCACCCTAATTATTTTTTTTAAATAAAAGTAGCCTACGTTACTGCTTATAACATCAGCTATCTGCCAATGAAAGTACCGTCAAAATCGGTCCAGCCATTTCGGAGATTAGCTGGAACAAACATACAGACAGACCGACAGACAGACAGAGGCAAAAAATTTAAAAAAAAATATTCTTATGAGTGCCGTACATACTTTCATATATGCATTTAGTAAAAAGCTGTTATTTTTACATTACAAACAGACATTTCAATTTTATTTATATGTATGTATAGATGTATCTATAGATTAGAAAGACCGAAAGCATACACATAGATACTTTCGTAATGTGCTATTGATCATGAAACCTTAACAAGAAGCTACTTATTTGAATATCAATGACGCACTCCTTATGGCATATTATGTGCTCTTATCAGTGTATTTAGCGGCTGTCCATGAAATGCTCGCGAAGGCAAAACCTATTTATAATGTTGTGTTGTGTTGTGTACATACAGACCTACATTTAAATAATCGTGTTTTATGATTAAAATATGCTTTAGCAAACTACCTGAATCCATGTTTCGCTGCCTGGCAAGGCCACCCTTATGATAATGATTACCTAAGTTCTTAGGCATCTCTCTGTGCGCCTCACTCACCACGACTGTGCGAATCCCACGACCGACCATGCTTCCAGGTATTCCATTCATCAAACCAACAATGACTCAGAAACTTGTTCATGAGGATTGTTGCTCTTCCAATTCAAGTTTTAAAAACTACTTAGGTAGGTAGGTACTTATTAGAAATCAATTATTCTTACCTCGTCTGGTGGAAAGTCGTAACATTCTGCTATCTTTTGATAAAGCTCCTTGACGTTAGAAAATCCAGAGATGAGTCCAAGGGGGCTGCCGTGTGCCTGTTGGCAGTGGAACACCAACTGTGACTTCTGTGATCCATTGTTGTTATCCACTCCGTTGGCTTGTTGATGAGGGTCCTCGGTGGGTGATTGTGGCGCTGGAGGCGTTGTGTATTTAGGCGCCTTCTTCTTAAATAACGACATAGTAAAAGAGCACTACGTAACGGTATAATAAGTTTTCCTTTAGCAAGACCGTCAGTGCGCACACATTCTCTAACCGTGCACAATATAATTTTAATCACTACACAGTCGCTTATCTTGAGAGAACTTTAAAATATATCGTCGCGTCATAGCACATGATAATGTTATCACTCAATAGCGATATTGGGATAGATTATGCGATGTTTAATCGCGAGTACACTTGGAACGGGCTGCAACACGGAGTGCGCTCTGCCGACAAACGAACGACTGACTCGACTGCCCGACCGGTTGCCTTGTCTGCTCAATGCTATGACGGCTACGAAAACACGGCGCGCGCCCGCGCCTCCCCCGTACCGTTGGCGCCTCTACGTCATCAGATGATTCTATTACCAAAGCAGTGTCTTTATTAACTTAGGCCCTGAGCCTGACTGGGAATTCAAGCAGCACGCACAAGTCCATTTCAGTTCTACAATGAATTACATAATATACCATAGGTAGGTATGTTGTTGTCATCTAGGGTAAGCATGTAGGGAATTGATTAAAAAATCAATTGGGCATCTAATCATAATAATAATAACCGCCGTATCTCTTCGTTGACGTCGTGATGGGGCTTGCGCGCTCTTGACTCTAGGTTTGTGCCAGTAGAGTTTACTTTGTCGAAACAGGTCTAGGGTGAGGACTGTGAGGAGCCAGACCAAGACAGATAAAATAATGAACCCGTAGGGCAGCAGCTTGCGCAGTAGCAATCCCACGGACCCTATCTCCCAGGAGAAATCTTGTTCCTCATCTCTGACTTTCCTTTATTGACCAGCCAGAGTGAACACTGACGAGGAACAGAGCTCCCACCTCTTTTTTGCCTTTATTAGCCGGCTTGAGTGGAGATTCACAAGAGCAAACGTGCTCGGAGGCAGGAAGTATTCCAGTAAGATGTTGGACCGTACTTGCGGGATTGTCCTAATAGCTGTGGGCTACCTCTACGCTTCTCATAAGCACCTCAGGACATGTTGCCCCCTTGTGTCGCTACACATACTTAGTGTCCTATGTGCTAGCGGCCGTTTTCGGGCACCAATTATTGAGTGTTCAAGTCAACCCTGCCATTTTATCCGTGTATTGAATGTATAAAACATTTGTGAGCTAGGGGCACATAGTCCTTCCATAGTTTTAGGTAACCAGTCCACTTTAGCGTCCCAAATCCATAGACCGATATCTTTGTTTCCATATCCTGCAAGTCCAACCAACCAACCGGGGGTTGTCCTTGGGTGCACTTGCATAGTGCGCAGTTACATTAGGTTCAGCTTATGATAATTTTCGGTTTTTTTAAAGGTAGGTATTTTATTTATATTTTTTACGGGTTCCTTTATCGATACTGAACTCACCGTAAAGCTATGGCACGCAAATTCTTTAACATCCTGTATACAACGTCCCAACGTCAACGTCATCAATCGTCGGGCAGTTGCCCACTAGACACAACATCCGTCTGGTCGGAGGATCCTCCCTTTTCTATGGAGGATAAGTGACCTTTACTTCCTGTTCCTCATACCTCTATACGCGAAAGACACTTGCGCTAAAGGACAGTTGCGCGAAAAAGTTGCGGAAATGAGATTTATTCATAATATCACGCCTGTATTCTTTCAAAGATTTGAGTCAGGCGTGTAAGCTGTGAATAAATAGTACACGCAGAATTGTATTCGCCAGTTAAGTTCCAGTTACAGACAGACTGGAAGTAAATAGTCTAATTAGTCGTCAATAGTTTTTATCGTAGTTTTTTTATGTACTCTTTTTTGTTTTTTTAATTTATTTTTGACATGAAAACGACACCCGTGACGAAAAGTTAGCAAACTTTCGGTGGCGCCATCTTGAATTTTGATTTTGACCTCACTATCGTTGTCAGAGCCCTCGAAAACCATGAAAACGACACCCATGACGAAAAATGAGCAAATTTTAGGTGGCGCCATCTTGAATTTTGATTTTGACCTCATTATCGTTGTCAGCACCTTCGAAAACCATGAAAACAACACTCATGTATGAAGAAATCTCATTTCCGCAACTGTCCTTTCGCGCAAGTGTCTTTCGCGGAAAGGTCCATTCGCGGAAGTGTCTTTTGCGCAAATATCCATTCGCGCAAAAGTCCAGTCGCGGAAATGTCTTTTCGCACAAATGTCCCTTCGCGCAAAAGTCCGTTCGCGGAAGTGTCTGTTCGCGCAAGTGTCTTTCGCGCAAGTGTCCCTGATCCGTTCTGATTCAGGAAAATAATATGTACTTACATGTAATAATTTTGTTTTTATTTATTCAATATATTTTTGATAAAACTGTATTTTATTGTGAGGTAGTCCAGAATATTTGTATAAATGGCAACCCTGCAGACAGACGTGAAAATTATAAATGTAGCGACTCAAATGGGAACAGGAACGTCAATGACCTCTATCTGTCAAATGTTGATTGAAAAGTACGGTTTGCAAAGAAAACTTATTTGCGTATCAAAAATGTTTTTTTTTTGTTGTTTAACAGTCTTAGATAAATCAAAGTGAAAAAAAAAACATCAAAAAATTAGTCAATTAGTTTTTTTTTTATACTACTTTCTTTCTTATTTTCATTGTTGGCAACAATTCACTAGAAAGCAAAGAAGATGCCAGCCGCCATCCTGTCGTTGTTGGTGTGCTTCTTCGTGCGACTGAGTGCTTGTGGAGTGTTACTGTTTCTTTCGTTAATATACAGGTAACAGAATGCCTATTTTTATTTTAAATAGCAATTGGTGAAATAAAATATTAAATACCTACATTAATCCATATTTTATTTTATAGGGGAAAGCAGCAGTGATAATGATGGTGATGACGACGACGATGACCACTTAAACAGTGATGCAGATATGAGCGGAATTGAATAACTAAATTCTGATTACAAATTCTTCGTTCATGATTCGTAAATAAATGTTATTTAAAAAATATCTCATTTTGCTCACCCTATCCAATTTATTCGATTTGATAGCTATGACGTCACAACATGGCGCTAAGTCGATCCTATTCTTATTTGAAACGCATTGTAGGATTTGTAGGTAAAAGTGGGTATTTATCCAAAGTTCGGGTTTTTACCGGATAGAAACCCATCTTTACTGACGACTGAAAGAGAGAAATCGGTGTGTAACTGTTCATCTGATATATTACGTTTTACATTAACTGACTTAACATTGGGTGAGGGTGCCTGTCGAAAATCTCTGACAATTCGACAATTATGTCCACCTGTCATGACAATTTAGTTAGTGTATAATAAAACTTTGACAAGTTTTTCCGAACAAATTGTCACCTGTCGCCTGATAAAAGAAATTGTTTATTTAAACCAGTGGTCTAGAACCTACCGATTTTTCGGTATTTCTACCGATATGGGTTCTCGTTATAAATTTATTTGATTATAAATAAACGAATTTGATTGAATATTGTATTGTTTTTGTCAAATACCGATTTTGGGTACAAATATACCGATTTTAGCTGGCAACTCTACCGATCTCGTCACGTTCGAGACCACTGATCTACGCCACTGATTGTCTAATTGTCACGACAATTCGACATAATATTTGTAGATTTTCTATTCTACCGTTACTTTGTCAGTGTGGCCAACGAAAGCTGACCACGAATTATTTTCAAAAGTTTTAGTATGGTAATATTTTAGGACTGCCAAATTGTCAGTTTACAATTTGGATAATTTTGATATTTCGGCTATAAGAAACAACATAAACGAATTTTATGGAGTGAAAAAACAAGTCCCAACACCGAGAAGCCTGCACAATGAGCTGAAGGAAGCAATTGAATTTTCGGGATGCCGTGAAACCCATAGAAAAATTTTACACAAGAACGGGTTTGAGTTTCAAAACAATAAAAATGAACGAGCTTTGCTTACAGAAAAATATGATATTGCGGCATGGAGACACAAATTCTTGAGGACAATAAATCAGAAGAGGCTAGAAAGTAAACAGATTGTTTACCTTGATGAGACATATCGCTCACCTTTTTTTTTTTTTTTTGTGGATGGGAAATCATCAAATGACTTCTCCCGCTCTGGGCGGAGCGGGAGGGCGTGTCAGACTTTTACTGACTAAAACCCACCCGTGTTCCTTCTGTTGCCTGTGCCGGGGCCACGGTAACTCTTTCGAACATCCCGCAACCCTAGCTGGCATCGGCCCTAGCGGACCCCGTCAATAGTGCTGACATCTCTTTGAGGCGCGCGTGGAACACAACGCGCCGTCGACTCGGGCTTGGTCCTTACCGGACGGCGAGCTACCCATTGCTCGCCGTCCGCAAGCCCGCGCCTACGGTGGCCGGGAATCGGCTGTCAATTCCCGACGCCCAGGGCGTCTCCTGCGGCGACTAGGGGCGTGAGGGCGCAAAGCTTGCCTCTCCCTCACGCGTTCCACCTTCTCCTTCGCGAGCATTACTGCTTCGCAGAAGGAGGTAATGGCTTTCCATGTACTCTCGCCCCGTACCATGGCCTGGACCAGGGCCGGACGCGAGAGATCGCCGCCGCCGATCGCTTCCGCGAGGACACGGCGGTGCTCCGCCCAAGCCGGGCAGACCTCCACCGTGTCCTCCGGGCGATCCACACAGTGGTGACACCCGGGCGTTTCCTCCCGCCTTATCCGGAACAGGTACCTCCCGAAGCACCCGTATCCGGTGAGGACCTGCGTCAGGCGGAAGGTGAGGACGCCGTGGCGCCTCTCCAGTCACTCCTCAAAGAGGGGACTTATCGCCGCAATTGTGGCGTGCCCAGCGCTGGGTTGCGACAATCGCACTCTCCATGCCGCCATGAGATCCTGCCGGAGCTCTGTCCGCCGTGCCGCGATTTCTCGCGGCAACGGAGTTACGCCCCGGCGTCCTGCCTCCTCGCGCCACTCCCACATGTGCGCGAGGACTTTTGCCTCCAGATCCCATGGCGGTAATCCGGCAAGGAGGTTCGCCGCCTCCCCGGAGACCGTGCGGTATCCCCGGGCTAACCAGATGGCCATGACCCTCTGGGACGCGTTCAACCGACGGACCGGTCGCCGCCTCACGGAACGCGCCCACACCGGAGCTCCGTAAAGGGCCATGGACCGCACGACACCCGCGTAGAGCTTCCGGCAGGAGGCGTTTGGACCCCCCAGATTGGGCAGGAGGCGATTGGACCCCCCAGATTGGGCAGGAGCTGCCTCAAGGCAGCCCCGGCCCGCTCCAGTCTGGGAGCCAAACGTCGGAAATGCTCCACGAAATTCCACCGGCTGTCGAGGACGAGTCCCAGGTACTTCATCGTCGACTCGACACCGATGGGAACCCCTCCTACCGTTATTTGGGAACCCGACGGTGGCGCGTTCCGAGGACCATGAAAACACATGGCCTCTGACTTGTGCAAGGCCACCTCGAGTCCCAATTGCCGGATCCTCTCTACAATTGTCGCAACCCCGCATGTCGCCAATTCGGCCGCCGCCTGGTGCGACCTCCCCTGCGTCAGGACCAGCGTGTCGTCAGCGTAGCAAACTACGCTGACGCCATTAGGGAGGTCGGCGCGCAGCACCCAGTCGTACCCGATGTCCCACAGATGCGGCCCCAGGACTGATCCCTGTGGGACACATATCGCTCACCTAGCAGTATAATGACACATCTGCTTTTTTCTTATTTTACAGAAATGAGGGTCAAAGATTTTACAAATGTTTGAAACGAAGTTATGAGTTCATTTTACATTTTATCATGGATTTTATGGTTTTAGCAACTAGTATAGACCTTAATAGATAAAACTAACACCGTGCCGTTTTATAAATTATACACTTTTAAACACTTAGGCCGTAAAAACTCAATTTCGCTTTTTTTGTAAATGTACCATTATACTGCTAGGTGAGCGATATGTACCTACATCAGAACTATAAAGTTAAAAAATCGTGGCAAGGACCTTCAACAATTAGTGGTGTCACTACTAATATAGTCAGGAAAAAGACATATATGGAGTCAGGTGAAGAGAAAAGTAGAATATACCAGGGTCTGAAATGCAAAATTTAATAAAAGAATGTTTACTATCCATACCTGCTGAGAACTGGAAGACCTACACTGATCATGTACTAAATGTTGGACATCAGTACAAATTAAGGGACCGTATTGTTGAAAATGAACTTGAACGATTCATAATGCATATTGGGGACAGTAACAGTAGCAGCGAAGAAAGCAATGAAGCTGATTCAATATTATCAGGTGTAGAGTTTTTGGAATCCGATTTCGACTATGACTACCCCTGTTTTGTTTTTATTGTGTCATTCTCATCAGTGGTCTCTATTCCATTAAATAAATGTATAGTAATAACTTTTTGCTTAATTCAACCTTTTCTGTATAAGGCTGTGCCAGGAAAGTTGAGCTGTGAATTTCAATGTGCAGAAGTTAAAAAATGCCAAGCTAGTTTCGTTTAGAGCTTAACTTTAGTACTGATAATGATCATCCTCACGGCGAAATATTGTAACGCTAACTTGTTTATCCACCATGACCACCATTGCGCGAATACATAATGGTGGTTCAGTAACAGTTCCAAGTAAATATCAACGGTAATAAGGTTATTATGGTATAAGTAAATAAATATGAAATACTTATCTCAATATCGCATAATATGTCTAGAATAATCAATACCTAGTATCAACTCTGTTTAAGCAGTGTACAGCCAGGGTTGACAGCTCTTAATTTTTGTTAAATTCCCGCCTTTTTTCTTGGACAACTTTCGTTAAAAAAAATTGTCATATTGTCACCTGTCATTGTCGCGTTTAGGCCCCTGCCTTATTGACACGAGCTACGGGTCAAATACAAATCTCAAAACCTTGGTCAAATTCTAGTGCAGTATTTGCAACAAAACTATTAACTACTTATTATTTTACAAACAATTTTCCAGTTTTCCAACTAGACTACGAAATAAAAACGTAATTAAAAAAAATTAAATCGATTTCAAAAGAAATTAACTCAAAATTAGGATATAACTAATTTCGGAAGTCGATGGCAAAAAAATAAAATACTGATCCTAAGACACCTAAAGTTATATCATAATTTTAATTTCTTTTTGAAGTCGATTTAGTTTTTTTTATTAATAAATCTTAATGCGCCTAAACCGCTGGTTATAGAAGCATGAAATTTTGCACAAAAATTTTCACCTAATAAAAATGCTTTTTTTTTTGGATGGGAAATCATCAAATGACTTCTCCCGCTCTGGGCGGAGCGGGAGCCCGCGTGTCAGACTTTTACTGACTAGAACCCACCCGAGTTCCTTCTGTTGCCTGTGCCGATGCCGGGGCCACGGTAACTCTTTCGAACATCCCGCAACCCTGGCTGGAATAAAAATGATGCCTGAATGCCTGCCTGTGCTATGGCCTTGACGAGCAGGACGCGTGGGCGGCACCCCACGGATTGTCCCGCACCTCACCCCCTCAATTCGGCTCGAGCGCCGGAACATAGCGCCTTAAATAAAACATGGAAATGCGTGTGTTTTTTTTTATTAGTTTTTAGCACTAAGTTTA
The DNA here is from genome assembly GCA_947568875.1 of Fissipunctia ypsillon. NCBI lineage: Eukaryota > Metazoa > Arthropoda > Insecta > Lepidoptera > Noctuidae > Fissipunctia > Fissipunctia ypsillon. Next base: position 15,733,389 of record OX387647.1, on the reverse strand, counting down.
TGACGAGGCTACAGCTTTCTTGGGTGTGGGTTTGCCCTCCTTGAAGCCATTGCGGAAACGCCTCCTCACAATCTTCAGATGACGCATGCGGCCAGTTCCTGTGGTCTTCCTGCGCTTAGCCTTCACTGACCAGTGGTCTGTAAAGAACACATTTTAGTGATAAGTATTCATTTTAAATCTTTCATTGGGCAATTTTTCCCTGACAATTTGAATCCAAATCTATGACAACAAATTTATTGAATCGGCTATCTGAAACCAGGTGTAAGAATGCCTGTCCATTGGAGTGTAGTGAGTATGTACGGAAGAATTAGGGAGCAGCGCACATTAGTGTAGCATGGCATATAGACTCGGCTAAAATTATTCTGTAGCTATTACTTTACACTAATGCAGGAGGCGTAGATTAAAAGTGAAAATTATATTGATGTATGTTTTCATAGCTCTGCACTTCTCACAAATGGACAATCAGTCAGTCTAAGAGGACTTGTATGAATTCACAGAACCAAACAAATGTTGATGAGACATTTATCTAACTTCTTATAATGTAGTTCACTTCGTGTAACTACATTATAAATACAAAGAAACATTCTACATTATGATATAATATCTCTTCAATCTGTGTAAGATTATCTGCCCAAATAATAAATCTTTGAAGAGAATTTGTGGCAGATCTGGATTTGAGACAAATAAGCTAATGCACCAAATAATTGACACTAGGTTAACGATGAACAAAACATAATTTATGCACAATAGTAAATTATTAAAAGTGTCAAAAGATCGTGAGATTCTATTGCATTTCAATGTTTCAGATAGTTATACAAATGTTTACATGTGTCCATCCACACAGTACTATTTCTTTTATTGTCAAACCAAGTAATTAATTTTACAGAATGACTGTGTTCAGTTTAATTATACTGTTTACTTTTAATTAGGATGAAATGCTGCTATGCTCTCAGAGAAAAGTTCTATGCAACTCAGTGACACAAAAACAGGGTGCAACAAAGACAGTTGCTTCTCAAAATATATGTTTATACTTATTGAAAATTACTAAGAGAAATCATACATTTTGGTTGCAGTTGCATTTACAGTCAGTTATGAGCCTCAGAGGCAGCAGGCATACAACGTGTACACAATAACAATGTTCACAATGAACAAAATCAATGAAAATAGAATCTGAGGTTAATACCACGAGTATACGTTACAGAATCTATTTCGACGATGTAATAACCTGTAATATAAAACGCAACTGAATAAGGCCGGTATGAATGTGTACTTACAGGAACGCAGCTTAGCTGCGGGGTATCCGCACTGTGCACATTTGGATTTTTGGATGTGGTACGATGATCTGCCACACCTTCTGCACAAGGTGTGTGTCTTGTTACGACGCTTACCAAAGCTCGAAGTACCCTTCGTCTGAAATCAACATTTACAGGTTATGATTGAAAACCTATCAGAAAATCACTAATATGCGTAATTTTACTTCTACATCGTTAATACAAAAGTTATTATTCCAAATACAGACTGAAATGATTTCTAATTTACAAGATTAATTTAGATAGAAAATACAAAAATTTCACAGTACCATCTTGTCACAATTTGACAAGCCAAGAGAAAACAAAACTGTCAGACAGTCTTGACAATGTTACCAAACTATGAGAGAGAATTAAAATGGCCACCGTAAAATTCAGGGCTGCCAGACTGTATCGAATTTATGGAATGGGGAAGGTCGGGCAAAGCTAATTGTAGATGGAGTGATCATAGCTAGGTCCCCACGGCCTACAATAAGTTTGACATTTCGTTCAGTCATGAGTTTACTTTTATTTCGCTATTTTCGGTGATTTCAATATTTTAAATCAAGTAAATGATATGGAAAGTGTCAGAATTTAAAACCATAAATATATATATATCCTCAGTCGATTTCTTCAAAATGTTTCTACTTTGTTTAATTTATAAAACATCTCTACGAATAGCTTTAAGCCACCATCTTTTAATTTTAGGGTCTCTCGGGAAATGGTAGACTCCAATTTCAGAGTATTTAGTAACACAACAACGCATCATTTTCGCAAAAATAAAATAAAACCACCTCACGCCTTGTATTATTGGCTTGTGTTGGGAACTAGCTACGACAGCGCCATTTTGACAGTTGCCTTCCCCATAAGTATATATGTACAGACGCCAGCACATCAAGCTACCCGAAACTGTCAAATTTTCCCAATCAACCTTGAACCTAATGCTTCAGCAATAAAGTCGAAAATCCATTAAAGAAATTTGACAGTTTGTAGTAGCTTGATGTGCTGGCGTCCATACTATATAATAATCGAATTATTTCATTAGGTACGGTACGGTCAATCGAACACCAAAGGAAGACTTAGACAGCGCCACAGAACACTAATACTCCTAGCGGAGGACAGCGTCCTTATGTCGTAAAATTTGAGGAGGTTATCAAATTAGATACATATGTATGTAATTAGAACTGCAATGTGGGTGTTACTATAGGTACACCTCTGCCTAGCCCTTCGGGGAAACAAGGCGTGATGTTATGTTATGATGTTAGAACTGCAATATATTCACATGTGATAATCTACTGCCTCGTTGGTCTAGTGGTCGCAAGCGCTACTGCTGAGCATGAGGTCCGGGGTTCGATTCCCAGGTCGGGCAGTGTTATTGGGTTTTTCTTTCTGGGATTCCTCAGTAGCAGCCCGGAGTCTGGATTTGTGCCTGGTACATGGCAATAGGCTCGCCCCCTATTACATGGGACTTAAAAACATAACTGGCGAAATGTGGGTGTACTATAGGGTACACCTCTGGCCAACGCTTCGGAGAAACAAGGCGTGATGTTATGTTATGTTTTATGTTATGAGATAATCTATTAGGGCTGCCAAACAAATTTTTATACGTGTACGTATGTATGTTTGTCCACACCTTTCTCCGAAACTATTAATCATGTGACCATTTTTTTATTGGCTTACATAAACTTCAACTTAGGGAACAGTGCAAATTTCATCAAAATCGGTTCAGTAATTTTTAAGATATGGACTAATACGTGTAAGTGTGACGGCCTGGTTTATTGATACGAAATAGAAATATAATAGTAGTTTATGAAACTGTTGCATAGTGAAAGGTGTGTGAATGGAACACGAGTGGTTGTCTTTACCTATGTAATTGAAGATTCTTTATCCATCATTTTCAGATTTAATCATCTGTAGATTGGCGCGCAATTCAAAATTCAAATAAATTTTATTCTAAAGCTGTGTTAATTTAATTTCAAATTCAGTCATTTGTTTTTAGATAGTTTTTTTTTTTTGTGAAATTGTGGTAGTTTTTGGTGCCATGGATAAACTGAAAATTCGTTCAATTTTCGAATATGAGTTCATACGTGGAAATACCGCTGCGCAAACAACACAATACATTAACGACTTGCACGGGCCTAACACTGCTTGCATAAACACGGTCCATTATTGGTTCAATCGTTTTAAATCTGGAAATTTTGAGTTGAAGAACGAGCCGGCAACTATTGTCGACAAAGACGAATTGAAGGCGATGTGGAAGCAGATCCAACTCAATCTACGGCTGAGCTTGCTGCGGGCCTTGGAGTTAGTGTCAACATTGAAGCACTTGCGTCAAATCATCTTTAAAAAGTTAGATAAGTGGATGCCACACGAACTAAGCGACCAACAGCAAGACTTATGCGTCGAAGCATGCACTACTGAATCGGAATTAGTGATGTGCCGTTGCCGGCAATATTGCCCGAAGTGGGAATATTGGTGGCAATATTGCCAGCAATATTGCCGGCAGTGGAAATAATTGGGAATATTGCTTAATTATAAGTCAAATTAACTACGGAAACTATATACAATACTTAAATTTAGCATTTAAAGGCCATAATCTACATTATATACAATAAAATATTGTTTTGGGTAATAATGCCAGCATTTTTGGCAATATTCCCGGTATTTTACCGGCAATATTGCCCATGTTGCCGCACACGATAGTGAATATAAGAAATAACACATAAATATTAAGATAAGAATTGACGATTGTTATGTATTGAATAAAAGGCATAATATTTCAATGCACTTGTTTCGATATTCGTTACATAATCAGTAAATCATCGTTTAGAGTAACAACTTAGTACTTTTTATAATCATTTTAAAATCACAGCTCTTATTAATACTTTATATTTCTAAATCTTAATAATAATCAGTCTGTTATTCTTAGTTTCCAAAATTTTATAAAAATAGGGTTTGGTTGCGAATATAACAATATTTATAATTGAGTCGTTTCTTAAATTAGACCAGCCATCAACAGCAATGTCTAATATATTAGCTTGCTGTATTTTTTCATTTATTTCGTTCTTGACTTTTGTTTACTCTTCATTAAGGAGTGACGTTGATAACATTTTTCTCGATGGAGCTTCATAGTCAGGACGCAGTGCCTGCAAAGCTTCTTTCCAGAGTGTATGTTCCAATAATGACAGATGTTGGCCAGTAACATAAATGGCTCGTGACAAAATACGATGCACCTCTGTATTGTCCAATAATGTTCTGGTACTATCAGTCACCGATGGCAATTGTGTCACTACACTCGCACTGGAAGAAGCACTGGAGGTACAAGGTACTTTGTCCACTGTTTTTTTATCGAGGTCATTCTTAATTTCGACCAGTGCACTCAGTTATATGCCGTGCAAATTTTGTTACATTTTTATTTGTATACAATGTATCACAATATTTACAAGTATAATCATCTTTATTATTTTCTGTACTGGTAATAAAGTGTGACATAATCTTGCTCCGCGGTCTCATTTTGTCGGTTAGGAACGGACGGAAGTGACGTGCCCATACTCCGAGAGATGTCCAGAAACCTATTTAAAAAAGAGTACTCTGTGCCAGAAACTGTTCTCCCAACCCCGTGCCGTGCATGTGCAGCGCGAAAGAGATAGAACATACATTGATGTTTATTCATATAATTGTGTCCTATCTTTTTGCACGACACGCGTGTGCGTATTTCAAATATTTTATGACCGACACACTATACAAATATAACTAAACGATGATTACACCTACAGTAATAATAAAATATATTGGTATTATTTGACAGGCAACATTGGCAATATTGCCAATGCTGCTGGCAATATTGGTATTTTACCGGCAGTGGTAACATTGGGAATATTGCCGGTAGTGGCAATATTGCCACCAGGCACATCACTAATCGGCATAGAAACGAGGGAATTCTAAATCGAATTGTTACCTGCGATGAAAAGTGGATCCTGTAGGACAACCGTAAACCGGGTATAGCACCTAATCAGTGCGCTAAAAAAAAGATTACTCATAGGTAGATGATGGTGACTGTCTGGTGGACCAGTGCCGGACTTGTACATCACAGCTTCTTACCGAATGGCAGAACAGTGACGGCAGATGTCTTTTGCCAAGAATTGCAAACAATGGTGGAGAAGCTCGCAATTCAACAATCAATACTGGTCAATCGCTCTTCCCCATTGCTTCTCCATGACAACGCGCGAGCTCACACTTCACGATAGACCATCGCAAAGTACAAGAGTTACAACTGGAAGCTCTCCGTCGCCCATCGTACTCACCGGATCTTGCCCCAACAGATTTATACTTTTTTTTAAATTTAGACAATTTTTTAAGTGGGAAAAAGTTCAACACCCGAGAGGCAGTACAAAACGCTTTTGCAGACTTCATCGCCTCCCGTCCGGCAGACTTCTACAGTAAAGGGATAAACAAACTGCCAACAAAATGGCAAAATTGTATAATTTGGGCCAGTATGTTCAAAATCTAAAACTTCTGTGCATCAGCACATTATTAATGAGCCATATCAATGGCTCATTAATAATCTTAGAGCACTAACAATTTGAGATGCACTGAATCCTCCGGTTAAATTGTCTTGCAAAGCAAGTAAATGCCATTCACCTTGCTCAAGGTGTCAGTTCACTGCATACACGGCTATTTTCGGTTATGAATAGGCTGTAGCGGCATAACATTTGTAGTATGATATCTTCAGGTATTCTGCGCCTCATTGTATTTTGACAGTGTTGAAATACACATGTATTCGCCGAATTACCGGTACGGCTGAACCCAGGTAAAACGGTTGGTGAAGCATGAGGCTCAGCGTTGACTTCTTCGTCTGCAACGTCATGATCCACTTCACGTTGGTGTCGGAGATACCGACGCTCAGCCCATTGCCAACAAGGTCGACAAATAACCTCTGTAGGTTCTTCCTGTAAAACAAGAAACATGTATTATTCGTTGCACATGTACATGATGAGCCGTGATATTCTAATCGTTTTGTTTCCTAAGCAAGAAGGGTTAGATTTCACGGTGAATACATACAAGGTGATACAATGATTAGTTAAGTACAAAGGTGTACTTATATATAGAAACAAAAACGTGAGAAATAAATAATGCTTAATAAATAAATGGTCAAAATGAATGAGTTGATGGCAAGTGTCCGAATTATTTTGAAAAAAAAAACATACTGCACCGACTTCAGATAAACTGGGATACCTACAGGCAAGGAAATGATGAAATAAATAGTCAAAATCATATAAAACGCTAGGTAGATAAAGGTCTGTATATAGAATGAAATAAAATAATAATTATTCATACATACCTGTCGAACTAATAGATCTTCAATAACAAACTGTGCAACCTCTGTATGCTGTGATTCTCGGGAAGTCCAACTTCGACGATCACCGACAGGCGTACGACACAAAATACACAATTGTGCACTCATAATGTCAGTTAAAACAATAACAATAACAAAAAAAAACTACAAACAAATAACAACAAACAAGAATAACAATATTAACTGAGGAGTGCAAGTCGCGATTTAAGTAGCCGTCCGATGTAACAAGAGTTGCATGGATAACTGAACAAAACAAAAGAACGGGCGACGCGGGGTACAGTAGTTGCGGCGCGGCGGGGAGGGAAAAACCGGTGATTTTCCAGGTACCTGCTTAAAACAGGTTTGGACTTGTTGTGAATTGTGACGCTCTGTCTGTGCGGCACGTAGAGTATCAATGATGAAAATACTTTCTTAATAGAGAATAGAATTTACTTTATTGCACATCAAAAGGACATACACAGTATGAATAGTTAAATATACATGATCACATGTATGAAAATAACAACACCATAATAACATTTTTATTGTATTTTAAAAGTATGTAACACCGTAACCAAAGGGCGCATAGATTTGGTGTCGTAGTAAAAAATGATAGGAATTGTGTGTTCTATCTGAATATTACACATTTTTATCCTGGCTTTCAGTTTTTGGTCCAAAATGAATGATGTCCTTTTTGCTTATTATTGACAGAAAATAGTCTTGAGTACAATAATTCTTTGATTTACTTGCAGTAATGGATACAAAATGCTACATACCGGTGAAAGGTTATGTTTGGTTGATTTCGTTCGCTACGACTTTTACAGCCATATATACAGCAATTCACCATCACTACACAATAAATATTACCTTTTGGAATATCAATAAAGTCTCAAATTACACAAAATAAGCGTTTCACAGTTTTTATCAACGAAAATCTTTTGACATTACAACTTGTTTGCCACCAATGACTAGTGATGGCAAACAACAAAAAACGATACGCAAATAGAGATAGAAAAATTATGCTATGTCTATCTATTATTATTTTAAGAGCATATCTACCTCTATTCTCTGCCTACGCTCGAACGTAAGAGATCGGGGTTGTATGCGTTCGGAAACACAGACGCAGGCAGAAAGTTTCACTTCTTTGCTGTGCGCATCACAAAAGACATTTGGAAACGCTTAGTGCGAATTGGTGGAATAGCAACTAGGCAGGGATGGTAACTTGTAGTGCGTCTAGATGTTCGATGGTAGAAGAGGGCCAGTGGAATGAGGTCGTGGATTTCTTGAGCACACTCACCGAATTACAATCTGTAGAAGACCGACAAGCAGGCAACCTTGCGGCGATGAGCCAAGCTGTGAAGCTTGGCTAAGGCTTCCACCAGTTTTACGTCACTTATTAGCCTCTTTGCTCTGCGTTCCACCGAGTCAAGCGCGGCAAGTTGATATTTAGCTGAGCCATCCCAAAGATGGCTGCAATACTCCATGCAGGATCGGACTTGCGCTTTGTAAAGGGTTAAAAGCTGTCCAGGCGTAAAATATCGCATCACCTTATTTAGGATGCCCAGTTTCTTGGCCGCAGTTTGGGCTTTGTACTCGATGGTGGCACCGAAGTTGAGACATGATGTCAACTCCATACCTAGGAGCTCGAGCCGATCAGTTACAGGAACAGATGTACCCCGAAAAGTAGGAGATTGGTCGAAACGACTCCGTTTAGCGATAAACAGACACGCCTGTGTTTTGGTGGCGTTAAAGTTGGTAGGTCAAATCTGTCTGCTCTACCATGTCCTCTCTCAAGGAACTAACTTCGGCCCCATTGGTTTTTGCACTGGATAAGTATTTCTCTGAAACTGCACTGTCATCTGCGTACCCAACAATACCAGGCTGAAGTAGACCAATGATGTGCAGCAGGAAAAGAGTTGCATCTCTGCAACTCTTTTCTTGCTGCACATCAATATTCTCTCGAACAGACCCCTGAGGAACTCCGGCATCAATAGCCATAAGGTCGGAAGAGCAGCCGTCAACGACTACTCTGATCGACCGTTCACTAAGGAAGTCTGATATGGTTTACGAATATTCTTTCGCTGTCGCTTGCATACTGTGCTGTGATACAAATACACATCTATTACAACTGGACCGAGTTTCATTCAAATAAACAGGGTGCCATAACGCGCCTAAAAACTAATTTTAGTTTTTTCAGTTGATACTCAACGTTCTTAGCGGAAAGGTCTGCCCATGGGTCTCTCGCGTAATTATTATGAATTATAATATCCCGAAGTGAATAATTTTTTTAAGCCAAACGCGTGGAGACCTATAACAGCACGCAAAACATTGTGCTTATAGGTGCACGTAATGGTACAAGAATCGTGGGAGTATTTAAAGTTAAGTTATAACATTTAAAACTTGTTTTCGTAAAAAGAAACGTCAAATAAAGTTGAAACTTTGACCTTCAAGATCTCCGTAACAGGGACCGAGAACCTTTATTAATTACGGTTCAGCACCCTAATTGCGTAACACACTATCAATCACAATCTGAATGATTTTGAAGCAAATCGCTAATCCATTTTGTCTGCTCAACAACGTAATTAACGTAATTAAAGTTGTTGAACTTGAACTGTCAAAATGAAACCGATTCATACTGTACGTGTGTTACGCAATTGCCCCGCAGGTATCGAAGAATTTTGGTTACCTTTACGACTAAGGTCACCGCTATCTGGGTAAGCAAGTAGAAACATGTTACTTCGATTTAGGTTACCGTTTTAATACAGGTTACCTTAACCTCCTGAGTCCCCGTGGTCTTTATAAAGGACAAATTATTATACGTCACTAAGTCCTGACATTTTTTCCTAGTCGCTAGTATAAAAACCGAATGTCTTTTTTAACACACAATTAAGTTTTTCGTTTGTAACGTTGGACCTGCTGTATTTGATTTCTTTGACCAATCAAAATTCAGATGCTCAAATGTTCGGGAATCAAATGAGCCAATAACAAAATGAACAATCATTCACTTTAACGGCGTGCGTGGTTGAAAATGGAAGGCCGACGGAGTAGAAGTAAGTTAATTTTTGAATATCTCACTTATCTATTGTTCAATCTTGTATTGAGTTACGTTTTTAAATTGCTAATATGTTATGTTTTGTTGTTTTCACTAGTTTTTACGAAAAAGTGGCAAGAGCTCGTGTTTATTAGGCTTTTGAAAAAATGTTCTTTTAAAAGGTATTTCGGTGTTTGCTATAATAATAGCCTGCCATTTTGTGTTCTTTTTAAAGTACTTTCGGCTTTTATAGTAATAGTTTAATGCTACCTCCTAATTCTCATTTTTTAGTTGCCACTCACGCTAAGTTAATACCATTTCGGGGTAAATTAAAATATTAATATATGTATTACCGTTTCAAAATTCATAAATAGTAGGAAAATTATAATTTTTTAATTAATAAATTAACACCCGTGTATTTTATCATTTCAGATTTGACAGAAAACCAAATTAGTGATATAGTGAATCAGTCAGATTTCGAGGATGTATCGGATGATGAAAATTATTTTGTTAATCGTGATTTGGAAAATACCGATTACTGCAGAAGATATAATAGGCAATCAAGAGCATATATTGAGGTCTCTCGCCCAGAAGTCGTGAAAGAATACAACCGAAACATGGGAGGTGTTGATTTGGTTGATAGACTGATGGCAGTTTGTCCAGCAAGAGCAAAAACAAGAAAGGGGACTGTTAGATTTATTTCCCATTTCATTGACCTTGTAGTTACTAATTCTTGGATCAACTACAAACAAGATCAGTTAAAGAAAGGAATACTGCCTCACAAAATATTTATTTTATTTCAATTACGCGAATTCAAAATGCGAATTGCTGAAAAGCTCATTGATGATAATGTTTACAGAGATTTATCATTTGATGATGACGGTATTCCAGAAACTCGATCAAATGTTATCGTTCGGCGACCGCCTATTGTACCACTACCTTTAAAAGCAAAAAGAAAGCATGGAATCGACCATTTGCCAGATATTTTTTCAACATCACTGCAGGAATCAAGGCTGTACCAAGAAGACCTCAGTTAAATGTATTGGGTGCAATTTATCTTTATGTCTGACAACAAAAAGAAACTGTTTTAAAATCTTCCATGAAAGAGATTAGGCTGAGATTTTCTTTATTGTTGATAAGTTGATTGTATAATATCGTGATCTCATTTCACAAGGAAATATATTTTTAATTAGAAGTATCCTATAACTTGCTAAGCAAGCTGACTGATTTTTTGTTACCAATTATTGTGATTAGTATAGGAAGGTGTTGCTGTTGTGTTCATGTTAATGTAAGAATTGTAATAGTAGCAGTCATGTATCAATAATTTTCTCTTATTTTAAAACAATTTGTTAATAATTTGAGTATATACCTACTTTTTGTTTATTTTTTGTTAAGAACATCTGATTCTTCTTTATCTAATTTTGATTTTAAGTAACTTTTACCAAAGTGTACTAGTTAAGTTTTTAATATTATAAGCCAATGTGTAATAATTTGTCATAATTGTTAAAAACTTATTAAAAGTAAAATATAATTTGATTTTTGAGCATAAACAGAACCGCGTTTTACTATATTTATTATGATAGTCTATATCCTATCACATCCGAGAGTCCTATAAGACGAACAATTTTCAATTCCTACTTTTGTGTATTATGACCGGAAGTACTTTTTAAAGAACAAATGGCTGGTCAAAGTAAAACATGTTAAAAAAATTAAAAAATCTTGCAAAAAACTTATGTTCTGGCAAAAATCATGATATGCAGTGGTAACACTGTAATTACAAAATAAAGTCTCAGGACTTACGGCACTCTTCCATTTTGTTCTTTATAAAGGACAGTCGGCCTTTTAGACATAGTGAGAAAAAAATATGGCGGACTCAGGAGGTTAAAGAGTAATTTAAAAAAAAATCGACTTAAAAATAAATTTACTCAAAATTATGAAATAACTTGGAAGTCGGTGGCAAAAACAAAGAATTCTTTTTCAGTCAGGTTTTTCGAAAATCGAACAGCAAAAGGGGTACCTTTAAGTTTTTGGAGGAGGATTTCGCTGCTTGTCTGGGTTAAGTCAAAGTAATCTAAACATGACGAAACACATGACTGAAGATTTTTCAAAAATCAGCCCCATTCGAGGTGAAAAGGGATGAACAGTTTATATGAAATTATTTTTCCTTACATCAAAAAATTAATAATAAGTTAAGGTGGCGTTCTGTAGTTTCTGCATACCCCCATGGCAAGAAGGCGTGAGTTTATTTATGTATGTAATAATAAGTAAAATGATCTTAATAATTAATTTTCCAAAACAACCGGTTATAAGGGGTGGAGGGGTGGGTGTTAAATTTTATAGGAGAAAATGCGAAATCCACGCGGACAAAGTCGCAGGCAAAGTGCTAGTATGGAATAAAAAAGTAAATTTAAGAAATCTAAAAACCCGACTGCGTAAAAAGTAAACTTTAAAAAAGGTGGAAACAAGATGACCTATTTTGTCTCCAAACAATCTCATGCAGTCAGAGCCAATAGGTCTTTATTGTTAAAATTAACAATAAAGACGAATCTAACGACATATCATTCATCAAAATCGGTTCAGCCGTTAAGAAGTTACGAGGGAACATAGGGACGGACATACGTACATTATGTGTTTGACCTGTATGTATGCATGGACGCCAGCACATCAAGCTACTACAATCTTTCAAATTTCTTTAATAGATTTTCGACTTTAAAGCACTAGGTTCAAGGTTGATTGGGATGACGGGGTCCGCTAGGGCCGATGCCAGCTAGGGTTGCGGGATGTTCGAAAGAGTTACCGTGGCCCCGGCACAGGCAACAGAAGGAACACGGGTGGGTTTTAGTCAGTAAAAGTCTGACACGCCCTCCCGCTCCGCCCAGAGCGGGAGAAGTCATTTGATGATTTCCCATCCACAAAAAAAAAAAAAAAAAAAAAAAGGTTGATTGGGAAAATTTGACAGTTTCAGGTAGCTTGATGTGCTGGCATATATACATACATACAGGTCAATAAAAGGAGGGTTATATGTTTGGTCAAACACATAACCCTCCTTTTTTGGCTTCGTCGCAGTCGACTAATATAGTAAGATTACTGTAGATGGACGGATTTCCGTCCATCTTTTCTTTTTCTCCGTACGCAAGCACGGGATGTGATAGCTCGGGAACGAAACGACTGAGTTCAGAAAAAGCCTGACGCAAAAATCGAATGTGTATCGAGTAAATACGATCCTAGAGACAATCAGAAACAAAATCTGAAGTAGGTATAATCCCAGCCTTATTAAAACGAACTGCGAACTTGTGAACCGTCCGCGTTGTGAACTGTCACTGTAGTACTACTTAGTCTGTGGTCACTGTCAAGAAGAGCAACCAACCTGCAATTTTGCAAAACCTTTGTTTCACATTCCTATAATTCTGCAGGCGTAATTCATTAGTAAATAACTTTTGTTCATTACCAGCAAGTTATCTAAACGATTCGAAGAATACATCGGAAAGTAAAATCCATATAGTAGAAGTGAAAGGTACGTAAATGTGCAATCATTTCTTACCGACTCCAAAAGGGTACGAAATAGAGGATAACTTTTATGTTTTGTTTTTGTGAAGCGACCTATTGTGGTATATACTGGTATTCCAATTAGGTACTTCAGGTCGGTAGTCGGGGTAAACTTTAGAGTCTTCCCTACCTATTGTACATGCCTATAAAATTATATTATACCATACAGTAATCGTTCCATTAGACTGCAAGACTGCAAGTATGTATTTTAACTATTAGAGGTATTTAATAATTAAACGATTGAATGCCGGAATTACAGATACAATTAAAAAGCCGTTGTCTCGCGTAGATCCTCGTTTCCGGCAGTCGAGTCGTTAATGGTTTCAATAGATAATGGAAAAACGTTTGCTTCTTAACTTATAATTTGGTAAATGTGATGAATCATGTTGTTCGTTTGAATGAACAGGGTATTAACTCAAAATTTAGGATTGTTGACTTAAAAATACAGACCTAGTAAATAACATGCAATCTTTATGAATGCGGTTGTATGTAGGGCTGCCATACATCCGGAATTTTCCAGACATATCCGGTATCAAGTTTATGTCCAGCATGCGGGGGGAATTCTAAGCCATCTGGAATTTCTACAGTTTATGTAAAATTAAATCAAAAATTATATTCATTCAATGTTTTTATTAAAAATCAATGTTACTTAAAATGTCCTTTATTACTTTATGATTACTTTGCTCATATTTATTGCTCCCAGAAATACCGTTTAAGACTTCGGGTTCTATAATGATAGTTTTGTAATTAATTTCACATGTCATATTTTTTAAATTATACCGAGTTAAAAGGATAGACTTGACAGACTACAGAAAGTCTATTCCTTTCTTTAGACCTTGGATTCCCATCATGGAAAAACCCTTTCGAAGAGCATAATCTGCTTTCATTCTGTGAATTTTAACTTATTATCTTATTTAATCTATCTCTTCTTATTTATGGTGTAAATAAATAAAATAATAAATAAAAATAAGTTTATTTCATACATCTCATTTGGCTTACACTGCATATTGAGGAGTCTCCACTTAAGCATAAAAAATGCCTGTAGTTGAAGGCTCCGCTCTTACCTTACATTATAAACGTACAAGCTAAACAGGTATAAAAAAAGAAAAGCAGAGAGGAAAAACTAAAAATACAAATACAATCACTTACGAGTATGAGTGTGTGCGTGCGTGTTGGGGGGTGTGTGTGTGTGTGTATGTGTGTGGGGGTGTGTATATGTGTGTGTGTGTGAGAGAGAGAGATTTTGAGTGTACATGAGTGGCTAAATAAGCGATAAAGCAAATAGGATCACCAATAATATTTATTGTTAAGTCACATGTTGCAAAAGTAACTCTGTGTCATTATAATTTAAACTGTGAAGCCATATTTTTAACGTCTTTTTACATTCATAACTTTTTTTATCATAAATATATATTCGTTTATTTATTTTATTGTATAAAAAAGCTGAACGTTTCTTATATTGTCTACTGGCAAATTCTGTCCTAGTTGTAGGAATGTTTACTATGCAGTGTTTCCTCCTTCTTTTTAGTATTTTAGCATCATATGGTATCTCTTTGTGCGTTTTGAGGATGATAAGGAGGATATACAATTTCCTCACTGACAGCAGATTACATAATTCGTAAAGCTTGTCAGTAGAGAATCTTCTTTTTTTGAAGTACGAGTACATCACCTTAAGGGGGAAGCGCCAAGGTAGCCCGCGAAATTCAAATTTTCTTACGATTTTTGCAATTTGCTGGTCAGTATTAAGTTATAGGTTGATTAAAATATGATTCGCGGCCGTAACAAATATGTATTTACAGAATTATAATCATTAAAGTCATCAACACAACTCTCTAAGACCAAGTAAACCCCAAGAATTACTATTTCATGAAATCTTGACATTTGGGGATTATACTAACTTAACAAGTTTTATTACTGATTGTAATGATTATAATTCTGTAAATACATATTTGTTACGACCGCGAATCATATTTTCATCAACGTACAACTTAACACTGACCAGCAAATTGCAAAAAACGTAAGAAAATTTGAATTTCGCGGGCTACCTTAGCGCTTCCCCCTTAAGTATCGCTCTTTGAGCGCGTTCTACACCTAGAAAACTGGATTTCGCGACTCCCCCCCAAACAGTTATGCAATACACTATAACAGACTGGACCAAAGATACATAAACTTCATTTAATAGATTTCTGTGGTTGTTCTTATTTTTATTAACCTGTATTCTCCTTGGTACAACATATCTCAGCTCTTTAAATATCCATATAAGTTTCCTTACTCGACTGTATATAATAAAGAGTATTCTATCTATCTATCTACAAGTCAGGAATTTTCATGAAATGTCTGAATTTTATTTTTTTTTATCTGGTAAGCCTAGTTGTATGAGACAACATGAAGTCAAATTGGCGGGACCGCGGGATAGTATCATCGCCCTTTTCGCACTTTTTTGCCAGCATGTTTGATCAACACAGTTGTATACTTGAAAAACAGTGTATTCATTAAAAACTGAGTGCCATTTGAATAATATTTTTTTGTGAAATATAGCAATACTTTCAAATTTATACCTTCTTTGCGATAAATTGTTGAATTTAGGCTTAAAGAACTAATTTGTGATACTACTATGTTCACAAAAGTTTTATTGTATGGTGTATCACAAGGGAGTATTTTGGGTCCCTTGCTATTCTTACTTTATATTAATGATTTACCAGATTCAATAAACTATGATAGTGTCCTATTTGTTGATGATATTTCTGTTATAGTGCCTAATAATACTAAAAGTTCAACTCATGAAAATAAAATGCACGAAGCGGTACAGTCTAATAACCTATGTGTAAATATATATAAAACAAAATTCATTAAATTCCGTACATACAAAAGCAAACTCGCCGATAATATTAGCATTATAATAAAAGACAAAAAAATAGAAGAAACAGACAGTATTAAATTCTTATGTATAACAACAAAGGATGATGGGCGCTGGCGTCCCCAAAAGTGAAACTTAGTCAACAGACTTGAGACATCTCATTTGAAAGGTCTCGACTTACTGATCATTCTTTACTATGGCGACAACCATCAAAAGTATGGGGTTTTTCGGGAAAAGGAGGAAATATGATGCGGGAAAAGGAGGAAATATGATGGTACCACCAGCTGTTGAGTTGGCCTTATAAACCAAAGAAGCATTTTCAATAAAACCATCCTTGGTTCCCGCGTGCACTAAAATAAAGCGAGTGCCTGTGCTAATTTTTTTTTAAAACTGAGTGCTTTCCTTTTTTTTTGCCCAGGTGTTGTTTCGCACGTGTGTCGAAAGGACGTAGCTCTCATCGGTGTAGACAATGGGCCGACTTTGAGAGCGGTACTCTGCTATCTTTTTTAAATATTTTAAACGCCACATTTGTATATCATGACGCTCCGTCAAGACTACGGTTGTTCTCTGTTTTGCGCCACTTGTAACCTAATTTCAATAGTAACTTGCGAACAGTTTCTAAACAACCTTCGAATCCGATTTTTTCATTCAATGCTGTTCTTAGCTAATGTTGGAATTTCTTTATGGACAATATGGTAATCTTGTACAGTATTGCGAACCACATCGGCTGTAAAATTATCTATATCCACTTTATTATCTCGCTTTCTCCTTTTCTTCATAGGTGAAGTGAATTTTGATGAAGTGGATGGCAATTCCTTATCTTCTTTTAATATTCTTTGAACTGTTTTTTGGCTAACACCCGTAGCTTCAGCTGTACGCCGTGTAATGTCTCGTAAATGAGACAAATCACAGTTGGGTTCCATGAATGATTTTGTTGAAAGTTGATATCGAAAATAATAAAATTAACATTAATACAATTTTTATTCAATTCACATACTGTAATAAAATACCTATCTACTTTTAACCGACTCAAAAGAAGAAGGAAGTTCCCAGTACGTTGGTATTGTTTTGATGTATGTTCCGGGATTTTTGTGACATAATTGTAAGAAAAGTAAAACAGGAAGTTCAACTGGTTTAATCACCTCGCTATACCGGATTCATAGGATTTTGTGTGTGTGTATAGAAAGTGCCATTGCTCTCATCCAAGACTTGGTCCTGAACTCTGAGTGCGCCTTAAAATATCTTCCTCTACATAAAATAAGCCAGGACCACTTGGAACACCTGTTTGGAAGTATAAGATGCCACGGTGGATCAAACAACAATCCTAGTACTATGGTATTTGAAAGCATATACAAGAAGCTCCTAACCTATGCGCAAATAAAAAATAGTGGTAGTGGCAATTGCAGCTTTGCAGCGCTCTTGGTCAAATTTCAATTTTGCAATGCACTTCTGCAGTTAACCGCATCGATATTACTACAAGATATAAATACCAAAACATAGATCTTGAGGCTGAGAGCTTGGATTTTTCAGGCCTTGAAAGCCTGTTACCTAATTCTGAATTCGGTGAAAAAGTAGTAGAATATATGGCCGGCTACATTGTCCATGTTCTGATAAGGCAAATAAAATGCCAAACTTGCATTGGAGCGCTGATTGGTGTACCAAATCAAAACGCCTTACAATTTAAAAAAGACACTAAAAACAAGTTATTGTACGGATCTATCACAGTAATAGAAAGGAGATGTTTCAAAATGGGCCCAGAATATGTACAATACCTCGAAAAATCGAGAAAAATCCGTGGAATTCGGGAAAAATACTGATAAATTGTATAAACGCATATTTCTCTTGTAATAATTTGATATTTATCAATTATTTTATCGACTTTCAATATGGCGTTTCGCCAATTTCGGAACTATGTGGTTAAAAACCAATGACAGTAAACCATAGATCGACCATTGATCATAGATCGTGAATTGTCTACTGTCACTTCAGTCGCTTTCGTTGTCGATCGTGTTCTGATCTCTCGAGTTATTTTTAACAACCTGGCTTTCGTTTTTTGTGGTTTTGTTTTTGATAGTTGAATCAAAAGATCGCTACAATGTTTTTGTCTGAGTTAATATTTCGACTATTGAATGTTTGTATTCTGTACGTTTATGCTATAAGTAAAAATCTTGGCATATCGCAGGTCAACCTATGAGGTTGTCATCTGCTTAACTGGACTATACTTTATGTACAGACGCCAGTACATCAAGCTACTACAATCTGTCAATCTGTCAGAGTTCTTTAATAGATTTTCGACTTTACATTTAGATTTAAAATAATATTGCAAAAGACTAAAAGTACGACAATGTTATGATTCTCTTTGACAATGTAATATGACAGAAGTAAACATGTCAAACGTCAATAATCAATCAACGTGACAACTTACCGCCATGATGGGTTTTTGTTGTGTGTTGCAATTTCAATTGTACATTCTTGTACTTTACTACCAAACAAAGCCAATTAAAAGTAATTGGATGATTGGAAACTGTTTTAATTGTGTTTCCCCATTTTTTAGTAGGGTGTACCAATACATGGCTGGGGCTCCACACATTATGAAACATCTCCTTTGTCGTCGTTGTGAAATTTATATTAAGAGGGCGTTCAACGAGAGTGGTTCGAAAGTGCTGTCTTCGAAATATAATACTGATTATTTTATAAGATCGGTTTATAAGATTGGTTATAATTTATTCCCAGATATTAATTTTCATCAATTTGAAATAGAATCAACAAATCATTACATTGAATTAGCAAGATGCATAATTCAAAAATATGTAGACGCTCGTTTAACATTTTTCACAAAGAACAATCAGGACCCTAAAACTCTAATTCGAAAAACATATACCAAATTAATTCATTTTAAAAATCAATAATAACAGGATACATGTTTTTTTAATTGATTGATTTTGATTAAATATTATTTCTGTGATTTTAATTGAGTATTTTTCATAAAGTTAAAATCCACTTTAACGATATCGACTATTCCCTTAATGAAGTAGAGCAGCTCTAACGATAGGCATACCTACGCAACTTGACCTTGAACTGACCAATTGCAGCCGCGCGTTCTCCCTCGTCCCCCGGCCCGCGGTAGTGAGTCGTGTGCTTTGAAGAAATCGGCCTATACGCTCTTTAATGGTTATATTCTCTATGCTTGTAGGCCTTTATTAAAAAAACTATTGACCTTGACCAGCATGTATTTGTTTGAAGTATCGGTTTTTGTGAGAAAACATAATGAATTCTTTACATTCAAAGGTGAAAATTACACTGTTAAACAGAGACCAAGAGATGCAACAAAAATTTTAGTTCCTTTTTGTAATACAAATCTAATTAAAAAGAATGTTTATTAAATGTGCATAATTTTTTAAAATAAATTATCTAAGATCATAAGGGAGCTCCCAATTAAATATTTTAAAATTAAACTGCGTCACTGGCTAATAGTAAATTGTTTTTATAGTTTACAAGAATTTCTGCAACATAAATAAATTTTAATTAAATTTTTTTTTATTTTAAGCTTCCTAATGTTTTGTGGCGTGGGTCTATTTTTTATTTTAACTTCAAAGAACTTTTGTTGTGTACATAAAGAAAAAATGTTATTATTACTTAAGTTTTAAGTTTTGTTACGTGTGTTCCTATATCCTGTTTTACAACTGGTAAAACCTGTATTTTCTGCAAATAAATGATTCTTATTCTTATTGAATTTAGTGCAATTCTTTCTCGATTAAAAAGTGTTACTCGTCATTTAAATTACTTAGGAGTATTTTTTGTGTAAAAAGGTAGGTATTATTATGTTCCTGTATGTAGTGTTTCTATTTTTTCTCCTTAATAGTAAAATAGAGAAAGACATGAAGTGAACAAAAACATTGCCAATAAATTCAGTTTGAAAAATATATAGGTGAGGTTAACCAATAAATAGTTTATAGAAATGGAAATATATTGATTTGAAAACTTCAAATCGCTCTCCTGAAAAATAGCCTTTTTTTGAGTTAATACCCACTACTGTTCATCTGGACCATTGTGTAACCAAACTATTAATGATCATAATATTATGATGCAAACTAATGTTTTTCAAATTATCATTGAATATAGAGCCAATAGTGTGTGTAAACATCCGGAATGTTCAGAATTTCATACTATTTCCTATACATGTCACACACCTTGTTGTAATTAATGCTACAGAATGCAATCACTGTGTTCAATAAATATTTAGTAAATTAACTAACATTCTTCTAGACTAGAACCATGCTCAATATTGCTCCACTTCATTTTTGCAGGATTATAAAAATAATGAAGTATATTGCAGGCCATGTTCATTTAGACTTTTTTTTATAACTTTGGAAACAACAGCATCCTATTCTAAGAACTTTGAAACTAATCACTTATTTTGGATTGTACTTATAGTAGTACATAAAATAACAGTTTAAATTTACTTTTCTATTTTAGATACTTATCTGTGAATATGGAACTTCTAGATATTATGAAAAGCTTAACTATTAAACATATACCAAATGAAAGTGAACAGCAGTTGTTCAAATCCATAGCTGCAGATATTGATGATGTTCCTACAGAAATAGTCTATGCAGAGTATTCTGATAAAATAATGCTTATTGTATCTCAGTATCAGAAGATTGGAAGCATGTTAATGATACATAAAGATCAAGTTCATAGTCCTTTAGGTACTAATGACATTTATACAACAAAAGTTATTTTTGGTGCTACAGGAGAAGAGCAGCAAGTTGCAGCGAGATACTTAGCAGAAGCAATTAAAATTACAAAGCCACTTTGCATTTTTATAAATCTTAAATCATATGACATTGAAACTGTCAAAGCCTGTAAAGACATAATATTAGATTTAAGAAATAAAGCATCAGAATCTTAAAATGGCTGCAATAAGTGCAAAAAGATTTAAGTCTGTACAAAAATATTATGGTCAACTGGTTCTAGGTCCTCCAGGTGCAGGAAAAACAACTTACTGTTACAAAATGTCAGAACTGTTGCGGAAATTGGGAAGAAATGTTGTAGTAATAAATTTAGATCCAGCCAATGATCTAACATCTTACAAACCAGATATTGACATCAGACAATTAATTGCTCTTGAGGAAGTAATGGATCAACACAGTCTTGGTCCAAATGGAGCCCTGCTGTACTGTATGGAGTTTTTAGAAAAAAACATTGATTGGCTGCTGAATCAAATCCAAGGCGACAATTATACAAACTTTATATTTGATTTGCCAGGACAAGTAGAACTGTATTGTCATCATAAAAGTTTGAGCAACATATTTTCTGTGCTTGCCAATAACGGGAACATACAACTTTGTGTTGTGCACTTAGTGGATTCACACCATTGTTCTGATGCTGGAAAATTTATTGCAGCTCTAATGTTATCACTAAATGCTATGTTAAAAATTGGATTACCCCATATCAATTTGTTAACAAAAGCAGATTTATTGAAAAAACATATGGATAATTTGCAGTTTGGAATAGATTTCTACACTGAAGTGCTTGATTTGAATTATCTGCTGGACAGTCTAGACACTGATGCATTTACCAGTAAATATAAAAAATTAAACAGCGCCTTTGTCTCTATAATTGAAGATTATAGTTTAGTTACTTTTCAATTGGTTAATTTATGTAAAGCAGACAGTTTACTAAATGTTAGAAAATTAGTGGATACAGCAATTGGATATGTGTTTAAAGCTGAAGAAGGCAGACATATAAATAGTATGCTAGCTTGTGCTATGGGTGTCAGTGAACCAGTTGACATTGATGATCTTTAATAAAATGATTAAATACTTTATTATGTACGTACTTTTTTACCTAACCATAATCCTTTCCAAAACCTTTTAATGAATCTCGAAAAAAACTATATTCATTATAACACAAAGAAACTGCTACACAACAAAAAAATATTTAGCCCCCTGGCGGGAGGAAGAAAAACTAATTCCGAAGTTAAATTCCTCAGAGTACCTAACGTTTTTTTCGTCGTGAAGCACAAAACCAACAATTATTGGGGCCTCAGAATTTCTGTATTCTGAGATTGTGGCGAAACAGCACGGAATCACTGCGCCGGCAGCATGTAGACAGCAGTACTAATAAAATTTGTGATGCCGAATGTGCGTTGAGTGATGTGCGTAACTACAGCTTCCTCATGGGTGATAGAATAATTGTACCTATTTTGACTGGGCTATACGAGCTGTTTACTGTGTTAGCACGAGAGATGTCACCCCAGCTTCCTCATGCAGTTGGTACAGGCAAGGCAAACGAGTGAGGCTAGGGTACCTATTGGAGAAAAAAAATTTGTACGGTCGGGGGACCCCCGTCCAGGAACGAAGTTTTTTTTTCTCACGTATGACTTAAAACCAAAAACAAAATTTCTGCAGCGGCCGTACCTATTGGATTTTCATTTTGACTTCACTATCGCTTTAGCTCCCTCGAAAACCATGAAAACGATACCCATGATGAAAAAACGTTTAAATTTTCGCAGCCGCCATCTTTAACATTTTAACGTCACTATCGGCTTTAGTACCCTCGAAAATTATGAAAACGACACCCATGACAAAAAGAAAATGTCGTAGTCGTAGGTGTCGTTTTAGGGTTCCGTAGTCAACAAATAAGATTAAGATATTTTATTTTGTAAATATGGGTACAGTAGGTACATGGTGATATAGGGAATAGGTTCAGCCATATTTTACCAGTAGGCATGCAAAACTTACAAACTTCAACTTCTACAACATCATTATTGTAGTGTATAGTCACGGACTTTAATTGATAAGCCACTATTCACACTTTACAATTTTGCACTTTTACACATTCACGAGATTACACGATTAAACACGAACTCAAACCGCATGCTCGGAAACAAGATGACAAATTACTAATGATCGGAAATAGTCATATCCATAGAGGTTGAAGGTTGACTAACAAGTTGTCAATAATAAATTATTACAGCTCATTAAAGACTTTATTTCTGAAAACCTATCCGAAGACAGTGACAGTTGAAATGTCGATGTCAGAGATAATAATATAAACTACGACACGGAAATCTATACATATAAAATAAAATTGAAGTGTCTGTTTATAATGTCAAAATAACAGCTTTTTACTAAATGTATAATAATATGAAAGTATAAAAAAAAAAATATAACAAAAACACAATTTTTAAATTTTTTATCTGTCTGTCGGTTCCGGCTAATCTCCAAAACGGCTGGACCGATTTTGACGGGACTTTCACTGGCAGATAGCTGATTTTATAAGCAATAACGTATGTTACTTTTATTTTAGAAAATAATCAGGGTTCCGTGCAAAAAAATTAAAACCCATGAAATTGTGAACAAAATCCGATTCGAATAGGGAAGTATTGACATCCACGCGGGCGAAGCCGCGGGCAACAGCTAGTAGAAATAAAATTCATAATCAATTCTTCCAAGATGGCGGCAGTTATACGAGTATGTTATTTATGTTTAAGTGCAACAGTTATCATAATTGTCATGAACGTCATCTTGGACGCTACGCGTTCGGATAAAATCGTGGGTCCGAGTTTTTCAAAGTCGAAATGACCAATCACAATTTCTCCGTAAGCTAACTTTACTATCGCTACGCTAAAACAATTGTTGCTAGGTTACGGTTGCTAGACCTGCAACGTATGACTTTCCGTTTCTGAATGCACGAGTCTATCCGACTAAACCCGATTTGCATTACACGGCTAAAATACGAACAGTGGCAAGTGCCTCATCAATTAAAGTCCGTGACTGTACATTAAGGTTCATGCTAGGAATCCATTGTCTGAAATGTACAACTTTTGTTGTACTTAAGTTTATTTTTAAATTGTTTTCTTCTAACCAGTTTACAATTAATTTTAAAGACTTACTAATGTCATTTTCATAGGTCTCTACACTTTTACACGGTATTTTACGGTACTATCATCCTTACATTCTTACTGGTTACTCAATGCATTTAGGTAAGTCATTAATGTACAATATAAATATAAAAGGACCCAGTACACTCCCCTGTGGTACTCTAGACATAGACATTGGGAACCTTATCATGAAAAATCTCCCCACGGCGGACAATGATGAAACATACCTTATTTTAAAGCTTTATATTATTTTAGATTTATGTTGACCTAAAGCGCATTATTGTGGCACATGGGAATATTGAGATATGATGAGTTGGAAATATTTTGTGTAAGAATGACTTGGTTTTTCAACTTTTTACGTTGTTTTGCATTAGGTACATGACACCTAGTAATAATGTTATTTGTATTATATATCAATACATACAGTATATAATTATTTTATTTCTTCATTATTATTTTTTATAATAATTTTTATTTATCTAAAATGTAATTAAATAACGCACGCGCACGCACGCTTTTAAATAAACAATAATCATATGATAACAAGATTGTTAATGTTATTTTCATATGATTATTGTTTATTTAAAAGCGTGCAAGTGTAAGAAAAGCGTGCATGACGTCACAAGATGGCGCCAGCGTAGGTTTGTTCATAGTGTAGAAGCATAGTGAACGAACAAATCAATTAATCGTGTTTTCAGTTTCCTCTATTTCGTATTTCATTCGTATTCGTGGCCATGCGGACTGGTTATGTCACTGATTATTAAATAGTGTCTTACAATTGCAGTTTCGGGGTATGGTCACAGAATACTAAATAGTTACCTCTAGCATAAAAATATTCACTCTATCTCGCTCGCACGATACTGCGCGCGGACTGAGTGAGAGCGGGACTGAGGGTGGTGCTGGGCGGCAGGGAGCGCCGGTAGTTTAGGTAATTGCTTTTTACGGTGATAATAATAGTATTTAAAAATAAAAAAAAAACAGTATCTACTTTATATTTTTAGTTCAGTTATTATACTTATTATGCAGTTTCATGATCTAATTTGGAGTATTATTAGAATACTAGCGGTTTATTGTTCGGTTTGGAGGTAACTTTGTAATTTTTTTCTATCGAGAAAATTTTATGGAATCGTGTTTTTTGCCTAACATAGTACTTAAAATTAATCCTCAACTTTACCATTTATTTATTTCAAAACGAATGCTGCAGTATTTTCGATATAACGGAGGATCATGCTAAGCTATTTGAGGTAGTATTGGCCCTTAATAGAAGATTCCCCTTTCGCCTCGCCATCGCTGCTTACCTCTGGCCCCGCGCCATCCGCTGAGGCGCCCCAAAATTAGGTCGTATAATTGCCAACTAACGTTTGAACGCGACTGTACGGACAACAGCTTAGGTTTAATACGTCCAATAAAGAAGGTCGTCGATGTGTATAAATCCGTTCGCTTTTTTGTAGTCATTCGAATTTGGTCGGAAAGCCAGCCGTTTTAGACATTTTGTTTTTTGTTTATATCTAGGTACTTAATGCGAAACATTCCAAGCTGAATATTGTTACTATACAGGATAAGTTTAAAAGGAGTGCGGATATTTCAGGAGGTAATCAGGTGCATGAAACTGGACAACTTTCCCCAAGGAACGTAGGTCGAAATCTTAAAACTGAAAATCGACGTTTCATACAATCTTGAGTCACGTGACCAATCACTTTGTATGAAAAGTCGATTTTCAATTTAAAGATTTCGACCTATGTTCCTTGGGGAAAGTTGTCCAGTTTTATGCACCTGATTACCTCCTGAAATATCCGCACTCCTTTTAAACTTATCTTGTATATTTTTGACTACACACACTAATTTTTGGTTTACACCACCATCTTGGGTTGAGCCGGTTTCTTGTATTTTGCCATCAAAGTTATGACACCGTCGTTTTGACTTTTACCAATATTATTCGATAACGCATGCATGTACACTTTTGAAACTTTTTATGGTTGTTATTATAAGCGTTAAGAAGGACCAAATACAGTTTTCAGCGAGCTTATACGTTTTCTCATTTAGGCTCTGCGGCATTTTTTCGGGTTTTTAAAAAAGTGCGATTACTTAAAGATTATAAATATTTTCTTGAATCTAATTCTGTCACAAATACGCACAAATTAAGAGCTACTCGTGTATGCTTATTCTACAGGCGCACATACAATGGTTTTAGAGATACACGATTCTGCAAAACGTTACTCCAGCAGGAACTGCAATATCTCGAAAACCTAAAGACGCACAAATTATATTTTCGGTGCACAATTTTGCACAAATATACACTACTGTTCAAAATTATTTGGCCACCTAGTAAAATACATTTTGTAAAAGTTTGATTCAATGAAATTGTTTATTAGCATTTTTAAACATAACAATAATACACTTTTAAAATTTTGGACTCATCTATGTGTCCACGTTTATTTTTAATGACAGTCTCACAAAGCTTCGGCAGCCTAGCTACTAATATTTCCAATGTTGTCTGGGTTATCTTCTGCCATTCGTCTTGCAGTTTTCTCAACAAGTCTTCCCGAGATGTAGGACAACGTTTCCGCACCTGTCTATCCAGCTGACCCCACAATAGTTATATCGGGTTTAAGTCTGGGGACTGTGGAGGCCATATCATGAGTTTCAACACCTGTTGTTGTTCTTTTCCTTTTAAAAAGTCCTTGCATAGTCTTGACGTGTGTTTCGGGTCATTATCCTGTTGAAATATAAATCCCGGACCAATTAAATGGGTTCCAGAAGGCACTGCGTTATTCTCCAATATCGTTTTATAACCTTCTTTTTTAAGATTCCTTGTATTCGCACAAGATCCCCAAAACGGCGGAGCCACAAAAACAGCCCCAAACCATCACAGACCCTCCGCCGTGTTTAACTGAAGCTACAGTACAAGCGTCATTCACCCTTTCGTTTGCCTGCCGCCGTACGAAAACTCTTCGATTTCAAATTTTGATTCGTCCATCCAGAGGACCTTTTCCCAATCTGCTATTGTCCAGTTCTTGTGTTCTCTAGCCCAATTACACATTGTGGACACATTGACTGGTTTACGACGATCCACATTAAACTGTGCTGCTATTTCCGGTGCAGTTAATCGTCTGTTCCGTTTGCTTTTAATAACTATACTCAAATCTTCACTCGAAGTTGTGGCTCTCGGTCTGCCTGAACGACTTAATCCGATCCAGCATGTCCCATTGCTGTCCTCTCCCAGCGACGCCCTAAGCCGAGGTCCGTACCCCACAGGGGGTGCCCTTAGCGTGTATTCGCTTAGTTTTTAGTCTTAGTTTTAAGCCTGGCTGGAGGCCTTAATTTATTGAGGCATCCACAGGAAAGCTCGGTTAAGCAGTCGACAACCTCCTATAGGCTGAACTGCTAGATGCCATTCCCCAAAAACCAAAAACCCTGCCTGAACGACGTTTGTTGCAAATTGTTCCTTCAGCTTCATTCGCAAATTTCTTAACGATGTAGTCAACAGTTTGCCTTGGTATCTTCTGCAGTCTTGAAATCTCACGATTACTTTTACCGGATTTATGAAGGCCAATTATTATGCCTTTGATTTCTTGGGAATATTCCTTAGTTTTACCCATTTTCTTCAAAAAATAAAACTCACTTCAAAAAAGTGAAAAACAAGAAAATATTATTAGACTTTCAAGTACTGAGCTACGGAGAGCGTGTTTTCTGGTCAAATGACATCATTTAAGTAACGTAATAATTTGTAATAGTTACACTACATTTTAGTTATGTTTATTTCTCAATAATTAAATGAAAACAAAACTGTGACTTCAAAGATTAACTACGAAGAAATTCCGACAATATCATTATTTTGGTTTTATGACCAGGAGTCGGCAAATAACAATAAGTTGTTTAAGATTTTACCGTAGATAAGTATTTGGCGGTGATATAAAAACAATGAAACCTAATAAATGATTTTTTTTCATGTATTGTTTGTAACTTAAACAAAATGCAGGTGGCCGGTGCACTTTTGAGCGGTAGTGTAAGCTATCTGCCCATGCACAATATTTCTCTCTCCGATCATTCGTTGAGAATTTTCCTGCTGGAGCAACGTTACTCCAGCAGGCACACCACAATTTTTTTTTATTTGTTCCATTCAAATCACTCTAGGAGCTACTTTCCTGCTGGAGTAACGCACACTTCATACAACCCGATTCCGAACGGCTTTCCTTCGGACCAAACACTCTTAATGTCTACTATTGCCAAATAATATGGTACACCTGTTTATGTAACTGTGTACCATATTACATTCTACAGGTTTTGGTCTGAGTTTATGAGAACTGAACAATTTTCTCTTCGGCTAATCAGTGGCGCAGCTACAATTATCATTAGAGGGATCTAATGATAATTGTAGCTGCGCCACTGATTGCCTCTAATACCATAGGCTTCAAGTTTTATCAGAGTAGTATAATGTGCAATACGTAATCAAATGCCTGGGTCATGTCGCAAAATATTCCATGGACAGGGGGCCAACCACCACCTCTTAAAGCAGTATTATTTTAATGTTACTTCAGTGTGAGAAAGAGATGAAGCTATACAGGACGACTAGTTCCATCTCTTTCCCACACTCAAGTAAGATTACAATAATATTAATTTAAGAGGTGGTGGTCTATCTAGCTCCCGGTCTGCGTTTATCGACATAGTTAATTTGTATATAAAATCATCTAAGGCCATATTAATTGTCCTATGTAGTCTAAATCCTTTGTTCCTCACACAAAATGCAATAAATACATTTATACAATTCCTTATTGATATATTTCTCAAATATTTTAGAAATTACGGGAATAACAGTGGCTTTATAATTGATGTTTTTAAGGCATCTGGGTAGATACCGGCGCTAATACTGATACGTGTTTTAATATTTTTGTAGTAATACCCATCGTATCACACCGTCTACCAGGCGGAATGTGTGGGCATTATACAAGCGGCCTACGCCATAGAAGCCAGGAGAGTCACGGATGCCCACATACGCATACTCTCTGACAGCGCCTCAGTTCTCCAGTCCTTAGGGAAGAAACATATTACATCGAGACTAACACTAGAATGTCACAATGCACTGGAACGTCTAACGGTTTCAATTCGCAATACAGTGACACTGCAATGGATAAAAGGACACAGTGGATCATTAGGCAAAGACGCAGCTGACGAATTAGCTAGGAGAGCATCCGGCACGTCAGTCTGTGGGCCCGAACCTATTGTACCCATTCCGTTCAACCAACTACGCAGGTGGCTACAAGAGTACACAAGCGGAGAAATGGTGGGCCTCGGCACCGGGCTGCAGGCAGTCCAGGGAACCTATGCCATCATTAGATGGCAGGCTGACCGGCCGCTTTTTACGCCTAGACAGGGAAGGCCTGCGCCTGGTGGCGGGGACCATCACGGGACACTGCTCGCTAAACAAACACTTCCACACAATAGGCATAACGGACAGTCCTCTGTGCAGGGCATGCATGGAGGCTGAGGAAACCGTTGCGCATGTGCTCTTTGAATGCACAGGCGTCGCCCAGATCAGAACAGAAACCCTCGGGTCACCCAGATCTTTCAGACATCCTAGACAGACCAGAAAACATAATCAAGTTCTGGAGGGAGGTGGGTTGGTTGGAATAACCGCCGACGGCCGCCATGGCCCACGCACAATAGTCCACATGTAGGACTAAGTGCGGAAACCAAGTCCCGTAACATAGAACATAGAACCCATCGTATCCCACGCTATATTTAATGACATTATTATTTTGTGTATATCTAATGGATTACTAGGTGCCATTAACATAGAATTATTATTGGTATTTATTTTAAAAGACTTAGGTTTCCTGAATTTTATCAATAAAATAGTTGTTAAATGCCTCAGCGATGCACTAGGGGATTTGATATCAATACTATGTTTAGGCAAGTTATACTTTACGCGATTAATAATTTGCCAAGTAGTTTTAGCCTCAAGGAACCCTTATAGTTTCGCCATGTCCGTTCGTCCGCAGCTTAGCTCAGAGACTCAGCTATAACACCACTAATTTAGCTAAGCAAGAGGAATCGTTGAAATTGTTAACGATAGCTATTGAGGGTACACCGAAGTCAATCCCTCAGAAACTTTTGGAAGCCGACGACCGTCAAGGGCAGCCAATAATTCCAGCGACTACGCAGCGTCCCATGCGTCAAGCGCGAGTTAATTCTAGCGCTGAAGCTAAAATTGGATACGCAGCAGCTGCAAAAAAGGCAGCCGCTGTAAAACAAAGGTCTGATAGTGGTGTAGGTAACACAAATAACTGGTCGAAGACATCCACGGTGACCACTACGAGTGCAAATCCCAATCTACCCACAGAAGCAACTTATCATCGCTGGAGTGTCGGGCCATGAATTCAGCGGAAACATGCACGGTTAACACGAGAGATAACCGCCACGAAAACATTACCTCCGATAAAGGTGGCAACCGGCGCGCAAAGCACGTTATTCTAAACGGCGAGTGGTCACTGGCAGCGGACAAGAGGATGACGAGCTTAAAACGGTAGAAAAGCTTGAATATTTGCAGGCTTGGTCTTTTAAGCCGGAGACGACGGAGCAAAACGTGCTCACCTATTTAAACAAGCTTCAAGGTTGTGACCAATATATTGTGGAGAAACGTTTAATTAAGACTACTAGACACGCTGCCTTCGTAATTGCTTTTCCTGAGCTTAAATGAGCGCATAGACACGCCGGCGGCATGGCCTGCAGGAGTGAAGTTGTCTGACCGGTTTCCGAGGCGTCCCCGCGAGCAGCGGGGGGACACGAGCTCCGAGATTCGCACTGACGACGGTGCACGCGCAGTCGTTGGGAGCCTCTCCCAGTGAACACTGTACTGAACGACGAAATAGGAATGATTTACAGTGTCGGTATGCTAGTACTAGTGGTTTAAAATAATAGTTCCCACTCGCAATCGTTGGGAATGCTGTGCTCGAATAGGGTGAATGTAATCCAAGCTAGTGGCAAGAAACCCAAGTGCTCGTTAGATTTTTTCTACCAAAACGTTAGAGGCTTACGCACGAAGTTAAAATCGTTTTATAATAATATTTTAGGGTCTATGTTTGATTTGGTAGCCATAACCGAGACTGGAATTAATGATTCGGTACATGATGGAGAACTGGCTCCTAGCGGATACACGATAATTAGATGTGACCGCACGGATGGCCGCAAACACGGAGGGGTCATGCTAATCGCCACCCCGCGCGGTGCTCTCGACTTACGCAGAGTACCGTTACCCGATAACGGAACCACCATACGTTCGAAATCGTATGTGCGACGGTATACCGTCATAATATATTTTTGTGTTGTGTTGCGTATATTCCACCTTTGAAAGGGAATATGGTATACCGTCATAATATATTTTTGTGTTGTGTTGCGTATATTCCACCTTTGAAAGGGAATATATTTTATGTTTATGTTCCATTTGCTGGAGCAGTTATGTGTTAGCTATGACATAGTTGTATTAATAGCCGATTTCAATAATTATGTACCTATTCAACAAACCAAGATGTACAATGTTATTATGAATATTTTCTCACCTTCTGTGGGTTTCACCAAAGTAATAATATTCATAATTGCAACAATCGCACGCTCGACGTAGTCCTAACTACTTTGCCCGTAGGTGATATTGTCCTAAATGAGGAACGGGACGAGTGCTTGTCATGCATAGACCCACAGCATCCGCCGTTACGAGTCAGTATAAGTCGTGTGCGGACGACTTTTAGCCCTGGTTACTCTGTACCGCAGGCTTCCATCTCCCTACCACGATGTAGTTATAGAAAGGCAGACTTCCATTCTTTGTACTTGGGACTTGCAGGAGTAGACTGGAGCGCCCTGTATGAAACGAGTAGTGCCGACGAAGCATATAGGATATTTTATGAGATATTTTACAGGATTTTGGATGATAGTACTCCAAGGGTGATTGCTTTCGTTATCATTACCCTGATGGTTCACTGCTGAAATAATAGGTCATATTAAGAAGAAGGCTTTGTGGCACAAATCTTTTAAGAAGTCTGGGTCAGTCGGCGACTATGTGAAATTTTCTCACTACCGTTCGATTGTCAAAGACAAAATTAGTACCGCATACCGTGATTATCAGAAGCGTACGGAGCAACAATTTGAGGAGGAACCGAGGTCTTTTTGGGGTTTTGTTGGAGGCAAGCGCTCGAAACGTAGTAGACCGAAGATAACTAGGAATGGTGAGCCATTGCCAGAGCATGAGTGTACTCAGGCGTTCGCTGCCTACTTTCGTTCGGTTTATGGGGCGGTGGCGCCGCGGTTGGATGCGGCTGCCGCTGGGCAGGCGGCACCCGAGTTCACGTGGGGCAGCTGTCTCTCGGCGAGGTGGATGCCGCACTCACGCGCCTCAAGCCCAAGCGTTCGGTTGGGCCAGACGGGTGCCACCCTTCATCGTTAGGGACTGTAGGACAGTACTGGCCCGGTCGCTCATGCATTTATTTAATAGCTGTTTGCGAGAATGCTCGTATCCGGACGGGTGGAAATTGACTAGGGTTACTCCGGTACCGCAGGGGGCTCCAAGCTCTGATGTTAGCGGATATAGACCAGTAGCAGTACTGTCATCATTTGCTAAAGTCTTCGAGTCCGCGTTGTGTTCAACTATCCACTCGCAAATAGCCTCACAGCTCACGACTTCAGGAAGGCATTTGATAGTGTGGATAATGACATACCTACTTTTAAGTAAATTTGCGAGGGTCGGTTTTACTCCAGCCCTCCTAGAGTTCTTGCTAGCTACTTGGGCAACCGCAAACAAATGGTAGAGTATGCAGGTTACATCTTGGACTCATATTTCACCCTTACGGGGGTAAGTCAGGGGACTAATTTAGGGCCTTTAGAATTTATTGTTATTTTTTATTTGATATAGGTTTGTTCTTGACTTTAGTCTAGGTCAGAGATGACAGAGACAAAGTCGACGATGGAGCGAGCTTACCCAGAAGAAGCCTGTTCACTCTCACTTTGAAGAGATCGGGGTTGTATGCGTTCGGAAACACAGACGCAGGCAGAGAGTTCCACTCCTTTGCTGTGCGCATCACAAAAGACATTTGGAAACGCTTAGTGCGAATTGGTGGAATAGCAACTAGGTAAGGATGGTAACCTGCAGTGCGTCTAGAGGTCGTGGAGTTCTTGAGCACAGCCTTCTTATGATTAATGATCTTCCAGAAGTCATTAAAGACGCTGGCTGTTTGTTATTTGCTGACGATCTCAAGCTATTCTTGCGGATCACAGACGAGTCACACTGCGGAATGCTACAGCGAGACATGGGTGGTAGCGTGGAGTGAAGAGAATAAACTACTCTTCAATGTGACGAAGTGTAGCGTAATGTCCTTCACACGGGCCGTGGTACCCCGACGCGACGCCATGATTATTGCATGGGCGGTCACGTCATACTGCGGGTGGGGTTAGTGCGAGATCTCGGGGTTACTTTCTCTGGGGATCTTTCGTTTCGTGCTCATGTAGTGCAAGTTTGCAAAAAAGCGAATAAAAATCTTGGTTTTATCATGCGGGAAACCCGTGACTTCACTAATATAGCAGCAGTGAAAGCACTGTACAATGCGTTGGTGCGTAGCAACTTGGAAACTAGTTCTATCATCTGGAATCCGTATGAAGTGAAGTATTCTCAGATGCTGGAAAAGATGCAGAACAAGTTTACCCGATACCTGTACTGGAAACAGTTTGGTGTTTACCCTTTCTACCCGCTTATGTATCCAACTCTTTGCTATAGGGATGGTTGGGTACTATAACTTGGAAGTAAAGTAAGGCGCAGCCTCGCTCTGGTAAAATATGTTTTTATGGTTTTTCGTGGTATGTTAAATAATCCGCAAATATTGGAATCGTTGGGATTGCTCGTTCCAGACAGGAGGCTACGGTTGGGCCCGAGAGAGGGACTTTAGGGAAGTTCCGGCAACCCGTACAAATTTATTAAAGTTTGCTCCAGTGATTCGTGCAGTAAGGATGCTTAACACTCACACACTCACTTAACACACTACTAGCAATATATAGCATGTTTCCAATTCAGCAAGCTATGGAGTCCGCCGGCGGGTCCCAACGACTTCGCTGCGGTAGGCCGCCACTCAAAATTAAAAAATATTACAAGCGGCATAACGGACAAAATGTTTTGGGGGCGGCCGGCGACACCCACGGCCTGCTGTTAATGTTGTGTAATGTTTCTTTAAAATAAGACCGGCCCTTTGCACTCGAAAACTTGGGGCCCGCCAGCGGATCCCATGGCAGTGAGAGTGTTAATAGTGTAGTATTTTCTTGTTCTTTGGCGGAATTCCAGAGGGTGACACTTAGTATGTTGTCCACTGTGTAACTTGAGCTTTACCCAGACCCGTTACTCGGGACTGGACAATTAGCAACTGATGACTACTTTTGTTAGCTTGGGTCTTACCTGTTAGAACAAATGTATGTGTTGATTAATAAAATAAATAAATAAATAATTTGACATGGATAATACATATTGATGATGGTGATGTTCTTCAGAAAGGTCAGGTGCGTAGTACTCGCAACCGGCGTGCGTGTATGACCAGATGTATGAATGTAAACGAGGCAAAAGGAGTATGTAAGGATCGTAGCAGGTGGCGTTCTGTAGTTTCTGCCTACCCCCATGGAAAGAAGGCGTGAGTTTATGTATGTATGTAATACATATTAATCACGCCGACAAAGTTGTAAAATAAAATCATGAAATTTGTTTAGGGTACCTCCTGTACACGTAAAGTGGGGATGGTTTTTTTTTTCTCGTCTATCCCATGGTGTGGGGTGGTGTTGGAAAGGTATTTCAAACATATTGCGAGTTTGTCCAAACAATTTTTCTTTATGGGTCTATTTCTGAAATATTAAGCTTTAAAGTGCTAATTTTTGTTATAATCAAGTGTCCCCCCCTGCCAGCTAAACGGTAAGTTTTGGATATGGGAAAAAAATCACGGTAGTAGTATACCTAGTCTTGCCATAAATACTGAAACAAAGAAAAAGAAAATTTTCTATTGCAAATGACATTTATTACTTTTACAGTGTGTTAGTTTAATACATAAATATAAAAAGCTTATTCGAAGTGGTCTCCATTGGCTGCAATACAGTCCTTTAAACGTTGAGGCCAGTTTTCAATAGAAGCACGCACTCTTTCCATGGGAAAATTCTTCACTGCCAATCGTACGGATTGTTTTAGGGACTCCAATTATCATGGATGGCGTTTAGAGCAAGCCGTACTCTCTAAAATTGACCATAAATCATAATCCAGCGGATTAAGATCGGGACTAGACGACGGCCAGTCTTCAGCTCTGATGAAATCCGAAACGTTCGTTTCCAACCAAGACTGCGTAGACCGAGCTTTATGACCCGCCGCAGTCTTGCTGGAAGGACCATTCTTGGTTATTGAACATGGTGTTGTTAAGGGGCTTCACTACCTTCTTAAGAATGGTATCTTGATACACTTGTGCCGATGTTTTGATACCTTTTTCACAAAAGTATGGCTCAGTCACTCCTTCATAGCTAATACCCCACCAAACGATCACTGAAGTCGGATAGTGCCCACGTTGCACTCTGTCGACTAATTGGGAAGCTTCCTTAGAGCTTTGAGCATAAATACGGTCATTTTGTTTGTTAAAATGTTGCTCAATTGTAAAAATTTTCTCATCCGTAAACAAAATTT
Source organism: Fissipunctia ypsillon (assembly GCA_947568875.1). NCBI lineage: Eukaryota > Metazoa > Arthropoda > Insecta > Lepidoptera > Noctuidae > Fissipunctia > Fissipunctia ypsillon. The sequence continues at coordinate 15,697,763 of OX387647.1, read as the reverse complement.
TTCTGTGACCTCCCTTTGCGTAGGTACCGCTTCAAAGTATCAGTTAAGAGGATATCGCGCGCACAGTGGCGCCCTCGTCGTTTGTTTGATTATTTCTTTTATTTTAGAATGAAAATGCAGAAAATAAGCACGTTATGTTGCGCTCCACAAGACTATACGTTATTATTATTACAAACAGTAGTTTTACATTCTTAAGATTTATTATAATCTATAAAACGGAGCTTAGTGGCCACTATTTTCCGTTTTAAGGATTATAATAAAACTTAACAATGTATAACTACTGTTTGTAATAATAATAACGTATAGTCTTGTGGAGCGCAACATAACGTGCTTATTTTCTGCATTTTCATTCTAAAATTAAATTAAAAACCAAACAAACGATGAGGGCGCCACTGCGCACACGGTATCCTCTTAAGAAATGACCAGTACGTCTCTTACAGGCTGCAAGTCCTAAGTCATCTTTTAAAATACGCGACATGGTTCTAGGTGCTATCTTCATCTCCCGATATAAAATCTTTTGCTTTCGGACAGGATTTCTTCGAATTATTTCCCTTACTGCTTTGACCACCTTTTTTCGTACGAACACTACGTGGACGGCCATCTTTTTCTGTCACAAACAGAGGAGGCCTCATTGTACCTATTAATAGCCCGGTACACAAACATTTTACTAATACCAAGCGTATGAAGAGTTTTAAAAATTGCATTTGGCTCCATACCTACTTTGTGTAATGCAATCACAGCGATTCGGTTCTCTTTATCACCCCACACCATTTTAATATCGCAAAATATTGTAAAATGTATTGGCGCCAAAATGAGAAAACTCAATGAACAATCATATTTTTATGACAGATTCCAAATTCAAATGTAACAGTATTTATGGCCAGACCAAGTATCTCTTTGAATGCCGTAATTAGAGACACAATAGAAAGACAATTGCTTATGTCGAACTGTGTAACTTAAGACATTCAAAAGGGTATATAGGTACAAGATTAGTTTTAGTATATGCGAAACCCGAAACACGTGTCTGGTATTTTTATGTAAAGAATCTATGTACAAAATTTCAAAACTGTATCATGAAAAATCACAAAGTTATCAGTAGGTAAGCTTATTATGTTATCTGGTTGTCCGTACAAAAACATGAACAAGAATCCGTTTAACCGTTTCAGAGATCCAGCAAAACCACAAACGTTACTCCAGCAGGGTCCCGAATAACTTCGTAGCCGAAGAAATAACAAATTTAAAATCAATATTCCCATTAAAAAAGAAAATGTCTGGCTGCGGTAACTTTACCCCAGCAGGAAATGTTTTTGTGAAATAACTAAAAAACTATAAGTGCAACAAACTTAAAAATGTGCACAACAATTACAGAAGCTGGGCAACTAATTATCTATACAATTTAAATGACCATTTTCGACATTATTTTGCTGGGGTAACACACACCACGGTGCAATCCCTATTTACATTTTCTAAAATTAAACTCGTCAATAGTAGAACTTGAACCTTCCGGGGCAATTTCAGTGTCACTTGTGCGTTTTCTCGACAAAAGGCTTTGCGACATATCATCATCGTCGCTAAAAAATGGCTGCGAATATGGACAATATGGTTCATTTTCGTCGATGTTTTTTGCTGAGTGTAACCGCGCGGTTTCCGTCGCGTGTTCGGTTAACGCGGTGTCCTGCGTGAGTGACGAATACGAAGCGACGCGACGGTGCGAACGCGACGAACGCGATCAACTCAACGGCATACCCTGCTTGCGGCCTATATTACAGTCTGCGGCGAGACGCGACGTAACGCGTACTTGTTTTGAGGGCGACCAAACGCGCCACCACGAACTACGAAATGGTCGAGAAAAATTGTACTGTACTTCTCCACGATTCGAGAAGTAATGACCAAAATCACGTAGGACAATTGGACGTAGTTATGCTATAACGTTCCAATCCACAAGGTGGTCAAAATTGAGTTTTTGAGCCCAAGCTAGGTATTTTGGATCGTCCTATCTAGTGCTGAAGACACTGACTCTCTTACGACAATAACTATTGAAATAATTAAGCGGTCTAAATGATAAAACGAACCAAAAGATCTAATTATAATCTTATAAAGTGACATTACATTTGGATCGTACTGTTTTAATTCGTTTTGGACTGAATGCAATAAAAATAAGGATCCAATCATCTTGAAACTTTTTAAAAATAACTAATTTTAAATCTTAAAAAGTGACATCCCATTTGGATCGTACTATTTTATTTCGTTTTGGGCTGAATAAAATAAAAATAATGATCCATTCAACTTGGAACGTTTTAAAAATAACTAATTTTAAATCTTAAAAAGTGACATCCTATTTCCCTCCCTCCTATTTTTATGAAAACGTCCCTTGATGAGGATTATAACGAACTTAACATTAAAAAAACGACAAAGGGAGAGATTTCGACTATACATAGATCTGATCTGAAACAGTTATGGCCTAACGGGAAACCCATTGCTCCAGCTAAATTGGCTGATTTACGATCTGTTTTCAAGTTTATTCCAGCAGATTGCCTTAGTTTCTATAAAACATTGAAAGCGTCTAATGACGCCATTGACGATGTCGATGGATTTGGTAAGGAGCTGGATTTCGATCTGGATGATGAATAAATTGTGATGATTTTCCATGCTTTGATACAACTATTTCTTAATAAATATTTTTTTAATAATGTTGTTTCATTGTTATACTTATGTTTTAGAAAAAATATACATTAACTACCAAAATATAGCAATTTTCAGATATTGGGACGTTTTTGCAAATTAAGTTAAAACCTACTTCCATACAAAAAGCCTTTTTTCAAAAACGTTCCAAGTGCATTTTTTTCATAATTTGTATGATAAATATTAATAAATTTTAATGACAAGTATATAATAAAATAATGTTTATTTATTTAGTTGAAGTGATACATACTACTTAGTTGTACTCGCTACCAAAAAAAAGCGTACCACAAAATTACAAAAACGCGATTTACTCAGTTCGACCTGCGTGTGGATTGGAACGTTATAGCATAACTACGTCCAATTGTCGCGTGTAGCATCGCGTCGCATTACGTCTTATCGTGTTGCGTCGCGTCGCGTCGTTTTCGTCGCTCACGCAGGACACCGCGTTAGTCTCATCGGAAGTGTTATCTATGACAAATGTCTTGATGTCAACACAAACAAAAAAATATTCAATGTAAAAAAATAAATGAGTCACTCTTCCGCTGAGCGACTCAAGTGACAGTTTATTTTTCACATGTTCGTATATTTAAATAATTCTGAACCTTGGAACACTTGTAGCGTATCACATTTTCTTTCCACAGATTCACACAGGGCTGTTGTGTTCTATAACCTCCACACAGGCGAGCTGTCCTCGTTGATCTGCTCTTATAAAGCGAAAAATTTGTTTCGGCAGCATACGCCCACTATGTGGTAAACGGATTTAGGTTAGACGTAATATCACGCCAGCCGCATGGAAAGGGTTAAAATAAAGGGCTTGAGGAGACGATTCCAAAAATATAACACAAAACGTTTTAGTTGCTGTCGGGATTGATTTGACTGTTCTTGTAAATCTTTTGAACATTATTCCTCTTGTTGTAAGTAACACAATAAATACCATCTTTTATTTGACAAGAACAATAATTATTATTCAACAGAAACAATTACTAGAGCAATGTCCAGAAGCTTGAAAGAAAATTACAACAAACTGATTGAGGCGGAAACGGCACTTGATCAAATGCTCAGTGAGAAAAAATATGTCCAAGTGAAGCTGCTCCATCAATACAACGATATTAAAGATGCTGCTCAGGTAGTCATTAATCATATAGCTAATTTAGAAGCAACCACTGTCACTGAGGTACATAAAAGGCTACAATTAAAGGAATGAAATAAAATATCTTGGTATAGTAATGGAACGTTTTATTTGAAGACAAATACAACTCTTTACAATTTAAATTTCATCCAATTTTTTTTTGTGTTCATGAACTAAACTAATGAACAATTTTAAAATTTCACATTGCGGGTTTACGTACGTAGGTTCTTAAGTTATAAGTGTTTTCAAAAAGCCACGGTTCCACGTTTGCTACTTCAATTACGAAAAATGTATGTTTAACATGACAAGAATTCTAATATATTTTGATTATTATATGTTGATAATCATGACCGTTGTCAGCAAACAAAATTTATAAATGTAGATAGTAAAAGTTATCATATTGTTGAGAATTATCTAAAACTATAGTGAATAATGGATTTAAGAGATAAATAAAATCTACTTCCTTCTTTCAACTAGTTTTTAAAAGTATGAAATAATGTATAGCATGAAAATGGAGCATAATGAAGGTATCTTAACAATCCAATTTATCAGGTTTCGGTAATATTTAAAAAAATAACCTTTCATTGGTGACATTTAACATTATAACCTGAAAACATCTCCCATATTATAAGATTATTATTTTTCACATGCTTTTACCATTGTTATACATAATTCTTAAACAAATCAAAATACATTGAAGTTAAAATTCTAAACGCTAACATGGTGTCTATTTAATAAGCAAGCAATAATTATAGAAATGTTTAAATGTATAATATAAAGTGCATATCGCTCTGGGCGACAGCTTGCGAATACTTTGCAATGTGAGCGTCCTCATGCAAGTGGAACGCTCGAGCTGCAGAGCGGAGGACGACGGTCCCCCGCCCCTGCCACTTTGTGGCGACGTTACGAAGTATATGCCTCTGACTTCGTAACGTCGCATAGAGGCATATACTTTGATTTGCATTTAGTGTCTTGGAACAGCGAAGTGGCTGCTGCATGTGTGCACAGCACTCAAGTTCTGGTCATGAGTTGATTGTTTAATTCAATCAATTTTAATTATTTATATGTTATTGTGGCAACATATTTTGTGTTATGTTCTGGCCAGGGTTTAAAGCGTTCAAAATTGTAAAGTCTTCATTTAGTTCCATTCCCGACTGGCGTGAACTGTGCAATTACCGTTGGAAGGATCTGAATGGAATGTAAATTTACGTAACCAATTGCGACAGTTATTCCACCACTCGAGTTATTTAGTAAGACTGTCCTTATATCTCCATGTTTCTCATTCCAGCTAAATTTAAGTATAACAATATAACAAATTTACAAAAATACATATAAATTGAAGAACATTCGCAATGTTGAAATTCCCAAAAATGCATATAAATATATCACTAATAACAAATCTACGATTTCCTATCGAAACAATACCCTATATTACGTGGAAGTATCAAAATGCGAATGCTCGTTCAGTTTTAATAAACGTTTATCGTTAGACTTAAATCTATGAGTTTCAGACTCGTTTCAGGCAGTCCCACAGATTTCAAAGCACCAAGAATCATTCAATAAATGCAATTTTATGCTAACATTAGTGTTCTATTTATCAGTTTTGCCCTTGACTGGAACAATTAACATTTTGTAATCACAGTTCCCTCATTGTTATAGCCTGTTGTACCTTTACATTCATTGCAGAGATCGTCTTATAAAGGTTATTCAGACATGTTTTATTTTTAACAGAACAGCACTCGCACACACATCAATAACTCAAGAAATCCCAAAAACAAGTCTGAAAACATTTTGGCTTAGTCTATGTAATCAACTACCAAGTTTTTTCAGATTTATTTCTATTAAAGTAATGCATGTAAGGTAATGTGTGTGAACAGCTGCAGCTTGTTTATTGACATATTATTTTAATTTTCCTTGAAAACTTTTAGACAATTATTTTGAAGAGATTTCATAGACCAAACCAGCTTAAAAGTAAAAATTATGATTTGGTAAATTGTAAATATACTATGTGTACATAAATAATATTGACTTAGTACTTCATATGCATAAAAATAAAACATATTGAGTACTAAGTCATCTCACTTTTCAATAAAACATGACTTAACAATCAACAGGTCAATTTAGTAATATATAATTATTATATTTTAAATATCACTTGTCAAATAATGGGTGCTTCTCGGTCCTTATTATTTACTCTAAGAGACATTTGCTACCTCAATTAATAGAACCTAATTCCCTTTGGTCACATTGTTTCTCTAGAAATATAGATCTTGCTTTTCAGTTTACATCAGTATTTACTGGTCTCATTATAGTACAATACAAAATAATCGAGCCATATTCGTCTTATTAGGGTTTATTGGGGCATAAAATAAGCCTCAATATTGTGTCACTTGTCTTTAATAATATTATTAATTGAACACTTATTGTGTCAATTAAAGTAATACAAAATCAGTCTCAAAATAGGGAAGTCTTTTAGATCTTCAGGCACGTATACTTTTTAACAGATGGATACTCACTATCCAAGCCTTAACAAAATCTCTAAAATAGATTTGGTTATTATTCCGCTTAGGAATATAATATTATGCAACCTCACAAATACGTGCTAAAACAATCGCATTCCGACGTATTTTCCCAAGAAGTGTTTATACACATTATGTATTTTTATTGTGTAATATGTTATTTACCGATACGATTTTAAACCGTAATGTATTGCAAAAATGTTATTAGCATTTTCCTGTATGAGTTATAGCAAGCTTTCCTCAAAAATATTCAATGAAATTTTACTGAACTATTAAAAACACAAACCACGAAAAAACTAAACTAAGTTGATTTCAAATCAATCAATACTAAATAAAAATAAAACAATAACGAAGTTACCTTTAAAAATGAATACTTTAGTTTGAAACTGGTGCGTCACCTTGACCAATGTGTTCCTTTTCAGAATTGTGGCATTGCTCCGCCACCTAAAATATATCATCAGATTAAGTCTTACCGTCATCTTCGATTGTCATGCATGAGGATAAAAATAAATTGGGTAGGAAAGCTCGGTTGTAAATTCCGTAATTTAGCTGTCGTCATTGTGCGGTAGCTGTAATTTACTCAGCAGTCACCTTAGTCTTATCGAGAGGGCCGTTAGCTTCCAGCGTTTGAGCGGGATCAGACTTCTGGCTGGAGCTCTTTTTCTTTCCTTTCCCCATATTTTTCTTGGCATTTTTGACAGTCTTCATTTTCTGAGGCTGTGTACCTATAAACGAATATTTTCCTTGTGTAATGTAGTGAATACAGGGTTAAATTAAATTAGTTTGCGAAACTCTACAGACGTGATGGGTTTCGATATCTAAACATATGATAACTGCCCCGTTGGTCTCGTGGTCGCAAGCGCAACCGCTGAGCGTGGGGTTCTGAGTTCGATTCTCAGGTCGAGAAAGTGTTATAGGGTTTTTCCTTTAGGAATTTCTTAGTAAGTCCGGAGTTTGGAAGTTGGCGTGTGATACCCCCGTGCCTTGGAAAGCACGTTAAGCCGTTGGCTTGTCTGTCTGTCTGTTTGTTCCGGCTGATCTCCGAAACGACTGCACCGATTTTGACGGTCAAGAGCCACGAAAAAAGGATTTTAAGAGTTTCTGGAAACACACTGGTAGGATGAATCCTAGAACAGGCCTCCCCTTGAGTGAGGATAGTGAGACGGATGCGGGACGCATTGCCAACATTTTATTTACCAATGGAGCTTATGGAAAGTGTAGTGGTGCCAAATAAAACAGGCGACATAGCGGACAAAACCAATTACAGGCCCATCTCTTTGGCCGCTACAATTAGAAAAGTATTAGATGGTGTGCTTGAGCGCCGGCTTAGTGAGTATTTAAAGTTGAGTGATGCTCAGTTTGGTTTTAGGAAGGCACTATCAACAGAGACCGCTGTCACACGACAAGTATGTTGCTTTTCTCGACCAAAGCTTTTGACTTGGTTTGTTACGACAAGCTTTGGTCGAAGGTTAAACTTCTTTCTAGAAGTACCTGAGGAGCTTATTAATGTACTGAAGTTTTCGTATGGCTCGCAGACTAAGAGCGAGGCCCCATTAGTGCGTTGCGCTGCGTTGGGTCGTCGCAGCGTCGTTATCCATACATTTTTTATGACATGCCCCATTAGACCGTTGCGTCGTCGCGCGCGACGTTTCAACGGATCGACGGACAAGAGACGAAGCGGGAGGGAGGGTGATGCGCTGCGTTGTCGGAGCTCCGCTGCGACGACGGACAGTGATGCACTATCTATCCATTGCAAAGGCTGAACTGAGACGCAGCCGCGTCGGCGTGCATACCCTCTTGCGTTGCGTTGGCGCAGCGTCAACGCAACACAGGTGTGGCATACAATGCGTTGTTCCGTTGCGATGACGCGACGCAACGCAGCGCAACGCACTAATGGGGCCTCGGACTTAAAGTGTTAGATGGGCGGGTGTTCACTCTGATGCGTACGTCCTGGAGTGTGGGGTTAGACAGAATGGACTAACATTCCCGGCCCTGTTTAATGTTTACATGAACTAAAGGGTTTTCCAATAGGGACGGGTCGATGTTGACAGTCTGTGGCAGCCATACTATTTTGGTGCGATCTGTAAAATCTGTTGTATATTATGCAGTCAGTGATGCCAAATCACCATGGCAAGTTACACGGTTGAGCAGCATGTGCAAATGATAAAACTTTATTATCAAAATGAGTGTTCGTTAGTGCAAACGTTGCGCGCATTGAGCTCATTTTACGGCAGACGCGGTGGCCCTTCAAAGTCCACTCTCCAACGATTGGTGACTAAATTTGAGACGACCGGTTCGGTAAACAACCAACCAACACCTTTACGTCAAAGGAACGCCAGATCGGCCGAGAACATCGCCGCTGTATGTGAGAGTGTTCAGGAGGCTCCGAGGCAGTCGATTTCTCGCCGTGCTCAAGAACTCGGCCTTTCGCAGACCTCAACTTGGAGAATTTTGCGTCGGGACTTGGGTCTGCATCCGTACAAGATCCAACTGACCCAAGAGCTCAAAGTTAATGACCATAGACAACGCCGTGTGTTCGCTGAATGGGCATCGGAACGCTTGGAGGAGGACCCCGATTTTGACCGAAAAATAATCTTTAGCGACGAGGCACATTTTTGGATGAATGGTTTTGTTAATAAGCAAAATTGCCGTATATGGGATGACCACAACCCACATGAGATTCACCAGGTGGCAATGCATCCACAAAAAGTTACTGTTTGGTGCGGATTTTGGTGTGGCGGCGTCATTGGTCCGTACTTCTTCGAAAACGACGTTGGCGAGGCCATCACCGTCAACGGCGAGCGCTACAGATCAATGATAAACAATTTCTTTTGGCTTGAATTGAACAATATGGACGTGTACGACATGTGGTTCCAGCAAGATGGCGCTACTTGCCACACAGCGAACGACACAATCTACATTCTGCATGAACGGTTTAAGGATAGAGTTATCTCTCGCAGAGGTGACGTGAATTGGCCACCAAGATCGTGTGATTTGACTCCGCTAGACTTTTTCTTGTGGGGTTTTCTGAAGTCGCAGGTCTATGCCAATAAACCACATTCGACCGTTGCCCTGAAAGCCAACATAACGCAGGCCATCGCTCCGATTCAGCCGGATCTATGCAGCAGAGTCATTAAAAATTGGACCTCTCGGATTCGTGCCACCATACGAAGCCGCGGCGGACATTTGAACGATGTCATATTCCATCCATAATGGTATAAATGGGCCTTTTAAATAAAAAATAAATTTCGTTAATATCTCACACACATCTTGTTTTATTCAATTTTAACATCGACCCGTCCTTGTTGAAAGACCCTTTAGTTAATTGGTGAGCTCAGCGAGACCAACGTCAGTTGCTCGATTGATGGCACTATAGTAAATGCCGACGACATGGTCTTGCTGAGTCCATCAATTAGCGCGCTCAGGAAGTTGTTGGCTGTTTGCGAGTCCTATGCTGCGTCACATAGACTCACATATAATGTCAAGAAAAGTGAACGATTGACTTTTAAATCTAAGTCTTGCTCGTTGGATAACCTCCAATAACTTTTAAGCTGAAAGCCATTACAGAGTCACACAATTCAGATACTAGATATTCAGAGACCTAGGGCATGTAGTCACGGAGGATTTATCTGACGATGCTGATATAAAGAGGGAGCGGAGGGCGTTGGGGGTTCGATGTAATATAGTAGCCCGCAGGTTTGCGCGTTGTAATATTTTTTTAAATTATTAAATAACAATAAAGATCGCGCGAAATGTTAATCATTTGCATATTAGTTCGCCTCAAAAGAAAATTAGCAGGCCCTATGCAGCATAACCTGCAGAACAGAAACATTGAAAAAAGAAAGTGAAACTCACCATCAGCGTCGGTGTCGGGTGCTGAGGTGTCCTCGTGTGGGCTGCCTTCTTCTTGCTGGCTCATATCGTCAGGTCTCACAGTCTTTCTGTAAAACCAATGGAGATTCATCATATTTTCTTAACACGCAAGTTTCAGCTGGCGAATGTATTATAGAGGCATGAGGAACAGCGAGTAAAGTTCACTCATTCTCTATAGAAAAGGGAGGATCCTCCGACCAGACGGGTGTTGTCTCTGGTAGGCTACTGCCCGACGGTTGATGTCGGGATGTTGTATTTATGCTAGTCGCGTGGTAAACTCTGATTGCGCGATGCAGGATTTTGCGTGACGTCAGTGTGACGCGTTCCATTATGGCGATGTAGATATGCCGCCACAGTATAAACCTGCAACTCTACATGCTACGACGCAAAAAGCATTACATGTTAAAGCCGTAAGCGAAGTAGGTTGCGGGAAATATGTTTCACACATATGCCAACACCAACACAATGTTGCTGCAACTTTTGTTTACGCACTGTGCCCAGAACGCACGACGACCCCACGTACTTGGATTAATGGCTTACCCGTTAACAGTGAGTGTGGCGGGCTTAGCGGGTTCGTCCTGGTCACGACGGGAGCGCCGGGCAGCGCGGCCGGCCGAGGGCGCGGCGCCGGCCCCGCGCCCGCGTCCACGCGTTCCGCGCCCGCCGCGCGCGCCCCGCCATCCGCGCCCGCCGTACGAGTTGCGGGGAGGCGGCGTGTAGCCCACGTAGCTCACCTGCAACGAGTTATATATGACACTAATATACATTTTCTATCTTTTATAAAATAACATATTGCCTGTATTATCCAAAGGGTTAGTCGGTGTAGTACACCCTCATTTCCCTAGTTATGTTTAAATTCCACTTAAACCCGTTACGTGGAATTTAACGAACCTGTTGCCGTGTTGTCGACTGTGCACGAAAATTTCTAATGAAAATATCTAATAATAAATTTTCCTGGGGCCGAAATCAAACCACAACAGGACACTCAGGAGTTACGCGTGCCAACCAGTAAGAAATAAACAATTGAGTAATGATCAGAAGGCTGCAGTGATGGATTATTCTAAGTTGGTGCTCATTATACAGCGGCACGTTGCCAACGGCAGAGGCAACTGACGTCGACACTAGTCGGCGTCAGCCATAGACAACGTGCCGCTCGTGTATATGAGCACTTATGTAGTGTGACGCGTAGATAGAACTCACTTGCGGGTATCGCGGCGCGCGCGCGGGGTAGCTACCGCCGCCCCACTGCCCCACCACGACGCCGGCGATCTCCAGCCGGGCCCCGCGCCCGCGCCCGCGCGCCCAGCCGCCCAGCGAGCCGCCCACCACGCCCGCCACCAGCGGCAGCGGCGGCATTGCGAACTCTACCTCCAGGCCCTCCAGAATCGCTTTGCGCATTCTCTCCACCTATACACACACCGACGAATTCAATTAATCATAAATTATTAGTTTACGCCAGCAGCTTCGTTCCTTGCAGAGGATTATTCCAAATGAAAAGTAGTATAAAATATGTAATTTTCCGGGCTATAAACTACACAAGTACCTACACACATCAAGTGTCTAGGGATCAAGCACGTTTCTGCTAGTTACTAAAAATCTGGTTCTTTTTTATTATTGGATACATTTTTAGTCAATTTCATTCGTCATTTGAAACCAGAAGTTTTTAATTTCGGTCAAAAGATGAAAAGGTTTGAGGACAAATCAGTAACATTTCTGCCATACTTCTGATTGGAATCAATATTTCACCAATTCGCACTAAGCGTTTCCAAATGTCTTTTGTGATGCGCACAGCAAAGGAGTGGAACTCTCTGCCTGCGTCTGTGTTTCCGAACTTATACAACCCCGATCTCTTCAAAGTGAGAGTTAACAGGCTTCTTCTGGGTAAGCACGCTCCATCGTCAACTTTGTCTCTGTCACCTTTGACCTAGACTAGAGTCAAGAGCAAACCTATCTCAAATAAAATACAAAAGAACGTTATTATGGAGAGAAGACATCATTTGAGCCGAGAAGAAATGGTCAGAGCCGTGGGAATGCTGGAAGCTGGTTCTCGGCAACGTGCTGTGTCAATCGCTCTAGGCACTACGCAGTGTTATAAGTCGACTTGTTACCGCATCACTGGCAGCGTGGCAGAGCGATATGGAGAACGAGCTCGCATCACCACACGTAGACAAGATCGTTACATACAAATTACTGCTCGACGAAATCGTACAATGACCGCGATAATGTTAGTTACAAGGCTTCATGGCTATTCAAGGGTGTTAATAAGCGATCAAACCATAAGAAATCGCTTGCATAAAGTCAATCTCCGTTCCCGAAAGCCACGTGTACCACCTATTGAGCCCTGCAATCGCAGAACCAGTTTACAATGGGCTCGTGAACACAAACATTTGGCAGAGAAAGAGTGGCGTTTTGTGTTTTTCTGATGAATCACGCTTTGTTATAAAGGCCAGATAATAAACGTACACGGTATTGGAGGACCCCTAGACGCCAAGAACGTTTAAAATCATGCCAGGAAGTCCAGGTATACAGTGGTGGAACAATCATGATATGGGCGGGTATTTGGATCGGCGGAAGAACCGAACTGATTTGGATCAGAGGGCATCTCAATGCAAAGATTTACGCTGAAACGATTGTATCAGATGTTGTTTTTCCTTTGCGGACACAATTTGGTGCTTCATTTATGTTTATGTATGATAACGCACGTCCACACACTGCCAGTCGTTGCAAACACACTGGCTGCAGCTAATATCAACGTCTTACCATGGCCTGCTCAATCGCCAGACTCGAATCCCATTGAGCACGCATGGGATATACTTTCAAGAAGAACTCTGCCAAACAGTGGCGGAGCTACAATAATCATTAGAGGGAAGCCGAAGAAAAATTGTTCAGTTCTCATAAACTCAAATAAAAAACTGTAGGTTTTTAATCTTATGATGTATTAAACTGGTATTAAATATAATTATGTAATATGATGTGATACACAGTTACACAGGTGTACCATATTATTTGGCAATAGTAGACACTAAGAAGAGTGGTTGTTCCAAAGAGAAGCCGATAGGAATCGGGTTGTATGAAGGCTACGCCCCTGCTGCCAAATATGGATGCCGAACACACACCAGAAAATCTTTTTCGCCTGTTACAATGAACGTGTACATGGCCTACCGGCCATTCCCCAACATGATTTGGATTGAACTCATCTTGAGTACGCCAAATGGCTGCGATTGTGTTATACGCGTTAATGGCGGAATTACAGACTACTAATTGTTTATTTTACGAAATAATAGTGCATTATGATACAAGTGTGCTATGCTGGTCATTACACTCGAGGGGGTATTATTCGATAAGGTTGACGAGTGTGTAATGATCAATGCACACGCGTTTCATACGACGTTTTTCAACACACTTGAGGGACAAAAAGTAGGTAGATCAAGTTTCATAACCTAATTTACCTATGTAAAAAAAATACATATGGCCCGCGAATTCGTGTACGTTACTCCAGCAGGAAAGTAGCTCCTAGAGTGATTTGAATGGAACGTATAATTAGTGCGTGTTCTGCTGTAAATGTGCGCCAAATAAAAAATTTGTGCGCTTTGTCATTTTGGAGAAAAAAAAAACGGAAAAAACGATTCCTGCTGGAGTAACGTTGCTCCAGCAGGAAAATTCTAAACGAATGATCGGAGAGAGAAATATCGTGCATGGGCAGAGAGCTAATATTTGTGCAAAATTGTGCACCGAAAATATAATTTGTGCGTCTTCAGGTTTTCGAGATATTGCAATTCTTGCTGGAGTAACGTTTTGCAGAATCGTGTATCTCTAAAACCATTGTATGTGCGCCTGTAGAATAAACATACACGAGTAGCTCTTAATTTGTGCGTAGTATTTGTGACAGAATTAAATAAGAGAACATTTATAATCTTTAAGTAATCGCACTTTTTTGAACACCCGAAAAAATGCCGCAGCGCCTAAATGAGAAAAAGTAAGCTCGCTGAAAACTGTATTTCGTCCTTCTTAACGCTTATACAATATTTTAGATAAAATCTTTTGCTTTCGGACAGGATTTCTTCGAATTCTTTCCCTTACTGCTTTGACCACCTTTTTCGTACGAACACTACGTGGACGGCCATCTTTTTCTGTCACAAACAGAGGAGGTCTCATTGTACCTATTAATAGCCCGGTACACAAACATTTTACTAATACCAAGCGTATGGAGATTTTAAAAATTGCATTTGGCTCCATACCTACTTTGTGTAATGCAATCACAGCGATTCGGTTCTCTTTATCACCCCACACCATTTTAATATCGCAAAATATTGTACAATGTATTGGCGCCAAAATGAGAAAACTCAATGAACAGTCATATAAAAATGACAGATTCCAAATTCAAATGTAATATTTTGTTTAAATTTAATTGTAACAGTATTTATGGCCAGACTAAGTATATACCTACCTACCTAGCTACCTTATATGAAATAAATAAATAAATATCGCCTGCATTCCAATAAGGGATAGGCAGAGAAACTGCTCTGTTTTATAGGAGAACAAACAACAAACTTATTCTACTACTTAAAAAGAATATCCACATTTCACCAGATACGTGATACCTACAACATACACATAACCGCACCCACCTATTATATTTTTTTACAAGCTTTATATTAGCTTGCTTCGTTCATATTATGTTTCCGGTTACTCCCATTGTCCTGACAACCGATTGAGCTGAAACTTGACATACTTATATAACTTCGGTGACAAAGCAAAAATATGATACCATGGAGCTGGCCTGATGATGGCCATAGGGACTCCTCAACAAAACAAGATAGCACCATCGTGTTAGGGCTCATTGAATATGTATTGACAAGTGCTATTAGGTGGTTTTCAGGGTCTGATAATGAAGCCGGAAGGTGGCCCTAGGAGCTTCTCAAACAAACAAGTTAGCACCACTGAGTTTGGACTAGTTGGCTTTGTCTTGACTAGTGCTATAGCCCAAAGTTGTATCCATGGTCTGATGATGGAGCCAGAAGGTAGCAACTCCTCAACCAAACAAAATAGCATCATCGTGATTGGAGCCATTGGATATGTATTGACAAGTGCTATTATACTGGGAGGTGTCCACGGTCTGATGATGGAACCGAAAGGTGGTCATAGGAAGTCCTTAACAAAACAAGATAGCATCATCGTGTTTGGACTCGTTGGCAATATCTTGACAAGTCCTACTATAGTATTTTATTTAATTGTGCATAAAGTCTTAAAAAATAAATATATGCTTCATCCATCACAGTCACCATGTCTTAAAACTGTTCTGCTGTTATTTTTGTACCTATACATTTGTTACATAGCAATAAAACTGGCAAAATGGGGTAGGTATACTGTGCACCTCTATCTACACTTGCTGGGAATACAAGCGTTACGTTATGTCATGTTTTTGACCATATTTTTGACGGTATAGTAAAGAATTATCAGTAAGCCGAGACCTTTCAAATGAGATATGTCTCAAGTCTGTTGTCTGTTGTTGTTGAAGTTTCAATTTTGGGGACGCCAGCGCCCATTGTCCTTTATCAATTTTTTTAGTATTATTACTTTATTAGTTCGGTTTCTTACATTATCGAATATGCTTTTGTTGTTTTTCCAAAAGACATTTCTTTTTAAGTGTACATAGTTACTTTGACTGCGTACACACAAAGTGTCTTGTCATCTTGTGTTAGTATGTACTTACCTGAGTTTTTTTTGTTAGTGTGTTAGTGTTATTTGTGTTTTATTTTTTTGTTTTATTATTTTCTTTTTATTATTCTGCGTACAAGTACGTTAACATGGTGTACTCCGTGTACTGCTACGGTCGGTATGGCCCGTGGAAATGCTGCCGAAGCCCTATGACTTTACGGTACTGAATATCCTACTGCGCTTTAGCTCTCTGATTCACGTATTTTCACTCGGGCAGTGCACCGGGAACCAGCCGATCGTGCCGGTTTCACAGGGAGGCGCGGCAGGCAAATGGGGTTAAAAACAGAGCTCGTCATAGGTGACAGCCCTTTTGTCCGTCTTTTCTTTGTGTTCACTGTTGTGTCAATTACAAAAAATACGAAAACGGAACAAAAATGTCTACGAAGCTGTCTTCAGCTGACGGGTTGACTGGTTTGACTTCTATACAAATAAATAAAATTGAAGTGTCTGTTTGTAATGTCAAAATAAAAACTTTTTACTAAATGCATAGAAAAGTATAAACGGTTCTTATAACAAAAAAGCAATTTTTAACATTTTTGTCTGTCTGTCTGTTTGTTCCGGCTAATCTGCGAAACGGCTGGACCGATTTTGACGGGACTTTCACTGGCAGATAGCTGATGTTACCACGGGTAACTTAGGCTACTTTTATTTTAGAAAAATAATTAGGGTTCCGCGCAAAAAAATGAAAACCCTTGAAACTATGAACAAAAAGTCGGATTTGAAAAATTCTTTTTGCATTTGGTAGCCCAATTCTCGAAGATAGTTAAGCTATTTAACATCACTACGACCCTTAGGAGCCGAGCAGAAAGAAAAAAGTCCGAAAGAACATTAAGGGCGCGTTTGCAATTCGGACAAAATTGGTTACAACAACGACAACGAAAGAATTGATTACCTCTAATTTGATGTTCGAATCATCGACGTACACCCTCAGGTCAATCTATAAAATCCAGAGGTAAGATCTCATCATAACTAACAAAACGAGCCCAAACTCGGCATACCTAATCTAGTTCCACAGCAGTTACAGTAGCAGTCACCGGAGTACACTTTCAAGTCACTCTATCACGTCCGGAGGGGTTTTTTATATATCAATGCCGGAGGACCATAATAACTAACAAAACCAGCCTCAAGACCATAGCCTACATCTCACTACTGCGAAGGCTTCCAGTGCCTAGCAGTCACTGAAGTAGGTATCAAAGTATTATTTAGTAAAAATATAAACAGCAATAGAAAATAGCTTTTGTACGTACCTAGCTACATTATGAAAAGAAATGAGAAAAAAAATATATCAAACTTTCAACGTATCAAACTTAGTTCACTTGGCTATTATTACCGCAGCTAACAGTGCCTACACTTGTGTGCGTGACTTGTGTCAATGTAGTAGTTCGATTCTATGCCTGTCAATTTTGCAAACGCGTCCTTAAGCGAAAACGAAGTAATAGCGCGGGCGGGCAATTCAAGGCGACGTCACAGATTACTAGATAAATCACTCAATACAAAATCGTCAATACCTACAGCTATAATAGCCTACACCTTCGAGTCGCTAGACGCTGCGAACGAAAACGTACCTAACCTTAAAGCGTTAACGCGTTACCTGCTAAATTATTAATAGCTCACTAACCCTGTGCGGCAAACGCTCTTACGCGTTCAATAAAAAATTCGTGTGGTGCTATGAACGCTTATGCGCGGTTGTTTCCGAAACAATAGAAATGAACAATGAACGCACAGGTGCGGCGCGCCGCACTTGAAGAAAGTTATGTAAATTGGGTGGACGCGCATACGCGTCGCAAGCATATGGCAAAAGTCCGAAAAACGCGCATGCGCGTCGTTCGCACAGAATACGTTAAGTGAGTTTTGCTTTGTAGCTGCGCGCCGCCGCATAGTTATTGTGAGTTGCCAGGGCTGCCTTTTTCGATAAAGATGTCAGTAGGTATTTGTAGTACTTTATGAAATAAAATCAAATGCTTTTTAATGTTTTAGCATGTTTAATTGTTAACAACTTCCCTGTCCCATACAATGCATTTTTCACAGTTTTTTCTTCTGATGAGTTATATATAACATTCTTATATACCATAAAATATAATTTTCATAATTACATGTAGATTTATCCTATTTTGGTTATTTTATGACTCATTGTGACTCATGGACGTAGGGCGAAAACTTCTCTCGTGAGTCATATATGACTCATTGGACAGGGAAGTTGTTAAAAATACTTATGAAAGACCGAGGAATATTTTTATGCTAGGTAACTATTTAATATTCTACACCCCGAAACTGCAGTTGTAAGACAAGTAAGGCCCACATCGTACACAACGTTTAGTACCTAACTATTTAATAATCAGTGACGTAAACACTCCGCATGGCCACGAATACGAATGATATACGAAATGCAGGAAACTGAAAACACGATTAATTCATTTGTTCGTTCATTTACACAATAAGCGTAATAGGTAGTTACCTATGTTTGTTAATAGTGTAGAAGTAAAGTAGAAAAACGTTGCCCCACACTAGGAATTTCTTGTGTGTCGTGGGTGCGTTTACAAACATAGAAACTCACAAACACAAACGCCCAGACCCGAAACAACTACTTGTAGATCATATAAATATTTGCTCCGTGCGGGAATCGAACCCGCGACACGCAGTGCAGCAGTCCAATCGCTCAGCCACTGCGCTAACCGTGCCGACGGCTTCTACACTATGAATAAACCTGCGCTGGTGCCATATTGTGACGTCATGCACGCTTTTCTAACACTTGCATGCTGTTAAATAAACAATAAACATATTATTATGAACATAACATTAACAAGATAATAACGATAATAAATATTATTGAAAATTAATTTGCACAAAGTAGATTATTGCTAAACCTAATTTTCAAATGACAGTTGACAAATGGAGGTCATTGATCTTTCTATTCTTATCTCAGACGTAAAGTAGAAGTAATTACGTACCTACCAAAAAAATACAAAACACGAAATATGCAAGTTTAACACGTTCGCGTAAGCAACCTTATTTCTGAATGTTGGTCATGCGGCGGTTTTGGCTTGGAAAATCGAACGTGTTGCGGCGCTAAGTAGATGCGCCATAGGAATTTGCTCTTAAAATGGACGTCCACAGACGTTCCGTCAAAATAAATATGACAATCTAGAGGACGTCGTATGATGTTGCGCCATTTCAAAATTATATCAACACGACGTTGTAAGACGTTGCTCACCCGAACGTGTTAAACAATTTACCTATTTAACAAAACGATAGTAAAACTGTATCAGCAGGTAAACTGAAAAACAGATAAGTTCTTCTCTTGGTGGATCTACCTCCATCAACTGCACATAATACACCAGAACCAGCCATATCATAAGAATTTGAAACTAAGTACGTCAGGTCGACCGAAATATATGCGTACTTATGTACGTACGAGTCTCGCGGCTGTCGGCAACCCAGTGAGAAATGGGCTACGTGCGGCCCAGCGGCCGGTAGGTAGTTAGCGCGCGTAAGTACATGGAAGTGATTTATCTGGTAATCTGTGGCGACGGGTCGAGGGACGAGGGAGTTTTACTAAAATGTGGCTGTTATTTTAGTATATTGTATATCTTACGACATCCACGCGAACGAAGTCGCCGGACACAGCTAGTTCGTAAATAAAAAATAGAGGGTACAGCAGTCTTCCTCAGCCTTTTATAGATATTTTCATCACCTAGAACAAACAATAACGCCTTGATCACACGCACCGAGTAGATGGGGCGAGACAGTGCTCTCGGCCCAGTGCTCGGTACATTTCGTACCGAAAACTCGGCCGAGAAGCACTGTCTCGCCCCATCTACTCGGTATAAGGATCTATTTATGTGCGAAACATTCTAAATAACTATGAGATTCAGTGCAGGATATGTGTTAATATTAGGCAGTAGGTAGTTTGGTATGAGGGTATTAAATAGAATGCAACATAGCGAATGCTGCTTAGATGCTACTTAGATATTATTATATTTTGGTCGAATCAAAGATAATCTTATTACACACACTCTTAAGTAATGCATTTATATAAATACCCACAAGTGCCTGTAACGAAAACATACTTAGTTCTCTATTTTATGACAATAGAATTTCTCTGATAAAAGTCAGGTATAAATGGATAGCACATAACCTCTACGTATTATTAAGATTCCAATTTTTTCTTCGGAGAGCTCTCTCCCACAGTTTTCTTCTTTTAACATCTTTGGGGAATACATGGGTCCCCGAATTTTTGCAGTCAACAGCTGCGCAACGGGGCATATTAATTATTTATGAGTAAAAGAAGTTGACTGTTTACAAAAAATGTATGGATATTGACAGCTAGCGGTCAAATTTTAAGACCCACTATGGTGGCGACATCTGAAGTGACAGCAAGTGACAGTTTTTATCCTCATTAGACCAGCGCGCGGCGGCGGAAATGGCCACCCTATCTGTGATGCGGAAAACCCACGTTTGGAAGTGCATTGCGTACCATCGGAGAAACGAACATCTATACACCGTAAAGACTATTCTTGCTTGCAGCGCTCGGCCGCTATGGTAACGGATGTTAACAGATGTGGTCATCGTGTCCACGGGATTTTGTTTTCAAATTGGTCAGATTCCTCGATAGTACAGCGTACACTGGCTAAAGTATTGCGGAGACGGCATGGCAAATTGTGCTAGGTCTGTCTTCGCGTGGGGAGTCGGCAGTTTGAACGACAGCTCGTGAGTGTCGATAGCCACCGTTGTTTGATGATGATAGCGATGGACAGTAGGTAAATACAATTGCTATTTATTTAAGAAAATCGTGCATGCCAGTAGGTACTTACTTGTCAAGGAAATATTTAATTCATTTCGTTCATACCCGCGAATACCCGACAAGTACCTACGCGTACGCGTAGAGCGAAGGGGCGGGACTTAACTCGCACAGCAGCACGGAATCCGATTTGAAGAAGAGGAATGTGAGAAAAAGTTTTTTAATCTTATTTTATCCATTACAAACAAAAAATCAAAACTTTTCTAAAAAGAAAAATAGTTTATTTTGTACAGAATAGACGCAAAATAAAGAAATAATAGTTTTATTATACGAGCAGGTGGACAGTTCAATAATATATGTAAGCAGTATGACTTTGATCCCTTCACGACTAGCGTGGCATCGGCCAGAGGACGCATAAGCCTCAAGTTTTTTAAGTAGCATTTTAATTGTATCCCTAGTTTTCGGAAATGTTTATAATATTTTTATCATTTAGTACTTATTTTTGTTAACTAAAGGTTTCTAGTTAATACTCGTTGATCCTTGCAATTAACTTGTTTAATAAACTGTATACTTAATTTTAATAAGCTGTAATCACTGTGAAAATTTGATATGCTCACTTCTTAATTTTAAGTCTGTCACTATACGTGAGGATTTGTAATTGGCTTTCCGTAGTTTATGTTGGCTTCTATTTTTAGTTAGTTTAAGCTGTAAGTCCTCCAGGATGTAATAAATAAATAAATAAATAAAAGCGCCAGGGTAGCCCGCGAAATTCAAATTTTCTTGTGTTTTTTTTTGTAATTTGCCGTTCAGTGTCAGGCTGTATGCTGAACAAAATATGATTTGCGACCGTAACACGTATGTATTTACAGAATTATAATCATTCAAATCATTAAGACAACCCTCTAAGTTCATATTATAAGCCCATTGAATGACTTTCATGAAAGTCATTTAATGGCATTAAATTAACTTAGAGGGTTGTATTGGTGATTTTAATAAAGACTCTTTTTGACTCAGATAAGCCATATTTGTTACGGTCGCGAATCATATTTTAATCAACATACAAACTGACACTGTTCTGTAAATTGCAAAAAACGTAAGAAAATTTTAATTTCGTGGGCTTCCACCTTAAATAATATTACGCCAATATAAGGGGTGATAACCGTTTTCGCGTCGGTGACTCTTCCACCCCGTATAACTTTGTAAAGTGTTACCAAAGGTTTGCTATCCCTGACTTATAAAATATGTATTCAAAATTAATGGCCAAGGGTATTGTCAACTTCAATGTTTAATTTAGGATAAAAAGTGGTAGTTCTGTTTATCTCATTTTTTTCTAATCTGTTATATGAAGTTCGATGTGACGCGTCAGGTGCGTCAATGGCCTCCCGTGATATTTGCTTATGACGCGCCTAGGACATCATTGGCCATGACGCAGTTAACTACTAATCTTCGTGTTTTAAAATGTTTCGATGGACTAGTACTGTGCTCGTTTTCATTTAATGTCGTACATCCAGATACACGTTGTATATAGTTCTTGAGCTAGCGCAAGTTTATATTATACCACAAAACTTGTAAATATATATTTTATTAATCAATAATAGCGAAAATCTGCGACGATTTAAGAATTCATACAAAACATCAAATAACTGACATTCGGTTCATAGTAAAATAATAAAAACACAGAAAATATCGACATTCCAATGATTCAAACGACCTATTCTATGCGCGGAAATAATTTGTAACATCGATAGCACCAGAACTTAAAATGTATACTACCGCATTACTAAACCATAGGCAATTTCGAGCGACCATTGTTAATTAAATTTGAGAAAAAATGTGTTTAGGAGTAGGAACTTTTCCTTTGTAGTCAATAATCAAAATTAACCTTGGACCTTGTTTTGGAACCACCCAAACTCCACCGATAGTAATAATGATCTTGCAACCGACTGGTCGGCCAAAGTCATAGTCGTCCATCTCTAATTTATAATATTACCTTGACCACAGTATCCAGATGGTTGTCGCAGAGCTGAGCGAGGTGCTTGCAGTGGTTGGCGCGGTGCAGGTTGCGCTGCAGCAGCTTGCCGTCGAAGTACAGCCATGGCGCCGCCACGAGCCATGGCACAGGCGCGCCGCACGCGTCGTTAGCTAGCAGAGCTGCTTCAGCTCCCGCCATCACTAGTGCACCCAGTTGCACGCCACGAGAGTTTATACCGTTCACCTAAAATATTAAATATATTATTCGCTTCATATTACAGCGGTGATCAATAAGTGCCGCCGACACACATTGAAGCGGTGCGATGTCGCAACGCAAAAGCATCGGGCATTAACTCTTCGGGTGACCCTGACGTCACCGATAATTGCGACGCGACGTTGCAACGCTTTTATGTTTGCCGGACCTAAAGGTATAAAATTACAGAACGTTACTGACACTTTTCACACTTACGGTCATTTCTTGCAAATGAAGTGCATTCATGAGATCATTTGAGAAAGCTGTAGCCAAAAAGGCATCCAACTCCTGTCGCCTCAAAATTTGAATTTGAGATGTCATTATAAATCTGTAAATTGTAGATAAATTTTTTTTTAACTATTCTTACAAGAGAAAATTACTGTACAGACATTTTCTCATGTAAGAATAGTTTTTTTACAATACAATACAATAGTATAGAAAAATTATAGAAATTGCTGCGCAGGCAGGTTTGCAAGATTACGTAATTTTACTGAAAACGCTGGTAAAATACGGGTATTTTACGGTTATTTATATAGATTACGGTACAATTACCGGCGACTTATGAAGTTTACAATTTGTTTTAAATCCCGCGGATGTGTATCTAAATACACACAAGATCCTGTTGAAATAGATATGTTTAATTTTGGAACTGAAGATGAAGAGTCAGCTGCAGAAGATGCAACAGTAGATCCATTAGGTATCAATTTAAGTATGTATTTATCTATGACTAGCCTGAAAATGAAAATCCTGATAAACGTTATTCTTTATTTTCGGTCTATAGATACTGAGTTTCGAGTTAAGGGGGAAGCGCAAGGTAGCCCGCGAAATTCAAACTGTTTTTTTTCGCAATTTTCAAGTCAGTATTAAAGTTGATTAAAATATCATTCGCGACCGTAACAACGCTTCCCCCTTAACTCGAAACTCAGTATCTATAGACCGAAAATAAAGAATAACGTTTATCAGGATTTTTTTTAAATCGACCCATATCGGTTACTAAAATACGAAATCCACGCGGACGAAGTCGCGCGGGTAGGGCTAGTCATAGATAAATACAAACTTAAATTGATACCTAATGGATCTACTGTTGCATCTTCTGCAGCTGACTCTTTTAACCCTTTAACCGCTTGGCTAAATATCAATTGTCGTGCCCCTAGCGCGAGGCTACAAATCGACAAAATAATACCTACAATAAATAAGGAGGGGCAATCGTTGTATCGATAAAAAAAAGTCAAAGATTTTTTTATGTTTTTATTTTAAATCAGCCTTATGGCTTCTACAAACAGGCGCGACACAAAGAAACCGCTCATGTTTTTGTGTCGCGTGTCGCGCCTGTTTGTAGGACCTTTAAATTAACCACCCTAATCACTTTCTTCTTATCACAATCGTTCATCTTTAAGCTAATAAGTAAATGTTTTTAACAGTTACTAATTGTTTAACCTTACTAAATTCGAATTGTTTACATCACAATAATCTCTTATTAATCGACTAGGTACTTTTTTTCTTTTCTTATAAATCTACCTACAACAGCAATGGCTAAATCTTTGTATCACAATTGTTTAATCTTACTATCTAAATTTTAATTACTTACATCAAAATAATCTCTTATTATTCGACTTTTTCCTTTTCAAATCAAACTAAGTATAATAAATCTTTGAATCACAATTGTTTTTTTTGTTTTTGCTTACCAGTTACTATACTCCATTTGTTTAGGTAATTAAATAAAGGTAAACAAAAAAACCACGTGACTTAGTTAGCCGACTAAACGTAATATCACTCACTTCACTTGTCATGCTATGTCACAGTTGTACTCTTCAATTTAGCAACATTATTAACGAATTATAACGTTGCTAAATTGAAGAGTACAACTGTGACGTAGCATGACAACTGAATAGACTGGTATTACGTTTAGTTGGATAACCACGGCACGTGGTTTTTTTGTTTACCTTTATTTAATTACCTAAACAAATGGAGTATAATACTTTACATCACATTCATTTACACATATTCCTCAGTATACTATAAAATACCTAATAAGTTTTGATTACCTATTAGATCAAATGCAATGATTTACGCATTTATAATAAGTAGGTTATAGTTGTTACAATTCACGAGCGTACTTTTCATTTAGATGTGTGTTGAACTGTTACCTATTTGTAACTACCTATGAATGACGTCCGCGCGCAACTGTTCGCTTCGTCGGGCACACACACAAGTGCAATGTGTACCTACGTGACGTGTACGTACACGAAACCTACACGCAAAGGCTTGAGTGCGCTCGTGAATTGCAACAACTATAATTAGAATTACGCAGTCATAAGCTAAAAACAAAAAAAAGGACAATTAATCAGTCAAACAGTAGGTAACAAGTAGTAGGTACATGATTCATAAAATTATTCGTTGTCTGTTTTTATCAGACGTATTATAGATGTCACAAAATGTGTGTACGTTTCTATAAATTTATTCGTGCGAGTCACATTAGTACCGAAATGTTTTTCGGCTAATATTTTTGCCGTTTTTGAAATTAGGTCAGTGCTGATCGCTTCGTATTGTGTGCCTACACTTGATATTTTTGTTAGAGTTTGTGTTCCTCTTGATACAAATAAATCAGGCGTACTATCTGTACTTCGTAAGTCACCGTCATGTGGTACATAGTAACATAACTGGGATTGTGCTACCGACGAAGGCAAACATACATCTTCTACATCTTCAAGATTCATTTCGTCTTGACTATCGCTAGTTGGATCCAAAATTGATTGACTACATTCCTGAGACTCGTCATACTTTCCTTAAAAGCAATTAAATATAAATAAGTACCTATAAAAATGGCTACAGGATGTGTATAATCAAAGGCTACAAGTATCAATTTGGCACAATTTACTTACTTTTCGATGTCATTTCGTTTTCTATCAAATTTAAATTTAATGCTCAACAAAACTGTGACGTTCAAGGTGTATAATATAACTAGGGTTCAATTCGCATAACACTTGCACTGAACCGTAAAAAAAGACGTGGGCTCGGTGTGTTTGACATGGACAAAGTGAAGTTGAACACAGACTAAATAGAGCAACGCAAGAAAAGAAATTAGTGACAGGATGATCTACCTACTTACTTAAACTATCGATATTTAGTCGATAGCTTCTATCTATGGTATTCCGCAGCACATGTGTCAACGCAAAGATAAACATTACACGTTTTACACATATACCGTGTGTGTGATCTTTTATTCTTAGTCGCGCATACTTTACAACGCTGACTTTTGCCACTGGGAATTCGTACAGGAAAATGTGCCAAAGCATCGATATGTAGACTGCGAGGAGGATTGGACTGAGTACCAGAAGTGAACGCTGGGCTAGTATTTGCAATTAATCTTTTATTTTTTTCTAAAAGTTGCCGTATCACATTTAATTGAAAATCTGCAAAACTATGTTTTTTGTTATTTTTTAAGACTCTGAACAAATAAAAAGCATTAAGCATAAACAAATCGATGATGTGGAAGCCTAATTTTTTATACCACTTCCTAGTTTTCCTTATACAACCTATGCTACTCATCATCATGTCGGTGATGTCCACCGAACCCATATTTTTATTGTAATCTATTACACATTGCGGCTTTAATTTAGGCAGACCAGAAAAATGATCCAAATTGTCTGACGGAACAATTTTGTCATCATGTATGGTAGACAGCATGGTAACAGCTTTTTTGTCTTGCCATTTTAACGCTAAAAGAGGAGGAGATGAAAATGCTTCTATTTCTCCACGCTTAAGTTTTTTGAATTTTGGCATATGTTTCCTATTACTTTTGACCGTACCGCATGCATAAATGCCTCTTTGTTTTAAATAAAGAAAAAGTCGCGGACTAGAATACCAATTGTCGACATATAGCTCTCGATTACTATGATAATAACCTTGTACCAGTTCAGTGACTACTGATCCTGTAATACCTAAATTTGGTACATGCTCTATTTGTGTTTGTGAACCACAGTAAACAATGAAATCAATTATAAACCCTGATTCGACATCACACAAAACAAAAAGTTTTATTCCAAATCTGTTTCGCTTTTTTGGCAAATATTGTTTGATTACCAGACGACCTTTGAAAGGCACAATGCTTTCATCAATGCATAGTTTGCCTCCGGGGACCAATGTGTGTCGAAATTTTTGTCGTGCGTGGTCAATCATCATTTCAATTTTATATAATCTTGATAAATTACTTACATCGTGTACTTCAGAAAATGAAAGCATTGCCAGTATTGCGCAATATCTATCTCTACACATAATACTATGAAATATGGGACTATTTAAAAGGGGGTCTACAGACCAATGTTCTTCAATAGTGAGCCTTTTATTCCTTGTAAAGAGCATCGTAAGGGCTAAAAAGATATAAATGTCATGAACAGTCACATCTTGCCACCTTTTTAAACGAGCGTACACCCTTAGATCCGTATGCCTGACATAGAATTGGTGATATTTGTTAGTAAAATAACATATTTTTTCTACTAAATCATTGCCACAAAAATGTTCAAAAATATCCAGTTCCGAGGAGTCGCTGCTCAAAGGTACTGAAGGTGATACCCCCGAAATAAATTCGTCAAAGTTTTCTTTATCACGTACAGTTATGTCTAACGTCCAATTAATGCCTTCATTGTCGTCATGATCCTGAAATGACAAATTAAAATTTATTACGTAAGTATATTATTTTTTATATTCATTAGGTAGGTATATAACTTTAACAAAAAGGAACCTAGTTAGCGTTCCTGCACACGATGCCGTCACCGCGCCGTCGCCGCGCCGACGCCCGCCGCACAGTTACACTGTAGAATACGAGTCGCGCGAAGCCCGCCACCGCGCGCGTTCCCGTCCCTGTCTCGTTTGATTCATTCCATTGATTCCATTACCGACCGCGTACGAACGTGCACGCCGCGAGATCGCACGCAGCCGGTACCTAATGGAATGAATCAAACAGACAGGGACGGGAACGCGCGCGGTGGCGGCGCGGTGGCGGGCTTCGCGCGACTCGTATTCTACAGTGTAACTGTGCGGCGGGCGTCGGCGCGGCGACGGCGCGGTGACGGCATCGTGTGCAGAACGCTTATTAAAGTTATCTTTTTTTTAAAGATAACTCATGCACTAGGAATAATTCCTGTGTAGCTTGGGACTTCACAAATACACAAGTCACGGACACAAAACAGCTACACCCAAACTCGAATAATGATTTATGAAAGAGAGAGAGAGAGAGAGAAAAAGAGACAAACGCGAGTGCGAGTGCCTGTCCGGCTTGGTAGGTACTGTCACAGTACCTTAATAATGGTAAGGACAACATACAACACGGTTCCAAATTTGAACAATCAATAGGATATGTAGGTAGTTAAGTAGGTAATATAGGTAATAACAGAATTACATCACAATATTTAAAATACTATTTCGATTCATCAAGGAGTTACCTAAACCCAACGAAAGTCTTATTTATACCTATACCTACTGAATAATGTGCAAATAACCTAAGAAGAAATTGAAATAGGTACTTACCTCTCCATCACTTCTAAATTCTATCGAATCGGATAATTCCAATTCGTCGTCACACTCGTCGTCGTCACCTTCTAATATTCTTAATAATTCCTCAGTAGTCGTCATTATTGAAAATTGAAATGTGACTATTTTATCGACAATGCACAAATACCAACGAACAACATTAATGGAACTTTCCATTCGTTTGATCCGCTTGTGACGTAGGCAGTGGTCGTATTAATGTGACAGCCGCGCTAGACTAACTAGAGAAATATGTTGCAAGCATAGGAGTCAAGGGATGGGAACTAACGTCAAATGTTGGCATTATACAAAGATCGTGAGGGATATTTTTCTTATGAATAATAAGGAAAAGAATTAATAACACAAGGCAATATGTTAAATTTAACTTTATTTGGTATGACACCGTTTATTTTATGCTGAATGATGCATTATACCTGATTATTTAACTGTTTGTTATTTCGTTTTTAAAATGCGCATTGCATTGTATCCCATCCCTATGGTCATATTTATGCGACGCGCGCGATAGACGCCGAAGAAAATTTCAAGCTGCCAATTACTTATTTTTGTTTAAGTTTTTTGAATGCTTAGAGTTATGACACATAATTTTAAGTAATTGTTGTAAATAATAGCTCTATTTAATAATAGTTTTAGTTGTACCACGCAATTAATAGGACGAAAATAGAACGAAAAAATCATGCATGTTCTCTGTCGCAGAAATACGACACGCGCGGTAGGGACACGGAAATATTTGTCGCATATATGCGACACGCGCGGTTAAAGGGTTAATGTGCATTTACAGAATTATAATCATCAAAACAGTAATACAACTCAATAAGTTTGTATAATCCTAATTGTCAAGATTTCATGAAATAGTAACTCAATAGAATTACCTGGTCAAAGAGTTGTATTGATGACCTTAATTATTTTATGTAAATACATAGGTTTTACGGTTGCGAATCATATTTTGATCAACATACAACCTAACACTGACTTGCAAATTGCAAAAACCGTAATAAAATTTGAATTTCCCGGTCTACCTGGAGCTGTCGCCTATCATTAGTTTTTTTATTTGAGATAGGTTTGCTCTTGACTCTAGTCTAGGTCAGAGATGACAGAGACAAAGTCGACGATGGAGCGAGCTTACCCAGAAGAAGCCTGTTCACTCTCACTTTGAAGAGATCGGGGTTGTATGTTTTCGCAACGCACGCCAAATAATGACTTTCATAGGCAATTTTTTTGTACCTTGGGTTAAATTATAGCAAATTTTCATAAGGATCTCTAATTTTTTTGACAGTAAAATACAGTTCATTTTATTTGCTGATAATGTAGATTCTATTGGTGAAAGAATTTTTTAAATCGGTGCAGTATTTTTTGAGTTTATCTATTACAAACAAAAAAAAACTCATTGGAGCATGTAGCATGTTGCATGTCGCCTAACCGTAAGTTTATCCCCTACCAAAAACTGCTAAACGCGCCTAAAGAAGTTTACACTTCAAAATGATATTGCCAGTTTCGATATTGATGAATTCAAACATCTATACACTGAATAATACAGTCGATAACTTCGTGCCATATTTCACGTAAATAAATGTAGCACCTACCGCGTCCGTGCGTAACTGGCGCGCACTCGAGACTGTTGCGTACTGTGCACACTGAGATGTCGAAGTGCGTCGTTTCGGCCGTTTTCTATGAAGACGTAATACTGTAACTTTATTATACTGTGGTATTGCTTAGCATTTAAACGCAGGAGTCGATATTGTTCGATGTTTACGACAAACCGGCTTTTCGCGATAATTTATTATCATGAGAAGAGATACAATTATTATCTGCTAAAAATAATCACCAAGTGATTCCTTACTATCTTTATAATACATAGCTTCCGCCCGCGACTTCGTCCGCGTAAAATTTCTTGTCCCCTGATCCACCCCGTCGCATCGTATCGCCAGTTCGCACTGTTACTTCGTTTTCGCTTAGCGCTCGTTCTTCCTTTTTTTTGTTTTTGCTGGGCTTCTAATAAGGGTCCTAGCGTAATGTTACATACCCTATAGCCTTCCTCAAGAATTGGACTTTATAATGCAAAACGAATTTTCCAAATCCGACTGGTAGTGACAGAGATTAGCGCGTTCAAACAGTCAATAAAAAATAAAATGTGTGGGAAACTAATAGACTAGGCGCATTTTTCTTACTTTAAGCATTATTATACCCGTCGTAATTTCTAAACGAAAGGTCCGAATTGAATAATTCAAAAAGGAATTTACATGTACTGATTTCAACCTTGATGATGAAACTATTTATTTGGATAAGGATTAATATCATGTTATAGAGGTATGAGGAACAGGGTGTAAAGTTCACTCATCCTCTATGAAAAGGGAGGATCCTCCGACCAGACGGGTGTTGTGTCTGGTGGGCTACTGCCCGACGGTTGATGTCGGGATGTTGTATACAGGGAGTCCGGTAATTAATGGATAACCTTGAAATAGCATATACATAATTGATCCTATGGCCGTTCTGAAAAAAATACAAAAAAAAATGTATATCCCAAGTAGTAAGTACCTAAGATATAATTTTTTTAGAAAAAAATTCTGTGTAATTTCTAGTCACATTATTTATTGCCTCTCTGTCGGCGGCATAGTCAACGTACACTATTATAACAACAGTTAACCGATGGAATTCATTCATTTGTGGTTGTGGTGATGAAAAATGTAAAAAAGTTAGTATTTTATTTTCTAAAAAATCTTAGTTATTACTTGGGATATTTTTTTTTTGTATTTTTTTTTAGTACAGCCATAAGGTCTATTATATGCTATTTCAAGGTTATCCATTCTTTACCGGACACCCTGTATATGCTAGTCACGCGGTAAACTCTGATTGCGCGATGCAGGATTTTGCGTGACGTCAGTGTGATGCGTTCCATTGTGGCGATGTAGATATGCCGGCCACATCACTCCCCTCCGGAGACCGGAGGTCGACAGTGAAAATTCGGTACTATATCAGCAGGCAATATATTCATGAACTTATATAAAAATAAATACAAAATATAAAAAAGTTAAAACATATTTTTCCATATTTGACGTTTTTGTCAATCAATAAACTAAGTCTCCATGGAGACCACATACAATCGATTAAAAAGAAATGTCATGTTATAAAATTCAAAGACAAGAAAGTATTATGTATCGTAATGTAGTGTAAAAGAGATGGGTATAAAATTTCCGTTCTTTGTTCGTTAATTCATCTTTGGTCGGATTACATATCAGGCCATAGACACTGCAATCGTATTTTATGTTTCGTCGATTGAACTGCAATGTTCCCAACTCAAAAATCACCATTGTCAGGTTATCCAACCCGGTGTCACTTTTTAGTGGCGCAACGCGCAAGAAGAGTTAAAATGTTAGCTACTTAACTCGGAGTTAACAAACTCTACATTTATTCATTTAACCCGACTAAACATGCAAGTGGGCCTAAGATTTGTTTATATAATTAATGTAATAATTAAAAAATTAAAAAACAGTATTCTTTAAATACTCACAAAAAACGCTGAGGTGTGTCTTAAAAAACCCATGAACTTCGGTAAGTTTGTTAGCGACAGGAGGTGTGACACGGTAAAGTTACCTTTTTTGCTCCTTGTTTTTAATGTTTAATCAGTTAAATTAGCAACAATTAACTCCGTTACACATTTTTTTAATGCTAATGAACTATACATAAAAAAAAAATTGAAATGTACATTCACGAATTTGAGGTTATGTTTACAGAACACCTTCGGAAATGCACCGCGTTCGTATAATTTTGATACTTTTTGTTAATATTGCATAAATCACTGAACAAAAATAACTATATTAAAAATATTTATACCGTTAAGGATTACATTGATGACAAAAAGGATTGAGCTGCTCCAATTAATTTATTTTTTATATACATAGATTTTTTTTTGTTCTTTTCTTTTTGCTAATTTTTTTTCTTATATACACATTGTCATTGATGAATTTTATATATACAATGACATGAATATTTACTTTGTAAAATGTTATATTATTTTAACCTTTTGAACGCCAGAGCGTAAACGCATCGGCGCCACTTCCACGCCAAGCCACAAATTCAGCGCAAATACCTACAAAAAAAATAGGGATTCCAACATCTTATCGAAAAGTTATCGATAAACAATTAATCTTTGCTTTTCATCACATGTTTTTTCAATAAAATATTACTCGTTTCATCATTCTTTTATTTAATTTGACCCTATTTTTATCATAATATCGTTTAAAAGCTTCTTCTATACTAATATTATAAAAAGGAAAGACCACGGGAGCGAAGCCGCGGGCAAACTGCTAGTAATATTATAAAGAGGAAAGATTTGTTTGTTTGTATCGAATAGGCTTTAAAACTACTAGACCGATTTAGATATAATTTGGTATAAGTACGGATGATTTACGACCCTGGGAGTGACATAGGATAGAAATATAAATTACCGTACTTACCCATCACTAGCTGTCGTCTCTTCCCGACTGTGGCGTGGGGAAGAACACCTTTTTAAGGATTTCGATTAGCAATTGTTGAGGATTGTTTTTTCTAGTGAAATGTAATTAATGGATATATCATTGTGTCATTTTGCAATATACCATTAATAAAGTCTTAAATAATAGTAAAAAGAAACACAGAAAATTTTATTTTGTATATTTATTTTATGCTTTAGAAATGTTGTTTTCTTGTCGGCTCTTGCCGACACTGGCGTGTTGGGCCAGTTTTCATTTGTCGGCTATAGCCGACCGTGGCGTTCAAAAGGTTAATTACTGTGAATGTGAAGACTATGTGGGCCCTTGTTTTTTTTTTTCTCAGCTCTAATCATAGTTTGCCAGTTTGAGTAAATTATGCGGCCTACCCAAATGTCCTTTCTTTGGTATTGTTCGTCGAATCGTTGAGCTCCTTAACTTTTATGTTGAGCTGTACGATTACTGACAGATGCTTGCACTGACTGGACAGGTCCACTCAATCTGTGTGGTTCTTTCCTCAAAATACCATTTCAGACACCAACCTACATGGTCTTCACATGATCTGACCAAAATTATGTCTGGACTTTAAAAGAGACTGTGACCTCTGAGCTTGTTTCGGCCTTTCTTCTCAGAGTAGTCAGATAGGAAACGCCGGCCTCATCTAGTTTAAAAAAAAATGTTTGACGTGTAAAAGTGTTTGTATAAACCTACTTACAGAAATAAAATCATTTATCATTTATAGTATTTTTTAGGTAAATCCATCAGTACTATAAGGCGATCTAGGGTTGGGTACTATAAGGTGATGTAAACATAAAATTGTCTCATATTGTGGGATTAGTTGACATCAAGGTATTTTGAAATACCTAATAATTTTATTTTTAATTCATTAAAATAAATAACTGCAAATGTTATCGTCTAGGCAGTGGCTGAACAAGCGTTTCAGAGCTTTTCTTTTTTTCATAAAACCAGGCAATATTCACTTTAATTGTCAAAAAAAAAACTAAGTATCAAAACCGTTTTCGTGGTACTATATAGGGTTACAACATGCACGATAGTGGCGCCACCATTATTTTCACTACTTTTTGGCCAAGCAGTAGGTAACATTTTCTTCGAAATTCCATCGGGATAGCGATTAAAGAGGATTTATATTTTCGCTTAAAAGTTGCCTTCAAATTTGGCATGCAAGTAGGTAATTTTCCGTTCCGTTATATATTGCGTTACTATTGTTAGGTTTTAGGATTTTTTGGACGAAGTTCTTTAACGCGGCTTGCGGTAGGAGTGAATTGGCAAAAATCGTCACGAACAAGCGTTCATACTTGTATGATGATGATGGCGGCTGTTAATATTTTCAAATTTTTCGTCATGGGTGTCTTTATCAATTTTCGAGGGTGCTAAAGCCGATAGTGCGGTCAAAATGAAAATCCAAGATGACGGCTGCGGACATTTTTAGATTTTTCGTCATGGGTGTCGTTTTCATAGTTTTCGAGGGTTCTAAAGCCGATAGTGAGGTCAAAATTTTGTTTTTGTTTTAAATCGTATGTTAGAAATAGGTAAACTTCGTTCCTGACGTTCCCCGACCGCACACGTTTTTATCGTCCAGCAATCATATATCAATCCGCGCGCCGCTCCTCGGATACTATATAAGCAGTGCGAGAAGACATTGTTTACCTGGATTAACACATAGGGTACTTTTAATCCCGGTAGTATGTTCTCGTGGGATATTTTCCGACATCCACGCGGGCGAAGCCGCGGGCAAAAGCTAGTCTTAATATGTTGAGTGTTATCTGTATTGTAAAGAAATTTTCAAAAAACGCATTACTAGTCTGTACATTCACTAACGATTCCCCAAAATAGTCGACAAAATAAAGCAAATAATGAACATGTAATTTGACTAGTAAATATAAGTGCCTTCGAGTCGTTATGAATGAATGATAAGTATAGTTAATAATAGCTATCTATCGACTCACAGACACACACGGCTGCGCACTGCATCCGTCCCCCGCTCGCCTTCTTTTGTCCACCAGAGATAGCAATATTCCGAACAAATTTTGCACTCGAAAACTTACAGTTGCGAGCGGCATACACCGGGCCCTTAACACTGCAAGTGCCCACGGTCACTCCGATTTTGAACATTACGAAGTTAGCAATTCGGTGTCAAGTTGCTTGCAAAATGTATATGCTCATCCGTAAAATCACTGAGATTCAGTCTTACATAACAGCAAGTACTGCTATTTGCAGTACCATTCATTCGTTCAAGTATAATCAAACTCGATTACTTCCCAATCAATAGTAAAAGTGCAATATCTTACCTTAACACAGTGGCTAAAATAAGCAAATGTTGCGGTACGTAAGACGTATTTAACATCAATGGAGTATCGGAGCGCATGCAAGAGAGGAATGCTCTCATACGGCGACATTTATCATCTTGGGCAGTTCTGTAACATGTCAAATAAAAACCACGTTTATTCCCATTCAATAATAATACGTTGTTATAATGCAGAAAAAATATTATAACAATACTTTTTATCTAAATGACAAGAAATTCATTACATTATCTCTGCAGGTTCGTACGTAACGAAGGTAGACTAATGATGAGCAAAATACCTAAGACATAAGCTCACCCGAACCAAAGCCTTTGCACTGTCGGTACAGGCCAATCTAGAACGATTCCCGGCACAGTTTCAGGAGTCTTCCCAGGGTTCACGCGGGAATATATCCATTCTGATATTTGTACAGTACAAGGGCGATCGATATTTACAGAACTTGTTGAGCCGTCCTCTAAAAAAAAGAAGTACCATGAACCATCAATGTTTAGCAAAATTATTAATTTTACATTGTTAAAATCAGTAGGTACCTTTGGCTTTTTGTGCCATAAAGCGGTGATGATGCATGTTATACAAAATTGCATACACATTTTGTCTGACAGGTCTAAAGAAATGATGTATAGAAGGTATTTCGCGGTGATTGTCATCCTCCATTAGTACAGGCAGAGTAACTTGACGATGCGTCAAGATCGATAACATTGTAGGATGCATGAGACCGCGCGCGTGTCGCTCGGCACACGTACGTAATACTTCAGCTGGGGCCGGGGGGCAATTGTCTTCGTTTGGTACCTGCTTCAAATTCGGGCGCCCCTATAAACACACAACAAATATTTATGCGTGATGAGCCAAATATTTTATTCAATTTAGGGCGAACTTTTATATCTAGTATAAGTATTAATCCCGGGAATAATTTTTGAGTTTTTGTTTTCACACAAAACCTGTCAGACACCAAAAATTATTAGTAGGATAAAACATAAACTAGTTTCAAAAGTTTGGTCAAATTAGCCGAAGTAAATCAGTGTCGAGTAGCGTCCCATCTTACGTATGGATGGATCCATACACACACTAAAATCATCCTTGAGGAGCGAAAGTTTCATCCAATATTGTTATTGCTGGTTTCAAATGTGCACTAGACAAGCTTAGGGAAACTTAGAAAATCGAATGAGTCACGTGATAAAGTGACTCACTCACCCGACACGAATGAAAGCTTAACTTATAAACTGCACCACATTAGATGAAATTAACATTTATCAAACCTAAAACAATTCGTCAAGAACACACAAAATCATATTTCAGACCTCTTTAGGAGCAGTTTGTGGTTTTTCGTTTTTATCAGCCGGATTGACAGTTTGCTGCTTGGCTGCGCCCGCGTCGCCGGAGTCCAACGATACCGCCGCAAATCCTTGCTGTATCTCAGTGGGCCTTTCTTCCATGCTAAAGTCGGCGTTAATTGATGCATTTGCTGTTGCCAATTTGTAGTCGTCCAAGCCTTTTTGCTGCAATTTATTGAGTTTGCAGTTTTTCTAACTATCTGAAGTGCTTAGTGTAAATAACAAAGGGGATGAAATAAATAAAATACCAAAAAGGTGTAGGGAGAATAAAATAAAATGATTAAAAAAATAGGTCACTTGCACTTAGACAATAGTTATTTAAATTTAGAACTAGTGGATCATGCAAAATTATCTGACGATTTGTCAATGGATGCCAATGTATTGGTAACGATGTAAAAGGCGTGGATGACTATAGCAATTTTATACTTGTTAGAATAAAATATAAACCTCATGCTCA
This sequence comes from Fissipunctia ypsillon, assembly GCA_947568875.1. Classification (NCBI taxonomy): domain Eukaryota; kingdom Metazoa; phylum Arthropoda; class Insecta; order Lepidoptera; family Noctuidae; genus Fissipunctia; species Fissipunctia ypsillon. The sequence goes on along the minus strand of OX387647.1, from coordinate 15,660,758 downwards.
GACGATTCAGCAGCCAGTTTAGATGTGTCTAAGTCTGAAGAAGTTGCCTGTGGGCTAATATCAGCTTTTTGATTTTTTTTGTTATTCTTTGGACGTCGACCTGAAATTAAAAGAAGGCGTTTTATTGAGTGCTTTTAAATTTAGTTTAAGAAAATGCAACATGAAAATAATATACAGATGTCGTACGAAGATAGAGAAATTGTTAGTCGTACTAAAATAAGTAGTATTAAGGTAGTTAGTATTTAGTTTATCGTAGTTTCTTTATAAGTATTGTTTGTTATAGTGTTACCTCCTACTAGACAGTTTTATTGTTTTTATGATTGATTTATTTTAAACAATGTCAGCTCTTTTCGCCTGAAACACAGGATTTCCTAGTTCAGGCACATGAAATGTAAGATGTTTATTATATAATCTGGGACTTTGTATTTATTACGTATTTTGTAAATTTTTGAATAAAAAATTTTATTTATTTATTTGAATAAAAAATTTTATTTATAAAATTTTATTTATTTATTAATATTCTCAGAAAAATTGTCTTACCAGATGCAGTTCTGTACTTCAAAAATCCATCTTTTGTACCATTCAAATAATATTGTACAGCTTGTTTCAGTTTGGCAGCTCGGAGATCATTAAGGTCACCAAATACATCAATGCATGCAGCATCTACATCAGATGAAGGCAATTCTCGGACATACTGACAAATGGCTTTTACTAAAGCTTCTGGAAGAACCTGCTGCTGAAAATATTTTACACTCGTCATACATAATTTTCGATAATAGTAATAACTACCTAAAAACAAAGCATTGCGTAATCCAGCTTATGCTAAGCGTTACTTATTCTATCGTTGATTTACAGTATCATGAATTAGAGTCGGTAGGAAGAAATCTTGCAACAAAAGCTAGGGAATTCTGTGCCATTTGTGCCAAGGAATCGTGCATGGTGTCGTTTTAGCCTAATGCTTGGCTTATTATTTTCATTTCGTTCCCTTAACCCAGGCGTGTTGCCGAAAAATCTAAAATTTTGTTTTCTTTACTCCTAAATGTAGCTAACTCTATCAAGGCCACTTTTGGTAGTTGGCTAAAATACAGAAATTTTAAACTTTCCATGTAAGCAAAATTACAAGCTGCTTATTACTATCACGAAAATAAAATTAAACTAAACTTATAATGTAGTAAAGGTCTAAAACGATCATGCACCTTTTTTTGTGTGATTCCCAAACGTTTATAGAAATCAACTAGGCTTAGCTCCGAGAGGATGGTCCCACCAAGTAGTGCTGCCATAAGGCACAGCCGGTCCTGCGGCACTTCTAACACTTGTGGTAGCTCATGCACCATGTACTCTTTTGTTTCCAATGATGACTGCAATGAACACATACATAAATTCCAACATTTTATTTTTAAATTAAATGTAGACTGTGAAAAATGCCAATGAAAAAATGTATGGAGCAGTTGGCATTTTTTTTCATGGCGGCAATTAATGAATCTTTAAAAAATTGGTACAATATAACTTTAGTAACAAAATATTGTACACACATTGAAACAAATAATCGTATAGTTATTGTGTTACATTTCATGTAACGTTTCACCAATCTGTACCAATCTGTATAACCAATCTGTACCGGGCATTATGATAAATCATAAAAATCAGTCCAAGCTGAGTTATACCGTTTACACAGGATGTTTTTAGTGTTGGCACATCAGGGTTAAATCTGAAACTATGGGTAGTATAGTAGAGCAAAGTAGTCAAACGAACCATGACTTGGATTTTCGAGGAAAATAAAACAGCACTTCTTGTTTATTGAAAAAGCTTTTGACTGAGCCAGGAATCAAGCCTGATTATTTTTACAAAAACATCATCTGTATTATTGTGCTAACCGTTAAGCTAACGTTAGCGTTAGCGGTAGCGTTAGCTGGTAAGGATCAAATTCGGATTTTGCCCTGAAGTCCTGTATAAACTAATGATTATTAACTTGACTGATTTTTGAGCTTTACCGCCATTCAAATTTTCGTGATTGCCTAGTTGTGTTTTAAATTGTTGGATATACAGTATGCATAGCATGTTGCACACAATTCAGCTTTACTAAGCCCAAGTTGCACGCGGGGTTCTTTAGTTGATGACTACTGAGACACATTGATTCTATAAGCTCTCTAAGTAAACTGTATAAGAACCTTTGTGAACTGATATGAGGCTGATAGGAACAGGTTGTTCAGGGCTCTAAAATTGAACAAGAACGACATAGGTACATTCCACCGATTACTAGCTAAACCGAGTTCAGATGAAGCAAGAAAGTTGTTAGACTTTATGGCCCTGATACATTGATCTCCTACAATAGCAATATATTAGGTCCTTACATATGAAATTAGCGTTTTGTCGTACTGACCACTTTGATCTGAAATATCTCCTCTTTGGTTAAGAATTCCAAATTGAAATTTATAAATTCATTTAGCTGGTACATTTGAGTTTTGAAAACAGTCATTCATTTGTTTTTTCCTCATTATTTTTTTCTTTGGCGTCGCTTATTACCGCACAATGGAAAACATGAAATATCGGTATATTTACGAGTACGAGTTCTACCGTAGCACCAGTGCTGCAGAAACAGCTCGAAGGATTAATGATGTGTACGGCGCTGGTGTCGCAAAAGAAAGCACGGTACGGTTTTGGTTTCAACGTTTTCGTTCTGGAAATTTCGACCTTCAGAACCAACCCCGTGGTCGGCCGGAGACCAAAGTGGAAAATGAAGAATTAAAGGCTATTGTGGAAGCGGATCCATCACAAAGCACTTCAGAGATAGCTGCAGGCTTCGGGGTTAAATGTTTTTATTAGAAAAAATTTAAAAATAGATAAGCAGTGTAGAAAAAAGCATTTTTATATTTTTTATCATAATTATGAAGGGTTGTTTATTTGAACATAACCTACAATATCAACATAATACTACGATATTAAATGCTTCAATCATCATAATAAGGAATTTTTTTAAATTAAATATTTAAGGGTATAAACAGCACAAAATGGTAGCAATTTTATACAGCTATGTGAAAAATATAAGTCCAAATTAATGCTGTGATCTGTATAAAGATTCACATGTGTGCCATTATAATGGCAATTTCAGTAAAATATAGCTGGCATAAGCTCATATTCAGCCCTGGGCTGATATTCAAATCTTCAGTAGTTCACATGAATACTTTAACCATCTATCAGACCATCTACAATACTGGTGCAATATTTTTGTTGTAACATTTAAATGTTTTAGCGGTCCTAATTCAATAATATTAAATACTTATGGATTTTTTCAATAACTGCCTTATTTTTCAGATGCCGTTTAAAATAGTTCAGACTATTGAAAAACGACGCCTACGATTTAGTATTGTGCACTCACTTTTGGTGGAAAAAAAAAAATTAGTACTCTGCATTACCTGACCCATCTTACAAAGAAGAAGAGGGGCAGAGGGGTTAGACCGGGGGCTGGATGGAGTTGAGTGTGCAAAATATGAGAACTACATTCTGTAAGCTGTTTTAAGCTCAGAAAAGCTTGCAAATTTGGATGTTGCCAGAAAGTTTATTGGTTCATTTATTTTTTATACCACATCCTCTTAGATATCAAGTAAATCAATTGAACAAATGCTTGGGAGCGATTTTAATGATTATTTTAGCCCTAGAAAGATAGGAGGAGGCGGGACGCGTGATGTGGTGGGAGAGGCAAGCTTTGCACCCTCACGCCCCTAGTCGCCGCAGGAGACGCCCTGGGCGTCGGGAATTGGCAGCCGATTCCCGGCCACCGTAGGCGCGGGCTTGCGGACGGCGAGCAATGGGTAGCTCGCCGTCCAGTAAGGACCAAGCCCGAGTCGACGGCGCGTCGTGTTCCACGCGCGCCTCAAAGAGATGTCAGCACTATTGACGGGGTCCGCTAGGGCCGATGCCAGCTAGGGTTGCGGGATGTTCGAAAGAGTTACCGTGGCCCCGGCACAGGCAACAGAAGGAACACGGGTGGGTTTTAGTCAGTAAAAGTCTGACACGCCCTCCCGCTCCGCCCAGAGCGGGAGAAGTCATTTGATGATTACCCATCCACAAAAAAAAAAAAAAAAAAAAGCCCTAGAAAGATAACCATATTCTGACGGTCACAAAAAATAACCATGCGCTTCGGAGGCGCACGATATATTAATGTTTTTTTTTTAAATGAAATACCTATTTATTGTATTTATTTACTTGATTATTTTAATGTGTGGTTAATGAACTAATAATAAAAACTTTTTTTAGGAAAATATTTTATATATTTTAAACATTAAACTTAAATCATGAAACCTCTAGAAAAAATCAACAAAATTAGCAGTCTTCTGTTTACAGGAACATAGTATCAAAAAATAATATATTTTTTCTTAAAAACTAATTATATTATTTCTTACTAACTAATAAACTAAAAAAAAAAATCTGTCAAAACTATAATCATTTGGCTCAAATTTAGTTTGATAGGCATTATGATCAGAAACAATTATGCGGTGGTCACGACGGGATGATTCCGAAGTTCCAATGGGCTCTGAAGATACAGGCGGACTTATATCGTCTTCATTTTGTGTTTCAATCAATTGTTGTGGCACCCCACCATCGATAAACTCATCTTCGAAATCACTCTGTATGTCATCTTCACTCAAATGATCTTCTATCTTACTGTCACCTCCTTGCTCTCGTTCATTCTCGTTCTCTTCCTCTTCAGCGATCAACCTAGATATTGCATCATCAGATAGTGTTCTACGGCACCTCATGATGAAGGCAAAAAGATTTCATGCTAAAACAAAGAAATAAACAGTTATAATAAATATTTTATATAAGTATAAACAAAATCTTACTTTCACTAAAAGTCACACAAAAGATAACCATGCGCCTTTGGAGCGCAACACTTAGTCATAACTGCAAAACGATGGTACTTACCGCGTAAAAACGGTCAACCCGCGACGCTGTTCACCGATCACTGAGCTAACTTAAAAGGACAGGTAGATACGCGCTTTCATTAGATAAAGACAGCGTTGTCAAACCGACGTGGGCGCCTCTGAGGCGTAGGTTATCTTTCTAAGGTTAGTGACAATATCCAATTTTTTCTTATGATTTAAGTTACTTATACTAGTCTTATTACTTAGTCAACTGAGAAAAAAAAAAACAAAAAAAGTTAGAAATAAAATCAAAAATGGTTGATAACATAATATTTAGGTAATACGAAAAAGCAAATTTTAACATAAGAGTACAAAAAAATACACATAATCATCTTTTTTTATTTTGACAGTCATTGATAAGAAAAAAAAGATGGTAAATTGTATCCATGGCAACTGATGAAGCAATCTTTGCCAGAATTTTTGATTCAGCCCTGTAAATGTACAGACTCCAGCACATCAAGCTACTACAACCTGACAAATTTCTTAATAGATTTTCAACTTTATCGCTAAAGCATTAGGTTGGCATTAGCAAAGGTTGATTCGGAAAATTTGAGAGTTTCGGATAGCTTGATGTGCTGGCGTCTGTACATCAAATTGTCAAACAATGACTTGTACGTGCAAATTAACAATGACTGTTAAAATGAAAAAGATTGATTTTTTGTAATGTTTTTGTACACTTGTTAAAATTTGCTTTTTCGTATTTATATAATATATATATTGTTTTATCAACAACTTTTGTTTTTATTTTTAACTTTTTTTTCAGTTGACTAAAAAATAAAAATAAAAAACAATAATATATAATAAATAAATATATTTAATCATAAGAAATAATTGGATATTATTACTAAAATAATAATTAAAATGGCTCCCAAGCATTTTAAACCAATTTACTTGATATGTGAAAGGTAGGGGGGAGAGGGGGTATAGAAAATAAATAGAACAATAAACAGTCCGGCAACATCCATAATCATAATCTGCAAGCTTTTGTGAGCTTAAAACAATTTACAGAATGCGGTCCTCACATTTTGCATAGGTACTTAACTTCTTTTGGCGCCTGCCTGCACTAGGTCGGATTTTGCAGGTCACTAACTGTACCTACGTGTTTCAATTTAGATTTATATTACGGAACCATCATTTCTTTAGTTTGAATTTTTGCTATTTTGTATTTCGTTAGCATGTAAGTGTTACAAAAATCTATGTGTTAAATTATTCACCTTGGGCCATAAAATGGTAGTAGCGTGTGAAAAATAAGCAGTTGTCATTGTTACTAGACATTTACAAGATACGGATAATAATACGTCCTAAACGTCAAAGAGAACTAATTAATAGCTTTTTTACCGAATAGTAAAAAGGCTGATTAAAATGTTAAAAGAATACCTACTTAAGCAATGAGCACGATAATTGATAACCCTTGATTGATACCTTGATAGGTATATAACATAATTTGCAGTGTTATCAATTATGTGTTATTAATTGTGTAATTATTCACATAATGCTCTGTTAAATACCAGCAATACAACTTCATAAATGTAGACCTTTAAATAGCAATTGGGTAATTCCATGTAACGGGTGTTACAGTTCGTACACCTTTACTTGCCAAAAACACTCAAATTATTATGAGAACATGGCAATGTCATTGTTTCTATACACTCCACCTTATGTTAGATTTTCGTAAAATGTGTTGAAATTAATATGTCTATTAGCAGTACCTACAAAAATACAGAGCCATTTATGTGCGTAACGGGCATTACACGATTTGGCCTCTGTATACCAGATCGCCCGTAAAAAATGTGAAGCTGCGAATTTAAAAATAAAAATCTATGCTAATTGAAATTAAGTAACCACTTTATAATATAGGATAAGTGTAGTAAAGAAATACCTACATACTTTTTAAACTAGGAATTTGTAATTGTAACGGGTGTTACAGCTTGAACGGGTGTTACGCATACGAATTCCTAAACAATATTTGCTGTAATAAGTGTATATTAGAGCATATATTTGGTTGTTATTTATGGTGAGAACACTTAAAACACGATATTTAATAAATTTTCATGAATTTATTGCTCTAAAACATCAACTGTTGACAAAAAGCTGTAAGTAAGTACGGTCCCCTCTTATTTTTAGTTCTTCCTTAACTTTTGTCTCCTTTTTGTTCCCTCTCCCTTTTTTTGCAAATGCTCTGCATACTTTTCAGAGTTCCTTTTCATCTTTTCTCGTATCTTTTTCATTCTCTCTTGCTTAAGGCATCTTGAAAATCTAACAGCAACCCAATCAAAGCTTTTATCGCACAGCAACAGCACAATATCATATTTAGGGATCGTCAATAAATCACGTGACATTAATCACAAGGGGCAGCAATACCTACATCGAGAATATTTTACCGTAATTTCGGGACAAAAGTAGGTAACTGGTGTTAAAAGAGTTTAGAACTAGGGGCCCGTAAGTTATGGACAACTCAACGTGTTTACAAGCTTTAGGCCTCTGCCTCGAATTTTGCGGGCAGTGGGGCGGCAGCGGCGGCGGCGCGGGAGCGGCAGGGTTTTATGCGTAAAATTAAATGGACCGGACCTCGAAAACAGCGGCGCGGCAGCGAGGCGGGAGAGGGCGACGAGCGGTGCACTCCAGTCAAGCGGTGACCGCAGCGCGTCTGCATTGATAGTGCTGCGCAATTTATTTTTGTGACGTATCGAAATGTCCTCGGACGTGCAGGAACAAATTATTTCAGCTATTTTTGATAGGACTCCGATATGGAACAGCAAAGATGTGAACCACAAAAATAGGAGGTTAATTAATCAGTTATGGGAAGAAATTAAAAACGAACTAAATATTGAAGGCAAATATAAAAATGTTTTATTATGTTAATAAAATAACTAGTAATTAATGGGATTATCTACAAAATATTCTTGTTGTTCAGACATTTCGTTCGCGAACAAAAACAAATATCTCGACGACACAACACTATGCCGCTATAGTGGTCTGCGTTGCCCGCGCCGCCGCCCGCCCCGCTGCCCGCAAAATTCGAGGCAGATGCCTTAAACTATACACCGAACCCATTATTCATATTTTATTGGTCAAAATAGGTGCAATTTCGGGACAAAAAGAAGTAACTTTAAAAATTGGTCCCATGATATGCTCCCTCAATATTGTATAAATAAATAAGCCAAACATAAAAAAAATGCAAATATATGTTGCTTGCAATCATAACTTTACTTTTTCAAATGCATTTTACAATGCATGCAACAGACTAGATGTTACACAAACTTTTCCACTATTTTCGTAACGGGCGTTACCAGACAAGGGGCCTGCTTTAAAAGCTGGTGAAAGTAATGAAAATCTTGTACTTACCTAATTATTATTCACGCACCAGCAGAAAAAAATATTTGTTTTCGAATGGCGGGTCGCGAGCTGACAATTTGAAAGTTCTTCTTGTTCTTTTTTAGTGTTTTATTATCGGAAAAAACTACCATTGATCTAGCATTATGACCTGACTTTAGTTGGCGAAAAATCATTAAATTCGAAAACTAGGCAAAAGTTTTAAAGTGTTTAATAAAAATACAGGATCAGTAGATTAGCTTAAACTAAATGTTAACTAAAATTAGTGAATTTAAACAAAAAACCTGCGGTAGCTTTTACCATGGAACTACCCAATTGCCTTATTTTTCTCCTTGTACATTAAATTCGAAAACTAGGCAAAAGTTTTAAAGTGTTTAATAAAAATACAGGATCAGTAGATTAGCTTAAACTAAATGTTAACTAAAATTAGTGAATTTAAACAAAAAACCTGCGGTAGCTTTTACCATGGAACTACCCAATTGCCTTATTTTTCTCCTTGTAAAATGTTCATACCTATACAGCTTCTAACACGAAAGCTGAGTAGAAGCGTCGTTGTAAATAGGACAATTTTACACTCCTTACATACATACGTTATACAGACTGTAATTTTTGCACATAAATACAGCTAAAGGACCAAGTGTGAACTATAATAAGAGTTTATAAACACTTGAAGATCACCGTTACACTGAATGTGAACAATATAAGAGAACTAAATGCTACTTGGGAAGTGAAGACTTTACAATCAAATTCCCTGTCAACTATAGGCAGTAAATTGTTTTGGCACAGAGTACCCAAATAAACTTCTTAATCTTACCCTGTATGTAAGCTTCAGTTGTGAAGAGCTAAAGTATCTTGGAGGTTGAAATACTAAGTATTCTCCTGAGCAGCCAACAAGTCCAGCATATGTTTTCTCCCGGCAAAGCCCAACTACTTCTTGACAATGATCATCAGAAGATACCATCTATTGAAAAGCAATTTAAAAATTATTTGTATGAATTGGACATTTTAGGTTAACATTAAGGCGAAAGCCAGGGTAGCCCGTGAAATTCAAATTTTCTTACGTTTTTTGCAATTTGCAGGTCAGTATTAGGTTGCCGTACTTTGTCCCGCCCAGGGATGACTGGGTGGAGGACCTGAGCGGCTCAGTGACTCTAATTTCATCGGCCGCCGCCGCCGGTACCCCGTCCCTCGAGGCGGTCAAGAGGGGACGGGGTTGCGTGGCAGCACGGTTCGGGGAGATTGTCGTGGTAGGGGTATACTTCTCCCCGAACCGAACTCTCGCTGAGTTCCACAACTCCCTTACGGAGTTGAGAGTCGCCGTCGTCGGGTTCCGTTTCCTCCCTGTGCTCGTCCTTGGGGACTTCAATGCCAAGAATGTGGCTTGGGGTTCCCGGCATACGGACACACGGGGCAGGATGGTGGAGGACTGGGCTCTGGAGGCGGGCCTGGTCGTCCTAAACCGGGGTTCTGTCCCCACGTGTGTGCGGATGCGGGGTGAGTCAGTGGTGGACATTTCGTTCGCCAGCCCCGCTCTGTCGCCGCGTGTCGTCGACTGGCGCGTCATGGAGGGGGTGTGGAGACCTACTCCGATCACCGGTATATCCGGTTTGACGTCTCCGCCCAGACCTCGAGTGCGCTGGTCCGACAGGCCCCGAGTGGTCCACGGTGGGCGTTGAAGCAGCTGGACCGGGAGCTCCTCCTGGAAGCCTCGATCGTGCAGGCCTGGGTGTCACCATCGGACAGGCCTGCTGACATCAATGACGAGGCGAGGTGACACGCCCTCCCGCTCCGCCCATAGCGGGAGAAGTCATTTGATGATTTCCCATCCACAAAAAAAAAAAAAAAAAAAAAAAAAAAAAAAAAAAAAAAAAAAAAAAATCAGTATTAGGTTGTATGTTGATTAAAATATAATTCGTTACCGTAACAAATATGTATTTACAGAATTATTTATGTACACACATATAAACAAACAAAAAGAAAGGAACAGTAAAATACGTAGAAAGTAGATAAAGAGATGTAGATAACGTGTGTAAGAGTAAAAGAGAAAACAAAATACATAAAATCACAAACGATACACTAATATGAATATAAACAAATATATATATAAACATAAAACATTTCAAGATTATACTAACTTAAGGGATTGTATTACTGATTCTAATGATTATAATTCTGTAAATACATATTTGTTACGGTCGCGAATCATACTTTAATCAACATACACCCAGACATTGTGGTGCAAATTGCAAAAATCTAAGAAAATTTGAATTTCGCAGGCTACTTTAGCGCTTCCCCATTAAGAGTTAAATAGCAAGTTTAATGTATTATATCAAGTTCTCAAGTTTTCTACTTACTATAGGGATGTTTAGATATCTTAGTGCTGTTCTGAGGCAGGAATGTAGTCCCATTGGTGGTACCCACCATACTTTAGGAGGAGGAGTGCCTTTTGTCACAATGTGGCGCAGCACCTGTATCAAATTTTAAGAACACTGCTTAGAATTATTACAAACCAGAATAGCTAAGAATAAGTAGTAGGTATGGCTAATAGGAGAATAATAGTTTTTATTCTCTTAAGAGCGTTGTCACATTTTGCACCTCTCTCGCTCACACAGAACCAAATTTTTAAGAATGTTAAATGAAAAAATGCTTTTATGAAAAATGTAATCAATGGGCGGTCTACAAAATAATATTAATTTAATAGGTAGTTATCAAAAAACACATTTCTATTGTGTTATCTAATAAACATATGTAATTAAGTATTATGATCTGTTTTTGAGATGAAGTAAATAAATGCCGCAATAAAAATGTGTTTTTAATAATTACCTATTAAATTAATATTATTTTGTAGACCGCCCATTGAATACATTTTTCAAAAATGTATCTTTTCATTTAATATTATTAAAAATTTGGTCCCGTATGAGCGAGAGCGATGTAAAATGTGACAACCCTCTTAACCGTAAAAATGGAACTACTCAATGGAACTATATTTTTCGCTTTCCGTACTGACAGAGCATCGCTGCTATTAAGACTGTTTAAAACATTTGATAGTTTATTAAAATATTTGGCATAATATGTTGCAGCAATATAACATAATTGGTAGGGCAAAGTACATGGGTGTATAACAATGCAAAACTCGGCATGTATTGTCCCACACGTTTCCAGGAAATATAAATCTTCGAGCAGGTAGGTAAAACAAGACAAGCGGCTTACTTTGTTTCAACATTGTTTTTTATAAAAAGAGATGGCAATATCGCCTTATCAAAGCATATTTCTGTATTAATGAAAGAGATGAAAACCGCTTAAGCAACAAACACCCAACCAAACGAATACTCATTTCCAGTCCAGACTCATTCAGTCTTGGAGTGCGCACGTGTGGTGTTTTATTTTTGGAACCATAATTTTGAACCTGGCTTTTGTTAACGAACTTTTTCTCTGCTTTACGTATTTACTCGGCTTGTACTCAAGGACACGTTTGTACGCTTCTCGAATGGATTTTGTTGTTTTCTGGAATCTTAAAAAACTATAACATCTGAAGGTAAGTTTAAAGTGTTTTGGCATAAATTTCCTTTCCTTTTGTTTACAATACGAACATTTTTTTTTCATAAAATGCATTTTTTCTTAAATAAATAAAAGTGTATTGCTCCCATCACGATTTTCTTTGTATTATATCAAAGCATAAGTTTAATTAAGGGGTAGTAATAATTATGACAATATAATTACTATCTCTTAATTAAACCCATGCAAAAATAATAACTGGAACTACCAGTCGGATTTGAAAAATACTTATTGCATTTGATAGCCCGGTTCTCGAGGGTGGTTAGAGATAGGGTTATAGACTATTTAACATCACGCTACGACCCTTAGGAGCCGAGTAAAAAGTAACAGTCAGAAAGAACACTAAGCGAAAGCGAAGTTATAATAGCGCAGGCGGGCGATGCAACTCGGCCGGTCAAGAAACGAGGGAGTTATATTAAAATGTGGCTGTTATTTTAGTATATTTTGTATCTTACGACTTATTTATTTATTTATATATATACTTCCACGGGAACGAAGTCGCGGGGCACATCTAAACCATCATAAACAAGTAAGTTGGAGTCTCTTTTCTTACGAAATGTATGGCATTTTTTTTGCGATTTCCGACTTTTCTAGTACTCAAAATTCAGGTTACAGAGATTCTGAAACAGATACACTCTTCACCCAGTTTGTATGGATATACCCTTTCCGTAACATGCTGTACGTAAGTAGTAAAGTAGTAAATACCTATGCAGCAGCTTGTCACTTCTTTTATATCCCAAACATTAATTCAAAAAGCATGGGGCGCTTTGTTTAAATTAATTAAAAGTACACACTAAAAGCTCTCCACGCTTATTGAATTAATCATTGGACATAAAAGAAGTGACAAGCTGCATGGGTACCTACTTATATCTTAACTAATACAAGTCAATATAATTTTATTTTTTAGTGCGTGATAAAAGCGTTTTTTTTTTAACTACATATTTTTATTTTTTACTTTTTAGTATAGTATTCTTCATTTAGTTAATAAGTCTTAAGTCGAACGAAGTTATGACTTGACCGCTTTAATAGTAGCCACTAAAGAGTTCCGCAATCTACCTCCTGGCTCCATCATCAGACCCTCAACAGCAAGTGCAATAAATTAGACTCATCAAAACGAATCATATGACCCGAAACTCGGAAGGGTTTACTAATAGCACTGAAGAGTTCCACTATCCACCTCTTGGCCATCATCAGACCCTCGACTCTAAGTGCAACATATTGGATTATTAAAACTAATCATATGAGCCCAAACTCAAGGATTTTACTAGTAGCCACTGAAGAGTTCCACTATCTGCCCCTGGGATCCATATCATCAGACCCTCGACACTAAGTGCAATTTATTGGACTCAGCAAAACAAATTATAGAGGCATGAGGAACAGGGTGTAAAGTTCACTCATCCTCCATAGAAAAGGGAGGATCCTCCGACCAGACGGGTGTTGTGTCTGGTGGGCTACTGCCCGACGGTTGATGTCGGGATGTAGTATATATGCTAGTCGCGCGGTAAACTCTGATTGCGCGATGCAGGATTTTGCGTGACGTCAGTGTAACGCGTTCCATTGTGGCGATGTAGATATGCCGCCACAAAATCATGTAAACCCAAACTCGAGGGGGTTTACTAGTAGCCACTGAAGAGTTCCACTATCCACATCCTGGCTCCAACAACAGATCAGTTCCAAGATACCAAATTATAGTATTGTCATCCGAACTACATACAGCATGGCGCTTTAATGGCGACATTAATTTAACACACGGTTTCGCGTTTTCGTTTTATTAAGATATTTTATTTAATTAAACGTTATTATTTATTGATTTATTTACAACTAGCTGTGCCCCGCGAATTCGTTCGCGTGGAAGTCGTAAGATACACTATATACTAAATTAACAACCATATATTTTAATAAAACTCCCTCGTCGTGCATCGCCCGCCCGCGCATTCATTAGTTTTCGCATAGCGTTCTTTCTGACTTTTTTTTCTTTTTGCTCAGCTCCTATGGATCGTAGCGTAATGTTAAATAGCCTATAACCATCCTCAAGCATTGGGCTACCAAATGCAAAAAGAATTTTTCAAATCCCGACTTTTTGTTAATAATTTCATGGGTTTTATTTTTTTTTTGCGCGGAACCCTAATTATTTTTCAAAAATAAATGTGGCCTAAGTTACTCCCAGTAACATCAGCTATCTACTAGTGAAAGTCCCGTCAAAATCGGTCCAGCCTTTTTGGAGATTAGCCGGAACAAACAAACAGACAGCCAAAAATTTTTAAAATTGCTTATTTGTTATAAGTACCGTACTTTCATATGCATTTAGTAAAAGTTGTTATTTTGACATTATAAACAGACACTTCAATTTTATTTATTTTTATAGATATAGATTTTCTAAAATAGCATTTCGGAGCAACCTGTACATACTTAAAGAACTGTAGCGCAAAGTTCATTTGCCGGTGTCACCGATCATAACATCGCAATGAAATTAAAACGCATAATGTGGATAAGTAGGCGAATTGAAGGAAAGAGAGGGCGGTGTTTGCGAGCGGCGCGGTCGGCGGCTTGCGCCCCCTCCACGCGCCAACTCTTCTAGAATCTCAAGTTCTTCTTTATCTTTTCTAGTGCTAGCCGGCTCGTGTCCTTGACACGCTTCTTCACATTCGTGCGCATAAATATTAGTCGTGAAATGTTTTTGTGAATGTTACCTATAGTGCTTGTGTAAACCTGTTATCGTGATGTCAAATACACATCCGAACTACACGGCAGTCGAATATGCGGGCATGATCCTAATTTACGGAAAATGTCATCAAAATGTCGCCCTTACGGTAAGGACGTATTCCGAGAGATATGGCGAAAGTAAAGACAATTTAATAAAAGTAGTGATTAAATACATTGATCGCATAGAGAACATCCAAAAAGATTTATAAAGTACTTATACCAAAGAGTACCCGTATCGCTCTGAAAATTACCTTAACTTCTGTAAAAAATATCATTTATTGCCCTTAATTAATCGTCGTGAGATATTCGACTGTTTTTTTACTAAAGACCTTTAATAAAAATATATATCAATAGCTCCGAAATTCTTTCCAAATTTTATTTCAACGTCCCCGGAAGGTCGAAGCGGTCCAATCCCCAGCTTCGTGTGCCATTTGCTCCGACTACTACAGGCAGAACTCATTCCTTGTGCGTGCAAGCAGAAACAACAGCAGAAACTTTAATAAGGTGTGTGAACAGCATGACTTCGATCCTTTTACAACAGGTGTGTCCGCAGTTACAGAAAGTACTTGAGCCTCAATTTTTTACCCGATTCATGATATTTTGCTCACCCGCGTAGCTTAGTTTTACTCTCTATATTGTATTGTTGTATGTGTATAATATTAATATCTGTGGACATATAATTAGTAGCGACTGATAACGAAGTCACTTTTGGATAAACAAGTTGCTTTTACTTTTGTATCAACTTACAAATAACAACTTTGAACCACATAAAATAATATATTTATTATTAGTTTTTAATGATTCATACTCAATAATCAAAGTAATTGCACTTCCCTATAAAAATCAATTTATCGTAAACTGGCTGTATTTCAAAGTATTGGCCGCTGGACAAATAATTAAGAACGCAAAGAAATATGTTCTCAATTTTTGAATTACGTAAACAAATGGCACATTTTTTGATTTCCCGCCTATCTTTTAGTTACTTTCTCCTACGTTTTTTCAGTCAGAAGTGCACAATTATTTCAAAATCATGGGTAAAAACCGGCCAAGTGAGTGTCGGACCACGCACAATGCAGGGTTCCGTAGTTGGGATGAATTTATCCCAAGAACAAACTTAACATTGTAGTTGAAAAACATGTTCTCTCATACATTCCAACTACACTCTAAATGTAAGTTGGTCGACTATTACTCGTAAACATGTAAATCCAACTTAGCTATGATAGTTTTCCTTTTAATTTCGTTGTATACAACGTGGATCTGGATGTACGACAGTAAATGAAAACGAGCACAGTACTAATCCATCGAAACATTTTAAACACGAAGATTAGTAGTTAATGGAAAATTTAAAAATTGCAGTTTTCAAACAAAATAAATAGCAGAATCAACTGCATAAAAACTAAATACGCTTTATCTACGAAAAGTCACTGACCAACGGTGCATTGCGGGGCGTGGCGACGGCGTTGCGGGGCGCAAGTAGGTAGGCGCAAGCCCTTTAGTCGGAGAACGATACGCAGAGAATAGAATCATATGTTTTTCACAGGTTCTTGATCTTACAATGTTTACCTATTATTATTACGGACTCGGATCTACATTTTCACAGGTTCTTGATCTTACAATGTTTACCTATTATTATTACGGACTCGGATCTACATCATGTTGAAAAATAAGAAAATGAAAAGTAATTTCCCGTGGCTAAAGTATTCATTGGATTTGATTGATTTTTTGTATACAGGTAAAGAACATGATTCTCTTTACGCGGTTTAAAGGTATGTCAATCGTCTTGTTCCACCTGTCCGACCTTGTATATACTACTACTGTGAATTTTTTCACATTTCTAAAACTAACCGTTTAGCTGGCAGGGGGGAGGACACACTTGACTCTAACAAAAATTAGCACTTTAAAGCTTAATATTTCAGAAACGGATCCCTTAATTGAAAAATTGTTTCACAAACCTGCAATATTTTTGAAACACCTATTCAACAACATTCCACACTATGAGGTAGACGAAAAAAAATCATCCCCACTTTACGTGTACAGGCAGTACCCTAAAAAAATTTTTTTTCATGATTTTATTTTACCACTTTGTCGGTGTGATTAATATGTATGTATATCCATGCCAAATCATAGCTTTCTAGTACTATGAGTATCTGAGTTAAGCTGCTGCGGACGGACGGACGGACATGGCGAAACTATAAGGGTTCCTTGATGACTACGGAACCCTAAAAAGGAAAGTTGTGATCCAGCAACCAGGAAAACGATTATGGCACTGTATGATCGTGATTGGTCGTATAAAAAGATTGCTCATCATATGGAGTGCTCCAAAACTAAGGTTTATAATGCTGTAAATTACGTCAAGAAATTTAACACTACCAATATGTTCTTCGAAAACCGAAATTTAGGAAAACGACACCGCGTAAAGATGCTTTGATTGTTCGTTCAGCGAAGACCGATCCATTTAACGGTTCTGAAATTATAAGCAGGGAAGTTTTTGGTAATGGAGAAATATCAGCGCGTACAGTACGAAGGACGACGTTATTTGGGAGAATCGCCCGGAGAGTACAACTTCTCAAGAACGTGCACCGATAAGCAAGATTAGATTTTGCTAGAAAGTAGACAGCAAGTCAATGGAAATAGTTATTTATGCTACAAGTGCGGAAAGGATGTTATTTCCGGCGAGTGGCATTTTTACGAGCAAGTGTCTAAGTCGAAACGAGTCGGAAATCATGTTACGCACGTATATCATACAAAGTTTTACTATGCATTGTGCGAGGAAACAAAAATATATTAAGATTAACACAGATCGACTCCGAACTAAGCAAGAAATTAGTAAAATGGCGGGCTTATTTTAAATACATGCGCGCTCAGCATATCTACTACTGCGCATGTGCAAATAGCTGCTATGTCGTATCGCAAAAAGGCATGAGCATACGTTCAGCCAGACATATTTAAGGAATATTTAAAATTCATATATAATGTATGCATTCATTTATAATGTACATTACAAGTTGCAAAATCTGTACAAAATGTATATAACCCTGTCTCTTAGACTAGGATAGCCTGTATTCTAAAAGACAGTATATTTATTTATTCAAAATCTAAATCTAGAGTAATTGATAACGCGTTTAATGAAGTATTAGTTTTATGTACCTTTTATATATGAATGATTATAATCTGTACTTGACTAACTTTTAAAACTTTTTCCAAATAATAAAAACTCTGCGTCGGGCTGATGAGTGATGAGTTAAAAATTAAAAAAAAAACTAAAGTAGGTAAATAGCACTAGTGTGAAAAAGTGGCACTTTCCGCATAATTTAGCTGCTAGGAAAATATGATCTTTTCGAGCATATGCATTGTAAAATATATTATTTTCTGACGGAAGGAAGGTAAATAGACTTGGTTCTGACTATAAACAGTATGTGCGTCGACCGGCTAAGCAGGCATTGAATCCTAAGTTCACGAAAAAAGTAGTAAAGCATGGGGATGAAAACATAAAAGTTTGGCGATGTTTCTCAGGGCATGGTAGCATAGTATGCATGGTCAGTTAAAAAGATTGCAAGGCATTTTAGACTAATTTTTATACAGGCAAATATAGGAGGAGACTGTGCTTCTTTATGCTGAGGAGACGTTGCCTGTACCTAGTTTGGACATTTCAAAATAATAACGACGCCAAGCACACTGCTCATTCAATGAAAAAGTTTCTAGTGATCAACAAGACACTGTGTTAGATTGGCCTGCAGACAGCCTAGATCTTAATCTGATCAAAAATCTATGGCGAGAAGTGAAGAAGTGTGGCTGCTAAAAATGCAAGTAATTTGAATGAACTGCCTTTGTCAAATCTTGGAGCACTATTCTATTGAAACCTGTAGAAATTTAATAAATTCCAAATTGATACAAAAGTAACAGCAACTTGTTTATCAAAAAATGAGTTTGGTATCAGTCGTTCCCAATTATACATATACATGATATACAACGTGGCGCTACAATGGTGACATTAACTTAACACACGTATTCGTTATCCCAGTTTCGTTTTAAGAAGTAATTTTATTTCCATAAAACGTCATTATTTACTGATTTATTAAAAAAAAAATATATATATAGAAATAAGCATTTTGGAGCATCCTGTACAAAAATAATCATAGTGCAGCGGTCATTTGCCGGGGTCACGGATCATAACATCGCGTCAAAGAAATTAAAACGAATAAGCAATACTTCTATCCTTTTGTCGGCGCGCGCGCTCTCCCTTCCACCCCCGCCGCACCCGAATCCTTCTCTTTTCTTATCTAGTGCTAGCCGGACCCGTTACCTTGACACACATCTTTTCGCTCGTGCGCATAATTACGTCGTGTAATTGTTTTGTGAATGTTTCGCGAAAAAGACGCTTACTTATTGTTTTATTTATTTAGTTTTGTGTAATTAGAATAGTAAATAGATTATAGTACTGCGATAAAGACGCTTTGCTTTGTTTTCGTTAGTTTTCCGATCTACATAGTACCTACGTGTTTTACGATTAAGGACGTTATTATTTGTGAATTTGTGATGGCAAATACACATCCGAATTACACGGCAGCTGAATATGCGGACATGATCCTAATTTACGGAGAATGCCAACAAATGCCCTTGCGATAAGGGAATATCGCGAAAGATACGGTCATTCAAGGCAATGCCCTTCTAATCCTCGCACTATTGTAGGAGCTCTTCAGCGTATCCGTGAAAACCGACCAGTGGATCCTAGGTCTCAACGCCTAGATCGACCGCCTACACGACAAAACCCAATCCAGTTAACTGAAAATGTGCTACAATACTTTGAAGATCAACCCAAAACTAGCCTCCGCCAGAGCGCTAGACATTTTCGAGTCCATCACAAAACCGTCCATAGGATACTAAAGCGCGAAAAGTGGCACCCGTTCAAATTTAGAAAAGTTCATACATTGTTAACACGTGATAAACAAATAAGAGTGAATTATTGTCAGTGGTTACTGAGTAAAATTGAAGAAGACAGTGATTTTCTTTCCCAAATTTGTTGGACTGACGAAAGCACGTTTACCAGAAACGGCATGTGGAACCAGCACAATCTGCACCATTGGGCACCTAAAAACCAAAATCCGCGCGTTTGGCGGGAAACAGCCCATCAGTACCGATTTTCGGTAAATGTTTGGGCAGCTATTCACGGAGACAACATCATCGGACCAATATTCATTGATGGCCCGTTGACCGGAGTAAGGTTTGTTAACCTATTAAATGATACGGTGTCAGAATACACAGACAACCTTAGCGTCCACCGATACCAAAACATGTGGTACCAATTAGATGGCGCGCCGGCTCATTCGGTATCAACTGCCAGGCAGTGGCTAAATAACACGTTTGGAGCACAATGGATTGGGAGATTTGGCCCTCGTAGGTGGCCAGCAAGATCGCCAGACCTCACGCCACTAGACTTTTTTTTCTGGGGGTGCATCAAAGACGATGTGTACGCGGAGAACGTGGACTCGGTGGAACAACTACGTCTTCGAATAAAAAATGCGTTTGAGAAATTGAGAGGAATGGCTGTAAGTTACAATTTATTTTCAAATGTGCGGGAAAATATGAAACGCCGTTTGGCCCTTTGTATTCGTCAACAAGGTGGACTCATTGAAAATAAGAAAATTTAAAATAAAGACAATTAAATAAAAGTACCTAGTGATTAGTGATGATAGTGGTAATAACTCATAGTAATAAGAGAGCGTGATATGATAAGTGTTTGACCATAGTAAAAAGGGAGGAAGTACGTTATCTTCATACAAACGCACCGCGCGCGGCTTGTATGTGTGCGCCAAAGTATCTATGCGTCGCCGCACGCACACTTAAACAAATCTCGCCCCGTTTCGCAGTGCGCCAGTCGGGGCTAACATCGCACGAGATTCGCGCGTCACGGCTTTTCGGCACCGCTAAATGAATGAAAAATGTGTGATAATCGCAGGAGAACGTATTGCTGTGTGTTTGGGTGTCTTAATAATTCATCGATTCCAGAATTGTCTCTGTTCAAATTACCTATTGAACAGGAAAGAAGTCACTTTTTCTAGCATATCATTTTTACTTGATGATGAGATATCTACTTACTTATTTTTTGTTGTATTAGTTTTCTATCAGACAGAGGAAGTAGGTAGGCCTACATTCCCACTAGAATGTACTAGGTACTTTTGATCTGTCAATTGATTTGCCGTTATTGCTTTGTTTATGTTTAGTCATGCCGATTTCTCAGTACCTATTGTAGGTATAGTAACTAAGTACCTACTTACAGTTATAAAATCGTACTTAAAAAATAAGTAATTGACTAATTGTGAATCAGATAAATAGAGCAAACTTCGAATCACCTACCGTTTACTCGTGCTCATCACCGCCCCGCGCCGCCCGTCTGCTGGCCCGTCGCTCTTTCTTTCATCGTGAAAGGTTTCATCATCGTTTAGGTACCCAGACAATACAAGTAAAAAATACAACTTCCCGACCCTTGCCAATTTATTGGCACTGAATTAAAATTTAACTAAAAGTGACAACCCTGAGACAGTAGGCAATTATATCGCGGATTGTGCCGGAGATAACCTACTTCCTCTCTTTATACTATGGTTTGACTAAACAGCTCCGCTGTAGGTAGGTAGGTACTTTTGTGTCGGTCGGATTCTTTGATAGAATGCCGTCAAAGGATCGCAGGAGTACAAGGCGCGTTGCGCGGTTGCCAGCGCGCGAAGCGACGCGTTGCCGCTCTGAGTAAACGTAAACGAGTAACGTGCATCTAGGTAAGTAATTTCATGAATGAATTTTTGCACAGAGTGATCCCAATTGTAGTCACTTTTTTATTATTTAGTTCGTTTGAAAAAATTTTTTGTTCAAATTACCAATTATTTTAACCTATCATAATTTATGTGGTTAATGGCCACTAGCCCTACCCGTGTGTTAAATTAATGTCACCATTGTAGCGCCACGTTGTATATGTCTACAACTGTCTGTATAATTTTAACCGACTTCAAAAAAAGGAGGAGGTTATCAATTCGGTAGTTTTTTTTTTTTAATTTTTGTTACCTCAGTACTCCGTCATTTATGAACCGATTTGGAAAATTCTTTTTTTATTTGAAAGGACATACTTCCAGATTGGTCCCATTTTTATCAGAGTACAGTTCTGATGACAGGATCCATGAGGAATTGAGGGAACTCCTCAAATATTATAGGCAAACAGTGATTTTGATATTTTCAACAACAAGTCAAGCATTTGCATTCAGAAAGTATAATTTGGTGAAGTGGAACTGATGGAGAAGACCACAATGGTAACTCCTTAATGGTAAGTATTTCACGGGTGGCGATAAGATATCTCAATTAAGATAGTTAAGCGACAATGACGAAGCCAATTTTAAATAAATAGTGCTGATGAAAATGGTACCATCGAACTGATCTGATGATGAAGCCGGTAGGTAGGCACCGGAACTCCATAATAAAACAATGTATCCTAACCGTGTTTGGGCTTATTGGAATTGTCATGAAATGCACTCTGGCTATAAATTATTTTTAACCGACTTCAAAAAAGGAGGAGGTTTACTTATTTTTTTTTGTTCTCACTCAGTTCGTGTGTGTGTTTTCTCCGATTACTCGAAGACGGCTGGACCGATTTGAAAAATTCTTTTTTGTTTGAAAGGGTATACTCTCCAGGTGGCCCCCATAGTCATCAGGTCAGGATCTGATGATGGGATCATGGAAAAATCGAGGGAACTCTGCAAATATTATAGGCACACCTATAGCGATTGGGGTATTTTTATAGTAACTTGTGCATTTGCCCTCGGAAAGCACCATTTGGTGAAGTGGAACTGATGACGAAAACCACAGATGGTAAGATGGCCACCGGAACTACTCAATAATAAGTAGGTATTTCACGGGTTGCGATTCGATTACTTTAAAATTATTGCTAAGCAATATAAGCTCGTCACAATTTACATGGTGAAGTGGAGCTGATGGTGAAGTACCAGGAGAACTCCTTAACAATTAACGTCCCTGTGCATTGGGAAAAGCAATATTTTGTAAAAGGTGATGAGCAGTTGTCATTAAGCTATTGTAACTTAGATAAATTAAAAACCGACCCACTAAAAAGTGAAAAATAAAAAAAAAATACAAAAAAAAAACAACCGACCTCCAAAAAAACACTACAAAGTGAAAAATAATTTTAATTTCGGAAGTCGGTGCAAAAACCTAAAATACAGATCCAAAGACACCGACTTCCGAAATTAAAGTTATTTTTCACTTTGTACTGTTTTTTTGGAAGTCGGTTGTTATTTTTTTGTAAAAAACTTTTTTTAGTTTTGGCGGTATAGTGTTTTGTTGGCAGTACTGTGTTGTTTAGAGATTTCTTCCTTTATTATTCTGTTAATTATATGTAAAGACTTGCAATTGGCAGTCAGTCACATTTTCAATTTCTTACGTCTGTTTTGTTTAGCTGTACCTAAGTCTTCCAAAGGAAATAAATAAATAGTAAAGTAGTGACTTTATAGTGGTAATAACTAATAAGAGAGGATGACAAGTGATTGATTACACTGATTACGCATCACCGCGGTGCGAGTGCAGCGCGCCGAGGTACTTGTACCGCTCGCCGGTTTCTTTGATATTATGCCGCATAGGATCGGACGAATTGAACAAAGCGGTTGCTGGTAAGTAGCTTTATGAATCAATCTTTTGCACAGAGTGATCCCAATTTTTGTTATTATTTTATTATTTAGGTGGAAAATTTTAGTTTCAATTTAAGAATTATTTTATCTTATTTTAGTGTTTATAATTACTGGCCACTAGTCCTACCAGTGTGTTAGATTAATTTCGCCATTGTAGCGGCACTTTGTATACCTACATACATAGTTTCATTTCGATATGACAATTATTATAAGTAGGTTAAAATTGATTTCCAAGATTTTTTACATTGTTTGTTACAAGTGAAGCTAATAAAAGCGTGTTAAAAAGTAGAAGTGAGAATTTCCCAAAAAATATTAAAATCCGTCTAGCTCAACTATTAATAATCGCTGAACCTACATGGGAGTGTTTGGGAAGCCCTTGCAGGGCTTCTAAAATTTTTCTTTGGACATTGTTTCATGGGCCAACCTATATATTCACTAACAGGCCATGCAACACAATTGAACACTATCATATCAGGCCATGTAACACTATTGAACAGATTAACATTTTTTCTCTCCTGAATATCCTTGTAAAAATTGTACAAAGCTGGGTTTTCAAAGTCGTCAGATTTAGGGAAAGCCCACAATTTCTTCATCAGATTTGCATATAAATCAGCCCGCACACAATCATACGAAAATCAATGGTTCTGAAGACCACATTTGGAAATGTACCTGGAACCTTAACAGACTAGCCCCCAGCAAACAAGAGGTTGAGATTCCAGTCTGAACACAAGATTGACAATCTTCGCATAGCTGAAGCTCATGGCACCTGCAACACAATTATCAAACACAAAGAATATCAATGCTATATGTTAAACCACCCAGATGGTACTGGGCATGGCGGAACAGCATTCATTGTCAACAAAAAGATGAATCATCATTTAAGACCAAAATACAGAACTGAACATCTTCGGGCAACAAAATTTGCCGTGGTGCATAGCACGAGCTACATTAACGTATCGGCGTTATACTGCCCCCTGAACATAAAATAAACGAAAGTTCACACGATACTTCCGCCAGCTCGGATATTGTTTCATTGCAGGTAGTGAACTGGTGACAGGAACGCTAAATACATTAGCTGGGGCTCTAGACTCACTACAAGGCGAGGAAGACAACTCAAAACAAGAATAGACAAAAGCCACCTAGTGGTATCATCAACCTCTGAACCCGTGTACTGGCCAACAGACTTTATCAAAAAACTGTTATACAAAAAAAGAAAACCAGCTTCCAAAACTACTAAGTGAAAAATAACTTTAATTTCCAAAGTCTGTGTCTTTGGTTTTGTATTTTCGTTTTTTGCCACCGACTTCCGAAATTAAAGTTATTTTACACTTTGTAGTATTTTTTTTTGGAAAATAGTTTTTTTTAAATAGTTTTTATTATTCACTTTTTAGTTGTGGTACTTACCCCCACACAAATTCGAATACCACTACCTGCTATGTAAATAACAGCGACAGGAAGTTAATAAAACATCATCGCGTCGTCACATCTGATGTGACGACGCGATTCTGTAACATAACTGCTGGAATACCGCAAGGGTCAGTACTGGAACCGGTGTTATACACAGTATACACTGCAGATCTCGCGCAAGCTGATGAGGTCACTACAGCAACATTTTCTAATGATACTGCAATACTGGCAAGCCACACAGATTCTGCTATGGCCCCACACATGGCTACAAAGGTGGCAGATAAAGACGAGCGCTAGCAGATCGGTCGACGTCAGATTTACGCTGCGAAACCACCACCTGTACATCTCGAGAATGTCACACTATCTCACCACGTCAGCGTAATATACCTAGGGTTACATCTCGACCAACGACTAACCCGGAAGAAACATCTTAAGACCAAGAGACACAAACTTAATATCTGCTACAAGAACTTACACTGGATCATGGGACGAAACAGTAAACCGAGTACCAACAACAAACTTTTAATAAACAGGGTGTTAGGCAGACGGTTGAACATATGGCTGTCTGCTTAGGTATTTAGGCCCAATAAAAAGACCCCAGGACACATGGATTTTTTTAAATTTTATTCGAAATTCTTCATTGCTCAAACTTCAAGCGTCTATAATTTCATTTAAACAACACTTTTTTCTTCAGATGATTTGATGATGGAACATTTTTTTTTCAGATGATAGCTAGAAAATGAAATAGCCCTTAAACTACAAACAAATTTTTAAAAAATACCAAAACCCCATCTATGAACTGCATTTAAAAAAAGCTAAGAGTGACAGAGCAGTTCTAACTCTAGGAAAACATCTTTGGTTCATGCACATTCTAATGGACAATAGAATCAGTAATACACTATCAACTTCATTAGCAGAATAAAAATCTATTTTGTTTATGTATAAAATATTATTATGATAGTGATGAGAATTATAAAAGTTCTACTGGGAGAAAAAAAACTGAGAAATGCTGCAAATTCTTTACTTTAGGTAATTAATTCACAAATAGTTAAAACTACCTGCTAAAAATGAAGGAAACTGATAAAACTATTTGCTTTAATTGCGACATAACTTTCCTTTGTAAATAGGATTTGTACCTGATCAGCAATTTAGTATATTTTTATTTTACTCAAGATTTTGTAAAAAAAAAAAACACTTAGTTCACTTCATCATTCAGTTCATCATTCAGTTTGGTGTTCATCTTAAGTCAGATATAGCACCACTGCACTAGTCAGACAGGCAATCTTATATTAAGTAAAAGACAATTGACCAGATTGAACACTTACAGAATTGACCCTCTGGCGATATGTAGCTTGAGTTTGAATCCAATGCTGTGGCAATGCAGGTGGAGTAGGATGTGCACCATTAAAACACACACATAAAGCAACTTGATGTTCAGCGAGAGCCTGTGCAAGTGTGGTCAAAAATTGGACACAGCGTGCCCACTGGCCTCCACATGCCCAATCTGTAAGACAGTCTAGTGTTAACATTACTTTGCTTTGAAACAAAATTTAAAATTAAAGTTGTAGTTCAATTTAGAATCACCTGAGAAGACTATAAAGTAAATATTTATTTTGGTAGCAGATTTTAGGAAAACCTTTCAGTAGGTGTACAATTTTTAACAAATATATAAACTACTTTTTCGCTATTATGACAAGCGAGTCCATATATTTTTAGCGTATATAAACATTTAATTACCTGAGAAGTATCCTCCGTATAAGCGGTCTAAACATCCTTCGGCGTCGAGAACCAATCGGAACCCGCCGGCATGGTTTCTAGCTATTCGAAATAAATCAACTCCCACACCCTCGTTTTCTAAAAACGTTTGAAGATCTTGTATACCCATTGCTTGAAATAAAGTATGCAATTATTCGATCTAACACGTTCGTCAAGATGAATTACTAGCCTGGAAGTGAAAAAATATATGACGGTAAGCAGTAGGTCGATAGTTTTCACAAATCAGGTAACACATCACTTATTATATTATATTATATTAGATAATTGGATACAATATGACTAAATGTAAGGCAAAACCCAATAAAATTTACTTCTATTTAGGTCTAAAATGAAGACTAATACCGAGATACGAAAGTTACCGGCACGTAGTTGGCGAAGGTCAAATTCGTTAAGATCAATTGTAATTCTACATGGAAAACATTTTACACTAACGGAAACTAGGAGAAACAATGAAAATAAGAAAAAAACTGTCCAACCTTATTATAAAACCATACCAACAGAGGATTACGATAGGCGTAAGTTAAAAACGGAAGCCATTTGTAATTTTTTTTACGATACGAATGTCACTTCGGCGGTACGATGAGCCAGAAAACCTGAAAAAAAAGAAGTGATTTCTAATCGATTCAATATTAAATCGATTATTCAGTAAAATTTTAGTCCATGTTTTTAATTCATAAAAATGAGTCTGCGCATCACTGGTCAGTTTCCCTCACTCATCAGTGCAGTCAGAGCTCTCGTCAGAGAGTAGTATATTCTTTGAGTCAGAGACGGGCTCACACAAGCAAATTTTGTCTCCACAACTAATTTTGTCTCACACTGTGGTCTCTCAAGTCTACGGCACACTAATTCCGTAACACACTATTTGAATGATTACGTAAATCGCAATTTGAATGATTTTGAAACAAATTGTTAATCCACTCCTTCATATGTTCGAAAAATTTGTCTGCTCAACACCGTAAATAACGCAATGAATGTTGTCGAACTATCAAAATGAGACCGATACGTACTGTAACTGTGTTCCGCAATTGCCCCGCTGGTTTGTATAGGTGCACGCATGTAGCGACGCGACAGTCGGGAGACTTTTTTGTCCACGGGCTTGGTCAGGCTGGCGACGCAACTGTTGCCCCGTGTAGTGTTGTAAACTGACGGTCACATACGATAAGTGTCCGTCAATTAATATTAAATGACCGGTCACATTGGACATTTATTGTCATACTGGTCAGCAATACCAATACACGGGGCCCCCGTGTATTGGTTGCAATGCAAGTGCGCGCACGGCGAAAAAAAAGTGGCCGGCCAGCCAGTTACCGCTAACCGCCCCTGTCGACAGAGCGCGTCTCTACGCCGAACGTATTTATTCGCGTACGCTACTCTACTAAGTACAAAATAGAAAAAGAATGTCGTTTTCAGAATTCTGCACAATTCATCAAAACTTTCTATACTCATTCTAAAATAGCGAATTTTTGGAAATGCTCTTTTGGCGATAGTGGATAGATGGTTAGTTGAAATAATAACGCTGAATCCAAATTAAAGAATGCAGCGAAGAATAATGATTTATTTTCAAAATGATCCCGCTTAAATACTAAATGATTTTAGGGTGGTTGGGATCTACCTCCTAGTGGTCCACCCCGGGCAACGGCACCGCGGGCTTGCCTGTGGTACGGCTGAACCACAGAAATCTAAATAATAAGGCAGTAGAAGTCGTAAAGGTACGTGACCTTGTCGCCGCATATGTGACTCGTACACCACAAGTGCGCGTGGAGCGTTTGTTTCGGTCACCAGCGTTGTTTCGGACGCAGAGACGTAAAAATGGTATTTTTTTCACAACATGTAACTTTTCAAATACAGGGATAACATCTCATAAGTACATAATTTTTGAAATACTTAATGTTGTTATTTAATGAAATATACTCAAATAAAATTATTCACCACCAGTACTACAATTGTCGCAGCAAATCGAATTGTTTTCTCATTTCAATAACTATTGATGTTTAAGCTTGTTCCTGTCTACGATTTCAACTGCTAAAAGCAGCAAGGGAATTATAGGCATATGCAATAAACAATTTCGCTACGTACAGACGCCAGCAGGTCAAGCTACCCGAAACTGTCAAATTTTCCCAATCAATCTTGAACCTAATGCTATAGCAATAAAGTTGAAAATCTATTAAAGAAAGGGCATTGTCCACTTTGTATGGGAATTTGGCTCGGTGTGAACAGGCACTTTAAGTATAAATATAATACAGATTTAATAGCTAATACCAGTAGGAAAGAGAATATTGTAATATAATTGTATCATGATGCTTGTAACACTTTTTTTGGCTTACTTATTTTTTTGAAATAAAACACATTTTTATTTCTACATTTTGTTAGTATTCTGACTCTTATAATATGTTGTCTACGAACTGGGCAGGTGGATAATATGTTATCTTGGTACCTTGCCCAGCTTAAAAACCAAATTATAATCATTACATGAGCGCAGCAACCCATTGTTCTTCGACTCACTATGCAGTTGCAGCAATAATGCTTGATAGAATGTCGTCCCTGACTGTTATTTTCATTTTCATGTAATATGTAGACAAAATACACTTTTAGACGATGCACGATGGATGCAAACGTACCACTTGGGAGTGACCCACTGCCTTATCAGATTGCACTTCCTCAAGATCGAGGGTATGCCTTCTCCTTTACGTGATATTACTACAACAATTCGCACATCGTATCTGCACAGTTTCCACCACAGGCAGGAGTTGAAGCAAAATTGCCTATATAGTTCGTGTCCATACAATTCAGGTCGGCGAGTTTGATATCCATATTCAAGCTGGGGTCAACGAAGGAATTGGCGTCGAAGTTCATAGGCGTGCCGGGGCCAACGTGAGAAAGGGTATCAGCGTCCATTTTCAATACCAAAACAATACTTGAAAAATAATCACAGTAAAACGAGGCAAACAATATTCACGATACCAAGCATCAAACTGAATGACAAGATTGACAAGTGACTTGAAGTGACAACTGACATTGACATAAGACTTTTTAATCGATCTAATAGATTGATTAAAAATCGAAATTCATTGACCAACTTCGATACTTTTAAATACTTTTCTTTTCCAAATATATGGATAAAACATGTTCGAAATAATGTAAGTGATTACAAATAACAGCTTTAATTGACTGTAAAATCTAGACTCTTATATGAATGAGGAGGACTTAGTTGAACTTCAGAAATAACAATTAGAATCGATTTGTAAATAATTATTTTAAAATATACGATTAATTGTTGGCATCACTATGAATTATGAAGATCGAGTACTGTCAATATGTCGAAGCATAAAACAATTTCAATACTTATTAAATACAATATTTGTGGGCGCAAGTTGATACAAAAATATAGAATAAATAAGCGTTTAAAAAATAAACATAATTTTTGATTAATTTGTTTCTTTTCGAGCATCGTGTCCACGCGAAGCCGAGAATGGACAAAGCCCTTTGACAGATTGTAGTAGCTTGATGTGCTGCCGTCCATACATACGTAAATTTCCAGGAAAACGGCCGCATGAGTTGAGCGCCAAATAGTGACGTGCCACTACTATTTTGTATCGATAATTTTTTATGTTTGGTTTAGCTAGTTTTATCGAAATGGGAATGAAATGTAATTTTTCGTTAAATATTTATTTACTTATTACATCTTCTATATTTGGTTTGGTAATACTTGATCGCCCGTAATTAATCGTTTATTGTAAGATTGGAGACCAAGGGTGGTGCTTAGAAAATATGAATATCACGATTAGAGATGGGTTTCTACCCGGTAAAAACCCGAATTGTGGTTAAATACCCATTAATACCCATTTTTACCTACCCAATTTTAATTTATACCGGGTAAAAATTAAAAAAAATTAACCAAATTACATTACAATTTTCAGGTCTGTCTGCAGGGTTGCCATTTACACAAATATTCTGGATTATCTCATAATAAAATATAGTTTTATCAAAAATATATTGTATAAATAAATACAATATTATAACATGTACATAATTATTATTCCTAAATCAGAACGGGTCTGGGACACTAGCGCGATCCCACTTGCGCGAACAGACACTTCCGCGAACGGACTTTTGCGTGTAGGGACACTTTTGCGAAAAGACATTTCCGCGACTGGACTTTTGCGCGACTGGACTTTTGCGCGAATGGACATTTACGCTAAAGACACTTGCGCGAAAGATACTTACGCGAATCCACTTGCGCGAAAGATACTTACGCGAATCCACTTGCGCGAATCCACTTGCGTGAATCCACTTGCACGAAAGGACAGTTGCGCGAAAAGTTACGGAAATGAGATTTCTTCATACATCAGAGTTGTTTCATGGTTTTCGAAGGCGCTGACAATGATAATGAGGTCAAAATCAAAATTCAAGATGGCGCCACCTAAAATTTGCCAATTTTTCGTCATGAGTGTCGTTTTCATGTCGAAAATAAACAATAAAATAAAAAAAAACTACATAAAAAAACTACGAAAAAAACTATTGAGGACTAATTAGACTATTTACTTCCAGTCTGTCTGTAACTGGAACTTAACTGGCGAATACAATTCTGCGTGTACTATTCACAGCATACACGCTTGTCCCAAACCTTTGAATGAATACAGGCGTGATGTTATGAAGAAATCACATTTCCTCAACTTTTTCGCGCAACTGTCCTTTAGCGCAAGTGGATTCGCGCAAGTGTCTGTCGCGTATAGAGCTATGAGGAACAGGATGTAAAGGTACAAAATTAATCAATTTATCCAATGCTCAAAATAGTCCCTTCCTATTGAATACAAAGTCACACTCTTTTGATTATTTCGCTCCCAAAATTTCACATCAAATGTTAAAATTCATGGTCTTTCTTTTATTTGTGATAGTATGTTATGTAGCAAAAAATAATCCATATGATTAAGCCTTTTGATCGGTATGATAAAGCTATAGGGTGATTATTTTTCTCATGTAACGGATTCGATTGCCGGTTCAACCATGTAATTATTTAAATATCTATGAATGCAGTTTAAATTGTTTTTTTTAATTCAAATAATGTCTTCTTTCAGTAAAATGTTCCATCTACAATATTCAAGGTACTTTCCCTCCATGAGGCATATCCGTGGGACGCCCTGTATATAGTAGTAGCGCGATAAACTCTGATTGCGTGATGTCAGTGTGATGCGTTCACATGTGGCGATGTATATATGTCGCCACACGCGCAAGTGTTTTCGCGCAAGTGTCTTTCGCGCAAATGTACATTCGTGCAAAAGTCCGTTCGCGCAATAGTCCGTTCGCGGAAATGTCTTTTCGAGCAAGTGTCCTGCTACCAATCAGAACTATTAATCATATTGAACACAGCAACTTTTAAATTACAACATGGAAATGACATAACATCACGCCTTGTTTCCCCAAAGGGTTAGGCAGGGGTGTACCTATAGTACACCCACATTTCGCCAGTTAAGTCCCATGTAATAGGGGGCGAGCTAATTGCCATCTACCGGGCACATACATGGAAATAAAATACCCAGAACACTGTTTTCATTTACACACACACCTTAAAATATTTTAATGGCAACCCTGGTTGATTGATAGCCCAAACTCCACCATTTTGTTTAGTCAGTTTAAAGTGCGCGTGCGCTGGCTCTAGTCTTGACCGACAATAATACGACTTAGTGACGTAGGTATAGGTTGTATTAGTTCGTAATGATTTAATTATTTTTTGTTTTGATATACTGCTGTTAACGGTAATCAGAAATGTATAGACTGAAAAACCTGATGCCGATTCTCTTGTCACAAATGCATCTAAACTAGACTAAAATCACCAAAATTTAGTTTATTACTGTCAAACAATGATTTCCCATTCTGAAATTGACTAAAGTGACACACTTTCGTTCGTCGACAACTTTGGTTCTCTGCCGGATCACCTCAAAAACACAAAAAACAGTAACAGCTTTTTTTCTTTTATTTTGCTTATATCTCAAAAACGGTGTGTCCTATCGCAAAAAAAAATGAAAATTTCGACCCCTTTTATGAAGCCCTTAAACTTTTAAAACTCAACATATAGGTAATAATTTTTAATATTTTTCATACAAAAAGTGAAAAGTTCCATATAAAACACGTCGAGGCTATCCCCTGCGCGCCTCCGGTTCTAAAAAAAAAAACACGTGGAGTCACGCGATTATCAAATTCGATTTTAGTTCTATCAAAAGATTCTCATAGCCGGAATTTAATAGCCATAGTAAGGAATTTTAGTGATAGTTTGGGTAGTTTAGTTAGTTTAGTTCGGTGTACAAGAGAATCGGCACCACTGTGTTATTTACAAATTAAAGTAATACATATTTTTAAATCATTATGGTTTCATTATATTTGATAAAAGTAATATTAGTATACAACATTTTTATTCCAACTGTATAAATGTTTGGTAAATACCGTAACACGGTGTTTTTTTAACTATCAAATCATTTCAAACAACTGTCAATCAATGTCTAAATTTTACCCGGTATTTTTAAAATATACCCGGTAAAAATGGGTATTTTATAGTTTTCACCTATTCTACCCTTTCTTTCCCATTTATACCCACCCATTTTTTACCCACCCGCCCATCTCTAATCACGATGCAAGATTTGTTGCAAGAACTCGTGAAATATAAAATAGTTGTATTTAAAAAAACGATTTATTTTAGAAATAAAGATTTAATATTTACACTTCTAGACACAGAGAAATTTTTATATATAAATATATCTAAAAAAAATAAAACTTATCGACGGACAAGAAGTGGTGAAATTTATTAAAAAAACAGGATTTGTCGGCTTTCTAGTTTGCATCTAAAGTTTTAAAAAACAGATTTATATAAAGCTTGTTGAAAATTAAAAAAAGCCAAAGTATTTGCCTGCATATAAATTTTACCAGGACCACTTGGAACTCACTTTTGGCCACATAAGTGCACACGGTGGCTGTAATAATAACCCCACAGCACGCCAGTTTATGTCAATATATAAAAAACTTATTGCACACATTGAGCTAAAAGACTTTGACAGCGGTAACTGTATGGCCCTTGAAAACATTTAAATTCTGAGTTGTACGTCAGCAATTGAAAAAATAAATATGACAATATTGGCGCCATTTTGTGACAATGAAGGTAGTGAAGACGCCATTGACGATGAGGATGGACATTGCGATATCAGTAATATGTCTGATTTTGCATCAAAAATTGTAACATATATATAGCAGGATCAGTTGTCCATTACTTAATTAATAAAATTAAATGTGAAACTTGTATATCCGCGCTAATGAAGCTCGATAGGTCCAATGACAATGCGCAATGCATTAAACTTAAAGACAACGTACGTCTTCTTATACCGAGTAAAGACGCGATAAGCATTTGCAAAAAGACAGAAGTATTTCTGATAAGTATTGTCTTTGATAAGAAAAGTTTAAAATTCAATTTGTTACTAAGGCCATGCGCCATTTTGTTGGACTTGAATTATTTGAAGACTTCAATTTTCACCATTATGACCAGTCACCAATCGACAATCACGTCTTTCAATTAATTAAATGTGTTTTGGAAAAATATATGGACATTCGCCATTATTTTGCCAAAAACAGTTGTGATGGCATTAAAAACAGAAATATTGCAAAACTGGCCGTAAATAAATACTAAATAAATAAATAATTAAACTTAATAGCATGCATATTAGCCACGCCACCAACGAGTTCGAGCCGCTGAGTAGTGCCACCTTAAATATTTGTATTAGTATGCATCTGTAACTTACTTTTATTTTTATTGATCCGGCTATACCGGCGATACCGGCTAAGCCTAATACGCGATGACGTCAACGACGCTCAAGCCTCGGGAGAATTCCGATGGCACGGCACGTTTGTGATTGCGCTCAAAAAAATTGCCATACGATTATTTTTGGTTTAGAATTATTTATTTGACGACAATATCTTCCATACCATAGAGTAAAACTACCCACAGCCGATATAAGACTGAATTATAGTAATTTTATCCGTGCGTGAAACGCGCGAGTCACCGGCGCCGAAAAGGCGCTGGTGGGGCTTTCGCAGTTAAAAACTTTTATACTTACCCTTAACGTTTTATTCTTTTCCCTTTTTAATAGAACGTCTAAAAGCGCGTCGATTAATGAGGCACTATTAATTAATTAATTAGTTATCTATTGTTGCGAGACTCCTGGCTGATCAACCACGCTCAACGGAAAGTTATCGATACGAGCGTTGCACTGCACTATTAGTAAGAGTGCGCATTATTGGTCCGAGTGGCCACGCCTCCTGAGTTTTTGCGTTTTTATAAAATATTGCTTAACGCCATAGCTTAAAGTTTAATTTTCGTTGCATCAATGCTAGTGACATGTGTAGGCGTAATTGTGTATTTATTGTTTGTCTATGTGTTGGTAGCAGCGAACTGGCGACACGCGTCCCGGTAGACAGTAGATAGCATTTCTATTGCCTTATTATTTAGATTTATGTGGGCTGAACGATCCCATTTAGCGGTGGTAGGCTCCGCAAGAGGCCGCCTGGCTCGCGACCACCATCCCACCGGAGTCTGGCGCCAAGCAGCTTGCTGTGTTCCGTCGGTGTGTGGGAGTGCTAGTGCCTTTGGGGGAAAAGCTGCGCTGCTCAGAACCGGTCTTGGCCTCTGGGCATAACTAGTCGGGTAACTCATTTTAGAGGGTAGCGGGATCCATAGCACGGTACTAGCCGTTGGTCGAGCGCAGCCAGTAGGGGGGCCAAGTAGCACGCCAGCCACGTGCCAAAGGCTGCCTCGCCAACTCGCAATTGGGGGGGGGGGGGTTCGGTCGTTTCCGCAGTCTCCAAATGAGTTCCCCATAGGTTTGGTTAGCTCTAGTGTTCCACTTGGATCACTGAGCAGCGCCTCGACAAATAGAATTTTTTCCCCAACAAATCTACATAAATATGACCAAAGCACATAGGAAAAATAAGGTTAAACAACGGCTGCACATCCTCTCACTAAAAATGCACCTCACTAACATAAGGGGGTTGCACTCCAATCTCGATCCGGTTCATCACCACTTTGAGACTGAGAAGCCGCACCTGTATTTCCTAACGGAGACAGACGAAGATAACAACCCCGTCGGATGTGGCGTGCCTCAACTACCCGGGTTACTCTCTTGAACACAAGTTCAAGAAGCAAGCTGTGGTCTGTGTGTACGCCCGCACGACATTTGTGGTCGACGTCTCCGTTGCTTTGAGAAATCGGGTTTATCTGCCATATGGCTACTTGTGGACATTGGCGTGGCGAAGTCTCTCTACATCGGCATCTACCGATCGCACAGCGGTGACCAGGAGACAACAACGCTCTTTAATTTCCGCGTGGTGTCGACTGACGTAGCCCAGCAGCGATACCCAATAGCGAAGCTCATTTTCCTGGAGGACTTCAACACCCATGATAAAGAGTGGTTGTTCCCGTACCAGAAACCTGAGTATTTTGAGATTAGAGGCGTGCAAGTTTACTTTAATGCTAGATCTAACCCAGATGGTGAATGTGGCAACGCGGGTACCGTATGTTGACGGCCATACACCCAATTCCTTGGACCTTTTGCTGGCATCTGAAATGAAATGAAATGACAGTCATTCAGTATTGATCTCAGCCCCGCTGGGAACGTCTGACCACTGTCTGGTGAAATCCATATCGACCTGCTCTCCTCCAGATGAGAGTTCTAGAGGCACGAGGTGAGTATGGCGATACGAGTCAGCAGACTGGGATGAGATGCGGCACTTTTTTGCGTCTTATCCATAGCGGCAAGTGTGCTTCTCCTCGGGTGTCTCTTCGTGCTGTGCTGACGTGGTTGCGGACGTGATTCGGCAGGGGATGGAGTATTTTTTCCATTCTCCGACATCCCGCTCGGTCACGAATCCCGGCCTTGGTATAATGCAGAATGCTCCAACGCTGCGGCCCGAAAAAAGTCTGTCTATCAAGCCTGGGTCCAGGCCCCCGACCGCAAAGTTAGAGCGCGTAGGGTTCGCGCGAGGAAAAGAGTCTTTAATTCTGCCGCCAAGTTCTGCAAGTGGGTTTTACGTGGGCACGTTTTGACCATGTCGGACGTATTGGGGTAAAACTGGCTTCGCACCCTCCGGGTAGTAAACGGTTCTGGTCCCTGTCTAAAGCGGCGGAAGCGAATTTCTGTCGACCCACTTTACCTCCAATGATGAAACCTGATGGGTCGCTGGCTCACTCTGCAGGTGAGAAAGCAGACCTATTTCCATCTCTTGGAAATCAATTCACGTCTGGACGCTGGCTCCAAGCAATTACCTACTGTACCTCATTGTGACTCCTCGATGCCGGAGATCGCAGTTCACATTAAAAGAGGTTCGAAGAGTATTGTGCAGTATAGACGTGAAAAAGGCCAGCTGGCCTGACGGTATTCCAGCGAGAGTGTTGAGGCAGTGTGCGCCTGAACTGTCTCCTGTGTTGACACATTTGTTCCGCCTCTCTCTTAAAAAAAGGACGGTACCAAAATAATGATAATAGAAACCCCATCTCTACGTTGACGTCGTGGTGCGGCTTGCGTGTTCTGAACCACGGGTGTGTGCCGGTAGAGTTTACTTTGCCAAAACAGGTCTAGGGTCAGGAGCCAGACCAAGAGAGATACATAAACCTGCAGGGCAGCATGTGGCGAGCTGTTGGGCAGTAGCGACCCCACGGACCCTATCTTCCGGGAGAAATCTTGTTCCTCATCTCTGGCTTGCCCTTATTTGCCAGCTGGAGTGGAGGAGCGCACTGGAGTATGCGTTTATCGAGAATAGGTCCACTCCAACCGAACTTAAACCCCGATTACCACGCTTGCCTTTGCACAAGAAAAATAGGGCGCTGGTGTGTGCTTTGGACTCGCAGCTCAAGAATTTTTTCGAGAGCAGCGAGGATCTCATTGATACACACTCGATCCTGTATTGCGCGGCTGTTGCGGCATGTCGTTTAGGTAACGTCAAGTTTCCAAACTGTGACGGAGCTACCCGACCAAAACCAGCCGTACCAGCCTGGCAGTGCAGGATCGAGCGTCGTATCAATGGGACTAGGGTACTCATCGGCAAACTATACTGCTTCAGGGTGGGCAATACACGACCACGAGTGA
This sequence comes from Fissipunctia ypsillon, assembly GCA_947568875.1. Taxonomy (NCBI): domain Eukaryota; kingdom Metazoa; phylum Arthropoda; class Insecta; order Lepidoptera; family Noctuidae; genus Fissipunctia; species Fissipunctia ypsillon. The sequence goes on along the minus strand of OX387647.1, from coordinate 15,623,261 downwards.
TGCGCTTTGTAAGGCGGGCATTCTCTGGGACCGGAATCAACCCTCGAGAATACATGTCCCGTGTCACAGAGCGCATCAACTTCCTGAAGCAGAAAGTTTGTGCATGGGCGAGTCGAATTTGGCGGTATAAGCGGCAGGTTGATCGGTACACACAGACCGCATGTTCCAGAGCGATGAGAAGTGGGTATATAGAGCTTGGGAGCGACCTGAACAAAATGTGATGGACATGTGCCACCCGGATGATGCTGCCACGAATGCATTCTGGCGCATTTTTTTCTTCGAAAGATAGTTTTGAGAACCCATATTTTTTATTTTCTCTATACATACAGCACCTGAACAACTTTCACAATGTATATTATCCTTTTTTCTCACTAAGTATTACCAACGTTAAAATCTTAAAAGACCTACCTGCTTTCATAGCTCACAACCAAAACAAATCATTTATGCCTATTAAACCTGCAATGGCGACTCAGTATAAAAATAATTAAATGAAACAAAGCTACTTTTTAAAATATGTACATACCTTGAATATAAACCATAGTACCGTACCCTAAGTTAGCGAGTCCGACTCGCACTTGGCCATTTTTTTCTTATCAATTTGCGCCTCAGTCAGTTTTGAGGGCGAAAGCCATATGTGTTCTGTGGCGAAAGCCGCCACTGTTTTATATCTTGGTGTGAACGCAAGGATAGACGAAAAGTTGTGTCCTCCGCTAGGAGTATATGTGTTCTGTGGTTGTGTCGGAGAATCGCTCGCCGATAAAAGGTTTTATCGATGAAATTCTCAATGGTGTATCGTTCTGTCGTCGTACATTTCGCCGACGCGTCGGCGAAATGTTCGACGCTGAAACGTTGTATCGGTGAAACAATGAAAAGTGAATCGTTCTGTCGGCGAAACGTTGTTAAATACTCATGCATTGCATGCATCATGCAGGTATTCAGCTGCATGATGCATCCGGTTAGACTGGAAACGGACCCCAATTTAGTTATGAATAGGCTAGGATGATGAATCGACTAATAGTCATAACATTGTTCTCGATCACAGTTCTCGATACATTTTAACCATTTTAGATTTTACCCTGTATCTTGCATCTGTCAACTTGTCAATTAGTTTGATAGGCTGTGTCTGTGTTCACAGGACAAGGCCTGTGTGCGTGTCACGCAACTCACACACAGAACACAAATACTTCTAAGTGTCACGTCTATGGCTGTGGTGCTATGTGCTATGGAATAAATTTGTATTCGTTGGTTTGCTTTTTGCACTGGGGCGTTGTAAATCAAAACCAGGAAAATATAATAATTCTATGAAAAGATGCTAAATTAGCATGGGATGATATTGCTACATGCTGGAGCGAATCAAATTTAACCCGAAAACAATAGTTGTTTCCAAGATGTTTTAGAGTTGTTGTTACAGTACCATAACCAGTATTTGGCATTTTGAATTGATTTGAAAGGATATTCTTTTGCTAAAACTAAGTAATGCCGGAGCAAAGTAATGATTATCGTGTTGTAGTTTTTGGTGCGGGTGGTGTTGGCAAAAGTTCTTTAGTGCTTCGATTTGTAAAGGGAACATTCAGAGAATCTTACATACCTACCATCGAAGATACCTACAGACAGGTAACAGTATTATGTTTGTTACTTTTACGTATTTAATTGTATGTATAAACGGTTCCCACGACTATTGAATACGAAACGAGCATATTGCTTTGTTTCTTTGTATCTGTGGAAAAAAATCAGGAATTTCTGCAATGCTATTGTCATTCTACCGTAAAAATGGAAATTATTTACAGCACATCATTTTGCTTTGTTGCTAATAACAAACAGGCTATAATAGTTGCTTTGTAAAATGTAAAAGTAAATTTTTCTCATTATGTTCCACTAACACATCAATTTTTTATTCTAACTGCTTAACCAATATCCTGACAAAATAATTAGGGACTTTGTCAATGGTAGCATCATAATAATTATGTTACCGGCTCCACTGTACTTTAACACTGAAGTCCGAACCTTCACAGTTTTATAGTGTCTAGAAGTCTTTGTATAAATCACTTTCGCAAAATTTCACATTGCACCTAGTTTTTGAGAAAAAAATCCTAGTTTCAGAAAATTCAACTAAATGGAATAAATGTCTTTCAGTTTTATTATTTTTGTGTTCTTTTTTATGTTAACCCATTACACAGTGCACTGTGTAACACTAAACACTTTAGGATGCAAGAGCAAGCAAAGCGAGCTCGGGACTTGGTGCACTCTGACTCTTACAGGTTAGGTCAGAAGGATTCCCTTCATTATTTATTTTCTGCGGGGCTCTGTCGACTATGCTTTACTACTTCTTTTTTCTCAATGCCTACAGTTTTGGAGTTTTCAAATATACACTAAAAAGGGTCTATTCTACCCAAAAAATAGCTACTATAAAAAAAAACTAGGTTTTATTTATTTTTTCTTTGGCTCCTATGGTTTTGTGCACTTTGGGGTTTTCAAATATACACTAAAAAGTGTCTATTGTACCCAAAAAAAACAGCTACTATAAAAAAACGACAGGTGTTAAAGTACAGTGTTCCTTTTTGAAAAATCTGCCCCTAAGGGTGTAAAATAGAGGTTGATTTTAGAATTCAATTACAAAAATATTAATATTTTTGTGTGGATACCTTTTTTTAAGAGATTTAAGGGATTGGAAATGTAGTCATAGTTCGTATCTTGAGGTAACATTTAGTCTTTATTTCATCAAAATCAGTCAACTCGGTCAAAAGTTATTTGTCATTAGAGAGTGACTGGCATAATTGTAACTAAAGAAAGTCCCTCAACCGCATCTGTCTGTCTGAACGCGATAAAACTACCAAACGGATTTTTATATGGTTTTCACCAATGAATGGAGTGATTCATGACTAAGGTTCAGGTGTATAATTCATTTGTGTAAATTAACTGAATATGGCAATGATTGTTGAAGATGTCGGAGAAAACCATGCTAACTGGGAGCTTTATTGGTGTGCACCGCGTTAGCCAATAGAGTTATAATAAAACCATGTAATACAGAATTATTTCATTGTTTATTTGGATTAACATATAGGGTATTTTTAATCCCGGTAGCACGTACCCATGGGATATTTTCCGACATCCACGCGGGCGAAGCCGCGGGCAAAAGCTAGTCTATTTATATAAATAAAAATGAATGATTGTATGTTTGTCCTCTATGTGCTGCCATACCATTAATCCGATTGCGATAAAACTTTGTCAACTTATTGCTAGAACTTGCATGAAGGTATACAAGCATTAAAAAAAGAGCATGCATACGAAGTTGCGGGCAGAAGCTATTTAGATATAAATCAAAAAGCAAATGCCTCAGAAGTTATAAATACTCAGCTAACTGAAGGAGTAAGATATTGGACATCTGCAAAAATAATAAAATGATTTTTTCCAGGTAATAAGCAGCAACAAGACAATATGTACATTACAAATAACTGACACAACTGGATCTCATCAATTCCCTGCTATGCAAAGACTGTCAATTAGCAAGGTAAAACCATTGACTGACGAAAATGAAAATCATGCACTTAGCTAGAATTTTCCTGCAACTTGGTAGATTTTAGATATAAACTAACAGTTGATTATCCTATAAAAACTTTAATAACCACTGAACCCCATATTTAAATTCAATTGGACGTAGTTTAGCAGGAAGGACTCAACCCATATTATGGTCAAAAATGAGTTGTATATACCAAAAAGGTCCTAACGGTTGGTTCTTTCACTCAGCAAAAAAGATCCGTGACACTACAAAGATAAGGTTGATTTTTTAATGATGGGAACCAACCCACATAAAGATGGGTATTTTTTTTTTACAAACCACTGTAATAATAATAACCCAAACTACTTTGGTCGTTTTTAATAAATCTAACTTGAAAGAAGCAGGTCTATATTTAATCAGAATTGAATTGAGGATTAATTACATTCATAGAAACTAGTATAGGTGTTTGGTAGAACGTTGAACATACGAAAATGGTGGTTAGTTGGGGTCATCTGCTACCCACTTGGCCCAAATTATTTGACCTTGGCCCCACCTTTTTTTTACGTTTTCTTAATTTCACAGAAAATTACCAGTTTTTTAACTTTAAATTCGAATATCTTTACTTGCGATGGGTAAAACAGGCAGGATGTTATTTTGTATTAATGTCTAATAATAGCAGACTCTCATAAAATATTTGTTTGGTACCGATGTTAGTAGGAAAAAAAGTTTAGAGTCTTTAAAGGTACAGAAAGATGTAAAAAAATACTTAGAGCATAACTTTGACTTGCATTAAAAAAAAAAACTAAAAGCGATCGAGAACTTAGGATAACATCAAAACATCTCTGCTGTATGAGCTTTCTAACGGTATGTAATTTACCTTTACTTAAACAAAAAGTCAGGACTTATTGACAATTTTATCAAGTAGGAGGTTTTTGACGAAACAGATAATTAAAATGTTTTGCGTAATTTAAAACTGTAAAGTTGTCAAAAAATGTAGCAATCAATTTAAATGAGAGGAGTACTTAAATTACCCATTCAAAGGGCCTTTTTCTGTTACCAGTCACTGCACAGACTCCTTTGTTGCGAAATTTCTAGGAAAACTAAACCACTTACATTTTGTTACCTGGGGTCGGGAGCACTAAGCAGGTAAATATTTTGTCTCACTCGTGCGCAGTCATAAGGCATGTTTTTTTCTCTTTCGCTCCCGGCGGGGCCCGCTGAAGAGGCCAAAACGATGATTTTGAATAATTTGAATCAGTCGAGACTTAACTGCCTCTGCGATCGTTTGTGCCCGTCACTTCTGTTTTCGTTCCGAGTCGTTTTGTTAATTACTTGTTGTGTTATCTGTCTGTTAAGTTTCTTGTTACTGTACTGTTAAGTTTCTTGTTCCTGTGCGCTATTACGTTTTTCTTGGTGAAAAATGGCTACCTTTACCAGTGAAGAATACGCTGACATGTTGTTAGCGTATGGACGCGCCAACACTAATTGCATACTGATGTAGAAGATGTCAACTTTTTGCGGAGCATACTGTGGACGGACGAATCTAAGTTCGATGAAGAAGGGATTACCAACTTGCATAATTTGCATCATTGGGCCCCTAAAGATCAAAACCCCCATACGAAGAGATGAAGAGGGTTCCAAAGAAGATTTTCAGTCAATGTCTGGGCCGGAGTGATTGGAAACAGGCTCATAGGGCCCCATTTTTTGCCCGAACATCTTAATGGGAGCAATTATTTAGAGTTTTTGATCAACGATCTACCACCATTGCTACAAGAAGCATTTGATGAAGACAGGCCTATCGTGTTCCAGCATGATGGCTGCCCAGCTCACTGGAGTCTGAGCGTACGCGAGCTACTAAACAATTGTTTCCCCAATTCGTGGATTGGCAGAGGCGGACCAATCCCATGGCCTCCGCGATCACCCGACCTCACTCTGCTCGACTTTTACGTGTGGGGAAGAGCCAAAGAACTTGTCTACTTCACGGAAGTAGAAACGCGTGAAGAATTAATCAACAGAATTAATGCTGCATTCCAAGTGATGAGGGGAGAGATGCTGCTGCGGACGACAACCGTTGAAATAAGACGCAGATGTCGCGCGTGCATTGAAAATGGAGGGCGTCAATTTGAGCAATTACTTAATTGAATAAATTCATTTAAATGTAATTTAATTGTTTTATTACCCACTGACATTTAGGTAACAGAAAAAGGCCCTTTGAATGGGTAATTTAAGTAATCCCTTCATTTAAATTGATTGCTACATTTTTTGACAACTTTACAGTTTTAAATTTCGCAAAACATTTTAATTTTCTGTTTCGTCAAAAACCTCCTACTTGATAAAATTGTCAAATAAGTCCTGAATTTTTGTTTTAGTAAATGTAAATAACATACCGTTAGAAAGCTCATACAGCAGAGATATTTTGATGTAATCCTAAGTTCTCGATAGCTTTTAGTTTTTTTTTAATGCAAGTCAAAGTTATGCTCTAAGTATTTTTTTACATCTTTTTGCACCTTTAAAGACTAAACTTTTTTTCCTGCTAACATCTGTACCAAACAATAATTTTATGAGAGTCTGCTATTATTAGACATTAATACAAAACAACATCCTGCCTGTTTTACCCATCGCAAGTAAAGATATTCGAATTTAAAGTTAAAAAACTGGTAATTTTCTGTAAAATTAAGAAAAAGTAAAAAAAAAAAACGGTGGGGCCAAGGCCAAGTGGGTAGCAGATGACCCCAACTAACCACCATTTTCGTATGTTCAACGTTCTACCAAACACCCTGTACATAGTTTTTTATTGAACTAAAAACTGTGTGGATTGTTTCTGATAAATTGATTTATGAAGAAAAAGGCAATTTTGAATTTAGCTAAAATGACCCAAACTATGTGAATCTTTTCAGTTACATTACCCTAATATCTTAGATACCTTCATAGAAATTAGGACCATCACCATTCCCCTCCCTTTCTAGCCACTCCACATGACTGGCTTGAACTATTGGGCAAGTACCAATGTGACGGACGTAGTTTAGCAGAAACAGTGGTCTCGAACCTACCGATTTTTCGGTATTTCTACCGATATGGGCTCTCATTATAAATTAGTCTGTAAGTTTTTTTTTTTCAATAAATAAACGAATTTGATTGAATATTGTATTTTTTGTCAAATACCGATTTTGGGTAAAATATACCGATTTTAGCCGATCTCGCTCTATGACGTTCGAGACCACAGCAGAAACAACCTAACCCACAAAAAGTAGTTTTTGAGTTATCAAGATTTTATGTTTAGATGATAATTTTCTGCAATGATGTTGTATTTGGAATATTTTGAAATATTGTCACATAAGGGCAAATATACTAATATTTTTATGAGTCAAGTTGTATTACATAGACTGATGTATTTTTCGAGTTATTGGGAAAAACTTGACTCAACACTTGGGCAATGACTCCAGGGTCAAGCACACAGAACAGAAAAAACAGTAGAAATCGCATAGCGTTTTATTAGTATCGGAACTAGCGTAGGTATCCAAACTCAGACACATAGACAGGTTAATTGTATTTCCTAACACTAAGAAATCTTTGGTGTAATTGGTAATTTATTATTGAATGAAAGAAGGAAATATGTCAATTGATGCTTGTTTGAAAATAAACCTTAAAAATATGACGATAGAGTTGTTTATTATCTACTGTTGTTAAGTATTTATTACGTTTTCCATTTGAAGTGCATACGGAATAGTTTGATAAGCAAGTTACGCTACCCGCCGCTAGATGTCACTATAATAAATGCATTCAATTTAAAGCTGTATTTCGTTAGAAATAAGATTGATATTTCCGTAATGAGGTCACTCCTATTCGTCCTACTCTAGGGAAGACCACTGTCGCTGCCTTATTTATCGACATTCCGTTTTATTTTCAAACAAAATACAGTCAACCGCTAGTCGATAAATATTTGATGTTTGAAATCAAGTGTTTAAATTTTAGTAGGTATAATACTTACGATTTATAGAAAGTATAATTTAAGAATTGTTTTGTTAAACTCCTGATCTGATTTTGAAAATTACTCGTGTTATGTATAGTTTGATTAACTCCGTAACGGACTTTGATGCAATTTGGTATATAGATAGATCTTAAAGGTCAGACTCAACACATAAGCCACTTTTTAACCGACTTCAAAAAAGAAGGTTCTATGTTACATAAAGGTAGTATGTATTTTTCACTTGGTCGAAATTAAAGTTATTTTTCACTTTATTGGTTTTGAAGGCGGATGACTTTTTTATTACGATACTTCATGTGTGAAATCGTGGCTAGTCATTCGTAAAACTATTTTGGAACTTAGACCTTTTGATGTTGAAATACGATCAAAGCTTATAAAAGTGAGAATTGTTTAGTACAAATTAAAATAATTTTTTTTTTTTGGGTTATTACATAAGTAAAAACAGCTAAAGGCAAAAATACACAGATTATTGGCCTTGAAATGAAACATACTTGTTAAGAAGTTGCCTTTCTCTTTGTTTTATATTAATTTTAAGTAGATGGTATATATCCGTACATTAATGTAGCGTTCTGAAATGGCTCTTATCAAGTCAGTTCCATGGTTTTATGTGGGGAATTCTCCAATTTGATGAAAATTAATATCTTCAAACAATTTTTCTCCAATAAACCTTCTTAATATTTTGGCTATTATTTCTTCTTTTTTAAATAGTTTTCCATCCATAGTTCGAATGTCAACTTCAGCCATTTTACAATTTTTTTTTTTCATAACGCTTGATGGATATACAAACCCACCTTTATATTTGGCTATTGTAAACTTATGCAAAGAAGTCAACACAGACCTCGCAATTAATTGTCTTTATTGATTCGGGCAATGTAACCTGCAATATGTGCTACTGCTTGAGAACTAAATTGAGATGAAAATGTTTTTTAAAAGTTTGCCGATTTCTTCCTCTTTTGTGTTGTCTTCTGTCCAATCGTCCTGTGTTAAACCTGAATCAGTAGATGTTTTATTTTTGCGATCTACTGCGGATGAACAGTTTAGGATAGACAATTGTTCCAACGCAGTACAATTTCCTAATTCTTTTCTCGATTAGAATATTACGAATAGATTAGGTACACCTAGATCCATGATTTACTTATTTCAAACTTGGATAAGATAGAATTAGAAAAAAAAAGATTTCAACATTCATGGAAATGTGTTCTATTACTAATACTGAGTCACCAAAGAAAAAAACGTACTCAGTGTTACATTTTCCCGATATATCATAGAACATTGTAAGTTTAAAATATCTATCGATAAGGGTAATCTCTAATTGAGTAGCTGACTGTGACATGTGCGTACTTTGAATCTTCGCCAATAATATGTTTGAGTTAAAAAGAAAGATACTTGAAATTATACAACATAAAGTCAACTTTTACTTGTCTTGTTTGATAAAATATTGTTTTTTAAAATTTTAATCGAAATAAAATAAATTAGGTCTTACCGATGGTATGATATACCACCAATTGATACATTTTTGGTTCTGATATCGTGTTTACATTCTAAAACAGTATAATAGGGATTTTTTGTATATTTTTTCAAGTTTTATTACCGTGACGGTTGTAACTGTAACAAGACTGATGTGCGTAATTGTGTGCGCGGAGCAGACTTTGCGGAACTTTGCAAAGTTCGGGGTACGCGGGCCCGCCTACTTGCGACTGCTACTGTTTTTTTCTGTTCTGCGGTCAAGCACATACGTATAAAGGAGGATGCGATCAAACAATGATGGCATCACCCTGTGACAGAGCCCCGAAACTGCACTGCTTCCAAAAGCACTACAATATAATACTCACAGAAGAACGGTGGTGTGGCTACTCGGACCCAAAGGAGATGAGAATATACACCGAAGGATCAAAGACCGACTCCGGTTTCTCACACGGCCTTAACATAAACATATCCAGCCCGCTGGGAATGTTCAACACCGTCTCCCAAGCAAAGTGTGTGGGCATTATACTCGTACAAGCGGCTTACGCCATAGAAGCGAGGAGAGTTACGGACACCAACGTATGTATACTCTCCAACAGCGCCTCAGTTATCCAATCGTTAAGGAAAGGAATTATTACCTCGAAACTAATACTAGAATGCCACAACGCACTAGAACGAGTGAAGGTATCTAACCGTAAAACACAGTGACACTGCAATGGATAAAAGGACACAACGGCTCGCTAGGAAACGACGTAGCTGACGAACTAGCTAGGAGAGCATCCGTCGGTACCGAACCATCCGTACCGTGTGCGTTACCCTAGCAAAATATGTCGAAAATAGTCATTTAAATGTTTTAGTTAGTTAGTTTCCCAGCTTCTGTAATTGTTGCGCACTTTTAAAGGCCAATGCGTAAAATTGGTGCCTTTTATTTTTTTGGCGGCAGTCGATCGGATATGAAAAAAGTGATGCAGAATAATATAACAAATGAAATATTGTATGGGGTCTTATATCATAAACTCAGTCCGAACTGAGTTATGGGTGTTTAAAGAAAAAATAATACAATTGTAAATAATTCAACAATTACCACTTGAAGTTTGTTTTATCGTTGTGCATTTATAGCCAGATCATAATTCTGACTTCTAAATGATGCGCTGCTGTCCTTCCCGTGCGCTTTCACTGACGCCAACACCGGGCGGCACTGCCAATTGGCTAGAACGCTAGCCAATCACAGTCAAAGAATTTTTTACCTGCGCACGAGCCTGTTTAAGGTATTTTATATTTATTACACATTGGCAAACAAAGCACTCACTGTTCTACCTTCGTAGCTTACGTGTGTTTGTTTAGAGTTTATCGTGGTGATTTTATAGACGACTTGGCTTAATAATCTGGACTTGAAAAACGCTTCTTTAATTGGATAACCTGTGCTTGACATACTCGGACTGTGATTGTGTTTTACGTGTTGGATTTTGTTGTTGTGACAATATGGCAGACTTGGGACTTTGTTTGTTGTGCCAACGCACTTTAAATCGGAGTAATAATCGCCGGAGACCGTCAATGCCATTAACTGCTGAATTAATGCAAGCACATCCTTCTTTGATGCAGTATCTCATCAATATTAGAAATATAACAGAGGTAAGTTGTTTACGAGAATATAATTAATGCAATACGAAAAACTGTAAAAATGTCTCCGTTCAACTTATTGTTTGTTGTTGTTCCTTTACGCCGCAACGGATCGATATATTTATACGGATATTTTAGGTAGTAGCAGACGTAGAAAGTAAAATAGACTATACTATAGAAAATCGACACTTACAACCGATTGACAGGTCTTTAAGAGCTACTATTCTTAAAGACAAGAAATTCTTTATACCTTTTGGCTCTCGTGTATGTGAAGAACATAGAAATGATAGTGCTTGGCAAGACATCGGACGGAGTACACGTCACGTGTACAATATGTTTTCTCCAAGACAATTAATGGACATGGTGAGACTATTACAGTTGCATTGTTCACATTTAAACTTCGAACGGCTATCTTCAATCAGTGACAGTATTTTCCACTATTATATTGGGTTTTCAAAGACGCAATTCCAAGAAATGCTGCAAAGCATACCTTCAATTGCTGAAAATAACACAAGAAGGCCAGCTACAGCCTTGGCAACGGTGCTGATGAAACTGCACACTGGTGATTCTAACCAAAGATTGTGCAGTCTTTTAAGAATGTCCCGCTCTACATTTGAGAGGACGATGACGATTGTAAGAGAATGCTTGAAGCGAGATTTTATTCCAAGACATCTTGGATACGATCATATATCTCGTGATGAAATTATTTCAAGGTGTTTGGCGATACCCAATGCTTTATTTGGAAACAATTATGAACGAGCTGTTACAATACGTGATGCGACATACATGTACCTCCAAAGAAGTACCAATTATTATTTCCAGAGAAAGTCATATAGCCTGCATAAGTGGCGTAACCTTTACAAGCCATATTTAATAGTATGCCCTGATGGACACATAGTGGATGTATATGGGCCCTATGATGCAACGACGTCTGACTCAGTTATACTGAATAGAATATTAGAAAGCCGAGAAGATCCATTGCATTGGGTTTTTAGACCTAATGATGTTTTGATTTTGGATCGAGGGTTCCGAGATTCGATTGAACCGTTACAATCATATGGATATTGTCCTAAAATGCCCATTACAAAAAGCAGTACTGACTCACAGCTAACGACCCGAGAAGCAAACAAATCCCGGAAAGTAACGATGTGTCGCTGGGTCGTTGAAACAATAAATGGCAGGCTGAAGAACCAGTTTAAGCAATTGAGGCACATGAACAATAACCGAGCAATGACACACCTCTTTGATCAAATTAAGATTGCGTGTGCTATACTCAATGCGTTTGGTCAACCTCTGACTGATCACAGGTTAGTGAGTAATATATTGAGTGAAATACACCAGAGATCCGATATGGAAAACCATTTAAGCCGTTATGTAATTGCAAATAATCTAAATGCTCGCAGAGCTATATTCCGTGCAATAACCGTAGAAAACCCGGAACTAAATAGTTTTCCAACACTAACCACAGATGACCTTATTTTATATGCTCTTGGTACTTACCAGATAAAACAAGCTCGAAGCTATTATGGCGAGCATATAAAGAATAATGGTCAATATCACATAGAAGTATGCTGAGAAGTTAACACGCAAAATATAACACAATACGGAATAGTATCTGCCAATCCTGTGTTACTTAGGGGAAGAATTCAGTCCAGACATCGGCAGGCTCGGATATATTATGTATATATACTGTATGAAGAAAATGCGCATGGAAGAGAAGCCATAATAGGCCACTACTGTAGCTGTATTGTAGGAAAAAGAACCCTCGGCTGCTGTTCTCACGCGATGGCTATTGTCTGGTACTTAGGATGGGGCAGACATCAACCTAATCTTAGTCCCCCAGCACTATTTTTAGACAGTTTAATTGTAAGACACGACGTCGAAAATGAGGCTAATGATGAACCTAGCGACGATGACGTCCAAATGTAATATGTTGTTTTTAAAATAAAAAGTTCTCCTTAAGATCAGTTTTATTGTTTTTTAACCAATACATAATAAATGTAAACATGTATTTGAAGATATGACTAGTAACTAAATAGTAAATGTCGCTTGGGAAGGACAAAAATATGCTTTGTAACAAGAATTATTCCATAATATATGAAAATATTAGTTAGTCTTTAAACTGATATAACTCGGTCCAGACTGAGTTTTCGATATAAGACCTCATACAATAATTCATTCATAATATTATTCTGCACCGTTTTTTTCATATTTGATCGACTGCCGCCAAAAAAACAAAACTCACCAGTCTTCATACTAATTTGGTCATTGTCTTTTGTTGCACTTATAGTTTTTTAGTTATTTCACAAAAACATTTCCTGCTGGGGTAACGTTACCGCGTTAAGACGAATATACAAATAAATATTAGCTATATAATTGGTTGTCTAGACGAGGTAAATGTTGCAACTTATTTTGTATTTGTTCTTTCTTCGGCTGCGAAGTTATTCGAGATCCTGCTGAAGTAACGTTTGTGGTTTTGCTGGATCTCTGAAACGATTAAGCGAATTCTTATCATGTTTTATACATAACTTCTTATGAATTAGTTTTAATTAGATGTGCAAAAAAAAAAAACTAAAATAATGCACCATTCAAAAGTTATTTAATTAAATATAAGAACACTTCAATAGGTCCTAACACCTTGAATAAGAGCTCTAAAGACTTACTTACGTTATTCTAATTCTATCTTATCCAAGTTTGAAATAAGTAAATCATGTGTACCTTAGGTGTACCTAATCTATTCGTAATATTCTAATCGAGAATAGAATCAGGAAATTGTACTGCGTTGGAACAATTGTCTATCTTAAACTGTTCATACGCAGTAGATCGCATAAATAAAACATCTACTGATTCAGGTTTAACACAGGACGATTGGACAGAAGACAACACAGAAGAGCAAGAAATCTTAAAGCGAACTTTGAAAAAACATTTCTCAATTTAGTTCTCAAGCAGTAGCACATATTGCAGGTTACATTGCCCGAATCTTAATAAAGAAAATTAATGGCGACGTCTGTGTTGACTTCTTTACATAAGTTTATAGTAGCCAAAGATAAAGGTGTGATTGTATATCCATCAAGCGACATGAAAAAAAATTGTAAAGTGGCTGAAGTTGTCATTCGAACTATGGATGGAAAACTATTTAAAAAAGAAGAAATAATAGCCAAAATATTAAGAAAGTTTATTGGAGAAAAATTGTTCAAGATATTAATTTTCATCAAATTGGAGAATTCCCCAAATAACACCATGTAACTGACTTGATAAAAGCTACATTAATGTACGGATATATACCATCTACTTAAAATTAATATAAAACAAAGAGAAAGGCAACTTCTTAACAAGTATGTTTCATTTCAAGGCCAATAATCTGTGTATTTTTGCCTTTAGCTGTTTTTACTTATGTAATAACCCAAAAAAAAAATTATTTTAATTTGTACTAAACAATTCTCACTTTTATAAGCTTTGATCGTATTTCAACATCAAAAGGTCTAAGTTCCAAAATAGTTTTACGAATGACTAGCCACGATTTCACACATGAAGTATCGTAATAAAAAAGTCATCCGCCTTCAAAACCAATAAAGTGAAAAATAACTTTAATTTCGACCAAGTGAAAAATACATACTACCTTTATGTAACATAGAACCTTCTTTTTTGAAGTCGGTTAAAAAGTGGCTTATGTGTTGAGTCTGACCTTTAAGATCTATCTATATACCAAATTGCATCAAAGTCCGTTACGGAGTTAATCAAACTATACATAACACGAGTAATTTTCAAAATCAGATCAGGAGTTTAACAAAACAATTCTTAAATTATACTTTCTATAAATCGTAAGTATTATACCTACTAAAATTTAAACACTTGATTTCAAACATCAAATATTTATCGACTAGCGGTTGACTGTATTTTGTTTGAAAATAAAACGGAATGTCGATAAATAAGGCAACGACAGTGGTCTTCCCTAGAGTAGGACGAATAGGAGTGACCTCATTACGGAAATATCAATCTTATTTCTAACGAAATACAGCTTTAAATTGAATGCATTTATTATAGTGACATCTAGCGGCGGGTAGCGTAACTTGTTCATCAAACTATTCCGTATGCGCTTTAAATGTAAAAGGTAATAAATACTTAACAACAGTTCTAAGTAATATAAACAACTGTCGTCATATTTTTAAGGTTTATTTTCAAACAAGCATCAATTGACATATTTCCTACTTTCATTCCTTAATAAAATACCAATCACACTAAAGATTTCTTAGTGTTAGGAAATACAATTAACCTGTCTGTGTCTGAGTTTGGATACCTACGCTGGTTCCGATACTAATAAAACGCTATGCGATTTCTACTGTTTTTTCTGTTCTGTGTTTAGTACAGATGTGTACACAAGTGTTAAAAAAACTACATGTTTCTTAAAGAATTTTTATTTACAGGTAAAATAAATCATTTCTATTGTGAAATAACTAAAAAACTATAAGTGCAACAAATTTAAAAATGTGCGCAACAATTACAGAAGCTGGGCAACTAATTATCTTTAACATTTAAATGACTATTATCGACATCATTTTGCTGGGGTAACGTACACAATCGTACCCATCCCCTTCAACCCGCTACGCTGGTGGCTACAGAAGTTCACCCACGCACAAGCGGAGAGTTGCTTCTTGACACCAGGTCCTCGGCATTCCCAGCGGGTCCTCGACACCAGGCTGCAGGCAGTCCAAGGAGGTTATGCCATTTCTAGATGGTAGGCTAATCGGGCGTTTACTACGTTTGGTCAGGAACGGCCTGCGCCTGATGCCGGGGACCATCACAGGACGCTGCTCACTAAACAAACATTTCCACACAAGAGGCATAATGGACAGTTCTCTGTGTAGGGCTTGCATGGAGGCTGAGGAAACCGTTACGCATGTACTCTTTGAATGCACAGGCGTCACCCAGATTAGAATAGAAACCCTCGGGGCCCCCAGATCTTTTACAGATGGATCTGAACAGACCAGGAGACGTAATCAGCTTCTGGAGGGAGGTGGGCTGGTTGGAATAATCACCGACGGCCGCCATGGCTTACGCGCAATGGTCCACTTGAAGGACTAAGTGGGAAAACCAAATCTCTGACCTTGATAGAACACAACATATTAGTGTATTTTTGCCCTTAAGTGACAATCAATCTGCCTAGTCTTCCAGTTTTAAACGGATGCAGCTGAATACCAGTATTTTACATGGAGTGACTGCCTATTTGACCTCTACAACCCAGTAACTGGGTAATCCGATACACCTTGGTAAGACTGGGTGTCAGACTCGGGCTTCTGATGACCCGTAACGACTGTCAAAGATCTACGAATGATAGCCGGGACCAACGGCTTAACGTGCTTTCCGAGGCACAGAGGAGTCTCGATATGTAAAGATGGTCACTCATCCACGAACAACCCCAGTAAGCGTAGCTTAACCTGATGGATCGAACCGTGCGGCTGTTATTACTTTATTTACTACCTTAAGTGACAATATTTCAAAATATTCCAACATCATTGCAGCAATTCACTTCTAAACTTAAAACCTCGATAACTCAAAAATTACTTTTTGTGGGTTAGGTTGTTTCTGCTAAACTATGTCCAATTTACGTTTAATATCGAATGAATTGATATAGAGTACCTACTTATTTTTTTCATTTACAGGGACATGCATTTATATTGGTGTACTCTGTAAGCAGTCGACAATCATTAGAAGAACTGAAGCCAATATGGCAAACAATAAAGGAAATAAAAGGCACAGAGCTCCCAAGTATACCGGTGATGCTGGCAGGTAACAAATGTGATGAAAGTCCAGAGATACGGGAAGTGTCAGCATCAGAAGGACAAGCCCAAGCTCAAGAATGGGGCATCTCGTTCATGGAGACATCAGCTAAAACAAACCACAATGTTACCCAACTTTTCCAAGTATATATTTTTCTTTATTTTGTTCAAAAAGGTCAGCAGATTGTTGCTGAACTACATTTTGTTATTTTTTAGGGTTCCGTACGTCCGAATTAAGAAACGGAACCCGTATAGGATCACTCCTGCGTCTGTCTGTCTGTCTCTCTGTCCGTCTGTCACAGCCGATTTGCTTTGAGTCTACTGGACCGATTAAGTTGAAAATGGGTACACTTATGTATTTCTGTGCTCCAAACACGAATGTGTAACTATACAAAGTGTAATTTTAATCACTGTTAATCTCTTTAGGGGTCATTGTACTCATCATTATGGAACAACCTTTACTATGGGACCAAACCTGAAATCGCGAAAAAAAAAATAGCTGCTCTCTACATTTATGTTCGCATAACTAGTGATGTACGCTTGAGAATGTTTCCACTCCAGAATATTTCCAAGTTCCCGGCAATGTTCCCCAAAAATTCCCAAGAGGCTTTTTCTTATTTTAAACTACGAGTTTAGATTTAATTTGCTTTTTTTTAGTTTTAATTTTATAATTTAACAGTGCTTTGCGAGTTGCGACTTTTCGCGACTCACTTGGCCCCTGTCCCCCGCCGCCTGACCCCTCCTACCTACGCTCGGTTCTGTGCCTTTGTTTGTCCTCAGTTCGTGTGTTTTGTCGGGAGTATAGCACGTCTTTTACTGCTCTCTCCGTATGTAAGTGTATAAAAATGCGTCCGAAGTCACAAGTACACGAATATTTTAAAGAAAATAAATATAATAATGACTACACGACTTATGTGTGTTGTTTTTGTGATCATAAGTTTAAATTAAAAAATGCCACGAAGTTTGCACGCCACCTTACAAATAAATGCAAGCAATGTCCGGCTACAGTGAAATCTGTATTTGAAAAGAAAACGCTAAATGAGTCAAATGCTGTTAAGGAGAATATACCACCAAGTTCTTCATCTACTCAATTATTATCAACAAGTACTGAATTTGATCAAGTAAGTACCTCGCATTATAATTGCTTACGCTGGAAGGGCTCGCGCAATCCGTTCTGTCCGCTCGATCTTTTGAACTGAATCTACATATGTCTAAGCCTTTCACAGTGAATACAATACATTCAGGAGCTAGGTACACTTTTATTGAAACTGCTTCGCTGCCTGCC
This sequence comes from Fissipunctia ypsillon, assembly GCA_947568875.1. Classification (NCBI taxonomy): domain Eukaryota; kingdom Metazoa; phylum Arthropoda; class Insecta; order Lepidoptera; family Noctuidae; genus Fissipunctia; species Fissipunctia ypsillon. The sequence goes on along the minus strand of OX387647.1, from coordinate 15,605,634 downwards.
ACTTTTTTTACTTTATTTTTCTTCTAGGATAAAACACATCGTGGATTTGCGAGGGCGATTTATGTAACTGGGCAGCCATTGAGCTTACTAGAGCACCCGTTATGGAAAGAGGCTCTGCAAAATCTGAAGCACGATTATGAACAACCAACAAGACGTGTGCTGGCATCGCCGTTATTAAACGCCGAATTCGAAGAAACGAAGAAGGAAGTCATCGAAAAAATTAATGATGCCGCTGTTCTTCACTTGGCTATTGATGGTTGGTCGAATCTCAGAAATGAATGATCATAAACATTATCATTTATACACCGAAACCTTTCTTTGACACGTTCGTTGACATGAAAACTAATAGACACACAGCAGACTATTTATGTGAAAAAGTATCTGAAGTTTTAGAAGACTTAGGGCCACATTAGTTTTATGTTATAATTTTTGATAACGCTTCTAACATGGTAAAGTGTGGTAGATTATTGAAAGAAAAATATGCAAATATAACTTGGATTGGATGCTTAGCACACACGTTAAATTTGTTGATAGGAGATGTGCTCCGAGTAAATTCAGTTTTGGTTACATTCAAGTTTGTTGTTGAACTTGTGAAATGTGTCACAAAATCACACATCGTTAAAGCCGAGTTTAAAAAACTTTCTGAGGATAAATCAATTAATGTAGCACTTATATTACCGATAAAGACTAGATGGGGTAGTTACCTAAATTGCCTAGAAAAAAATTTTAAAGCCAAAATTATCCTTCAGACTATGGCCATCAATGGCATCCAAGAATTTGAAAAATATAAGACAGACATAATGAATGAAAATCAATGGCTAATTATTCAAGAACACATCGGGTTTTTTAAACTAATAGTGAAATGGATAACTATATTAGAAGGAGATGACTGCACGATACATTTAGTATACAATGCTTTTGCAGACATCGAAGAACTTTTGAAAGGCACCAACGCTAATAAAGTACTAGAAGAGCATTTACCACAGCTGCGAGTCAAGTTTTTAGAAAGAAAAAAGAATGCATTAAAGTCAATTCATTTTGCAGCGGTCATATTAGATCCAAAAAACCGAGGCTTAGGTCACACTGCTGAAGTTCATTTAGAAGGATGTGATGCAATTATGAATTTAGCTAGTGACCGTGACGCAGTTAATGTGTTAAAGGAACTATCTGATTATAAATCCAGAAGTGGACTTTATGAAAAAAAATTAATTTGGCAAGCTGCTAATATCGTGGATCCAAAACGGTGGTGGACCACCTTCTTTGCAAATACACCTTTGGGCCAAGTTGCTATAAAAATCTTAACAGTGCCGTCTACTTCAGCATCAGTAGAAAGATCATTTTCGACGTTTTCAAAAATCCATACCCAAAAAAGAAATAAACTTACAACCGAAAGAGCAGGTAAAATTTGTTACATAGCTCATAATTGGAAGCTTATGAACGAGACTGTTGGTAAATACTCGGCCAAAAAATCTGGTACTACTTCTTTGTCAGATAGTTCCGCTGTAGAAGGTAGATCTGTAGGTATATCAGAGCATTCCGAGCCTTACTTAGAAGTAGATTCAATACAAGATTCTGATGAAGAATTTGATTTGGAACCTATGGACTTCAGATCAGTGACAGAAAATGTGGAAGATGATCCTCAATTTGACAGTTTTATTATAAATGACGATCCTCTTAGTTTGGAGTAACTTCCACTGCTTGTTTACTGCTTAGAATGACAATGGTGTGCAATCTAACATGTAACGATGAAACAACGTAACCAAAGTTGGATACTAATATTAGACTTAAGATTATCGTTATGTCACTGTTAGGTACATTAATGACTGATTTATTGGTTAAATCTTTGTTTCTTATTTTATGATTAAGTTTTGTTCAAACATCTAATTATTTTATTGCAATAAGTGACGAATTATTAATAAAAAAAAGTGAATGTATATTTTATTGTTGAATTTTATTATAACTGTGATTTTACTTTTAAAATTATGAAAATAAATCATTATAAAATACATAGTTTTATAATTTTTACCTTATGACTCGCACACATCGCCATGTCTTTCTGAGTAAAAATCCTAACAATCAAGAGTATCTTCTTCTTATTTTTGGAATTGGCAATCGGCTTCCTTAAATGGATGCCATTTTTGCCAGTGTCGAGTTATTCATATTATCGTGTTTTCTTGATATTCTTGTAGTTTGTTAGTCAGTCAAGTCATTAGTCCTGTCGAGTCACCGTCCTGTCCAGTCAGCTTACGGCGGTTTTGATACGACTTCTTGAGACAAATCGAAAAGTTCGGTTAAGCACTTTTATTTGAATCTTCCGATAGATTGCACATATCACATGTCTTCATTGCACAAAACACCGTCAAAATTATACAATAAAACTCATTTCACACAAAATATTAAAGATTCAAAGAAAAACACAACCGCACTCTTCGAAATGGCGCCAAAAAGCCATCAAGAGTATCTCTTGGAAAATTTGCTAGGAAACATTGCCAGTAACAAACTGGAAATTTTGCCGGGAATATTCCCAATTTTCTGGGAATTTTCTTTTCTATGGCTCTTTCAGGACTGATTTTCTTTAGATGTGTAGAAGTATGCAAATAATGTATGATTCAGTTGGTGGAAAACAAAATTTATGACTATTTAAACAAAATTCCCAGTTTATTCCCAGTTTGGGAATATTGCCGGCAATGTTCCCGGCAATATTTCCACTGTTTGGGAATGTTCCCGGGCACGGAACATCACTACGCATAACTCGTCAAAAAGTAGGGAACACCTGATTTTTTTTCGCGATTTCGGATTTGTGCCCATAGTAAAAGTTGTTCATAATGATGAGTACAATGACCCCTTAAGTGGTTAACGGTGATTAAAATTTCACCTTGTATAATGAATTTTGAATAAGGGGTTCACTTTTGAAGGCAAAATTAGAAAATATAATAAAAATTCTAACTGTAGGTACCTATCGTGTGACGTATCAAATGAAAGGGCTTGTTATGAGGTTTTTAAATATATAACGGCGCAGGATAGCCTTTACCAGAAGTGGTTCAGGAGCTTATCATCAGTCGTGGACGTGGTACGAAAGTGTCTCTGACATCTTCTCTTCTGTCATCAGAAGACAGCCGCCACGCAACCCTCGATGCGACGCTCTGCTAGAGTGACTGTCACCAGCCAGTGTCACTCTTATCCGACCTTTTCGGGGATTCCAGAATCTTCGTAATAAAACTAGACGGCGCCCTTGCTGCGCCTTCATATATATACTTTTTATAATTTTAAAATAAACAGTTTTAATGTTATTAAAGAAAATTAATGAAAATTGTCCATTCTCCTCTTCTTTCCGAAACTGCTGAGCCTAAAATTATGAAAAAAATACAGAGAATAGTTTTATAGATTACAGGAAAACCTATAAGAAGTCTATGGTGTTAAAATAACACAGTAAATCCTCAATATTGTGCATACAAACTTACGTTTGCAGTTGGAATGTATTTGTATTGGATAGTGTGTTCTTGAGATAAATTCATCCCAACTACGGAACCCTTCATTGTGCGTGGCCCGACACGCACTTGGCCGGTTTTTTGTATTTATAAAATACTAATAACCTCATACAAGTCTAATAACCAACATAGGCCTTTATGATTTGTTATATTAGTTTTAAACTTTAATTACAGGAACTATTAAATATGGAGAAGAACAGAAATGTGTCGCTTCAAGTGGATGGAAAAGGGAAAAAAAAGAAAGATAAAGCAGCAAAAGACGGTGGAGAAGCATCTGCCAGTGGAAGAGAGAAATGTCGGATTATGTAAATATACCAATAACTCCAATAATATCTAATCCCACCAATTGTATAACAATAATTCCTAGTCATTTTGATCCTAGTCATTAAATCCATGTCCCAGCCGAGTTATGTACCGGTTTTAGAATATAAGTATTGGCCCTATCGCATTTAAAAGCAAGAAGTAGTATAGTAATTACAATGCCTTTTAAACAATATTAGTTCCCATTATGATGGAGCTTAGAAGTCATTGAAAACCTACATATTTTGCTAATTGTTAGTTACTAATAATTTAATAATGACTGACATGAAAAAGAGATTCCATATATTGTTAGTGTGAAAATACAACGAAATTAAGTCTTTTAGGACTTACTGTATACATACTGAGCTGTTATATGAAACAATACTGCCTACGAAACACATTCATAATGTGACAAGCCATTACATTGCAAATAACATTTAAGTATAATAAGTCTTGTTCTTTTTACTAACATGACATTAATAAATTTAAGTGACATGGGAAGGTAAGGTCCTTAAAATATGTTTCAGTGTTATGTTTATTTTTATTATCAATATGTTATCAAAAAGATCTAATATTATATTTATTAGCATTTGTTTTAACCTATTTTTCGGGAATGGTTGAATGTGATGGTATACACCTAGAATTGTATATTTATATACATGTTTGGTATTATATAAGATGGGTAATGTCATTATGGGAAGTTGTTTCAGTGCCAAATAGTAGCAGCTACATAAGAATCATGGTTTAGCTAAATTCCATTAAACATTTTTTGTGGTTTTAGAAGCAGGATAACATGTGGGTGTACTATAGGTACAGCTCTGCCTAACCCTTCGGAGAAACAAGGCGTGATGTTATATTATGATAACATTGTATTGTTTTAATTAGGCGCGTTCACAAGAGCGCGATTTTCTACGTGGCGCGACGGCGCGTGCCCGAAGTGCGTTCGTTGTAGCGCTGAGAAAATTCACGCTTGCGTGCACGCGCCCATATGTTGCCCATCTATTGTATAACCGCGTCCTTCTTAAAATCGGTAAGTTATGGCTAAAATAATTCTAGTTAGATATGAGAACTTAAGAATTGCTAGCAAAATCTTGTGTCTAATGTAAAATAAACATATTTAAATCAAATAATTAACATGTTTTTTGTTATTTAGAAAGGTTTGCTAGATTACTGAAGTGATTCATGTGTGAGGCACAGCTAAAATATGAAGTTCAACCCATTACAGAATTATTATTAAATAAATAGAATAAGCACTGCATTAAAAATATTCGACAATATAATATACTTAGATAGGTACTGTAGTATCCAGAAATAATGATCTCGCGATGACATTATCGATTTAAACCATATTATATTAGATTCTAATCTACATTCAATATTATTTGTTATAGATGGACAATGGTGCCGATTCTCTTGTACACCGAACTAGACTAATTAAACTATCACTAAAATTCCTTACTTTTGCCTATGAGAATCTTAAAGCTATTCTGCAAAAAAATATCACTAAACTTAAAAATAATTTTGACAGAACTAAAATCGAATTTATCAATCGCGACTCCACGTGGTAAGTAAGGTGCACTAGGGTAATTCCAAAAAAGGGTATATTCCGAAAATCCATAAAATTCTCTTCTTGGGGTAATTCCGAAATACAAAACTAAGAAATGATATTGGCGATACTATTACAACTCATGATATTTTTTGTAAGGGGTAAATACGATTGAAAAAGAAATGTAAACCTTTGGTCAAAGTACAATAAAGTCGACGTTTAAATAATTTCGGAATAACCCCAAGATAGTTCGTAATTTCCCGTAAACCAAAAAATTATAATTCAAAAATTCAAAATGCTCTATCTAGTGAATCCAACTACATATTTATGAATCTAATATATCCATTGGTTAAATCTTTTCATTAACCGATTCGTTGCGATGTCTAATTTCGCTAACTTCTAACTGTGGCGTCGAACAAAAATAACGTGACACTGTTCAGTGCCCAACGCCATACGATTAGATGACACGCATCTGTGCCTTCAGCCATGCGGGAAAGAAAACAGTATTTTGACCATTTTTTACATGTTCAAAGCTTGAATACTTTTAGTTTACATTCGAAATCTAACGTGAACGGCCAGGCACATTGTTGTAAGTGGTTAAAAGTGGCAAAATAAGTGTATTTCTGGAAATGGAGGGTAAGTGACTTTTTTATTACAGTTGTGCTAAACCTTTTCGCATTTTCTAATGATTTGATTGATTATTGAGGTCTAAAAATATTAGATTTAAGTCCCGTGACTATTTTTTTTTCGTATTTCTGACAGCAAACCCTTTCATTTGATACCCATATCATGAAGGTGGATTTCAAACAGCCAGTCCGCCATCTTGGGGAGGCCGCCATATTGGATTTGTAATGACGTTTCTTAGCTAGTCATGTATTGTCATCAGAACTCAGAGCGTGTGCAAAATTTCATCCTAATCGAAGACCGGGAAGTGGGTCAAATTAAGATTCCAAGATTTTCTTACATACATAGTTAGTTACAAGTGAAGCTAATAAAAGCGTGTTAAAAACAAAAAAAAAATTACAATATCTAGAAACGAGCTGAATATACGTGAAAAATTAAGATAATTTGGTTCTGGGTAAAAACCATAACTTAATCGAAGGAGTTCCTTACCATCGATTTAAAATGACACACATCCGTGCCTAACGCCACACGCAAAAGAAAGTGATGGCACTGAAACTTGCCATCTGCAACGAATCGACTTTTAACTTTCAAAAAGGTTGGTTACCCCTGTTTAAAAAAAAATCTTACAATATCCAGAAACGAAGGCTACGAGCTTAATATACGTGAAAAATGAAGATAGTTTGGTTCTGAGTAAAAACTTCCTTAACTTAATTGAAGGAGTTACCATCGATTTTAAAATGACACATATCCGTGCCTAACGCCTCACGCAAAAGAAAGTGATGACACTGAAACGTGCCATCCGCAACGAATCGGTTAAGTTAACCGAAGTCGCTTATTAATGGCAGTAAATATGAAACTACTTTACATAACTAACCGAAATGTAGACCTCTAGACATCTCGTAAAAATTCCCGTCGGAATTACCCCAGTACACCTTACTTGTTTGCCCTACCCCGTTTTAACGCAACGAAACGTAACTTTTTTGAGCCGGAGGCGCGTAGGGGGCAGAAGGGGGAGGGGGGGGGGGATGTTCAAGTTTTGTATAGAAATATGAAAAATTACTACCAACATGTTGTTGACTTCTAAGGGGTTTATGGGTTAAGTTAAAAGGGTCGAAATTTTCATTATTTTTGCGATAGGACGCATCGTTTTCGAGATATAAGCAAAAGAAAAGAAAAAAAAAGATACAGTACTGTTTTTGCACCAGAAGTCGAGGTGTTGGTGTGAATTTTAGTTCATGCCAACTAATTTTATTCCACACCTTTTTAATCGCGATTAAAAATAATCAGATTTAGTTATAAAATCTAAATTTTAGGTGAAAAACGTCAAATTCAGAATAGTAAAATTACTATTTTCACTAAACTAATATCTCAGTGGCATCTTAGTGCTGTCAAACTAAAATATAGTTAAGTTGTGTCATTTTAGTAAATTTCAGAATGGCAAATCGTCGTTTGACAGGAATAAACTAAATTTTGGTGACTTTTAGTCTAGTTTAGCACGTTCAACGCCATGTCGGACAATGCTGGGCGACACTTAACTTTCCCTATAAGCCACACAAAAAATTTGAAATTGACTAAAACTCGACTTTTCGTTTTATTAATAATATTAATAAATATGCATTTTTAACTTACAAAACATTGACATAACTGAAGCCAGTTTGCGGAAATATTTATAAATATGAAGATAACTCATGTCGCCCAACATTGTCCGACATGGCCTGAATGAAAATTTATCATTATATTTCGTGGCGTTGAACGTGTTAGACGCATTTGTGACAAGAGAATCGGCACCAATGTTCACGGTTATATATTTATCTAGACATAATATTTAAACGTAGCTATCGCTAGTTATATAATGCACTTTATTTAATATCACTCACATATCCAGTTATATAGATTTGCCCATGATATATAAGTATCTAGTCGATTATTACTGTACAAATAATATATTTTGAAATATCTGTATGCAATGCAAATGTAAAGTGGCTGAAATGCTAATGCAATACGGCTAAAGCCTTAAGCGAAGCTACATCTGGGTCCAATCATCGTTTATTAGGTACTCATATCGTGCTACCAATCAGGTGAACTACTAATAATAATGCTAATAATGCTTGGTAATTCCAGCCGATTAAAAGAATAATATGTAGCCGCGCTTTGGCTTGTAGCCGTATCGTTTGCAAACTGATCGTAGGTCATTAAGTTCATTTATAGACTGTGATGCTGCTATGTTTTTTCGTACAATACTTAATAATTTAAGTACTTACTAAAAGCTCAGTCACATTATTCATTTACAATTTAACTTAACAATATAATGAATTGTACTATAAGTTCACAAAATAACTGAACCAAGAAATAAAAAAAATCTGCGGATGCTATTTCATTATCAGTACTATTTAGGATTATTATTACTTAATATTTTATTCTGTTTGAATGTTAAGAGACATTTCAATATTATGCACATAAGTTGATAATGTATTTGCACATTTTAATTACGAATATTTGCTTATTGGCAGAATCTATAAAATATTGTATTTATAGATATAAAAAATTGTTAAACATTGAATATTGTTATAGCTGGACCAAAGTTGTTTCATGTTGATTGACGTAAGTTAACAGTGTAGTAGGTGTATCTATTTTTTGTACTCTTGGTATGTTCGTCTTTCCTAATTTCCTTAACACTTGATTACCTAAAATCAGTGTTATAATTGTCAAAATAAACTTTGCCGTATGTAACCAATAAGACTCATAAGTTGCATATAAAAAAAAAACACTTCTTAACCCTTTAACCGCCAACGTCGGATTGATCCGACAAGTATTTTCGTGTCCATTTCGCCAGGGTCGTATATTTACGACCAAATACCGTAATAATTCTCTGTGCCCGGCGCTGTGGGCACGACAACTGATATGAAGTCGGGCGGTTAAAAGGTTAACATATTCCTCGTTCTTTGAGATATTCTCTGATTTTGCTTTTGCTAATATCATGGATGAATAATGAAACTTATTCGTCTATGGCTAATACATATTCTTACGTTACTGGCGAAGTGTTACACTTTCACAGAAGATGGGACTTTGTTTAAAATACCTATAGTTCAAATTTACCAACAGGGTGATGGGATTATTATATCTTGACACACATTTATTTCGTGTTGTTCCGATTAGTTTTCACCTCGAACGAAGCTAAGTGTCGATCCACGTTAACTCGCGGGCGCGGTCACAAAATATCAAACACATTGCATACTGTGCAAGTGTTCACGAACAAAACGCAAGTGCGGTGTGTGAACACTTGCATAATATTATGCAATGTGTTTCATATTTTGTGACCGCGCCCGTCTCAGCGCCCGCGAGTTAACGTGAGCAAGCACTCAGTCGTGAGCTCATCACGCGGCGAAGTCGCGAGTCTCGAAATCCGCTTGCGAAGCTCTTGCAGCTTGAGTGCGAAACTAGTCGGGCAAACCCGAAACTAATAGTTTCATGACTAAAACCGTAACTATGAACATGTCCCACAATGTTGGTAGTTTTTTAAATTAGATTACGACTGTTTTATCTCATTGCCCTTCCTACTTATTTTCTTCGGTTAGTCATGTGCCATTGACTTATTATTCCTCCATTTGAATAGACAAGAAACTAATAAAATTGTAATGCTATAGCGCTGTCTCTATGCAAATTGTTAAGATGTGGATTCTTCTCATGCAGTATTTTATTTGGACAGCTTGCTGTTTGCAATCTCAGATTTGACTAGATTAGAATGAGTAGTTAGAGGAGTTACGCCGAAAGCCGTAAGTTGTATATTAAGCTTGTTTGTGAGACCTCCCAAGATAACTGTGCCACTCGGCCGCGGGACCTTTGCCGATCGCTACCGCTTGCTCGTGTAAAGGACGGGACTTATCGCGAGCATTCGCTTCACGAATTTGTTTTCCAGACATTTGTTGCGCGAGCTTTTGTTATACGACGAACATTCATTAGTGAAACGAACAGTTTGGTGAGTACTCCAAACTGTTTCCAAATAAAAAAACAAAAATGTAATAGCTGTGCTCGCAAACGAATATTCGTTTCGCTAAAGAATGTTCGTTGCGTAACAAAAGGTCGCACAACGAATATCTGTTATACAAATTCACGAACCGAATTCTCGCGATGAGTACCGTCCATAAGAGCTGCACTTACTTACCTACAATGTCCGCTCGGAAAACGCCATGCAGACTCTGGCGCCATGGCGCCAGAGTCTAATATTCTGTAATTATCTATCTACTCCTCTGTTAAATTCCCTTGTCCACTCGTTTCTAATAAATTGTACCGACTTAACATTATTTTTAACTAATACGGATTTAGTAGGCATAGTTCTGGTAGCTAGATTTTAGTGACATTCTGTAATCAACGAAGGATCAATATAGCATAATTATACCTATTAATCAAAAATAGCGATTTATATTGTAAAGGTACATTGAGTGAATCTTCAAACTTGATAGGTAACCAATTCAATCATTAGGTACTGTTTAAAGACTCGGTGGTACCTATAGGTAAATTAATTTAAAGCTCAGAGTTTTATTATAATATAGCACATGCTTTTAATTAGGCTGACGTAAAACCTATTATAGATTTTTTGATACAAATTTCTACATTATATTTACTGCATTTAAACATAAACATTACGTTTCTTATGACATTGCTATCTTTGCTCTTCTCCTTATAATCTTCGAAAATGGTGCCCAATGTATGACACGGCAATAATAATATAGGAAGTAGGTAATAGGATATTATCAGCATCCCTTTTGCAATCTAACCGATTATATCTAGAAAGCATAGAAATCCAAAATTTTACTAGAAATAATAATGACTGTGTACCTAGTTAAAGTATTGCTTACGTTTTCTGACATTTATTATACCTACTTTTAATCTAGAACAACAAACATTTGACGATTTCCAAGCAAAAGTTAGTGTTTTTTATTCGTCCATATAGAACCTTCCTTTTGGTTACAATAAGTATTAAGGTACCTAGTCGGATAGGAGCGCCTCGGTAGATCACGATTAGTTTGCTCAGGGTAGCGTGGGTTCGACGCAGAATGCATGTGCACTTCGCAAAATGTGCACTTCTCAAAATGAGTGTGAATTTTATCACAATGGGTCAAAATAGACACCGTTTGCTGATACTATGCTTTTTTATTCTTTAGTCCTACACACCAACAGGAATGTAAAAATCTTCTTATATAACAACACGTAAATTAATCATAGTACATAATAATATAACACCATTGTTCCAATTAAATGTACATTTTTATATTAGCAACACTTTCGAAGAAACATTTTGTTTCCGAGTTATCGTGTTAAAAATCGTGCAAAATAACAAAAAAAAAAAAAAAAAAAATAGGTATTGTAAGCAAACGGTTGTTATTTTGACCCATTGTGATAAAATTCACTCATTTTGAGAAGTGCTCATTTTGCGAAGTGCACATTCTGCGTCAAACCCCTCAGTGTATTGATAATATTATAGAGTCAATGCATTCTCTGATCACCTAGTTGGGAGTCGTATGTTCTAGTTGTATTGTACATAATTATATTATTTCTTTTCTAATGTTATTTATTCTGAGGTTGCGAATGTTTGTTGACCCATTAGCAGTATAGGTGTAAGTGTCTATTTAAAATCAAAACTAGAATTTGCTTAATATCTTCTAATACCGTAAAGAATTATTTATGCTTATATGTTTCCAATTATGTATTAAAATATTTTAAATTGATCTTGTTTGTGACACTTCTCACTAAGGCATCACGAAAATAAAATACAAAATATTATTAATTGGTTTTATTTCTTAAAGCGACAAATAGGCACCTACTTACATATTATTTACAAAAGTGCACTTACTTAATTGTAGATACAAAAATATTAAAACCGCATCATAATCTTATTAAAAACTCGTTATAGTTTACTACACTCCAGAAACATTTTAGTAATTGTGCATAGGTACATCATGAGTTATTTATTTTTTTTTTTTTTTTTTAATAAATAAATCATTTATTTTGGACCAAAAATGTTTTACATTTTGTAAACCCACCAAACTGCGAAACTGTTTATTATTTAAAGCAAAACATTTTGGCTGGACTTTAAGCACATTAATTAATAGCTTAATATTAAGCTTAACATTACATAATATAATTATCACAGTGGAGTATCATTAATAGTAGCTACATTATGATACAAGTGCTCTATGTTGGTCATTCATTAAACTCTCGATTCGGGAACAGACGGTTATGGGAGTCGAGTGTGTAATGATCATGGCACACGCGTTTTATACGACGTTTTTCAACACACTTGCGAGGCAAAAAATAAATAAAGTTTCATAAACTAATTAACTATGTAAAAAAAAAAATGAAATTGGCCCGCGGATTCCTTTTATAGCAGGGTCTTCGCAGGTAGGAGTGGCAAAGGCACGAAGCCGTCGAATGTATTAAAATCATAAAAACTGAATATTTTGTATGTTATTAGGATGTAAAACACGAAAGAATGTTATTTTTTTTTTGACAAAAATAAATAATATATTATGAAAAATATATTATTAAATATATTATGTTAATTTATCATATTTTATTTATATACACAGTAGGCATAAAAAGGCATGCACTCTTTGATGAGATTAAAAAAGCGCATATCCTCGACTAGTAAATAGTTATTTGTGGCGCACATTACCGCGCTAATGCGGTATTATGAAGTAAAAAGCACTTATGTTTAATACGAGGAGGGATCAAAAAGTAGTGAGAACAACATACTCCTTGGTAAGAAAAAAAAAATACTGGCAGGCATAGCTCAGATACATATTTGTATCTAATATTAATAAAAAAAAAATCTTCGATTCTCTTTTGTTTTTTTCTGAATGTAGTCATTTGTTTCTTTCGTGTTGGAACGTGTTCTCGAAAATGGAGAAAAACGAAGTGCGAGCCGTTATTAAATACCTCTGTTTAAAAAAGTTAACGACGCAAGAGATTCATTGCGATTTGGAGGCAACATTAGGAGAGTCTGCTCCGCCGTATGCCACTGTCGCAAGGTGGGCTTCTCAATTTCGAGTAGGGAGATCGAGCACGGAAGGCGAACATCGTTGCGGCCGTCCATCGACGTCAGTCACCCAAGAAAATGTTGCGAAAGTCGAGAAAATTGTATTGAGCGATCGAAGAGTTACCATCCGATACTTAATTCAAGAAACGGGCTTTCATATGGAAGTATTCAATCCATATTGAAACAATCTTTGAATATGAGAAAAGTCTCCGCAAGATGGGTGCCGAGAATGTTAACCGACAGTCAGAAACAAAATCGACTTGACATTTCGAAGATATTGTTGGACAAGTTTCAAGAAGATTCTGAAAACTTTTTATCTCGTTTAGTAACAATATGGAAACGGCCATCATCACCGACCCCGAAGAAGTTTCGTGCCGTGGCATCGGGTGGCATGGTTATGGCCTCAATATTTTGGGACTCAGAAGGGATATTGTTGATTGATTACGTGGAGCGTGGAACCACTATTACAGGCCAATATTATGCAGCTTAAATTCCCAAGTTGAGGAATGCCATCAAAGAGAAAAGGAGAGTGAAACTTCGAAGGGGCATGCTGTTTCATCACGACAACGCACCCGCGCACAGGTCCGCAGTTGCGATGGCTGCCATTCAGCAAGCTGGCTTCGAATTGGTTGACCACCCCCCTTATTCACCAGATCGGGCGCCTAGCGATTTTTATCTGTTCCCCAAATTGAAAGAATACTTAAGAGGAAACAGGTACGAAGACGATAACGAGGTGATGGATGCCGTGGAGAGCTTTTTGCAGGACCAAGACAAAACTTTTTTTTTTAAAGGGATTGAAGCCTTGAAAAAGCGCTGGACTCGGTGTGTAGAGAGACTCGGAGACTGTGTAGAAAAATAAATTATTATGTTATCAATAGTCATTAAATTCTATCTCATTCTCACTACTTTTTGATCCCTCCTCGTACACTGCATTATGAACCTAAAAGCGGTTCAATAAGAGCCACTTTACGAACAAGTGTGTTGAAAAAATTATTACATCTATACATATAAATAAAATTGAAGTGTCTGTAATGCCAAAATAACAGCTTTTTATCAAATACCTAAGAAGGTTTATACGATTCTTAGAAGAAAAAAAAAAAAAAATTTTTGTCTGTATGTTTGTTCCGGCTAATCTCCGAAACGTCTGGACCGATTTTGACCGGACTTTCACTGGCAGGTAGCTGATGTTATAAGGACTAACTTGGGCTACTTTTATTTTAGAAAAAGCATTAGGGTTCCGCGCAAACAAACTAAAACCCGTGAAATTATGAACAAAATCCGATTCAAATAGGTAAGTATTGACATCGACGCGGGCGAAGCCGCGGGCAACAGCTAATCATCATCATCATCTTCCTGCCCTTGTCCCATGTTACTTGGGGTCGGCGCGTTTTCTCTTACCGTTTTCCCCTGTCAACCGTTCAACCATAGTAAAAAGAGAGGAAGTACGTTATCTTCATACAAACGCACCGCGCGCGGCTTGTATGTGTGCGCCAAAGTATCTATGCGTCGCCGCACGCACACTTAAACAAATCTCGCCCCGTTTCGCAGTGCGCCAGTCGGGGCTAACATCGCACGAGATTCGCGCGTCACGGCTTTTCGGCACCGCTAAATGAATGAAAAATGTGTGATAATCGCAGGAGAACGTATTGCTGTGTGTTTGGGTGTCTTAATAATTCATCGATTCCAGAATTGTCTCTGTTCAAATTACCTATTGAACAGGAAAGAAGTCACTTTTTCTAGCATATCATTTTTACTTGATGATGAGATACCTACTTACTTATTTTTTGTTGTATTAGTTTTCTATCAGACAGAGGAAGTAGGTAGGCCTACATTCCCACTAGAATGTACTAGGTACTTTTGATCTGTCAATTGATTTGCCGCTATTGCTTTGTTTATGTTTAGTCATGCCGATTTCTCAGTACCTATTGTAGGTATAGTAACTAAGTACCTACCTACTTACAGTTATAAAATCGTACTTAAAAAATAAGTAATTGACTAATTGTGAATCAGATAAATAGAGCAAAGTTCGAATCACCTACCGTTTAGATACTCGTGCTCATCACCGCCCCGCGCCGCCCGTCTGCTGGCCCGTCGCTCTTTCTTTCATCGTGAAAGGTTTCATCATCGTTTAGGTACCCAGACAATACAAGTAAAAAATACAACTTCCCGACCCTTGCCAATTTATTGGCACTGAATTAAAATTTAACTAAAAGTGACAACCCTGAGACAGTAGGCAATTATATCGCGGATTGTGCCGGAGATAACCTACTTCCTCTCTTTATACTATGGTTCAAACGTCACGCCCCACTCCCTTCTCTTTCATATCATAACATAACATCACGCCTTGTTTCCCCGAAGGGTTAGGCAGAGGTGTACCTATAGTACACCCACATTTCGCCAGTTATGTTTAAGTCCTATGTAATAGGGGGCGAGCCTATTGCCATCTACCGGGCACAAATCCAGACTCCGGGCTGCTACTGAGAAATTCCAGATAGAATTCTTTCATATCATTCCTCACACAATCCATCCATCTTTGACCTTCCTCTCCCTCTCCATCCATCAACATTTATATTCATCACTCTTTTAGTCATGCGTTTCCTCCCTCCTCAACACATGCCCATACCAAGCCAAACGATTTCCTTTCAACTTTTCTGAAACGCGGGCAACAGCTAGTATTTACATAAATAAAAAAACCGACCAAGTGCGTGTCGTCGGACCACGCACAATGAAGGGTTCTGTAGTTGGGATGAGTTTATCCCAATAACAAACTTAACATTGTAGTTGAAAAACATGTTCTCCCATAAATTCCAACTGCAAATGTAAGTTGGTCGACTATTACTCGTAAACTTGTAAAGCCTACTTAGCTATGATAGTTTTCCTTTTCATTTCGTTGTATATACTACTACCTTGATTTTTTCGCATAGGGGGGGAAAGGACACTTGTCTCAACAAAAATTAGCACTTTAAAGCTTATGTTTCAGAAATGGATCCCTTAATCGAAAAATTGTTTTCACAAACCCGCAATATTTTTGAGACTTATCCAACAGCACCCACACCATGGGGTAGGCAAGAAAAAAAAACATCCCCACTGTACGTATATGCTGGAGGTAGCCTAAAAAAATTTTTTTTTCATGATTTTATTTTACCACTTTGTCGGAGTGATTAATATAATATATCCATGCCAAATTATAGCTTTCTAGTACTAAGAGTCTGAGTTAAGCTGCCGACGGACGAACGGACGGACATGGCGAAACGATAAGGGTTCCTTGTTGACTACGGAACCCTAAAAACGAGCCTTACAGTAGTCGCAACATTTGACATCTCATCTCGTATGACGGCCGTCATAAAGCGGCACCGCTATAATTATGACGGCCGTCGCAAAGCGGCACCGCTATAATTATGACGGCCGTCATATAACGGCACTAGGGAATCCAGTCCCGCATCAAAACCGCGATCCCGCAAGACTGCGGGATTTGCGGGATTGAGATTTTTTTAAATATTCTTTTGTTTGAGTAGTTATTTAAAAAAAATATGAAATAAAGACAAGTAAATTTTAATTTTTATTATCATCGTAGAGTTATGACATATTACTGAATTAAATGATGATTTAGAGGTAAAAATAATCAGCTTCTTTTAAGTAACGATAAAAGCAATACAATTTTAAACCTTTCATTTTTTAGATTTGTATTGACATTTTAGGCAAATGACGCAATAACTTTCTTGACAAATAACCACGCGCGAAGGTAAATCCAGGTAAGTCACAGAGTAGGTTGAACCGACATTGATTACGTTCCATTCCGAAACAGGATTCACACAGCATAAAATTAAATTTTTTTTAGCTGTAAGTTAAAAACTGAAAACTATGTATTTTCCATACGCTATAGAGAAGTCACGCAAAGTTCCATGGGAAAGTTGTTAAAACACTTATTAATGAGGCTGTGCTGGATCTTAAAAATAATCAGAAAGTCGTCTGAGCTCATATACAGGGTGTAAGGGACAGCCCTCCAGCTCCGCAAACTGACAGGGTGCATGCATGCAGCTCCTTATTTTGAATCTTATTCCACCGAAAATATTGTCAGGAAAATTTCCATTTTTTTTAATCGTATTTTCGGTTACTATTTCTTTATTTCAATGTAAAATTACATTATCTGTACACAGCACTCCATCTATGTAAGTTAAACAGCTAAAATTAAAAAAAATCAGCAGTGGATGTTGAAATACTTGGCGGCCGAAGGCTCGTTGCGCTGTCATTCGCTACGCGCGTTTTGCCACGGTAATGATACATTGCGTGTGAGGTAATAAAACAAATCAGGTTTATTAGGTTCCTGAAATAATTTCGTGTACCGGTCATCTTAGTATGATATACTGAATTCACCCCATCAGTCTGTGGAGGGCCTCGAGAAGCCTTATGGGTGGTATTGACACAACTTGATGCACGGACAAGTTTGTAAGAATAATCCGACTCCTGCATGATGACATGCGTTGTTGTGTTAGTGTGCAGGGCGAAGATTCAGAGTTCTTTTCTGTGAGCTGCGGCGTGAAGCAAGGCTGCGTACTCGCTCCAACTCTGTTCGCCCTGTACTTTGCAGTCGTAGTTCGGGATGCCTTGCAGACTTTATCCGAGGGTATTCGTATCCGTTTTCGTGTCAGTGGCGGCGGTGTCTTCAACTTAACTAGACTTAAAGCTCGCACCAAAGTGACCCACGTGACTATCACTGAGATGATGTAAGCAGATGACTTGTGCTTTGCGGCGGAATCCCCAGAGGGTTTATAGAGACTTATGTCGAGTCTTGATGAGTCATGTCGCAGATTTGGCCTTAAGATCAGTGTGAAGAAGACCGAAGTCATGGCTCTTG
The DNA here is from genome assembly GCA_947568875.1 of Fissipunctia ypsillon. Taxonomy (NCBI): domain Eukaryota; kingdom Metazoa; phylum Arthropoda; class Insecta; order Lepidoptera; family Noctuidae; genus Fissipunctia; species Fissipunctia ypsillon. Next base: position 15,587,785 of record OX387647.1, on the reverse strand, counting down.
ATACACTGAACAGTGGCCCAGTCGACATTAAGCTCGGTGACGTCTTGCTTAAGCAGGTAGACAAATTCAAATATCTGGGCAGCACTATAACATCCAGGTGCCTCCTTGATAACGAAGTCAACAGCAGAATTGGAGCAGCTGCTACGGCCTTTGGCAAACTTCGTGCCAAGGTGTTCCGCTTGCATGACATAAAGCGCTATACGAAAATAGCTGTGTACATGGCAATAGTTCTGCCAAATCTCTTATATGCCTCCGAAACATGGTGTCTATACCGCAAGCACGTTCGCACATTACATAGATTCCATCTGAAATGCCTACGAAACATTATGAACATCCATTGGTCGGACCGTGTTCGTAACACGGAAGCACTACGGCGAGCTAATGTCGGTGGAATAGAGGCTTATGTAATGCGGCGGCAGTTGCGGTGGGCTGGCCATGACTCCCGAATGTCTGACGACAGAGTGGCGAAGCGCATCTTCTACTCAGAACTGCGGGATGGCAAGTGGAGACAAGGCGGCCAACTCTTTCGGTACAAAGATGTGCTTAAGCGCCACATGAAGCGGTGTGATCTAGAGACGTCACAATGGGAGGCAATGGCAGCATACCGGTCACTGTGGAGGCATACCGTGATCACTAAGGTGTTTGCGTTTGAAAGGCGACGTAAAGAGGAGCTCGATGCTAAACGAGATGAGCTCAAGGCCCGACCACCCGCGGCCATCCAATATAATTACATCGGAGGGGTGCTGACATGCCGTGAATGTGGACGCACTTTCACGGCAAAAATTGGTTATATCAGTCACCTGAGGCCACACCAGCGAAGTCATCAATAGGCAGATCCAAGTCGCTGTGGCCGAAATCGGCCAGGATATAAGAAGAAGATCTTCTTTGTGGAGGGCTGTCCCTTACACCCTGTATATATTTTTCAATCCCGCAAACGTGCGGGATCCCGCATGAGTTATCCCGCATTTCAGATCCCGCGTTTGCGATTGCCTAAACGGCACCGCTATAATGATGACGGCCGTCATAAAGCGCCACCGCTATAATGATGACGGCCGTCATAAAACGGCACCGTTATAATTATGACGGCCGTTATATAACGGGACCGCTATAATTATGACAGCCGTCATATCACAGCATCGCTATTATTATGACGGCCGTCATGAAGCGGCACCGCTATAATTATGACGGCCGTCTAATTGGTTGGTATGGACGCCAGCACATCAAGCTACCCGAAACTGTCAAATTTTCCCAATCAACCTTGAACCTAATAGTTTAGCAATAAAGTCGAAAATCTATTAAAGAAATTTAACAGATTGTAGTAGCTTGATGTGCTGGCGTCTGTACAATGTGATGGCGCGCGCTTCCCCGGCTTCCTGTTACACACTTCCGTTCCTTTTCATGAAATCACTCCCACAGATTGCAGGAAAGCGAGAGCAAAGATGAATTACACATCAATAACGTATGTAGGTATGTTACATGATAATGGCATAATATCAGTTACCTGTTCACTGAGCGTTGTCGCTTACGGCCGAACCCAATAACCTATTTCCAGTAAAAGACATCGCTATTGATGGTAGACAGTATAATTCTATCTGTCCTTATGTCAGGCCAGTAAGATTCCAGAATCTCTTATAGATTATTGGGACGTTAAAACCATAGACAGGTAGGAAAACGACGCGTTGCCCGCGAGGCGACCACTATGGCCCACATGCCACTCGTTAGCCCACGTTCGCATGGACGCGGAAACATCGCGCGCAGAAAAATCGCGTGCCGCGCTAGGAATGGAACAAATAGAAAGCGGTACATCTGTTCACACGGCCGCGATTTTAAATCGCGCGGTGTTCGATTTATTTTCAACGCTCGACGTTGAGTGTTGAATGAATACGACATACGAAGTTCTGTGTACTCGTGTTCCCACGGACGCAAAAAAATTGCGCCCGTTGGTCAGTACGGCGGGCGTGCCGGCTTGTATTGTGGACGTGCCGCAAGTGCGGGCGGATAAAATCGCATGTTGGTATCTTGGCGTGTTATTGCTGGCTCTATTAAATTTAATAACTCGTCAAATATGCGCATCGACATTCTAAAATAAATTTTCAGGATATTGTCATCATCATAGAGCGTCACAAATTGGCTTTTAAAATATCGATCATTGTTCAAGGGATGCGCTCAAAAATTTTTCTACTTTTTTGTCGTCTCCCGACCACACAGATACGTACTTTATAAAGCTACCACTAATAATTTTACGGAGTCCATGGTTCGTCCTCACTGCACGGCGACTCAGTTCAAAGTGATTTTTTAACCTTTTAACCGCCTACGTCGGATTAATCCGACAAATATTTTCGGGCCCATTTCGCCAGAGTCGTATACAGGATGTCCGGTAAAGAATGGATAACCTTGAAATCGCATATAACAGACCTTATGGCTGTTCTAAAAAAAATACAAAAAAAAATATATCCCAAGTAATAACTAAGATTTTTTTGAAAAAGAATACTAGCTTTTTTTACATTTTTCATCACCACAACCACAAATGAATGAATTCCATCGGTTATCTGTTGTTATAATATTGTACGTTGACTATGCCGCCGACAGAGAGGCAATAAATAATGTGACTAGAAATTACACAGAATTTTTTTCTAAAAAAAATATATCTTAGGTACTTACTACTTGGGATATACATTTTTTTTTGTATTTTTTTTGTATTTTTTTTAGAACGGCCATAGGGTCTATTATATGCTATCGCAAGGTTATCCATTATTTACCGGACATCCTGTATGTACGACCAAAATATCACTGCTCTCTTAATCAGCTTTTTTATTTAATTACGCTGCATTCTATCAAAAATATGTTTATATTAGGTAAATAGTTAACTAAGTAATCATTTACAGTTTAATACACTTTAGTCTCTTAATTAGAAGTCCTAAAAAAAAGGTCCAAAGTTAGATGACTTACTAACATTATTTTTAGAAAATTGTATTGATGTGCAACGCCCATGACGACAAAATCCGACATGAGGGACGGGACATATGCCAAGATTTACCGATACAAAAATAAACAGAAATCAAAATATTTCTCGTTATACTGACTAATTATTAACTTTAAAACAAATACAGCAATTGTTAATAAAACATTTTTTTACAAATATTTGTGAGTATTTCATTTAATTTCTTTAAAATTAAGTAAATTTACTTGTGAAATGTCAGCGACTGAATTGATGGTCATCCCATCCCTAGCCTACATGTTCCGAAACTTACTTTGTTAGTACGCCCTGCGCCACGGTCGTATAAAGACGACCGCTTCTTACGTCATAAACGAGTGCCGACTTCTGGAATTTTCCATTAGTGTTGTGCTTGTGCATGTAGTTTTACGTTCGTATGTCGATAAATGTACATGTCAGAAATTTATCATGACGACTACTGAAGAGTTAATTAATACGAATTCTAGAAGGCAATGAAAATGAAGAATTTTTATCAGACGAAGAGTTTGACATTGATGTAGAGGTAATTATTTTTTTTATTACACACCTAGTTATATTTTAATTTATTGTGTAGTATGGTGGTGATGTCTGAATGAAAATTTTAAACTTAATTAGAGTGAGTGAGATGGCGAGAGCGCACCGTGCGATAACTTAAATAATAATAATAATAGTTTTTCTTCTCTGGACTGATTTATTGTGAATAGCCTAAGTACTAATTAATAAATCGTTCAAATTTTTAAACACTTTGATTTTACTGGATTACGAAAAATGCCGAATAATTTCGTAAGGTAAGTAGTATTCAAGTAGGTACCTATATCTCCACCAAGCTAAGTTTGCACCTCGCTGGAATGCGGCGTGTACCCGTGTACCTATGTATAATATAATGTCAAAAACAATAAATGCAAAGTAAAATCTAACAAACATTTGTTTACTTTTTTAAAGTCATAGCGAATCCTTTTTTGCAGCCCGTACCTAAGCGTCAGTGTGACGTAATCGACGCGAGGTGCAAACTTAGCTTGGTCGAGTTGTAGTTGTTAGTTAACCACGCTTGCAAATGCAAATGTCGTTATTAAAACGAAATATCGACATCGAAAAGTTAAGTACTGCACATCCCTCTTTGTTGTAAGTATATATTTTTCGATTCACTGTGCCGGGCGAAGGGGGCACGCCAACTGATATGAAGTCAGGCGGTTAAAAGGTTAACGCTCGTTCGAATACTTCAAGGCGCGAAAAAATCGCGCCAGGCGATATTTCTATGCCACGATTTTTACGCGTCCGTGGGAACGTGGGCTTAAGCCGATATCAGACACTTCACTTTCTGTTCATTTTTGCTTTACATTCGGCATCTTTGCTTTGATGCGCTTTGGTTAATGGCCCAGTGGATAAGACCTCGCCTCTCATGCATGAGGTTGTGGGTGCAAATCCGGGCAAGTACCTACCAATGTAACTTTTTCAATCATATGTACTTTCTGACTTTATCTTTTTTTTTTTATTATCTAAGATAATAATACCAGCCTATTATTGTCCAACTGCAGGGCAGGCCTCTTCTCATACAGAGAAGGCACGAGCATTAATCATCACGCTTTCTCAAGACGGGTTGGCGATTTCAGACTTAGATTATAGTTTATATACTCCAGGCCTCACGATGGTCAGTAATGTAAAAGATAAAGTCAGAAAGTACATATGATTGAAAAAGTTACATTGGTAGGTACTTGCCCGGATTTGCACCAACAACCTCATGCATGAGTGAAACGTCTGAACACAAAATGAATCAAAAATGAAAAGTGAATTCAATATTGAACCGAGCCAAGGACGTTGGATTTCAGCAATCGGCATCTTTCACTCGCCTATCGAAGTACTGAAAACTGAAATGAAAGGAGCAGATGAACGTTCATTCTTACCTATACAGGCTGACTTTGAAAACATGCGACACAATTTAAGGGGGTGTTCTACCCATCAATATGAACAACTTTTTAGGGGACCAACTTAGAATCCGTAATAAAAAAAACGACCTTCCCGTATAAAGGTACAGTTGTTTTATCTCACGAAAGCGGGTGAGCCATACTTGTAGTTGTAATGCGTACAGACACGCGCTCTTATGTGCGTAACTACAGGTAGCGTTAGCAAGCTCATCGCTAATGAACAAAATAATAAAGTTATTAGATTTTTGCTATGTTAATATAAGACATGGTACAATAAAAATAGAAACTTATAATCAAGAAACATTAATTTTAGCAATATTTTGAATATAATTTATATGTTATTTAAATTAGTATTTCAAGTAGAATCGTAATTAGACTCTTCTTCAGAGTCAGTTTCTTCTTCACTGTCATCTTGTAAATTTATTATTAATTCAGAATTAGTGTCAAAATATTTCATATATTCAGTTTCTTTTTTAATGACACTATTGCAAGTAAGTATTACGCCATGTCTCGCTTGTTATTTTCGTAATACTCTCTTGAATAAGTTGTTCTGTGTTGGTCATATTTTGCTCAACGTTTCATAGAGCAATGTAGTTTTTAAGGACCCCCTAGATGTTCTCTACGGCATTAAGCTCAGTGTGGTAAGGAGGGAGACGTAATACTTCAAATCCTTTACTTTTTATGTACTCGTCGATTTTGTAAGTGATAAAATCACTTTTATGGTTTTTTATTATATCATATATCTCAACTTTGCGCAAATTTGTGTCGAAATGTATACCCTTAGAAGTGAGCCATTCTTGCATCTCAGATTTTGTTGAGGCTGTCGTCGGCAATTTCTCAGCACGTGTATTGTGGTACGATACATTATCTAGTACTATTACGGGACGATCTGGCAAATTTGGCAGCAACTTTTCATTCAGCCATTTTACGTAGTTCTCAAAACTCATGTTGGAATGGTAGTCTCCAACTGTGGAATTAGCTTTGTAGATTAAGCAAGCGTTCTCAATAAATCCGGCACATGTTCCAGCGTGTACTAAAATAAAACGAGTACCTTGACTAAGTTTTTTTAAAAATGGAGATGGTTTGTCTTTTTGGGCCCAGGTGTTATCTCGAACATGTGTTGTCAATACGTAACTTTCGTCAGTATAGACAATAGGCCGACTTTGAGAGCAGTATTCGGTTATATTTTTTAAGTATTTTATTCTCCACATCTGGATATCATGCCGTTCAACTAATACTTTCCTGTTGGTATCGGTTTTACGCCACTTGTAGCCCAATTTATTTAATAACTTGCGTAGCGTTGCGAGACATCCATCGAAACCAACTTTTTCATTTAAGACTGACCTTAGTTTTGCCAATGTTGGAATTTGTTTTTGTACGATATGAAAATTTTGTATTGTGCTCCGTACAACGTCAGCAGTAAATCCATCAATGTGTACTTTATTTTCTCTCTTTCTTCGGTTTTTCATGGGTGACATAAAATTCAAAGATGTACCTACTTGCGACATCTCTTCCTTCTTTTAATATTTTTTGCACTGTTCTTTCACTTACCCCCGTCGCTGCTGCCGCGCGTTTTGTAATATTACGCAAATGTGATAAATCACAATTTGGTTCTCGATGAAGTTCCGTGAATTCATATTCTTCTTTGAGAAAATTATAAATATTTGCAATCATTTGACGAGCCTAAAATAAACAATATATTATTAAAATCTCGTTTAACATGTTCTTTTTAAACCAACTAATACATTAATTCATTACACACAACATAAATACACACCAAACATGAACATTAATTTGCCTTACCTCACTGCGAACAACTTTTCTCCGTTTCTTCGTACCTTCCATGCTGACGGTATTCGATAAACAATTGTGGCGCGAATCAAGAAGCACTACTGACTCGGCCGGCGACTCGGCCACGACTGGGCGCTCCCGAGCTTACGCACGCAAAGACAGTGTGCATGTACACTTACACACACAAGTATGGGTCACCCGCTTTCGTGAGATAAAACATCTGTACATACATACCCGATTGGACCATTTTCTATAAGAAGGTCAAATGATAGTATCTGAGTAAAATGGCTGTGTAACTTCCGGACGGATGGACAGATGGATATGACTAAATTATAAGGGATCAGTTTTTGCCATATGGCTACGGGACCCTAAAAAAGAACCTTCACTAGAGCGAAGCGTCTGATATCTGCTGTAGCCCCAAAATGTTATTTACAAAATGTCTTGGGTTAAGGTAGAAAATGTTATTAGGAGCATACACCACAACACTGCAGAAGACTACATGCGAGTGAATTTAAAAAAAAGACTAAATTTGTATAACCGCAACGAGGGGTCTCATTTCGAATTACTTATCAGTTAAATTATTAAAGTGTAACAAAATTGTAATTTTAAATAGGTACCTACACACATCAAAAGTGTCTAGGGATCGAGTACGTTTTAGAGTATCGCTTGAGGATTATTATTTTAACTTTGTTGGGTCGTTACTGATTCTTCTGTGAATTTCACTATTTGAATAAAGAATTTTCTTTTTTTGATTAAAAATATAAAATCGTCATTCCTATGAAAGTGTGTAATAGCGTTTTTACAAAACCATTACAATTTCTGCAACGGAACTGAAAAAAATTGCATAGATATGCAGCGATGACGTCATTCGATACGAGAAGAGAAGATGAGAGCCGTCGAAATGTTGCAAGCTGGTTCCAGGCAACGTACTGTGGCTGTCGCTCTTGGCACTACACAGAGCGTCATAAGCCGCCTCTGGACACACTATCGTATCACGGGCAACGTGGCCGAGCGACATGGAGGACGATCTCGCATCACCAGTCGCAGACAGGACCGGTACATCCAAAATACTGCTCGACGGAATCGTACCATGACCGCCATGATGTTGGCTACGAGGCTCCACAGCTCTTCAGGCTTGCTGATAAACCATCCGAAATCGTTTACGTGAAGTGGGTCTGCGTTCCCGAGGGCCGCTAAGAGTTCCACCTATAGCACTCCGCAATCATAGGGACCGTTTAAAATGGGCTCGCGAACACAGAAATTGGGAGGAAGACTGGCGTTGTGTTTGCTTTTCTGATTCATATCGTTTCGGTATGAGGCCGGATACAAGACGTAATCGAGTTTGGAGGACCTCTGTACGTCAAGAACATTTGAAATTTTGTCAGGAAGTTCATTGATATGGAGGCGGAACAATAATGGTTTGAGCCGGTAGGTATTTGGATCGGTGGAAGAACCGATCTCGATCAGGGGCAACCTCAATGCTCAGATTTACAAATCTCGGCGCTAAGCTGGCGTTCACAATCCAGTGCGCAGTAAAAAATAGCCCGTGGGTACGAGAGCTAAAACACTCTCACTTTCGTTATTATCTATACACTCTGCTTTTTTATTGGCTAGAGAGCTACTACTAGTGTTGTACTCATCATTACTAAAAAATCAGCTGTTCTATACATTTATGTCAGCTTAGCTCATCAAAGTGTAGGGAACAGCAGATTTTTTTTTCTCGCGATTTCAGGTTTGGTCTCATAGTAAAAGTTGCTCATAATTATGAGTACAACACTGTCGTGGCAGCTCCCTACCCAGTAAAAAAGCAGCGTGTATACAGTTCATTAATACTTATCCATTCTCAATTATCACCACTTGCAAGATTTTGCCTCCTTCTAATGATGCTATTAATACCCAATTGACCATTGTTATTGTCTGACAAAAAGTTAGGTAACCGCCCAGTGCTAGCCGATCTTTGTAACTTTGGACGACTGTCATTATTTGTCAATTGCAAATTGGTTCTATTTTGAACATTAGTGACATTTGACAAAGCTAGTGAACAAACATTCAAAAGTCTATCCAACCTATCACCACTTATTCTATCTGTATCAGCTCTTAATTGTGCTGGTTGCTCATTTGTGTTTGTAGAAAACATTGATCTTCTATTTTGTTGAACTCCAATACTCACGACGCCTAAGAAATTTAAGTTGAATGGAATATTAAATATAAAATTGAATACAACCATAATCAGGAGATATATCAATGAAATATTTACAACTAGGATTGAAAATCCATATACAATTTTATCGAACGGGAACCATAATCCATCTGGAACAAACAATTATATGAATTAGCAATAAGCAGAGGGATACAATGTTTTAATTTATAAATATACTTAGGTACAACATTCGTTTTAGTTTATGCGAAACCCGAAACACGTGTCTAGTATTTTTATGTAAAGAATCTACTTATGTACAAAATTTCAAAACTGTATCATGAAAAATCACAAAGTTATATGCTTGTTATGTTACCTGGTTGTCCGTACAAAAACATGCTCACCACGCGGCGTCCCCGCGCCTCCAGCGTCGTCATGCGCTCATTGATAATAATTTGGCAGTAGGTACCTAACCGTACGGCGATTGTATTGTAATTAACTAGTGATAACACTTTCTATCACACTTGCAGGCTTTGGACTGTCGTAATGGTCAAGTGTAGGTAGATATTATTATGTACTTTATTCGTAAATGCAGCCGTGATAAAATGTAGTCAATGCGATTTGTTGCACCTTATGCCAACCACTTAAAGTTCAAAGTGGATGAAAAGTGTTAAACCTCGCATTACTTAACCACAGCAGGCTGTACATACAAATAATAACTTTCTACAATTAATCATCTTGGCGTGTGTTAATCATCAGTATTTACAATGTCTTACCATTTCTGTGTACTGGACGATTGTGTATGAGAAAGACATGGTTACATGATACTTTTTACATTCGATAGGTACACGATCAACCGAAACACAACTGTAAGGACCACAGCGCTCGCGATCGCGTTATTTAACTGAACGGGAGCGTGACACGTGCGCATCAACCTGTAGCATACGGGCGACTGAAGGGGTTGTTTTACCCCGCCCCGCTGTGCGCCCACACCTATTGCCGCTATTACCCTGTCGTGACCTGTGTGTGCGCGTATGATTGCGGATAGGTATCGCTCGGTGTCCAACTTGTAACCTTTTTTTAAATATTTTTGGAACAAAATATAACATGGTGTAAAAATTATTAGAATCGCTTCAGTTACTTATTCTGAACAAACTATATTCAGGTTTCGCATATACTAACAATAAAGTTGTAGAGGCCAGAAGATTACTGATTTTCACCCTGTGACTAAAAATAATTAAAATTTAAGGCGATGGAGCATTATATGTTCTATTTCATTGATAAATCATTTTATACTATGGTAAACTTTCAAGGCAGTTTAGTATTAGTAGTGTGATAAAAAAAGAATTTCTCTTACCGGTGACACTATGAAGAATTATCTTTATAGTCGAGTTGATAGTAATAACAGGTTCAGATATTAAAGATGTAAACATTCTGATGGCAATTTTTAATGGATTCATATGCTTCATAAATAAAAGTGGATCTGGTGGTGGTACTGTGCAATCTTTTGTCCAGAAATACCATTTGCAAGTATTAATGGCTGAAACAAATTTGTCATACTCCTGTTGTTCAGCTTCCTGAAATACATTTGTGTTTTATTATTAAGAAAAAGTAAATGCATTCATATCATTATTAAGTATATGTATTATCCATACAGCTATGGATTTATTTAAAAAACGGTATGTTGTGAAAAAGTTTCATAATTTAGAGAACATACTCATAGCTATACTACGACGTAGCAACACCCCTTTTCAAATCCGTAGAGCTTGCTACGGCGGCGGCGCGGCGTAGCAATAATCATCTAATCATCTGATTCGTAGGTACACAAAAGAAAGTTAGAAACGCACAAACATACTTTACAGTCATGCGATTCTTAATACAAGTCTCCCTGCCAACTAGGGTAAATTATGAAATTTGTTAAGATGAGTTATTATCATTGTTTTTTCTATGGTATTTCAGACAGCAATGCAAAAATTGGAAAAAGATGTGAGAAATCCTACTTCCTTCATTCGTCTTAGTTACTAATATTATAAATGAGAAAGTCTGTATGTTTGGATTTTTGTTAATCAATCATGTCTTAACAGCTAAATGGATTGGGATGAAATATGGCACACTAGTAGACCAAGTCCTGGATTAGGACATAGGATACCAGTAGTATTTTCCTGTGGTATAATTTTCCTTCACATAGGCTAAACTGCTGGCAATACCTAGTGTATTTTAAGCCAGAAAATTAAAATGGATTGTTAAGTTTTTGAAAAATCAACATTAAAAAAATTCTATTTCTAACAGTTACTTTCTTTGCTGGACTCATTCCTGTTCAGAATCATTCACAATCAGGCAGTGAAATAAAACAGGGTGGTATTTTATACATTCCTAGAGCTTTTTTTTTTTGATAATTCAGAGATACTTACTTTGTAAGATATAAAACCTTCATAAATATATAACAAGGTAAATATAATTATGATGACATGCTTGTGAGACATGTGCCTCCATAGCCAAATTACTACTCCAACTGCTCCAAATAAACCAAGAAGTAAAGTGATGTATGTCTGGAAAAAATAATATTATAACTTAGCCAAATAAACTTACATGTTCTGAACTCAACATAGATGCTGAGTACAGTAATGATGATATTCAGTATAGTAATTGTAGTATAACAGTTAATAAAATTGAAATCATTTTCAGTACATTCAATGTATGGTTTGTTTATTGTAGTCTTTAAATTCATTACTCATTCATTTATATTATTCAATGTTTATTGTAGTCTTTAAATTTTTAGCTACAAGACAATTGGAAAAGAGATAAAGCAATTTTTTTTATTATAAGTGGTTTTTGTTACCTTATATTCCATAAGATATACTTGAATGTAGTCACTCCATGCTATTGAAATTTGGTCAGTAATAGTTGGTCTGTAAATGGCATCTTCAACATATCCCACAGTACGTCTGAACTTATCATCAGACAATGTAGACTCTGACTTTAAACACTTGTCTACAACATCCCATCTGTCAGCATCAAACCTCATTTTTAGAGATATATCAACACTACCGTCTTCACTTTTCTGTAATTTTATACAAGTAAATGTATTTTACTAATGCAATTTGAGAAATGGCAAAGATTTAAATCTTTGGTGCCGAAATGTGGCAAATTGGTTTCCAATTTAATTGAGAATTGGTAATAATTATTATAAGCTTGTAGGTATTACAATTAAATATTTTAGAGCAATGTTTACATTATAAAACTAATAAAGGTATTAACGTTCATAAAATATAACCTTCAACTGTCCGCTTTTTAGCATTATGGCAAGTAATCTTTTGAACCACCATTCTCCAAAGCCGAATTTACTTTCTGTTTGTCTTTCTTTCTTAATAGGTGTTCTAAGATCTGGTGGTAAATCTATTTCATGTGATTTATCTGGCACTTGCACACTTTCGTAGTTCCAAGGGTCTGGTCCAGCTTGTATGTCGCTTTTACAGATGCTGCAAAACCCTAACAATACGAAGACTATTGACTGGTAATTCATTTTTATGAACCGATGGATTCTTTTTCAATACTATAAACAAAGAAATTAATTTACAGTCTTCATTCTCAAACACAATTTGAAAATGTTAGTTGACACAAATTTGACATTGGCATTACATTTGACAATAACATAAATAAATATAAAAAAAACCAAGTACTCAGTGATGTGCGCTGAAACTGTGAAACTGTTTTAGTCGAATCATGAATTCAATGAGTCGATGAAATGAAAATGATGTATTGAAAACACAAGATAATTCCGATTTTGGCCACGCCCTAAGAGATGCTTGTACAGCTATAAAAGGATATTTTAAGTTTTGGTTGAGTCTGACCAACGAAAGCTGTCCAAGAAAAAAGGCGGGAATTTAAAAAAATCAAGAGCTGTCAACCCTGGCTGTAAACTGCTAAAACGGAGTTGATACTATTTATTATTCAAGACATGCGATATTTAGATCACTATTTCATATTTATATACTTAGATCATGATAACCTAATTACTAAGTTATTACCCTTTATTTAGTTATTATTGATATTTAGTTGGATATGTATTCGCGCAATGGTGGATAGATAAGTTAGCGTTACAATATTTCGCCGTGAGGATGATCATTATCAGTACAAAAGTTAAGCTCTAAACGAAACTAGCTTGCTATTTTTTAACTTCTGCACATTGAAGTTCACAGCTCAACTTTCCTGGCACAGCCTTATACAGACAAGGTTGAATTAAACAAAACCAATGAAAATATGATGTACAGTCCTGCCAACTTATCTGTGAACTGAAAGAGGACGGCACCGTCGATTCAGTGTTGCTAATTAATATAAGGTGCCCAAAATTGAGTAAGTTTTCAGAAAGGAAATTTCATATTAGACATAATCGTTTAATAAGAATTACAGTTTTTACAAATTAAAAACAATGATACCTATATAAAAATAAAATAAATAAAAAGAATTTGATAATTCACAGTTACGCAGGTATGCTAACAGTTTAGTCTCTCAGCAATAAACAATGGCTTTATCTAAAAAGTAATCCAATGAAGTGGAAATTCAGCACATAAAATGTTCCACGGGGTGGATACAACTTTCATTTAATGCGAAGTTAAGTAGGTACCTACCGTGCAAGAGGTGCCTGGATGTCTAGCATTTAGTTACGACCGTACCTAACCCCTAACACCAGATTTGACTAATTATAATTAGCAGTGGTACCTAGTGGTAGTGTAGTGTAATAAAAAATAAAAAAATTGCTTTACAATGATTTATTGAAAACCAGGTTTACAGTAATTGTGATCTTTAGATGAACCTGCATACACAACTTCATCCTGGTTGTGAGGCCATACTCCGCTTATTTCCGTACCACTATTATCATTATCACTATCGCTTTCGGTTTCAGTGTGACTTACCACTTCTATAATAAAAGGTTTATCTAAATACAAATAATGTTTTAAGTACTCTCCTTCTAACCTGCGAACGTGTTTACAATGCTGTGCCCACTCATGAACTGTAATAGCGTCGAAAGCTTCTCTAACTAGACGGGGAATTTCAGCATTTTTGTGCTCAATATTTACATCAGCAACTTTTCTTTTCATTGTCCTCCATATGAGTTCAATGGGATTGAGATCACAGTGATAAGGTGGTAAATATAAGCATTTGTGTCTATTGTATTGTCCTCTCGCATGAACAATAATATATCTTTGCCCTTTCGATACAGGCTCCAATACTCCGTCTTCACCCTCTCCTTGCCAACATTTACCCGATGTATGCGAAGAGTGAATATAGGTCTCATCTAAATAAATTATGGGCCGGGGCTGGGGAGATTTATTATTTTTATCCACTGAATGCAAGTACTTAGGTCTCCAAGCTGATATTTCATTACGCTCCATAATAACCTTCCGATTGGATTGAGATTCTCTGAGATCCGCTGAGGTCTATAAACTTGATATGTCTTTATCTGTCAAGTGTCGGGCGGAATTCCCGCGGCGCGACATATTTATGACCTTGCTTACAAAAAATGGTCCACTGATGTTTCAATTGGCTCTTGGCACTTATTGTAAACTGTTTTGGGTTCTTGAATAAACATACCATACTATAAAATCTAAACTATACTCGTATTACGAGAGATGTATTTATAAACAAAATATGATTACAACAGAGTATGGCCAAAAATGTCGTTTGTTTACGTAACATTATTTGCTCAAACAAAATGGTATCCATGATGTTATTTCGTGAAAATGTTATCTAAAACGATGTAATAACTACTTATAAATGAATATTTATCCACTTACCGTCGATTAGACACGAAAACACTTTATTTTCAATAAAAAAACACACGGAGATATCAGTCGCGCCAAATGTCATTGTCAAAACGTCACTTAAATTTTTTTTTTCTACGTTCCAAACCGAATCTTATAAGTTTTGAAGCATTTAGTTGACGTGAATATCTACCGGACCACAGACTAAAAATGCCTGCACAGGATATTAGCCTTGAATTATAATTAAAAATGGAGATTTAAAAAGCGCGGGTACGGGTGGCACACTTGAGTGCCAGCGCTGTTTGGAGGTTTGGCGCCGACAGGCAAACAAGAGAGCCATTAACTTTTGCCCGGTAACGAAATTCCACCTTGTGAAGCAGCTTTCGCACTCTCTCGCTGTCCTGTGTAATTTATTTCTGTCTTAGACCTCTAGAAGCTTTTTAACAGTAGGGACCTCTTTTTTAGCAGAATAACATTCATGTACTTTCCTACGTATAACTCCCATGTCAAAATCATCAACATGCACAAATCCACTTTTACGTTTTCTTTCCTTGCCTGGTGTCCGAATTTTTGTACCAGTTTCTTCTGCTGCGTGCCCTTCCTTAACTATTTTTGAAATTAGTCCTTGACTCACACCTGAAATATAAGATAATAAAATAAAATGTTAGTAGAAATTTGAAATCTGGCAGGTTAGTTTGCTCACTCACTTAGCAGGTTACCTATTAGATGTACGTTACCGTTACGCTAACCTGCAGCAAGAATAGAAACGAATATTTCGTGGACTTAAATAATTAGTTAAGTATCGGGTAATTTATAACAAGAAAGTTGACAACACTAACCTGTCGCTGCCAAAATTCGTTTGTATGGAATAATCGGAGACCCCCCGAGCTTCTTCTTCAAAAAAGGTAGAATTGTTTCGAGCATCACTTTTAATAGCTTTCGGCATATTTAACTTTATAAATTCAGCAATATCACGACAAAACAACCAAAGAACCCGAATGTAGTATACACTGACAATCGAATGACATTTCAACATGACGGCCGTAGTTCCAATTTTCGCCATTTCACAGATAAGGATGTGTAGCGGTAGGAGTGTATTGTGAATTATGATTAATTTGTGACTTGTGACAGCTTGTAAATGTAACCATCGTCAGAGAGTAGTATATTCTTTGGTAACCATATTTGAAACAGAACGCTAGAAAGAACATTCAGTTCAGCAATCGAGCAATGTCATCTATAGATTTTGATCCTTCAATAAAGCTTTGCCTGAAATTTTTACATTCAAGTGCTTCCGATTCTACTGAACAACTACGAATTACTTTAGACGATCACATTCGTCAAAGTGGTTTTGGAAGTGCTAAAACCCTTGGCAACGTTTTGCCGAAGAAGTACTTGGCTGAGGAAAAGTTGGAATCTCCTAGATCGAAGCACAAGACAGATAAGTCATCAAGTAAAACTACCACTGTAGCGTTGCCTCAACAAAGTCCGCAGCAGCTCCAAATACCAGAGCGCGAAAATGATGATGGCTCTGTTATGGATGGAGACTTGTCTCTTGATTTGTTGGAAGAAGATTTGACTTGTGCTGTGTGCAGACAGATTTCAGTTCAAGCTGGCAACCGTTTAGTAGAATGTGATGCCTGCCGTGCACTGTATCATCAGGTAAAATATGTGTTTCTTTTAAGTCTTGCCAAAAATGTTATAAATGTTATTCTCCCTTCATGTTTGTAACTTAATGGATTCTATGGTATTATAGAAATATTGGCACTCTAGGACATATTACATTAGTTGCCCAAAACTCATTCCTTCATGCAGTTTTTTATTATTTCCGTATAGGCCAGCTCTGAACAACTATCCTGATCAAGATAATTAATATGATTTATTGGTTACTGAAAGAATGAACAACAAGAGACAACTACAAACTGTCTATGACCTATTTCTCATGTGTAACATGATACGACACATCCAGCAAATGTGCCTATGTACTCATACTGTGTTATCCTCAAAGATTCCTTATTATTAACTTGTTTAAATTGGTTTCAGGATTGCCACAAACCTGTTATCAGTGACAATGACATAACACCTGGATGGCAGTGTGCCTCTTGTTTGGCATCCCAAGGTATTACTGGTAATTACATTAAAACTTCAGCTGCTCCTAAGTCACCATCCAATATATCTGGTTCCACAACACCGGTGAAGATATCCTCAAGCAGTTCATCATCATCATCACCCTCAAAAGTGGTGACACCAAGCATCAATATTATTTCTGCTGATAAAAGGCTGCAAATAATGAAGAAGAAAGCAGCTAAACAGCATGAAAAGAAGAAAAGTTCTAAATGATAGTGACTGTTTGTTTCATTATCATTGTGAAACAAAGTAAGACAATAAGCAAAATAATGGCATTTGTAAAATAAGTTTTGGAAAACTAAAATGTTATGTATGTTAATGTGTTGTTTTAACCTTCTTCAACATGTTTAGAAAACAACTCAAAACTGCAAGAGTATTTGGGTATTCAGAGAAAATTTAATCTATTTTGCTATGTTAGCAGGTATTCCACAGTTGATAAGCGTAAATGTTTAAGCTTTCAAGGACACAAGACAAAGAAGTTTATTGTTATGATGTCTTGGGCGTTTAGTGTCCTTGAAAGCGTTAAGATATTTATTATTAAAATAAAGATAATAAGTACCTAGTACACTCACATTATACAAGGTGTCCAGAAAGGCCCTTTCTGGACACCTTGTACCTACCCATACACATTACATCGCGTCTCTATTCCCCGAAGGGTTGGGCAGAGGTGTGTGGTGTACTCATATTATAAATATGTATATAAAATAAATAAATAACAGGTACAAAAAAAAATGTTTTATTGATTAAATATTACCACAGAAATAACGCAATCGCTTCATGTTCAGAGCCGCCATAAAGTTTGTATCGGGCTGTATACAATCTTGAATAAAGAATCGACTTATAAAAAAAAAACCGGCAATTACCTACGTGTCGCACTCTCACCACGTACAGTGAAGGATTTCGTAGTCGGGATGAATATTTACGCATGCATAATATTGATTTTAAATCAATTAACAAATCAAATAATACCAGCATTAATTTCCCACTCAAAAGCAAAGGCTTCTTCTCATACAGAGAAGGCACGGTTTAGTCCCATCTCGGCACCCATGAATGTATTTATTACTAGCTGTGCCCCGCGACTTCGTTCGCGTGGATGTCGTAAGATACACAATATACTAAATTAACAGCCACATTTTAATAAAACTCCCTCGTCCCCCGACCCGTCGCCAACCGTCGCTATTACTTCGTTTTCGCTTAGTGTTCTTTCCGACTTTTTTCTTTCTACTTGGCTCCTAAGGGTCGTAGCGTGATCTTAAATTCCCTTATAACTATCCTCGAGAATTACCAAATGCAATTTTTCAAATACGACGTTTTGTTCATAATTTCATGGGTTTTAATTTTTTTGAATATAAATGTGAATAAGACGAAGGTCATGGTGTTTGAAAGAGAAGAGGACGTATCGATGTGTGATGTGAAAATAAATGATAAAAGTGTGGAGCAAGTAAGTGAGTTTGTATATTTGGGGAGTCTGTTTACAAGGGATGGAAAGATAGATGAAGATGTGGAAAGGAGAGTAAATGCGGGAAATAAAGTGAATGGTGCTATACCTACATGCAGTTGTGACCAACCAGTTAATGTCCAAAAAGGCCCGACTGGCTGTTCACAATGGTGTGCTGGTGCCTACGCTTATGTATGGAAGTGAATGTTGGGTATGGCAAAAGAAGCATGAAAGTAGAATAAATGCTGTGGAAATGCATTCCTTGCGAAGCATGTGTGGTGTGACTATAAATGATAGACTGAGAAATGATGTGATAAGGCAACGGTGCGGTTTAAAAGAAGATGTAGTGACAAAAATTGAAAAGAGTATGCTTAGATGGTTTGGTCATGTTGAGAGGATGAATGAAAGTCGATTAACAAAAGGTATTTGTAAGAACCTACACAGCAGATGTGAGTGGAAACGCCGGAAGGGGACGACGCCCTAGGAAGACATATAATGATCTTATTGGTGATGTTCTTCAGAAAGGTCAGGTGCGTAGTACTCGCAACCGGCGTGCGTGTATGACCAGATGTATGAATGTAAACGAGGCAAAAGGAGTATGTCAGGATCGTAGCAGGTGGCGTTCTGTAGTTTCTGCCTACCCCCATGGGAAGAAGGCGTGAGTTTATGTATGTATGTATGTATTAATTTTTTTGCGCGGAACCCTAATTATTTTTCTAAAATAAAAGTAGCCTTAGTTACCCGACGTAACACCAGCTATCTGCCAGTGAAAGTCTCGTCAAAATCGGTCCAGCCGTTTCGGAGTTTAGCCGGAACAAACAGACAGACAGACAAAAATGTAAAAATATTGCTTTTTTGTTATAAGTACCGTTTATACTTTCTTATGCATTTAGTAAAAAGTTGTTATTTTGAAATTATAAACAGACACTTCAATTTTATTTATTTGTATAGAGTAGGTATATAGATGTATAGATAGATAGATGCCCACCAAAAATTCCCATCTCGGCACCCTGTCATAAATCGTTGTTAGGTACACAGCCATCAAAAAATGGATACCTACACCATAGTATAAAGAGAGGAAGTACGTTATCTTCATACAAACGCACCGCGCGCGGCTTGTATGTGTGCGCCAAAGTATCTATGCGTCGCCGCACGCACACTTAAACAAATCTCGGCCCGTTTCGCAGCGCGCCAGTCGGGGCTAACATCAATATTACTATACTCTATGGCTAACATCGCACGAGGTTCGCGCGTCACGGCTTTTCGGCACCGCTAAATGAATGAAAAATGTGTGATAATCGCAGGAGAACGTATTGCTGTGTGTTTGGCTTTTTTTTTTATAAATAATACTGCTATGAATCTTGAATAAATTTCTGTGTTTGTTAGGAAAACCATTGTTGAACTTTATTGACTAATGATCACTGAATTAGATATACAGTGATATGTGTTATCTTTGACAAGGTCCGGGCTTTAAACTAATGAATTGGTGACAGTACTATCAGTAACCTACCGTTTACTCGTGCTCATCACCGCCCCGCGCCGCCCGTCTGCTGGCCCGTCGCTCTTTCTTTCATCGTGAAAGGTTTCATCATCGTTTAGGTACCCAGACAATACAAGTAAAAAATACAACTTCCCGACCCTTGCCAATTTATTGGCACTGAATTAAAATTTAACTAAAAGTGACAACCCTGAGACAGTAGGCAATTATATCGCGGATTGTGCCGGAGATAGCCTACTTCCTCTCTTTATACTATGCCTACACAGCAATTAGTGAGTAAATCAAATGAAATATTTTTCTAAAGTTACTGTTTATAAAATAATTTTAGAAGAGAACCGAGAAGGGACTAAACTAAAGGCACGAGCATTGATCACTACGCTATGTGTCCTTCACCACACAATCCTTTTGAAACTTCATGAAAGTCAATTTTGAGAGCACCAAAAAATAGTCAAGAAATAGGTAGTCATAAATCGTCACGAAGGCCAAAACATAGTCGCATTATGATTCCGAAGTTAGAGCTATAAGTTGTTGAGGATTGTGAAGTAAACGTCTCCACACAATCCTCATCTCTAGTGCAAGCAAACGGCTGGGAGTATCGACTTGGTTTCATTCAAAAAAATAGTTAAGAAATAGTCGTAATACTATGCCAAACTTCGAAAATATGAATTAAGTGATTCCAGAGATATAAAGGTGTCTTGGTGAGGATTACGTGGGGAGCCTTTCTCGCCACAATCCTCACCTGATCACCGCGGAACACTTACGTTTTTGAATTTGAATTTGGTGTCAAGAAATAGTCGTCTCCAACCATGATAATTTCGACCTGGTTTAGTATGTAGAAGTATCAGGTTGGCACAAAAGTAATGAGACACTTGGTTAACGTTTTATATTTTTTATTATTATTACAAAACCAAATGCTTAGTCAATGATGTAATCAACATTAGTATCTAAGACTTCTTGCCAACAATCCGGCAAAGTTTGAATGCCTTTCGCCCAGAACTCTGATGGCTGTGCCTCAAAAAGTTGTTCAACTCCGCCTCTACATCCGAGAAATCATTAAATTGTTTACCCCGCAAATGTTGTTTCAGGGTTCTAAACAAATGAAAGTCTGATGGGGCGAGGTCTGGGGAATAAGGTGGGTGGGGTATCGTCTCTCAGCCCAAGTTCTCCAACTGTTGGCGAACGGCAGATGCGACGTGAGGTCGAGCATTAACGTGTAGTAAAACTACATTGACTCGTCTTCGTCGTTTTTTCTTGATAGCAGCAGATAGTTTGGTGAATTGGGTTGAATATTTGTCAGCGTTTATAGTTTCATTGTGTAATAGTTCATAAAACAGCATGCCTTGCGCGTCCCAAAAATAGCAAAGCAGAACTTTTAAGCGGTTCTTTTGACTCAGTTTCGGTTGAGTTGGTGGCGTTTCTTCTCGAAACAGCCAAAAAGCACGACCTGTATCGTTCTCGTAATGAATCCATGATTCATCTCCAGTAACCAGATCAGACAAAAACTCTTTACGTCGGGGTCGCAGAAAAAGTGATTGACAGATAGCGACACGGACTGCACGACTGGAGTCTGTAAGGATTTGCGGTACCCACCAAGCCAAAACTTTTCGATACCCAAGCTCATGCAGATGGTATTCCACGGCGTGGGGACTGCAGTTAAGTGCTTCCGCTAATTCACGAGTGGTAGCATCCGGATTCAACTGCAGTTCGCGGTGTAAATTGTCATCATTCACTGCGAGTGGTCGTCCTGAGCGTGGCTGACTTTCAAGGCTCCTGTATCCTGATTTAAAATGGTCAAACCATCGGGACACCGTTGCATGGCTTGTACTTTCAGCGCCCAATGCAGTGTTGATATTGTCATCCGCAACTCGCGCACTGTGGCCTAACAAGTACTCTTATAAGTATAGTGTTCGAACTTGCCGCTCGTCCATTTTTCTTCAAACTGACTAAACCGAACGCAAGGGCGGAATTATATACCCCCACATCACAAGTAGGTACCTAGAATGTTCTACAACATTCTAGTATATTATCGAAAACAATTAACTTGAAAAAGGAAATGTATAGAGGTTTGTAGTGTCTCATTACTTTTGTGCCAACCTAATATTAAACAAGCTCAATGGGAGAAAGATCAGGTGATTGAGATGCCCATTGCATGATGTTTAAGATTTTTTCATTTTTTTTTCTTGTTCAAAAAGGTCTGGCACAGTTTAGAAGAATGCTTAGGATCATTATCCTGTTGGAAAATGAATCCAGGACCAATTAGATTTAGTTCAGTGTGTACGGCGGAATTTTGGAGAATTTTCAAGTAACCTTCCTTGTTTAGTTTTCCGGTTATTCTCACAAGATTTCCGGGTTTATTAGCCAAAATACCCCCAAACAATGACATTACGTCCACCATGTTTGATAGTAGGCACAGTACATGCCTCTGAAGCCCTCTCTTCTTTTGACCGGCGTACAAACACACGTCTATTGGATCCGAAAATCTGAAACTTTGATTCGTCACTCCAAAGGACATTTTCCCATTGCTCTATTGTCCAATTTTGGTGCACTTTTGCCCATTCTAGTCTATTTTTCTTATGTCAAATTGTTAGTTTTGGTTTTTTAGCTGCAACACATCCTCTTTTAACAGTTAACGTCGACAATAAACGTCTTTTAACAGTTAACCTCGACAATAAACGTCTTTTAACAGTTGTTTTTGAAACGGGTGTTTCTCGCGTTTAATTCAGAGTTGCGGTGATTTGTAGTGCGTTGATTCCGTTTAGAGAGAATCCCGATGAAGTTGTCTTCTTGCCTTGTTGTGGATTTGGGCCTACCAGATCTCTTTCTATCTTCATTTTTCCCAGTTTCTCGTTTTCTAACAAGGGTATAGTGGACACCTTTACGAGGGTTTGACAGAGACCATATTGTTTGGAGAATTTTAATGGGTGTGCAGTCTCGTAGTTTTTTCATAACATTGATTAATTTTCTGACGCAGCCCGCTAGCAAGTGTATGTGAGGTTTAAATGATAAATTTTCATCTATTGTGATACTTAGATATCTAAGGGAGGAAATGCGATCTATAGGAGTACATATACAGTTTGACAGTGGCGGATTATGATCGTTGCAGCATGTGTGGAACTTGAGTGTGAGTTGGCGAGAAGAACTGGAAGCTATGGTTTTGAAGAAAGTGATGAGCTTAGTTTTTTTAGTAAGTTTCTACTAAGAGTATCGGAGATTGCAAGCAGACCATTTTCGGCAAGATCATACACTTGTTTCCAAGTTTCGGTATGGAATGTGATTGCCGTGTCGTCTGCATAAGAAATTATTTCAGCGTTTTGAAGCGGTGCATTAAGTATGTCATTCATATAAAAGGCGAAAAGAATCGGACCGAGAGTACTACCTTGAGGAATTCCAAAATTGATTGGCAGTAATCCACTAGAGTTGTCACCTACTTTTACTTGTTGCAGACGATTTGTTAACAAATCGTCTGCAACAAGTAAAAGTACCAAAACCACTAATAGCTATAGCTTCGAAACCAGTCTAGCGCGTTTCCTCGTATTCCTATACTCTCTAGTTTGGACAGTATTAGGTCTATCGATACTGTGTCAAATGCCTTAGTTAGGTCAAGGAAAACTGCCATGACGTGTTCGCCCTTTTCGATACAAGAAGCTATTGTGTTGGTCAATAAAATAGCGGCGTCCTCGGTTGACTTGCCTCTTCTAAAGCCAAACTGTCTTTCAGATATCAGATTGTTATTTTCTAAAAAATTTACTAGTCGCTTATTTATAATTTTTTCGAGAAGTTTTGATAGAATGAACAAGAGTGCGGTAGGACGGTAGATTTCCGGTAGTTCTTTAAGACTGCATTTATGAATGGTTCGGACACAGGCAACCTTCCAGCAGTCTGGGAAAATACCGTTTTCCAAACTTAAGTTAAAAATGTGAGTGGGTGGTTTTAACAGTGTTATTTAAGTGGTATTATTAGCCTGACACTAATTTCATCCAGTCCACCGGCGCTGTCAATTTTAAGTTGATCTATAAGTTTTTCTATTTCGCTCTCATCCGTTGGGTGGAGTTTCACGTGGTTTATATTTGCCCATTAAGGATGCTTGTGACTCGGACAACCGCGTCAGTATGAGACCTAGGGAAGTGAAGTAAGCATTATCTATACTTATTTGCTAAGTAAGCTAAATAAGCTGAGTTGTTCTCGCAACGACTCAATGTGTACCTTTATGACATAGGTATAGATACAAACTAGGTATTCTAGGTAATGTCTAAGTAGTAGGTATCAGATTTATACCGGGTCGGGTAGTCAGAAGCTACAATTATGGTCTATCTAACCTGGTTAGATACCATAGTGATGGTCTACCATAACTGTAGCTTCTAAGGTTAGACTAACCTTATAATATTGGAAGGTGTACTTGCCTACATCTAATTACTGAGAAACAGAGGTCATGACATTCCAACGATGTTAAATATTGTTAAGCAGCAACAAAGTAGTTGAATAGACTAGAAGATGACCCCTAATGCTACCTATGTAGGTAGCTACCTAATCACAGCTCAGCTCTTATGCAAGGCTAAAATGTTACTAGTTTACCTAGATTTTTAACCAAATTTTCCGTGTCTTTGGATCTGTATTTTAGGTTTTTGTCACCGACTTCAGAAATTAAAGTTATTTTTCACTTTGTAGTGTTTTTTTTGGAGGTCAGTTGTTTTTTTTTTTGTAAAAAAGTTATCGCCGATGTTGATGCTAAGTCTGCGAGATTGAAATGGGACTGGGTGGGTCATATTTATAGGATGCACCCAGACAGATGGGCCAGGATCGTCACAAAGTGGGTGCCTGAAGACGGGCGTCGTCACCGAGGCAGGCCTAAAAAACGCTGGCGTGATGATCTGGACTCGCACCTTACTGATTGGACGGAAAAGGTACAGCACAAAGAAAATTGGAAAAGTATGGGGGAGACCTTTGCCCAGCAGTGGGACAACATAGGTTGAACAAAAAAAAAAAAAAGTTTTTTATTTTTTTTATTTTTTAGTGGGTAGGTTTTTAATTTATTTAAGTTACAATAGCCTAATGACAACTGCTCATCACCTTTTACAAATCATTGCTTTTGCCGATGCAGGGACGTTAATTGTTAAGGAGTTCTCCTGGTACTTCACCATCAGCTCCACTTCACCATATAAATTGTGACGAGCTTATATTGCTTAGCAATAATTTTAAAGTAATCGAATCGCAACCCGTGAAATACCTACCTAATATATTGAGTTGTTCCGGTGGCCATCTTACCATCTGTGGTGTTCGTCATCAGGTCCACTTCACCAAATGGTGCTTTCTGAGGGCAAATACACAAGTTAGGTGCTATAAAAAATAGCCAAATTGCTATAGGTGTGCCTATAATATGTGCAGATTTCCCTCGATTTCTCCAGGATCCCATTATCAGATCCTAACCTGATGACTATGGGGCCACCTGGAGAGGCCACTCTTTCAAACAAAAAATAATTTTTCAAATCGGTCCAGCCGTCTTCGAGTAATCGGGGAACACACTTAAAAAAAAAGATTCCGACGAACTGAGTGAGAACCTCCTCCTTTTTCGAAGTCGGTTAAAAATAATTTATAGCCAGGGTGCATCTCATGACAATTCCAATAAGCCCAAACACGGCTAGGATACATTGTTTTATTACGGAGTTCTGGTGCCTACCTTCTCGCTTCATCATCAGATCAGTTCGATGGTACCATTTTCATCGGCACTGTTTATTTAAATTGGCTTCGTCATTGTCGCTTAACTATCTGAATCGAGATAATTATCTTATCGCCACCCGTGAAATACTTATCATTGAGGAGTCCCCGTGGCCATCTGTGGTTTTCTCCATCAGCTCCACTCACACACATCAGCACACCAAATGATACTTTCTGAACGCAAATGCTTGATTTGTTGTTGAAAATATCAAAATCACTATGTGTTTGCCTATAATATTTGAGGAGTTCCCTCAATTCCTCATGGATCCTGTTATCAGAACTGGATTTTGATAAAAATGGGACCAATATGGAAGTATGTCCTTTCAAATAAAAAAATAATTTTCCAAATCGGTTCATAAATGACGGGAGTACTGAGGTAACAAACATTAAAAAAAAAAACACAACTGAATTGATAACCTCCTCCTTTTTTTGAAGTCGGTTAAAAAGAAGGAGGAACTGAACGCGGATACGCGATCATTGCGCGGATTGTAGACGCGAGCGGCCCCGACGTCGCGACGCAATTATCGCTCGTTTTCAATTAGGACACCTACGGATCGCGGATTCGTACGACTAAAATACGGACGAACTTGGTGATCGCGTAGTCGCGATGTATTAGGACGACGCCTAACGCTTGCTAACGGATGTGGTCATCGTGTGCACGGGATTTTTTTTCACGGTGTATTTATTTTCGTTTCTCCCATGGTACCATAACTAAAAAGTGAAAAATAATAAGAAACTTGTGTGGTCGGGGGACCCCCGTCAGGAACAGAATAAGAATAAGAAACATTTATTTGCAGAAAATACAGGTGTTACCAGTTGTAAAAAAATGGTGGTTTAAAATGTACAGTCCATATTTTGCCTGTTTAGGGCATGCAAATCCTAATTTTACATTAATACCTAAGTAAGTTCTTATTTTAAATAAGATATACAGAATATCCAAAAAATACCTATATTCTAATATAATTTTTAAAATTAAGGTAAATTTTAAGTTAACTATAATAAACACAACAAAAGTACCTACACACAACAAAAGTTAAGTAATAACATTTTTCTTTATGTACCTACCTACCCAACAAAAATTCTTTAAAGTTAAGATAAAAAATAGATACGCCATAAAACATTAGGAAGCTTAAAATAAAAAAAATAAAATTTATTTATGTTGTAGAAATTCTTGTAAACTATAAAAACAATTTTCTATTAGCCATTGACGCAGTTTAATTTTAAAATATTTAAATGGGAGCTCCCTTATGATCTTAGGTAATTTATTAAAAATTGTTATGCACATATGATAAACATTCTTTTTCATTAGATTTGTATTACAAAAAGGAACTAAAATTTTTGTTGCATCTCTTGGTCTCTGTTTAGTGTAATTTTCACCTTTGAATCTAAAGAATTCATTATGTTTTCTCACAAAAACCGATACTTCAAACAAATACATGCCGGTCAAGGTCAATAGTTTTAATTTTATGAATAAAGGCCTACAAGATTCAAGTGGACCGACACCGCATATAGCTCGTACACATTTCTTCTGTACAATAAATGTATTATCATTGTCTGTTGAATTGCTCCATATTATTAGACCGTATCTTAATATTGATTCAACATACCCACTATATGCTATGCGGGCTGTTTTTTCGTCTGACACAATACGAAGCTTCCTTAATGCATACACAAATACTGCATACGGTGTTAATGTGTTCTTTCCAATTACAAAATTTTTATTTATTTTTAAACGAAGTTCTTCTCACGTACAATTTAAAACAAAAACAAAATTATCGCAGCCGCCATCTTGGATTTACATTTTGACCTCACTATCGCATCGACTTTAGCACCCTCGAAAACTATGAAAACGACACCCATGAATAAAATTTGATAATTTTCGCCCACCATCTTGGATTTAAACTATCGACTTTAGCACCCTCGAAAACTGTGAAAACGACACCCATGACAAAATATTTGAAAATTTTCGCAGCCGCCATTTTGGATTTACATTTTGACCTTACTATCGGCTTTAGCACCCTCGATAACTATGAAAACGACACTCATGACGAAAATTTGAAAGTTTATCGCAGTCGCCATCTCGGATTTACATTTTGACGTCACTGTCGGCTTTAGCACCCTCGAAAAGTATGATAACGACTTGGACTTGGATTTACATTTTGAACAAATTCACACTTTCACTCTCGATAGAGAGAGAGAGAAAGTATGAAGTCGATAGAAGAAAGCCGCATGGGGGGCATACAAGTAGGTATGAACACTTTTTCGTTAGTGACGATTTCTGCCGGTTTACTTCTACCGCAAGCCGCGTAAAAGAACTTAGTTTCAAAACCATTTTTACAAAAAAAATGACTCCCAAAAAATACACTACAAAGTTAAAAATAACTTTAATTTCGGAAGTCGGTGGCATTAAACGAAAATACATAACCATACACACTAACTTCCGTAATTAAAGTTATTTTTCACTTTCTATTGTTTTTTTGGAAGTCGTTTTTTTTTTGTAAAAACGTTTTTTATTACATATGTAGGTACTTACACATCACAATATAATAATATCTTGTAATAAATAGTCTACAGATAGGTACCTAATTCAAAGAACCTACCTACCTAGGTATAACTGGTAGCAAAACACTTCTATTTTTCTTATTACATGTCTACGCTATTACAGTAGGTTATATCTATCACTGACCATAAACCGAAAGTTCGCACACTATAACATTTATACTGTTGCTTGTTTAAATGAAACACAATCATAAAGGATCAGCTTCCGATGTTTTTCTAAGTTTGTAACCAATCCTAACGGGTGCACGTTCCCATTGGTCGATCTGTGGAGTAGGGCGGTTCGGGAAGAGCGGGATGTTGCCACGTCGATACACAGGGAATCACTGACTTGACATTTGTTCCTAAGATGATGGAGTTTATGTTCCCGTGTGTCTCATCTCAGATGCAGACAGTTGCTACTCCTCCCAGTTTCACATTCATCTATCATCTCGAACGTCTAGTTTTCATATCGATATTAGTTTCAGGGCGGAGTGTAATATGGGCGGGCGGATTTGCTCTGCGGATCAGTTAATTTTGTGAAACAGTGCTTAATGCCTTGTTTTTGAGGACTCACAAGATTTTGTTTCAATTTGATACATTTTTTCCATCGCGAAGTAAGTAGTATCAACAATAAATTGTGTGCTACAAACTGCTGAATTTAAGTATCTATTTAAAAAAAAGAAACGTGTTAACTCCTCATTGCAGTTACGTATCGACGTCACAAGAAAGTTTATTTTCATAGATAAAAATATTGAGTGATTCTGATGATGAACAGTGGGCGTGCTCGGGTCCCAAAGTGTGCACGGTGTCGAAACCATGGCCTGATTTCTAGTCTGAGAGGGCACAAGAAAGCTTGTGCCTACCGGCTCTGTCAGTGCCCTAAGTGTGGCCTGATCAAGGAGAGGCAACGGATTATGGCCGCTCAGGTATGTATAAAGGTATACACATTTTATTATAAACTTATTAAACCTATATTCCTTACACCTATATTAGTTGTATTTTTCATAACGCTGTAAAAATGAATCGGGGTGCCTCTGCAGTAGGTACCTAAATCAGAAAAACGCCAAACAGACGAGGCTTATACCCAGCAATAATGAATGTATGCTATTGTAGAAAGATGACTGCTGTTAACTTACTATTTTTCTTCATTAGCCGTCCCCCGACGCAACGACGACGCTTGGATCAAAATATTACCGACAATTTATACAAGGTGTAATTCTAATCACTGTTAACCTCTTAAGAGGTCATTGTACTCATCATTATGAACAACTTTTACTATGGGACCAAACCCGGAATCGCGAAAAAAAAAACATTTTGACGAGCATAAATGTAGGGAAAAACTGATTTTTTTCGCGATTACAGGTTTGGTCCCATAGTAAAAGTTGTTCATAATGATGAGTACAATAATGACCCATAAACACTGTTTAAAATTACACCTTGTATTAAACTTAAAGGACCAATACCTACATATTATTTTTTTTTCTTTTTAGAGGTTTTTGTTTGTGTCAGGCGTTTAATACAATAAATTATTAATTTTTTTTTCCTATAAGTTACATGCTTGTGCTTACATATTTAATATGTACTTTACATATTTAATCTAGCGCCTAACTATAGCCATCTCTATAGCTAGACGCTGGATTCAATATGTGAAGTATATAGTTGTACATACCTATGGATATTACAATGTTGGCTTCATTTACACTGGAAATACCTAATTCAACTAATGCCCTGGGTGACAGGGTACAGATCGCTTCCTGGTGCACTAGACCCAGTAGGAACTCCTGGACCTAGTGCCGACCGTGGTGTTCTGTAAAGTTCTGTTCAGCAGCCATAGTACCTATAACTGAATTAGCGATATCTCTATCTATGTGCCAAGTGCCTATCTATTATCCGTGTTATTGTTTTACCTCATTTTCATTTTTAGTTGTGGTGTCAAAGTAGTATCTACCTAAGTAGGTACGTAGTTTCGAAGATTCCAAGGTTTGTTGCTTTTCTAAAGACAAAACTCCTGATTGTATGTACCTAATAAGTTGTTGCAATTCTAAGTACCTACCTAAGCTCTCTTTTTTTGCCCAAACGTGTCCATAAACCAAAACCTATGATGGTCGGATGCCGACGGAACCGCGCGAGGTGATAGGTGTACTACACCTATCACCTCGCGTGGTATAACTACTACACCTGGTGTAGTAGTTATGTTTAAATACCTACCCTAGTGCTTAGGGCATAATATTAACCGTTGAAGTTGTCATAATCTATGTCTATATCTATAATCATAATAATAAAGCTGAAGAGTTTGTTTGTTTGTTTGAACGCGCTCATCTCTGGAACTACCAGTCGGATTTGAAAAATTCTTTTTGCATTTGATAACCCAATTTTTGAGAAAGGTGACGATGACCCTTAGAAGCTGAGCAAAAAGAAAAAAGGTCAGACAGAACGCTAAGCAAAAACGAAATTACGGGAGGCACAGCCATAGGATAATATTAGAATTATGTTAAAACAAGAAATTTCACGCGGACGAAGTCGCGGGCAGAAGCTTATAAACTTAAATGTCAAAACTTTGCCTTCGCAGCTCTGAGCTCTAAAAGCTCGGGAGTCCCGGTCCGGTCGGTCCCGGTTAAATTAACCGGGACCGACTCGACTCGTTGATAGTACCTACTTGAGAGTTGAGGACTGTGATAATAGCTATAGTCCCAACCCCATAAGCTAAGAAGTTCAACTACCACTCTAAGGTAACAATTAGCAACGCTCAAAATCTATGGGTTCCTGCCTGATTCGCTCCATCCATACATCCATACAAATAAGTAAAATTTAAGTGTCTGTTTGTAATGTCAAAATAACAGCTTTTTACTAAATGCATATGAAAGTATATTCGGTACGCTTAACAAAAATGCCATTTTAAAACTTTTTGTCTGTCTGTCGGTCTGTCTATCTGTTTGTTCCGGCTAATCTCTGAAACGGCTGGACCAATTTTGACGGCACTTTCACTGGCAGATAGCTGTTGTTATAAAGAGTAACTTAGACTACTTTATTTTGGAAAACGAATTAGGGTTCCGCACAAAAAATGAAAACCTATGGAATTGTGAACAAAATCTGATTCAAATAGGGAAGTTGATTTCCGACATCCACGCGAACGAAGTCGCGGGCACAGCTAGTATAAAATATACATAATCAAGTTCTCTGGTTTTAGGACTCCCAAGTCCCAACCTACGTGAAGGACAGAGCCCTATTAAACAAAGATTCTGGTGTTACTAACAAACAAAATATGAATCGATCCAAAGCAACAAGGAAATTCCTCACTAATACCTTATTTAGTACAGAAATAACACGCAATTTAGAGGAGTTAATGTGTTTTAATGTAGTGAAATCGAGACCAGCTAATGCAGCGTCTCGGTTTATTTAAACAAGTGGCACGTGTTTACTGTAGACGCCGGATGAACCATCGATCGGTTTACACAGTAATGCATCGCTGTCGATGTCCCACCACTTGCATCTCAAATCTGGGATAAACGCGTTTCGATTAATCATACTCGAATGCTGCAGCTGCAATGTTGTGTTAGATACCCATTAATGAACTTTATTTAGGGCTTCTTTTAGAGTCTAGATTGCCACAAAATTCGATGGGAACATATCTGGAGGTGGTGAAACGGACTATTATTGTCTTCTGAACGATTTTGTTATGATAGCAATTTTTTGTTTTTATTTTTTCCTCAGATCTACTGAGGTTTAACCAAAAGCGATAGTATAGCTCATATAAATTCCAGTCAGCGTTTTATTTGATTTGCCAGAGATTGAGTTCTGTTTACGTTAGCAATGAAGCCGAGATCGGCCCCGGGCTGCTGGCGCCCTGCTCGCCGATCGTCCGGCGCGGTCCCTAGGGTGGTCGCACACAACAAATATAAACACCAAGTGTTTGTCATTGATTTTCCGCTAAATTAATTTGACGGTATTACATTTCCTGGCGAGGTTACTGTGATATAGGTAATAATGTAAACAACCTATTTATCATTTCTCCCTTCAACTTCTATTATTGTCTTTTTCCGTTCACGTTTGTTCTATCAATCATATTAGCAGGTACCTACCCAGGTCTCATCATAATCAGCCTGTAATGTTCCCACTGCTGGGACACAGTCCTCCTCTTTCTGTGAGAGGGACTGGGCCGTAATCCACCACGCGGGCCCAGTGCGGGTTGGTGGATGTCACATGTCTTCGAATTCTTGGTTCTAGGACATGCCGGTTTCCTCGCGATGTTTTCTTTCACCGTTTTGAGAGCAGCGGTGATGAAATAATTTACACAAAGGAAAGTGCCTGCGACCTCGTAAGTTGCGGCCTTTATCTACCACTTACCACTGGGCCACCACTGCTCTCCCACCCAGGTGTACGAAGCACCTATATAACACAAATTCTCTATTTAGTGGCTGGTACATTTACATAATAAGTAGGTTAATAGATTGAAAGAAGAACTCTAGTTATGAAGCTGTAAATATGATGACGAAGTGGCCGAAATCAATGCTTTGACATCTGTTCTTTATTTTGTTATCAGGTGGCATTAAAACGTCAGCAAGCTGCAGAAGATAAGATAGCCTTACACTTGGCTTCCGTAGAAAGCGGTACAGCGCTAGACACTCTTCCTCCAGGCAGGATATACGGGATGCGAGTCACCGGCCCTTGCCCAAGTCCTGGACCGGAGCCGGATTCCGTCGCTGATGACCATACTGTAAGGAATTTACCACTAAGATATTGTATTTTTTTGCCGTGAAGTTTCCTTTACTTTCAAGTTTATTTATTTAAAAAACAAAATAATTAAGCTTATTTAGATCTTAGTAGGTAGGTACTTACCTATATGAACACTCAATCGCTTATGCTCATTATAAGAGAAAGTTACACTGAGTTACGTACACATAAGTTTAAAAAATTGTTTTTATGTTTGGTATTCCTAGCCGCAGTTAGTTAATTATAAGTTGAGTTCGTAAAATTTTTTACAAGATATAAAATTTAATGGTCCGTCATTTTCTTTTTTTTTCTTTTTGAGTTTTCCAAAAGCCCAATCAACGTTATTTACCTTCTTTGTCTTGTCTGTACCAACATTTTGTCCACCAGCCAATCCACATCGACAGCGAGACGAGCGATTCTATGCCCGACTGTTGCACAGTTTCACCCGATTCTGCTGGAAACTCTTCAGCATCTGCTTCATTACGGTTAGTTTTACTCCAACCAGGTGATCATTGTTATAATTTTAACTTCCCTTCATATATTATTAAACTTTGCTTTAAAATATAACAAAAGCGATCATATGTTTCGGGCAAGTCGAAATGGCTTAGCATTATCTGAGGGCAAAGTTGCTATAGCGAAAGATAGAATAACTACAAGTAGGTTATACATACTTTGCAGTATAAACATATTAGCAGTCTTGAAAAAATAACTCCGATCTAATATTTCAGGGTGGGCGAAGAAGGTTCCGAAAGTGAGCATGCAGTGAGCACGGCTGGTCTGGACATGCTGCGCAAGTTGTTTCCCGGCAAGAAGCGCTCCGTGCTCGAGCTGGTGTTGAGACGCTGCAACCACGACCTGTTGCGAGCTGTTGAACACTTTAATGCTACACGCGTACGTAGATAATGTTTACTTTGACTGACGCATTATCGTCACATGCTCTTCTCTTGAGTTGACGTCGCGTTGTCTTCCAGTCCATTCCTGTGAATGAGATTAAATGTTTGCTACCATCATACCGATTTTAAAGGAGAATAAAAAAGATGAAATAAATTGAATTGTACGATTGC
Organism: Fissipunctia ypsillon; assembly: GCA_947568875.1. NCBI lineage: Eukaryota > Metazoa > Arthropoda > Insecta > Lepidoptera > Noctuidae > Fissipunctia > Fissipunctia ypsillon. Next base: position 15,554,115 of record OX387647.1, on the reverse strand, counting down.
TTGTAGGTATTTTTACAATGGTTTCTCCATTTACAGGATCAACGAGACAAAATACCAGGACTCAGCTCGAGCAGCGGTTACGAGGCCTCTGTGTCCAGTTCTGAGGAAATAGAGTCGAGGTGGTCAGCATTCCGTCCGGTAGGACCGCGAGCCCCGATACTGCCAGCATTGGTCATGGGCAGGGTGTGTGGCTCTGATTGGCTCATACCGATGCCAGCTCTGCCCACGCTATCAGGCCCACTACTTCTCCCACTGCAGCATCCCCACGCGCCACCCCTGTCGTGCAACCCTTGCTCCCCCGACTGTAGGCAGTGCAACCATCATTAGAATATCACATCATCAATGTTTGTATCTTTAGCGTAGCCTAATATTTATTATTTTATCGAATGTGCTACAAAAACAATATTTAACGCCAAAGAATTTATTTGTTTTTAAGCTTTATATTAACTACTTTTGTGTAAAGGGCTGTTGTTATTATTAAATTGTATGGTTAAAATATTTTTATTTTTGTACTGTCCCTTACTTTGCTTGAGGTTAATGGGAAGAACAGTTAGTTATAGTAAAAATCAAACAGACAATATCCCGATTGCTAGACACGAGATGTAACTTCGTAAGTGAGTAAATCAAACAACGCGGTGGCATTGAGATCCCTCTAGCCGGCGGCAATTTTTGTTGTCAGTAACAAATGCGTGACAATCTTACAAATAAAGATTGAGGAGACCACAAAATAACTGGTGGATATACATTGTGGTGCTCTGTGGTTCTCTGTTGGTTAATAATAGGTAGGTATACCTACCTATATGAAGATTTAGCATTGCTTTTGGTGCTCATTACAAACCAATTACCTAAACATAGGATGACTTCGGGTGGAACACACCCCTCAAGTCGGGAAATCAAATTTATTTTGCTTGAAAACTAAGAAAACTAGTTCTGTACTCTGAACTAGTAAAACTAATACTGTGTCTCTCTATTTATTTCTCCTGAAAATAGGAATAAAGAAAACCTTTATTTACAGCAAGAAAAGACATAAAAACGTACCTACTTACAGTAAATAGCGTAATGAACTAGGACTACATAGTGTCATACGTGTCATCAATATCTGCTTGCTGCTAATTGTTAAGTTCATTAACGTGATCTAAGGTGTGCACCAAACTCATACCCACATCGACGTTAGCTGTGCATAAGCATTAAAGATGATTATTATAAATTGTTATGAACTTGAGACACAGACATGCATAGTTTGTAGGGTTAGCAAGCTAAAGTGGATTGCTACATTAGCTTGATCAGCACAAAATTATCTGTCCTTTTCGGTGAAGAACCGATGATTTTGGAGTAGCTGTCAATGGCCACGATGGCGGCTAGGTGTTGTGGTGCCACTTGGGAGAATCTTATGTGCAGCACAGCAGTGGACTGCACATATGATTATTGATTTTATTAAGCTGAGTTGAATGATTGATGGAAGATCTATATCTACATTTCATTACAAAAATCGAATACTATCTATCTAATAAGACTACCGCTTCTCCCTGCTATGATTTAAAAGAGAGAAAGTGCCTTCCAAGTGAATATTTCTGTAGATAATAAACAGTCAAATTCTTTCTGACTGTATACCAAAGGTCAAGACGAGGTAGACGTCAGCTATTAACATACAATGACTTCGTCATTGCTCCACACTCCACAGCAAAAAAAAAATACGTCCAAGTAGTTAGTACAAACAAAAGTAAAAGTCATCTTTTGTTACCAAAATGTTTATGTACGTTATATTACTTTTTATATTTTTGAACATAGTATGTGATATTAATTACCTCACGAGGACGCTCATCTCTGTTCTGACTGGTCAGTTGTATCAACGGAAATATTCTTTGGACGAAACTACTACGATATACGGTGAGTTTAAGAACAGTACTTATTATTATGTATGAAGTCTTCAATCATATGAAATTATTAATGGAACATATAATAATTATGCTAATTGTTGGGCTGGTACAATAATAATTCAGTTCGTCATCGACACCCTAAGGTGATAATTTTGGTCGCTGTGGAGATGCTTGGGGGGAGGCTTAGAAGTCCAGCAGTGGACATCTTTTGTCTGATATATGATAATGAAGATATTAATGATGAGGTGGTAATTTTATTTGAATTGCTTGCTACCCAGATTGACAGTTTGATTTATAATGCAAAGTTAAGGGGGAAGCGCTAAGGTAGCGCGCGAAATTCAATTTTTTTTACGATTTTTTTGCAATTTTCAGCTCAGTGCCTGGGTGTATGTTGATAAAAGTGTAATTCGCGACCGTAACAAATATGCATTTACAGAATGATACTCATTAGAATCAGTAATACAATTCCTTAGTTAGTATAATCCTGAAATGTCAAGATTTCATGAAATAGTCATTCAATAGAATTACTTGGTCTTAGAGAGTTGTAATTCTGTAAATACATATTTGTTACGGTCCCGAATCTTATTTTAATCAACATGCAACCTAATACTGACCTGCAAATTGCAAAAAACGTAAGAAAATTTGAATTTCGCCGGCCACCCTGGAGCTTTCAGCTTTCACCTTAAAGTCAATAATTATATTTCCCAGGCATTTGTACGTTTCAAGACTGCGACATAAGCTTCCGACATATAAGAATAGCCAGGCTACTTCGGGATCTCGATTTCGCGAGGTATCATTTTTATGAGAGAACTGGTATCTACCGCAGAAGTGGTGAGCTTGGCATTAAATCTTTACAAGGATGCACTCTCACGATAACTGACGATCCGGTGCCTTTGTTTGGACTTTATAAAATTAATACTAAGGTAAACATTTACGCACACAGTAACTATTAACATGCATTTCAAGTTCCTTTCCACGGATAATTGTGAACGATAAATACTCTCGATACGATACTCTTTATTAATTGAGTTCAAGGCACTTTAAAACAAATGACAGTAAATTTTATTTGCAGCTCGTTTACTGGGATGATCGTTCCCTATTTTTGGAACACGAAGTGATTACTCTACATGACGGTAAAGTTCGGTCTATACTATTATCCCGCCAGCACGCCATAGGCCAAAATGGAGACTCGACAGAAGCCCTAATATCAGGTCTGCCTGGATCGCAAGTTCAGCCTAATTGCCCCGAGTACATCGAACACTGGCTACGAAGCATGGAAATAAGCAGTTTGAAGTTAAAAAAGTAAAATCTAGCAAATAAAGACCGTGTTTCCATTGATGCATTTGCTTTTAATTTAGACAAGACCAAATATAGAGCCTAGTGGTACACCTGTTTAAGCCTGTTGCATATTTTTGTATTTCTGTTTTTTGCGTATTGTAGTTTACTATCGTACGACGACACCGAAGCCTTGGTATAGCACCTACCCACACACATCGTCACACCCACACACACACCATAACAGAAGCCCAACGTAAACCATTGTTTATAATTTTAATTTTTGTTCAGAATCTCACGAATGTTTTATTTTATTTGAACTCTTATCTCTTGTGACTTATGATAATCTAACATCCTTAAACTGTAAGGTAACCATTATTTTGTTAAATTCGCACTCCTGAGCCACAAGATATGTACAAGCGACGCTTAGTTTGTGGCTCACCGAATATGTCATAATTGTATTCTTACTTTTTGATTAACTAACGTTATTACTATTATTATTGTCTTTAACATATCTCGGGACCCTGGGATCCCGGACCTTTGGAAGGTGTACGAGGGGCCGAAACCAACTCGCAGAGGTCCGTTAGAGGCTTTCAATGAAAATGATGCACCAATCGATAATTATCCCTGTACGCACTATGCAAGTGCACCCAAGTACAACGCCCGGTTGGTGTAGGACTATTGCAGGATATGGGAACAAAGATTTTGGACTATGGATTGGGGTGGCTGAAGTGGACTAGTTATCTAGGACTATGGGAAGACAATGGCCCCTGCCTGATCAATGTTTTATATAAAATAGATACACAGATAATATGGCAGGGGGTGACTTGCACACACACAGTGTCGTACCGACAAGGGGACAACATGTCCTGAGTTGCTTAAAAGGAGTGGAGAGGTATTCCACGGCTGTCAGGACAATCCCGGAAGTATGGTCAAGATCAGCATCTTACTGGAATACTTCCTTCCTCACGTTTGTTCTTGCGAATCTCCACTCAAGACGGCCAATATAGCAAGAATGAGGTAGGAGCTCTGTTCCTCGTCAGTTTTCACTCCAGTCGGCCAATAAAGGCAAGCCAAAGATGAGGAACAAGACTTCTCCCGGGAGATGGAGTCCGTGGGGTCGCTACTGCCCAACAGCTTGCCACATGTTGCCCTGCGGGTTTATGAATCTCTCTTGGTCTGGCTCCTCACCCCAGAACTTGTTTCGGCAAAGTTTTTACCGGCACAGACTTAGAATTCGGAGCGCGCAAGCCCCACCACGACGTCAATGTAGTTAATGTAATACGGCGGTGGGGTTATTATTATTATTTATGTTTTCATATTTCGGGACCCTGGGGTCCCAGACCTATGGAAGGCGTACGAGGGGCCGAAGCCAACTCGCAGAGGCCCCTTAGACAATTTTAAACGATGAGGTGGCACCAACCGACGATTATACTTTGCAAATGCACCCAAGGACAACCCCCCATTGGTGCAGGACTATTGTAGGACATGCAAACGAAACATATTAGACTATGGGTTTGGGTGGCAATAGTTGCGTTTTGCTATCGACGGATGGTGTTATTTCTATAGGTAATTGGCTCCAAATCAAGCTGGTCACATATTTGAATAGCTGCTTCTTTTGAAATTCTGTAACAGATACGAAAATCTTCTCCATCGTATTTTAAGAATATATGTTCTCTGTTTGGGATATGACGGCGACGACGGGGAACATATTCTTCTGCTTCAGACAATGATGACAGGCTCGACAAAGACATGTTATCCAGGAATGACTAACTTTACTTTTTACCACTGCTTTTTATATAAAAACTGAAAATTCGCACACAAGACAATAAAATAACCATGAACTGCAATATTAATGTTGGGTTAACGGATGTTTGTCGACCTATTAAAATTTAACGCCCGAAATGTTAATTTTAAGGTTCTATGGCGCTAATGAAGCTTTGTGCAACAAAAATTGTGACAGATTGCCTCGTTTGACACTTCCATTATTTAAAATTAAAGAACCATTAAAATCGAGTCTAATGTTACTTTCTGCAACAAGTTAATGAAAGATTAGTATTTAATGACAGCTTTAAAAGTTAAAGTCCGTTTCTGCAACTGGCTGTTAGTAGGTACTAGAAACCTATAATTTGGCCATGGTTATACATATTAATCACGCCGACAAAGTGGTGAAATAAAATCATGAAAAAAATTTTTTTTAGGGTAGGTACCTCATGCACGTCACGTAAAGCTGAATGTTTTTTTTTTCTCGTCTACTCAATGGTGTATGGTGTTGTTGGAAAGGTCTTTCAAAAATATTGCGGGTTGGTGACAACAATTTTTCGATTAAGGGATCCGTTTCTGCTTTAAAGTGGTAATTTTTGTTAGTCAAGTGTCCCCCCTGCCAGCTAAACGGTTAGTTTTGGATATGTGAAAAAATTCACGGTGGTAGTACATACAACGAAGTTAAAAGGAAAACTATCGCAACTAAGTAGCGTTTACAAGTTAACGAGTAATAGTCGACCAACTTACATTTGCAGTTGGAATGAATGAGCGAACATGTCTTTCAACTACAATGTTAAGTTTGTTCTTGGGATAAACTATGAACGTGTGGAACGGAACCCTTCATTATACGTGGTCCGACACGCACTTGGCCGGTTTTTTAATTGTTACCTTACATATTTTTCGGGACAAGAAGTTTACTGAGCATACTAGTCAAACAAGAATATAGCATCAAAGTTATTTGCTTCCATCTTACAGGTAGGTAAGTAATAGTAGGGACATGTTCTCAGATTTTTCCATAGGTACTTAGTCTATTATTATTTTCTGGGATATGAGCAGCATAGGAGGCCTACCGGATGCAGCCAGCTTCACTCCGCTGTTGCAATGGTCAGTGACTCGGCGATAACCACATTACCACATTCACTCTTGAACTTGTAGGCAGAGTCACCACTTTACACACGATGTTCAAGTTACTCAACAACCATTCAGCTTAATTGATGTGCGGCGCTCTCTCTTTGACTTATCAACAAGCAACAAGTAAAACAAGGAAAACGTTATTTTATTAAACAGGTACATATATCGCTGTCTTTGTCATACTAACGTTATGTTTGGCCAAGAATGTTTCTATAGGAATACATACTTTAAAAATTATATTGAAGTCAGTTTAGTTTGAGCATTAGCGTGACCCTACGGTCATTTTGGTTAAGTGGATATTTTAATTTCCAATTACAAACGATGTATTGTATTATAGTGTCGTTAATAGCTCTTGCTTACGTATTTTGGGACGTAAACTACTTCCTAAGGATAGCTTTCACTATAGGAGTTGGCAGATTATTCCAAAAGAAATGCGGTGTTAATGATACGACCACTATTTACGGTAAGCTAGTGATTTTCATATGCGTATATTAATGAGCGCAATTAGTATTCTACGTGAATAAATTTTTGATAATTATTTCATGGAAATTTAATCTATATGTTGTATTTACTTAATTCTACTAACTAAAGAGAAATTAAGACATCGAGAAAGAATGTAGAAATTATAATTGAATGTTATAAAGTCTAAGTGGTCTAAAGGTAATTAAATAAATTCTTAATTTTATAAATCTCTCTGATAATTATGTTTTATCCTGAGCCAACACACAAAAAATTTCCACGCAAAACATTCTCGTTTTTATCAAAATACAAGAAATACATTTTTCTACAAGCTCTATACCTATGTGGGGGAACTCAATGCCGCGGGGTTTTCCTAATGACTTAAATATTATGTACCTATAGATACCATCAAAACAAGATATTCCTATATATTTCTGTGTGTATTTACATCATATTACTGCTTTGAAGAGGTTTTGTTGTTATAATTAACTTTATCAAGTCAATAGTTGCATGCTTCTTTTTTCGGAGTATAAGAAACAATTGCTCACCTTCGACACCCATCTAAGAACTCCAAACCTAGAATCTAAATTCAATCAGTTTTTGAACGATAGGTACAGATGCGATACCACAATTAAGATAGTTTTACATATTACTGTTTTCCATTTCAGGTTTCTGCACAACGCAAGATGTGGACATTTTCCTAAGACACATGAATAATGCTCGTTATGTTCGAGAGTTGGATTTCGCTAGATTCCATTTCTACGACCGCACCGGTATCTACGAGAATATCAAGGCGGTCGATGGCCACGCTCTGCAGGGCGCTTCCAGCATTCGCTACAGGAGAACCATTCCCATATTTTCTGCTTATAAGGTCGAAACTAAGGTGGGTTTCTTTGCGATGATAGCTCCTACTATATAGGTAGGTAGGTATTAATTAGGAAAATTATACATTGTTAATTTAAATTATATCCTGTCAAGCGTCCGGCCGACACAACAGTTACTTATATCCTGTCAAACGTCCACCCCCTGCGCCCGTGCAATTTGCAAACAATTTGCGTGCCATTTCCAATTGAAATCTTTTTAGCCAGTAAAGTCCTAATAGGATTCCAATAGTAAAATACGTGTGTAGGTAGGGCAAAACTTGGCTAATTCGTGATATGCAGCTATTCGGTGATAGATAATTGTGTTTTATTACCAAGTTACCTACTACTGACTTGATAAATGTACATTTTTCAATCATTATAGTATTTGCCACATTTTTAGATATAAGTTAGCAAAACTTATTTTGTCTAGGTACTATATCACAGTAAATTTAAAAAATAGTCTGATCAATGAATCGAATTTTACAAGTAAAAAACAAAACTATCACCGATTACCCAAGTTTTGCCCTATAGCTGAAACTATATAGAATCAACTTATCTGAAACCTAAATTACAGCAACTAGCCCTAAGTACTTAAAAAAGTTAAACTTGAGAATATGGGCCGAATTTGAATAAAATATTTGCTATATCTAAGTTTTTACGAAACAGTACAGTATGATTTGTCTGTTTGGATTCAAGGTGTAGCATAGGAGTTTGCTAAGCTGCATAAGTTTATCAATAGATACGGTCCTAAACTATGTTTCTATTCTTACAGTTGGCCTACTGGGAAGACAAAACACTGTTCATTGAACAGAAGTTCATCACACTTAACGATGGATTCGTGCGTGCCGTAGTGTTGTCGCGACAGAACCTCATCAATGTGGAAACGGACAGGCTGTTCCAAGGTATCCCCGGAGCTGATCAGAAGCCCGAGTGCCCTGAGGAAATCAAACATTGGCTGCAGGCCATCGAGGTCTCTAGCGCTAAGCTTAGGAAAAAGGAATAATGTATACTCGTAATCATGTTTAATGTAATTGTCTACGTATGACTGTTTGTGTTTATGCAAAAATAAAGATCGCGGTTATTGACTCTTTTTTCACTTTCACTAAAAAGTAAAAACTTATCGATAAAACAGATGTTAAAAAACTCAAGTAAAATAACACAGAGATGTATCGTATTACGCATCAGTGCAGCACTCTGGCGCTTGTCACCGCACCGGCTAATGTTACTGTTTATACAACCTGCACACTATGGACACGAATTTGGATTTGTGATAATATATACATCTAATTTTACCACACTGCATTTGAGATCTTCCTCCCATGAATTTACGCCTCAAAATATTTTAGCCAGCACTGATACGTCCACCCTAGTCGAGAGCTCATATTGAATTAGTTATTTTGTGGAAAAAGGTACATTAGAGTATGTTCAAGCCAATTTAAGCAATGTTCTATCATAATAAAAGCGAATTTAAATGTTTTTGTTTTACAAGCACTCGGAGTTTATAATCAATTGAGAAAGTTGCATAAATATACGTATAATATATTGGGGATCCTATACTTTTTCATTAGGAAAAATGGCTCGGCTCTATTTTAAGTAGATTTTCTTGATTACCATAGTAATTATCAATTATCATACAAATATTGTTATGAATCATCATGGAAGGACAATCTAACATTGTTCTAAGAGCATATTATGACGAAAGCCATGGACGTTATCAGGACCCCGAGATTCACACAATTTTGGATCGCTGAAGTACTGGCCACTCAGTTCATGGAATTCCGTGGTCGTCACTTCTGTAACAAGAGAAAGAAAAGAGATGAGTACACAAATATAAATTCTTATAAAATATGACAACGCATACGCATTCGGACGTACAATAATTCAGAACAGAAGAGGTGCTACGCGGAAGCACCGTTGTTGAACGTAGCACCGTAGAAATTTTTATTCAAATAATATTAAACAACATGATTATTCTTAGCGAGTCTACTATGTACCTACTAAGCATGGATTTTATTTTATTACATAATTAAAATGTACATAGGAATTACATAATTCCTTAAATTCCTATGTACATTTTAAGTAGGTACATACCTACTTACATGGGTAACGTCTTTGTTGATTACAAATTACAAACGTGTTCACTTTATAATCCATATTCTAGCTAGAAAATATTTAGTTATGAAGTTGCGGTGTGAATGTGTGATTCATATTATGTGTAACCGCAGTCGCGAGTCGGTGCGTGTGAAGTAGTCAGTTTTTTCGGGAGTTCCTTAATTAGCCGTCGGCGGGCGGCAAGGAAGCTCCCGACCACACACACTTTGTACAGCGATCGAACAGTCTTCATTCTGCATTCTTTTATTTAGACTTGTTAATTTGAAATAATAACATTCACGCGTTTTGAACAAGCGTGGTGATCAATGATCGTGCCTTCTCTGTATGAGAAGAGGCCTTTGCCCAGCAGTGGGACAGCGGCTGGTATTATTAAGGTTTAAGCCAGAATTAAGAAAACGTCTGTATTTACAATCTAATTTGAGGTAAAAATTACAGTACCTACACTAGTGGCGCAGCGTTCATACAACCCGATTCCTATCGGCTTCCCTTCGGAACAACCACTCTTCTTAATGTCTACTCATCATCTTCCTGCCCTTGTCCCATGTTACTTGGGGTCGGCGCAACACGTTTTCTCTTTCCATTTTCCCCTGTCAAAAGTCACGCTATCTTTCACTCCCTTCTCTTTCATATCATTCCTCACACAATCCATCCATCTTTTCTTAGGCCTTCCTCTCCCTCTCCATCCATCAACATTTATATTCATCACTCTTTTAGTCACATGCGTTTCCTCCCTCCTCTTTACATGTCCATACCAAGCCAAACGATTTCCTTTCAATTTTTCTGTCACTGGCGCCACTTTCAAACTTCCCCTTATATACTCATTTTTTACTTTATCCAATTTCGTCACTCCACACATCCATCTCAACATTCTCATCTCCGCTGCATGCAATCTTTTTTCATCCGTCTTCTTCACGGCCCAGCATTCCGATCCATACAGTACGACAGGCCTTATCACTGACTTATAAATTTTTCCCTTTAATTTGAGGGGCATCCGTGGGTCGCAAGTTGTTCCTGTGACCTGTCGCCATTTCATCCATCCTGAGTTGATCCGGTGCGCTACGTCTCGGTCTACTTCGCCATCCCTTTGGACAAACGACCCGAGGTACCGGAAGTCGGAGCAGCTCGGTACGGGCGTTCCGGCGAGAGATATGGGCACAGGACTGGAGAGACCGCCAAAATCACAAAACAAATATTCTGTTTTTGTCCGACTTAATCTCAGGCCAGCGGTCTCCAGTTTTGCCCACCACACCTCCAATCTGCTCTGGATCTCTAAGCCGCTCTCAGCAACCAGCACAATGTCATCAGCGAACAGCATACACCAGGGCGCCTCTTCGTGGATATCCGATACGAGATATCTTCTTAGTGTCTACTGTTGCCAAATAATAATGGTACACATGAGTGTGTAAATGTGTATCACATCACATTACAGATATTTAATACCAGTTTATTACATCCTATAACAAGAACACCACGACATAACATAGTGACATGACATAGTGTTTTGTCATCATAAGACAAAACATTACAAAAATGCCAAAAAAATTTTGTCTAAACATATCGTCAAAATAATCGCCCTCGTGTGTCAGAATGCGGTACTAAATTCGTAGGACTAGGTACGGACACTCGTGACTTCGTGTCCCGCAGCACCGCGTCGTAGGTGACAAGGGGAAGCCGACCTACAGCGAGTTATGACAGGGACATAAATAGAAAAGTATGTAGGCGAGAACGAGATATAATGAATGACTTTAATTTTGAGTTAATTCATTTTGATGCTACCTAGAGTTTATGAGAACTGAACAATTTTTGTTCGGCTTCCCTCTAACGATAAATGTAGCTGCGCTACTGTAGTACACACACAGGTACAGGTACAGGCATATTTTAAAAAATACTTGAAACCTTGTCTGTCATAGTGACGATGAATAGGGGAAAGAAAATCACATTGAAATATCAGTCAATATTTTTATTCGTAATATAATATCGTATGTTACGTTTGCCGAATCGTTTGTCGTATCCGTTTGTTTAAATATTAAATAACACACACACACATAGCGTTGTCTATAAGTAAATAAAACTGCAGTTCCGTTATTTGCTGAATGTTTAGTATAATTTCTACTGTTCTTTGATATAGTTAACTAGACCCGGTACTACTTGCACATGTTATGTTACCTTACTTTACCTTAGACTTATTATTTATTTGATTCTTGATCTCATAAATTACCTACCTACTCTGTTGCAAGTTTTAGCAAAATCTCTTTGGTGATTAATGTTCAAGATCAAGCATCTATCGAAACTTTATTTTAAACTAATATTTTATAATAAGATGCAAGTATCAAGACAGCTCACATGTTCTAAAATCAAAGGTGGCGCTAACCACGTGTGTCTTGTCGCACAACAATAACAAAATATCCATTAGCTTTAGTGGTTTCTGTTCAGTGCAGCCGACATAACAAAAAGTCATCTACGTATATTATTTTGTTTAATCTTCGGGCCATTTATCAACCTACGTTTTGCTCTACCTATGTTGACACTATAGGAGCTTTAAGTATAGGTATCATATTGAAACCTCTTTGTTACGACTACAATTACCATAAATTTTTTCTTGAAACCGTTTATGATGGTATATGATAGTAAATAAAACTGATGATGGTAAATAGCCGTCGTATAACGAAATGCTCTTTCAGAATATTTAAGTGACCGGTATCAAATATAAACAGCTTTTAAGTGTTTGCGACTTTTATTTAATCAAAACTATGGGTTCTGCGTATTTAGTTAAATTAATCAGTCAATGCGGTATCAGTAGCCGTAGAGGTGTAACTGGAACCTAATAGATACTATTATTATGTTACTCTGACTCTATAAACTATTTTGTAAATAATAAAAGCTTGTAAAAACAAAGAACAATGAACTGGAGTTTAGTAAAATTCAGACACGTCCTCTGCATAGCTAGCTACAATTAAATGTCATCTACGTCTATTTTTTTGGGTATAACAAACGAGTACGGATCGCAAAATAATCATACAGCAAAGGCTGAAAAAAAAGTTTGAAAAAAAAATAAACACTTTTATTAAGAGTATCATGCAACAGAATTATAATATTTTAATTTGGCCATTTAATTTTCTATTTCCACACTATAGCAAAATCTATAATTTCACGGAATCGATTTCGTATTTCGCTGTATTATTCATGGAATCCTAACATAATTAAGTGAGCTAGAATTATAGGCTCAAGCCCGATAAGTAATTCATTTTAGCGTCATTCCTTACCTGGTTTGGGTCAAAGATGTTATTCCCGACAGCGTCGACTTTATTGCCTTTAGAACTACTCCTAAATATAATAATCGAACAGTACCTAGAGTCAGCATATTGCGTAACGATTATTTCGGATGCACCATTAACATTCTCCTTGCCAACAAGTTTCATTTCTTTAATCCCAAATGAAGAAAATCTGGTGCAGCAGATGCTTAATGTGTCTGAAATGGGGTGTTCCGATTACATAGTGCGTATGCAAGAACCGCAAAATTTTATGACAGCTTTTGAAACTATTGTTCATATAGCAAACGTAAGAAGAAGTGATAGGAAGATTATATTCTTGACATTCGATGAGGAATACAACGAAGATTGTGATATAGACCTACCATCATTGATGTTTTCTATGAAAGGAAGTGCTTTTGTTCCAAATATGCTAATGATTGAAAATGTTGCACGCAATAACTCAGACTGCAAAAAATTCGATTTGATTACTCATCAGTTTGTTGGTCCAGATGAAGAAACTCATCTGCCTAAATATTTGGATCGCTGGGATTCTTGTTCACAAGAGTTTGAAAACCAAGCAAATCTATTTCCTCATGATATGACTAATTTGTATGGGAAAACGTTAAAGGTGTCTTGTTTTACTTATAAACCTTACGTGTTGTTGGATTTAGACACTACTAGTGAACCTTCAGGCAGAGATGGTGTGGAGATAAGGATAGTTGATGAACTTTGCAGGTAAGATATAAAGCTAAATAAAGCTGGTCGGTCAACCTTTGCGTTAATACAAGTTTTTAAATAAAAAAAAAAACAGGTGGATAAACTGCACTGTTGAAATCGTTAGAGAAGATGCTGATCAGTGGGGAGAAATATATCCAAACGAAACGGGTGGCATTGGAGTTATTGGAAGTGTCGTGGAAGATCAGTCAGACCTAGGAATAAGTGAGTAAAGTAACATTATTAGTTTTGGGGAAATCTACTTTATCACATGTCTCATCTATCAAATTGATTTTCAGCTGCCCTTTATTCTTGGCATGAAGAGTGGCGTGTGATGGATTTTTCGGTAGCTGGTGTAAGGACTGCTATTACTTGCATAGCTCCAGCACCTAGGTGAGATGGACATCACACCTAAATTTGTTCAATTCAACACTAGGAGTGAACTAGTTAGTTCTGATGCTGTTTTTCCGATTGGTTTCCAGATTATTATCAAGTCTGGAGATGCCTTTGATGCCCTTCACTTGGTATATGTGGCTTGCGGTAGCCTTCACTTATTTCTATGCATCAATTGGAATGATAACTGTACTAGGATGTAGCACCACCTCTTACCCTTTTCTTAACGCCTTTGGAATGATGCTCGGACAAGTAGGTAACATGTTCAGTTCCGGCTATGGAAGCCAATACATAAATAAATAGCTACTACATGCAGGATGAAGCAGAGAGATCACCTGCTTAGGTAGGCTTAGGCTGTTTTCGCCAATTTGAAAATCAATTGGCAAAAAAAGTATAGGCTTATCTACCTACTATAGATATTTGATTTTAAAATGGTTATGGTTTTGGTTTCACGAATGCAAATACAAACAGCAGACAACATGAGGTGTTTTTCGAATTGGAAATAACAAAAACATAACAATCCTATTTTTTGGGCAGTCGTGTAAAAATAATGATATGTAAGTTTAGCTAAGTTACTAGTAGGTCCTACTGCTTGCCGGGTCCACACCTATATTTTGTTACGTGTAGCTAGCTAGTAACTACCTATATTCATACGTTTTATGCGGTACGACTGCAAGTTGATGACCACGCATTTGTTTGCGATGCAAATGTTTGGCATAGCGTTTATCAGTCAACATTTCAAACAAAAGTACACAGCTTTATGAATATCGTCGATTACAATCGAATCGAATTTACATTCAAGTGATATAAAGTTTTAGAAAATACTGACTTAAATAAATGACTTTATTTTGGGAGGATAGATATTTAAAATTAATTCGAGATTGGAAATCTTTCAGTCCCAATACGAAAACACTTCAAGTCTTTCATGGAAGATGAGAAGTATAACTGGTTGGTTGCTGATAGCAGGGCTAATTCTGGCCAGTGCTTATGGAGCTGGTCTTGCTTCCACGTTCACTGTGCCCAAATACGAGCCATCTATAGATACAGTGCAAGACATTGTGGATAGACAACTGGAATGGGGCGCTACACATGATGCATGGATATTTTCTATCACTTCGTCTACTGAAGTAAGGATAATCTAAACATCTATACATACAAATAAATAAAATTGAAGTGTCTGTTTGTAATGTCAAAATAACAAATTTTTACTAAATGCATATGAAAGTATATACGGTACTTCGGGTACTTATAACAAAAAGCAATTTTAAATTTTTTGTCTGTCTGTCTATCTGTCTGTTTGTTTGTTCCGGCTAATCTCCTAAACAGCTGGACCGATTTTGACAGGACTTTTACTGGCAGATAGCTGATGTTACGGCTTAACTTAAGCTACTTTTATTTTAGAAAAATAATTAGGGTTCTGCGCAAAAAAATTAAAACCCTTCATGGGTTTGAATAAAATGTCGGATTTGGAAACTTCTTTTTGCATTTGGTAGCCCAATTCTCGAGGATAGTAGGCTATTTAACATCACGCTATGACACTTAGGAGCCGAGCAAAAAGAAAAATGTCACAAAGAACACTAAGCGAAAACGAAGTAATAGGGCGGGCGGGCGATGCAACGTGGCGGTTCGGGGGACGAGGGAGTTTTATTAAAGCGTGGCTGTTATTTTAGTATATTGTGTATCTTACGACTTCTACGCGAACGAAGTTGCGGGGCACAGCTAGTGCAAAATAAAGCCATTGATTGAACACCGTTTGTAAGTTGGTACCTAATGCGCATATTTCATTTCAGCCACTGATAAAACAGCTTGTGGGCCAATTTCGCGTTTATCCATTCGAAAAATTGAAAGAAAAAAGTTTTACACGAAGTATGGCATACAGTATTGAAAAGTTACCTGCAGGTAATATATATTAGAAAAGTAATATTTATTCAAGTTCACTACACATATAATGTTTGTGATGACTATACTTATAACTACAGAAGGCACTTGGCTGACAAATGGCAGTAATGAGTGCAAGGACGCTTACATACCGATCAATGCTTGCTAGGTCCAAGTCCGTAGATTTTCCGTAGCTTTTACCGAGGTGTAAATTATTTCTTCACCACTGCTCTCAAAACTATAGGTACCTTCGCTATAGGCGAGTACGTAACGCAAGAAGCAATCTTGGACATGATGCTCATGATTGAAGACTTCTACTACGAGCAGTGTGTGGTGATGATGAGGAAGAGCTCGCCGTACACGAATAAAGTCAACCAACTGGTGGGACGCCTCCACCAGTCTGGACTGTTGCTAGCTTGGGAAACTCAGGTTCAAAAAATCAGTACAGTTTTTTTTTATTGCTTGTTTGCTTTAGACGCTGGTACGAACTGGTCAGATTCCGCTAGAACCGGAGGGCAGACGCGAGGGCTCACGAAAGATGAACGGAGTAGAGGGAGGCCTTTGCCCAGGAGTGCCGTGGGCTAACAGTTTTTTTTTGTAAGCTTTTCATAGTAGAGTTATCAACATTCTAACGGTGCCACATTTTTGAGTAACTTCCTGCCTTCCCTTACCTCTCCTTTAATTCATCCATTACTTGGCAGCTTTGTTCCAGCCCCTGCTGGGCCACCTCCTTTTTGTGCCATTTTTTCTCATTCAATAATAGACATTATTTAAACTAAGTCGCCTATTGCATATCATCCTTTCACATCATTTATCGACTGCTCTGTGGTTGTATTGCCCATTCAGCCCATTTATTATAATTCCTACCCAAATGCAACATTTAATTGCAGGTAGCGCTAAAGCACTTAAATTACAAAGTTCAGGTAGAAGTGAGACTGTCGCGAACCAAAAATGATGTCGGTACCTTGAAGCCTTTGAATCTTGACAATGTTGTGGTACGTAATAAATAAATATCTATCTACAAGGTCTTGAAACTCCACAGACGTGATCGGTCACACGACGTCGATGGTCATGAGGATAAGACAAACACAACAAACGTGATAAAACAAAGAAAAATAATGATTTGTTGATTTTTTTAGCGGTCACCGACCGCGTGTTGTATGAATCTCGAAGGATGAGTTTATAAAATCAGTTTTTTTTTGTTTTATAATGTTTGGATACCGATACCCAACAAGTCTGTGAAGTTCCGCTAGCTAACTTTATTTGACCCTGTATACCTACTTAATTGCGTCAAATTACCTAGTAATCAAATGCAGTATATTTGCAGTCTAGATGATAGATCTCTTAATATTTTATCTAAACTT
Organism: Fissipunctia ypsillon; assembly: GCA_947568875.1. Classification (NCBI taxonomy): domain Eukaryota; kingdom Metazoa; phylum Arthropoda; class Insecta; order Lepidoptera; family Noctuidae; genus Fissipunctia; species Fissipunctia ypsillon. The sequence continues at coordinate 15,537,034 of OX387647.1, read as the reverse complement.
TACCTATTAGTTCTATTACACAAGTAAAGGTAAGGTGTAATTTAAATATGGCTGCGAAGAGGTTGCGACCAAGTGCGCAATGGCACTCATAACTTTTCAAGTTGTGCTTTATTCATCAGAAGTGTATGCTTTAAAATAAGTGAATGAATTTTTTTCTGTAATCGATTAATATTATTTTAATAAAATTAAAAATACTAGCGGCCACGTTTTGATAGGCTCTCGGCAAAAATATATATAAATATATGTAAAAATTAAATTTTGATTAAAAACTAAATGAACGTAGTAATCTTGCAGCCGGATCTTAGACTATAATGGGTCATTGTACTCATCATTATGAACAACTTTTATTGTGGGACCAATCCTGAAATCGCCAAAAAAAATCTGCTGTCCTAGGGAACAGCAGATTTTTCTTGTACCTTGTATAGAGCTACTTAAGGCGCATGGCAGAGCACCGGATCATAAACTGTCAATGCAATGTGGTCTGTGTTTGGTGGGGCCTAATGTTCAGCCGGGCAGCGAGTGCCACTAGCCAACTTGACTGAAGGACTGTCTAACGTTTTTGTTGTGTTTCAGGGTGTTTTCATCGTATACGCAATTGGGCTAGTGGTCTCCACAGCGATTTTTGTGGGAGAACTGTATGTTCATCATCGTAGAACGAAGAACGTGCTTGAGCATTTTGAATAAACTATTCACATTCTAGTGTTAGTGAAACAAGTAGCTTTTATTTGTTTGTTAGCTCAGAGTAGATATAACATCACTACGTTCTCTTGTTAGCAGATTTCTTAGATTATATGATTTTGTACGTATACCTACATATACATATATATATATATATCTATTTAGTCATTAGAGGGACCTCCTACTTTTTTGAAGTCGGTTAAAAATAGAACGGATTAACTGAAGACGACGGAATTTAGGTCCTTTTTAACCGATTTTTGAATAAAAATTAAAAACAAACCGACCAAGTGCGTGTGGAACCACGCACAATGAAGGGTTCCGTAGTTGGGATGAATTTATCCCAAGAACAATCTTGTGATTGTGGTTGAAAAACATGTTCTCTCATACATTCTAACTGCAAATGTAAGTTGGCTGACTATCACTTGTTAACATAAAAAGTCTACTTACTCGTAGATGTGATACCTTGTAACTTCGTTATACAACATGTCCCGGAATTAACGCACAACCTCTTAAGGGCGCATTGTACTCATCATTATGAACAACTTTTACTATGGTATCTGATCTGAATTCGCAAAAAAAAATTCAGGTGTTCCCACTTACGTTTTGACGAGTTATGCGAACATAAATTAGGGAACTGATTTTTTTTCGCGATTTCAGGTTTGGTCCCATACTAAAAGTTATTCATAATGATGAGTACAGGTACAGTGTGCGTTAATTCCGGGACATGTTGTAAACAGGACGGACTTTTGAGATTGGGCGGTAAGGGCAGGTATGTACAGACGCCAGCAGGTCAAGCTACCCGAAACTGTCAAATTTTCCCAATCAACCTTAAACCTAATGCTTTAGCGATAAAGTTGAAAATCTATTAAAGAAATTTGACAGATTGTAGTAGCTTGATGTGCTGCCGTCCATACCTTAACCGTTGTATCTGCAGGAAAACGATCTTAGGAAGCTGTCCTTATTTCTGTGAGAAATTTTGATCCCCAGATTTTGAAAAAAAAATACGGTCAGCAAAAAAATTGGCAATTTTCATAAAAAAAATATTCTTGGTGTCAATAGATCCTGTTTCTGAGGTTTGAGTACTAGAAAAGTCAGAAATCGCAAAAACTTATCCCATACATTTCGCAGGAAATGAGACTCCAACTGACTTTTTTTTATGATGGACTTGTTGCTTGTTGTTTTTTTATGATGACTTCGAATGTCGTAAGATACACAATATACTAAGATAACAGTCACATTTTAATAAAACTCCTTCGTCCCGGTGACTTTTCGACCTTCTTACCAAGGTAATAAAGTTGCAAAGTGGTTCACCGCAAATGTCTGCGATGATACATACATCTACTTATCTATATGTATTATGGCCCGTCGTCAACCGTCGCGTAGAATCCCGCGCTATTATTTCGTTTTCGCTTAGTGTTCTTTCTGACTTTTTCTTTTTGCTCGGCTCCTAAGGGTCATAGCGCGATGTTAAATGGCCTATACCTATCCTCGAGAGTACCAAATGCAAAATGAATTTTTCAAATCCGACTTTTGTTCATAATTTCATGGGTTTTAATATTTTTGCGCGGAACCCTAATTATTTTTCCAAAATAAAAGTAGCCTTATTTACCCGCCGTAACATCAGCTATCTGCCAGTGAAAATCCCGTCAAATTCGGTCGAGCCATTTCGGAGATTAGCCGGAACAAACAGACAAACAGACAGACAAAAATGTTAAAAATTGCTGTTTTGTTATAAGTACCGTTTATACTTTCTTATGCATTTAGTAAAAAGTTGTTATTTTGACGTTACAAACAGACACTTCAATTTTCTGTATTTGTATAGATAGATGTATAGATAGACTGGCCGCTACAATGAAGACAGGACTGGCCGAAAAAGAACAGAGCAAAAGTTTATATGGACGCCAGCACATCAAGCTACCCGAAACTGTCAAATTTTCTCAATCAACCTTGAACCTAATTCTTTAGCAATAAAGTCGAAAATCTATTAAAGAAATTTGACAGATTGTAGTAGCTTGATGTGCTGGCGTTTGTACAATCCTCAAATGTCAAGATTTCATGAGTCATTCAATAGGATTACTTGGCCTCAGAATATTTATTGATGACTATAATAATTATAATTCTGTCAATACCTAATTGTTACGGTTGCGAATCATATTTTAATTTGTTTTAATAAACACAACCTAATACTGACATGCAAATTCCAAAAAAACGTAAGAAAATTTGCATTTTGCAGCTCAGCATCTGGGTGTTTGTTGATTTAGTATGATTCGCGACCGTAAAAAATATGTATTTACAGAATAATAATTATAAGATCCTCAAAAATGTTAAGATTTTATTAAATAAGTAGGTAGACATTCAATAGGATTATTTGGTCTTACAGAGTTGTATTGATGACTTTAATTGTTATAATTCTGTAAATACATATTTGTTACGGTCGCGAATCATATTTTAATCAAACTCAAACTCAAATAATTTATTTTAAATAATCCAATTACAGGCACTTTTGAATTGTCAAAATCAACAAACAACCAGACTCTGAGCTGCAAATTGCAAAAGTCGTACACTACACATTCGTTTTTTAATAGACTGTACTCGAAAGACTTGATTCCAAATTTTATAATACCATAGACTACAAACACCCGCAATGCATATATGAGCAATAGTGTGCGGCGCAGCTGCCAGGCGCCTCATACGATGAAAAGAAGAAGAATTTATTCCACTTTATTTAAATATGAAAGAGAATAATTATTATTATCTCAAAGTGACTCTCATGCCTTATTATTCGAATTTTATTGACCAGATAATCTAATGTCTATTCAAGTATATTTATTATATTTTCACTATTTAGTCGATTTTTATTGGACCTCTCTAAAGAGTGTGGTGGATTTGCGTCATCAATTTTGATGTTTGTGTGTGTGCTGGCGGGAAAATCGATCGATACTTGTTTTAGTTGTTTCGGCGGCTGGACGTGTTGTCGTGTATATCATTCGTTTACGTTTACGAAAATAATGTTCAGATAATCTTGTGTATAAATTCTATTTACAAAGGAAATATGGCTTCTTATCTATTTTTGTGCCTCGCTTTCTTATTTACGACGTCAGCTGAGTTTGTTTGGAGACACCACAATAATGAGCAACTACCTATGCTGCTAGAAGAAGTTCACGCAAGATGTCCTAATATTACGAGAGTGTACGCATTGTCTGAACCATCAGTTTGTGGTGTTCCATTGTATGTTATAGAGTTTTCAGACACACCTGGATTTCATCAGCCCTGTAAGTTAAAAAATATATTTTACCGACTCCTTACTTTTGTACATCAAGTAATTTTATTAATACCTTCATTTATTTAATAATAATACAGATAAACCCGAAGTAAAATATGTTGGTAACATCCATGGAAATGAGGTTTTGGGACGCGAATTACTTTTGGGCCTAGCCCATTACCTTTGTGACCAGTATAACAGTCATGACCGACGAATCCGTGCTCTTATTCATTCTACACGGATCCATTTACTACCATCTATGAATCCAGATGGATGGACACTATCCACAGACACAGTAAGTGGCCAGGACATCCTATTAAAACCTTAATGTATTTTTGTTGTATTTTGTATTTATTAATTAATGGTTTTTTCAGAAAATAATGTAGGTACCTGTCACGACAATTAATTCTATTCTAGTCTAATGTATCTATTAATATTTACAGGGTTCCCTAGATTACCTCATTGGCCGCACAAATAATCATTCAGTGGATTTAAATAGAAACTTCCCAGACTTGGATGCCATAACATTTGAATATGAACGCCAGGGCATCAACCACAACAACCATTTGTTGAAAGATTTGACCCGTCTCGCTGCACCGGTGAGATTTTCAATATTTCGTTTTTGTACCAAGAAACAGTTTGTTAATGACTAAACTGTGACTGCTTCACTTTTGTTGTAAAGGCAAAGGCTGTTTTAATTTAAATTATAAAACAAGGTAATGTTTTAGTCCCAATATATAAGAATATAGATGTTATCAATTAATTTTAGTTGGAGCCTGAAACCAGGGCTGTTATGCGCTGGATCATGTCGGTACCATTTGTCTTGAGCGCTGCCATGCATGGAGGTGACCTTGTGGCCAACTATCCATATGATGAGAGCCGGAGTGGTGCACCGGTGTCTGAATATTCTGCTAGTCCTGATGATGATACATTCAGGTAAAAGTTGTTAAAAAACTTATTACTTAACTATAATAAAAATAAAATTAACAACAGCAACATTATTTCCAAAATTATTTATTAATACTTAAATTTTCTGGATTGGGTAGCTGGATTGGGTAGGATTGGATAGCCTCTGAGGAAGAACCTAAATGGAACAATCATGTAAAAATTTAGTACTTATTCCATTTATTAGTCGAATTCTACTAACATACTACCTATATATGCTGCATCTAAAGAGAAAGTAAACATCCTCTTAATCTCTCATGTTTTTCAATACAAACAGGAAAGTATATTTAAGGCCTTGTTACGTATTTATAGGGACTTAGCTATGACGTACGCCTCGGCCCACGCAGACATGGCTTCGGCGACTCGTCGCGGTTGCCATACGACCAGCTCTGATGACTCTGCTACATACAACTTTGGCAAGCAAGGTGGAGTCACTAATGGGGCTGCTTGGTACAGCCTGAAAGGAGGTGAGTAGAAAAAAGTTATTGCTAGTAATTTACTTCACTTGCTCCAACTTTTTTCCACGTTTTTGAACATCCAATAAATAATAAAATTATCGTAACATAAAACGTCGATGTTTTCGGTTTTGGTAAGTACCTACATAAACCTTCACTGAAGTTTGATGGTAAACGTAACAAAACAAATGTTAATTAAAAAACAACAGAGGCTTGTCTAACAGTTTGGTTAATATTTTATTCATGAAAACTCTGGTGTTAAATACCTAGTTACTGGCAGCGTTGATGAGAACAATGTAAACGATTACAGATTAAAAATAAATGTTTTTTTCTTCTTTTGAATCTTATGGAATTTCACTTATTTTTCTTCGGATAGGTAGTGGCTAGCAATATTCTGTTAAGAAGTTGCTATAAAAAAGGTGCAATACGGCAATTTGTGGAGGTCATTTTTTTTTAATTTTAAACCTACTTTGACCGACTTCTGGCCAAAGGTCTCCCCCATACTTTTCTATAAATCTTAAGTCTTGGTACTGCCTTTTCCGTTCAATGAGACAAGCGGCGGTGAAGCTTATTATTGAAAACTAGCTATGCCCCGCGACTTCGTTCGCGTGGATGTCGTAAGACACACACAATATTATACTAAAATAACAGCCATATTTTAATAAAACTCCCTCGTCCCCCGACCCGTCGCCAACCCTCGCGTTGAATCGCCCGCCCGCGCTATTATTTCGTTTTCGCTTAGTGTTCTTTCTGACTTTTTGCTTTTTGCTCGGCTCCTAAGGGTCGTAGCGTGATGTTAAATAGCCTGTAACTATCCTCGAGAACTGGGCTAACGAATGCAAAAAGAATTTTTCAAATCCGACTCTTTGTTCATAATTTCATGGGTTTTAATTTTTTTACGCGGAACCACAGATTACCAGATAAATCACTCCATGTACTTACGCGCGATAACTAACTACCGGCCGCCGGGCGGCACGCAGCCCATTTCTCAGTAGGTTGCCGATAGGCGTGGGCAAAGTGAAAATTTTTGCGATTGGAACATTTGCATCTGGCTCACTAAAATGATCCGAAACACTGATATGTTTCATTTGGATCATTTGTATCATCCGCTTTGTAGTTGTTAGTGCAAACATTTTATGCAAAAAATGACCTTATAGTATTTGATATGTAAGCGCCTTAGTGGTCATTTTTATGTGCATGGATAACGACAACAAAAATATGTGAGAGTATGATAAATGATAAATGATTTTATTTCTGTAAGTAGGTTTATACAAACACTTGTACACGTCAAACATTTTTTTGTTAACTAGATGAGTGATGCGTTTCCTATCTGACTACTCTGAGAAGAAAGGCCGAAACAAACTCAGAGGTCACAGTCTCTTTTAAAGTCCAGACATAATCTTGGTCAGATCATGTGAAGACCATGTAGATTGGTGTCTGAAATGGTCTTTTGAGGTCTTATGAGTGATACACATCTCATTTGATATCTCTTTCCGACTTGTATAGATTGTAATATGTCGCCCGCTCACTCGCGTCTCGAGAGTCAGTAGTGAAGTAACTCAGTGTGTCTCAGTCTCCCTCTCTCGCTCACTGCTCAGTCGCCTCGCAAGCGACGCGTCGCGCGGAAAGGGCACAGAGCAAAGTAATCTTTCAGATCCAAATGATGCGTTTGAAATGTTGCTACTGAACCAATTTTTGAATCACTTCAATGATCCGGATCAGTGAGTCGGTTCCGTAAAGAGTTACACACGCCTAGTTGCCGACAGCCGCGAGGCGCGTACGTACGCATATACATATTTCCGTCGACCTGACTGAAGTAGGTACTTAGTTTCAAATTCATATGATATGGCTGGTTCTGATGTATTATGTGCAGTTTGATGGATGTAAATCCAGCAAGAGAAGAGATAAAAACTTATCTGTTTTCAGTTTACTGGCTGATACAGTTTTATTATCGTTTTTTTAATAGATAAATTGTTTAAACTTGCATGTTTAGTGTTTTGTATATTATTGGTAGGTACGTAATTACTTCTACTATGCGTCTGAGATAAGAATAGAAAAGTCAATGACCTCCATTTGTCAACTGTCATTTGAAAATTACGATAAGCAAAAATCTACTTGTGCAAATTAATTTTCAATAATATTTATTATCGTTATTAGATAATAATGCACGCGCACGCACGCTTTTAAATAAACAATAATTATATGAAAATAACATTAACAATCTTTTGTAGCGAAAGGAACAAAGAAGGAAAATACTTTTTCACCACTTCACGTTTAATTTTGTTCTTAAAAAAATAATAATAAGGAAAACATTATAATTTAATATAAAAAGTAAAAAAAATGAATATTTAAAGTATAAAAAAGTTGCGGGTTGATGTATGTAAAATAAAAGATAAATAACAGAGAAAACTTTGGTCCGACTTGATAGGACGTCTTTTTTCTTTCGGTATTCGCGTATGTTATTTTCATATGATTATTGTTTATTTAAAAGCGTGCAAGTGTAAGAAAAGCGTGCATGACGTCACAATATGGCGCCAGCGCAGGTTTGTTCATAGTGTAGAAGTTACCTATTACGCTAACTGTGTAAATAAACGAACAAATCAATTAATCGTGTTTTCAGTTTCCTCCATTTCGTATTTCATTCGTATTCGTGGGCATGCGGAGTGGTTACGTCACTGATTATTAAATAGTTAGGTACTACACGTTGCGTACGATGTTGTACTTGTCTTATAATTGCAGTTTCGGGTTATGGTCACAGAATACTAAATAGTTACCTAGCATAAAAATATTCCTCGGTCTTTCTTATGTATTTTTAACAATTAAACATGCCAAAATATTAAAAAGCATTTTATTTAGTAACAAATACAAATACCTACTGACATCTTTATCGAAAAAGGCAGCACTGGCAATTCACAATAACCACGCGGCGGCGCGCAGCTACAAAGCAAAACTCACTTTACGCTTGTAAGGTTAAGTAAATTTTCGTTTGCAGCGTCTAGCGGCTCGAAAGTGTAGGCTATTATAGGAGTAGGTATTGAACATTTTGTATGGACTGATTTATCTGATCTGTGCCCGTCGCGTTGAATCGCCCGCCCGCGCTATTACTTCGTTTTCGCTTAGTGTTCTTTCTGACTTTTTAGTAGCGTAGTTAGTCGTAGCGTGATGTTAAATAGCCTATAACTAAGTATCCTCGAGAATTGTGCTGCCACATGCAAAAAGAATTTTTCAAATCAGACTTTTTGTTCATAATTTCATGAGTTTTAATTTTTTTTTTGCGCGGAACCCTAATTATTTTTCTACAATAAAAGTAGCTTACGTTACCCGCCGTAACATCAGATATCTGCCTGTGAAAATCACGTCAAAATCGGTCCAGCCGTTACGGAGATTAACCGGAACAAACAGACAGACAGACATACTGACAAAAATGTTAAAAATAGCTTTTTTTGTTATAAGTACCGTTTACCTATACTTTCTTATGCATTTAGTAAAAAGTTGTTATTTTGACATTACAAACAGACACTTCAATTTTATTTATTTGAATAGATTAAAAAGGACGAACATAGAGTTACATTCGTGTTTTTGATAGACGGCCTTCGTATAACTGGATGGTAAAGATAGGTACAACTTTAGAAAAAAAACAGGTTCAAGCTACCAATTTCTATGTAATTCTAATATTTATTATCACAGCGATATCAATATAAATGTCACAAAAGATGAATAACCAGTCACAGTAGCAACTACCATGAGGCGGTAACAGAAAAAAGCGATTGTTAACTTTTGTCCTTTAAATTTTAACTCTTTATTAACGTAGGAAGTCCGAGAAGCAGGAAGCGTAAGCAATGGATCACTTACTTTATACCTACCTACTTTATGTTCTGGCATTTACATTCAACTGGAGTTGACCATGAAACACGGATGGCTTAGCAATGCTAATTTTAGCTGCATTGTTTAATGATTTTTAATCATAACAATTGTAACGCGCACGCAAGCGTCGGGCAATGAGTGACTGTATTTGTATGGCAACATGTTGAGAACGATTAGCAATGCATGTCAGTTTATTTAACAATAGACCGAACGGAGAGCAGAAATGAGTGCTGATGTAGGCCAGTTATTTTTCTGTTTCCAAATGACTTAGCTGACGTTCGCATGGACGTAAAAATATCGCGGCGGGATTTTATTGAGCACTGGATTTTCAACTCTCGTTGTTGAGCCGAGCATTGAGAATCCAACAGAGTGCATTCCAGCGCGTCGAAAAAACACACTGTTGGATTTTTAACTCTCGGCGCTAAGCAGAACGTTGAAAATCCAGTGTGCGAAAAAAATCGCCGCAAAAGGAGTATACAAAGGATCGTAGCAGGTGGCGTTCTGTAGTTTCTGCTTACCCCCATGGGAAGAAGGCGTGAGTTTATGTATGTATGTATGTATATTTTTGCGTCCGTGCTACGTCGGCTTATTATGTTCGAATGCTGCTCGACAGCGTTCAGCGTTGGTAGTCACTTTCTGTGCCAGCTTCCTTACTAGCCGGCCTGGTAAATGCTGCCTACCCTTCTGTTAAATTATAATACCTATAAACTATTTACTGTGAAAAGCCAATTTCAGTTCAGCAGCACTGTATTGCGAGCGACCTGTCAATTCAGTTCCTATTATAAAATTAAGGATTTTCCAGGTATGCAAGATTTCAACTACCTTGCCACAAATGCGTTCGAAATCACTCTCGAACTAGGCTGTGACAAATATCCTCCTGTGAGTGCTCTGGCGAATGAATGGGAGAGGAACCGTGAAGCTTTGCTGGCTTACATATGGAAGGCACATACTGGCATTAAAGGAATAGTTTCTGACGACTCTGGCTTCATACAGAACGCTGTAATATCCGTCGTCAATATCACGGGACCTGTGCCGAGACCAATTCGTCATGATGTCACCACAGGTAAGATTCGATTTCATAAATTCCGTTAGGTCATTAACTCACTAATGATTTCAGCAGCACGATTTGTTTTACCTAATAGGTGCACTGTGTCTAATTTGGGTGATTGGTATAGGTAATTATATTAAACCGTATAAAATATGAATTAAAGTTACGTTGCATAATATTATTTTACATAAATTTTTAATAGCGAAATCCGTTTATTTTATTAAGTTTCAATTGTATTGATTGAACCCGAAAACAAATTCACGCAAATAACTGCGGTTCATAAAATAGACAGTTATAAAAAAATATAGGTAAGTACGTAATGAGAAAAGTCTCATTATATTTTTCCAAATGTTGTTGAACGTTAACATCAGCATTGTTTCTTCAGCCACATCCGGATAGATAAGAGGTTGCTACTTGGGTACAAAGGTACCTATTTCGAAAGAAAAGGTCATGATTATGGGCATGGATGGCGTTTAACTTCAATAGTAGGTACCTACATAGATATTAATTGTATCGGTATCTACTATAGCTCCTATCAAAACATCCCTGCCGACTACCGTTATATACAACCCATTGCAAAACAACCCAACTATTACCTTTGTTACTGTTTATTTCAATTGTTGCAATTGTTATTATCACCCGTAGAACAATACGACACAATTACAGCTAGAATATAAACGAACTCTTAGTCCGGTGCAAGGAAATTAATGGTTGTTTGAGTTCGGTAATTGATACTGATTGGTGTAACTAAGCGTTTCCTTGCTGCGATATCTTGACGTCTTGACTCATTTGAGACCATTTGTTCTACGGCCTGCTGCACTTTATTAAGTAGTTCGTCTGTGGGATGCGTGTATGTGACTGTATTTATTTTTGTTCTCGCTCCTTATATAAATGTTTTAGTGGGGTAGGAACATAGATATACGGTTTTTTTTGTATAACAATGGATTGGAATTTATTATTTTTAGTGAATGGCTACTTATGGCGTTTAAATGAGAGTTGTATCTTGGTATCTGTACAGATTGAAAGAAAAATTGTTTATTGCGCACAAGTAAGACGTACATCACAAATGATGATAATTTGATGGATGACGAATCTTTGATCCCATTGTAGATGCTGTAATAATAGGGATGATGACTAAACTTTTTACTTTGTCCATTAGGTAGATTATTAAAAAATATTGGACACATATTTTTTATTTTTTTACGTAATCAAAAGATTACGGCGATACATTGAGTTAAAATGTGGCATGACGTCACGCCTTGCTACATTTTATACTGAGAGCTGTGACGTAGCGAGCCCCCACTCCCCAACTTTAATGCGTTTTATCTGTCATCTTTAGGGTTTCGTACCTCAAAAGGAAAAAACGGAATCCTTATACGATCACTACGTTGTCCATCTGACTGTCTATCCGTCTGTCTGTATGTCAGTCTGTCAAGAGCCTTTTTCTCAGGAACGCGTGGAAGCATCAAGCTGAAATTAATATCAAATACGTAGGTCTACGGTCCCTTGGAGTTCTAAAAAAATCAAACTTCTAAGTCAACGCTATCAAAAAATACGGCCATTTATGCGACATATTATGATACTCGCAAATAAATCAAAACCGGGTACTTCCCATTGATTGAAGTAAATCATGACATTTAGCAAGAAGCAAGGTCTCACAGCACAAGTAAAGGAAAAAATCCGAAAATCGTTAATTTCTAGTTTTATCACATTTTTTTTTGTGTTCAGAAACTTACATTTACAGTTGGAGAATTGACCGTGACGTATATCGATGTATTGGAGAACATGTTTTTCAACTATAATGTTAAATTTGTTTTTGGGATTCATTCATCCCAACTACGGAACCTTATTGTGCGTGGTCCAACACGCACTTGGCCAGTTTTTAAAAAAAATAATTTAATGAAGCAAAAAATACGTGTCTAATATGTTTTAATATCTGACTGACGAACTAAATAGAATTTCTTTTTTTACCCAGGCATCAGCCCTATTGTCCACAGGGAAACGTTACCTACCTATGTTTCCCTGTCACCCTACTTGATGCTGATGAATGACGATCCATTACTAAATTATTTGTATCATTATCTAATATCCAACGCATTCGATATTCATTTAGTTATCAAACAATATGCACTTACGCAGTCTGTTGCTAATTCTACCTAATTATATTTTATCGCTAATACATAATGCCCCATGTACCTACCTACCTAGGGGTTTGGCCCATTTATGTAGTATATTTATTTATTTACTTACGCGAGTACAACGTTGTAGTACATATTTATGAGGATTACATACAACAACGCATTAACTTTGTCGTAACTCTGTGAAAATAGGTTGACGGTCCGATTGAATACAAAAGAGCATCATTACTCTTCTTGAATAGAAATGCGTGTACAGTTGGCAAACCATTTAATAAATACGTAAATAAATGGGCATTTGAAGGTAGGGAGTAATTTTTGAATCGGTTTGTACCTATGTTTGTGTTTCCTGCAAGACGGACGTTGGCCAGTGTTTGCTTTGTTATTTGTTGTACCCTTTGATTATTTCAAATAAATAATCAAAGGTTGTACCGAATAAATTGACCAGCGGGTCTATCGCTTCGGTAGTTCGGCACCCTTCACTGCTTATTTTTTTTTTTTTTGGATGGGAAATCATCAAATGACTTCTCCCGCTCTGGGCGGAGCGTGAGGGCGTGTCAGACTTTTACTGACTAAAACCCACCCGTGTTCCTTCTGCTGCCTGTGCCGGAGCCACGGTAACTCTTTCGAATATCCCGCGACCCTGTCTGGCATCGGCCCTAGCGGACCCCTTTTTAATGGTGCTGACATCTCTTTGAGGCGCGCGTGGAACACAACGCGCCGTCGACTCGGGCCTGGTCCTTACCGGACGGCGAGCTACCCTTTGCTCGCCATCCGCAAGCCCGCGCCTACGGTGGCCGGGACCAGGGCCGGACGCGAGAGATCGTCGCCACCGATCGCTTCCACGAGGACACGGCGGTGCTCCGCCCAAGCCGAGCAGACCTCCACCGTATGCTCCACCGTGTCCTCCGGGCGACATACACCCGGGCGCTTTCTCCCGCCTTTTCCGGAACAGGCACCTCCCGAAGCACCCGTGTCCAGTGAGGAGCTGCGTCAGGCGGAAGGTGAGGACGCCGTGGCGCCTCTCCAGCCACTCCTCAAAGAGGGGACTTATCGCCGCAATTGTGGCGTGCCCATCTTTCACTGCTTACGTAGGCGTCCGTCACACGTATACGCGGCGCTAATGCTGCGTCAACGCGACGATACTGATAAATGACATATTATGCAGTCGTCGCTAGCGTAGTTAATGCGACGTCAATCAACAAACGCCAGATGTTGTTGATGATTTTCCCGTGCTAATGTGTCAATATTATTAAATCACTAGCTTATACCCGCGACTTCGTCCGCGTGAAATTTCGGCCCCGGCTCACCGCGTCGCATGCATCCCATCGCCCGCCCGCGCTATTACCTACTTCGTTTGCGCTTAGTGTTCTTTCTTTTTCTTTTTGCTCGGCTCCTAAGGGCTGTAGCGTGATGTTAAATAGCAACCTTTCCCAAGAATTGGGCAATCATATGCAAAAAGAATTTTTCAAATCCGATAGGTAGTTCCAGAGATTTGCATGTTCAAACAAACAAACAAACTTTTCAGCTTTATTTGTATAATACATACAGGGTGTCTCAAACGTAGTGGCCAGCGGCAAATGAGGTATAGGGGAGGTAGCCACCTATCATTGAAAAAATTAAAAGTTGGGATATTAGGTAAGCAGTACATTTTTATAAAATCGTGCCTTAAAAAGTTACGCTAAAGTTGTAGGTAATAAAAAGTTAGGAAAGACAAGTGAAAATACAATCTGAAGCGCTGCAGAGTCACACTGAAAGTAAATAAGAACATAATCTTGTACCTACACTATCAAGGCATCTTCCAGCCCGATTTGAACTCGCTACGTCGAACATTTTGTTCACATGGTCGAAAAATCCAAGTGAAAGTGTAAAATTTCTTGAAAATGATTAAATTAGGGAAATTTTCTGAGCTGTTGGCAATATCCCAACTTTAAAATTTTTGAATGATAGGTGACTTACCTCCGCTTTACCCCATTTGCCTTTGGACCTTTACATTTGAGACACCCTGTATACGTATATTGTAAAGCCTTGTCAATCAATCAATCACAATTGTTTGAATAAGGTCAAACTGGGAATTGATCTTATGAAAACATGAGTACCTATGCGGCAGTTTATAAACAAACGTAAGTAGTAATACCGAATGTCACACAGGTTCATATCCTCTCAATTCGCACCTTTGTGTTCCACGCGCACCTCAACGAGATGTCAGCACCATTGACGGGGTCCGCTAGGGTCGATGCCAGCCAGGGTCGCGGGATGTTCGAAAAAGTTACCGTGGCGTGGTGGCGTGGTGTGGGTAGTCAGAAATCGCAAAAAACTTTTCATATACATTTCGTAAAAAATGAGACTCCAACTTACCTACTGTTTTACGATTAAACTTCAAACGAACGAATACGCGTTATAATTTTATTTGCTTTGAGAACAAAATTTAGATAGTTTTGCTTTTGAAAAACTTATTCCATACAAAGATTTTTCACTTTTGTAGCGGATAGTCTTTTTTAACGTTTCCCATACAAGTCTGAAAGTTTTAAATTTATTTGAGGTAATTTTTTTTTTCAAAATACAGAAATCACAAGCAACACTAACTTGGGGTCAATTCTCGTATTTTTAAGAACGGTCCCATTCTAATCTCAGTCTCAATCTGTCAAAAAAACCTCTAATTTCCTTACATTTTTGTGAAGTTTTTGACATTGGTCGTCACTGAGTTGAGATTGCGACTTGAATTTGAACGTTTTTTAAGTACGAGAATTGGCCTTCAGTATGCTTAGTGTAAGTTTGACAACATTGTTCGAATGACTTCACCATCGAGTAAATCGAGTTGACGTCAAACGCATCGACCACCGTACGCAAGCGAGTGCGAGTTAACATCAAAGCTAACCATCCGATACGCGTTTGGTCACCGTGAATTGTGATCATTATTGTTCTTATGTTGGTGTCACGTACGCGTCGTCCGATAAACCGACCAAATAGAGTGACATTTATATTCAGTGTTCCTAATGAAAGCGGCTGTCTATCAAACTTGTATTGGTTATAACGACTGTTTATGTTTCGTGTTTGTTTGAAGATTATGATTTGGATTATTAAGTACTTATTGGATTCTAATATTATATTAATTAAAAATGAAGACGTTGGTCCCAATTTGTTATGATGGTGACATTTATGGAGCAGTAAATGGAATTCAAATTATTTGGTGTTTAGCGAACTTATGATCTGTGAACTTTGCAGAAATAACACTAAGTTTGTTTGGTTTTTGGCTAGAGGTAGGATGTCACGCATAAAGAATTGGGAAGAGTTAACTCTGTTAGGTCCTTGACAGTGATGGTAGTGGTGATACTAAACTACCTACTGTGTGAACCTGTGTGACCTACTGTGGTGAAACTACCTACTGACAAATGATCGCTTTCTTCGGAAGCCGATATCTTCTCTTAAATTCGGCCTCCGGAAGATCTATTAGAGGATTGCTACAAGCACGGGCTTTTGCACGGACACCGGACATGTAATTACGCTCATCTTGTGCCGTAACGGTCTCAAACATCATCCAAGCAAAATATAAACGTGATGCCATAGTTGTCTTTAATCCACACAACGAATTAAAACAAAATTACTTTGATAATTCACCACACTTACAAGGCTCTCACTACAAATCCTTCAGTGAACACTTTACTCATTCGAAAGTGAACACGTTTCCTATACGAGCTGTCAAAACTGTCAAAATTGTAACTCACACTCGCGATATCACAGGTTCACGCTAATTTACGAGCTCACTTTCGAGTGGGAATCGATCGTCACCATCTACAAAGTAAAATAAACAACTGACACTCACAATTTTTAGTTCTTGCGTATGGCACCAGATGGCGCTAACTCAACGCCATACAAATCTGAGTATACTCTAACGCGATGGTGAAGTTAAAAAAACTCGCACTAAGCACACTGGTGTAAGTTGGAGTTTCTTTCCTACCAAAAGAATGGAAAAAGTTTTTTGCGATTTCAGACTTTTCTAGTAGATACTCAAGCCTCAGTTGGTCCGATAGAGTTTTTTGATCCTTATTTGAAACAGGATCGAACGGCATCAAAAAAGTTTTTGTGAAAACTGCCCATTTTCTTGTTCACTGTACATTTTTATCAAAATCTGTGGATGCAGATCTAAATGTCTCAAAAGTTAAGGACAGTCTCCTAATACCGTTCTCCTGTAGCTACAACGGTTAAGGTACCTGTCCTTACTGCCCCGTCTCAAAAATCTACCCTGTATATTGATTGCTAATTATGCTGCACTGATATATAAAAACCGGCCATGTCCGTGACGGACCACGCACAAGGAAGGGTTCCATAGTTGGGACTTGGGATGAAGAAAAAAGAGACAAAACTATCCCAAGAGCAAACTTAACATTGTAGTTGAAAAACATGTTCTCCCATACATTCCAACTGCAAATGTAAGTTTGTACGCACAATATTGAGAGATTTACCGTGTTAGTTTAGGACCATATACTTCTTATAGATTTTCCTGTGATCTATAGGTATAGAACTATATTCTGTATTTTTTTCAAAATTTTTGGCTCAGTAGTTTCGGAGATAAGGGGGGGGGGGGGGGTATGGTCAATGTTCGTCTATTTTCTTAACATAACATAACATCACGCCTTGTTTCCCCGAAGGGTTAGGCAGAGGTGTACCTATTAGTACACCCACATTTCGCAAGTTATGTTTAAGTTCCATGTAGTAGGGGGCGAGCCTATTGCCATCAACCGGGCACAAATCCAGACTCCGGGCTGCTACTGAAAAATTCCAGATGGAAAACCCAATAACACTTTGCCCGACCCGGGAATCGAACCCAGGACCTCATGCTCAGCAGTAGGTCTTGCGACCACTAGATCAACGACTACTATCGACTATTTCCTTAAATAATTTTAAAACTTTTTTTATTTTTATTTAAAAATATATAATATATATTCGAGACCCCCCAAAGTCCCGTACATTTGATATGTCACACGATATAGTTTGCAAAACTTTATTTTTAATTTTCTTATTTGCCTCCAAAAGTGCGACCCCCATATTCAAAATTCATTTATTTACGAAACACGTCTGTTTGGGTCATAGAAATTGATATGTGTAAGAAATTTCAACTGAATCGGGTCCATTAGATTTGGAGCAAATTGGCCGTGACAGACGGACAGACAGACACCCCAGTGATCCTATATAAGGGTTCCGTTTTCCCTTTTGAGGTGCGGAACCTAAAAATGGATTGTTCCAATAGCAAATAGGGTACACATAACATAAACTCACGTTTTTTTCCTATGGGGGTAGGCAGAAAGTATAGAAGAAAACCGGCCAATTGCGTGTCGGACCAACAATTAACAATGAAGGGTTCCGTAGTTGGGATGAATTCATCCCAAGAACAAACTTAATGTCTGTATTCTCCAGTAAGGTTGATAGAGCTGTGTATAATATTAAAAGTACCTACACTAACATTCGTCAATTTTGAGTCACATTATAATAGGGGGCGAGCCTTTTGCCGTAGTTAATACGCGTATGCTATTATGTAATTATAGGGGCATACGGAGACTACTACCGCCTGCTAACCCCAGGCCACTACGAGGTGACAGCGAGCCACCCCGGCTACTTCCCGGTGTCTCGCGTTGCTACCGTGCCTAGATACCAGACTGCTGCACATATCCTTAACTTTAAACTTGAGGTGAGTTATTTATGAAATCTTTTTTGGATATATTCCTCCTTTTCAGTGACGGAGGGTGTAAGTTTACATAAGCGAAGCGGATTTGAAGATTTTTCTCATGTTTGGAAAGGGAAGCCGAGAGTAATCGAGTTTCTACATACCTTTATCAGCTTCTATCTTAATAATTACTTTACGTGTAGTTGTGTACCGTTTCCATTGCTTGACAATATGTTATAAGAGGGTTAACTTATAATTCAGTAAACAATACGCAAAACACCCACATTAATTCATTATTATTCACGTCTACATTATTATCAAGTATAAAAGAAACCCTGTCAACCCCTGTTCGGTTCATGAACCCGATTACTTGCGACATGTGTGCTCTATGACGCCACACCTGCGTCACACGAAAGCTACCCACTGAAGCTTTGACGCAAACCTTTCATCCCACGCGATCAAAAATAAATGAATGTCATATGAATGTGACCTACGGTGAAGACGGTGTCGACATAAAGGTTGCACGTGATAACATTAAGCACGAAGTTTGAAGGACAGGAAAACGGTACCTACTAACGAAAATATTGAGGATTTTAATAACATTATTTCAAATCAAGATTTGAGGAACGTTACTGTAATAATGACATGTCTTGTAACTTCTTGATTTTAAACAGTGTTCTTGGAGTTTCTTGTTCGTTCTTCTCCATAGAGATCTATGTTTTGGAATGGGTAACAAGGTTCAACTTTCTGACTGACTGACCGACTCTTTGACAGTTGAAAAGTACCTGTAAATGCTTTAATTGAAATAAATGCTTTGAGTTTGGGACTGAATGTTGAAACAGCCCTTACGACTCAAATTCGTTATCAAACAGAACTTCGCTGCACGTTGTCGCCAACAAATACGAATTCGCAGTATTGACGCATATATTGATGTATTTTAGATATGAATATATTTATATAACGGTCATTGAGCGCTGATAGCATTATCACACCATGTGTCATCCGTTGACCTTAAAATACTTGCACCTATAATCGATATTATGTTCGATCAAAGATTAGCTTGTGACAGATGCTCATAGGTTTATGTATGGTTTCATTATTATTATCCTACCATATAAAGTTACGAATGTACCTATCAATAAAATAAAGAAAATATGTCGTAGGTACTCAACTACGTTTTTAGCATATTAAACTAATCAGGTCGAAGGGCGCAGTATCAAATTCTTAATCTACGGATAGTGCTGTAAATCCTGTTAGGACCCGTAATTTCCCGTAATTCGATAATCTTCTACAGGATACTTAATAATAGTGCTGTTTATTTACTTAAGGGGGAAGCGCCAAGGTAGCCCGCGAAATTCAAATTTTCTTACGATTTTTGCAATTTGCAGCTCAGTGTCTGGGTGTATGTTAATTAACGTATGATTCGCGAGCATAACAAATATGTATTTACAGAATTATAATCATTAGAATCAGTAATACAATTCCTTAAGTTGTATAATCCTGAAACGTGTTAATATTTCATGAAATAGTCATTCAATAGAATTACTTGGTCTTAGAGAGTTGTATTGATGACGTTAATGATTATAAATCTGTAAATACATATTTGTTATGGTCGCGAATAATATTTTAATCAACATACAACCTAATACTGCCCTGCAAATTGCAAAAAACGTAAGAAAATTTGAATTTCGCGGGCTACCCTGGAGCTTTCACCTTAACTCACAAAATATAAGTAGTTACATTCGTACCTAACTATAATGTATCGTTCGTTAGTTTACCTCATTTTAGTATATATTAATGATCTACCCCATTTATTAAAAAAAAAAACCTTAATTTTTAAGATAAGTAGACGTGCATTAAATCTTGACGACGTAAACAAGGCTCTGCAGCAGGTCCAGAATTGGTTCACTGCTGATAATTTAGTATTAAATCGGAAAAAGACTAAATACATAAGATTTGCTTTACCGAATGTTACAAATAGTGATTGTATATAGTATTGAATAAGAAGAAACTAGAATTCGTCGATAAAAGACATTACAAACATACACTTCAATTTATTTGTATATGTTTACATGTATATAATAACTTTTTATGTATAGATAATAATTTACTATTGACATAATTTAAAACCTAACAATCTTAAAATAATAGGTAGCGCATGCCGAGGGCTTCATGGCTAGGGGAGAGCACTAGTCGTTAGTGTGCCAACTCTGGATAATAGGGGGCCTCCAGTTTTATTCACCCTTACTACAGTGAATGCAGGGCTCTGCTGTAGTCGATTTTTTAAGTCCCTAGCTACTCATGGGAACTACATGAATACTCGATCAAAAACAAAAAAACAACTTCAGGCGAATCAGCCTCAGATAAATGACGAAACATCACAATTCTCTTCGTCATCTCTCTCATCTCTTTTTCCATCAATTCCATCATCATCTCAATCTTTTCGCGTCACTCCGACGCCATCATCTTCATCAATCAGTATACAGTCAGCGGATGTTGTACAGGAGACAAATTTTGTCGTCGATACTGTACTCGCCGTTGGAACTGCAACAACTCGTAGGAAATGGAGCATTGAAATGAATAAATTCATCCTACGCACTTATCTTCATCTTACTAGTATGGAAACAGACAAAAATGCATACCTTCCATCGCTCCACACAAAGTTTCTAGAAAAATATCCGGCTATGCAAGTAAGCCGACAAAGAATAGGTGACCAGCGTCGAGCCATAGTTCAAAAGAAATTACTACCACAGGAAACAATAGATCACATTTATGAGGAAGTCAGAGCCGAACTACAAATGGTACACACTCAAATACAGCAACACTCTACACAATCTTATACACAAACCGGCCATCGTATGAAATGGACGAACGAATATAATGAAACAATAATTAAAATATATTATACTGCCACAAAATTAGAAACAGATAAAACAGCCTATAGAAAATATTTACATCAGGAATTTATAAATATATATCCGCAACTATCACATATAACAGAGCAAAGATTATCCGATCAAGTGAGAGCTATTTTAAATAACAATTATGTAAACCCCAATAGATTAGAAGAAATTAAAAACCAGGTAGCTGCAGAATTAAGGGAAAGTAACACCAATACACAAAATATTCAATACATAAATAACGATTACTTGAATACACAAACGCAGAAAGACTTGGAACAACCTGATACAAATATTTACTTCACTGACACACCTACAAATACCCTGACAACTCATATATTCCTAAACAACAGCACAGATACTGACATCGTATCTCAGACATTCGTAAATACAAATGAAGACAATTTCTTGAACAACATAGATATTGGTCAA
Organism: Fissipunctia ypsillon; assembly: GCA_947568875.1. Classification (NCBI taxonomy): domain Eukaryota; kingdom Metazoa; phylum Arthropoda; class Insecta; order Lepidoptera; family Noctuidae; genus Fissipunctia; species Fissipunctia ypsillon. The sequence goes on along the minus strand of OX387647.1, from coordinate 15,515,653 downwards.
TTTCAACCTACACAAACTAACTTTGATGCTGCCCCAGAAATCAACATAGAAATTGAAGCCACATTTCAACAAGCTCAACATAATTTTATTGAAACATTCCCCACTAACAGGCCTTACATCCCCAAGCAGAAGACATCTAGAAAGTTTTCTGCCATAGTTACATACATAAATACTGTCATTCTCCCGAAGCACGTAAATGTCGACACCGAATTCATCAAACTGCAGACCATAATATACTGTGCAGCATGGACGGCAGCTACATGCAACGGAGCTAGAATATTATCATCAGACTCTACACAAAATGACCGTCACACATATAAACAGCGAAAGCCAAAATGGCAAGTCAGATTAGAAAAGAAAATTAAAAATCTAAGAGCAAACATAGGTAGGCTAACACATTTCATTAGTGGTAGTAGAAGTCAAAAATTAATAGCGGCAGTAGAAGAAATAAAGAAAAAATACCAACTACACGCACAATACGAAAACTCAAATACACAAATAGAACACTTTTTGGACACCTTAAAACAAAAATTAAGCGCAGCATCCAGTAGACTTAAAAGATACATAACATGCACGAATCGCAAAGTACAGAACACAAAATTTACTAACAATGAAAAAATATTTTATAGGAACCTTGCAGCTAATAACAGAGATACCACTAACCAAACCCTAGTGACACCTTCATCCGAAACACTAAGGGAATTCTGGGCCAACATCTGGGAAAATCCAGTATACCACAATAATCGCGCAGACTGGGTCAATGAAGCAACACGAGAAATCCCAGAAATGGAATTTGAGTTTATACCTATAGATACATTTATAGACGTCATCAAACGCACACACAGCTGGAAATCGCCTGGCACTGACCACATTCACAACTACTGGTATAAGAAATTCTCTAACATACATCCATTCTTACATAACTATTTAAATACATTCATCCAATCACCAAATTTACTTCCAACATACATAACACACGGAGTAACTTATATGATACCTAAAGATATGAATGACACTAAAAACCCAGCGAAATATCGACCAATTACTTGTTTACAAACCTTGTACAAAATCTTAACAGCCTGCGTAGGTGAAGTAGTATACGAACATTTAACTAAAAATAACATTCTAGCAGAACAACAGAAGGGTTGTCGTAAGAATAGCCAAGGTTGTAAAGAACAACTTACCATTGACGCAATTACTATGAACAGCGCTGTTAAAAGCAGGAATGATATTCACACAATGTTTATTGATTACCAAAAGGCTTTCGATTCAGTTCCACACAGCTGGTTATTACACGTTCTAAATTTGTATAAAATTCACCCAATACTGAAACAATTCTTAGAAACTACCATGCAGAATTGGCAAATTGTTCTTAAAATTAATTCATCCTCGTCGACTGTAGCTACAGAACCAATCTGTATAAAACGTGGAATTTTTCAAGGAGACGCTCTAAGTCCTCTGTGGTTTTGCATGGCACTCAATCCACTCTCACACTTGCTTGATAAAACAGACGCAGGATTCACCCTGGCTAACAATGACACACAATACACCCTTACACACCTCATGTACATGGATGACATAAAGTTATACGCAGCTGACAATAAAGGGCTTTTCCAACTAGCTGACACAATTCAACAATTTTCTGACGATATTTGCATGTCATTTGGAGTAGATAAGTGCAAAATTTTATCAATTTTAAAAGGAAAAATTCAAAATAATAGTTACACACTCGCATCAGGTGAATCGATCGAGCCAATGGATGAACAGAGTACATACAAATATCTAGGTTTTAAGCAGTCCAGACAGATACAACAAAAGATGTCAAAACAAGAACTGCTCAAAAAATTCTCACACCGCCTCAACCTTATTTTAAAAAGCAACTTAAACTCTAGAAACACAATTAAAGCTATCAACACATTTGCAATACCTATTCTCACATACTCTTTCGGAATTATACGATGGTCAAAGACTGATGTCAAAAAACTACAGCGCACTGTCAATACAGTTCTCACCAAACATAGAAAACACCATCCAAAATCATGCATACAACGTCTTACACTGCCACGCCAAGAAGGAGGAAGAGGATTAATAGACATACACAATTTACACAACAAACAGATACTTTCACTCACAGCGTACTTCCATAACAAATCAAAACATTCATCACTACACAAACAGGTAACGGAAACAGATAAAAAACTTACACCACTAAACCTACAACACGCAAATAAATGAACACATTATAAGTACACAAGAAAAAATTGCAGCATGGTCTGCAGAAGCCCTACACGGAAGACACCGAGCCTTCCTGAGCCAGCCACACGTCGACAAAGTTAAGTCGAACGAATGGCTCAAACGAGGCGAATTGTTTCCCGAGACCGAGGGTTTTATGCTGGCCATACAGGATCAAATAGTAGCTACTCGTAATTACAGAAAGTACATCATAAAGGACCAACATCAGCAGACTGACTTGTGCAGACATTGCAACACTGCCTCTGAAACCATACAACATATAACAGGAGCGTGTAAATCACTTGCACAAACTGATTATAAACACCGCCATGATCAAGTCGCTGCAATTATACACCAACAGTTAGCATATAAATATAAACTAGTTAGTGAAATGATACCATATTATAAATATAAACCAAAAATAATATTAGAAAGTAAGGATCAGAAAATTTACTGGGACCGAACGATAATAACAGATAAAACTATTCATTACAATAGACCCGACATTACCGTTCATGACAAAACCAATAAAACAGTTTATCTAATAGATATAGCAATACCTAACTCACACAATATTCAAACCACCATTTCCGAAAAGCTCAGTAAGTATCAAGATCTCGCCATAGAAATTAAAACCCAATGGAAAGCGCAAACCGTTCATATTGTCCCCATTGTTCTTTCATCTACAGGCGTAATACCAAAATCTCTTACACAAAGCCTTAACACCCTACAGATGCCTACTTACACACTTTACATGCTCCAAAAAGCCACCATCCTTAACACCTGTCGCATCACCCGAAAGTTCCCGACTTCTTCAACACTGTCATCCACCTTTTCTATCTAAATTTCGCCTTACATACTTGGTCCCGACCCGTGTGTAAGGTTTCTTAACCTCTCTTAAATGAGAAGAAACATAAAGAACTGAAAATAATAATAATAATATGTACAAGTATATAAAAAAGGAAATAATCAGAGGGCATCAAAAAATTCATCCGCATCGCTGTCAACAGGAAAAGTGCCCAGAAGGCTGGCAGCATTGCCACGTTGTATGGCAATTCTGATTCTTTGGCCAAAAAATAGGCCAGCCCTCTGGTCACGTGTGTCGATAAAAGTGTTTTCCTGGGGATCACGTTCGACTCAAGGATGCAATGGGGTCCTCATTTACCATCTCTTGCAATATGGCTAAGTTCAGCAGCATATATGCCGTGAGAAAATTCCGTCAATTTACTGATGTAGACACCGCGTGGGTAGCCTATTTCAGTTACTTTCATAGTATCATGTCTTACGGTATTTTAGTATTGTGACGGGCTGCAAATAACGAGTCTAATATTTACTCTGCAGAAAAGAGCCATCAGAGCAATGGCCTCCGCAGGCATGATTCTCTAAGGGAACTGTATAAAGATATTATGAAAACATCATGTACTTAAGGAAAAATCAAAATATTCTCAGTAAAAGAGGTGAAGGACACAATTATAGGACTAGAAATAGGGACCAATTAGTTCAACCTTCTCATTTGTTAGTATTTACATATCGCGCGATCAGCTTATAATTTTTGATATACCCTCATGCAATTAGTAAAATTATAATATTACTAAATAATTTGCTTATTATCTCATGTATCAATAATTGTGTGTTGAGTTTATGTTTTAAACAGTTACGTTAAAACCATGCTTCAAAAACTTAAAGGCGTATCGCTAGCCTCATAAAGTGCCTCATTTTTTATTGTGTTAATATAGCTTAGGTTAAGTGCATTTTGTTGTGTTCTTATGGTTAAACTAGCTTCCGCCCGCGACTTCGTCCGCGTGAAATTTCTTGTTCTCTATACCCACCCCGTCGCATCGTATCGCCCGCCCGCGCTATTACTTCGTTTTCGCGTCGCGCTCTTTTTGACTTTTTTTTATTTTGCTTGGCTCATAAGGGCCCTAGCATAATGTTACTTACCCTATAGCCTTCTTCAAGAATTGGGCTATAAAATGCAAACAAGAATTTTTCAAATCCGACTGGTAGTCACAGAGATTAGCGCGTTCAAACAGTCAATAAAAAATAAAATGTGTAGGTAACTAACAGACTAAGCGCATTTTTCTCACTTTAAGCATTTTTATACCCGTCGTAATTTCTAAACAAAAGATCCGATTCGAATAATTTAAAAAGGAATTCACATGTACTTAATCAACCTTAATTATGAATCTATTTATTTGGATAAGGATTAATACCATGTTTATGAAAACACCTTCGCAAATAATGCATTATTTTTATAACAAATTTGATTACCATTAAAAAGGTTATAGTGAGTCAACCTTAAAAGATAGACATATGCTATTGCTGATTTTTTTTTAGAACTTTTTAAAAGGAACATTTCCGTTATACATACTTTTTGGGTATCTTTAACCGTTTACGCAGCGCACGCAACGGAAGCTCTCAAAAGGAATAAATTTTCCCCTTTTTTGCAACTATTTTCATTAATGCTTCGCTCCTATTGGTCTTGGCGTGATATTATATAACCTATAGCCTTCATCGATAAATGGGCTATCCAACACTAAAATAATTTTTCAATTCGAACCAAAAGTTCCTGAGATTAGCGCGTTCAACCAAAAAAAACAAACAAACAAACTCTTCAGCTTTATAATATTAGTATAGATAAAGATATTTGAAAATGAAAATGAATGAATTAGTTCAACCAATTTTCAGACTGGCTAAAGTAGACTCATCCTTCATGGGGTATTGTTTAAAATGTTACAATAAAATACCTCCCCACATACTCCAACTGAATAAAACGAAATTTATATCTTATATAAAACGCACCCTATGCAGCCAAGCTTATTATCATATAAGTTGGAGGATTGTATCGCTGACGAAAATGCTTGGCTCAACGCTGGTCCTGCTCCACAAGGGCGCATAAACTAATTCAAACAAGCATCAATCATTCGAAATCATTCAAGCATTCGAAAATATTTTTGGAGCTGCTGAAGATTGTTTACACTATCTTTGCATTGTATAAATTCAATCTCTTAGTATTGTATAATTGCATAGCACATGCGTGAGCACTATGTACTTACTACAATATAAAGCTACCGTTTACTGGGTACGTCTTTCATTGACTTGAATGTGCCCTGGCGGCTGAGAGTATGTCATCCTCACTCAAATGTCTCGCTGGTGGTAGGCCGTGTGTTGGATCATTAAGTTCCCATCAAAATGGTTGAGCTGATCCATGCGTCATGTTCGTGAACGGGTGCCGTCAGTGGGGACTGGTCATCTCTCACTGCCACCCACGGCTTATTTTTGTTTTTCAATTGTTTTTATCTTTTTATACGTGCACGTCTTTGTACGTTTTTCTCTTATGTATAATTTCAACATGAATGATGTAACCAATATTTTGTAACAATATTATGATTTAAAAGAGTGTCCGTGGAGTTTCTTGCCCGTTCTTCTCCATAGGAACCTACTACCCTTTGGAATGAGCAACTAGCTTCATATTTCTGACTGAACGATCCCTTGACAATTCAAAAGTGCCTGTAATTGGTTTGAGTTTACCATAACCTATTGTCACTTTATATGTAACCAACCCATAGCCAATTATGTACTTATCTACAAATGGCTGCGGCCCGAATTCCTTTTCTGAGAAACTTTTACATAACATCACGTAAGTACATATCTATTTCCCGAAAGGAAGGCAGAGTTTAGTATACTTACCCACATTTCGACATCTATGTTATAAGTCCCCTGGATCCCAATGGAAATATTTTGACCTAGGAATTGATCCCGGAGGCCACGCTCAGCTCTTGCGCTAGCGACCACTAAGTTCAACAATGCATTCTACAAAGAAACTTATTTACACAGTTATTGACTTTATTTTCAGCCCACGACGAGCTGGTTCGACGATGATTCCTCCTTTGGCATTTACCCGCATGGACTACGCGACGGTCAGCCACGGATATACAAACGATCCCTATACGAGCAAGTGGCGAAAACTATGCTAGAGAAACGAGAACCAGAGAAAGAGAAACAATAATTTATTATACCACCGCACTTAAGAAAAAAATATTTACAAAAATGGTGATAGGCAGATAATTATTATATTTACTTGATCTACGTATGTATATAGCTTTTAATTAGATTGAAATATATAAAAGTATACTTTTGCGACACCGAGTTCACAACTTTTATGCCCAGGTGGCAATATCACGTATTCAATAAGTATTGATGTGCCATAGAAAGAAGGATCTTTTCCCTGCTATGGGAATGATAAAAGCACGCTTTGATCTGTTAGGACTTAGGACTATTAGTTCAACAAACGTTTAGTTTTTAGAGTGATTTAATATATGTATATAATAATTATTTATAAGAATACCTAATAATTTGTGTACCTACCTATATTTTTTGTTTTTGGATTTTTTATTGAGCGTCATAAAATGCAAGCAACTTGACGCTATGACGCTATGTGTTAGTTACCAATAAATGAAATATTCTTAGATCTTTGTAATCGTAATATTTTATAGATCTATTGTTGCACATGACCAGGAACTTTCTAGTCCAATTTTGTAGTCCTTTTCAAGTGTGCGTAACTTAGGAGCATTTTTTGATTTATATATATTCTAATATTGTATAAGTGGACATTTATTGTGACGTTGGCACCTAAGTAAGTTGTATCAAGGTAAATTAAAGGCCAATCTTTTTATCGTAGTTATTTAGAAGCAAGTTTGGCAATCAACCGATTTAAATTATGTACCTATTAAAATGTTCTATAGTAAATATTATAATAATCATAAATATGATATATGTATAATTGATATAATCTCTATCTAAATGGATTCACGGAAGTATGTTAGACACATCAATAAAATATGATCTGTGTGCAAAATTGTATCTAGTGTCTCTTATTTACATACATATACAGATGGTGACTACGTTTAACTAACGATAACGTTTACTATAAAAGTGTGTAAGTGTACAGGTAAGGGGCTAAAATAAAAATAAGATTTTGTCATTGCTATGTAATGCCAGGGAAATTAATTGTTAATCAAATTTACTACCAACTTAATTTGATCGTATCCGTACACTCAAATCACAACAGTCATTCTTTGACAGATTGATATTCTGATAGCGCAGCGTAGGGTCTTTTCCTTTAACTTAATTTCCTAAACAAATTTTCCTGCCTATACAAGTAAAACAGAAGGTTCTGTTTTTTTTTGTATTTTAGGCCTTAGGAAACAAAACTGGTTGGTCTGAACTCTGGCTTAAACTAGGAAAGATTGAAAGAAAACATACAGAAGTGTTAGAAGAATTTATTGGTTTCACACCCAAATAGTAGGTACACACTTATTACGTAAGTTTGGAAAACTTATAGTATATTCACACAGACATATTTCCATTTCGTTTTAATACATTTAATTTCATAAAACTAAAAACTCGCGCTCGAAAAATATATCCATTTCTGTGTAGATACCTACTAAACACGCAAAAAGGACGCATTCGTTCACTTAAAAATAAAAATTCACTTTAAAATCCTAATTACGTTTAGGTAGATAATATACAAACTATTATTCTAAATATTATTTCACAGTGACGATGTGGTATTTGTTTTAAACTTTAAATTATTATCTACAACTAAGGTTTCAATAGGGATTGTATGCAACCGATTTGATTGAATCGGGTCAAATAAGCACTATTTTAACTTATATAGTTTTATCAGTACTTAGGTAGTCAGTTGTATTAAATAGATATATCATTCCTGCTACTGCAACAATCTTATATTTGTTGTTATACATTTTCGTAACAAAAGTTTTAATCATGTCTTTTTATGCGTAGCTCGTTTATGTGTCATTCAAAAATATATTTTTTCGCAAAGGGTAAATAGGTTTCTTCATCTCCATTTAATATTTTTTTCCTTGTTCCTTTGTTCCTTCATTCATTTTACAATAGTTCAAAGTCAGAAAGTTGTGCGTCGTAAAACACAGTAAATGCCTAAGAATACTTTTACAACAAATGTACAAACAACCTTAAATGTAGATTTAAGTTTTACTTAAAGTTAGGACCTTAAATATTTCTTCTATTATCCCCAATTAATGAATTTAAATAATTGACACATGAATTTGGACGGATTCGTTGTATAGATTCAGGTATACAAATTGATATAATTAAAAATAATCATAAAATATTGCCTATAATCTTACAAACCACATAAGGTACATGCATATAAAAATGGCACAAGATAAATTCATCATGAAGAGTTGAACGCATTTCTTCCATTAAGGTAACATCGCTTGCCTAGTGTATTGTTTTCTATTTAAGATTCAAAGCACCATTATTTAATTAAAATAATATCGTTAGGAATATTGTATTATTTATAGTAAGAATGTGTAGTTTCTTTAGACATCTATTGATCGTATCCGTACAAAACGTCTCTTTTGGTAAATCGATTATGATGATTATGTACCAACGTTTGTAGGAATCGTTATTGCCTGCCTTCGCTTGCATCACAGGATGTAGTTACTTCAGTATCTATCTGAAATAAGAGATTGTTTTTTCAGTATAATATCAGTCTTCGCATAGGTAGGTACACTACTGACACACACAAACTTGTTTTCACATAGCAACATCGTATTCAGACGTCCCTTGTTGAACATGAACGTGGTACAGTCTGCAAGACCAAGCAGACGCGACGAGAAGAAATCATCTTGCTTAGTAAGTGAGTTGAACACGGTGGGATCACTGTATGATTTTTTAGCAGCGCAGAACCATGACGCGTAACCAACCATTGACATATTTCTCAGGCGCCCATTACCTACCTTATATCCGACATCTTAGGTAGAGCGTTGGTTTAGACTATATTTAAACTATCTTCAACTGAAGAGTTTGAATAGGTGAACGTACGGTATACCTGATCAATGTCTATTATTTCGGTGCATGCCGGAATGTCGACTGCCCGGCCTTGATTGCACTATCGCGTAGTGGTCACTGTTGTCCGAAACTGACCTATAAAACAGATACAATACATAGTTGATCTGGTGGGTTATTCACAATATTAGTAGTATTATTAAGTAGTGCTCAAAATAAATGGGCGTTAGGTGCACATTCTGTAGTTAAGTTTATTAATAGAAATTAAAATTAGGTAAGTGTTGGTGCGGGAATTAAGCCTGCTACCAATAGTGCATGTGAATTGCAAAGCCTCCACGTCATTCGGTTACCATAGATAATCACGTGATATAGGAAAAACCTATTTCGTTTCAGCATAGTGTAGCAGGTCGAGTGTACATACCTCGCCGAGTGAATAGTCGAGGACGGGTACCTGCTTCCGTATTGGCTGCCGTGCCAGCTGCGGTATGGGTCGTAGTCCTCCACCACGGATGGGTCCTTCTCAATCACCTGTTAATAATAAAATAACATACTTACTTACAAAAATGTAGGTACAGTGAATGCACTGTTATGTAAGCGTTATAGACCATTGTCTATAACGCTTAGGTTTTTAATTGTTCAAGATCCATAGGTTAATGCTAGACCAGACCTGTTCAAGGAAGCCATTTGAGTAACCTACATCTAGGTCACGCGGCAGGTCTTCTAAGGCATCATTTTGACACTTTCAACCCCCTTGCAACCTTTGCCATCGAAGAAACTGCGTGCTACGCGCCTGCTAACTGTCTGCTACGCAGTGCCTCTAGGGAGTGCCCACGTCCGACTTCTATCACGGGAAGAACGCCCAGTGCAAGGAAACCGTTTATCAAACATTGTAAGTAAACACCCAATACAACTGAGATACCTATGAGTGGTTTCGAGCTTTTCAATTTTTTTTTGTGTTCGTTGTATTAAATACAGGTTGACCCGGGTACAGTGATCGAAAATGATTTTTAGTCTTTGCCACACTTCCTTTATTTAATTATAAAGGTTTGAAAATCTGGAATGAATTTTGTCGAAAAAAATGTTACCCTTAGAGCTAAGTTTTCTTCTAAACATAAAAATAATAATAATCGCTGAACATATTATTATATGTATATTTATGATTTCTTTATATTTCTCGGGACTCTAGGGTCCCGGACCTTTGGAAGGCATATGAGGGGCCGAAGCCAACTCGCAGAGGCCCGTTAGACGCTTTGAAATGAGGCACCAACCGACGATTATCCCTGTGCGTGCGTGTAAGTGCACCCAAGGACAAACCCCGGTTGGTGTAGGACTATTGCAGGATATGGAGACAAAAAAATAATGGGCAATGGTTTTGGATGGCTAAAGTGGACTGGTTATCTAAAACTATGGAAGGACTATGGCCCCTGCCTGACCAATGTTTGATAAATACAATACACGGATAAAATGGCAGGGGGTGATTTGCACACTCAACAATGGGCCCCCGGAAACGGTCGCTAGCACATAGTGTCGTAGCGACAAGGGGGCAACATGTCTTGAGGTGCTTAAGAGGAGTGGAGAGGTATTCCATGGCTATCAGGACAATCCCGGAAGTACGGTCAAGATCCCTGCCAGCATCTTACTGGACTACTTCCTTCCTCCGAGCACGTTTGCTCGTCAGTGTTCACTCCGGCCGGCCAATAAAGGCAAGCCAGAGATGAGGAACATGACTTCTCCCGGGAGATAGGGTACGTGGGGTCGCTACTGCCCCGCAGCTCGCCACATGCTGCCCTTTATTAACATAGTATTATTATACCCCTGGTATTTATGTAAATCGTTTTGGACCACTGTAAACGGGCCAAACGGTATAATAAAAAATTTGTTATACCTACCGTTTGGCCCGTTTACAATCTGATTGTTGAACAGTATTTAATACTGTTTAACGTTCACTGTACTCACATCGGTCCTCGCACACGAACAGGTCATGGCGGTGCAGAGGAAGCAGTTGACGAGCAGCATCACGATGAACATGACGCCGAGCGCGATGGCCAGGTACAGCAGCCACAGCGGACGCACGCTGCCGTCCGAACACGTTAGTGCTGCCACTAGAAAAAAATATTTGATTGTTTTAATAATACTCGTGAAAAGTTCCATACCATTATCTATGGATGTTTTTTTTTTGTCGAACGCAATATAAACATACGAAGGATTACACTGCGTATAGACAATGGATTCTTATGGACATAGCTTTTGATCGATTTGTTTGCATGTCGTCAACACCGTAGTCATTATTTTTCAAAGTGGAAAGTTACTTATTTATTTAACAACAAAATGAACATAACATACATAGCTAGGTTGTTAAACTGCACCTACAAGGCCACCAAAATTTTATTAGCCTGATACCTATCTGACCTTTATTTTCCTGCTGAGTTGTGTAAGATTACGTGGCATTGATTTACTAGCAAATTGCTTAGCTTCTGGCGGTACCAAAATACCTATAGGCTACACTCGTATTATTTATCATCTGTTAGTAATTAAGTAGGTATCAATTTACAATATCTAATAACACTACAGCACACGTATGAATACCTAATATTTACACAATTATTAATTCAATACCACATAATAAATACATCGATAAATTATCATCAGTTAATCTAAGTCGATAATCGATAGTCAACATCTTGATTCATGCATGACTATCGATCGACACGACCCTCATCACTATTTTTGTTGCGATACATAACCGTTATATGTAACACGCTGAGCCGCTGCTTGGTCGATTGCATTTCTTAACTTTTATTACTCTCGTTAGAAATCAAAGTATGCATGAAAGAGGTGGCTAAATATCTGCCCGGGTTCTAAAACGATGAAGGTACTGAATTACGTTATGGACTCATGACGTTTTTTTGTGGAGGTTCTGTGTGTTATTCAATATTTAAACATGTTCAACACACTGTCTCTCGTGTTCTACACACACATACATACCTAAACTCACGCGGCTTTTTGCATGGCGGTAGCAAGAAACTACAGAACGCCACCTGCCACGATCCCCACATACTCCTTTTGCTTCGTTTACGTTCTACTCGTACATCTGGTCATACAGGCACGCCGGTTGCGAGTAGGTACTATGCATCTGACCATTCTGAAGAACATCACCGTGTTCTACTCTTAGCAAATAAACGGTTCCGCAAATCGGTGTACGACTAAACGCCCACAGACACTAGGTACGCCGACAGACTGAACACCGACAAGACTTTACTTCGACGGGACACTTCGCCGATAGGACACTTCGCCGACAGGCACCCCGAGGTTCGGTTTGGTTAGGTTCCTTTAATTTAAACCCTGCACACAGAAATAGGAGCCCCGCGTAGCGGGGCTTGGTCGACCTGCTATCAGACATAAGGTATTAATGTACCTATACTATGTATGTATGTATATTAAATTATGCCCTGTCGGCGAAGAGTCCCGTCGAAGTAAAGTCTTGTCGGCGTAGTGTCTGTCAGCGTTTAGTCGTACACTCTCCGCAAATGTTGTCTTCATCTTAAAATGGGCTTCCATTTTAGGCAAAAAAAAAACAAATAAAATTTCGTTCTCGTTTTCATTCAAGGTTTCGTTTATCCTCTTCATATATTTTTTGTTAGTCTCATGTTATTTGTTTACCTCCATTGTCGTTGGGATCTAGCACGAAGATTCCCGTAGAAGCAGTGACGGTGCTCTCCTCGTCGCCTTTCTCGAAGCGAGCCTCTGTATTGCAGTCTAAAACTGAACACTGGCCTGAAAATACACAGTTCCAGGATTAACTATGAGGAAACCTACATCAATAATCATAATCGTAGACAGCTGCTGCGGCTTAAAGCTGAAAATCCAAGTCAATGGGAAAACATTTGAGGATCATTCACACCGCGCAATCAATTTAATATGTTGACGAATTTTCTAAGTATTAATTCCAGTAAATAAAATCTACGGTAGTTTTCCAAAGCGTTGAGCTTTCTAAGTAAATGTTTACCTTTACAAATAGCGATATCGCACTGATAGTTGACTTGCGAGGAGTCTGGAAACCGGAACATGGACGCTATCGCGAGCTCGGCCGCGCCTGTCTCAGACCTCACCACAATTGACTGTTGTTTCATAGGACATCTGAAAACAATACCCATGTTTAATGTTATTGTATTACTCAATAAATCCTCCAAAAATATAGTACTTATGTTATATATTTACCCTCTATTGTCCAGAAGATCGGCTGTATTATTTCGCATGTTAAAAGCAAAACAATTCTTCAAACGTATTCCGTGCGTTCCTGTAACCATAAATATTATGCTTTACGTATCTGTTACAATACATTCTTAATGTAAATAACAATTTACGAAACAATGATAAAGATCTAACCATCAGGCTTGCTGATTTCGGCTCTGAGAGTGTAAGGTAGACCAAACGCTGCATTCAATACTTTTCGACCTTGCGAGTCTAACATTCGCAGCGATACAAGCGAAGTTTCGTTTCTGTAAACATATAACAATAATAGACGTTAGTAACTTATTATGTACTTACTTAGTTATGAATAAATTTCGACTAAGTTATGTAAATTCATTACACTGAGTGTAATTGACATCGGACATCTAGACGCACTGCAGGTTACCATCCCTACCTAGTTGCTATTCCACCAATTCGTACTAAGCGTTTCCAATTGTCTTTTGTGATGCGCACAGGAAAGGAGTGGAACTCAACCTGCGTCTGTGTTTCCGAACGCATACAACCCCGATCTCTTCAAAGTGAGAGTAAACAGGCTTCTTCTGGGTAAGCTCGCTCCATCGTCGACTTTGTCTCTGTCACCTTTGACCTAGACTAGAGTCAAGAGCAAACCCATCTCAAATAAAAAAAAATATTGAGAATTCAAAGTAAGGTAAGTAAGGTAGATGTAGTAGCATACCTAAATATAAACTTGAACATTATTATCTTTAAAGTCTATTACTTATTAGGTTTAATCCAATTTATAAAGGCAGTCCAATATCAAAACTCAACCCAAGAAAAATAGCGTACAGAGATTTCCTTATACAGGGATCTAGGCACAAAATGTACAAAAAGTTTAAGTACCGAGCATTTCTGAAGCCTGCCTTGCCGCAAGTGATGACGTAGAACTTGTCATCGGCCAGCTCCAAGGTTCGGTGCACACGAACCGCCAGCGGCAACGACCGCTCGTCTGTACGCTGAAATGTGCATGTGTAATGTTAGGTAATAGGTAGGTAGGGTGCAGGTAGAGCTTTCGATCTGTATGGATTAGTCATGTTGCGATAAGAATGTCGGGGGAATTAGCTTCGTTCAACGCTTTGTAAGTGAAGGTAACTGTTTTACAGATTATGTAGCGTGTTTGATATTGTTCTGGTGTTTGATGAAGCAATTACTTCGAATAATATCAGTAATTCGTGTGATTTAATGTACTAATTTCAATCTACTTTTTTCCTTATAAAGTGAGTTTGTGTTGATTCCTGTATTCAATCAAAATGTAAGGAACAGCAGATTTTTTTTTCGCGATTTCAGGTTTGGGCCCATAGTAAAAGTGGTTCATAATGATGAGTACAATGACCCCTTAAGAGGTTGTTTCTTTTTTAGGATGATACTTACTTGATGGTAAAAGAGATTGGAGATCAACGATTTCGATGCTTAACTGAAACCTAAATAAGCTTAAATTGTTAATTTAACTTTACTAAGGAGTTGATGTGTGCAGTATATAGGGTACTAACGTTGTTCCAGAACACGCCGCAGTAGTCGGGTGCCCCATGTGCTGCCATCAGGTTGATATCGAAGTTCAGCGTTTCGCTGCCGTTACCCAGAGCCATGCAAGCTGGCGTTCTGAAATGTGCACATAACAGGTAAGTTACAAAGTTTTAAATCGTCGATTTATTTGTATTGTTATGTATCGGCGCAGCGAAAAATTTTTAACAATGTTCAGGAGTATTTCTCGTAGCAGTCGCAGCAATGCAACGACCATACCGGCTGTATGGTCGTTGTAGCAATGAAAATGATTAGTTAATCAAACTCCTTCCGTGTTGAAGAGGTTTACTGTACTCCCAGATATTTCATTATGAGATCAAGCACAGGCAGACAGTTTGTATGATACCTAGTATAAGAAATTCAGCCTGTTCATAATTCATAGTTTATAGCCATACCATTTACACTTCTTATGGAGCGCCATAAATTGTTAAAGTTAAAGCAGTAAATAATAATATAGATTAGTGTCTGCAACAAAGTATCGATTTCAATAACGGAATGCAATTCCATTTTCAATAACGGAAGTAGTTTGTACCAGAGTCTGAAATATGGCTGAACCTAGATATAAGAAGACATGAGCTCAGTTCGAGTTTAGTCGCTTATCCTTAATCCTTCAGCATTGCTTTGCTTTAGGGTTTGGTGTCTCTGAAATAAGCATTTCAAACAGCAATAAGTATTAACTTTTCATCTTTAAAAAACCAGATATTTGTGTTTCTTTTTTAGGTAAGTAAATGCAAAATTTCGAAATGTCCTGGGATAGCAACACACCTGCTATCTATACAAGGAGTAATATAAATGACGCACAACCTCTTAAAGGGTCATTGTACTCATCATTATGAATAACTTTTACTATTGGATCAAACCTGAAATGGTGAAAAAACATCAGATGTTCCTTACATTTTGAAGAGTTATGCGAACATAAATGCAGGGAACAGCTTTTTCTTTTCGCGATCTCAGGTTTGGTCCCATAGCAAAAGATGTTCATAATGCTGAGTACAATGACCCCTAAAGAGGTTGTGCGTTATTTAAATTACACCTTGTATATCTAGCAATGTCCTTCCTTAAGCGGTGGTGACCACTTACAATCAGGCGGGACGCTTGCTTGTTTTCTACCTAATAACATAAAAAAACACCCAGTTATATTAACATAGACTCACCGGAATTCTCTGGCATGTGTAACACCATTGAAAGGCTGGTTGAATTGTATGTTGATCGCCATGACGCCAGTCTTGCATGTCGCCGTAACCACCGGCGAGAACTCTCCCGTGCTTTCTGCATTCTGTTAACGAAGCAAAACCAAAAGGTTACAACTACGCTAAAGTAGAATACGGTAAAGATATACAATGGTATTTTAATAAAATTTTTAATACTTAATAAGAATTAGAATGCTATTCGATTCGCGCTCATTCTACTTATAATGTGAATTACAGAAACATGAATGAAAATATTTCACAACTTTTGTTATTCGTGCCTTTAAGGCGAACGATTAAGGCTTTGAGTGCATTTAATTTATCACTGATAACTTGTTCGGTTTACTCATAAGGAACGATATACAAGGACTTCCTGTAGTCATCGTTACCGTCAGACTCTCCTTGTATGGCGCTGCACGCGATCCATCGGCATGTAGGACTCGCATTGTTTCTGTGATTTATATGTCCACAATGGCTACATGCTCCTCAGGATAGGTGGCATCATTAGCTTGACTTATTGCCAGAAAAAAGGTAAAATTATTTTCTGCAGCTACACCGTTAAGCTTCATACATATCAGTCAGTTAGAAACGATTCTCATATTACGTATATCCATTTAAAAACCTGCTTTGCTGCTTTTCCTTCACGTAATCTCAAACATTATTTTAATAGGTAATACAAAGGTGCAATAAGAGTTGGTTAGAGCAGAAGTTAATCTCGAATTGTGACCTCAAATATCGCTACGTGGCCGCGTGGGTACATTATAGTCGACAAATAAACCAACAAACCGTTACGACACGGGCACCACAATGTAAAATCTCCGACAACAAATCACTGCTCTTTGTATCGTAGATGGTTCGCGGCCTCACCAGCTGAGCCTATAGGGCTGCCGAGCACCGAGCGTCGACCTGATGGAACGATAGGGGATTGGAATACCTTTCTGCTGTGGTCTTTTGTTTAATGATGATAACCATTCTTAAACGTCGCGTATCTGATTCTGGGTTTGTGGTACGAAATGGAATCACAATAAAATATTGGACATGAATACACAGAAAATTGGGCCGGTGGTAATATTACAAAAATATTCTAAAGAAGTCATAAATAATGTAAGCCCCAGAGGAGCTTTTTGCATAATATCGATTACGGTTGATCTGATTCAGCTTCAATATGATGAAATAAAATATTGTTCATTTATATCATGCTATAAAACCGACTTTTTATAGTAGCTGACAAGAGTTATGGCACAGATCGTACCGTGCGCGTGTGCTAGTACGTATGGAGAGATATGAAAATAGCACGAGCGTGAAAAATATTATAAAGATGTTATCTTTGACGTTCGGTCTTGTTTGAACGCCTTATAAAACTTTAGCGATAAGTTACGTTAATACGTAACTTATTATGCATGTATATTACGTAGCGCTTTTATGGGCCCCTATGTAACTGGTAATATATGGAATATGTTCATGATGAAACATAGCCATCAAAGCCAGTCCTGTCGGAGATCTGCCTGTCAGTCTGGGATCTGCTCTGTCTGGGGGTGTGGGGTATTACAAAAGCTTATATTTGCATAGGGGAAATATGATACAATGAAGGAAGTCGCGAGCTAAGTTGCATGACGGTTCGACCATACATATAAACCGACAGGCCATAAAGGGTCGCGCCCTCAGGGCGACGGGCGCGCACGATCGCATCCACACGACCCGACTTGATAGCTTCCTAGAATTATCTGTGCTAGCGCAGATTACTAGATTTACAATCGTAGTAAATAATAAATTATATTATTTAAACAGACGATCTGTTTTTAATGCAAACCTTGAAGATCGTTACAGTTTTTGCACTTGTCACTTATCTAGTTATATGATTATTGTGTCATATGAAGCATTCATTATTTCGTGTGTCGTAGCGTGACCGAACAGTTTGATTTTCCTTGTCTACACTACTGTTTTCCACGACACAACTACTCATTTTTTCTTTACGTCCACAAGTGTGATTTCTAAATTGTTTTTAATGTCTCCAACCGCTATCGTTTTGCTTGCAAAATAAGCGTCTGTAAAATTACCAAGAATACATGCTCATTTTCTTATACTTTTCGAGAGATGCTTAGCCATTTATCATTCGCAGGAAACGCAAGGAACTTCGACGACCCAAGGGCTTTCTCTGGAGATTTAAGAGGATGATTGCATTGATTGCTGTTGTTTGCAGCGCTCACGATCCACCTTAAGATCTCTCATGCTAGGTTTAGAGATGGATAGTTAGCTAAAAACAATCATGAAGTGTAGGTACCAGTCATTGCGATCAAGGTCAAAAACTGGTTGCTGGACAAGTTTGACGATCGAATACATTGGATATAATAACGAATTGCCATGATGCGTTGTTTATTCGATTTTTTTTAGGTATAAATTATATAGGTAATTTAATAGGTATGCATTGGCAAGACGGAGACTGAAAAAGCGATTTAATTTGGCACTTGACAACTATGAATATAAGTAGGTAGGTTCTATTAACGGCCCCTCCGAGCGGAGATCCTGCGAGCCGGGACTGGCCCGCGAGGAGTCGCTGGAAATTCTGAACAGGGACCCGTGGGGACGCCATTATAAAATGGTGTGGAACAAACTCCTCCCATGCGCTCCCCCGTTGACGCAGAATCTCCGGCTCCAGCTCGTGGAGAACGTGGTGAGCGCTCTGTTCCCTTCGCGAGGGGTTCTGGCCTTGAAGACTGTCGGGCCTTGACTAAGGGGGCTCCTAAGCGCATGCTTGGAGAGGGGCTGGTTCCCACTTCGATGGAAGACGGGGAAACTGGTCCTCATTAAGAAGCCGGGGCGCCCTGCGAACTCTCCGTCCGCTTACCGGCCCATCGTGCTGCTCGACGAGGTGGGCAAGCTCTTTGAAAGAGTCATTGCAGACCGCCTCGTCGGGCGGCTGGTGCGGATGGGGCCAGATTTGGCAGAGAGCTAGTTTGGTTTCCGCAGGGGGCGCTAAACGGTGGACGCCATCATGCGCGTATGAGCCCTCATGACGGGAGATCGTCTTGGCTGTGTCTCTAGACATCGCCAATGCCTTCAACACCCTGCCCTGGAGTTGCATCAGGGAGGCACTCCGGTATCACTGGATGCCGACCTACCTCTGTCGCGTGGTTGAGGCCTATTTGACGGACAGGGCCGTCATCAACTCTGGTCACCGGGGAGAGTGGAACCGGCGAGTGATGTCGTGCGGTGTCTGTGGGACATCGGGTACGACTGGGTGCTGCGCGCCGACCTCCCTAGTGGCGTCAGCGTGGTTTGCTACGCTGACGATACGCTGGTCCTGGCGCAGGGGAGGTCGTACCAGGCGGCGGCCGAATTAGCGACATGCGGGGTTGCGACAACCGTAGAGAGAATCCGGCAATTGGGACTCGATGTGGCCTTGCACAAGTCTTAGGCCATGTGTTTTCATGGTCCTCGAAACGCGCCACCGTCGGGTTCTCAAATAACGATAGGAGGGGTTCCCATCGGCGTCGAGTCGACGATGAAGTACCTGGGACTCGTCCTCGACAGCCGGTGGAATTTCGTTTGTCTGGACTGACTGGAGTGAGCCGGGGCTGCCTTGAGGCGGCTCCTGACCAATCTAAGGGGTCCAAACACCTCCTGCCAGAGGCTCTACGCGGGGGCCGTGCGGTCCATGGCCCTTTATAGAGCTCCGGTATGGGCGCGTTCCGTGAGGCGGCGCGCGGCGACCAGCCCGTCGGTTGAACGCGTCCCAGCGGGTCATGGCCATCCGGCTAGCCCGGGGATACCGCACGGTCTCCGGTGAGGCGGCGAACCTCCTTGCCGGATTACCGCCATGGGATCTGGAGGCAAAAGTCCTCGCGCACATTGGGAGTGGCGCGAGGAAGCAAAACGACGGGGCGTAACTCCGCTGCAGCGAGAAATCGCGGCACGGAGGACAGAGCTCCGGCGGGATCTCATGGCGGCATGGAGAGTGCGATTGTCGCAACCCAGCGCTGGGCACGCCACAATTGCGGCGATAAGTCCCCTCTTTGAAGAGTGGCTGAAGAGGCGCCACGGCGTCCTCACCTTCCGCCTGACGCAGCTCCTCACTGGACACGGGTGCTTCGGGAGGTACCTGTTCCGGATAAGGCGGGAGAAAACGCCCGGGTGTCGCCCGGAGGACACGTGGAGCATACGGTGGAGGTCTGCTCGGCTTGGGCGGAGCACCGCCGTGTCCTCGTGGAAGCGATCGGCGGCGACGATCTCTCGCGTCCGGCCCTGGTCCAGGCCATGGTTCGGAGCAAGAGAACATGGGAAGCCATCACCTCCTTCTGCGAAGCAGTAATGCTCGCGCAGGGAGGAGGTGGAACGCGTGAGGGACAGGCAAGCTTTGCGCCCTCACGCCCCTAGTCGCAGCAGGACACGCCCTGGGCATCGGGAATTGGCAGCCGATTCCCGGCCACCGTAGGCGCGGGCTTGCGGATGGCGAGCAAAGGGTAGCTCGCCGTCCGGTGAGGACCAGGCCCGAGTCGACGGCGCGTTGTGTTCCACGCGCGCCTCAAAGAGATGTCAGCACCATTAAAAAGGGGTCCGCTAGGGCCGATGCCAGACAGGGTCGCGGGATGTTCGAAAGAGTTACCGTGGCCCCGGCACAGGCAACTGAAGGGACACGGGTGCATTTTAGTCAGTAGAAGTCTGACACGCCCTCCCGCTCCGCCCAGAGTGGGAGAAGTCATTTGATGATTTCCCATCCAAAAAAAAAGGTCTCTATTAACGGCTGAACCCAATAACCTATTTTCAGTAAAAGACAGATCGCTATTGATGTTAGACAGTATAAGTCTATCTGTCCTTATCTCAGGCCGGTAAAATTCCATAATCTCTTAAAGATTATTGGGAGACGTTAAAACCATAGATAGATAGTTTTTTCTATCTCCAGTATGCCAAAACTGGCGATAGATAGGTTATTGGGTTCGGCCGTTACTGACATTGAAATGATCTACTGTTTTAAAAAAAAAACATCGTAATTCAAGTTTTCTATAATAAACTGCAGCTTTTATTTTTGTTACCCTACCTAAGTGCATGGTATGATTATATGACATACGAGCACGAGTATGATTTGCCTTGTTTTTCCTTAGATTCAAACAGGCATTCTGAGAAAGATAGTTTTCGTAATATCGTCAACAATCCTAGAGATTTGATCGTCCGTTGTGTAGCTTGAACCTCTCAACGGGGTTTTTTGTTAACTCAAGAAGGTTTATAAATGCTTAGTCCAGAACTATGTATTCTAAGAAATTACTCACCGAAGACTTACAATTTTGAGGAAACATTATCCTTATTCATTTATTGCTTTGATAATATAACTTGGTTTGATTGTGTAAGATCGGTTCCTAATTGGAGCAAACATTTTATGTTTATTAGATGTACATTACATTAATTGGCTACATAACTGCAGCTGCAACTCTTTTGATTTCCTGTTCTGTCTCGAGAACTTGCCTGCGTTTATTTAGCATTTACATATGTCTGCTATTATGTCTTCATGAGCCGGGGTAAAAGAATGTATGCAGATTTTATTGGAAATAGCGCAGGCGTACACACTTTAAGACGCCGATAATAGGTACTCGTAAAATAACGTCGGCAAATGACAATGTGGATGTTGTCGGGCTGGCGAGGTCAACGCACGAGTGACCGGGACGCGGGTCACTTCGCAACATCGGTTTCTTAAAAACACCGTGGAACAATACGCACCGCCTAATATTACCTAGAAATTCACCTTGATGCATTCTTTTGTGTTCGCATTATAAATTCCGTCAGCTTTTCTACATGGGGAGCCGGTCAAACGGGTGCTCCATATACGGAATTTGCGACGAATAAGTTTACGTCATTTTTGTATTTTCTTTTTTAAGATGGCGCATTGTACTCATACTTACCCATTTATAGAATTTCGAAACCGATGCCTCTCTGCCTGGTTTTGTAGAATTTGTATCACAATATAAGTCTCGATACCACTCAATTTAAATTTATTTCTTTGATTTTTGAGAGGAAAAAGAGACCATTTAGTAAAACTTTTCTTCCTGCGAAAGTCGTAAAACACGGTGGAGCTGACCACAAACAAAGAGCCTAGAGCCTTTTCATCACAATACATAAGATAAAATCGTAGTGAAGTCAAAACATCATAAAAAAAAATCATTGAATATTTTTGAAAAATGTAATAAATCACGTAAATTAAATACTACCGGATAGATTTTGTTCAAACTTTGTATAGATATTCCCTATAAGTCTGTTTCATTCGTCTGTAGGCTATACATTATCACGCTATTTGCTAAGGGGGAAGAGCAAAATCGCATTATGTTCGAATTCTTCTATACACATTACACATAACATCACGCCTGTATTCTTCAAAAGGTTAGGCAGAGGTGTACATAGCGTATACATAGAATATTGCAGATAGTAAGAGATTTAACCATTAAAATAATTATCATCACGCTATAACTTTAAGGAAGTAAGCAGTCAATACAGGGTGGATTTTTGGGATGGAGGGGTATTTAAGTACTTTAACCGTTGTAGTTACAGGAAAACGGTCTTACGAGACTGTCTTTATTTTTTTGAGAAATTTTGATCCCCATTCACAAATTTTGAAAAAATTGTACAGTCAGAAAGAAAATGGGCAATTTTTACAAAAACCTTTTTTTGATATCAATCGATCCTGTTTCATAAAAGGATCAAAAAACTCTGAGGATTGAGTACTAGAAAAGTCAGAAATCGCAAAAAAACTTTTCCCGTATTTTTCGTAGGAAATGAGACTCCCAACTTACTTTTTTATGATGGATGAAAGACTGGCCGCTACAATGAAACTGGCCGAAAATTATTATTTTAATTGGTAGTGTTGTAATTTTAATTACTTTGAGAAGAGAATTTAGATTGCTTGTTACTTGTGATTTCTGTCATTCTGAGAGAAATGTCCTCAAATAATTTAGAACGTTTAGATTTGTGTGGGAAAAGTTTTTTGAGATTTATGACTTTAATTTTAGTTTTTTTGATTAAAGTACCTACCCTTACTGCCCCATCTCAAATATCCACCCTGTGTCATCATCTGCATGGCCTTTTCCCAACTATGTGGGAGTCGGCTTCCAGTATAACTGGATGCAGCTGAATACTAGTATTAAAAAATAAAAGTAAAATATCCCCCTTATACAGGTTGATATTTTACTTTTAATGGAATGGCTATTTTAATCAACTTTCAACAAAGCAAATAGTTTAGCGGTTTGACTACTGCTTTGCAAATCTGAGTATTATTTCGATTCCCAATAACTACTGATATTTTTTGTGATTCTGTTTATAACAAAATGTAAAAAAAAATACATTTTGACTATATTAAGATGTTTAGGAGAGGCCTGTCATCTATGGGTTTATTAAAAATAAATATTTATGGTTAGGTGACTGTTAATTTATAATTAATTTGTCAAATTTATTGTTAAGCGGGCTGTCGCGTTTTGTCACCTCTTTCACTCGCACGGGACCAAATTTTTAAGAATGTTAAAAGAAAAGATGCATTTTTGAAAAATGTAAACAATATCTGACTGACAATTTATCCCGCTAGAGGGCGCACCTGCATCGCTTGGTAAACATAACAACACGGCGTCCGTCTGTGGTAATACTAGCTAACAAAAAGTTTATAATAAAAAGGTTAAAGTTCTTAATAATTCTAAATTGTGAATAATTTTAATAATAAATGTATTTCATGAGACCGTACTATCGCATTAGGTAATGCAACATGGAATGATAGTTATAAAGGGGAATAAATAAACAGAAAAAAAACTGCATGTTTAGGCCTCCTCTTTCGTCTATGGTTATATAAAAAAAGTGTTTATAATCTACTGATAATTTTTTATGTGATATCCGTCCGTAAGAAATATTCTGTGTAATAGAGACTGGTGCCATTAGGTAGTACGAGTATATGCAGGAATGAAGATGTTCATTTATTCACTAAAAACGAATAACTTCGCAAGCTGTGGTAAATTGCTACATTGCCAGCATTTTACAGTCACAAAACATTAAAGGTTGTGTTCTGATCATTTTAGAGCTGAAGACTAAGAATTAAGGATATTTTACAGGTCAAAGTATTAACTTAATGTAAAAATACAATATTTTTAGTGCTATTTACTTGAATATAACGTTAAAAGTTTATTGTAAAGTAGTTCAATATATGCATGTTTTTAACCTTTTGGTATAGTATGAAGTATCCCATTGCTATAGTAAATAATTTTTCTTTTTTTTTTTGGATGGGAAATCATCAAATGACTTCTCCTGCTCTGGGCGGAGCGGGAGGGCGTGTCAGACTTTTACTGACTAAAACCCACCCGTGTTCCTTCTGTTGCCTGTGCCGGGGCCACGGTAACTCTTTCGAACATCCCGCAAGCCCGGCTGGACAGTTTGCTTACCTCGCGTCAAACTGGCGCCATCTGCTGTCTTAGCTTTACGTCATATTCCCTTTTGGCGAACTAATAAATAATATTAATTTAATAGGTAATTATTAAAACTATAGCCGGGGAACGGGTGTAGTAAAACGCCGATTACACAAATCACCACCTTTTTATTAGCGAGCACACACAAGTTAACATACAAAAACTTAACATGAAAAATTATATCGGATGTACCGGACATGTCTAGCTCTCGACTGCCTTACTATTGGCTAACCGTCAGAAGGACATATATTGACACATACACTTCAGTGTTGCCGTACGCTATAAAAAATATTTTATTGTTGCATTTATTTAACTCATCTCAAAAACAGATCATAATACTAATTGAATATTGAGTTGAGTTTATTAGATAACACAATAGAAATGTGTTTTTAATAACTACCTATTAAAATATCATTATTTATTAGTTAGTATATATACAGGACTTTTTAAAATAAAAATGTGGCTGTTATTTTAGTAATAGGTCTTTACCTATGTAGTTGGAGATTCTATAACCAGCATTTTCAGATTTAATTATCTGTGGATTGGCGCGCAATTCGAAATTCAAATTTTATTCGAAAACCGTGTTAATTTCATTTCAAATTCAGTCATTTGTTTTTAGATAGTTTTTTTTGTTTTTGTGAAATTGTGGTAGTTTTTGGCGCCATGGATAAACTGAAAATTCGTACAATTTTAGAATATGAGTTCTTACGTGGAAATACCGCAGCGCAAACACCACGAAACATTATCGACGTGTACGGGCTTAACACTGCTTGCATAAACACAGTCTATTATTGGTTCAATCGTTTTAAATCTGGAAATTTTGAGTTGAAGAACGAGCCTCGCGGTTGGCCGGTAACTATTGTCGACAACGACGAATTGAAGGCGATAGTGGAAACGGATCCCACGCAATCTCCGGCTGAGCTTGCTGCGGGCCTTGGAGTAAGTGTCAAAATCACATTGAAGCACTTGCGTCAAATTGGAAGGATTAAAAAGCTAGATAAGTGGGTGTCACACGAACTAAGCGATCAACAGCGAGACTTACGCGTCGAAGCATGCATAGCACTACTGAATCGGCATAGAAACGAGGGAATTCTAAATCGAATTGTTACCTGCGATGAAAAGTGGATCCTGTACGACAACTGTAAGCGTTCGTCTCAGTGTGTGGACCCGGGTACAGCACCTAATCAGAGCGCTAAAAAAAAGATTACTCATAGGAGATGATGGTGACTGTCTGGTGGACCAGTGCCGGACTTGTACATCACAGCTTCTTACCGAACGGTACAACAGTGACGGCAGATGTCTATTGCCAAGAATTGCAAACAATGATGGAGAAGTTCGCAATTCAACAACCAATACTGGTCAATAGCTCTTACCCATTGCTTTTCCACGACAACGCGCGAGCTCACACTTCATGACAGACCATCGCAAAGCTACAAGAGTTACAGCTGGAAGCTCTCCGTCACCCACCGTACTCACCGGACCTTGCCCCAACAGATTTCTACTTTTTTCAAAATTTAGACGATTTTTTAAGTGGGAAAAAATTCAACACCCGAGAGGCAGTACAAAACGCTATCGCTGACTTCTACAGTAAAGGGATAAACAAACTGCCCTCAAAATGGAAAAATTGTATAGATATTTTGGGCCAGTACTTTGATTAGCTGAAATAAAAAAATTACCAAAATTTTTATATTTTAAAATTTTCATACAAATCTCCAATTTCCTAAATAAAGTAATGTATTGTGGTGTCTTACGACTTTCACCTAGCCTTAAAAAATCTTACATATAAGTACCTTAGGTACCTACCTGTTATCTACGAGAAAAAACTACGTGCTACGCATCATAATTAATATTACGCGTTTATTATGCAATTTGTACGTGATAAATGAGTTCGCCACAAGCAGATTCAATTACCTTACGAGTGGAACAGTAGGCAAACTCCGCATTCCAGCATCAGACCCTATTATACTCGTATGAAGGTGGTCCGTTAGGAATTTAATATTTTAGATAGGCTCTACGCATCGGCCATGTACAACAAACCTTTGTTATTGGTATTTCAGGAATGTCATGTTATCTTCCCATAGCGATACACGGTGAATTTCCATAAATGAATGCCGTAAAGAATTTATAGGATTTAAACTTTGCCATGGTGAGTATTTTTGGACAGACTACCAGCTTATGGCTCTAATACCGAAGATGGTTTTATTAAATATGTTGTAGCACAACGGGTTCTCTTCGTGTTGAATATGGGTGGGATTTTAATGCTAAAACATGAACTGACTGCAAAAGTAATTACATAAAATTATCATACACACCCAAAACGACTGCAGTGACTAGGTATCTATATCAAAGCTTTGTGTAGGACCCGTTACGCTAGGCCGAAAGCCTGAAGGCCACCATCTTACTCTTGCAGTCAAAGTCTAACAATCGCCACCCGCATTATTCACTTAGATTATAAAGGTACTCTTCGTTCGTACTTCGTACCTACTTTCATTCATCATGATACTTGTATTAGCCTTTCGCCATTTGGTCATCGTGCAGGTCAGTGTTTTATGTTCTGCGTTGAGACATTCACATGCATATCTGACCTCGCTTCAGACTTGTAGTTATTAATCTGGGCGTAAGTTCTTGTTAAAATTAAATTACTCATTCTATCGTTAATTAACATTAATTTGTTATAATTTAAAGTTGAGCAACAATTCTAAAGATTATCTTTTCAGTTCCATTAATCTTTTGTTCTCGGACCAAGTGCTCCTATTCTACGTTATATGTAGGTATTTTTATTAAATCATCTCAAAATGTTATGACATTTGGTTTGATGATGTCGGGAAAACAGCTACATTAGGCTCGTGAGCTTCTCAGCAAATACTATGTTACTGCTCGAATAACCGTATGTCGAGTAGTAGTTTAAGTAGTAAATGCATTAGTAGAGCAGGCGACAGTCGTAAAGTACAACCGAGCGTAGTCACAAACAATTTGATGAACGTAGGCGACACGCGTAGCGAGAATTAGATTTCAGGGGGCTGCCCGACTGTTTCCAAATTGCATTTTGATGAATTTGGGTGGAGGAAGGGTTGTCACCAACAGAACCCTGGGGGAGCTCTCTCATATGCAGAGGAAATAAAGCTCATCAAATATGCGTTAGCGCAAGTGCAATTTACCGCGTTGCAATTCTACAGCATAATTTATTTTTCAGTTTTGTTCGTTACGTTTGCTTTTGGTGAATTTACAATATTCCTATTTAGTAACCCTGCTATGATTTATTAAAATCGTTCATCGTCAATTTATTATCATTCATTGGCACATCGACGTGGAAGTAATTTGGTATACACAAATGACTGAGCTACAAATATATGGGCCGGAAATAATGTGAGGTAATTAGTGGCAATTGAGTATTGTATCTTGTATCTAATGATATAAGAATGGAGGGTAATAATAATAGCGTGTGTTGCAGAAGAAGCCGTTTATGGAGATTCACCGCTATTTGCTTAACGGTCAGCACACTCGGTATTCAAAATTATAATTATAATAACTTGAAAATCGTGGCTAAGTAATAACAGCCGCACGGGTCGATCCATCAGGTTAAGCTACGCTTGCCGGGGTTGTCCGTGGATGGGTGACCGTCTTTACATACCGAGACTCCTCCGTGCCTCGGAAAGCACGTTAAGCCGTTGGTCCCGGCTGTCATTCGTGGATCTTCGACAGTCGTTACGGGTCGTCAGAAGCCCGAAAGTCTGACAACCAGTCTTACCAAGGGGTATCGTATTACCCAGTTACTGGGTTGTGGAGGTCAGATAGGCAGTCGCTCCATGTAAAATACTGGTATTCAGCTGCATCCGGTTAGACTGGAAGCCGACCCCAACATAGTTGGGAAAAGGGTAGGCAGATTGATTGAATAACTTGAAAATCTTACCTTCTATTTCTAATAGCGTGGAAGTAAGAACAAAAAGTCACTCACATCCGGAGTAGGTACTTACAGATTAGTTGTAAATCTGTGATACAGAACCGTTTGTTTCAAATTGACGGATTTCGCTGATGGGCGTTATATTATCGCATGACTGGACCATTTCTTCAAGACCATCAAAAGCACCTCTATATTTGCGTTTGCGACTTGTCGTACCTATCCGCCGTTACCTACTACATATAATTGAACATGTTGGTAATGGTAATGAAGTAGTTATTGAGTTATAAATAAACTAGATAGTGTTCTTTCTATTAAGGTAATAATATAATTATGTACAAAATTATCTACATTTTCACAAATATCGTAATTGGAACGCTAAAACTGTTCTTGGAGCGTCATTAGATACGCGTAATATATACTTGGGATTCGCGGAACAAGTTGCTAACGACATAAGGTAGCCTTAGTTTACAGACAGCCTTACCACTAATATCTTGACTCGATCCTGCTGAATATTAGGTAATTAATTTATTTAATGTAGATATATATCTTTATATCTTAGAAAGTATTTTGTATGTTCGCAAAAACTTGGGACTTTTCAAAATAAGAAACGATTTCCATAATATATACGTAAATATACGTAGTAAACATGAAATTGTGATACCCAAATTTAGATTAACTAAAACGAGCAAGTCATTTCATATAAACAGTATCCGCTTTTATAACAAGTTGTTAAAGTCGATTACAGAACTTAGCGATGGAAAGTTCAAAACCCACATCAAACGCATCCTTATTAAAAAAGCATATTATAAGATTAAAGGCTACGTTGAAGACAGGGAAGTTTGGCGCTAATCAAATCAAATCAAATCATTTTTAATTCAGGCATTATATAAGTACATATTAGGTTGGGGAAAAAGTCTTTTCGCATTATAGTATGTATGAAGTTGTAATAAAATCTCTTTGGCTATGCTATTTGTATCTGGCTAGTTTTGGTATCATTGAAAGTTTAAATTTTAAAGAACATAATTCCAAATTCAAATTAGGAAAATGTGTGATTTTCATTTGTTTTTCGTACTGTCAAGATGAGTGAATCTAATGAAGAAATTCGATACATTTTAAAATTTTACTACAAAAAGGTAAAAATGCAACGCAAGCCGCGAAAGAAATTTGCGATGTTTATGGACCTGATGCAGTGTCTGTGAGAGTAGCACAAATTTGGTTTAAGCGTTTTCAATCCGGAAATTTTGATGTCAAAAATGCATGAAAATGCTCTGGTCGCCCTATTACGGATAATATGGATGCCATTTTTGAAAAAGTGGAGCAAGATCGGTATCGATATCAGTAGTTACGACCTCGAAGAACTGGGAACTGGGTTCGTTCGAAGAACTGGGAATTGACCACAAAACAGTTTTGGCGCATTTGAAAAAAACTGGGTACACAAAAAAGCTCAATATTTGGGTACCTCGCGAGCTCATTGAAAGAAACCTAATGAACCGTGTACTCATTTGTGATTCTTTATTACGACGTAATGAAACCGAACCATTTTTAAAGAAGCTGATAACTGGTGATGAAAAGTGGATCACGTACGACAAGAACGTGCGAAAAAGGTCGTGGTCAAAGGCCGGTCAGGCTTCACAGACTGTGGCGAAACCCGGGTTAACTCGCAACAAGGTGATGCTGTGTGTGTGGTGGGATTAGAAGGGCATTATTCATTATGAGCTGTTACCACCAGGCAGGACCATCGATTCTGAACTCTACTGCGAACAACTGATGAGATTAAAGCAAGAAGTTGAGAGAAAGCGGCCGGAATTAATCAACAGAAGGGGTGTGGTTTTTCATCATGATAACGCTAGACCTCACACATCTTTAGCCACTCAGCAAAAATTAAGAGTTTGGCTGGGAGGTGTTAATGCATCCGCCGTATAGTCCTGACCTTGCACCTTCAGATTTCCACCTGTTTCGGTCTCTTCAGAATTCTTTAGGCAGTGTCAGGTTAACATCACGAGAGGACTGCCAAAACCACTTGTCGCGGTATTTTGATCAGAAGTCCCAAAATTTCTATAGCAATGGGATCATATCCCTACCTACAAGATGGCAAAAAGTTATCGAACAAAATGGTACCTACATACTTTAGTTAAATGTGAATAAACTACACTTCTGGACACATCTATTGGCCCACCTTGTATTTTCAGTTTCGTTTGGTCCTAGCTAAAATTTTATATTAGGTCGAGCATAAAGTTTTTATGCAGTTTTGAACCTGGCACATTCACAATTTCATTCAATAGTCTTTTTTTGAATTTCGAACACAGAATTTAAAGAAACAAAAGACAATTTGGAGCCTGTTTGTTGATATCAAATAATCGAATACTAAGAAAACTTGGTTTTATTGGTTTACTTGGATTTAATTCTTGAAAAAGTGATTGATATCTTTGGTTTTGCAACAAACATTACTTATTCTTAACATTAAGGTGAGGTTCTATCAATAATCTATGGATACTTCACCTGAAGTCGCCGCCCAAGCTGTGGCACTTATTCAGGCCGGACACAGCCAAAGAAACGTGAGTGCTCAACTTAATTTAAGTCGATCTGCGGTCCGAAATGTTTATCGGAGGTACCTAGAGACTGGCGGCTTTGTTCGTCGCCAAGGAAGGCCACGATCTCTGGTCACAACTGAAAGGCAGGATCGATTCATCGTGACGACCAGCTTAAGAAATCGTCACCTTACCTCCATTGAGATACAAAACCAACTTCGCGACTTTCACGGAGTATCTGTGAGCGCTCGAACTGTTCGGAGAAGGTTAAAAGAACGCGATATGGTACCACACAAGCCAGCTAATGGGCCCAAACTAACGCGAGCCCACCGAACAGCGCGCCTTCATTTCGCACGCAGTCATTTAAATTGGACACAGCAAGATTGGAGCCGTGTACTCTTTTCTGATGAGTCTAAAATTGTGTTATATGGCAATGATGGAAGGAAGAAGGTCTACCGACGTAAGGGAGAGCGTTTCGCACAATGCTGCTTTGAAGAGAGGGTTGCTTATGGCGGTGGCTCATGGACTGTCTGGGGCGGTATATCCGCGAGCGGCAAAACTCAACTTGAGGTTGTTACAGGACCACGGCTGCCAACATTTAATGCTGAAAGGTACATTCGTGAGTGCTTAGAACCTCACGTGTGGGCCCAAATTTCCTTTTTATGCATGATAATGCAAGAGCCCATGCGGCCGGCATCGTCAGGGAATATCTTCGGGATGTGAACATCACAGTTATGGACTGGCCAGCCAGAAGCCCAGACATGAACCCCATTGAGCACATGTGGGACGAGCTAAAAAGACGTGTTAGGGCTCGTCAGCCAGTTGCCCAAACGATGCAGGAGTTGAAAACTGCCATAGAAGAGGAATGGGAGATGATCCCTCAAAATTTCATAGAGCGGTTGATAAACTCTATGCCTAATCGTATGAGAGCTGTGGTAGATGCCCATGGCGGCAACACGCGTTATTAAATTAAACCTTTATTTGATAAAACATGTTTTTTATTCAAAAATCAATTGCCTTTAACAAGGCGCATATCCGACTTGTTAGGCGTAGCTCCATGTCGTATGGTATTCTGAATTCAAATTTAAAACAATACGATCGAAAAAGATGGTAAAATGTATCAGGTTTAAAACTGCATCAACAGTTTTTGTTCAATCTAGCAATCATATTTCGGTAGGGGCCATCGAAACCTAAACTCTAAGGTGGGCCAATAGATGTGTCCAGAAGTGTATATTAAAAAATGTTTTGAATTTTCTTAAAAAATGCGAAGAAACTTTTTCCCCTACCTATTACAAATACATTTCACCCATAGATACTACATGTCATAAATAAGTAAACATTATTAATTCCTTCTGCACATGTGGCTTCACTGGTACCTATTTATGTACCTATACGTAAATGTCTATTAACTGCTCCCAAATTACTTTAATCCACCACCACCATCCAGTTTAATTTATTTTATTGTTTTTTTTTTTACATGCTTCCATGACATAATCTTTTTATTATTTTACATTATAAGACTATAATATAGTCTTGTCTTTTAAAT
Source organism: Fissipunctia ypsillon (assembly GCA_947568875.1). NCBI lineage: Eukaryota > Metazoa > Arthropoda > Insecta > Lepidoptera > Noctuidae > Fissipunctia > Fissipunctia ypsillon. Next base: position 15,483,230 of record OX387647.1, on the reverse strand, counting down.
AGATTCTTTTATATTTTGTGAATGTGAGAACGTTGTAGGCTTAATATTAATAGACTGTAGATTTGTATACAATTTTCTATTTTTTTAAGTACCTGGTACTTGTTGACAGGCCTACACTGTCCTCCCATGCTTAATAACACTGTAATTTGAAAACGTTGTAAAACCAATTATTTTTAAAAGAGTAACCGTGGAGTTTCTTGCCGGTTCTTCTCCATAGGAAACGACCAATTGGAACCGTGCACCTAGCTTCTGACGTTTCATAAGTACCCATGTGGGCTTACTTATGTGAAATAAAATATTTAGATTTTATTTTAAATGGATTTTTATCAACAAACATCACGCCTTGTTTCCCCGAAGGGTGGGCAGAGGTGTACCTATAGTACACCCACATTTCGGCAGTTATGTTCAAGTCCCATGTAATAGGGGGCGAGCCTATTGCCATCAACCGGGCTGAAATCCAAACTCCGGGCTGCTACTGAGAAATTCCAGATAGAAAAACCCAATAAAATTTTGCCCGACCTGGGAATCGAGCCCAGGACCTCATGCTCAGCAGTAGCACAAGCGACCACTAGATCAACGAGGCAGTCATATGGTCGAATATGGATTTTCTTATTAGTCCATAAATTGGTAGGTAAGTATTGGGGGCTTGTCGTAAATATTTTTTTTTTCTATGAATCGACATGTGTACCTATTCTTGAATCGTTGATCGAACAAACTGATGATGTTATGTAGGTACGTCCCGAAACCCTCGAGTTTTATACCTGCGTTTACAAAAGGCTCCACGGCTAAAGGTCAAAACTTAAAAAAGTAGCGCACGTAATTGGCACGCACAGTTATATAATACCTATCGGCGAAGTTCTCATTCCCATATGTATAGTATTTGATGCAACAGTGCACAGTGGGCTGACCGGTTCCGACGGCCCCAATATATCTGCCGAGACTACGTCACCACAGCCTCGGTGCACAGTGGGCGTGCTTTATGCTTAGGTAACTCACACACTATTTTTACAAATTGCGTTTCTGTTTTATTTTCAAGCTCTGCGTAAGTAATGTTTGTTTGTAGTGCGGTGGAGTACGATTGTGCTAATGACTTATTCTGGTTTTGTATTTACCTTAACATTAGTTCGAGGGTACCTACTTAATTCAAGTTTTTTTTTTACACTAGTGTTAATATAAATAGCAAATGCATCAGTGTTAAAATATAATACCTAAGCAAATAGATATATAAGTTTCAGAATTCACAAAGGCGGGCAATCTTCGTAAATCCGGATTTTATAAATTGAAACCGTGATCCTCTTGTAAGGAGGATTAATTTGCTTTTACTTAAATGCCGTCTCCAACCATAAGTGGTATCACAATATCCTTATATTTCCCCGAGTTTTAAATGCCTCCCTTCCCCATTATTCCTTATTTTCCTCCATTTTCGAGGGAAAATGGGGAATAATGGAGGAATAAGACTCGTAAGTATAAGTGAGATAAGGATCAGTTCATTATCCCCACATAACTGTCGTACATAAGGGTCGTGTCCTATTTTTGAAACACCATGGCTGACGTCAGGTATAGGAGTAAGTACACGATCAGTCTGTGCCGTTTGTCGCTGGCATGGCTTTAAGCTGTCCTTAAGCCGTCAACATTTACCTGTGTCATGTGCGACTGGACTAATATACAAGGTGTTTTTTTTTAATGTTATAACTCTAGGGTATATATTCTATAAGCAAAAATAATACAAAAAGTCCTAGAATATGTGGTCCAAAAGTGCATAGTTTCGAAGATATTATCAATCATAATTAAATTAGGTTCATACTAAGTTTCATTGATAAAGACGAGTAAGTAATTCATATTCATTCATACCAATCATTCATCATTAAAGCTAAGAAAAAGCGACGTTGTCATATTTCACGTAAGGGTGTGTTTTACATTAATAATCGTGACTTAGTCGAATTATTTTGTATGAAATTGAAATTCATATGAAATTCAAATTCAAATTAATTTATTTGCTAGAATGTAGGTACAAATCAAGAACTTACGACTATCGTGGCCCAATTACATTCAACCATTACATATGGTGTGCAAATGTGTCATATTAACATTAAATTGATTCAATAATAATTCTTTTTAAATGAAAAATGAAAACAAAAAATAAAAATGATAATTGAAAAATAATTCATAATATGCCAGTTGTTTCTTTAATATGGTTTCATTCATACCCTAGGGTTATGACATATAAAAAAACACCTTGTATATTAGTCCAGTCGCACGTGACACAGGTAAATGTTGACGGCTTAAGGACAGCCTAAAGCCATGCCAGCGACAAACGGCACAGACTGATCGTGTACTCCTATACCTGCTCCTATATTCTAGCGTGACTTTATTTCGACTGATTAGTCACAGTTACAAAACGATTACTAAATGTGAATGCATAATTTATTTAGCAACGATATTAATAGGGCGTATTAAGTAACTTTATCTACTTATTATGAAATCCCAAAATAAATGAAACGGTGTTACTTGACCTGCTGTTATTTACTATAATATAAGCATCGCATCACGTTACCTAGAAAACAACGTCAATTTACGAAGAAAAGTTTAATGATGATGTGTTTTTTTTTCTCACATTTTTTAACTTACAACCAGCCTATAAAATAATCGTTAACGGAATGGGGACATAAAAAACTTAAAAGTAGGTAGAATGACGACTTCCCACGGAAAGGGTATTGTTTGTGCCTACAACATTTGGTGAGTAGGAAGTGGTCAATGATGATTGCCGGTGTGACAGGTAGCTACCGATCGGCGTGAATAATGACAGGTCATTTGACAAACGACGGTGTCGTCGGCATCCCCCGTATCTGAAGGTATCAACTTTACGACAAATTGCATACAAACTCTATGTAAAATACCACTACATTGCCAAACTGTCGTAAGTGATTGTTTCAGGATCTTTCGACATTATAACACGCGTATGATTGATGGTAACGACTAGCTACGATTAATGATGTTGTCATTTTATAGGTCAGCGTATAAAATATGTGCTTTGTGCCGAGTAATGAAGCTTTGGTTAGCAATATAATTCTATTGAACAGGACTGACTATTAGCATTATTAATGATAACTTGGGTTCTACGACCATACAAAGACAACATATTATGTAAAAGGTGAAATATATTTTCCAAGGCAAGACGGTCATGTAAAAGAGCTGAATTCTCGATAAACAACATGATGGAACAACAACTTTACAGATCTTCATTTGTTTTTGTCTTAACCTTCGTGCCAAAGACTGCTTCATGCAAAATTAAATATTAAATTATCAAATAATACTCTCGTGTCTTGATCACAATACGTATGCCTGCCTCTGTGCGTTGTCCCAGAATTAGACAGGGCTTTTGTAACACCTCGCTTTTCAAAGATTCCGGACGAAGACAATGTGTCACAGACACGCCTGCAAATCAGATAAGTTCGCTTGTCCGACAAAACAAGTTGGACAAGCCGTGACGTAAGATACCAATCGTGACCAATCTCGTGGACATCTCATGTTATTTACACGTTAGCACAGTGTGGTCATGTTTCCTGACAAATATCATAACAATAACATCTTCGAGAGACCAAGGTTTTTGTTTAAAAATAAATTCCTCCATTGTAGAGTATCCTCGTGCAGTTTTCAAGTAGAATGAATAATAAAATAATCATAATAGCTTTCCTGGAAATTGCGAAACATTATAAATTTGATAGATAGAAAGGATGATGTTAAGCTTTAATATACCGAACGCGGTGCGGCTGGGGCAATGGTTACTTCCGCGAGCGTTGTTATCGAGCCTCGATCAGCCCACGGGGCAATCAGAGCGTTGCCTGCACCGCGCATGCGTGGCGAATGTCTTAGCACCCACTGTAGTATATTCACCGAAAATAGTCTACGAGATATCTGATAACTATCCGAGAATAAGTAAGCTCGTGGGAACCAGCCTTGTTATTATGTCGGCACTAAAATGATAGATATGAAAATAAATATGTTTATGTAACAGTTAAATGCTCTGATAATTTTGAACATTATATCATATCGTTTCATTACCTAGTTAGACAGCATTAATAATGAAGCCAAGCATAAATTAAACAAGGTAATGCAAAGGAAGATGCGACCTCGGCTCGTGTCGTGGAGGCCGCGTGCTACCGCCTTTCGGCATCACTTAGTTCAATCACACAAACGTAATGTATTTTAAAGTACCTACAAACGACCAACTCATTAGTGCTTTCCCTTTCATGAATGAGCTCCAAGTTTTCGGGACACTTCATGCGACTACTCGATGCATGCAGTCATGCAACGCGTTACTGTTACAAATCATAAGCAATGCATTGTGTAATATTTGTAATAGACATCGTGATCGTGTGTGCTCTACTTACTCCTCGATAGGATGTAATTCTAAATAGATAAACAGAGAATAGATTCTGGTTGAGTTTTGTCAACTTGCTTTCGGTAAGTATTATGATTTTTGTAATATGAAATTATTAGTATTTCCATACAATTTGATCGCATCAAACCAAGCAATATACAATGTGTCTGTACACAGTGTGACGAAAATTAAGGGTGAGGTACAGACCATCAAACTGAACAACTTTCTCCCGGGGACCAACATCGTAATCGCAAAAAAAATATCAGTCGTCTCATACATTTGTTCGAGTAGGTATTGAAGTTTTGTATGGGATGACTGATTTTTTTTTCACGATTACGATGTTGGTCCCCGGGAAAAAGTTGTTCAGTTTGATGGTCTTTACCTCCCCTTTAAGTTTTACTATTCCGAAACCAGACACCCTGTATATATATATGCATAGGTTTAGGTTGACATCGTCCCTCCTAAGGAAAAATTCTGTTATTTTTAGAGTTATTTAAATTAATCAAATTCTTTTTTCATTCACTGAATCTTTATTTAGCTACCAACCAGCATTCATAAAATCACTGAAATCTTTTATCATAATGGTTTCTTTTTCGGTTTTACAAAAAAGTTCCTTCGGTATGTGCCTAATTTGTACCACCTATAACCTAAGTCATATTTAGAGGAAGGTCCCAAAGACGATACGTAAATCAAAAGAATAATAAAACACGACAGCATTAAAACAAATTAAAAACTACTTAGAAATAGACATTTGAATAGTACATCAATTCTGTAAAAGTTAGTTATGAACTAGACTCTTAAATTATCGTCCATTTCATATCGTTCAATAAATCAACTCAGCCTATCGCTGTCCACTGCTGGACATAGGCATCTCCCAGGCTGCGCCACAACACCCTGTCCTCCGCCTTCCGCATCCAGTCTGTCCCAGCCACCTTCTTAAGATCGTCGGTTCATCTAGCTGGGGGCGTCCCACTCTACGCTTGCCGATATGCGGTCCCCACTCCAGGACTCGTCTGCTCCACCGGCCATCGGTCATTGTCAAACATGGCCAGCCCACTACCACTTCAGTTTGCTTACTCTACAGGCTATGTCAGTTACTCCGGTTCTTTTCCGGATAGCTTCATTCCTGATTTTAACCATCAAAGAAACTCCAAGCATAGCCCGCTCCATAGTGCGCTGAGCGACCTTGAATTTATGGACCAGCCCAACTGTCAGTGTACACGTTTCGGCACCGTATGTCATAACGGGCAGGACGCACTGGTTGAAGACCTTAGGCTTCAAACATTGCGGCATAGGTGACGAGAAGACTTGACGAAGTTTTCCAAATGCTGCCCTACTCATCTGGATCCTTCTGTCGGCTTTTTTCTCAAAATTGTGTCTACCGAGCTGGATGACTTGACCTAGGTAGACATACCTACTCCTTCACAACTTCGAGAAGCCACTCTTCGATGTGGATTGGTCTTGGCAAGACGCGTGAATTGTACATGACTTTCGTCTTGTCCAAATTCATGCCGAGGCCAACCTGACGAGAGGCTCCATTTAGGCTGTGCAGCATCTGGTCTAATTGTTCCAGTTTCATATTGTTAGGTCTACCAAATGTTGTTCTGTTCTCAAGGTACGACCTAGGAATTCTCCACAAGTACGAATTAAGCAAAGAGGCCTTCAAAGTATAAAATCGAAACCACTGATGTAAATCGATCAAAATTTATGGTTTGGTTATGCTTAAATAAATTTCTGAAAACCACAAAAATAGCCATGGACAAAAATATTATCTTTACCGTCAATACCGTTACATTTTTTTCAGAAATAGCTTAGTGCATAACATTTTAATGAAGACAGTAGCATAATCTTATTTTTTCATTATTTTTCGTCTTCGAAGTCCAGCGGGATACGGGTTAGGTTTACCCACTTGTTTTAATTAACTATCGGCATCATAGCATCGTTAGATGTCGGTTTTTATGAACAAAAGATATTGCTGTAGCAATACGCGTTATTCGCTGGTACGTCTAACGCAACCTTACCCTACCTTAATTTACCTTCAATACTGAAAGTAAATAATTATTCGTTAGGTTTCATTAGGTTTAAAAGTCATGCTAACTGTCTCATCGAACTCTTTGTAAGATCGCACTCACAAAAATGATTTATAATCTTTATTTATTTCGATTGTTACTTCATACTTCTTACTTACTTCATGGTTCTCGACGTATCTATTCTATTCAAAATATCAACAGCGATATACTGTTATAACGACAGTTGATATAACAATACTAAAACAAAACTATAAAAAAAACCTGTTGCACATAAAACCAGTAACGTATGTGTAAAAATGCGCAGTTAATTGTCAAATCGCCTTGAGTGCCACATAGATATGCGATGCGCGTTGCACTAGCGCGGCGCGGGCGCGCTCATGTCCCATTTGTTCACACTAACGTGGTGTCATGTATAACTGAACATATCCGATGTAAACATGGCATACGTCTGACATTGTTTCATTGCTCTAAAAAAACATTATTACCAAATGGCATCGGTCCTGAAATTAATCAATATTTGACCATGGAGCAAAAACCACCAATCAGTGGAATGATAATATTGTACTGAATTCTTGCTCAAAGCATGAAACCATCAATTAACTGTTAATTACCATAGGTACAATTGAAACTGGATTGGATTAATAAAAGATAAATGTGACCATAAACAGGTCATAAGGATGTGAAAATCTTATTAGGATTTTCTTTTGTTGAGAGACTGTAGGTGTACTAAATTTGTTTGTTTAGAACTGAAGCGTCCCATTTCCTGGTTTTTTTAGAAGGATAAGTCATAGAATTCAATCGCCAATTTCTGTTGCTGTTAGTAGTAGATACCAATATTCAACAACGGAAAATAATATTATATAATTAAAATTAACTGAATCAGATAACAAGTATTATGCTGCTTATTTTCGTTGGAAGCTGCGAGTTATGCAAAAGACTTGACGAAAAATATGAACCGATCAATTCGTCGTAACATAATAAAGATGACTGTAGATGATTCGTGACTACAAGAATGCACTAAAGTAATTAAGTAAACGCTAAAACATAAGTTTCAGACCTATGCTATAAAGCTGCTTTTGTGGCGACCCGACCTAAGAAAACAATATTAAAAGTACGCTATTTTAATGTAATTTTAAAAAAGTGCTTAGTCATAACCTATGAAAATATTATTGCTTCAGTGATAATAAAGTTAATAACTTTTGTGAGCGTATTCGGAACAATGCTGATTGTCAATGTCAATTATAATATCAACTTCTTTAATTTGTAAAGTTATTTGTTCAACATCAGACACCTGATCACATCATTATTGATCGTGGGCCGGAAACTTGCTTGTAATAATCACTCGTTCTTTGTTTGAAATTTATTAAAAATGTTATGAACTACTTTTAAAGATTTTCGACGTCTGAGAAAACCGCAAGTTCGAATGTAAGCTAAATATACCCATTCGGTTGATTTCACCTATTGTTATGGTTGATAGCAAGTGATTGACATAGAAACTTAAACAGAAAAAGTCTACGTATCAAAATTTCAAGACGTAAGACCATGATCCGCCAAAAATACGACCCATGATTTAGACTGTTAGTTGTACAATATTAATTTTTTTATTATTATTAGGCTCTTCAACAACGAGTACGTTATTACCATACAATTTGTACATTGCAAACTTAAGTCTAAGCGCCTCATTACTTATAGAAAAGCACAGCATGCTCCACATTATGCGCAGATAGTAAAACAATTAATTAATTAAAACAAGTAGTACAGACGGCAGCAGGTCAAGCTACCCGAAACTGTCAAATTTTCCCAATCAATCTTGAACCTAATGGTATAGTAATAAAGTTGAAAATCTATTAAAGAAATTTGACAGATTGTAGTAGCTTGATGTGCTGCCGTCCATACATAGTTTGATTAAAAAAAAAAAAAATTAAAAGCTATTTGTATTAAAACTTTTTTCGAAACTACCTTTTTCGTTCTTCAGTTGTTTTGTATGCGTTTAATAATAAGATAAATGATAGATGTGATATAAGATCTGTATTTCTGTACCTGTGTTAACAAATAAAAGTGATTTGATTTGATTTGAATAAATAACATGAAATCAATCAAGGTAAATGTTTGTCTCAAATACCATAAAACATCTCTTTCATTGTATTGGTCTCAACTCTACCAACTTCAGTCTGCTGTGTTCAGTATAATTTTGTATTTTTTTCAAAGTCAATACTGTTAAATAGTGATTCAGTACAAAATTAATTTATGTAAGTATGTATTATGTACGCCGTATGAGTCAATATTGCGATTTGACTCACCGATGGTTTCCTTGAATGAATGAATGAACAATCGTAGTTTTGGTATGCATCGCCTACGACATTGCGTTTGCACCTTCAGCCTTTTAGCTTAGGCCTTATGGATCAATATATAAAATAATCCTGATGAATAACCCTAGATTCATAGATACAATCATGGGAATGAACTTCGTTTTACGAGAACTAATGTGGGTAAAGCAAACTGCTGTAGCAAAAAAAAATATCTTCTAGATTAAAATATTTAGAACACGACTATTACCACATTATACTAAAAGGCTGCACTTTTTGCTTGGTCTAGTTAATTGCCACATAAAAGGGCAGTAACTCTTAGCATTTAAAAGTCAAAAGCCTTTAATCGTTATTAAGTCGAGTATTGGTCGAGGCGTGGGATGCGTAGGCCGCTGTGACCTTGCGCCCGCGCCGCCAGACGCTGGCATTGGCGTGCCATGCAGAACCTAATAATTATGGCCTAAATTGGAGGCAGGGTTAGTTTTACATGTGTATAGATAACATGTTTGCTTTACGCGTTCATTTGTGTCCTAAAATATGGATAATGGCAATTTAATTAAATTTAGTTAACCGATATCATTGCATATGGTCTCTGACTCCAATAATATTTGAAACATAAGGCAAGACTAATATATACCTAAATACTACAAAGTCTTTGACGTCGTCAAGTTTTTTTTCCCTAACATAGGGTCTGGTCTGACACTTAGCAGATCCAGTTGAAAACCAGCGTCAGGCACTAGTTGTCTGGCATTTTTGCCGAAATGGGCCTTTTTGGCGCAGCCGTGAGGCACACTTTCCTGCAAATTTCTTACATCGCACTTTACACTTTGATTTATCTCTTCAGAATTTTGAAGTTACCTATGTCCTACTTATAGGACTGGAGCAGGCTTAAGGTGTGAACTTTGCAAATGTTAGCACTTTGTTTATGTTACTTATCATGCAACTGACATGTCGTGAAAAATGTTATGTAAAAGTATAGTTGTGTTGTAGGTACTATTTATGTACGAGTAAACAGTAAGTAACACTTGGAGCAATGTTCGTGGAACATTAGGTTAAAGTTGCATTGTGCGCGGGTAACTATTAGTTTAACTGGGTTATGATCAGTTACTAATGCAAAACTTGTGTACTTACTGTTGCGTAACTTGGTGTCCAGTTCACTACTATGATCTATTATTAAGAAAACCGATTGTTTGAGGTTGAACATTGAATAGAGCTCTGGGGCCTACCATGCACTCTTATAGCAGGTCAATTTTAGACGGAAAGTGAACTGTCGGGCTATTTTGTACCATGAACACGTCAAATAACAGGCGAGCCAGCGATCACGTGACTAAAGCCGGTCAGCGGTCACGTGACAACATTTCACTGGTCTGACCTGCGATAAACTGTACCATCAAGTCCTTTTTGACAAGTAAACACTTGAAAACTGAACTGCCCTGCAGTCATATTAAGCAGGCGTGAAAAAGTAACTTTTATTGAACTGTTTTCTTTAATTTAAAATAAATTACGTAAATATATGTTAATTTGTGAATATAATACTATTATGGCGTTTATTTAAAATTAGAGAAAACAAAAAAACAATTTCTTTGCAGTTTATTTTAGATGTGTAACGAAGATGAAATTTTTGAGTTTCTTGAGAAAGATGGTGATAAAAACAGTGTGAAACAAATCGCTAAAATCCAAAGGAAAGTTATGAGAAGCACGATAAAACCTTTTGACTTGCAGGATGGTATGTTTGTGGACGGGTCAAGAATATAATCCTCCTTCGTCGCCAGGAAAGCGACTCGTGAGAACCAATGAACCCCGTATGTGCCCGATGAATGGCACTAGGCTTGCACATCTATAACATGGGACTTATTACCAACGGCGAGACGTGGGTGTATAAACTTCTATAACAGGGGAACACCTCTGCCTACCCCTTTGGGGATTATAGGCGTGATAATATGTATTATTTAATTTCATAGAAAAGTAAACAAACTTGTATGATCTAGAAAGAAATACAAATCAAGAACACAATACATAGAAATAAAAACCAATGCATTAATGTTTGATAGAAGTTTAGGCAAAGACAAGACAAGATACATAGTAATATAAAACTAACTTACAGCTGCCCAGCCTTTAAAATCTTTGATAGCACCACCAACACAGAATTAAAATTTTTGGCCACCTCTGTCCACAATCTGCGGGACATTTCTCGAGCTTGAGCACTTTTATTGAAGCCCATTGCAATGTCCTTGTGATTATTAAAAAAAAAACCCACAGTGTTTCCAATTGTTCATATGAAACTCTCCTTGAAGTCATGATCACCAAATAACTGCACTTTCTTACCACTCACAACAACGGACACGATACAAATGTGTGAATTTCTAATTTATTTCCAGAAACACAAAAAAGGAACCCACTTGAAGTTCCAAAATACAAAATGAACTCATAATATTATGTTTGTGGTTGTGACAATAAATTTATACTTAATAGCCTAGTCGTTCGAAAATAGCTAAACTAATAGATAACTTTGGAAAGTTTCTCAAGTAGGTACTTACCTACCTTTCTTAAGTATCTAAAAGGGTCTCCATGCTACAAAACATAGTTTTTTAGAATTCTCTTGATCATTATAAGTCGTTATTAAATTAATTTTATCTAGTTCTTTAAAACCGTAAAACCGGTAATATTGCGTAAAAGTATTTCGGAACGTTTGTTTATAATATGGCGTACCGGCCAGCGATAACGTAGCAGGTCTGAAGTTGATACATTGCAGGTCAGACGGAAATGCTCATGGTACAAATAGAAAACCTGTCAGGTTAACCTGCTAAGTTGACCTGTCATGTACTTGGCAAGTATTTTAAATGTTGATGGTAGGGCCCCCTGTAACTATAAGGACTTTGGAGAATGGGTAATCTGATACAGCAGTCAATATCGCTAATCTATACATATACATACATACATACCTATATACATACAATGAAAATAAATAAAATTGAAGTGTCTGTTTGTAATGTCAAAATAACAGCTTTTTAATAAATGCATATATGAAAGTATATACGGTACTTAAATATATACGTATATACATTTTTTTTTAAACTTTTTGTCTGTCTGTTACTTCCGGCTAATCTCCGATACGGCTCTGGATCGATTTTGACGGGATTTTCACTGGCTGGTAGCTGATGTTATAAGGAGTTACTTTTAATTTAGAAAAAGAATTAGGGTTCCGCGCAAAAAAATTAAAATCCATGAAATTGTGAACAAAGTCCGATTCAAATAGGAAAGTTGTTTTCCGACATCCACTCGAGTATCGAAATATAATTGCCTGGTGGTTATCCGCGACTTTGTTGGCATACATAATTCAATCCCCAGTTAAACTAAATCAGGAGTTGAGTTTCAAAAACATTTTCTTAGTGCATCTCCCTAACATCTTAACCTCATAATTAAGTACTTCAGTGGTTTAGACTCTGCGCTCTCTATTCTTCTGGATAAGTCTATTGTTAATTTAATGATAAATGATTTTATTTCTGTAAGTAGGTTTGTACAAACACTTTTACACGTCAATCATATACATATGCATATTATGGAAGTGCTTTGTATATAAGTACCTACCTATGTGTATTTAGATATAGATTAAATACAAGGTAGGTACATGAACATTTTGCGATAATGTAGGGCTTCATATCCGCTTATTTCATTTAGCGTTTGACATTTTGGATACAGGATGCTAATTACTAATTAACTAGGTTTAAGCAAAGCGTATTATTATTCGGTGACCTATGAATTAAAGAATCGAGTGTCGGAATTTGAGCCTAACACGCACAATTTAAGGGATGGGCAGGAGTGATTACCGGAGTGATATGTGGTGCATTTTTGAGATATAGATCGGTCATATAGGCGAGGCGAGGCCCCACAACTAACAAGCCTGAACCATAGTTTCAATTACTAATTAATTTATAACTTAGCTTGAGGAACTACACATGGACGATAAATAAAGCAATGACTACCGTCGCAGATAGACATAATTCTATTCCAAGGCGTCGTCCTAATACAACGTGACTACGCGATCATCGCAAGTTCGCGCGAATTTTAGTCGTACGTACCCGCGATCAAACATAGCGATGTCGAATTGGTGTCCTAATTGGCATTCGCGCGACTAAAATTATTGTAATCTATAGATTACAATCATTCATATATATTCATATTACTTAGTTCTCGCGTATACGCGAGAACTAAGTTCGTACGAACGCTCAATCAAACATATTGATGTCGAATAAGTGTCCTAATTGAATTTGCGCGATGATCACAAGTTTGCGTTCTATTAGGACACCCAGTTTTTGTTATCGCGCGACCACGTGATGGTCGCATCGCTTACTCGCGCGATGATCGCGTAGTCGCGTTGTATTAGGACAAAGCGATGCCTAAGAAACGTAACGAAGGCCATCATAAAATATATTACGACAAGTATGACATAAAAACAATGTTAAAGCAGAGGCGTATTAAATTGAGCTGCTGTTTATACAGCCGGCAGCTGATCAACCTTCCTCTAACTCATTTACATAGTACCTCATCACATACCTATCTACATAAATAAACTGTACATACAATGCGCCCCATATTTGCTTATGGCATTTGATTAAACACGTAGAGCCATGGTGTGAACTCTTTGATGTGAGATGTGGGTTACGACGAGTTACGTTCACGTACATAACATCGTATTACAACAGTTATCAACGTAATGCAATAAGAACGAACTCATTTGTACTGCACAAATGAATCTCTTTGATTTCTATTTCTTCTGCGAATGAATCATCTAATAACTAGTTCTCGGAATGAAGTTACAGAAAACTAGGTACTTACAATTCTTTTAGGTAACCTTATTTACATTTTAAGTGCATTGGGTATTGGTAGAACAAGTTTGCTAGTGTTACAAACTGTCGAAAAAATACAATACTTCATGGACGCTAAAGTTATATATGGTTGGAAAGATTATAAACATAAACAATACAATTTTATTTATTATTAGTAAAACTTTAGCCATAATTTTTTTCAAGGCTATGCTAATGGTTCGGCATTTAAAGTACCTACTTTCGTTAGTCGGTCAACACCAATTAGGTAACATTATGTAGGCACAGTTCTAGTTCTGTGCCAGTGATATAACTTGAGATAACACCAAGTACATTAAGGACTTTGTAGGATAGTGGGCGTACGGCAAACTTCAAGTTTTAACCGTCCAGCTGCAACAACTTTTAAGACATAAACCGAAGTGACTTTGAGACCGACTCAAAGGTCCGTTAATCATTTTTTTTTGCTTATTCCATTGTGTTGATGACGACATCCAGTTATTAACGCAACAAAAACCCGTGGATGTGTTAAGTTGAAGTACAAAGAATAGTTATAAATTGGTAGAGATGCAGACAGTGTTGATGATAATGTGCATGATAATGCGTTGTGTTAATGTGCACTTTGTTACCTGTGCGTTCGCGGCCGCCAGGAGGGCGCCGGCGAGGAGGCAGAGCACTGGCCACATTGTTCACTTGTCAGTCGGAGGTTGTCAGTTTGACAGGAGGTGGTGCGCGGGCTGTCAGCGCGACATGGCGGACCGGTCTGTGCGCCGTACGGAGCAACACTGCGCCGCCACTGCCTCACCAACTTTACTTTCTGTGAGCGGCCGTGTTCACACCGGACGCAGCAACCATTTATTTTGTACACTTAAGTATCCCCAAAGATGTCATGTCAATTGGTAGTTGGTGATTAGTGGTTGGAAATTAACAAATAATTTGTTTTGGATTGCATTTTTTGTAGAGTGTACAACAAACTTGACCTGCATTCTGGATATGAGGATCAACAAAGAAACACGGCTCTATAATTATATCGGTTGATAACCGTTCCTTAGACAGGTACATATAAACTAAATATATAAATAAAATAAAATAAATAAAATAAAATAAAATAAGTTTATTTCATACATCTCATTTGGCTTACACTGCATATCGAGGAGTCTCCATTTAAGCATAAAAAAATGCCTGTAGTTGAAGGCTCCGCTCTTCCCTTACATTATAAACGTACGAGCTAAACAGGTACTTATAAAAAAAGAAAAGCAGAGAGGAAAAACTAAAAATACAAATACAATCACTTTTACGAGTATGAGTGTGTATATATATAGATATAAACTTTGTAAACTTGAGGATGATGGGTGCAAGTACATACCTACACTGCATATTTATTGCATTACTTAGGAAGTCGCGTAGCGGCTGCGATTAAGCCAATGAGTTTGTTTAGCAGTTGACTTAATAATGATTAAATGACATCAGCAAATACAGGCGACGTTATTCAAACATTTATAGTTAAAAAATAAACTTCCAAAAATGGTAGTAAAGTAGCTCCAGTGTGAACGCACAGCTGCTACGCAACGTTGCGTCGCGCGTCGGCGGCGGCAGGCGTTACGACACACGCCCACACCTGCACCACCCGTAACCCGTAACACACACACGGGTATACCACACAGATCCCGTCGATAATACTCCAGCCTACCTTTTTATTTCTCCTTTTCCCGTTCGAACTCGGGGCTAGCTGAAAAACCTTGGCTGAACCGAACCACCTTTTATGTAGCTCGTAAAAACTTAGACTGGCACGTTTCTGAGCGCTAAAAGAAAAAAATGTAGCATTGTTTTCGAGAATTATTGTTATATCGGTATTAGTGCTACGAACCTACGACGCAAGGCAGCGGCGTAGCACACATTAGAATTCAACGCGCTCGCCGACACTTTCGTAGATTTATTTATTTGTTACTGTAAGTATATCTTTTATATTCGTTTTTTTGGAGGTCTATTAATAATATCCTTCTAAAACTAGAAGGATATTATTCCTATAAAGGATGATAATAATCTTCGTAGTAATGCTTTAAGGACTACTTACGAGCTTTATGAATTAGGTATACGTATTTATGTAACTTGTGCTTGTTCCAAAATAAGCGTTGAAAGTGTAACGATATTGCTATTGGCAATTTTTGATAAAACTATTAAGTAGTGATTTATAACTAGTATGGTTTAGTACATACACATCATAATAAATAAACACATAATGTGACTCAAAATAACTATCCATGTGCCCAAAAAAGTATGGTCTACGGTGGGCTACGACTTTTGCAATTTTGAACTGTATCTACACGACGATAAAAAGACGTTTTCTGAAGAGACAAAGTTCTTATGACGCCATAAAGCAAATGCTATGTAATTTTGCAATCACAGAGAGTTCATATTAAAACGGACAGATGCTGAAAATAATACGTTAGTCAGCAGACTTTAATTAGGTCGCATTTACTAGGAGGCTTAAAGTATATTTAAGGTAATCGCTACACTTAAGCAGTGAATTGGTAAAACACTATTATTATTTAAATTAAACCTAATAGCGGAAAGGATATAAACAATAACAGAGGGTTACACATTACGGCCAAGGCTGCCGCGCCATCTATCGACAAGTTATGGTAGCTTCAGAAGGTTCGTGTCCAATGTTTGTGTCAGGTAAAGATGTCGCTAGTGTGGTGGGGGCACGTTGCCGCCCAAAATCAATATCTCGTGCGGCGTGCGCCACATCCCGCCGATTTTCATCAGTGTTTCAGGAGGCACCCCTATTGCCCACATTTCATACAGTTACACGCGCAACCAGTGCTCTATAAGCGGATTCCTCGCATCATCGGACTTTTCCCTATAATCTGTAAGTAATCATTTAAAACTTATTATATCCATTCAATAGTAAAAATAAATAAATTAAAGACGCATCCAGACACATAAATTCATTCATAAATCCCCAGATATGTGGCGACTAGATTGAAAGTATTACGACACAGTCAACTTAGAGTCGGTATATAGGACGGGTTGTGACCTCGAAGGGCGGAACTGTTGCCTACACTAATTAAGACTATAATTGACGATTCATTTAATAATAACCGAAAATAATTTAAACATTTATAACGACGTTATCTGTGTCGGAAATACTGAACTACATACTTGCAGAATGGAAAATCGCATGTACTATAATGATAGGGTAAGTATCTTAAAATAATTCAATCTTATGTGTTTTAGTACATATTTACCTATATTTAATCAGTCAAAACACTTAGGACTGTACAGTCAATGTTCCCCGTTAATTGCGTACCCACTTAATTGGAAAACCTAATTTACCAAGACAAATTATGAGTACCTATATCTAATAACATTTATTTTGATAGACATTATGTAGACAACAATTAGGCTAATTTAACATTGAAATTGAGAACTTTTCATAGTGAAAAATAGAAAGAAAATCGTTATCTGAATGTCTTTAGACAAATACCACAAAGAGACGAAAACATGTCGAATGAACATTTCAATTTCCGGTAAGCCTCGAAAGAAGGTAGGATATTTAGTTTTTTGTAAGCTTTCCTATCAATTTATATTTTTAGGTTTTAACAAAATAACGAAGTTGTATTGCTGCGCCTGCTTTTATTTAGAGACATAAAATGGGAAGGTTAATAACAGCGACTAGCGGTTTTTGGGGTAGATAACAGTTTTATTTGCTCTAACTAATAACTAATGTGCGAAAAGCAGATTCGGCTACATTTTTAAAAATTTTTTTTTTTTATTAATCAATAAAACAGTATAACATTTGTTGAACCTTTAAACATACCGCACAAACCATCGCGGGTTTAACAGCGGTATAGCCAGACAAAAAAAAAATTGGTAGGTACATTGATTTTTTTTTTATCTAGATCGTAAATGTATGCACAAAATATACATAGTTATAACCGATGGACTGGCGAATACACTGGAGGATAAATAAAGTGAGGGAAAGTAACCTCCAGGGAGGAAGGAAAAAGTAATTTTTATGCGTTACTTTATTCTGTTAGAAGAGAAATCGGACGTGCCATTTTTATTTTTATTCCATGTCACGAACTTTTTTAGGAAAGTAATACACGATAGGTATAATACACTTTATCTGCAGTACAGTCGTCTAACGAAGGCGATCTTCCATTTAGTTTAGAAAGATCGTCGATCGAGAGCGTTTAGTGCGCAATTACCCAGTGTTCCGAACTAGCTGTTACGTTTTATTAGTTTGAACATATCTCACAGCGGCCACATGAGACATCGCTTGCTACATGTTTAATGACAGCATTACGAGCACGGTTAACTATCAAACTTCGTCGCTTTATTACCATATAAAATGCTTTCGTACGCGCTTTCAATTATTTCCTATTATGTTCAGATTTGCACCGACACAGATTCTCGCAACTCCTGCTACATAATGAATAGCAAAGAGTGGTTGGTACACGCAAACGTAACATTACTTACAGCGCTGTTGTACACCGTTGTCAGCATGAAATATCGCTACTGGATAGAGTTACTTCATGTTTTCACGAAGCCCTTTTGTTTTTTTGGACTGGAAATGTAGTAGAATAGAGGTACGTATTGGTGTACCTAGTAGCTATTGTTTGCGTGCCAACTTAATGCTGAATCACGTAGCCGGTTGTTTGTGAATGTGCCAGCATTAGGCACTCGGTCCTAGGATCGATCCTTGCGTAACGCTAGCACGATACGGGTTGGCTGCCTGCCAGCCTCTACTAGCAGCCTCTGTTTATACACACGATTATTTGATAGTGGGCGGACACATTTATTTCTCTTTCTCACTTTTTAGGGTTCCGTAGTCAACAAGGAACCCTTATAGTTTCACCATGTCCGTCCGTCCGTCCGTCCGCAGCTTAGTTCAGAGACTCTTAGTACTAGAACGCTATAATTTGGTATGGATATACATATTAAAGATGCCAATAAAGTGGTAAAATAAAATCATGAAAAAAATTTTTTTAGGGTACCTCCAGTACAAGTAGTGGGGATGTTTTTTTTTCGTCTACCCCATGGTGAGAGGTGTTGTTAGAAGGGTGTTTCAAAAATATTGTGGGTTTGTGAAAACAATTTTTCGATTAAGGGATCTGTTTCTGAGCTTTAAAGTGCTAATTTTTCTTATTCTAGTGTCTCTCCGCCCCCTCCCCCCCACCCCGCCAGCTAAACGGTTAGTTTTGGATATGTGAAAAACTTCATAGTAGTAGTATATACAACGAAGTTAAATGGAAGACTATCACAGCTAAGTAGGCATTACAAGTTTACGAGTAATAGTCGATCAACTTATGTACATTTGCAGTTGGAATGTAAGAGAGAACATGTTTTTCAACTACAATGTTAAGTTTGTTCTTAAGATAAATTCATCCCAACTACGGAACCCTTCATTGTGCGTGGTGTGACATGCACTTGGCCGGTTTTTTATCTTTGAATGACAATTAAATAAGTGCCGAATATTTTAAACGTAAAATAAGCAAGCTGTACAAACGTATGAGATTATGCAAATGCGTCTAATAATCATAATAAATGAGAGTGTGATTTAGCGAGCTTAGGCCTCCACGTATTTTTAGATACCTTTTCCAGGTGAACCTTTTTAACATTTCTGACCCTTTTATGCTGGAGTGCCTTAATTTTAAAATCATTATTAATGCTCGCGTGAACTTTGTGAATGCTAAAGCTGTCACTTTTTTGTTTTATTTTTCCTAATGCCACAAACAAACATTTTCTATTATTTGTTTTGTTTATTTCCTCTTGTGGCCGTCAACCATCGTTTACTTATATAAGGAAAAATCTGTATTAGTTTTCTCCAAATATAACTTTTTGTTCCCGGAGGCGTTTTCTAACTTTTCTTTTCATTCCGTATCATGTTTATTACTCATTGCAGGCGTTTAAGAATAGTTTGTAGTTAAACGTTTCTCAATTTAATGAATCCGCTACCTGCACAACTGGGAAGTTTCCCCGAGTTTTGAACACGTTGAATATCTAGTTGCTAGACTATGCTTGTACCTACTTATGTATTACTATTTTCAGTGGCACTGGTGCTAAAAATAATTACTATTTTCAGCACAAATATTTTATGATTTTTTCATTTAGCTGACTATAATTTTCGTTCCATTAAAAGAACACTAATCTAGCGATTGGACAAATGATAGACTCTTGTAGTTATTTGAATATTTTGTAAAACTGCAGCAGCTATCTATTAATTTATATCTAACTTTAGTAACTCAGAACTTCAAATGTATACTGCCCTTGCTGAATCGATAATCTCCTATGGACTCACCAGTTATGGACGCACGTTTAAAATTTACCTGTATAAAATAAATAATTTGCAAACACGTTTGTTGAAACTTGTAGTACTAAGCTATATAAAAAATAAATACCAAAACAATTACACAGAGTTATTTAAACAACTGTTCTAACGCGCGCTGAGTATCTGTTCCTCATAGAACATTTTGATAACACTGATATTCAAATTCCAGTTAGATATGACGTGAATACACGACAAGCCAAATCAAAATCTTTTCAAGTGCCACGCAAAAATTACTTTTATGGCAGGCGTACCGCTTCTTTCGCAATACCCAATTTACTAAACCAAATACCTGTAACCATTAGAGACTCAGTGAATAGTAAAAACATAAAGCGTAAGCTGAAAGAACATTACATCAACTCGATTATAACTTAACTGTTAATAGCGCGTTGATTAAATCTCAGGCCATGGCATGCTACGACAGACCCCACAGGTATCATTGTGTGCTTTGTTTAAATGTAAGGAACTTGTAATTTATAAAAAAAAACGGTTATTTAAAACCTATGTACGTACTACATCAATAATGACTAAACCGTTTATATTTTATCGGATTTAGAAAACCTTTACTATTTTATTTATAAACCTATTTTATTTATAACCCGAGGTGAACTTATCACTCGCGCTATTTAACACGATTCGTAGAGCTACGAAGCGCAATAACGCGCCCCCTGAGGTCACGGTTGATGTAGCGCCTCTAAAACATTGCCCTAACATTAGCAGCTGCAAAACCCTCGCTTTTTGTTCCTTAGAGACGTCCATCCCTTACATTTACCGTTTATATGTCAGAAAATCCTGTGTTACTAACAAACGTAGAAAATTTCGAGGTTAAAATAAGAGGCCTACGCGGCTACGCCGTAGCAAAACCGTGAGAATTGAGACGGGAACTGTAAATTTCCAAATTCAATCTAGGGGAAAGTAGAAACGTCCGAATAAAGGTAAGTGAATGGCCCAATAATAGGTTACGGGGTGGGTTGGTTGCGTAACGGCTGGTTGCCGGAGGGTTGAACGTTGGCCGCCCGCCAGTGCCCGCCGCCGTGACTGCGCTATGGCACAAAACTGTCAAGTGAGAGTACGAATACTGTAGCAAAAACTAGTGCACCGTTTACTGAAACCAGCCGATTAGTAGTTTCAGTCAGCAAAGTGTTGAAAACAATCAAATTATAGGCCAGAAAGATCAATACATTTCTGTAATTATATATCAATTAACACCTATTTTGAGTTTCAAATAAACCATTAAAAAAACAAAAAATTGAAACTCTATATTGCCTAAGCATAAAAGAACTATGTCAGCTACTATATTATAGACTATGATAATATCAAGCTGCCACCCTATTTTGGCCGTGGCTATTGTCCGCGTTATGGATCGTATATCGTGTCGAATGTGACTCGACGAGCGTAGGTGTAATAAACAAAGAAAACTAACGATTCGTATTCTCTAGTAAAAAATATGTATTATCGCTTCTACAAAGTACAGACCTGCAATGCCGTCTATTTTTCCTTCGAACTGTTATGTAGTTCTTGTAATACTTTGCTCATTTGCACTTACGATTTTACACCAGCAAGCATATCATAACACCCATATCAATACAATCTTGGTAATTCGATCAAGTTCTTCGAAGACGTGATACAGTTCATTTCGAGCGTCAAAATGTGCTTCATACGCTCGTCCTAAACTTTTTTAATTAAATCCGTAAAGTACTGTTGGATTTTACACAGAGCCAATAGGATCACTTCGCCCATAACCGTTACTATCAAATCTGTACCCAGGCAGTGTTGAGTGTTGATAACAGCATAAACTTTAATTATCTTTCTCGTGTAACTAACACGCACGCCGCAAAGGGATGTTTTAATCCGCCACAGAATACGCAAAACATTAGATACGTTAACTTGGAGATAACGGTTGACATTTCGGCCCCTCAGCGGAGCCCAACGAATAAATTATTCCACGAGTAACATTACCCAAGTTCTTGAGAGAAATACAAATTGGAGGACATGCTAATATCTTGTACAGTAATGATAGGACTTTTTTTGTATAACTATTGTTAATTCTGACGTTCTACGTTCTACCTTTAGATCATGAGTGGCTAGGTAATTACTTATGAGAGTTAAGTAACTACTCTAACTTATACAGTCCTTCAAGTTCTCGGTAGGTTCTCGGTACGGAGAATATCACGTAAGATTATTCGAATTATTTTTTTTCTTTCTAATTTCAGAAATTCAGGACTTTGTACTTTATCTGTATTAACCTGCCTTACTCGTATAGCTACGAACGAACGAATCGGTGAGGTATTCTTTCCGAATGTCGTTTTTTAACGTTTGTATTTTTCCTGTTGAGAGACGAGGAAATGTAAGAATAACAACGATACGAAAATAAAGTTTACCTGTCTTTGTAGAGAAAGTAATAATCGAATTTTTGTTCGTTTGTATTGTTTCAGGTTACGGTTTAATGAGAAAATTTTCCTCCGTTCATCTTTATGTACGAAAAAATTTTTCAAGTTATCTTTTTCGTGTCATATCTGAATAAGTTATCCATGCTTACATATCTGTCTACTAGCCCGTGACACAACTAGTGATCGTGGACACACCTTACATTCCTCTTCCACGGCTAGCCATGATGCCCTAATGTTATGGTTAAGATGTTTGGAGGACCTTTAAAGAAGGATACCGTTGCGCATTTTGTCGCCTTTTACCACACTCTTGGGAAAAAAGGCAACCCTAATCCTAACCCTTTGGTAGAGCTAATCCGGGTCAGGACTAACGGTTCCGGCGGTTCAAGCGCTGGTTTCTAATGTGTTGTCAATGCTGGCTGAGAAAACTACATAGAATCGGAGAATTGCGCCCCTATAACTATTTGAAATGATTCCAAGTGTTTTGTCGGCAGGTAGATCCTCCCCGCCTCACAAGCTGTTCACCTAGCCGTGTTTATTCCATTAACACTGTTGACATCTGCGACACTTGCTTGTAGATATCCCGAGGTAAGTTGATGTACATATTTACCTTGTATACGTATCGTACATACACAGAACGAAATCTTTGTTGTATAAAACAGTACGTTGCGTAAACAACATCAAAATCTAGTGTAGGTACGATCTAAACTGATCTTTTTGCAAGAGAGGGTTAGGTCGTATTTGCTGTGCCACCGGTAAAGGAAATCGGCTTTACGCTTCGGTTTACATTACCCAAAGCTTGTTCCTACCGCTATTCCGGATCCATGAAAATCGTGTTTCCGTAGATCAAGTACTCTGGGTTTATAGTAAAACTGGTTACGGTATTTACATAGAAGCTTGTGGTTCTATTCTCCTTACAAATGTGTTTGTTATAATTGATTAAATCGTGAAACAGACCACCTATTCTTGCTCTATAGTACGTTAACTGTTTGGTATAATAACGGTGAGCTTTTATGAACAATAATCTTGTTACAAAAATGTAAAGCCAGGAATTTGTAATAAAAACTTTACCACTTTCACGACCATTACCTTTATTATAAATTAAACCTGAGCCCATTCATCTGAAACATAAAAATAAAACGAGCGGTCATTTCATTCAGCATAACAAGCAAGCTCCACGTCGCTGGCTGCATGCAAGGGGCGTGTGAGTAAAAAGGGGTAGAGTAGCACCTACTTAAGTCCCACTCGCCTCCTTTGTACCACTTGTGTATTTTTGTCTTGCTAAAGAGTAAAGACTCTTAGAGCGTTTACATGATACTTAGTTTCTTTTAAAGCAAACAGACTCGGGCTTAGAACGAGTAGAGTGGAGAAACGCTTGAAGGAGGCATAAGACAATTTACCAGAATTTGTCGCAATCGATCTTTACAGCTGTGATGTGTGATTGTTTTATTGTTTATAATACATACGTACTTAAAATGAACACAAACATAATCAAGGAATACCTTCCTCAGTTTCACGATAAATCAAGCGCACAAAAGCGCGAATTCCCGCACCAAGCAATAGGATGTCGATAGTTTCAAACGTACGTTTATGTTCAATATCGTGCGACCATCTAAACTTCAGCTAATTGTAGCTATTATGTATTGCGCGGAACATTCGCAATCTATGCAGTAATAGCAGTAGTAATAAACTAGTATATTGTGTTTTATTACAGTGGCAAATGTCCTCGGCTGCCTAGGTATGCAGGGATATTAGAATTCCTTTGCTGAAACCAACAGGAATATGCAGTGTAACTTGTGTAACTAGTAGTTCGTGGAATATTCTAGAAATGTAAAAATGTTTCTAAGACATTAACCTCCGTTTTTTCTGAAAGATACATTTTCAAACATAGTCTTTTTTACAGGAATATCTAAATGTTCTAAAATCTAAAAAATAATTTTCTTTAGTCCCACTTCGGCGCTTTTCAGCAAAAACGTTATTGGGTTTTTTTGATGGAGCTCGGAATTGTCATTGTGACCTCCTAGAGGTCGGTATACATACACGAGAACTTCGGTAGCACCCAACACATTCGAAACTTATAATATTTTAGGCCTGAATAAGAAAGCTCAATGAGAAAACATTTCTACATTTCTTTTTTCAGGAATGCCTTCTTAAAATTCTTAAACCTATTTCATGATACTTTTGCAGTTTAATAACTTTGTGTGTTTTTATAAGGAGGCGGCAAAATAGACCGTTCGGGGTGCCCTGGGATCTGTGGCCCGCAGGCCGCGACCACATCAACCCTGTCTTTCTCAAGCTTTCGAACCTCCTTCACCAGCAATGTCAATTACCTGAAACGAAGGTATGTTCTTAGTTCGCATGGTGTCTGTCCCCTACCTAAACTCTGTCTTGATGCATGATTAATCTTTATTCTATAAAGCTTTACAGCTTTTCAGTTATCTCGTGATGAATGATCCTATTGACCGCTTAGTTTTATATCAATTGCCGTGCCCCCAGCGCCCAGCTCAAAAATCGATAAGCCGTCGGATTTTCGTTTTATGATAATATGGGGTCATGCATAAACAAAACATAACATCACGCCTTGTTTCCCCGAAGGGTTGGGCAGAGGTGTACCTATAGTACCTACACCAACATTTCGCCAGTTATATTTAAGTCCCATGTAATAGGGGGCGAGCCTATTGCCATCTACCGGGCACAAAACCCGGGGTCGTGCAATTAAATAAAAAACAAAAAACAAACATAGGTTCTTAGTCGTATAAATACGACTGAGGCGGCATGGGCACGAAAACATTATGGCTCCTGCAAACAGGCGCGACACGCGACTCTGCACAAAGGCACCTCTCGTCGTGCGACACGCGGTATCTTTGTGTCGCGTCGTGTGTCGCGCCTGTTTGAAGGAGCCTTTAGTCGTATTAATCCGACCGGGGCGGTCAATAGGTTAAATGTACCTTTTTTGTGAAACGGGTGTCAAGTTTTAATGAAGTTTTGGTATCCAACAATAGTATAAGCAATTGCCACCCTGCCACAATTAGAATGACTTTAATACTTAACTTGAATTTAATTTTAAAGTATAATTAGGTACAGAATCTACTTACTGTCTATTTCCCCTCTCTTCGTTAGTGTAGATAGGTAATTAGTTTGATAACACAAGTTGGGTAAAAATCACATTTTTATATGAAGCTCAGTTTTATAATTTAAGGATAAAACAAAATTTATGACACCGTAAAAAGCCCGAACCGCTTCACCGCGCTGCTTCCACCCCCGTCGGCACTCGACCCGCTCCCTCCCCCCCCGCCGCTCGCTCCCCCACCTCTCCCCGGCTCCGCTCCACTCTACATACCGTGTAGCACCACTCATCAGCCTCGACTGATTGTATGTGACCATATCACTGCTGCTACTTGTTGGGACCCTTGTCCAACAACAAATAACAGTTCTGAACTACCTGCATTCAGTGCATGGCGCTTTCCTCTCGATGTGATTGTCGTGATTCGATGTTGCTGCTTAACAAGAGCGATTGTTACAGCTGGGATAGCGTTTATTTCTTTTAACAGTTTCATAATGTTGATTCCGATTACTCAGATAATGAATAAAATAGAAAGCTTTACAGTTCGCACTGTAGGAGCTAATTCTGATTACGACAGCTTTAACGGCAGTGTTCACGTTGGTTGGCAAGTTGTTAAGGTTAGGTGACTATGAGTGGCTACATTGTGTGTCGGTTTTGTCCCTCCTCTGCGTGTCCCTGTGTGTTGGCGCGGCGTGGCGGTGGCGTGCGGCGAGTAGTTCAGTGGAGGCGTTGCGCAGATTCAGCTCGGGAGACCTGCAGTCCGAGTGCGATGAGGGTGAGGTGGACCCCTACACCGGCCGCCCGGCCACCACCAGCCAGCCGAAACCGCAGAATCAAAGGCCGACCTCCCAGGGTAAGACCAAAGTAGACATTCTATAAGTCCGTAACTTACACAGAGTATAATAACAAGAAACAGTTTGTTTATTTAGGACTAGCGTATTTAACGTAACTTTTAATCCGGATTACGCAACAGATTATATATAATTTTTGGGATTAGCATTACAAACTCTGGGTAATCATGTTTTAGTAGTACTTATTAGATATTTGACAAGTTCTAAGTAGTGTTTAATTTGACGTAGCCACCGGGGGCAGCATCACCAGCGCGTCGGGTCCTCCCCCGGCGCCGTCCGCGACCGTAGCTGCTGCAGCGAACAGCGGAGGAGACCTGTCGCTGAATCTGCGGGGAGGATCCCGCGGTACATCCGCGCCCTCCTCCCCGGCCAAGTCCCGCGAGTCGCTTCTCCAACGAGTACAATCTCTCACCGGCGCGGCAAGAGATCAAGGCGCCAATTTATTAGGTAATGCATGGTTACAGGCATCCCTAGAGGGGCCGCTTGTACAGTCGGCTGGCTCGAAATTCGGGTTTTATCTTTATAACACATGCCTTCGGAATTGAATGGCTGAATTTAAGCAATTTTGGGGCGAGACTGCCTACAGAATCGCTTTCATTGTGTTTATAGCCGATCATCGCCTATTATTTCAGCCTTTTGCATAAGTATATCGTACATCGCATTGCTGGACATAGAAAATGAGAAAAATTTTAGCGTTGCAAAAGAGATTCTACTCGACTCTTTTGTACCGGTGACGCTGTTGGCCGTTGAATGTGTGTCGGTTGGAAGAGCTTCGTTGGTCAGCGGCACAGACAATAAGTACTTTCTTAGGGAGCGTGACGTCAGTGGCGTCTGTGGGTCGTGGGTACAACCGAGACCGATGTGTGACCCTGTTGGTGGTGGATGACCAGAACACCGACTGGTCCAAGTACTTCCGAGGACGCCGCCTGCCCGGTGAATGGGACATCCGCGTCGAACAAGCCGAGTTTAGGGTGAGTAGATACAATGTACGTATTATTCAAGGCGTGATTGAAATAACTCATAACCTGAAACAAGTTTGTTCAGAATCGAGAGTAGAATTGATTACAGAACTTTTAAATATAGGTAGGTTTTTAATTTTTACCAAAACATATTTTTATAATATGTCGATTATAACAAATGAGCCACCAAACCTTATATATAGATATATTTAACAATAATTTATCAAAACAAATAGGTACTTACATAATTGCTTCCCAGATATTAAAATAAAAAATAGTTGAGGTGTCCGAGGTTTTGAGTTATTTCAATTACACCTTGCAGATACCCTACATATCTGCGAATGTGTCTGTTAACCTCATTTTATTTCTCCACATCCACCCGCAGCCTCCATTCAGAACTATTGATTGGCTGACGGCGCCAGATGGTTGCCTCATACGATTTTGGAGGGTTATTGTGCTATCAAAAGGCTCTCTTCGGCTGCTTAAATTATTTGGATTATAAATACGAAATTCTTTTGATGACCAAATACTTATTTTAACGTCGCAACATTATATTGTATAACAGATCATAAACTACTGCTCAAACGAACGAAAACTAAACAGTTCAAACGTTGCCGGCTTAAAAAGTGTGGTACAATTTATTAGAGAATCCAACCAGTAATAAAAATCGTGATAGCAACGGCGCGCACATAACATTCCAATCAATTATGTACCCTTGCCACAAAATAGGTGTTGTAGAACAAACTATTGTAATATGCAGAGCTCACTGCCCATGTCAACGTCACTGTGTGCCGCAACCCTCGACTTATTATTTATTACGCACGTTTAACCTTACCTTCGTAAACTCATGAAATCTTTCTTAATACCGTCTTTATTAGACGCTTGTGATATCGGTCCTCGTTCTACATTCCCTGTTTAGTAAAAAAAACTGCATCTTTTGCAGAATTTAAAAGATATTTGGCTACTTTGATAAAGTCGTTAGGCCTTTAAATCATATTATGTTCCTGCATGGTTACTGCAGATCGTTCGAACTTGCCATATACAAAAATACAAAATACAAATATGGCCCCAGATGGCAAGTTGCCACTAGAAAATTCAGCACAGGCTTAATTACTTACTCAGATTATTCTAAGTTCAAAGCAGCTTCCAAATTGGATCCACGAGACTACTTACATAAAGTATTCAGAAAAGCACTTTATACAGAGACTACTTGGTACTTTACAAAGTAATTCTTGGAGGACACTACAGGGTCAACAGGTTTAGGGCTGAAAGTTGGATGCTAAAGTTAAAAGGGATAATCAAATCAACCCGTTTCTTTATGACACAAGTTACTACTCGTAGTAGTTCGTTTTATAATTTGTACTGCTTGCTCCGCACAGGAATTGACTGTGACGGCCACTTCTGACGGAGCCAACGTATCTATGGCAGTTTATCGCAGCGGCACCAAAGTCACTCGATGCTTCAAGTAAGTAATACTTACCCTCATTTTCATACTAAAAGTAATTTCTCGCCATATTCTATCCAGAAACGAGTCACAGGAAAGTTACTTACCTAATTAAGAGAAGCTCTAAGCTCAGTTTAAATTCTAAGAGAAATACGGATGCTAGAGGGAATTTGTAGGAGAAACATAATACAGTTCTAATGGTGAGTTAATAAATTAGATTTATTATCTCACGAAACAATCTAATTAGTCCCGGCAGAGTTGTATTTAAAGGTATTTAAGTTGGTCGATGAGATAATCCGCACAAAGTAAACACATCAACGAAATCCTATTTATAGATGCTTAAAACTGCCGTGACTCAAACTGAATATAAAACGATAAAATATAAATGGAAGTTTGTAACAACATTTGTTTGCGTGTTTGTTACTGTGATTGAAGTGTGGGCGCTTTATGATTTACATAATAATAGACACAACCTATAACTTAGTTTGTTCAAACTTGTGTAAACTACTTCCTCCAATGGCTGGGGCTTAGAAAAATATTTGAACTTACAATATTCTTTATGTCGGTGCTACAAACATGGACATGTTTATGTTGAAGACATATTCTCAGAGACGATGGAAATATTCAAAATTACGTTCAATTGGTTTTTAATCCAAAATATTATTTTCTCAGTTACTTCTTCACATACTTAACCTTTTCCATTCCTTCAAAATTGATAAATGATTAACGCAACTGTCGTTTTGCTAGGCCGGACTTCGTGTTGGTGAGACAGAACGTCCGTGACGCGGGGTCTGACCACCGAGCCCTACTCCTCGGGCTCAAGTTCGGAGGGGTTCCCTCCATCAACAGCCTCAACTCAATCTACCACTTCCAGGTAATTTAACAACGTCCTACGTAATAGGTATTCAGATATTTTTCTTTTGTGTGTGATAAAATGGATCCATTTTTGCTATAAA
Organism: Fissipunctia ypsillon; assembly: GCA_947568875.1. NCBI lineage: Eukaryota > Metazoa > Arthropoda > Insecta > Lepidoptera > Noctuidae > Fissipunctia > Fissipunctia ypsillon. The sequence continues at coordinate 15,453,698 of OX387647.1, read as the reverse complement.
TTGTGTTTATTTAGGACCGGCCTTGGGTGTTCGGTCATCTGCTCCAACTACAGCGACGTCTCGGGAGGGAGAACTTCCCTCTCATCGAGCAGACCTACTATCATAATCACACCGATATGGTAAGTACTTAGATTTATATTTACCTGATGACGTAATTACTCACAGGTACTTTACCTACCTTTTTGTACCTACTGCCATCCGTACCGCCTCTACTTTTTGATTTGTTGTTATATCTTTGATACAATGGGAAGACTTGTAAATACAGTACCCGAGCAGCTTTTTATTTGTTCTTACTTTTCATACCTCTGAGTTTATGATCAAGAATAATGTAGGAGATAGCATGACACAGCAGCGGCGCAAGTTGCCATTCAATTTATATTAGGCTTCGGACATGTTTCGAACGAAAACTCCAGGCGAAACGCTTAAGCTAAAATATCCATACTCCACATGATCCGTTTAAATTTCTTTATTTTAACCTAAATATCACTATAATTAGTTAATTTACAATCATTAACTTAAAAATAAATAATACAAAAATAACGTTACAACTATTTTTGTCTAAGAAGACAAAACAACAATTTAGAAGCGTCCAAAAGAAAAATCACAACAGTAACAATTTTCGAAAACTTGCAACCAATAAATTCGTCACATTGCCAATAGAGCTAATTTAACTTTTCATACACACAACATTCAAAACTAAATAACTTAAGGTCGAAAATGAATCAAGTGTTATCATTAATGTTTGTTTAGTATCAGCTGCTGTGATTGCGTACGATTAGTAATGAGTTTGAATGAATTTGTAATTTTTCACGAGGACGTCGTAATGAGATGTTCAAAAGGTACATTTTAGAGTAAACTTGTGCATCGTAGTGGTGAATCAAGTCATGGTGCTATTGAAGCGCGTCGCTTGCAGGCACCTCGTGAGAGCGGGAGCCCTGCAACATAAACACAAGTGTTGAGTGACAACTAGCAGCACCCGGCACTGCCCGTTATGGGTAGCAGAACATCAAACGCTCGCCTGTTTACGACTGTAACTCGTTCCCCATGTCATAAACGAACAGTGACAACGTAGGGTGTTTATTCGATTTTAAAATTGCTTCAAACGAGAAACCAAACTGCTTAACATTACGGAATTTCTCGAGTGTTTATAAAATAGCTTTGAATGGGAGCATAAAATCGTTTATTGTATGAGTAATCTGGCTTGGCACACGGAGTGCGAATTAGTAATGTTCTTCAAGGTTGTCTAGAAATTTATGGTTTATGATTCGTTTACTGTAGTAATTAGAGAGTTGTTGGTATTGTTTTATGTTGGTTTGTTATTGTTTCCTTATTCAACATAGGTACCTATTGAGGGAGAAACATGTCAGTGTTTGGTCTTATATAGTGTATTATCTATGGTTTGGTCTATTTCTGTATTGAGTGTGTACTGTGCGTGTAAGCTGTCACGTACAGACCCCTTACATAAAGGACGCGCCGCCGCCGGAGTTTTCCATCGTTTTCTATTGTTGGCTGTTTGTTATCGTTTCCGATATCGATATTAGATCTATTTATAATAAAACTTATTGAAATATAATATTACCTAGTCCAGCGGCACCGGTGTTCGCGGTCGTGTAGACAGATGCCGTGTCGCTCGTAGCACTCGTCGTAGCCTGTCACGCAAGTGTTCGGTGACTTGGTCCGCCGTCGGTTCATGTGGACCTGACATTGACATAACATTAATCTCCCCATAATAAACGACATCACGTATCATCATCTTATCTTTAAGTAGTCTGATAGCGAAACAAAAGAATGTCTGACTGCTACGCCGAAAACTCGTAGCATTTTCGTAGCACGCTAACCTCATTCAAGATACAACACAACTAAGGTATCAATATTTTGCGCAGATCGATCGCTGTCTAACCTCCGCAATCCATAGAAGGAAATACCGAATATAATAAATACTTACGTTTCTTGTTATTACACAGGTTTATGTAACCGGCATTAACAAGATGTTATGCTGCTTGACCTAAGTTACCCTGAAATTTCAATATGCAGTAGGCAGAGACGCCTGGCCTTGCTCAGAAAAATATTCATCCTTGCTCATGAATGATATGTTTCGGAGAACGAGCTGAGAAGAAAATAAGGAAATTGGCTCGAATTCGGCAAAACGAATATTTCTGCATATACATATTTTGGTCCTATTAATAAATGGTATCAAGTTACTTCCAGTTTTAAACTTAAAATAACTTTTAATAAGTAGTTCGGTTAGCAAGTGGTTATGCAAACTGAAACTTTGTAAAGCTTCCATGTGTTTCAGTTTGCCGGGCGTCTTTTCGATGCAAACAGATGTATATAGTTTATGTATTTGTTTATTTTCAGTTATCCAATTAAAACACCCCATTCCTCAAAAATGTCATCTACAACTATGTACCAAGCGATGTGTAACAACGAGAATGACAACTTACTTTGCAAGTACAACCCTGTTTGTAGAGGAGACGGAATCCTTTCCTCTGACGAGGAGTGACGTCACGCCATTTGCTGACGTAACCGCACAAATGCACGTGAGCTTCTAAATGGACCACTCGACCTGGAACATGAAAAGGGGGAATTATGATACATTTGTAGTTTGTACCTCTTTGTGTAGGTGCGGTAATAACCCGTCAACGTCGCGTTCTCATAAATCTTCCGCGTAGACGGTAGACGACTCGAAATGAAATAATAAATGTACTTTCTTTATTCTAGAACATCGTACAAAGTTTACACGAAAATCCTTCTTCTCGTTTATCTTATTCTGAATCCATTTTATCCTTACTAACTCTATCGAGCAGGCTCATTTAAAATCAGAAAAAATTTTCAATGAATAAATTATCCAGACAAATAGGACGACATCACAGGCAGTCAGACATTGACAGAAAAGAAATTAAAACTTTTGAAGGCAATTCAAAGAATATACATATTACACTTTCGTATTGTAATGTCGCAATAATAGACACCAGCTTGTTTGCTAATGTGATTACTAAATGGACTTAAAGTCTTGAATGTCTTTATTAAGCGATACCAGCAATACCTAGGTACTTATCTCTTTACAAAGTGTAATACTAATGAAGCACACAAGTGTTAGATGTGTCAGATTTGGCCTTGTTTGGGTTTTTATCAGCTTAAAATTCCCAAAAGCGTTTTTACGTAACATCCGCTTGGAATTCTATTCGTTCAAATTGAATTAGAATATCGTACGCAGCCGAGCAATAAATAATCTGAATGTTTCCTGGCGAGCTGGGGTTTCATCCTCAAGCACTGTCAGCATTTTACGTTCGAGCAATATCGATCCTTCGCAGCTTAGTTGAGGTAAACCAGCAGTGGGTGAACGGAATGTATCCTACCTATGATTTGACTCGAACATTCGTAATCCCGTAACAACATCTAAATCGTAATAGATACATGTTGTAGAGAAGATATTCACCTGTAATAACATAGGTCTCCCTCGGCTGCAGGCTCACCCCACACAAAGATTCCTGGGATGGTGTTAATAAACGGCCAGATTGTAGGGCCACCTTCGCTTTCGGCGTCGCCTGCAACACAATAACATTTTCTTTAGCTTGCCAAGCAAATAGAGCAAGTTTTCTAAACTTTCATTTAGTTCGAAACACGTTTGTTCACAGTCAAGCTATTGTATTCCAATAAGTATTGTAATTCAGATATGTATAAAAGTATCTCGTTGTTCTATCTAGTGCTGTTTCCGTACTTACTTTGTAAGTGTTTCGAATCTTCAGTTTGTATGCGTCGTAAAAATCTTTGCCTCGAAATGTTTTTTGTACTCTTCCAACGATCACTGAAAATAGAAAATTCCAATTATTTCTCAACTTACGTAACAGAGTCTATTTATTAACCACCATCCAGCCGAGATAGTTAATTTAATCCTTCTAATTAAACTTTACAATATTCCGTTACATTTTGAAGGACGCCCTTTTGTCCTACTTGTGTCTATTGTAGGATGATTAATTTTCACGAAATTATGTTAAGGCTACCATAGATACATGGAGGGATTACTCTGAACAGACTAATCTGCTTCAGATCGATCTGACCGGTTGTATACATAATATGTAACATTAAACATCGCGGCCGATCGATCGTTACAGATTTTTTGCAGATCAGACGGATCTGCCGGTAGAACTGAGTTGAAATAGCCGTGTAAGTGCCTTAAGATTATGTAAATTAAGCGTAACTTACCAAAATCGCTGTTACAAAAGTGTGTTTGTGGATGCGCAGGCGCGCACGTGCAGGCGTCGGCGACGCGATAGCTCGCGGCCACCAGCGCCAGCGCCAACCACCTCGTCAGCATGCTATATCTGATGATCTGGAACAAACGACATCTGTTGTAGGCGTGACCTTCATAATACACCAGTATACAGAGATGAGAGAATCCCATTGTTTCGTGCCACCCATTGATCACACAAATTAAATGATAAATACGATCAGATCAACAGTAACAACACAATACGACAGTTTATGATTCCTACCGCTGATGTTCATTTGTTATGCCGTCATAACTAACGATCCGTCTGGAATTCCACAAAGTTTGGCGCAGCCCGTATCTGTGCTGTAATCAACGTGCCGCACTCATAAAACAAGATGTAACTAATCAACGTACTCTTACAACCTTTAATAAGTATAATTGAACCTTAATTTGATAAGTAACGTTTAATTTGGTTTAACATTTTAGTTTCATCTCAAATATTTTGCAGACGACTCTGTTTGACCCTCGCTGTCCTTTGGCAAGCGTTCGATATTGCCGACGTTTATGTTTGTTTATTTGTCTTTTATTTATTTTCTCACGTATTTACTAGCTGACTGTAGTTTACATAAAACACGATGCTGTAAGCTATTTGCTATTTGTTGTACTTTGATGTCATACATATGTATATTCGCACTAAGCGTTTCCAAATGTATTTCGTGATGCGCACAGCAAAGGAGTGGAACTCTCTACGTGCGTCTGTGTTTCCGAACGCATATAACTCCGATCTCTTCAAAGTGAGAGTGAACAGGCTTCTTCTGGGTAAGCTCGCACCATCGTCGACTTTGTCTCTGTCACCTCTGACCTAGATTAGAGTCAAGAGCAAACCCATCTCAAATAAAAAAAATACACCACATAGGTCTTCCATATACAATGACTTAGTGAGTATTCATGCCCATAACAGTCGTTCACGTTGCATTGATATTACCTTCAAGAATGTTTCAATATAATTATTACCTCCACTGAAACCTGAAACTACCAATTCATTACAGCAAAGGTTCGAAGTCCGAGCAATAGATTGTCAATAAAGCAAACTTATGACATCTCATTACATTCTATTGATCGATATTCCAATAAATTAAATAGAAAGCTGTTTATGAAAGCATCTAATCTAATCTTATAAGTGATATAAGACTTCACACTTTAAATTAATTACGTTTGCGAAGGAGCCCATCAATTTATATCGCGGGCGCGGCGAAGCGAGAGCATGTTACGGATAATTTATTAACTTAACCACCTCTGGGCTACTGCGACGATGCTTGTGAGTCTTGTGACCTACATCGCGAGCGAGCCTTGTTTTTGTTCCATTGATACTTTGTTGTTCTATAACGCGGCGATAAACTTTTATTGCCACACCTCTATTTTTTGTATCCACGAGAATAAAACGTCGCGTCGTCGTCGCGTCGCCGCCATGTCATAACCTCGTGTTCATTGTTGCTTTGTACGAGGATTGTTAAAGCTTATCCGACGCTGACTAGAGCGATGTCTGCGCCACGGGTATTGTTACACGAGAAGTTTCTTTTATAATTTTGTTGACGTTAATCCATTTTGATCACGTGAACTCACGCCTGTGATTCTTTTGTAAGAGGATTACTACATGCATTTTAAACAAAATATTGTCTGACGCAAGACACGTGAACCTTTAACTATACCTACATGTTATTCAACCATTTGGAAAATTGAAATACAAGGATTGGGTGGACATTGAAGCACACAAAATATTTGTTCAAGATTAAGATAATAATTCTTAAATATGCTGTATATGCGTTATTAGGCTTAGTCGGGAACAATGAGCCTGCTATTATGAGCCCTGCGTGGGAAGCTGACTCGTCGGTAGAGTACGGAAATGCGCCAGAGTTGATTGCCTTTACATCACGCGATCTAAACCTTTAAATCTACCTTGACAAAAAGTGATTAATTGTTCTCGGCCATAAAATGCCAAAATTAAAACACAAATTAAACTATTCATACCCATGTATTATCGTTAAATGGTCAATAAAAATGACAACTTTTATTTATATACTAAAGGCGATTCGTTATAGAAATTACATGGCAATAAAATTAATACCTACAAGTTTAATAAAAAATACAAGCTTGACTGTATGATTACGTAGTGAATTTATCGCTTTGGAACAAACGGGCTGAATTGAATTGCTGAACTATGTGTTATGTTGGGGTACGATGTCAATATTGCTGTCTCTAAAAATTCTTTTAATACCGAGGATTTTTTATTGAATCGTCGCGCATAACAGTGCTTGTAGGTATGACGAAACCATAATAAATTAATTAATGCCTTCGTAGAAATGATGAATGTTATTTTGATCATCTTAGTGAACATTCAATTAATCATTATTGATTTTATGTGACAGCCAAGTCTTCGATACATGCTAAGAATATTAACGTCTGGATTTTCTCAAGATATTTTCCTGTACCGATTGCACCTGTCAATCAATTCGTTAATTAAAATTATATGCAAATTCAGTTAAGCTCAATTACTTTTTGTTATACAGGTATTGCGATTAACCACTAACGATAGAGAACGAATCGGGATAGGACTTCATTAGAATATTACATTGTTTACATTATAAAAAATAATTAGGCTACTTACATAGACGCGAGATTAAATTCACATAAGGCACTGCACTCCGGTCGGGAGTATCCTTGCAATTGCGTTTTTATGCGGCGCTCGTACCTTTTGTACCCCTACGATGAGTGCGGTATAATCCCGTGTTTGTATATAGATTTCGGATAAAAATCACAATGCGGAAATTTTATGGGTGCATTCCCATAGTCGCACCCATGGTTCCGACCGCGGGCCGCTGCAACAATGCCTCGTTTGTCAGGGTTCGTCGAGAAACCTGAGGTGAATGTTGACATTATGTGTTTATACTTGTTTACCCGGCATCTAACATAAAGCATGCAGTGGGCACGATTGTTAAAGCATTCAAATCAAATTATATTGGTTCCCATGTGCCAGAAGCTTCGATTGTGTGCGCCGACAATAGGACACCCTATTTCGGGATTAAATTACCTTTCAAGCATTTTTAACTTGCTTTCCTTTTTGCTTTTCTTGTAGCTATGATATTTATCTGTGTAACTGAAACTTGCACCTCAATTGATTATCCGACCCGATGCTGCGATCAGCATCAATAACAAGGATTCTAGGCCATAATTTTGAAATATTTTAACTAAGGTCAGTATTATGAAAACGTTTCCCTATACGCATATCTTGCGGGAAACCTTTAAGTACTGGTGTTTATCACATATCATAGCTGTTTATTGCATAGTAAAACGTCTATTTTCTAATGTTGGTACGCCAATAATATTTATGTCCATTGCTTTGTTAGGGCTTGGGCAACAAACGATTGACCCTATCCATTCTTTGCGGGGATATAAACACTCGAACAATGGATACACTGTGCAATACTCGTCTCCATGCCAAAAGATTTTCTAAGAAACTTTAATACGACCTTCGTTTATTGCAAGCTTGCATTGGCTGTCTATTAATTATATTAGTATCATAAATCGCTATTAACAATATCGTTAGTAGAACCATCAACTCGTTTTTACACCGTTTTTTGACCACCAACGAGTGTAAAAACGAGAACATGACTGACAGGTGTTTTTGTAGATAGGTAGCTAATGTTACGGTAACAACAGCTATTTGTTAAAATAAATTGGAACACATCTCTTCACAGAACCTGAGGCTGACTAAGTGGCCTGTGGCCTGTACGATGTATCAAATTGTACACAGCTCCTGTACATTTTGTTGTTTCCGTACACATCTTTAACTGTTGTTTTGTTGAAACTTTTTCCGAGTAATTGTTGACGTAATTTGTTGAAGAAAAATTCCAATAGTCTTATTGATATTAATAGTTAACGAAACTAGTTGTCTCGATTTTTTAAGTTACGAATGCTTAACTATTGTTCTAATAAACACATGTCAATGAATAAGATTAGGTACATACCTACACACACATGAAATGTGGAAATATAAGGTAAATCATGTAGCGAGAGTCATTCAACAGTAATACATTCATGTATTTACCTGCTTATTATATTTATATGTAGGTATGGCTTGTGAGTTACTAACATTCTGCGGTTTTCGGTCAAGGCGTGATCTGAATTGCGGTTTGCCCAAGTTAAATAGAGTATTAAATAAGTTTTTTTTCTTCGAAGGTAGAGTACGTGGAATACTTATTAGCTTGAAGTTTCAAGTCCACGTGCAACGTTAATACTTTAATATGTTGTAGGTATATTTGTGTTAGCGCTGTCAGTGAACCTCTATAATTATTACGGGAAATGTATTGAGCAAAACTATGCAAGTAGCTGGCATGCCATTATGACATTGACCAATCAGAAGTTGTTATGGCACACGGCATGCCAACTACTTGCATACTTGCGTACCAGCTACAGGCATATGTATTTTCGCGGTGGTTCATTATGTTATATCCTTTTGGGCTCCATAAGCTAAAATGGCGTGAGTTAGGAACTCTGCGGTTATTTTATAATATGGTCGAATGATAGATGTAGGTTTCAATGTAGGGCAAAACTTGGCTAATTCGTGATATGCAGCTATTCGGTGATAGATAATTGTGTTTTATTACCAAGTTACTACTGACTTGATAAATGTACATTTTTCAATCATTATAGTATTTGCCACATTTTTAGATATAAGTTAGCAAAACTTATTTTGCCTACTATATCACAGTAAATTTAAAAAATAGTCCGATCAATTAATCGAATTTTACAAGTAAAAAACAAAACTATCACCGATTACCCAAGTTTTGCCCTACATGCATCGATACAAAATTTTGTTTTGAACAGTTAACCCTGAAACTGCGTCCCTAACAAAAACTGTTGTAGCTTATTGCATGAAATTCTTCATTTCCCTAGTCAGTATTCACAACCCCAAAACATAATTACCATGATCGAATCCCCACATGAAACTAATATTAAATTAAACATTGCTTCTACTAATACTGTTACAATATTACACGCGTTTACTGCTAACGCTCAATACGGGTTACGCAACTCGGCGCCAGTCGTCAATCGCTCTGTAGAACGCGCGGTTCATTATCAACCGAATAACGACCATCCTTGACGTCGTCAGCAGTCACAAGAACACACAAACCACATAAATCCATCGGCCAATCCTTAGGCTGACTCGTGACACTTCAATTATACCGGTAAACATGTCAATCAATCTTCACACTGTGATCTATTCATCTCTGCGGATGACCTGATGTTAGAATGGCTGACATTTTCTTTAATAACATATTTATATGTGTCATGAGTAATAAGGTCGCGATTGTTTTATTTTATTTGCAAGTGAGAAGTGTATCTTTTCTTTCTTTAAAGTAAATGAATAGATACCTACTAAACATCTGTTTTTCACGAGATGTCTAAAATACAGCGAAAAACCTTCCTTGAATTTTTTTCAGCAGTAACTTTTATAGACTTCGCGACTTGTTATATTCAGCTACAAATATTTCAGATGACGAGGAAAAAAATGTATCTGTAATTCCCAAATTGGGTTTTTGTCACTTTTTGTTAACAGGATGGTTTTTGTTCTGATATGTACACAAAAATAGCTAGACATTGAATTTACGTAACTTCGCATTTGTAGATAAATGTAAGGATGAAACAACTTTGACTTGTGGTGTTTTCTAGCTATAATCATTTACAATAATATGAAACTCTATTCTCCCATAAATGGCGTTACTAACGAGATAAGCAAATATGGCTATATTAAATTAAGTACCCATGGGCTATTAGTCATCATGGTAACCGCTTATCGTAAGTAGGTTTATCGGATGAATATAATCAGGATAAGAAATCTCAACGTAATACATAATTAGTCTGAACATATTTTATACAGTCGTCGCACCTGACAGCAAAATTGATGGAAAAAGCTCACTCGAGGTTTCTATGTCCGCCCATTAGTTACTGTGGAGGAATGTTAGGCTGTTTCTCTACAACCTGTATGTCAGTGTCGAAGAGACTTTGACAGCTTCATGCGTTTTCTTCTTGCGCGTAAAAAGTTTCTCGCATTCATTCATATTAACGAGAGGTCTGAATAGGTACCTGGTATTCACAATGAACGAATCGTTTCTAAAGTTAGATGAGAATTTTAGATAAACAGTTGCAATAGAAATGTATACAGCATTAGCATTGAAATAATTATATTATCTCATGCCGAAGTAATTTCATCAAAGAATGACAGTATCTGCCCAAATCTAATAATTCTCACGAATACAATAAAATGTGACACGCTATTCATTACCTATCATTATTACAGATAAATCACGGATGAGAAACGTGATTCTTATTGTTATTAAATGGACAAACCGAATGAATGATAGCAGATCGTGTCCGTGATATATTTAAAGGTTAACTAGAATCTATATAAGATTAAGGATTTGTTTGAATACATCAGCTTTTGATAACATCGAGATGGGTTACATTTAAGTTTCAAGTACCAATGTATAAAGTTATAGTCACAAAATGGAGGGTCGGCCGATCTTTTGCAAGGAATGGGCTACATCAAAGGCATATCAAAGGTTGATCTGCAGTCGAGTTAAGTTTTAGTTTTGTTTCAATGTAAACTTACAGTTACAAGAATCCTCAAGTCATCGCTTATCGTAGTGACCATGTTAGTAAATGATACATCATACTGATGAATATCGCGTGAAGTAGGTGATGGTATCAGTGGACCTACACATTCTGCAATGCATTTAGTTCCTACAATATTATGTTTTTCTCTGGATATGTGCCACACAAAGATGAACCAATTTTTTTCCGTTCAAAAGGAGCTCAAATAAATCATTTAAGTAATGAATGACAAACAACGAACAACAAGGAGCGAGAAGAATAAAGGAAAAATGAGCAAACTAAACTTTCGAGTAGGTGTACTCAATCTATTGTTCACAATACCTGCTCAATCTATTGTTCACATTATGATGAGTTTGACAACCTACCAACAAAATAAGCAGCAAATGTATAATATTTTCTAAACAACATAGAAAACAGTTTTATGTAAGATTCTATAACCTTGAAAGTTGATTAACGAACGATCATATTTCACTGAAATGTACGCGAGAGGTGTTGACGCTGACAGTACCTATTCAAGTACAGTATGCATATTCATTTTCACAAATGAAGCACGATAAAAAGATTCTTTAAAAAAGTTCATAAAATGAAATGTTAAATGTGAGTGTTAAATATAAAGGTAAATATTTTTTTGCTCGATTGACGTTAACACGCCTCTCGACGCGTTAAAGGAATATATTATTATACATACATTCTATGAGGAAATATTTACATATTTTGTTTTAAAAAAATGTGTTGCGTGTATTTGTTGTCTGATTATCGTAAACTTAGCCTTTACTTAGCCTTTCATACAGAATCACAACAAGCCTCACACTGAAGTTTATTGCCCATTCTGACGCAAAGATACTTATCTAAGCTTTGGTGGTGACTTTAACCCCCTCGATATAAAGAAAATTTAACCTTAAAGGATAAGCTCGCACGGATTATATTAGTAAAAGTTTTAAATAAATGCGCACATCATAGGAAGAAAAAATTTGGCATCTACGTCCACATGATTAAGTCAAAATAAAAAGTCTGTATTCTGGCCCAAATTACTTTGTATTTGAAATATCACCAACCTGGAAACGTGCTCTATAGTCTATTTAAAATTTAATTCACAATTCACAGTTAATAGAGGTACATCAGAAACACTAATTAACTACGACCCCAGGTGTCCGTTTGAATTGCTATAAATAATGTATTATTAGTAGAACGCGTCATTAATTGCAAGTGTCTATTGGTTTTACGGTTACACTTTGTAATCGCTACGAGAACAATTGAAACTGACTAATCTATAATATTATTATCGATACCCCAACGCTATAACTTTACTGTTAAAAGTGATAGATGTCAAAATACATGCTTATTTATAAGTGGGATACAGCCCCGGCCCCAGGGGATTTCATTCCAATTCTTCAATTTCGAATCGAACATTAAACTCGATTTAACACGAGTGAATAAAATGTAAGAATAAGACATTCGCACAGTTAAAGGGAGCCGAAAACGTGCGGTAACATATAGGCTATAAAACCGGACGACCGTCAGGAAAGGAGATAATAAAGTCATGAGACGCTGAATTCGTACATTTTATGCGAATTCAAAGCTTTCAAATTTGTTCGGAACCGACTTAATTATAAAAAGCCACCTGCATTGTGCATGCGTCGCCTGCTGAAATAAATTCAACGTTAAAGTGTTTTGATTACCTCCTATGATGATTTTACAGGCATGCGATCTAGGTTACATATTCACGCGGTGACTATTGTCTGTATTATGCGAGCCCCGGCCATGTCAGGACACAGCCACACAAACATGTTTGACATCGTTTGACACAAATCACAATGACCGCGTTGCGCTGCACTTTTGTATTTTTATTTGTTGGCCTTTTGACGGCGCCGCCATTCAAAAAGGCATCTCATAAAGGAAAATGTGAGTGATCACATACGTGTCCTTTGATACAACTTGCTCCTCGCCTCAATTTCATATGCCGCGTTGTCGCGCGTCTTAAATGTGAAAACAGTTTTAGTTCGCGTCATAAAAGATGTATTCTCATCAAAATGTTGAAAGCGATCCTGTGTCAGCCCACACGAGCCCACATAAACTGGAATTACTTGACGAACAACTTCCCTTATTTATTCTTAAACAAACGAAAGTATTGAGATGATCTGTGTGAGGTATTCGGATGTTACAATGGAGCGGTGAAGGTAGATACTAATTGGCTTTAACACTGTACATAGAAACAAGATCAAGTCTTCTTCAACTCTCTCTCTATCTGTGTTTAAGCTGTTTTTTCTGTTCTGTGGTTTAACTCATTCATCATTGCTCAGTTGAAATCGCGTCGATATATGACTACAGTGTATACTTATTTTCACGGCCATTTCTATTGTAGACCGGGCAGATAACCAAGTGTCAGTGACACTTTGTACTGCATACTTGCAACAATGTAATATGTAGGTAAGTGTAGCTACATACGATTAATTAAATAATAATCCATTCGCAGTGATGGTCGACTGCTACAGGAAATTTCAGGACAACCAAAGTGTGTTGAGGGGCCATTTCATTTTACGTGAAAACTTTCTTTCTTTACTTTCTTTTTTTATTTCTTTCTTTTTTCTTTACTTTATTTTCTTTCTTTTTTTTTCTTTACTCTCTTTCGTTTAGGTGTTGTGATTGTAACGAATTTCCATGTAGCAGACCATAAACATGGAATTCATTTCATCTCTACAGCCTAAACATAAAATTAATAACGGCTGACTGTTCACTATACATTCTCATAACAAATTCTTAATAATTACGCGTGTAATTGCTCCCACATCAAACGGGCACTAGATTGAAAATACCTATGTGATAAAACGCGAAATGTGTTTTCATTTAGAAAGTGCCAGATTGTTAAGAGACATTCTGACCCCAAAAGGGTGGATGTAATCACTTTGATAGCTATTATCACCAATTCTACATTCTGACGTTGGAAGGTAAACTCAATTGGTAATATGGCCTAAAGCTCGTTTTCTTTGAAATGAACTGTTCGTATGTCCGTAAGTGGCCTGTAATTGTTGCGTAGGTGTATTTGGATGCTAAATTGTTACCTTTTATTCTTTTTATAATGAGATACCTATTTATGTTAAGTGGTTAAGTCAAATCTGCATCATTATGGCCTCTAGAGGCGCTTAATAAAACTCGTTATCAACAAATAAAATAAAAATAGAATGCGTATGTAAAGCGCATGGAAAATACGCTGTTGTTTATTTAAAATACGTACAGACGCAACATGCCCGAAATAATTCACTGTTAAAATTAGATATTTTTAAATTAGATTTAGCGTAACAGGTGCTGTCTAAAGTGTTGAAACAGCACACAGGGGTCAGTAAAAGCGTTAAGACTCCTGCAAAACGGTGCGACACGTGACGTGAATCGCGCGCGACACAAAGGCGCTTGCCGCGCGACACGCCTTTGTGTCGCGTCGCGTGTCGCACCTGTTTGCAGGAATCTTTAAATGTGAATCATGTCTGCGAAGAGAGGCATGCACCGCGGCGCCTCTTGGGACAGTTTACATAACAAACGCTTGCCACTTAATTAGCGCTTCAGTTGAAATAATATTTTTCAGCGTAACATGTTTAATGACTTCGGCATTTTAACACGAAAAACAAAATTAAAACAACGTTTTCAACAAAAGCTTTGGGACGAAGTCAGAACGTTGGAGGAACAGAGCTTTTTATGTTTTATTAAAGTATACATGAAAGTTTTTTTATAGCAGCGCAATTAGGTATAGTCAATTATAGTTATTGGGTTTTATATATGGGTTTAGTACAGTAGCAATAAAGTGCAATTGGCTCGGTAGTTTTTGACCTAATTTTTTATCAACACGATGCACGATACACGCGACGTTAGGAGCGTAACGTGTTTGTTTATTAATTGAATTTCTCTGTGTACCTGCTTCTGGTTCAATCGTAAATACAAATTACACCTGTAAAAGACTACTAATAAAATATTTTATGTATTTTAGTGGTTTATCAACGTAAACAGTATGAAGTTAGAATTTAAAATAGGTTTTGTATGTTAAAACATTGTAATTTCACAAAGTTTCACAGTGAGGCAATGTCACGTATAAGGGATATGAGTGTTTTGGTGTGTGGCCAACTCACGTGTAGCGGTGATACGGACTTTCTGCAGCCGTCGCTGTGGCCGGCGCCGGCGCCGGCTGCGCACGCGCATGCACCCGCTTCACACATTACTCTGATGTTCTATGTGCTAATGCCGGAAATATTAATGTTTGAAAATTATGCACGCTAATCAAACTGTGACGGCAAGTCTTTGATGAATTAAAAACATTAAACTCTGTATTTATCACAATTATTTACGTTCTATTGATGTTCACTATTACGTCACTTCACTGTACCTATATTAAAATAAAATCGTCCTACGTGATTTTACAACACTATTTTAATTGCCACAAGCCGTCCTTACGCTGCTACAGTTTACACTTGTTTGGAGACGACTCATTTGACCACATAATTTATACAACATTCACTATTTGTGTATCGGCACTTCAACCGCATACATTAACCAATACGGCCAATTACTGCGAAATGTGAGCAAACAACCAGTTGTTATAATAACAAAATTAGTTTCCGCGTGAGTCAGTTGGCGGCTCGTCTATTCTCTACGAGGCGGTGAGCGCTGACCCCGCGACCATCCAACAACGTATTACAACAGAACAGCGAACTTGACCGCCCACATGCGCACATCATACAACAACACTTAGCCCTAGATACAGAGCACAGCCGCACCGCACGTACCATCACACAGCACACGCATCTGCTACGCGCATCAACACAATCTACAGCACCATATGTTTCACTACGGTTGCGATTAACGTTTCTATCTGTCAAAATCAATCATTGTCACTCTTTTCACCGCACTACAGTTGATTTGGGGCTCGTCGGTGCCCGGCGACGCACCTTCCGAGCTTTCACAACCATTATCCGACAAAGTACATCGACAGCGGTTCTCGATAACACCCTATCGGCTTTGATCGAACCATTACATCGATTTATGAGATGAGATCTCCAATTGGCGACACGTAATAAATCTTTTCGCCAATTTCGTCGGATCACAATACTGCCATGTTAAAACGGTGTGAATATTTTTCCTTTTGTTCCGTTACTGTTGTCTTGTAATCGATATGGGTGAGATGTATCAGATATCCATGCTACTTTGATCGCAATCTATCAATCTGGCCATACTGCTGTTTAAGGGGCGTATTCAATTTTATTTTATTTTTAATTGGATTTCAACAGAACTTGTTTGCGGTTTGGTTTGTAGGTTAAGGTAGTTAGTATGAATAAAAAGGATCTAAATTAAAATGTAACTAATTGGTTGTTACCTACACGCTTGAGAGCTTACAAACATTCTAAAAATATGTATGACAATGTTGTGAGTCATTACAATACAATAATGTGATGTTGAAGTTTGCATTATGTTGGATTGGAGACTGGTGGGTCGAAGCGCTATGAGCATGTACTCTTATAATAAACGCTATTTGCCGGCGAAAGCAGCCGCGCAGGCGCACCGTTAATCTCATGCTGCACTAAAGCTTCAAGGTTAACTTTCGCGGCCAGCCCCCGTTCGACCACATTATCGCGGAATCGATACAACACATGCATTAAACACCTCTCCGGGAAAACAAGATCATATTTGCATAGAAGAATGGTTGCTTCATAATTTTCATATTGAGAAATATCGAGATGGGCACCTCATATTTTAGAAGCGTCTCCGAAAAACCCATTTTCGAAATATTGAATTTGCATTTATGTTTCCGGTGAGTAATAAAATACAATAACAATATTTTTCCTCAAACTTTCACACATTTTAACTTGATATTTGCTACTACAAAGTACCTAAGTAGGTAGGTACCTACTTTATAGAAACTTTGTTTAAAATGGGGCTTATACATATAATTGTCGGATGGTGATCTCGTTTTATTGCGCAGTAAAGAATATATAAAATAATTATTCAAGTAATTGAAATTGAACTAATCAAACCTTTATGGCAATTTTATATCAACAGCTGCATACAGAGATTAATTTAATAACCATATAAGTAAGGTAGGTGTAAGAGCGTAGACTACCATAGACTTATAGCTTTGTTGTATGTCAGGATTGTCAGGCTGACTGACTCATCAGCTGCAGCCAGCACAAGCCTTTAGCCTGCCGCCATTGACTGCCGCCATAGAAAAATGTACCTAAGCATGAAACTTTTACTTCTTTTTAAAAGATTTCCCCCTGTGTCACTTATCTTTTTAATTTTGCTCGCACCACGGGCACTGGCGCCTTGCTGGCCGGATAGTTAAAGTTTATTACGAAAAAATAAAATGTTATTTTTCACTGACAAGCTGAAAGTATGTCCTCGGCCACATTACCATACACCGCCTCCGGGCGGGCGGCATGTCGATATTGTCATATCGTCATGCTAATTTCACATTATGCGGGACTTCGCCAAATATTATCTAGGTACTACCCAAATGGTAATGCTTCATTGCTAACGTATCGGCCGAACCTAATAATGTTTTTAGTACCTACTTTGTTAGCTTTTAGTACAACACAAACATATTTCGATATTTCGTTACGTGTTATGGTCGATTTGATGTCGTCAACATTGTAGAAACGATGTAGGTAAACATTGTCTGCCTCAATACTAATGTCAATGTACTACTGCTACTAAATGTAAACATTGTAAAATTAATGATATTTATACTAAATTTCGTACGTCAATTAAAATTATTTCGTAGAAATTGACTTTATCTTGACGCTAAGAGTTATACAGCTGCGTCACTCCGCATAACCACTGAATGGACCATGATTCACGCGAAATTATTTTTAGCACAGTGCTATGTTATTTACTACGAACTACGATGATTCTCACGCCCACTGATATTTTTAATTGAACACACTGTGACAACTTCATTGATACATTAAATGCGTTACCACTATTTTCGTGTAGCTCATACAATACATAAATACGCTTAATTTGGAAGAGAACTTTAATGATGGTTCATAAAAACGGAAGATGAATGGACAAAAAAAGATCCTCACTGGTTTTACGATGCTGCTCAGTATAATTATATTGTACATGAAAACCGTAATTTACCACAACATTTCGCTCATATTTTTTGCTAGCTCTACAATCATACTCGCAGACACATCGATCAATATCGATGTGAGACCGATAAATCAGCATCAGTCAGCTCAACAAGTGGACAACCTCGGTTAATTCCAGCCACCGGTGACTCACACACTACATACATTGATCTGCCTAAAGGCTCTACGCATAAATTTCGTAATTGCAGACGCGTAGACAATGCAGGAACAAGTGAGGCAGGACCCCATGAATAATACATGGTGCTGGTACAAAAAGTGAGCGATACTACTAACGGACGAAGAGTATAGCGGCGATGCGCCACCATTTTATTTTTATTTAATGGAAGAATTTCAGGGTGAGCTTCGGTTCCCAGACGATATGAAATAAGTAAAAGTATATATTTTCTTTGTTCGCAGTCACCTGTTTATGGTAATGATAACTATTTATGCAGACTTCTCTGGCTCAAAGAATTATTATGAGTCGCGAAATTCCCATGTAACGAAAAAATATATGAATAATTTATTCTGATCTGTGTCATCCCATAAATGATAGGTAGAGTACTTGCAATTGCATGTAATTTAATCAAAATATGTATTTATTTGTACACGTTTGCAAATTACCATTTTCCTGGCTGTGGATAGGTACCTATAATTTAACATGTGGTATAATCTTGGCATTATATAGTTAGGTACCTACTTTGAAACTTGGGAAAGTGCCTACTTACCTAGTCACCATCAATAATTATATTCTGAAGTTGGGGATTACTGCGTTTCATGTGAGTAAATGAAAAACTTTCAAGATTTAAGCTCATACTTAACTTAATGCGAAAGTATCAAGAAAAGAGCTGAATTGAATTTTATATGAATAATGTATCAAAGATTGTTAACAACGAACAAGTGGATACTTCAGATCGAGAAACGTACTGTTATGAAACACGCAGACCCTAAACTTTTTCACTTGTTGGAAAGGTGAAATTGTTTCATTCTTGAAGAGAGACAAAAATACTTCATGCCTTTTTATTTATTTATAAACACAGTTGGTATTATATTGTTAAAGATTTGCGTTTTGATTAGGGTTCAGAAGTAAAGCAAAACTTCAAGTTTGATTTTTATTTACTTAGTTAAATACTTTGAATGGTGAACAGTCAACACGCACCTTCGTGGTATTTGTTATTTCGGTAGGAATAGATAACTTAGTTTTACGAAATAATAATAATAATAATAATAACGCGGCAACACTAACGTCAACACGTCACGAAATTTATTCTCAATAATTTTCATAGTTTTATTCATTTTAGACGCAGTTTTGTATTATACCAGAAACTCAAAAGAAACCCAAAGGCAACCTAAACCAACCATTTTAAAGGCAACCATTTTATATCAATTTTAAACTACAATAGAAGAAAATGAACACTACAATATAAAATACCGAATCGGAGGTGACATCTGTCATGTCACCTCTGATAAAACCAGATAAACATAATCAATGAATAAATAATAATGTTGACGAGATCAGCTGCACGAGCACGCCCACCACCTCCGGACTCTTCGCTCAGCTCCGCCTCGCCGCCGCCGGTATCCAGCCCCACCGTGAGCGCTGTGATGACACCAGCTGCGGTAGTTGCGTCGAGCTCGAGCGACGAGTATTTTTCCCCGCCGACGTCGCCAACACCTGTACGTCGACAGGGGAGAGGCCGGCCACCGAGGAGCTTGGGACTTAGGGGCCAACCGGCCCCGAGCCGGGTCCCCGCTGCCGGTGGTTGTGTGCAGCGCATGAGATGGACTCAGTCTATAAACGAGAACGTCATGCGCGCATATTACGGGTCTACAGAGGGGGGAACTAACCTCACTGCGTACCGTGTTAGAATGCTGTCTCTGTTTCAGGAACTAGAGCCAACCGTCAACGTCTCGGCCCAACGACTGTCGGATCAGGTGCGGGTCATCCAACGCAATCATAGGCTGGGCGATGCCGCACTTGATAGGCTGCGCTCAGAAGTATTGAGCAACCATATCGTCTCAACTCCGGCACAAACCGCGGTACAAGTCTCAACTATTGATTCAATCCCGCCGCGGTCTAATTATGGTGTTGTAGAGGAGGATGATAGGGTTGCTACAGTAAGTAGCCAGTGCAACGCCCGATTGAGGAGCGCACTGGAGGATGCGTTTCTCGAGTATAGGTCCACTCCGACCGAACTTAGGCCCCGATTACCACACTTGCCTATGCATAAGAAAAATAGGGCGCTGGTGTGTGCTTTGGACTCGCAGCTCAAGAATGTTTTCGAGAGCAGCGAGGATCTCATTGATACACATTCGATCCTGTATTGCGCGGCTGTTGCGGCATGTCGTTTAGCTAACGTCAAGTTTCCAAACTGTGACGGAGCTACTCGACCAAAACCAGCCGTACCAGCCTGGCAGTGCAGGATCGAACGTCGTATCGATGGGACCAGGGTACTCATCGGCAAACTATACTGCTTCAGGGAGGGCAATACACGACCACGAGTGATGCGCTTTGTAAGGCGGGCATTCTCGGGGACTGGAATCAGCCCTCGAGAATACATGTCCTGTGTCACAGAGCGCATCGACTTCCTGAAGCAGAAAGTTTGTGCATGGGCGAGCCGTATTCGGCGGTATAAGCGGCGGGTCGATCGATACACGCAGAATCGCATGTTCCAGAGCGATGAGAGGCGGGTATATAGAGCTTGGGAGCGACCTGAAAAAAGTGTGGCGGACGTGCGCCGCCCAGATGATGCCACCACGAGTACATTCTGGCGCAGCATCTGGTCGGTGCCCGTCTGTCACGCTGAGGCTGGCTGGATGCAGGATGTCGAGCGAGTGTGTGGAACTATACCAGAAATGGAAAAGATCTTAATAACGCCATTAGACGTAGCCAAAGCAGTCCGCCCATTGCCAAATTGGAAATCACCGGGACCGGACGGACTGCACAACTTTTGGCTAAAATGGCTAATTAGTTCACACACTCGCCTGGCATCTCAATTCCAGTCATCCTTAGAGTCTGGGTCGCTACCGCAGTTTCTAACAACAGGCGTTACCCACATGCTCCATAAGTCAGGAAGTCCCGCGGAACCCAAGAATTATAGACCGATCACGTGTTTGCCGACGATCTATAAACTTCTAACATCCATTTTGAGAGTGAAAATAAATACGCACATTGAGAGTAACTCAATTATGTCTTCCTCTCAAAATGGATGTAGGAACGGGTCCCGCGGTACTAAGGAGCTACTCCTCATCGACATGGCCATTAGCCAACAGGTTCGTCGATCCCGCAAAGATCTGTCGACATGCTGGATAGATTATAAGAAGGCCTACGACTCGGTGCCACATACATGGCTCATGAGGGTGCTTGAGTTGTACAAGATAGATGCAATTCTACGCACCTTCCTTGAGTCATGTATGGGGCAATGGAGGACGGTCCTTCGCTATCCAGGGTGTCGACAGATCCAGGGGAATGATGAACCTGTATGGATTAAACGGGGAATATTTCAGGGCGACAGTTTGAGTCCACTTTGGTTCTGCTTAGCCCTGAATCCTCTAAGCACACTGCTGGAGGATTCAGGTCTAGGCTATCGGTTGAAGAGAGGTGGTCAGGTCATATCTCACCTCCTCTACATGGACGACTTGAAACTCTTTGCCCCCAACAAATTGCGACTGGTGGAACTACTGAAGGTAACTGAAACTTTCAGTAACGCCATCAGGATGGAATTTGGTGTGGACAAATGTGCAGTCATGCATGTAAAGCGAGGCGAGATTATGGAATCCGAGGGGATTCAACTCTCGGATTCCATAAACCTTAGAGCCCTCTCCGCAACCGAAACCTATAAGTATTTGGGTATGTCGGAAGCGTTGGGCATTAATGCTGCTGACATGAAGCAATCGTTGAAGGAGCGCTTCTTTGGTCGCCTGAAGAAGGTATTAATTAGTCTTCTTTCGGGCGGAAACAAGGTGCGCGCCTTCAACGGTTGGGTCATGCCGGTTTTGGTGTACTCTTTCGGTATACTCAAATGGACTCAGACCGAACTAGACGCCCTGGATAGGAGGGTCCGTACACTACTGACCGCAAACCGGATGCATCACCCACGATCATCGGTGATGAGACTGTACATCCCGCGGAAGTGCGGGGGTCGAGGTTTTTTAAATGCGAAGACCCTCCACAACCGCGAGGTGTGCAACCTCAGGGAATATTTTCTAAACGCCGACGTGGGTATGCACCGTGATGTGGTCGCAGTGGACAACGGGTTCACCCCGCTCTCCATGGCTAAAGAGAACTGGCGCAAACCTGTAGTACTTACTACAGATGACCGCAAGGCGGTATGGCAAAGCAAGGAGCTTCACGGACGCTTCTATCGGGCTCTACACGAGCCCGGTGTAGATTTCTTAGCGTCCGTATCCTGGCTACGTTTCGGTGACCTCTTTGGGGAAACTGAAGGTTTTGTTTGTGCAATTATGGACGAAGTTATTTTGACGAATAACTACCGGAGACATATTATGAAGGACGGGACGGTTGACGTGTGTCGGGCATGCCACCGTCCGGGTGAGTCCATCAGACATATTATCTCTGGTTGTTCTCGTCTGGCTAACGGCGAGTACTTGCACAGGCATAACCAAGTGGCCAGGATTATTCACCAGCAACTTGCTTTGAAATACAAACTTGTGGACTCTGAGGTACCGTATTACAAGTATGTGCCCGACCCAGTTCTTGAAAATGACCATGCCACGTTGTACTGGGATCGGTCTATCATCACTGACAGGACTATTGTCGCCAATAAGCCTGATATAGTGGTGATAGATCGATTAGCGCGCCGCGCAATGATAATCGATGTTACCATTCCGCATGACGAAAACCTCGTGAAAGCTGAGAAAGAGAAACAAATAAAATATCTCGACTTAGCACACGAGGTTGTTGGCATGTGGAATGTGACCTCGGCTGTCATTGTGCCGATTGTCGTAACGGCCAATGGCCTGATGACCGAAAGCCTCGACCAACATCTCTCGAGGCTGTCGTTAGGCGGTTGGATCAAGAGCCTGATCCAGAAGGCAGTACTCCTCGATACGGCTCGTATTGTGAGGAGGTTCCTGTCTCTGCAGCCCTAACCACCGGTAGCTTGGACCCTGCTCCCGATACCGGTGGAATTCTATTTTTTATATTTTTAAATGTTTTTTTTTTATATTTTGTATTTTAAGAAATATTTAAAAATGTAATTATATAAGAAACAAAAATTAATAAACGAAATATAATAATAATAACAAACACAAAGTTTGGGCTAACCTTATCGACCCCAGACGTCGGGCGCCGTAATAAGTTCCCGACAATATACAGTTTTATAGATCTTTCTCTGCGGAAATACCGATATCATATTCTCCATCACAAATTATGAAACAAACACCGCATGAACAAAAAATGTATGTTGTTTAAAAATGTGTTTAGAATTCCAATTACAATTTTCAATTCATAAGTCGGACGTATTATTGCAGATTTGACGACAATTTCCCTCGGTATTGGAAAATGGCTTAGTTGTTTGTGATCAATTAATTTCACTGAAATATGATTTATTATTATAAAGCCTAATTATACTTACGTGCATTAAGATTTTATCAATAATTCTTGGCCCCATGTTAATCGGTGAACTAACTAGGTAACCATGAATCATATTTATTAGATTTTATCCGTCGATAGAAATAATGATGTAGAATTAAGTGAGTACATGAACGCCGAGGTGTCATCAATAATGTGTTGCAAGGATAAGGAATACTGTACGAGTATATCGGCCAAATCAGTGATCAATCACGCAGAGATTAAAAGACTTTCTGGTATGTTACCTTTGCCCGAATCCCAAAAATAGATCAAAAAGTGAACCTTTGCATGACTTTGAAGTTTTGTTACTTTGCGCTACGGAATATTCTTGATCAATATTACTTTCCGCTTTATTATTTGATTTCAATTCTAGAGCCCTTTAAAAAAGCGGATTGTCGTGGAAAGGTTTTAACTTTTGCTTTTGTGATAAAACTCGAGCCTTGGTTAAGTCTCAACATTTTTATAAGAGATAATGTTTTAATTAAATTCTTTAAGTTTTTCATTTATTTTCTTAGAGTTTTAGTTTTCGTCTCAAAGTTTCCTTTTCTCTACCTTAAAAGCACTAACTAGATAATTTTTTTTTGCACACCTTATAATAAAAATAAATAAATATAATACATATTAATATATTTTTATATTAATATTATGTAAAATTTGGAATAAGCTTATCATTGTGAGGAGAAATAAAGAATATTGATTGATTGATTGACCTATTTTGTTTTTCGCTCTGGACGGAGCGGGAGGGCGTGTCAGGCTTTTACTGACTAAAACCCACCCATGTTCCTTCAGTTGCTTGTGCCGGGGTCATGGTAACTCTTTCGAATATCCCGCAACCCTAGCATCAGCCCTAGCGGACCCCGTCAATACCTAGTGCTGTCATCTCTTTGAGGCGCGCGTGGAACACAACGCGCCATCGACTCGGGCCTGGTCCTTACCGGACGGCGAGCTACCCATTGCTCGCCGTCCGCAAGCCCGCGCCTACGGTGGCCGGTAATCGGCTACCAATTCCCGACACCCAGGGCGTCTCCTGCGGCGACTAGGGGCGTGAGGGCGCAAAGCTTGCCTCTCCCTCACGTGTTCCGCCTCCTCCTTCGCGAGCATTACTGCCTCACAGAAGGAGGTGATGGCTTCCTATGTACTCTCGCTCCGTACCATGGCCTGGACCAGGGCCGGACGCGAGAGATCGCCGCCGCCGATCGCTTCTACGAGGACACGGCGGTGCTCCTTGCACACCTAGACTACAAATTCAATTCAAATACTTGGGTGCACAACACACAGGTATTGTAAACATTGAATTGCGATAAACTTTACATTAAACCAATGTGTACCTGCGTCTGTTTCCGTACGCATACAATCCCGATCTCTTCAAAGTGAGAGTGCACAGGCTTCTTCTGGGTAAGCTCACTCCATCGTCGACTTTGTCTCTGTCACCTCTGACCTAGACTAGAGTCAAGAGCAAATCTGTCTCAAATAAAAAATAAATAAAAATGTGTGAACTTAAGTCTTTGTGAAACTCAATACTCAACACTTGAGTGTCACTGAAACAGCCGTAAACATACGTACATACATGTGTTGTGTCGTTTGTCTTCGACCGTAAATCAAACATTTAACAAACCGGTCGCTGTCAAACCAATAACATGTTAAGGATTTAGCAGACAGGCGCGCCGCGATAGTGCGACGCGACCCAAGTAGACCAATTTCTATGAAAATTTCATGGAAATTGTTCTACCAGAATCGCATCGCACCGTAGTGTCGCGCCTGTCTGCGGGAGCCGTTAAGATCAGTGTGCGGGGACAAGTGTTACAAATTATTACGCCTTTGTAGATTACCCAGGAAGTATGCGTGTGTAGTTAGTGCCAAGGAGAGCATTATCATTTTATATTTATATAGTTCAATAAATAACGTTGTTTAGGTATTAATATTTCATGTTTGCTGTTTTGTATCATATAGAAGGCATGGACAAATATTTATATTATAGGTACTACCAATCGGTATGTGATGTATTCCAGTTCGGAATGATGTTTCTGATGAGCTAGCATTTTCTTATTAAAATTATGTAACGATGTTTGTGCATATTGACAGACAATAAGAAGGCGAGATAGTCTCAGATTGCCGTTGGATACGCAGAGAGAGACATTGCCATGTCTGCTTTCAATATGAAAACTGACCTCACAAAGTCTCCTTAAAAATTGCTTTACGCTATAACAATACCTGATGAACGTTACGATACAATGGTAAGATGGCTCCAGGCATAATGATCTTCCTTTTTCAATTGCATTTGCATTTTCATAACCAACACGAAATACCAACATAGCTATGGAGTATGGACCATAGCAAGAGGTGGGTCGTGCAGCGTAAAAAATAATTTATTAGTACCTATTCAATTTATTTATCAAAATGAGAAAGGCGTGTCTTGATTGACACGGCGCGGATCGTTAACGAGCGCCGGTACAAAAAGCTGCTGTCGGAGGAGAGGCATCGACAAATTATCGCTGGCGACAAATTGAGTTAGAGGTGACGAAGTGTGCCACTGTAGTGTAGACACGACTGATCTTCGACGAGTTTCGTAATACGGCTAGAGAACAATAATTACTGTTAACAGTTTTCAAACAATTGTTTTAAACATTTCGTTCCTAACCTTTTGAAATGGGGTCAAAAAGGCCATACAGCACAAGGTTAAGTGAAAGTAAGGCACATTCTTGTCGTAAAAACCTTTTTTAATAGAAAAGGGCTCGTATCGTATTGATACTTAAAGTATCACCACACAAAATAAAATATGGCTTATAAATCATGATAATCCAGAACATGAGCACATGACGTTTATTCAGAACATAATGAATATTGATACTTTTAGGGCCATACTTGTGACAGAATGATAAAATTTTATGATCATCTACGCTAATTGTCGTGACACTTTATAAATCGTGAACCTTCGTAAATGTCAGCCTTGTCATTAGCCACTGTTTTGTTTTATTTATTCCTTGTGATAATGTAGCTTATCACAAGGAATAAATAAAACAAAACAGTGGCTAATGACAAGGCTGTTGTAGCCTGCTGAGCATTACACTTATCCGTATCGCATTAAATTTAATGCAACTTGTATTTTAAGTGCGCATGCACATTACATACAATTTAAGTATACACATTTACAAATAAAATAATCACATTATTTATAGATGCTTACTATAAGTCTTTCTTAACATAGACACGGTCTACCTCATCCAAATAAAATTTTACCGCTCTCATTCAGCCAGTATGAATAGATTTTATATTGATTTTCAGGAATTGGTTGCATAATTTCTAATATTAGAACCAAACAGTTTCCAAATGTGCTGACATAAACTGGGATTTACGATCGTTCACGTCTTTAAAATGAAGTTTAGGTTATGAAAGAATTCTCAAAAACAATCGGAAAAATACGTTCTCACATAAAACCAGGTGGGCTTCGGAAATAAAAACAGTGTTCGGCCTTCGTCATTTATTTTTGCTTGTGGCTGTTGCGAAGGAAAGTGAATGCTTTCGGCCTGGGATTGACGCGAGTGACGCGACCTCACCTGTTCTCAAAAAGTCAATTTCAAGACTTATTACCCTTTGTTCCCGAGACCCGCCTGTGAGAGTGCCTACGTCGCCTTTTATTGCTATTCAGCCTTAATGTGATGGCTGCAAATGTGGTGGCAATTCGAGTTCGTTTTGTTTATGTTTTAAATTCCCACCAGCAGATAAAATTTAATTCTGTTTTTATTATGGTCGAAAGTAGCACTTAACTATTTAAATGAGTTCAGGTGCAACGGTAAGTAAATAATGGTAGTTTCCCTTCTGCAATTCTTTTGTTGTTGTCAACCTACTCAACACGGTTTCACCAATTTGCGACGGTTTAGGTACACATTGGAATGTTACAACATGTTCGTTTAGTTGCGTGCTAAACAAACGAAGCGCGACTTTCGACACGGGTGCAGTTAGCGGCCCTTCATATGGAGATGTCAGGCGCCCGCGCCGCCACACCGCGCCGCCTAACACTAACGACATACTTCGCACGATTTCCACGACATTCTTGACTGAACAAGACGGCAAGACTCTTCACTTACACGGAATCATCGAAAGTACATACGCGGAACAACACTCAGAACGTAAAGTCATTATCTATGTGTTTACCGCAGAAACCTTTAAGTCTCGCGGTAAATCAGATGCTTTAGGGCTTTGTGGTAGAATCTAAAAACAGATAACATGGCTCGTAAAATTGCTTACAATTACCAGAACTATAAATAAAGTGTATCCAAGACGTAAACAATGAGTCAGTCCTGTCTAACGGTATCACTAGTAAAATCGATTCTGTACTTTCTCCTAGACTAAAACAGAACAGGGTATGGTATGGAGTGAGAATGTTCGACCAGTTTGTTATGGTGCGTCTGTAATGTAATACTAATTGCTAATGTGATCAACTGGAAACTTTACTTTGTTGACTAACTATGTATACTGTAGTTAAGGAATGAAGAGGAAAGTTATTTATTTGTTTGAGAACGCATTGATCAATTTAATTAATTTTAGACTTTCAGCTGTTTTTTTTCAGTAATGAATTAAAATTAAATATTAAATTTATCTAGAAGGATGATTAGGAAGCAAAATGATCTTACGAAAACCGAAATAAACAACTAGAAGAATATTATGCCAACATTGATTTAGAAAATAATAACGAGAGTTACCTATAGCGTAGAAAACCAGCGTACCTACCTACAGTCATAACTCGGAACTTCCAGTTTATTAATTTCCTAAAATGCCATGAGTAACGCAATCCGTGTCGGAGCAACATAATGTCGAATTTCCAGAACTTCCCAATGCTAGTTCGTTTTAGTGCTCGTAATTTTATTCCAGGAATAATTCCACTCCCTACTCCTAACTCCTAACATTCAACAATATGCGTTTCTGTATAGAGTGCTGTAATTTGCATAGACTATGCTCCGTCTAGGTCACTCAATAGACTCGGCCTCGACCTATTTAGTGGTCGCATGACACCTAATTTAGTTATTGAGAACAGTTATTCGAACAATCATTGAGGAAACCGGGATTGAAACATAAATTCTAATAGGACCATCTCGGCTTTATTTAAATTTCATTCAATGATTCAATTGCCATGACTCATGGGACGCAAGCCCTTGAAATAAACAATTCATTAATAGAGGGAACATAACCGTCGTTAATCAAAATCACATTAATTTATTATTAAATCAGACGCAACCGATTTATGTTAAATTAATAAGATATGCGCTGATTGTGAATTGGATTAATTACGATGCTTTTAATGATGAACGAGAATATTATAATCACGTCGTGTGACTGAAATTAATTTGCATATCAAGTGCTACGATCAATATTACTGTTGATGCATACGATAACGCGGTAACAAAGTTTCTATATTTGAATAATAATATTACTTATTGATGTGCAACGACAGCTTTGCTGACAGCTGGAGCGAAATTCGATATCAAAACAGTAAATCAAAAAGACTTTATGCGGAGAAAGTAATGTCTTTCACTGAATTTATAAGTAAAATACTTTACTGGGTACATCAGTTAAATTGAGCACTCTATATTCACTAGATCCCGACAGTCGTTAAGACTTGACAACGTAAAAATAAGTAACAAAGTTTTGAGAGATCTGAAGACTTCTTGACAGACGAGCACATCTCGAGAGCCGGTCGCAATAAGTTTTATCTCGTTGATACTTTCACAGAACATCAAGGATGTTTGCCGTAACTTAGAAATTTTAAATGCAATAAATTCAGGGCGGCGCTTAATAGTATTAATTCTAGCTAGTTACTAATTGAATTTCCCGGAATGTAAGCTAAATGCGAAAAATCGAATATTTTCCAAATAAAAGCAATCAAATTGGAAAACTAATTGGTTTAACTATGATTCATAACAGCATTACTAACTTTACTAGGAGTTCACGACATCTACCTAAGCAATCTACGGGACAAGTTTCGTTCATACGATACCTATTTACAGTTCCTAGAAAACTGAAGCCACTGATTGCAATGTGAATCACGCAAAATTCTAACAATGGCTAAAGTAAAGAGTACCTACACTCGCTTTACACTAAATAAATATGATCGCAAGCCTGTATACGAAGGAAAATGTCAGCACAACCAAAGATGGAAAAATTATCTAGAAATGGCAATTGTTAATGTATTTTTTCTTATTATTAGGTATAATAAAAGTATATAACTAAAGATGATCTTCAAGAAGCTTTTCGTCCATTGAGTGATGGCTGTTTTTATCCACCTGACGTATAAATTCCTGTCCACTTTATTCCACGATCCATTATCCTGTTTGTAATAAAAACAAACATCGTCTGTCTGTTCCAATTTTTGTTTTATTAATCTTCTGTTTTTGTGAATAATTGGTGCTGGTTTTAAAAGTTGTACATCGAAGGACGTCGTCGTTACATCTGCAAGACTGTTTGTTATTTTTATGTATTGACATACGAACGAGATGAGAGACGTAGAAACATTATTGTGACAGCTCTTTGACTGGTCGTATCAGATACCATGGTATCTGATACGACCAGTCAAAGACAATTCCTCGCACAATCCCTCACAGACATGACATGTCATGTCTGTGAGGAATTGTGCCAGCACATCTGGAAATAACTTTGTTGTACGATATTTGCATAGAACACTATGTAGTTTTATATTTATTCATTACTTGTACGTAAAATATACGGTTCGCTTATCAAGCGTTAAATGCTTGAAAGGCAAAAGATTAAGTATCCTTTATTGTCAATAAAGGTTCATTTATCACATAAATAGTTCTAGCAATGAGTCGATGGATCGGCTGGCTGTAATAGTAGAGCTCATAGGCATCGTGTGCATGATTACCGAACACAATAAAGCCGTTTGTTATTTGTCGATTAGCGATTTGATAAAGCATTTCAATTTATAGCATCATTGAGTCCAGCGTCCTCGAACGCTGGCCAATTACCCCAGATTCTGTTGATCCTTATATAGTATCGTTTCGTAGACTTAATGGGAACCGCACCGATATCAGTTATATGTATTTCGTAGTATATTATAAAAAGCTGTTTATTTTCCATGCAAAAGAATCATACTCTCGTCTCGATAACATATATTATGATAGTTTAATCATCTAACATATTAATTAATGACTAGTTGTTACAACATGTTTTCATCGGTAATATTAAAGGTCAGTAAAACAAACTTGTGGATGCAACTATCTAACTTTGACACTTTCGTTAGGTATTTACGAAACCAGATTACCTACTAAGCGATAGCATCACTGTTGCATTATGATTATAATTATTAACACTGATTAGCGTGTCACGGCGGCTCGTTATCATGTTAATCCTATGCACCGCTGACTCGGTGACACCATCACAGACTGCATGCCTCTCTTATCGCAGCCGCAAGTGTCTGGCCAAGGTCGAATCTAAGAACAAAACGTAGTAATTCACTCTAGTTAACCATAAAACTGCTGTTTGTTTTAAATGAGTGTCTAAATTAATCATCACATGTAATTCCCACGTTGTATGTTCATAATACTTTCAGTGTATTCCTTGTCGGTTTGTTTGCACGGCAATTTTATCATCTAGTGTTGTCGTTATTATTTTCGTTTCTCAGAATATTTCCAATAGACATGTTTTTGGATAGCTTATATGAGATAACAGACACAGAATATTTCCAATAGAAATGTTGTTACATAGCATATATAAGATAATAGACACAGAATATTTCCAATAGAAATGTTGTTGGTTAGCTTGTATGAGAATTATCTCATACAGGCTAACTATATTCTGTGTATATTAAGACACTGAATATTTCCAATAGACATGTTGATAGATAACTTCTATGAGATGATTTAAAAAAATTATTTTGACGTAATAAAATTAAAGCTTTTTCCTGTTAAAGTTTCGAATGGGGGTTTTTTAATTGTAAGTTAGAAGGAGAGAGCAATTATTACTGTCGGCAGGCGGGCTAGCGGCTGCATGGCCGGTATCGCCGTCGGTGGCCCACATTGTAATCACGGTGATTAGCTCCGAGCACCACCATTACTGCCCACCTTTCAGTTTAAAACAGAAACCGCCCAACTTTAGGATTCGTTATTGCTTGGCACACTCCCTTCATTTCGTTTTTGTTCAATCGATTACGCTGGTTAAAAATTCTAATGTAACCGAGCCGGGACCTGCCACGCGGCTTTGCACGAATACTTGATCGTTTCGGCTCTGCTTTACAAAGAACGTTAAATTATCCTCTAAAAATTCCCAAAAAACATTTTGCAATGCACTAAAAATTGCCGCCGATGAATTGTTGCAGACGAGCTGTTTACGTCTACTTGGTGATTATGGTCCATTCCATTTGCCAAACAAATGTTTCAATATGTATAGTTTCTCAGTTCTTACTAGGAACTACCAATTGAATAAGTCATAAAACTGTGCCGTCAAATGTACATTTTCAATCGTTTTGTGTCGGCGCTTGGGTGGGATCGACCGACGCTCGCGACGTGTTCTTTATCTTCATACCCACCTAGTTCATGTGGGTGTTCGAAAAATGCCATTTATTTTCTATTGGATAATAAAATCTGAATTTTACTGATATCACAAGCATTTCAAAAATGTTTTGGGAGTCGTCGCGCAACTACTGGCATTTCGCGTCACTCCTGTTTTTCGCCCACCTGAAATATTGAGGTGCTGTCAATTTTGGAGCAATCAACTGACAACAACACATACACAAACTGATATTAGAGTTCGCAGAAATAACTTACAACATGAGTAACTATTACTACCACATTTAACGTCACCAATGTTATTGTAACTATTAATATCTAAATTTCGTAAAATTATCTTAATATTGCCATTTATAAATAAACATAATGACGTTAATGCCGGAACGAACGTCAGGACAATATTAATATTATAAAAAGAGGTCTTTGTTTAATGCCATCGGTATGTTGGTGACGTGCATAAAATAATTATGATGTGTGTTCCACTTGTTCTACAAACCGGGCATAATAACCACGTGTATTGGTCAGAATAAATGGGCCAAGAATTTGCATCGTCGATGCGCATATAATCTGAGTTGCGGTCTAATTATAGCGCTCTACGGCTTGTCGCGATACCTGACGCCCGATGAAAAATATACTCGACATTTACAACAACTATACATGAATAAATCAAACACACATTTACATGTGTTTAAATTAGTTATCCATTAATTTATTGTGAGGGAAACACTGTTGCAGGTGCATCTTTGCTTCCATTTTCTAGTAAACAACCTCTGACTCTGCATTAATATGTATTATCCATTCATAACCGTGTCACATTTGAAAGGAGCATTATAGAGATATTTTTAGTGCCTGCCCTTTGCAGCAAGTCATTAAGGCTTGACGACTATGTCTTGTGTTTATTGTATATCTACGTAACCCCAAGAATAATGCATGTTTCGCTTAAATGTCGAAAGTCATGATGTTACTTTTGAAAAGTGACGTTGGTAGGTATTTGTGGTAACGTTAGGTACCATAAGTTCGTATAATTTTACTGTTCTGTATTACGATAATACGGGAATTCATTCACGTTGTGTGAATAATATAGCGAAACCCTCGAACGTATACCTGCGTAAACAAAACTCCTGTAATCATTTCTGCTTCAAATACAAATTCAATATCATATAACAAACGTATCAAATTCCAACATTTTTTCGCACAAAAAGGTTATTTAGGGGAAAATTATGTGTTCACATTTTTGGACTGACAACGTTTCGCTGACAAGCTGAGCCAGCTCGTGATGAAGAGGTCATTAAAATGAGATGCGCGTTTAAAAATATTTGGCGCAATGTTCGCATAAATATTACGTTAGGCATAAAACGTGGCTTTAATAAAGATAAAATAATTTTACAGGGCAAAAATGTGTCAACGAAATTATATTTGATCTGTGGAAATCGCTACGCTTCATATTCAGATTCAGTAATCTCTAACTGACCAGAACATAAATCGGCATAATATGTGTTCTATGTTGGAGGGTTTGGTTTCCGCACTTAGTCCTTCAGGTGGACCATTGTGCGTGGGAATCGCAACGCTTTTCATAGGTGTACGCTACGCGAAGCTACGCAATGCTACGCAAGGCTACGCCAAGCTACGCGTGGTAACGAACCGCGGCTAAATGTTTCATCACCTTTTCACATCGATTAGTCACAGACTGTGTTTCATTGGCTTAAGAGAGACAGTAATCTTGTAAACGACGACGACGTTTTCATAATTTCACCATATTACCTACCCATTACACAGCCTAGCACAATGTATGAAAAACAAAAGGTATATATGTTTGTATATGAACGTATTCAATACCGCCCGGTTTTTAATCTCTTTAAAAAGAACAGTAAAGCTCGTGCAGTTGAAAGTGAGCTAAAAATAAATTGCACGTAACATAACACCAAAAATAATGCTCGCTAATTGTACATGATGCTCGATAACACATGAATAACAAGCTTTTAAAAATCGTTTATTGCAAGTATTCATCGCGGCAGTTGGTCTTAATTGAAACATTACAGCTAACCCGTTTTAGAAAGTTTTGGCTGGATGCCAACAGCTGTTCTGCATCAACTCTTTGTAGTACCTACCCGGATTTTTAGTTCACCTGAAAGGTCAAGGTTACAAATATAGGTGATAATTGACTGGGTAAGTTTACGTAGTTGCCCGCATTCATTATATTTATTATTAGCAAATCGTACTTTTAAAGGATTATTTTCTTTAATCTTTTGTAAGTATTATAATAATTGTAGCTCACTCCTTTGAATAAATTTAAAGTTTATTATAATTCATTTCCATTAAATGAATGCATCACCGAGACGGTAAATAATTTATATTAAAATACATTTCATATTATCTTCAATCGCGTAGTAATCAAGATAATGATTACCTGGATTGAATAACAATAGACACTTAGACAAGCAATTACAAGAAAAACACTCAAAGGCTAGACAATAATAAAATTATCTTTGATAACACTTCCCTGTATCATACACTACTAGCTGGGCCCCGCGATTTCGTTCGCGTGAAAGTCGTAAGATACACAATATACGAAAATAACAGCCACATTTTAATAAAACTCCCTCGTCCCCCGACCCATCGCGTTGCATCGCCCACCCGCGCTATTACTTCGTTTTCGCTTAGTGTTCTTTCTGACTTTTTTCTTTTGCTCGGCTCCTAAGGGTCGTAGCGTGATATTAAATAGTCTATAACTATCCTCGAGAATTGGGCTAGCAAATGCAAAAAGAATTTTTCAATTCCGACCTTTTGTTCAAAATTTTATGGGTTTTAATTTTTTGTGCGGAACTCTAATATTTTTTTAAAAATAGAAGTAGCCTAAGTTTCTTCCCGTAACATCAGCTATCTGCCAGTGAAAGCTCCGTCAAAATCGGTCCAGCCGTTTTGGAGATTAGCCGGAACAAACAGACAGACAAAAATTTTAAAAATTGCTTTTTTGTTATAAGTACTTACCGTATATACATTCTTATTCATTTAGTAAAAAGTTGTAATTTTGACATTATAAACAGACACTTTAATTTTATTTATTTGTATAGATTTAAATCTAATTATAATTGCAACACTACAGAACAACTTAATGACATTGATATATAATTATTTATTTTTTATCTATAAAATTCAGTCATTCAAGTTTAATTAAACGCGCGTAAAGCGCACCTACTGTCTACATTCTACATACGACAGTAGGTACTTTCACAATGGCGCGTAGTGTTAAAAGATTTCATTACCGCCGTTTATAGACTCGTAAAATGCGAAATATGTTCATATAAGTATATGAAAGGTTGTACGCGTTTCTCGGTCTAACGTGGAATAGTAAAGCTACGCGGCACTAACTCTGGCTATAATCCAACAGGTTTATATTAATGAATGATTAATAGCGTGACGTGCTGGAACGATACATCAAGCCCGGTATGCTCCTGCCGAGCCACCGATGTTCCTCTGAACATGTTTCGTAATACCGATATGTTACGATTCCAATTGTGACTCAGTTTCAACTTAGAGCAATGACCATCGCATGACGACATCTATAAAATTTTATAAGACAACGCAACGATGCGAATGCTTACTCTGTACCGAGCGATATGCGTTTGCGTAGCCGTAGAGTAAATATTTTGTTTGCGTATGGACTAAGAATTTTGCATACCAAAGATGTAATACGAGTGAGCTGGATGTTTACTCCCCTTATCTGATTTATACCTTAGTTTAGGCAGGAGGTAGGCGAAAGCAAACTACAAAGTAGCTATGTAGATAAACAGTGAGTGTTTCTAAAACAGCGCTCAACCTTGACCGACTACACTACCTGGATCATGTTGTTCACAGTCCGTGAATTCGCAGGATGTTTACATTAAATATAATTTTACAAGAAAACGAAAAGTAATGGTACCATTTTGATGATCATTTATTTTTGTACAGAAATTATTACAACGCAACGTACCTAGAGTCGATTTTCTTCTGATGCCGAAGAAAAAGATTGCATGAAACAAAATACCCCGTCGTGTGGGCGAGGTGATTGAATAAATAATGGTAATGTAAGTCATCCATCACAGTATGACTACTTGTAGCTTAAAAAACCGTCGTCAAAGTCTTGACTGCAAAGTGCGAAGAACTGTACACTCAAAGTTAATGTAAATAATGGTTAATGACCAGTTGGCCTTGGCGATTACATGTAACGAATGTCTCTTGGTGTACAAACACATAAAATAACATAAAGTATCGCCACTCTTGAGTTTATCATCAAGCTGCTTATAGTGGTGACGTCACGGTGCATCACTAAAAGAACTCGCTCTGCCTCCGGTCACTATCCTCGCCATCGGTTTCGTCTGTTATACGTCTAGACTTAACAATTTCCCAACCGGAATTCCAAAAATGTTCAATTCATCGTCGACATCAAAGAGAACATCATTTTCATACATTTTTACATTAATGATGTATCTTTAAATCAAATTATGTATGTATTTTATTTGTTTTCATTTGTATCTACTACGCCTACAAGAGCTCGCCGCTCATATTATGCTAGCAAAATGTAAATAAGCATTTATAGTGGTTTTTAAGAGGAGCTCGAGACGTAAATATTCATAATAAATATTATTTAATGTTTAGCAAATCCTTGAATAGTGAGTACGAAAAAAAACGTTTCTTACGCATTCAAAAAATTAACATGTGAGTCACGCGTTACGCACAGTATCGGCTTAAGTTCAATTCATTCAGTTAATGAACCGTAGTAATCGTGTTCAACTGTGAAAAATGTCTGTCATTAATACGGCTACTGTTTATTTATGTGGTTGCACTCACATTATCGGCTGGTATGACGCCTTTCCCGAAATCGTCATCGGTCACGTTTATTTTGGGAGGCACAAACATTGCCCGAGTCGTAGGTAGTAAGGTACGTACTACACGCATCCGCGGCCAAGCGTGCCCGATGCACCTCGCCGTAGTTGAAACTATAATTGCCGAGCACAATTCTAACAACTCGCACTATTACAATTAAACACTTGATTGAACAACTCTAAGATCTCACACAATACGTGGAAATGATTTAAATAAATTAAAATTTCCATGTTACGCAATCATGTGCATTTAATTTAATATCCGGATTTGAAAAGGAAAATTATGATTTTATAACTTTTGTGAAGATGATTTCATTTTCTTGAGGGATGATTTCATGTCATAGCTATTTAGGTGCAGATTAAGTAACAGCATTATCATTATGACTGTACTAGTGTCTTATTGATCTCATCATCATTAGAAATAGGATTCTAAACAATGATACGTGCCACAATGATCTAACTGACACTATTTATTTGTTTGACTCCCCAAAACGTAAAACTTAATACACAGCTCTCAAAAGCTTTACTTGTAGAAACTAGATAATCGGACCTATGTATTAGGTATTTAATTTTGACTTTCCAAAATCAACCGTATAACTGATACCTTTCGCTTCTTTTATAATAGTAGCGTAAAATATTGTTTCATATAATTTGCATTTGAAATGATTATTTTCAAGAGTCTTGGTTCACTGATTACAGACGGTAATTAAACATATTTTAAGGTATTAAAATTCAGAATCGTGTTCGTGTCTTTATCAGCGATGTCGCACGTGCACGCTAGGGTTTACTTCAGCGGAGTACCGGCCAGCCTTACATAAGGGTAACTGAGCTGAACCGGGTCACATAATAATGTCACTGAGTATTAAGTTTATCAGTCAAATGCTGCGATATGATGATAGAGATATAATTCACTAGTTAGAATACATCGTGACACGTCAGTAATATGCAAATGTTAAATGTAAACACTGTACCTCTATAGCCGGCGACAAATTGCGACGTTACTAGACATATCTAAGTACAAGTACTTACGTGCAGATATTAACACTCATGTTACATCAAATAATCTTGACGAGCATACTCATATCCTAACGAAGGATGTAGGTATTGCGACATAATGTTTATATTTTCTAAGAGGAGTTAAGACAGCTTTTCATCTATACTAATATTATAAAGCTGAAGAGTTTGTTTGTTTGTTTGAACGCGCTAATCTCAGGAACTACTGGTTCGAATTGAAAAATTCTTTTACTGTTGGATAGTCCATTAATCGAAGAAGGCTATATATCATCACGCTACGACCAATTGGAGCGGAGCATTAATGAAAAATGTTGCAAAAACGGGGAAAATTTATTCCTTTTGAGAGCTTCCGTTGCGTGCGCTGCGTAAACGGTTAAAGATACCCAAAAATTATATACGACGGAATTGTTCCCCTTAAAAAGTTCTACAACCAAATAAATAGTTTCATAATCAAGGTTGATTAAGTACATGTAAATTCCTTTTTAAATTATTTGAATCGGATCTTTCGTTTAGAAATTACGACGGGTATCATCATCTGCCTAGCCTTTTCCCAACTATATTGGGGTCGGCTTCCAGAAATTACGACGGGTATAAAAATGCTTAAAGTAAGAAAAATGCGCTTAGGCTTTTAGTTACCTACACATTTTATTTTTATTGACTTTTTGAACGCGCTAATCTCTGTCACTACCAGTCGGATTTAAAAAAAATATTTCTGCATTTTATATGTATTTAACATGACACTAGGACCCTTCGAAGCCGAGCAAAAAGCAAAAAAAGTAAGAACGAGTGCTAAGCGAAAACGAAGTTATAGCACGGGCAGGCGATGCGATGCGACGGGGTGGGTCAGGGGAGCAAGAAATTTCACGCGGATGAAGTCGCGGGCGGAAGCTAGTGTAATATAATGTATTTAAGTTTAGTTTCTAATGCGCACTATTCATACTCATTTGCTAGTCAAGTATTTGCGAATTCATTATTTGCTGCTAAAACTTTCGAGTTCTCGTAAATACTCATTACGTTTTCAGTGTTCGTAAGTAGGTAGGTACTAGTTTTACAACGCTTTTATAAAATTTTCTAATTTATCTTATTTCTCATTAGTAGAACTTTAGATATTGGATCGTAAAACTAATAGTTTTATTAACTTCGGTGTTCTGCTGTAGGTACACTGATACAAGTAATACTCGTTTTAATAACTTTTGTTTCGCTGCCGTCAGTTTCATTGCCCTGAATTTGTTATTATTACGACACCGAAACAGGCTGACGTTTTATTACGAAACTGATTCCCTTGACGGTCTCATTAAATTCTTTGTAAGCTTTTATAAATTCTCACCGTACATTGTTTGTTATCTTATTATTAAAGGAAACGTTGTTTGTATTAATTAAGCTGAATACTGCTTTTATTGCTATTCTAATCTTCATGCTCATATTACGTTTTGAAATGAACGGAACGGAACTCGAAGCGTCATCAGCTATCATAAAGGCCATCGACTAATTCCGACTTTATAATTCGGTATGCTTTTTATTATCTCCCGCATCTTATGAATGCATTTCACTGGTGAGACCTATATCTGAAAACAAAAGTTTTTTTTCAGTTATTAATGTAGGGACGATGCTAGAAGAATTGGAGAATTGCGTTTGGCTTTTTATGATTATCGTAACCGTTAAATTTATTATATACTTAAAATCATATTATTAGGTCAGATTAATAAAGAAAGATGTACCTACGTACAAATTCGTGCTACACAGATCGTGCACCAGCGCGGGCGCCGTCGTCGTCGCCTAAATACCGCGCGTTTCCGATTGCGACGCGAAACTAATTCAGTTTCATACCACTTGTCAACATAACTTATTTTTTTATACACTCGTCTATACATATTACATAGATATGCATAATTTTCATTTAATTAAAATAAAATAAAGTATTTTCTTTTCACGTAAGCTACGCTACGGTGAAACTGCTTTAGTGGTGCTATAAAAAAGAACCTCGTTAAAATACAAATGATATTTTATTAAAAGTGGATTCGCTGATATTAAACTTCATTCCAGACATTAAATAAAGCAAGTCGAGGCAAACATATAATATACCTGTAGTAGAAATTATATTGTACGCGTTATAAGTTGACTGATATTAATAAATCAACGTTACTCACGCATCTAAGTGTCATTTGATTAAAATCTACCTCGTCGACTTATTCACCTATAATTCCTCATATCCTGCATTTAAATGTTTTTTATCTGTCAGGACCGACCACCCGGTAAATATCAGTTGTATCGTTACTATCAGATGATCCGAGTATAAGGGAAGTGTCAGAGACGGTCTGGAGTGAGCTTAGCTAGGCATCTTGTATTACCGTTACCGCGACGAGGCGCCAACCACTGGCCGCGGCAGGCGTGCACTTCGTACGCCATATCACAATATTATAAATTGAATACTTATCACGATCTGAACAGCGTACATGCTGCTTACCTGTATTTACGAGCAATACACTCTACTCTAGCTTGTTTGCTAACACTGTTTCTTCCTACTGGGCTTTATAAGTTTATAGAATCTCATTTGATACAACTCAGCCTGGATAAGTTACTTACACAGTCGAATGCTTCGCTCAAATCCAAAACTAATGGAACCCAAAGAAATTGAAACTTGGATATATGTATAAATGAAATCAAGCTCAGTGGAAGATATGACCGGGTAATAGATTAATAAAGGAATGAGAAATCGGAAAAATGAAGGTCTGGCGTGCATTTGCTGGCGCCTCACGTCCAGGATTACATATAAATCGTCGGCTTACGTGGGCGGGGACAATTGTCGGTCTCTACTGATAAACGCTAGAGATGACCCGCGCCCCCGACGGAAACTTTATCGTGAGAAAGTGCCTCACATAAAATAAATCCGAAAGCAATGAATATAATTATATTCTTCATCTTTCTACGAAAATGACACATGTAACGTGCAGTTATACTGATGTTGGTGAAATGTGAACGACATTTACTAGCATTCGCAATTATAATTTGCTGAAATGGCGCATGTCCCAGTTAGCAACACGTAATAGACTAATGACACTCTTTAGTCGGTGTCTGTAAATTGTGAATTCTGACGCAATCACTTAATTTTTTAATCATTTTGCGTGATTCTTATGGATAACTAATGTTTTTGATGAGAGTTGAGGTGTCAGATTAAAAATAAGTACAATTAGACAGATACAATTCTTACAGACAGATCGAGCGTTCTCTGTAAACCTTCAATTCGCCTTGGCTTTCACTCACTCGCAATCTTTCACATTACGTAACTCTTCCTGGGTTTCTTCAGTCATTCATCTTCTGCTGTCCTTGCTAGGTACTTGTGTGTCGCAGTTTGCTGTGGGTTGTGCTGCGCATACTTATTATTAGGTATTTGTATAGCTGGTTCACCGTTCAAAGCTAGCTATTCAACCGCTTTTGTCACCTGCATTCAATAGATGGGCTCATTGTTTTCATTCCTTCGCAATGTAACGTGAGCTTACAGCTCACTTGCGGTCGCGGCAACCTACGCGCGCTCACACTTCACACTGTACACATTTCCTACACTATCTCAGACTCCTAAAACAGGTCCCGTAAAATATTTACATTACAAGCATATTCATTTGGCGTTTTCTTTTTAATTTACTTCAAT
The DNA here is from genome assembly GCA_947568875.1 of Fissipunctia ypsillon. Lineage (NCBI taxonomy): Eukaryota > Metazoa > Arthropoda > Insecta > Lepidoptera > Noctuidae > Fissipunctia > Fissipunctia ypsillon. The sequence continues at coordinate 15,412,076 of OX387647.1, read as the reverse complement.
TCTTCTAGTGGGTTTATGTTAGTGAACTCGATCAATAAAGAGGAACGGCTCGCAGCATTTTAAATTAAGATAACAGTTTTATTGGCTTCTAATTCAATTCGTGGCGCATTTTTCTTATCGTTTCCACTTAAGGCTCTTACTAGCTTTCACGTTAGTTGCAACATTGAATAGACAAGAATCGTCGGTTGGTTCTCAATCACAAGTCGTGTTTGAACTTGGCCCGTGAGCTGCGACACTGGGTCATCGAGGCAGGGCTGGATATTGCGCGGCGCGTTGCAATAAGTATGTTCGATCCAGCTCGACAATTAATATAGCGCACTGTGCAATAAGCGCAGGCGGCATGTCTCGGCACAATATTATACGCGATTGACCTTGCTTTATTGTCAACTACGAGATTATTTATAGTCAAGAATTTAGCTTCAACTGTAACAGCAGCTTTTGATTGAAATTATTAACTGCAATTGAAGAATATAACATAGGTAGGTAGGTACCTAGTTTAGAGTTGCTTCTGTTTACTCACATGCCGCTATGATTAAACTTGATCTCACTAACTACTTCAGCCATTTAACCTTTGAACCTATCAAGCAAGTTAGAGACTTTTACTGATGTTGTTTATTTTCATGATATTTCGCTGAAAAATTGTATTAGTCACCTAACCGCAAAAATACTAAACAAATTTGATGAATTAAACAATATTATCATTATATTATTATGGTTTGATTAATTAACCACACGTCGCTATGATTTAATCCTAATTACTCGTGCGTCTTGTGACCGTGAATGAATAATGTTGAACAAATGCTGAATGAATTACTGGTTTTAATGCCTAATTATACATAGAGCCATCCTTAATATTGTTATGGGAATAAAATATTATAGGTGCCATCATAGTAATAGTCGTAGAGAGTTATATTACGTTACATCCTGAAGCGGGGCTCATGATTAACATCTTCCGTGAGCAGGGTCAACGTGCAGGGGTTACGGCCTGACAGGCCCTGTGACTAGACCTTCTGGAAATTTCTAATAAAACATGATTTGTGGCAATGGATTATACGCGCTGCTACGTTACGGTACTCATAAAATGCGATATGAATATATCGAAACTTATGTAACAGAAACATTATTGTGTTGTTTGTAGAGGCGTAATAATGTGGATTGGTTTTTGTAGTATACCTTTTCAAATAAGGGTCACGAGTCGGAAACAAACAAAACATTGTGAACACAACGGACCAAAACAGAGTACGATGATCTAAACGCCTAGTCAACCAATTCGCTCCAAATGGCCATTATGCAATAAAATCATTTGAATTAATCAATAGAGAAGAGTGGGTCCTGGTACTACAATCGACTAACGACACACTTCCTCCTGTGCTGCCGGTGCCACTACATCGCCCAGCTCCCTGGGTTCTGCACCCGACCCGCTTATTGTTGCAATTGAGCACTATAGGTACTGAATAGCGCTATAAATAGAACTCTGGCTTCTCACGATGCTTATAAATATAGAAATCAATGTCAATATTACGTTTTACTATTGACAGTATTCTCTATAAGGAAGTTAACGATGTCCTTTCATAACGTAATGATGCTGTTTAGAAGTTGGAACCCTATAAAGTTTAGGACGCTTTGCTTCCCTTGGATTATGTCATGTAGTAAAAATAAGACGAAACAATATTATTTTGAATGAATTTTATTAGATTTGCAAAACTACGAATGCGTAATAAATATTTTTGGTATATATAAATATTTTGACTCATTGTTTTAGCTGCGCAGATCGTTTTATCGTTTAAAAAACAGCTTTAGGAAATATATTATTCTGAATAATAAATCAGGCAGGATAAATAAATCTTTAAGGCTGCGTACCTATTGATAAGGCGCAGTATGGCATTCAGATCGAGTGTGCATAATAGCATGTAACACAGATTCCAAGAATATCACCTGTTTGTATAGAATAGTGTTTCTAAACATGTATCGAGTAGTTAACCTGTACTCTGCAGCACTCAGTACCGCAGTAGGTAGCCGAGGACGCTAACCAAACGCTAACGATGTTTACAAAATGGATCACGTACTTCACAAGAAACATATACTAACTACAACTGTGCAAACACTTTAGAACGTTGATAAAGTTACATTCTTAATTAGATTGTTAACGTTTCATTAGAATTTTAAAGGAAATTAAATCTCTAGGTCGTATATTTTCGTAGTCTTTAAACTGCGGATGTAAACAAACCTTGAAACATTTGAATAACGCGAACAAGCAGCTGATTAATAATGTAACTCGCGACATAAACCTATGCTCTAACATTTTGTCTTGTAAATACATATCTATTTTATATATAACCTGTGTTATGATTTTATGATAGGTTGCAGACTCGAAACGGTGCCAACGCTCAAATGCACATACATTCAATTGTGTAATTAGGAACAGATTGTAGTAGTACCCCATATTTTAAAATTAAGCATTCCTTTCTATTGTGCAACGACTGTCAAGTAAATATGACACATTATATAGGTACGTCATGCTACGGTAATAATGAATTTCGACACTCGCAGGGATTTTTGTCACGAATGATATCCATAGGTATTATTATATGGGACTTGTTAATTCTTATGCACATGTAGCGTCATACATTCTGCATAGTTAAAACACCACTAAACATAAAATTCATCACTGAATCACAATATATATCGATTATCTGAAGGTAATAATTAGGTGATATAGCGCATTTGATTTAAATCAGATTGCATTCGTTGTTGCTACAACGAAACATAAAATGCAACGAGTCACGTCTGACCTAGTATTCTTGCATCTTGTACCTTGAGACAAACGTATGTTGTAGAACAATACAGCACATATTTCCTTGAAGAAAGCAAAAACAAATCAGCAAAATTAAATATGTAAACAAATGCACCTGCACTCGTAGGTTTTCGATTCAGCTGATCAGGTCAACTCATCCAATGAGGAAGCACATACACTGCCAAAGACACTGTCAAATCGAGGTTCAAACAAATTGGTAAGTGTCAATAAATATGGATGTGTCGTGTCTGCTCTCGCGCACCGGCTCGGAATCGCAGGCGACACGCGCTCCCCGTAACGGACAATCAGTAACTGAACGTTCGGTTGACTCGGACCAGTTATTATGCGCCCACTGATGCCATCAATAACTTCACCAACACGTGGGTCCGCGATGTCGGCTGACACGACGTGATATCACACATGCACGGTAACGCGCTTATCGGTGCATCGCCTGTAAAAAGCTCATGATTCATCAGAATTAGGTTTCGCTCGTGACATCACCATGCTATGCGAGTAATGTAAACAATATGGGCTCGAGTGGCGATCTGCTTCAGCAGGTTCATGTTATGTCTTATAGAACTGTATGCGCTGTAGTCACCGTTGTAACTTATAAATATTTGTCTCTACCGAGCCATGTGTGAAAATCATTACTTGGAAACGCAGAATTCCTGACATACTTCAGAGTAATAATATCGTTAGGGTTTAAACCCGAGCCGGAATCACTGGAAGAGACATTGCATAAGTTTCTCTCGATGTAAAGACTATTTATTTACTGGTACATTTTCTCCACTCTAAATTGTACTAATAAGTTTGGGCGGAGTAGGAAGGAAACAAGCTTAATTAAAAAGTTGCATAGAAAGTTGTTCTGTTACTCTGTCCATATTTTCCTTATATAGTTGGTGAACCTCCCTTATACGATAGACCTCTATTTGAGTAGATATCGATAAGCGCATAGCGCAATATTCTAACAAGAAATATAATTCAGGCTATTAACGCAAAAATTATGTTGTCCAGTAAACCTTAAGGCGTATCATAAATTTTATATGGGTGTGATAATGATGTCATTACTTTGATATTATATAATTGTAGTACACAATCAATAAATAAATTATTAAGATAGCCATTATTAACAGCTGTGTTAATGCGTATGCCTGTAAAAGGAGGCACAGGTAGCTTTAGTACGGGTTGAGTCAGCTCTAATAAAGATTTATTCCTCTGTCCCTTCTTTGATAACACTTAATAAAATAATGTAACAGGCGATTAAGGCTCTTATCACACGACCGTGCGAAGCGTGGGCGTTTTTGAAAGTATGAGCAGGTCTGAGTCTGTAGATGGTTCGTGCACGTGTAAAAGCTTTCCTATTAATTTAGTTTATATCGCCAGTAATAATAATTATAAGGTCAAGCAATGAAAATAATATGAATTCATTCATCATTATTGTCGAGCAAATAAAGCACATTTTAACAGCTCTATGCTACATCAAACATTCTTATACCTAATATTCACTCGTCTGTTGCGAAATCCATGGGAAAGAAGAAAAGTAAACTTGATCTCGATAAAATTTAAAATTCAGTAACAGCGCTTGCGACTTGTAGGAAGGCGAGCAAACAAATTCAGTTGTCAGCTCTGCAAACTTTGCTCTCTCTACATTGGCCTCGTAGACGTCTATAAAATAAGTAGATTTACAGATCGTTCCGCTGAGTTCTTAGATGAATGCACATAACTTAAAAATGTATCTACATCATTAAAATTAAAATAAACTTTTGTACAAAAAAAAAACAAACGACCTCCAAAAAAAACACTACAAAGTGAAAAATAACTTTAATTTCGGAAGTCGGTGTCTTTGGATCTGTGTTTTAGGTTTTTGCCACCGACTTCCGAAATTAAAGCTATTTATCACTTTGTAGTGTTTTTTTTTTGGAGGTCGGTTGTTTTTTTTTTTTTTTGTAAAAACAGTTTTTTATTTTTCACTTTTTAGTGGGTCGGTTTTTAATTTATCTAAGTTACAATAGCCTAATGTCAACTACTCATCACCTTTTACGAAATCATTGCTTTTCCCGATGCAGGGATGTTAATTGTTAAGGAGTTCTCCTGGTACTTCACCATCAGCTCCACTACACCATACAAATTGTGACGAGCTTATATTGCTTAGCAATAATTTTAAAGTAATCGAATCGTAACCCGTGAAATACTTATTATTGAGTTGTTCCGGTGGCCATCTTACCATCTGTGGTCTTCGTCATCAGTTCCACTTTACGAAATGGTGCTTTCCGAGCGCAAATGCACAAGTTACTATAAAAAATACCCAAATCGCTATAGGTGTGCCTATAATATTTGCAGTTCCCTCGATTTCTCCAGGATCCTATCATCAGATCCTGACCTGATGACTATGGGGTCACCTGGAGAGTATACCCTTTCAAACAAAAAATAATTTTTCAAATCGGTCCAGCCGTCTTCGAGTAATCGGGGAACACACTTTAAAAAAAAAGATTCCGACGAACTGAGTGAGAACCTTCTTCTTTTTCGTGACAATTCCAATAAGCCCAAAAACGGCTAGGATACATTCTTTTATTACGGAGTTCCGGTGCCTACCTTCCGCCTTCATCATCAGATCAGTTCGATGGTACCATTTTCATCAGCACTATTTATTTAAATTGGCTTCGTCATTGTCGCTTAACTATCTTAATCGAGATATCTTATCGCTACCCGTGAAATACTTATCGACTTGTTGTTGAAAATATCAAAATCACTATGTGTTTGCCTATATTTGAGGAGTTCCCTCAATTCCTCATACATCCTGTCATCAGAACTGGACTTCTGGACTTCTGGATAAAAATGAGATCAATCTGGAAGTATTCCCTTTCACATAAAAAAGAAGAATTTTCCAAATCGGCTTATAAATGACGGAGTACTGGAGCTAGACCACCACCTCTTAAAGCAGTATTATTTTAATGTTACTTCAGTGTGAGAAAGAGATGAAGCTATACAGGACGTCTAGCTCCATCTCTTTCCCACACTTAATTATGATTATAATAATATTGTCATTAAAGGGTTGGCCCCCTGAGGTAACAAACATTAAAAAAAAACATACAACCGAATTGATAACCTCCTCCTTTTTTTGAAGTCGGTTACAAACAGCGACACTTATCTAAGAGCTAATATTGAAGTGCAATTTTTACGGCACACGCGATCTCGCTATTCGTATCTTTGGCAAAACAATGGTTTATATCTGTTTGTGTGCCACAGTCTTGACGGACGGAAGTTTCTGGTGCTAAATTGAGCAAAACATTGACACTTTCATGTGTTGTCTAGATACGTCGTATCTGGATATAAAAGAGCAACAGAACGTAGCGATTGTTCACTTTCCCGTGAAGGCCATAGGAAGTACGTACCTAATTGTGATCGAATACCGATCTGGCGTGATCTTCGGACACAATGCTTCGATACAACTTCTGTTTATAAACCCAACATCGTACTAGTGTAATAGGTAGTGTTAATGTTGATGCTGCATACACTTATATGGGTAGACTAGCTGTGCCCCGCGACTTCGTTCGCGTGGAAGTCGTAAGATACACAATATACTAAAATAACAGCCACATTTTAATAAAATTCCCTCGTCCTCCGATCCGTCGCGTTGCATCGCCCGCCCGCGCTATTATTTCGTTTTCGCTCAGTGTTCTTTCTTTTTTTCTTTTTGCTAGGCTCCTAAGGGTTGTAGCGTGATGTTAAATAGCCTACTCGAGAATTATTGGGCTACCAAAAGCAAAAAGAATTTTTCAAATCCGACTTTTTGTTCACAATTTCATAAGTTTAAATTTTTTTTGAGCGGAACTCTAATTATTTTTCTAAAATAGAAGTAGCCTAAGTTACTCCGTAATATCAGCTATTTGTCGGTGAAAATCCCGTCAAAATCGGTCCAGCCGTTTCGGAGATTAGCCGGAACAAACAGACAGAAAAAAAAATTGAAAATTGATTTTTTTGTTATAAGTACCGTATATTTTTATATGTATTTAATAAAAAGCTGTTATTTTGACATTACAAACAGACACTTCAATTTTATTTATTTGTATAGAATAGAATAGATAGATTAGGTAAGGTCAGTCTTTGAATATAGATAATACAATTGTCATAGGTCGGGTGATTATTAGATAAACGTGCACAACACAATGGAACAAAGAGGATCATTGATCAGGGTTTTTGCAATTTACGACGTAGGTAAGTACCTAAATTTAACAATTTTGCTGTTGTTGCTTTCAAACATTTTAAGTTTACTGACAGGTAACGGAAAGTTACATCGTGAACGTTTGCGACTACCAGGGGCGTAGCCTTCATACAACCCGATTCCTATCGGCTTCTCTTTGGAACAAACGGTTGTTCCAAAGGGAAGCCGATAGGAATCGAAGAAGAACGGTCTTCTTAATGTCTACTATTGCCAAATAATATGGTACACCTGTGTGTGTAACTGTGTATCACATCACATTACATAATTATATTTAATACCAGTTTAATACATCATAAGATTAAGATGCGCCACCTCTGACTACACTTGTATAAATTATATAAAGGTACTATAGAATATAGAGAACCATGTAAATATACTTTTGATACATCGCAGAGACCTTTCAAGATAATTTAAATTCAAATCAGGCGGAAAGATGTTGTTAGATAAGGTCAGGAGCTAGACCACCACCTCTTAAAGCAGTATTATTGTAATCTTACTTAAGTGTGGGAAAGAGATGGAGCTAGACGTCCTGTATAGCTTCATCTCTTTCTCACACTGAAGTAACATTCAAATAATACTGCTTTAAGAGGTGGTGGTTGGCCCCCTGGTGGAATCAAATCATCGCCCGCAGTAATCCGACTTGCATATTTAAACCTGTACAAAATTCCTGTAGCTACACATTCTCGACACATTTGCTAATGACGTTCATTAGGGATCAAGTGATTCGGGTTAGCGTTATTTCGGGCTGGAGTTATTTAGGATAGCGTTCTTTATAAGGGATTCAGTGTGCGCATTCGTTTTTGGTAATGGAATATAATATGTAGGTACATATTATCAGCTTTGTCGCACATCAAGATGACACTACTTACCCATAATACCTACCTATCCCAATGATAAAAACCTTTTTCTGTTTTAACTGTCTACACCGGAAAAAGACTTGGGGGAAGCACCAGGTAGCCCGCGAAATTCAAACTTTCTTATGTTTTTTACAATTTGCAAGTCAGTATTAAGTTGTATTTTGATTAAAGTATCATTTGCGACCATAACAAATATCCATTTACAGAATTATAATCATCAAAATCAGTAATACAACTCCATAAGTTTGTATAAACCTAATTGTCAAGATTTAATGAAATAGTCATTCAGTAGAATTACCTGCTCTTAAAGAGTTGCATTGATGACTTTAATTATTATAATTCTGTAAATACATACTTTTTACGGTCGCGCATCATATTTTGATCAACATACAACCTAATACTGACTTTCAAATAGCAAAAAACGTAAGAAAATTTGAATTTCCCGGGCTACCTGGCGCTTTCGCCTTAAAGAGGCCACCTGGATTCTCACGGAGTTCTACTTAACGCCTTACAACACCTAACTAGTTAATTACGTGCAATTTATCAAAGGGCTCAATAATTCTCGATGCGTGTACTACGCATGTTTGTAGACACGAGCTATCTCTTATCAATGTGGGTCGAGACAACTTGCCGCAATGTTTCCTTGTGCTTGTGTACCATCATAGATCCTTGTGTAGTGGTTACAAAAGGACTCAAGTTAGAAAGTAGCACAGTAAAAGATCTCTGGATCTCTCGAATGGAAGTTGATCTTTTCAGAAAGTCTGGAGTATTGAGAGATGGGTGTATGAATGTTGTGTACATATTTTGTGTCGTTTAATTATAGATCTAATTGGCTTATTGCCGTTTTATGTTAAGTTTTTAAGTTGTAAGGAAGGCACGATATCGGGAGCTCTTATGTAAATAGAGAGAGTTAAATCCACTGACATATGTTTCGATCCAATTTATGATAGTTGCCCTTCAAAATAACCTTTCTTACCTAAGTGATTGTTTTACGTACCAGATATTATACAACAGAATAAGGGTCATAATCATAGCTATAAGAAAATATTTCTATGGTCATAAGGGTGACCTTACATTGGGGCTTTTAGTTTCGAACTAGCAACGTTACCTATTAGCTATCGTAGTTCGAATTTATCGTTTGCGTTTTATTTCAGCAGCGTTAAGGCACTTTTATAGCATCAGTGACGCATCAGGCAGGTGACGGGCGTCTATTAATCTGGGATATAAGTCGATTATCGTCACCATTGGTACTTCAATCGTTCCCATTCGACTCGTTTCCGTTCCAATAGCTTTCCCGTCAATATCAGAAAACGTTGAGTTATGACTCATCAATGTTTTACGATTGACTATTATAACAATTTTAGATTTTTGTTACCTACATATTATCTTGGAATACCGGGACAAGGCCGTATTGCATTCTATAATGTTATTAATGTACGTAAAACTGATGTAGAAATAAAGAACAACATATCTGAAGATCTTTAAAGAACTGATTTATGCTTTTGAAGGTTGAAGGTATCAGAAGAATCACGCTTGAGTCTGGACCCTCCAGACTAATCATCATCATCACTATCACAATAGAAATGATGCCGTCAAACATTGTGGTCATCACCACAATCTTTACAATCCCTTTCAAAGGCATGTTATTGTAAAAATAATAAGTTGACAAGTGCATACTCAATGTAGAGCCAAACCCTCAGCATATTGCCAACCAAGCCTAGAAACTGTTATCTTAGTTTTCCAGTTAATAAAACGCGTAATGCATAATTAATGAAGGCAGCATGCAGGTCAGGAAAATGATACTTAGTTTAATTGAACTATGTCCAATTAATTATTGCTATTAGAATTTCCTGTTGACTGATTAGTGATTATTAAGCGCAATTTCCATTAGATTTTTTATTAGGAATACAAAGTTACAAACTCATTGGTTTCAATCAGTGTTTAGATACTTACTTACTCAAATGTAACGATATTCCATAAAAGACAAACATTGTACCTACTGTTATTATATAGTTAAATACTAAGTACACTTTGTTAATCCTTTGTAAAAATATTTATATAAGGGCACAAAACTTAATTTAACAATATTCTCGTTTTAAACAATGGTCATTATCGTTCGACAATCAAGTGCGTATAATTTTAAAGACTATAATGTTTTATAACATAATAATATACATTGGCATTTGATGTAACATACTTCCTTATAAATATATCAGTTACTGTCGTAAACTAAGGTCCCATCCATAGAATAAATTAAATGATTATTTAATTTTAATGGTATCACTTTGTTGGAATTAACGTAAGAAAAAAGGTAAGATTATTAATATTATGATCCTGAATTCCTGAGCAAATGTAAGAAAAGTTTAAGACAATGTTACAAGATAATAGATTACATATTGGCAAGTGCAACTTCTATGCAAAGTGCTTCGTACTTCTACAATAACAATTATTCTAGCTTACTTTTACTAGCCTGATGGACTTACTTTCCCCTAGGTCAAAACCATCAATATAATTGAAAACAAAATAGTCCCCTGACATGCAGGTCTACCTTCTATCTAACTTCGTTTCGATCCATTAAAAAATAAAAAAGATCACTCAATCCAGATCCACATAATTCTTATTACTTTGCTTAGCAGGTTTAACTACGTTTGTAACCTTTAGTAACACAGTAACTAAGATCAAAACACCTTCATGATCTCATCTAGTTCTTACTCATGAACTCAGATCCTGGATAACAGCACGATGATCATCAAAAGCACACGAATTTAAAGCAGAGGCTGGCGCCGTGTGTTTTTTGTGTAATCAGCACCTACTACACATGTCGGTACATTAGAAAATGTAAGCTGCGCTGAAGTGATAATGATCGCCGACGTACAGTGGATTTCGGGTATAACGACAATGAAGGGACCACTCTATTTTCGTCGTTATATCCGGAAGTCGTTACAGGCAAAGGTAAAGAGATACAGACACGTACACATGTGTAGTTTATATTCATTTATTATTGAAAATATTTGCACACATAGTTATTCACCGGTACATTTAAAAAAATGTGTAATATTAGTTTGCTTCAATTTATTTTTTTGTGCTAGTGTACGCTGTAGGGTGTATTCTATTTTCATTACTTCTTCAATATCTATAATATCCTTTCCATCACCAAATAAACAGTATCTTTTAAGCTTTGTTACAACACCTAACACATCCTTAGTTGTAGGAATCTCACCTTCCTTGCAATCTTCTTCTTCCTCCTCATTTTCCTCATCTTGCGTCGTATGTGATGGAACAACAGTTTCAACAATTTCACTATCGGACAAATCGCTAGTAGTGATAAGTTGACTGTCAATATCAACATATGTTGCCCAGTCCGCAACATTTGTTCCGCTTGATGATACTGTAGTCAGTTGTGCCAATGGTATGTCCAATTCATCATCGGAGTCGTCGTCAATTGTTGTGATAGCCGAAGATTTACGGAACCCAGCGTGTAGAAAACACTTTTTGATCGTATCTGGAGTCACCCGAGCCCATGCCGTAGTTACCATTTCAATGGCATCTAAAATATTAACGGAAAACGGGCCTGCCGAGTTTTCAATGTCGTTCATCATTTTCTGTACTAAAATCTTCCTATAATGACTTTTGAGGGTTTTAATTATCCCTTGATCAATCGGTTGAATCACTGATGTAGTGTTTGGTGGTAAAAATGCCAGTTTTATGTTGGTCAAATTCTCTATTTTAGGATGAGCTGGGCAATTGTCAATAAATAAAATGATCTTCTTTTTGTTATTTCTTAACTGGGAGTCCCATTTGCGTAGAACTTTTTCGAAAATCTCTGAAGTCATCCAGGCCTTTTTGTTTGCTTCGTAATCAACTGGCAAAGATTTAACATTTTTGAAACATCTGGGTTTTTTTGGCTTGCCTATGACCAATAATTTTCTTTTTTCCCCTGCCATACTTGATGCAACAAGCACGGTGATTCTATCTTTTGATAATTTTCCACCAACGCACTTTTCCCCTTTAAATTTCAAGGTTTTGTCAGGAGTTAACTTAAAAAACAAACCTGTCTCGTCAGCGTTCCATATTTGGCTATCAGTATAACCTTCAGTCAATTTTGGGAAAACTGTTTTTAGCCAGTTGTCACAGTCACTTTGCGATACACTAGCGGCTTCTCCACAAACTTTGCCTACTACAATATCGTGTCGTTGACGAAATCGGTATATCCAGCTTTCCGAACACTCAAAATCCATTTTTCCAAACAGTCTGCCAAATTGATTAGCCTTTTCTTGCAGCAGACGACCGCTCAAAGGTACGTTTTGGCTTCTTTGGGCTTTGAACCACATTAGAAGGGCATTTTCGATATCTTGATGCGTCGGTTTGCGGTTTTTCTTAATTTTTAAGGATTTGGATTCAAAGCATTCTAATATTTTATCACGGTTTTTCCACATCGTAGATACTGTTGAATGGGAAACTTTGTACTCTTTGCACAAATCAGCATTGTTTTCACCGTTTTTCAATTTTGAAATGATTTCCGCCTTTTCTTTAACAGTGAATGTGCGTCTAGCAGCCATACTTATTCAAAAGTTTACTAAACCCAGTTGCTACTCAGAATATCACTTTGTAACTGAACCATAAAAGCTCCGAAACGTACACGCTTCCCCTACCTACTTAGTTGATATCTATAAACAAAAGGTAAAGGTCTCCACACTTGCTGACCATCTGTGTGCAATGGATGTAAACAAAAGATAAGAAATGTTTGTGAAAGAAAAAAATCTTTGTGTCTTTGGCGGCCGACTCCGGTCGCAATATCTGCATGGGATTTCTAGGAATTTGTTACAAATGATTCATTAAAAACAGTCGCTACACCCGAACTCGGCGTTACATCCAAAGTCGCTATAGCCACATGAATTTTGTACTAAAGTATGCTTTAAATTCAAGGGACTTAGATTTAACGTCGCTATAGGTAAATGGTCGCTACAACCAAGGTCGTAATAAATGAAATCCACTGTATTATAGTCGATGAACACATCCCTCACCTTGAGTGAGGTCAACTACGGCAATACAGATCAAAATCATATAATTATTGTGTAAATTGCCAAGTGTATGAACGAACATTTATGCAAAACGATACACTATTTATCTAGGTGTAAACGCGGACTTTGAGGTCTTACGTTTATGATTTACCGGATAAAATGATCAATCAATTTCATATACTGAAGGTATGATCGCAAACAATTTCGATTGTCTTCGAGTCTGTTCAAATTCAAAAGCATGTCCTGCCTGATTGATCTGGATGATACCATTACCGGATTTATTACAGGAATACAAGTACAGATGACAGAGCCGGCCATTCAATTTCGTTGATGTAGCACCGATCACATAGAACTGATTTATGATCGCATTCATACAAGGCGGCAAGATAACATCAAACTTCAAAGGCGGCAATTACAGTGATAAATGACAATTATTATTGTCTTGTCCTTTGCGAACAATAAATACACCATCGAGGACCGCGCGTGCGATATTATTTCTCGCCTGTTTATGATCATTAAGAACTATTGTCAGCGACCATACACCGATATTTGAATTGAATGCTTCCACAGTCGCCACTCCACTATCGGCTAGATTGATCTGCAGATAGCTCACAGATAAAGTGATGCCGCTTAAATGAATGTCATTCAACAGTAGCGCCAAGGAATTCAATTACTAGGATTCATAACAAGGTCTTTTGCAATGGAAGATTGCTGAAAGGACGTCAAAGAATAATAATAAATAATTATTCACGCTATCATCAAGCAAATATGTATTCCAGAACAATTACTCATTTGTAACAAACAATGCTTGTATTCTTTACCACATTTGCATAAAAGCCACAATAAACTGACTAAAATACATTCATTTACTTACGCTATCATCAAACAAACATACCTTTTAGGACAAATCTGTAAAGCCACAAGCTTGTTTTCATTACCATATTTGCATACTTACCTAGAACCACAATTTCCTGACTAAGCACATAAAACGAACTAACATAGAATCAGAGCATTACTTATACCCAAACTAGAAAAAACTGCTTATAGATCGTCATAGAACTATAGGCATTTACACTATCATCGAGCAAAGGCCTTAAGAACAAATCTGTAACAACGCATGTTTTCATTACCATATTTGCATACTTACCTAGAACCACAATTTCTTGACTAAGCACATAAAACGAACTAACATAGAATCAGAGCATTACTTATACCCAAACTAGAAAACTATAGGCATTTACACTATCGTCGAGCAGTCTTTAAGAACAAATCTGTAACAACGCATGTTTTCTTTACCATATTTGCATATATATAGATAGCTACAACTACAATACTCTGACTAAGGGACGCAAATAAAGCGAATGGATATACAATCAAAACGTGGAATCCCTAAACTATGTATAAATGTCACGAGGCTGTGTTGGTGACTGTCCATAAATAGTAATACAAGAGAATTCTTTACGCAGACGTGCGTCATCGATACAGAGAAGGAAGTGTGTGTTGTTGGAGCGAACAGCGAACAGTCAAACACTTGATGCTGCCGCCCACGGCGACGCCGCAGCCACATCAGCCGCGCGCCGTCCGCCTGCACTAACTGTGATTGACACCACATTAATACTATCCCGAGATGAAATGCAGACCTTTCTTATGATTAGGATATACATAGAACACGAAACAATTTTACTACGTAATACTCAATAAGCACGGACGGCTAACAGTCGTTTGACGCAATAATAGAGCCTATTTACATAACGCTCCAAGAACATCGAAAAATGGACGATTTTATCGACTACTAGGCTATAATCGATATCAAATATTTGTCATCCACTTCTAATGAGTAGTTCGCGTCGTTGTTGTCATTCAATTAGTAGAAAACCACAGTGGGCCATATCGGCATAAACTCTTATACCAAAGCAAAAACTGAAGTCATATGCTATTAATATATGTCCCGGAATTAACGCACATCCTGTTAAGGGGTCATTGTACTCATCATTATGAACAACTTTTCCTATGGGACCAAACCTGAAATCGCGAAAAAAAATCAGCTGATCCCTATGTTCGCATAACTTGTCAAAATGTAGGGACCAGCAGATTTTTTTTCGCGATTTCAGGTTTGGTCCCATAGTAAAAGTTGTTCGTAATGATGATTACAATGACCCCTTAACAGGATGTGCGTTAATTCTGGGACATATTGTTTATGTCGAAAACATCAGGATACTTCACATCGAAATTTTTTATTTCTCTTTATATTTACAGCTTCTATAACTCTGTATGTGGTTTCTGCTATACTAAGTAACAAACACCACTTCTAGTTAAGTAACTAACCACACGTTGGTTTCTAGTTATTACCACTATTGCCGAACCTATGTATTTTCTCTTCTCATCATAAATATCTATTTATTTATTTAACCATTTATGTAGGTATACACATATACAACTTGTTCCTTTTGATATCCCATAACTCTAGGGGGTCATTGTACTTATCATTATGAACAACTTTTACTATGGAACCAAACCTGAAATCGCGAAAAAAAAATCTGCTGTTACCTACATTTACGTTCGCATAAAATCAATCAATCTACTTAGTTATCCTGTAAAACTTTGTAGCGTTGACAACAAGCAAGATGAATGAAAAAATACGCAAAATGCCTATTATCAAAACTGCACGGAAATAGAGAACGGTTATATATTGAAGCATTGCCTAGTGCCAATTTATTCCGATCTGCCAGTATGAATTATATTGCTGGGGTGCATTTAATATATCCAATCTGAATTATGGTCTTGGTGTTATTTCCTCATTTTTAAAACAATTAAACCAATCACTTCATGAACCCACCTTCAGATGATTGATTGTCAACAGCACAGTATGATCACAGTAATTATGAATCAACAAATGCGAAGGTATCTCGATCGGCAGAGTCAATGCTTGGAGGCACCATTACCTTTTCTGCGCGAGGGAAACTAATGGTCTGCGTAGACGCCCGTGCCACCAACCTACTTAACACACAACTGGAATCCAATCCATTATTGTTAAATACTTCTGTAATGTAGCAATAATATCCAATATTAATTTCCATAAACTCTACTTATAAATCCCTCAACAGAAAATGTGAAGTGGCAATAAAAGTAGACACATTCATTTCTTATTTGGCAGGCAGCAAAATAACAAGAAATTACACATAGCTGGTTAGTTATAGCAATAACGTAAAATTCAATTTGTCCTCCAAGCACTATTGTATTTCTAAGAAAAACGTTGTTTCAATAAAATAAATATCGGCCGGCGTAACATAATAATAGTGTATCATTGAAAAGGAAATTATTTTCGCAGCGAAACCTCGGGGATACAATATTTTTTGTTTTTATTTTGTTTGACTTCATTCATATAGCTGGCTTTCACCGTAATAACGGCTGTGGATTACCAGACACGATATGATCTAACCGGTGACAATACATAGATGATCGGTCCGTGCTTCGAAGCTATTAAGATTATTATCGGTTCCATAAAATTAACTGAAGGTTATGAAACGCTAACAGCACACGTTGCATATGATTTACTCATAACAAACCTATAATTACATTCACGACTTACACAATACGCCCTTATAAATAGAGCTTTGTTTTCACGAATGCGCTGCGCGTAATCAGGTTTTGTATTTAGGGAAATTCGTCAAATTCAACGTTAGCCATGAAATGTGATACAGTGCAAACCAAATCGAACGATAATTCATGTCAATATAAAATAATCATGACATAAATCAAAATAACGATCCCTGAGAGATTTGCGCGTTAGTTGAGTAATATAGCAACCACGGAATTGATATAAATAATACTTCGTAACTTATTGATTGTTTGAATATTATATTTCCAAGATTTGTATCTTGCGCGGTTAAGGTACTGCTGCTAGAGAAAATATTGTAAGCAAAGGTTTTATGCTTGGATACTTTCTGAAACAATGGAATCACGTAAAGGTCTTGTGAGATCAGGCGAACTGTCGGCTGTGCTCAGTGATCACGATAATGACGTAACGGCCGCATATGATTGTCGCAGGTCACGGCGCCCAGGTTCCCGGTGGTGATCAAGATAGGGCACGCGCACAGCGGCGTCGCCAAGGTGAAAGTGGACGCGGTGGCTGACTTCCAGGTAATGATACTCATCACTAATTCAGTTAAATAATGGTGTAATGAATTGTTAGGCACCTCACGAACCTCATCCTGTTTTTACTAAGAAAAGTACTATAAGGTAAAATATTTAAGGGATGAGTAACAGAATTTAAGAGTAAAGTTATAGTGATTCATCGTAGTAGGTTACAGGCTCATGTTGTTTGTTCTTTTAGGACATCGCCGGGGTCGTGGCCATGCTGGGGACCTACTGCACGGTGGAGCCTTACATCGATGCGAAATACGACATCCATATACAAAAAATCGGCACTAACTACAAAGCTTTCATGTAAGTATCACTATACTATTTTAATCGGCACTAGTCTGGCGCCTACGAGAAAGATCAAAGTAGTCTGCAATTCTGATTACAAACAAAATGTCGCAGGCGTTCTCAATGTTGGCAAACACACAATTACGTAAAACAGATTTAAGAATGGTACTGCGCGTGAAGTGTGATGTCACACTTGGTGTCCGTACCAGCCGTCTATAAATAACCCTGAAATATTTTGCAGGCGCAAATCTATATCGGGAAATTGGAAAACCAATCAAGGATCCGCGATGCTCGAAGCTATCGGCATGAACGATAGATACAAGATGTGGATCGACGAGGTTCGTATCTCGCTTACCTGTTTTTTAATTGCATCCATTGATGAACAGTTTTTTATTAGATTTTAAAATATTACGATCGAAACCCAGGAAGTTCAATTTCCTGTCGTAGCTTAGAAAATATTTTATTCGTCATTTAACTTGATGAGTGTCAGGAGCACTACGGGTACTAATTAATTTAAATAAGAATCGTTTGAAAACCAGTATCGAGAATGGGCTTTCAGTTTAAATTAATTCGCACGCGGAAACTACAAGTGTATTTATTTATTCCTTGTTAAGCTATTTATTGATTAATTATTGGTGTTTATGTAACATAAATCCCTTGGAAAGAAACACTGCATAATATTAGCACATGATTTCAATTAATTTAATACTGTCACGCTTATCTAGGGGTCAATGAAAAACAAGGCTGGTCTAAAGTTTCTTGCACCTGTATCTAGTAAACTGACTGAGGAAATGGAAGTTAATGATAATGGCTATAAGAGAAGATGATGAGGAATGAGCAACTATTGCATCTAAGTGACGCTGGATTCAGTTCACTAAACTTGCTTTTACACAATCCCAACTCACCCGCAGATTCTAGGAGCACCTAACCAGCACTTCTGTGCTAAACTACCCTCTCGATTGTCGATTATAGGTGAGCGAGATATTTGGCGGCCTGGAAGTATGTGCGCTAGAGCTGGTGGTGGGCAAGGACGGTCGCGAGCACATCATCGAGCTCAACGACTCCGCCACGTCCTTCATGGGTGACTCGCAGGAGGAGGACCGACGCCATCTTGCTGAACTGGTGTTGCAGCGTATGCAGGTAACAAGTCATTTATTGTTGGGTTTGTGATTTCAATATCAATTATTACCGATACATTATCAATATTTACCGCCGCCTTTGGTTATCTGCAATATCTGAAGCACTGCAGATGCGATGCCATCCTAGATGACAAAGCTGGAGACCATGTCCCATGTGTGTAATTAAATAGCACCTATAAACCAACAGCGTTGTGTTTACAACGTTGTTGGAAATAACTAGAACAAGTACTTCCCCGTAGTTAGTACTTTCGGTTTGAGCACTTATGATATCAGAGTAATAAAGTTCTTATGTTAGCTTTTCCTAGAGTAACTTATTTTTTGTTAATTTCCAGGCGGTCTGCCGTCCCGGTGTAACGAAGACAACATCCCGGAGCTCTGTATCGGGCAGCTCTGCGGCCGGGTCTCCGACAGAGGAGCGCGCGCCCCCGGTGGGGGCCCCGGGCCCGCCAAGCGTGCCCCCGCCAGCCCCACTGGCTTCTGCCGCCAGCATCGACCGCCCGCTGCCGCCGATACCTGCAGAGCCGTCCCAGCCACCGCCGCCACCACTCACCCGGCGTGATTCTCAGGGTTAGCTACCATACCATCCATACTAATATTTAACTAATTCTTAGGTAGGTTATTGAAAATAAGAATGAAAAATGGGTTATTCTGCAGAAACAAAACGAATATTCCAAAAAAAAAAACAAACTACACACATACAAAGTAACCAAAAGCCTCGTATTCAACTAATAAAAGTTTGAAAATTTTGTCCATTGCTTGATTGATGTCAGGGCCAGGGACCAAAGACAATATACCTACATTGCGTAATTACTGCGTTGCGAACTTGCGACACTGGCAAATGACAACAAACAATCAAGACAAAAACAACATGCCGATTGCAGAGTTAAGTACTTTTGTAACAAACAACAAGAACAATAATTAGGCTATGCGTCGCATCTGTGCAAGAACAGGTCGTTGCTCAGCAAAACGCTGTGACTTCGGACGAACATAGGTTCGTCCGAAGTCACAGCGTTACAGCGCTGATTTTCAGCAACTACCTCTCGAAGGACGCAACCCGCACCCCAGAATGTACCACTTACAGCCATAAACAGCCTATATAATAGTACGCCTACGCTGAACAAGTGGACATAACGAAGAGCACGGAATCGCTGCGCTGGCAGCGACTACAGAGACAGTACCCACTAATAATAGTCGTGGTTGCGCAATTAGCGCTGAGCGCAAATTCAGGTGTCACACACAGGCATTGTCAAAATTGTCATACGGTTACTTTATATGATTAAGCTGCGCTGGAAAAACTAAGTTCTGTTGTCCATTTAACACACATACATAGATAATAAAGACTGAGACGTCAACGGCGTGAAGTAATTGAACTCTCAATTCAAATTCTGATTCCATTCCATTCCCTTCGTTATTGGACCATAATCAAGTGCACCGCGAGAAATAAGGTTGATGGTAGATGGAACTCACACTTAACTTTTAGCATGCTTGCAGCACATTTTCTCAGCTAATACAATGTTCTGTCAACAGCATCTCAGTCGTCGACGGTGTCGTCGGTGTCAGCTGCGCCGAGCACCGCGAGCACGGCGCCCCCGGGCCCCGCGCCACCCGCGGGCCCCGCGCCCGGCCGTGGGGGTTTCGCGCGGCAGGGCTCTCTCAGTGCGGCCCTGACAGAAGACGCCGAGGATACCATGAAGAATCTACGCAAGACATTCGCCGGAATTTTCGGCGACATGTAAAAAGTCAACCAAACGTTCGGAAAATAGACGATGTACTGTAAAATATACGAATGAAAGGCAACGTTTACAGCGATACGTAGATAAATAGCCATGAATTTCAACTGAACGCTCAGTACAATCTCTACAGAAACAAACTTACATAAAATATATACGAACTAAACACTCGGTCCAGAATTTGCATCAAGTTGTAACCCAAATGTGTTTATGCCGATTTAACACGGAAATCCCAGCCAGCTGCATTTATTTGAAGGAAACATCCTCGAATTAAGTGTTGAATGCATCCTTGTATGAAACAGAATATTAAGCATAGTTTAATGTATGGTAACTATAGATTTTTACAATAAGTTTATTATAAATATGAAAATACGAATCAACTGAGCTGCATTGTGATCGAACCCGTTCGGTATCTGCGAGGCGCGTTGCCTCGCGACTCGCGACTATATAGTAGTGTTTCTGTCTCCGACTCCCTTCTACACTTGCTGCGCCTTCGTACGAGACTAGTATAAAAATGGACATTTTATATTAAACACTATTCTCTATTACCTAATAGTTGTTTTGGAAGACAAATAACTCAAAGCAATACTAGGATTGGGATGTGAAGACGACGTATAAGTAACACTTATTCGAAATGATTAAGACTATCGACATCGATGCCGGAAATCGATCAATAATTAAAAACATCATCGAATGATGAAATGTTTTACTATTTAATAATATTCTGGAAATTACGCATTTTGTAAACGTTGAAAAAGGAGAAATCATTTTGCGCTGTCGTCCTGTTAGATCTAAAATTGTTGGCAATTGGGATATGAGCAATGCTATTGAAGACAATATTGTTACGCAAGAATTGATCCACATTTTATATATATTATACCTTATTACTAGTTGTATTTCATAGTACCTACTAAGAATATATTGTTATAATTATGTACGTCTCCGTATGTGTGAATCACGCTTCGTTTTTCACGTAGGTTTCTATAAATCAATAGATATCATTTATGCTACTTCTTCATGAACTATTGTATTAAGCATATGCTTTGGGGACTTATATCTATTTGTAACGACATGTTAAGTCATCTTCATGGTTTTATGGAGCGATGATGGGAGTGATGTCAATGAAGTGAATTGATACGTCATATCAGAATGATTGGATGCGCATCTCGGCGAGTGCATTGTGCTATATTCGAAGTTTAAAACTTTATACTATTATATAGCAATGTTACACTATTCTTTAGCTATTGCGAATCAAACGTAGACATTTCAATGTGTAGTTAAATTTTCATTTACTTCAATCACACTCTCGTAGAACATTCATAAATTAAATACTTGTAAATTTTAAGCGTTTTTATATAACAAACAGATAATATTATAACCAAGCCCACTTGTTATCGTAGATTTTACAACGAAAATAGTTATATACGTATACAAATGTAAGTTATATAAATAACTCATTACGTTAAGGCAGTGGTATCAGGAGCAAGCGTTAAGTTTGAGCAAAACAATAGGGACCTGCGTTTAGTTGGTTGAGATTATTAGTTTATAATATTTTATAATATTTTATAACTATCCTTCGTTGTTGGCGCCGCGGTACAGGCATACCTATATAGTACCTAGGTTACGTTTAGCTAAATATACTATAATTTACTCTCTAAGTATGCACCGGTAGTTAGACTTTGACACGAATCCTTAGTATCGATAGCCACGATGTAGGTACGTGTAATTAATTATTACGTGTCTATAAAATGCGCAATTAGATAATTATTACGACATTTTCATACCTACATAATGAATTAAGATATTAATTGAATCCTATTTAGTGGGTGTTATATATTTCATTTAGTAAGGCAGTTTACTTGTAATTTAGATATAATTTATTTTATTTAGGTATATCCTTTGAAGACTTCGATATTTGTTAATTGTTAAGAGTATAATATTACACTCAAATTAATATAAATGCTGTTGTTGTTGTTGCTAACAAGTTATACAATGTGTACTCAATACGGAAGTGATGGATAATCATGATGGTCACGGTAAGGGACGAGACCTCGGCCACGGGATCACGAGTCCCCTTGCCTGTTAACCGTTTTATCGTGACTTAATCTTCTTTAGGTAATAAAAGGGCATGGCGTGTCACAACATTAGTAGTTAATAATCTGCTTTGACGGATTTAAAATTAACCAGGGGTTTATGGGACTTCCATATGATCCTAATTATAATTAAAGTTATTAAGCCCTGAGAGGTTTTTGTAGAAGTTTGCAATAAAATGATATTTTTATCGAATGTGACATCCATGTCCTAGTTCGGATGGAATATGTTAATGGAATTTGAATGCATGTTAATCTATATAATATGAATAATAATAAATACCTCTTTTGGTAAGTCAATACCGACGCTGGTGATTTCATTGAAATGATCCCATACTCTCATAACACTAAACGATAAAATGAAACAGGCTAATTAAAAGGGTAAATACATGTTTTATTTAATTATATAGAAACATTTTTATGGTGCGTTACATAATTCTCTTTAAAAATTGTGTGCATAAAAGTATGTTTAAAAATGACATCTCATTTTGCATTTTTTTTCTTTTTACACTCAATTTTATTGTGAGTTACGGTTTGAAGTTACTTTAATAAGTAACATTGCATGCATTTGTAAATGTGACTTTCTTCAATAGGGATGATGACAATATTTTTGTCCGTCAGGTATATACATTATTAAAAAATATTGGATACGTATTTTTTTTCTTTTTTTACGTAATCAAAAGATTACGTTTTTATTTTTTTAATATGATAGAGCAAAAAATACGTGTCTAATATTTTTTTTATTATCTGACTGACGGTCTAAATAGAATTTCTTTTTTTTTACCTAGGTATTATTAATTACATACAATACAATACAATAGAGATGATACCATCTCTATTGTATTGTATTGTATGTAATTAAAGTTGCAAACCCTAAAAAGCGTAAGCCCACGTAGACCCCGCGTAGGCCAGCGTAGACCCCGCGTAGGCCAGCGTAGACCCCGCGTAGGCCGGCGTAGACCCCACGTAGGCCCAGCGGTAGACCCCTCTTAGACGCCGAGAAATCGTATTTAGAGATTCAGACGGCGATCCGTAGACGTCTGTAGACTTGTTTGTGCTCTTTTAGTGGCAACTGGTTTGTGCTCTCCTAGTATCACTGGTTTGTATTCTGTTAGTTGCACTCATTTGTGCTTTTTTACAGCCACTTCTATTTAGTCTTTTGGGGACTTGATATCCATACAATACTATACATTATCTTTTAAGAAAGCTACAAATTATTATAGAGATGTATAAACATAACAAGTGTTACAATATCAAAAACATGAATTGATGACGAAGTGATCAAAGTCGTTAGCTTGTGCGACTTAAGGTTTAAAGATATAATGGAGAAGGTGGTCAAATTTTAGTTTACCTTCTATTTTAATATCTAATTGCAATTGAACCCGAACGAAATCAACGACTTTTCAGCTAGGTATGTAATTTGAGCAAACTAACTTTCAAAAATACATCGGAAGATAGTTCCAAATATTTTTAAAAATCTGTGTAAAATGCATTAATATGCAAGTAAAGTCTGCGCATGATCTACACTTTAGCTCTTCCTTCGCCTCAACCAACCGACGACATCTAGTTTGCACAAGTAAGCTTTTGACTTTAAAGGTGCGGCGAACATAATTGACCAAACCAATACTGATACAGTGTCACCTTGTATTGCCCTAAAAGCTGTCTTACATGGTCCTGTCTTCAGATCCGTCCAATCTTCAGACCGATCTGGATTTTTCATTAAAATTACATAACAAATTGTCAATCACAACAAATTTTGTGAATTATTGTCATTATTAATGATTACTAATTAGTTAACACTGTAAGTACGTAATTACACTACGCTGGCGTAATTATGGCACATCGAGTTTTACACACACTTTCAATCACGGTTCGAAGGATTTTGAAGGAAATTGCTAATCCATTGCTTCATGTGTTTGAAAAATTCGTCTGCTCAACGTTATTAACTTTCATAACGCAATGAATATTGTTGGACTGTCAAAATGAAAGGGATTGCCTTTGTAAGGGTGTTAGGTAAGAAAATACGGTTTATTCGCCGTGTGTAGGCACGGTCGTCAGTGTTGTATGGATCACTATGGGAGCTTGTTGAAATACCTACACGTTTTTTTTACGGCGCGGTTTGTACGCCGTACCGTAAAGGAAACGTGCTGTGTACAAAGGGCCTTAGTATGTTACGCAATTACTGTGACTCAAAGAGAGGACGCTCTACAAAGACGAAGTTGTTCTCGATATGCCATATTAACGGCTGTATATAGCTACTGGTACCCTACTTGATCCATGCCGGTGTTGAGGCTGTAGTTCCTGTACATGCCCGCAGCAGACAGGGCATTCGTGAACCTTTGGCCGGCGGGGAAGAACACTACCGGAACTGAATAATATCCTGCAATTATTATTAATAACAAATTGTTAACCACTATATTTTGAGTTACTTACGCAGTAGGCTAGCTTTTTACCAGCGCGGTCATCATCATCTACCTAGCCTTTTCCCAACTATGTTGGGGTCAGCTTTCAGTCAAGCCGGATGCAGCTGAATATCAGTATTTCTCACCAGCGGTAAGGGAGGAAATATCGACCAATAGAACCGCTTCATTTTTAACATGAAAGGATTTTTCTATTGGAGGATTTTTCCTTTCGATTTTATCGTCTCGTGGAAAGCCAGACTATAAAAAATTGGTTTTTCGTGCAAATAAACGGTACAGAACTGAGCCAGCTGCTTTTGCCATGCAAATCGTAATAGTCGACAGATGAAAATAGCTTTGTCCTAGTTGATTAGCGTTAGCCAGCCGATGTCAACGTGCTTTTTTTAACCACTAAAGCGTTCTGATTTAATATTTGTTCTGCTACCTTCTACCTATATTAAACATCATTAGGTCCCACTTTTTCATACAACAGATAGCCAAAACGGCAAGGTCACATAAACACTGTGTGAGGGATTCCCAGTGAGGTTCTTAAAAATATAAATTCACTCTATCAAACTAAAAGGCACCTATTCTATTCTTATTATGAAAACGACATTATACTAAAGTAAAAATTCCAAGACATGGTGACAACAACCAAGTTGAACCCGCACTGGGTGCGCGTGGTGGGTTACGGTCCACTCCCTCTCACAGGGAGGAGGCCTGTATGTCCCAGCTGTGGAAACATTACAGGCTAATTATGCTATGCTGCGCTATTTATATTCATAGATCTTAGACCTAATTATAATAAAGCAAGTAGCTGATGCAAAAATTTGGAGGTCTATTGACCTGATAAATCAGGTCGACCTCCATAACAAGCAACACAGAGTGGAGTGTGGGAGTGAGGCTGTGTGTCAGGGCTATGTGGAAGATGTCTGTGCAGCCACGGGACCGAAAAACAGAAACAAAAAAAAATTACAAATCTTTATTTATTTAGGTAACAGTAACCCGTACATTGTACTAGTTTGTCAATAATATTCTTATAATTTAGTGACAGTAGTTAAGTTACTTAAATAAAACACAGTAAGTAAACTTAAGACTAATAGACACTCTCCACAAGAGTAACAGTTCATGTAGAGTTACTATAGTCAAGCCGCCGCCGCCTTAACATCGCTAAATACGCTGTTAAAAGCAGCCCACATTCTGCAGAGCACAGAGTAGCATTGTTTGCCACCATCGGCATCTAAAAGGAACCCACTCCAGCCATCGAAGCAGCCCCAACAACGCCCGATGCGCGGTACTAAATTTCACGAATGGAGCGAATAGACTACCTAAGGCTTTTTTTATTTGTAAATCAAAACTCAATAGAAAGTAATGTACGCACTCATGCAACAGTGTAAGTAACACCAAACAAGCTTAAATAATAGGGTTCCATACATTTTACCCGTCGTTAAAAAAACTTATGAACTAAGCTAGTGTTAAGAGAATAGTTCCGATACATGCCAGCTTGAGCCAATTGAGAGGTAAACTTTTGAGTTTTAGGGTAAAACTCACTGGGAACCGTGTACCAACCTAAAACATGGAAACAGAAATAAGAAAATATGTGAAATAGTGCCGGGTGTCACAGGGTATTATTTATTCCTAGATGTCGGTTGTGTGCCACGAGGTCAGCGTTTGATTAGTGAATTATGTAACCTTCTCAATAATAAATTAATTGAGTTCGTCGTTGGTAGTAAACAATTAGTAACATTTTCTATTAGACGGCTATTAAAAAGGGCCTTTGGAAAAGCTTTTGTAAAAAAAAGCAGAAGCTTTGTTTCATATCGTCATAAAATGGAATCGGTAATTTTCGAAGTCATTGAAATAGCCAGCGAAATACATGTAAGTAGGCTGTGCCCAACAAATAAGTAGGACAGACGGATGATAATGTTCCGTTTGCACCTTTCAGTACGAAACATTAATATTAATTAGCTTTCCTCAACTAGTAGGTACTTTACGACAAATAGGTACAACCGGTTTACTAAAAACTCATTTTTGTCTTTATCTCGATTTATAGAGCGTACTTACCGTACACTTTATACAAATATTAGTACCTATCGGTCATCTCAGCTAATCAATAATAATACCAGCTTATTATTTTCCGGCAAAGGCCTCTTCCCTTACAGAGAAGGATCACCACTAAAGAAGAAGAAGTTCAGGTTTCCTCACAATGTTTTCCATCAACAATGTCAATGATGTCCGATAAACAGAAAATAATTATGAATTGAAAAGTTCACATTGGTACTTGCCCGAATATGAACCTACAATCTCGTGCATAGAGACAAGGCCATCGTGACTGCTGATTAATGTGATTATTAAAAATTAATTTCAAGTTAACGTTATTTTGCATCAACACAATACATATATACGATAACCTATTGGTTGTGTGATGAATGAGACATTGCGTCTCTTCTCCTCTCTGCTTATACCGACTCTAAATCGTTTTCGGTCGGACGTAGTAGAATTTAAACTAAATTGTATAATTTGTAAATGTAATTAAATTGTAATCTGTGTTTACCTGGCGGGTACCACCCATATTCACTGGCAGATGTTCTGTAGAACGGGTGTTGCTTGCTCACCTGACACCCGTAGCCGTTGAACCAATCTGAAAAGTCCACCATTTTCAATGTTTCTACAAAAACTTACAACAAGCATACAAAAATAAGGTAGATAAATCAATTTTGAATCTGAGATCGCCTCTTTTAGTATGCAATGCGATTTATTGCCCGGCATTACATAGATTAAAGAACGGCTGAAATGTTAAAATCAAATTTCAAAAATTTCAGAACAAAACTATCGGAAAATTAAAACGAACTAATGAAACTATTCTCTCATGTATGAAAATACGGATTGCAAAGAGCATTTCCCTTCTATTATGTATGTTAGTACGTACCAAGGTTTGTAAATTCTCCCCCAGCGAGATTTGGTTAGATATAGGTACACACATCAAAAGTGTCTAGCGATCAAGTACATTTTTAACTATAAAAAATTATTCAATTAATATTTACCAAATCTAGTCTTCCAGACTGGCTTCTTACTTTAATTCTTATGTTTAAGTTTACAACTTATCCCTATATTTTGTAAGAAATTAAGAAAAATTGCAATTTTTGCAAATTGTGGACAACTTACCTAAGTTAATGTCGTCAATTAAATGGCAAAAAAGGCAAAAATGAGGACTTTTAAATTTTTATTGTAAAGATTTAAAAAAAAATAACCTGTGTTTCTACCATTTACACGAATCACAGAATCACAGTAATTTGGCATGCTTAAAATCAGTTCATCAAAATCACTTTGAGGAATGGCCACCCACGTTCTTTCTAACAAGTCAAAAAGTTGTTGTGGGGTATGCACTGTATCCATACTCGGCAGAGCTCTTCTTTGGAGCATATCCCATGCGTGCTCAATTGGGTTGAGGTCTAGTGATTGAGCAGGCCACGGCTGAACGTTAATGCGAGCATCGCATCGGCAAGAGTGTGTGTTACGACTCTAGCCGTGTGTGGACGTGCATTGTCGTGCATTAGTCGAAACGAATCACCCAACCGGCTTCGCAAAGGGATGATAACGTATGAAACAATCCTCTCCGCATAAATCTGAGCAATGAGGTTGCCCCTGATCCAAATGAGATCGGTTCTTCCACCGATCCAAATACCGGCCCAAACCATTATTGTTCCCCCTTCATATGAATGAACTTCCTGACAAACTTTCAAACGTTCTTGACGTCCAGAGGTCCTCCAAACTCGAGCACGTCTTGTATCCGGCCTCATACTGAAATGAGATTCATCAGAAAAGCAAACACAACGCCAGTCTTCTTCCTCCCAATTTCTGTGTTCGCGAGCCCATTGTGAACGGGCCCTACGATTGCGGGGTGCTGTAGGTGGAAGTCCAGCGGCCTTCGGGAACGCAGACTTCACGTAAACGATTTCGGATGGTTTGGTCGCTTATCAGCAAGCCTGAACAGCTGTGGAACCTCGTAGCCAATATCATGGCGCTCATGGTACGATTCCGTCGAGCAGTATTTTGGATGTACCGGTCCTGTCTGCGAGTGATGATGCGAGATCGTCCTCCATGTCGCTTGGCCACGCTGCCCGTGATACGATAGCGTGTCCAGAGGCGGCTTATGACGCGCTGTGTGGTGCCAAGGGCGACAGCCACAGTACGTTGCATGGAACCAGCTTGCAACATCAAGACGGCTTTCATCATCTTTTCTCGTGTCAAATGATGTCGTCGCTCCATATCGATGCAATGTTTTTCAGTTCCGATGCAAAAATTGTAATGGTTTTATAAAAACGCTATTACACACTTTTATACTTTTATAGGAATTAATCCTGTTTGACGATTGATTTTCTATTTTTAATCAAAATCTAAAGAAAATTCTTTATTCAAATAGTGAAATTCACTAAAAAGAATCAATAACGATCTAAAAAAATTAAAATAATAATCCTCAATTGCGGCGATACTCTAAAACGTACGTGATCCACTTTTGATGTGTGTATTTTTTACATTGCGTTAAAATGAGAGTCGAAAGTAGTATTTTAATACAATATTCTACGTTCGTAATCCTAAAAGATAAGGAGTGTTACTGAAGCTACTTTTTCGTTTATTCATTATTGATTACAAGTAAAAGCCCGCATGCCTTTTTAACGAGTACGGGATCAATGACACTATTAAGTTTTTTTGTTGTATATAATGTTAACCTCCTGCCGTAAAGAATACAACAAAAGCTGTTTTAAAAATCTTAGTAGGTATACAGTTTTGCTAGAGATTAGTCATATTCAAGTCTGAGCGAAACATAGAAGTTACAAGATTGAAATAGTGCGTAACATTGCGTACGACAGCGCAAGACAAATCGCATCATCAGTCGAACGCTGGCGCCTCTCTGTCGGGAATTTGGGATGGTCTTTATAAAAACAATTGTTGAACTGTAGTAATGAGAAATATCACCGTGATAGTGCAGAATCCCTGAACAGCACAGTAAAAATATCTATAATATTTATTTTTAATGACTAAAATCTGCAGCACATGATATTTCATGTACCTACGTTATATCTAACCATAAATACTGTGATTTTGGACCCTTACCTACTTACTGTTATGTTTGCATTATGTTATTATTTGAAACTGTCAGTACTCTGTTAGTCCCTGACCGAGTCCCAGAAATGCGAACTCAAGGTTAGTCAAAGGCCGACTGGGTGAAGATTTTATATGCCCAGGAGAGCGACTTTATATGACACAGAAATTGTGGGCAGACTAAAATGAAACTGGATCTTTCGTAGGGGTGGAGTATTCGTAGATATATCACAGCGACAACATGCTTGGCTGGGATCAGAATGCAATATATTTTTGTGAACGGTTGTAACAAAACACATGAAAGAAGTCAGTAATAAGCACTGGATGGCTGAAGAAAGCTACTCGAATTCTTTAATAGTGAGTGTACATGAAAGCAACGAATGCGAAAGATTTTGCAGTAGACTGAGGATGTTTCATCTTATTATAGCATTAGGCAGTATAAATAGACCACATACTGTTTCAGGTTACTTTATTTTATAAAAAAAAAAATAATATACTGTGCAGAGACTAAAAATAAACCCATAGACATATTTTTCACTCTGCCCACTTAATAAAACTTTGTTGGAAAGTTTTCTGGTTTATTATTTTTATTTATACCTATCAGTTAACCACGATATTGAAATTACTTGGTCAACACGGATCGAGCGCTGAATGAAATTTGATTTGGTAAACCCTGTTTTCTAAAACTTTTTGATGAATTAATTAAAACTAATTCAAAGGGAAGGGTCGCCGTCAAAATTATTTTCGATAGGTCATAGGTACTTATTTGAGGAAAGTTCTAAGGCGCTTTTGCTATATCCTACTAAAAAAAAATGTGAAAGCTTGTGAAGATGTTTGGATGTTTGTTACTAAATCACGCAAAAATGACTAAACGGATTCGGATGAAATTTTGCACTCAGATAGTTTATAACCTGGATTAACACACAGGATACTTTTTATCCCGGTGAACGTCGGTTCACTGGGATAAAAAGCTAGTTAGTATTAGCTTCTGCCCGCGACTTCATCCGCGTAAAATTTCTTGTTTTAACATAAAATATATCCTTTGACACTCGGCAATACTGTAGCTTCCCATTAGTGAAAGAATTTTCGGAATCGGATCAGTAGTTCCGAAGATTACCCCCTACATACAAACAAATTTTACCTCTTTATAATACTAGTATAGATACAGGGATTATTAGGTCAGGCAAAAGCGGCAAAGCTCTCTTTCTAAGAGACACAGATGAATTATTAGCTTTTAATAAAACATACTAAAACTAACTAACAAACTAGCCGACCTGAGAGTCCAGTCAAAATTTCAATCCATAGAAAAAGCACATCTGTTTTTCCCAAGTTATCCATTTTTTCGGGCAACTTTTACAATTTTTATTTCCTTAAAAACCTTATTCGGAGTATTACGAACATTTTAAACAAAAAATAGCCAAATCGGTCCAGCCATTCTGTAGTGATGCGCTTACCTACCAACGAACTGCATTTCATTTTTAGGGTTCCGTAGTCAACAAGGAAAACCTTTATAGTTTCGCCATGTCCGTCCGTCTGCCCGCAGCTTAGCTCATAGGCTCTTAGTACTAGAAAGCTATAATATGGCATGGGTATACATATTAATCACGAGGATAAAGTGGTAAAATAAAATCGTGAAAAAAAAAAAATTTAGGGTACCTCCTGTACACGTAAAGTGAGGATGTTTTTTTTCTCGTCTACCCCCATGTTGTAGGTGTTGTTGGATAGGTGTTTCAAAAATATTGTGGGTTTGTGACAACAATTTTTCGATTAAGGGAATCGTTTCCGAAATATTAAGCTTTAAGGGGGAAGCGCCAGGTAGCCCGCAAAATTCAAACTTTCTCATGTTTGTTGCAATTTGCAAGTCAGTATTAAGTTATATGTTGATTAAAGTACCATTCGCGACCGTAACAAATATGAATTTACAAAATTATAATAATCAAAATCAGTATTACAACTCCATACGTTTGTATAAACCTAATTGTCAAGATTTCAAGATTTCATGAAATAGTCGTTCAATAGAATTACCTGGTCTTAAAGAGTTGTACTGATTTAATTATTATAATTCTGTAAATAAGTACATACTTTTTACGGTCGCGAATCATATTTTGATCAACATACAACCTTGCAAATTGCAAAAAACTTAAGAAAATTTGAATTTCCCGGCTACCTGGCGCTTTCGCCTTAAAGTGCTAATTTTTATTACAGTCAAGTGTCGTTGTCGTCGTAGTCTGCAAAACATTTTTTTAAATTTTATTATTTGCCCCCGAAAAGTGACCCCCATATTCAAAATTCATTTATTTACGTAACACGTCCGCGTTTGGGTCACCGAAATTGATATTTGTACCCGCTCCATTACATTCGGAGCAAATTGGCTGTGACAGACGAACAGACAGACACACGAGTGATCCTATAAGGGTTCGGTTTTGTTCCGGATAAGGCGGGAGGAAACGCCCGGGTGTCACCACTGTGTGGATCGCCCGGAGGACACGGTGGAGCATACGGTGGAGGTCTGCCCGGCTTGGGCGGAGCACCACCGTGTCCTCGCGGAAGCGATCGGCGGCGGCGATCTCTCGCGTCCGGCCCTGTTCCAGGCCATGGTACGGAGCGAGAGTACATGGGAAGCCATTACCTCCTTCTGCGAAGCAGTAATGCTCGTGAAGGAGGAGGCGGGACGCGTGAGGGAGAGGCAAGCTTCGCGCCCTCACGCCCCTAGTCGCC
Source organism: Fissipunctia ypsillon (assembly GCA_947568875.1). Lineage (NCBI taxonomy): Eukaryota > Metazoa > Arthropoda > Insecta > Lepidoptera > Noctuidae > Fissipunctia > Fissipunctia ypsillon. Next base: position 15,379,575 of record OX387647.1, on the reverse strand, counting down.
GCAGGAGACGCCCTGGGCGTCGGGAATTGGCAGCCGATTCCCGGCCACCGTAGGCGCGGGCTTGCGGACGGCGAGCAATGGGTAGCTCTCCGACCGGTAAGGACCAAGCCCGAGTCGACGGCGCGTCGTGTTCCACGCGCGCCTCAAAGAGATGTCAGCACTATTGACGGGGTCCGCTAGGGCCGATGCCAGCTAGGGTTGCGGGATGTTCGAAAGAGTTACCGTGGCCCCGGCACAGGCAACAGAAGGAACACGGGTGGGTTTAGACGTTGCAATGTGCTGAAAGTTTCGATAGGTACATTTGTTTAAACTGAAATATTCTCAACTCACGAGGATGCTCGAATCTCTTCGGCAGGTTGCAGGTAGCAAACAGATCTGAAGTCTTCAGTTCGGGCTTTGCAATTTCTGCTCTGCCAGCATACTTGTCGGTACACATTGCTGAGCAAAATCCGGGCTCAGCAGATGCTGGTGGTGGACCCTGGTCCTGAGCTGGTGTCTGTTCCTGAGGCTGTCGGTCACTCATTCTTTCTTCAAAATTTCAAATGATACACGACTAAATCGTAACGAAAGCTAAATAGATATCGTTTTTAATAAAATATCGCAGCAGTAGGACAATTAATTGATTCGCAAACAAAGGCGTTGCCACAGTTGCTGTTGGTAGTCGTGACAACTTGACAGATTTGTTTTCCTTGGAAACGTTATTGTGTTTATATTGTTGTTTTTTATGGTTATTTTCAAAAAAGTTCGAATGTTGAGAAAAAAATTAAGTATATTTTCTGTGTGGTCATAATCTCGTTAATAATATTTTTTTATTGTAAAACCCATTGTAAAAGGGCAATGGGCATTAGAAGTGTCATTAGATATTGAAATTCAAGGATTGGTGTGCAATAATTATGTTGGGCTTCACAAAACAAGTAGCTTTATCGGAACTCCATACTTAAATTATAAAGCTCAACGTACACAGACACACGTCGAACGAGCTACTAGGGCTTTAAGAGAGGAGCAAATTTCAATGTTATTGACTTGTGTTTGGTTTGTTAGCAATTATACATATTGATCACGCTTCAAATACACGGAACACCTTTGGATGTACTAGGATGATAGACAGCAGAACAACTATTCCAAAACAATAAAAAAACGGCGAAGAATGTGATAATAAATAATAATTATCAAAGCAACAAAAAAGACAACTAGGTACCTACTTACTTATCGCTCTATGATGAATGATGACAAAACCTCGTAAGTTATAAACACTATTAAACACACCTTCAGTTTGTAAATTCATGCTTGATCTATCGCAAACATAACTCAATATCTTCAAACAATCGGATCCTATTGATGTTTATCTATTGCAATTCGATATTGTAGTGCATCTATGCATTTTTTCCAATATAAAGGAATTCCACTATGAGATCATGGAAAACCTCCGTTTTAATCATAAATACTCGTACCAGTGCCCGCTGACCTTAAGCTCATTGGGCATGCATTCGAATGAATATATTAGCCGTTATCACCACTATCAGGAGCCAGCCGACACAAACGAGTGGGCCACTATCGCGCCTCCTCCCACCCTGCTGTTTCACTCACTGCTCGGCTGCTAATAACTGCTCACATTTTAAACTTTAATTACCAAACAGTTCTGTGTATCAAACTACTTGAGTGTGAATAAAAAGTATTATTGTTGGTGCTGTTTACAAAGTTTCAGAGACAATAAAAAATATATTTATTTTTATTTAATATTATATTTCAAGAGCCAAAGATTTGTTTACATTAAAAAGTATTTCTGTCATTTATAAAGTCAAACAGCTATCTACGATCCCGTAAATAAACAAATCATTTTCTCAGTCAATAACAAAAAGTATTAAAAATCAAACGCAAAATGCAAACGATAAGTGTGCAGCAACCAATTAATCTAAAAGTCGTGAGGTTTGAGTTAGATTTCACAGATCTGGTAAATGAAAAACCGAGGTCAGAGAAAAAAACCAAGAAAATTAGGATACCGAAGATCAACAAGAAAAAACAATCTCCGATACCGCCCGCGCCATTCTTAAAGATCACTTCACAGGTAGGCAATTGCTAATCAAAAGTAATGGAAAAATAATACGTCGAAGGCATGGAAGGGACAGAGCAAATATTGTAAAATCTTTATTTATTTGTATATACATAATTTTTGGTGAAAGCAACTACCAACACCACCGAATATCACGTTTGTTTACCGAATATCTATGATATAATATACTAATATTATAAAGAGATAAAATTTGTTTGTATGTAGGGGGTAATCTTTGGAATTACTGATCCGATTCCGAAAATTCTTTCACTAATGGGAAGCTACAGTATTGCCGAGTGTCATAGGATATATTTTAGGTTAAAACAAAAAATTTCACGCGGGCGAAGTCGCGGGCAGGAGCTAGTTGGATATAATGTGGTCGTAGAGCCAGATCACCAGAGAATAATACTAGGTACGCGGTTAGTCATTGATGTATAAATTAATCTTTGTTGCCTTACTCTGTACTTATTATACCAATACTTAATTCACTCACTATATAGCTTTACCTTTCATAATTGATGTTATATTTCCAAACGCAGAAACGAGATGTCAAAGATTTGGTAGAAGACTTACTCGACGAATTGTATTCAGACCAGCGTGATTGGGCCGGCCACAGTGGAGTCGACTGTAGTCATGTGTAAGTAAAACTTTACGTCTTCCGAAGTCACTTACAAAATATAACTATCGCAGCTCTCAAAAATAACATCACACCTGTATTGTCCGACGGGTTAGGCTGAGGTGTACCTATAGTACACCCACATAAACGCACTGTCAAGAACACACACACGCAAAAACACATAAAAAAAAATTATTGCTTATTTTTTAATTTTATTGCAACGTTGCACTAAAAGAAAAAGTGTAGGTACCTACCTAGACAGAGTAGATAGGTAGGTAGGTAAAGTAGATACTTTTCCAGTAAAATCTCACACAGCTTTTTTGACGCCGAAACAGCCATCATTATTTAAAAATCGTATTATAACTATGTAAACACCCTTAGTGTTATTGTTTAGTGTTAAGTGTTATTGGGTTTTTCTATCTGGAATTTCTCAGTAGCAACCCAGACTCTGGATTTGTGCCCGGTAGATGGCAATAGGCTCGCCCCCTATATGGGACTTAAACATAACTGGCAAAATGTGGGTGTTACTATAGGAGTATAGGTACACCTCTGCCTAACCCTTCGGGGAAACAAGGCGTGATGTTATGTTGTTATGTTAAACACACTTAGTGCAAAAGCGTATTAACCCTATGTAGATTAAGCTAAAGTGCTTTAGGCAGTATCAAAGAAAAAGCTAGATATTCTTGTTGTAGACGCGTCGATAAATCGGCGCTAATAATTTATGATTTGCATGTCTGTCTAGGTCCACGTCGGCATCGTTCACTTCGTGTCAATCGAACTGTGGGGAGAAAACAGAAGCCATTGAACGAAACTTTTTGGAATCTTTAGGTACGAAACCTTTCACAGAATCGCTGAGCTAGCAATTTGCATTATCATTATAATTAACTCTCTCAATGGAAATTGTTGGACTCATTTCGAAAATAACGTTGGCTTTAGAAATTCCACTTTAATTAAATGTCGTGTAGGTATTATGATTTAGTCACAAGGTTTTTCTGAATCTAAGTACATCAGCTATTTGTAAAGGCATGTAATATTCTAGTCCCTATATGTGTCATATCTCCTAGAATCTAGTGGACCTGCCGCCTTTTGAGAAATAAAGTTACTCAATAAAAATCATAAATGTATTGAAACGACAGACTGAAATGACTTCCATAGAATTATCCAACAATGAGACACGCCAATACAATGGCAGGAAATATTGTAAAATAAAATCTATAAGATCATTATTTTAGCTTATTCCGCTAAACATATTGTGAAAGTTAAAGAAAGTTGTATCGAAACATAGACGATGCGTATTAGATCGTTAATAGCGATTACTATCGGGAAATTTCATAATACCAATTACTTACTTTACATAGGATATAGTCATATTCATTAATTATTCATAGGCTGTATTGAATATTTATTCATTTCATAGACTCTACTGAACTTTGGGAACAAAAAATCGAATGGGAAGAGAGACTTCAAATAGCGGGCGAGCGACTTGCGAAGAAAGTTCGTATCCGGGACCGACTGAGGAGGCAACAGAACCGACTCTGCGCAGCCATGACCGTGCTTCTAAAACATATCAGTAAGCTGCCATTTGACGCCAAGGAATCCCCTACTATACACTACAAAAGACATGTTTTCCGCCTTTAAAGTCCTGATATCTTCCGAACAGCCAGGTTTTCTAAAAAGCTTCACCTGGGCGGGAAATATGTATTTTACTAATTTGAAAACAACGTTTTCGGTAATTGTGAAAGTATCACAACGATACTACCTAAGTACCACAAATGTCACTGATCTTGTTTGTTGTTAAAGAGACTACCAGTTGCAGTGCGTCTGAAACTGTCACAATTGTCTCGCAATGTTCACTGGTCGATATGATGGGTATTATATCAATACCTTAACGACCGAAACGATAAACTTGTAAATTATTGTCAATTTCTGGAAATTAATTACCACCTAATGTCCGTAAAAGGCCTCTGGCTCCATAACTCGCAGAATCTAATTTTTATATAACAGCTAATGTGTCGTGCATTTTCATTAGCAAATTGTACCATAACCACAGCGGTGCCTTACCAAAAGCTCTTCATACAACTTCAATGGTTTTACAATTAATCGTTTCTGAATTACAATTTCCAATGAAATATTTATGAAACTTATTCATGGATAGCCAATATCACGACAGTTTCAGTCATGGGAGCTTAAAATAGATTTACGCATATCAAAGCGCTACTCTACTGGGTATGGTTTCTACTGGGTATGGGGTGCTTTTCCCGTCTATCTGTTTCCGAAACTGACGTACACAGCGGCGCTCAATCGATACATAACGCACACAGACAACTGTCCGGGGTCCGATTGCGCATGCTCCCTGGCGTGTACCACGAAACACTGTCATTGTCACACACATGACAATAATGTATTTTCCCTCTGAGCATACAAGCAGTTTGTACTACCGTAATCTGAAGACTGATTCAGTATTGTGGTAGGAGGTTGGAAGCCCCGCCGCTTCGTTTCACGACTTTCCCAGTAAACACCACATCAGCTGGTTGACTACGCAGTCTCAAATGCTCTCGAGATATGGCTCATAATTTTTCACAATTCTTTTATAAATCATCGGTGTCTAACCCTAAAGTAGCTGATAAAGTTGGTTCTTAGCGCCAGGATGTCGTGTCCGTATCCGCCTGCAGTGCCACTGCATAGACTTAAGCCGTCAGGTCGTTAACTTAGTGCTTAGTGCAGTTGTAAAAATATGCGTTTATTGTCAAATGCGTGCCACATACAAGACAGATGAGTGCACTCCTAAACTCCCTGAGGAGCTTGGCAGGCGCATCGAAGGCCGGCTCAGGTACGTCGATTCATTTATTTCGAATGTATGCGCTGATCAAGAAATTATCCTTGGGAAACCATTGAAGTTCTCTCTTAAACGTGATCTTTGTTATATGCCTATGATTGACGATTCGTTCCTACGGTCAAGTGTTAAATTCCACGTCAATGTTATTTCATTATTTTGTTACTTCGATATTATTAATCATAATCCTAGTGCTAGACGCTCCTTCTTTATTGTCTGAACGAAATTCCTTTATTATGTAAATGTGAAGTGTAGTTCCGTCATCGGCGACTCTTATGAAATAATCCTGATTGTGACATGTGTGGGTGTCCCTGATAACAATAACGCGTTTATCAGATCAGCTTTCCGTAGACAGTTAAGTAATGTTATGCACAGTAGACACACAAAACTGACGTAGGTATATTCTAGGAGCTATGGCATTATTGTTAACCAAATATAGGTATTTCTTTAGACAAGTATTTACGAAGCGTTCTATCCGGAGTAGTGTAAAGTTGCGTAGCATCGAAAACACAAATATAAAGTTATGTTGCGGTTTTAATTCTTATTCTTAGATTAAATTGATGAAATCTATAAATAATGTTTTTAGGTTATAAAATGTAATTATACTTAAAGATTTTTTTAATATAGCATACAGTTTTTATTAATTCATTGATGTTAGTATCGTCTTCTATAAATACCTACTTGTTTCACTTTCTTTGTGCTTCAGAAAATAGGGTTGGTTATTAAATTAATATTTTGTGCGACATACATAATCAAAGGGCCCATTAAACTTGAGGGAGCCCTATGTTCAGTGATAGGCCTGCATGATAATGGAGCTCATAAAAGAAGGCTTTTGTTGTGTAGCGGGCGAAAGTGGCGCCGTGTCCTGCAATAGTCCTGCTTGATAATGGAGCTTATTAAAGGTAGCTTTCGATATGTGTAGCGGGCGAAAGTGGTGCTCGTTTCGGCGTCACGCCGCCGGGCGGAGGCGAAGCGCCCGGCGAGGGCGGCTACTCAGAGTGGCTGCATGCGATGCGCCTAGTCGCGCGCCTGCCCGCCGGCGTGCCTCAACACTTCCGCAGAAAGGTAACTCATATGGCGCTGAGCAGACGATGGACAATTTGTCCGCGACGATAGAAGGTATGGAAACCTATGAAATAACGCATACGTAGGACAAAACTACCGCGCCGCCGATGTTGATGCGGGTGATGTTTCTTGCGGTCATTATTTGCGGGCAAAATTACCGCAAAGCGAAGCGAAGCGCCTATTTTATCAAAAAACAACCCGCACAAATATACAATGGTTTTACTCTCAGTCTGAACTGTGTTGTGTTTTTGTTGTTGCACTGAATTAATATTGTAGGTATCTATCTAAATAATTGACCATCTACATGCCTACTAAGATAACGTGCAAAACACTGTGGCACTCGGCATTGAATTACCTTCGAAGTTGTTATATTAAACTGTACTGATGAAGATCCGTCAAAATAGAATGCAGTTACTTATTTGTAACATGGGTTGTGCTATAAAAACTCGTCAGTACTATCTCTCCTGTTCTCTGTGATAGTTTTTGTCTCTTGTGCTGAGCAGACGATGGACAATTTGTCCCCGGTCAAATTGCCCATCATCTGTTCAGCGTCTTAAAGCATTAGGCTTTTTCAACTAACCTCTAACCAACCTTCAAAATTCCGTAACGGAATTACGCACATCTCGGTATCTTTCCCGCCGATTAGCTACCAGTTCAATAAAGTATCCTCATTTTTAACGGTTTTGTACGGAGTATAGATTTTTCATAAAAATAACTTTGGTCACCGTTTATCGATCTAGCTAACTTACTGAAAGCGCAACCATTTTCACCATATTTAGTCCTAATCGAGTAACACTTGTGACTTTGTGATGGCCTACCTAAAGATTACGCAAAATAATTAAAAATCTAAAAGTATCCAAATAGTCAATACATAGAAGATAAGTTCGTGTCGCCCTACCGAAACGAATTTGTCATAATATGTCGGGAACACATAATATATTCAAATACTTATCCTTGTCTATTTACTTCCACGAAATCATAGTTTAACTAAAGTTCGAAGAGCTCACTCGCATAGACCAACCTTACATAAATAAGTCACTTTTGACGTCATTCCTATTTAAATCTTCCCTTTCAAGGTCAGATATCCTTGACTTTCAGCACGTAAATAAACATACCTAATTAATTTGTGAATAATAACAAATAAAAAAAAGGTTGCCTTGATGTTGTTGTTCAGACTTAGTTAAAAGATAGTAATATAGCGCTCTTTGTAACGGACGGCTTATAACAACTAGTGATGAAGTCCATTGTGGCTTTCATCCGCGAATCCACACATTTACGGTCGAACAAAGTGAGAATGCTGCGGTCATTTCCACTTTAATTTATGGTATAATTCTAGTTGTCAGTATAAGATTTATCTCGGGTGATTTTGGTTCACCTAGATTTGGAATTAACTGCCAGTTTTAATGTCTGTATTTTCTATAGATTTTACTCTTTTACTCAAGTAAATTAAAAGGTTCGACACAACAAACAACGCCGCCAATCACTCTAAAAATGTAGATATTCTAACGCCCACTTGTTTTGAAGGTTTTAGTTTCACTACTTTATCTCTTGCATCGAATAAGGTCATCTTTATTTGTCTCATAGAATCAGGCATATTGTTTGAATTTACTATCATCACTTTATTTTTAGATAGATAGAATACTCTTAAAAATTACAAATATAAATGTAGAAATTTTCTAGATGTTTAAACTGTAAGCGCTTTTAAAATATTCATCATAACTCCTAACTAATATTATAAATGCGAAAGTAAGTTTGTTTGTTACCTTTTCACGCCTAAACCACTGAACCGATAATCCTGAAATTTTGCATATACGTTGTCAGGTATACAGAAGCGGGACATAGGACATTTTTGCGGACATTTTTTTCATCCCGAAAAAAAGTACTGTTCCCGAGGAAAACAACAGTAACGTTCTTATGGTAGTAGATGGCGCTACGTGTCTTTCGAATCATGATTGAATTAAAATGTGTGTTATTAAAATGTGGATGTTATTTTACTATATTTGGAATTGTAAAATGGTAGAATGGTGGTATGGTATGGTGGTGGTGGTGGCCCTGTAATGGTAGATGTAAGAAGAAAATAAATAAATAAATACATATTGTGTATCTTACGTCTTCCACACGAACGAAGTCGCGTGGCACAGCTAGTAATGTATATTATCCATAGGGGTCCTATTATCCTAGGCTAGGTAGCATAGGACCGGGTATTGTAACGATGCATGAGGGAGGCATATGTACCCTAATTGCATAACACATTGTAACGATGCATGGGGGAGGCACATGTACCCTAATTGCATAACACATTGTAATGATGCATGGGGGAGGCATATGTACCCTAATTGCATAACAAATTGTAATGATGCATAGGGGAGGCATATGTACCCTAATTGCATAACAAATTGTAATGATGCATAGGGGAGGCATATGTACCCCAATTGCATAACACATTGTAATGATGCATGGGGGAGGCATATGTACCCTAATTGCATAACACACTTTCAAGCACAATCCGAAGGATTTTGAAGGAAATTGCTACTTAATACATTGCTTCATGTAATATGTTTAAATATTTGGTTGTTCAACAACTTACGCAATGAATGTTGTTGAACTGTCAACATGAAAGGCATTGCCTAAGTATTAAGTGCTTCACGTAATGACACCGTAGTAATGGACGGCTGAATGATGACGATGATGTTATCGATGTTGGTTTTTTTTAAGAAACATAATTCTAATCCCAGCTATGGCTGACACTGGCGGAGCGTCACCTAACGGCGAGGAGCATCGACTGGCCGTCAGCGGAGCGCGGCTGTTTCCGCGGCACCGCACAACCCGATGACGCCGAGCTTGGCGCGCAAATATTGAAAGTAAGCAATAAAATCTAGATTTCATATGTTGTTGGGTGATCCTCGGCTTCCAAATGCGTTTATGAAGATATGAAGGTATCTATATATGCAAATACTAGACGTAAATTTCTCATAAGATCAAACAAATTGTATGTATGTCTAGTCTGTGATGTCTGAAATGTGATTGTAGAGGTTTTGTGAAGGTTGTCGGAGGGCAAGTGCCTTGTTAGAAAATAATACTGTAGTTAGCAACAAGATATTCTTCACAAGATTAGGAGAAGAGATTGTTGATTTATTTTTCTCAGTGAAACTTAATATTTTCCAAGGATTTACATCGCACGGGGTGCTCTCTGTTCTGCGGGGCAGAAGGGCGGGAAAATCAGGCGATGCTTCGAAGAGTGCTGTTAGCTTACGCAAGGTATTTTAAATATCTTTATCTTTTACTTTGTTGGTAAGGCGGGCTGGTGTCCGCGACTCCACGCCAAAGCGCGTCTTTTGTGTACTATTGTTTTATCTATACAAATAAATAAAATTGAAGTGTCTGTTTGTTATGTCAAAATAACAACTTTTTACTAAATGCATAGGAAAGTATAAACGGTTCTTACAACAAAAAAGCAATTTTTAACGTTTTTGTCTGTCTGTTTGTTCCGGCTAATCTCCAAAACGGCTTGACCGATTTCGACGGGACTTTCACTGGCAAATAGCTGATGTTACGGCGCATAACTTTGGCTACTTTTATTTTAAAAAATAATTAGGGTTCCGCGCAAAAAAAATTAAAACCCATGAAATTATGAACAAAAAGTCGGATCCGAAAAATTCTTTTTGCATTTGGTAGCCCAATTCTTGAAGATAGTTATAGTGTATTTAACATCACGTTACGACCTTTAGGAGCCGAGCAGAAAGAAACAATTTAGAAAGAACACTAAGCGAAAACGAAGTAATAGCGCGGGCGGCGATACAACGCGACGGTTGGCGACGGGTCGGGGGACGAACGAATTTTATTAAAATGTGGCTGTTATTTTAGTATATTGTGTATCTTACGACATCCACGCGAACGAAGTCGTGGAGCACAGCTAGTCCTTAATAAGTTTATAAAAGTAGATTATATAGATGATCTAGTTTTGTAAACGAAAAATGCAAAGCCAATCTACAATTGGGCAGAATATGTTATAGCTATATATGGGACTAAACAGACATTGTATAATTTTAGATGGAACAAAGACGTCGGTTACTGCCAAGGTTTCAATATGTTAGCTGCCATCATACTAGAAGTTATGGACAAATCTGAATCGGATTCACTGAAGGTAAATGCGAACTAGAGCAGTGTGCTAGATACCACAGTCCCTAGATACAATACAACAGCTAAATATACCATGACTTCCCTATGAGGAATAACAGAGTAAATCATTTTGAAGAAGTGCTCTTCTCATTTAAAAAATTGCATAATTATTTAGTTGTCTTTCTGTTCTGATCTTCATAACATTAATTTGTAGGTAATGATATACCTAGTGGAGGCCGTACTACCTGAGGGCTACTTTGCAGACGACCTTCGTGGCTTATCAGCAGACATGGCAGCATTTAGAGACCTCCTTCGGCTACGCCTTCCTCGCCTAGCCCAACACATGGATCATTTACAAAGGGTATCTGATGGTAACAACGCTTTCATTCCATATTTCATATTTTAAGTTTGATTCTGCAGACGTTTAAACACAAAGCGTAAACAACAAAAGAAATAAAAACTAATAGAAGCTATTTCAATAAGACTGAACGCCGGAAATATCAGCAGTAAAAATAATATTAAAATAATACGACTTTAGAGCATGTATAGTCTTATTCCTAAATTTTCAGGTGGAGGCGTGGAACCTCCTTTACCGGATGTGTTTACGATGCAGTGGTTCCTTACATTGTACGCGACGTGGTTACCGAGGGAGTTTCTTTTGAGGATATGGGACCTCGTCCTTCTGGATGGCAATGAAGTATTGCTTCTGACTGCACTGGCTATATGGGATATGCTACAGGAGTAAGTTTTTAATATAACAGATTATCACAATCGTCTTCTACTGTGTGTACTTGCTATTTAGCTTCAGAAAGGTCCAGAAACCGGTGTCATAAAAAAGCTGCTGTGGTATTTTTCCATTAATTGTGTTAATATCGAATTATTTATTATATATTATATAATTTTCTCAAGTAGGTCTACAACGGAGTATCTATTAGGGACTCATTCATGCGGTTCATAATAGCTAGAAGGATTAAGATTATTTGGATCGATTTGACTGTAAAGTATGAGGAAAATTCTACTAGATATTTGATTGTATGACATCAACAGCCCGGGAATCCCAAATTGATATGCGTTCCTCTTTTACCTACATTTATATTGTATTTCAACACACATGAAGGTTAAGATGCTCCAGATTGGAGAGCTATCAAGGTTAGTAGGAAGAAACGATTTTTTTACACCGTGGAAACTGAGTAACGTGAACGCAACTTCTATTTTTAATTCGCAAAAATAATATGTATACCAAAGAAACCCCCCTCACCCCTCCCTCTCCCTCCCCTCTACCTCTCTGGAACCTCTCTCTCTTGAATTTGTGTATAATATATATATAATATAGGTATAATATATTATAGTAAATATGTATGTATGTGTATTATAAGTTTATAACTTATTTATGTACAAATTGTTCCATTTCTAACAGAGCACCTGCCATCTAATCTCTTCACCACCCTTGGTTGACTGGTAGAGAATGCCTAAGGCATTAAGTCCGCCTTTGTACTTTTTTAAGTGTGAAAAGTTTAAATAAATAAATAAAGAAACCCTAAGATTCATAAAAAATAAAAAGATTGTGATAAGTATAAACATAGATAATATATGCAACTCTTGATGACATGGGTGAAACTGATATGAAACGCATAACAGACCACCCCCGCTTTCCTGATATCAATGTTATCTATATCCGAATGTGACCGATAAGCGATAAAAGTTTATATCAAATGGCTCATTCTTGTTTTAGTTAAAGTATAGATATTAGAAATTCGCGCACCAAGGGCACATATATTTTAGTACTATCTGAAAATATTTTTTGTCTATCTCTAGTTCTTTAATAAGTGTGAGCTGTTGTTGCCTATTATTGAATGTGCATGTTGTGTAGGTTTTTATTTATGGTATTTAAGCATTTTTTTTATCATGAACTCATTCGATAATCGTTGACAATCCTTCAATAAATAACATAATGAAACTAGCTCTCGATAGGTTATTCCAAAAGTAGTTTGCGTAAATTAAAGAAGATTTTCACAGGACAGTACAGGCTGATGCCCAGCATTGAGTTGAACCCGACTGACCATGGGAAATCCTCCATCCACCAGATAGAGGATGCATTTTGCCATACATATAAAAATTTTAAATCAAGTTTTTCCTTTCAGTCGTATTCTATCGGCTCGTTCAGCAGACGAGTTCTACAGCTGCATGGGTGGAGGCGCCGGCGCCGTGTGGGAGGCGGGTGATTCTCTCGTGGCGAGGGTCGTGGCGTTCGGGTCGGCTCCAGAGTTGCCCCGACTGCGCAGCCTACACAGATACCGGGTTGCACCACCAGCGCCGCCCACTTCAGCCCCCATTTATCACCCACCTTTACACTCTGCAGTACGGTCTTCTATATTGTTATGGACTTGTAATGATGCAACTAGACTGTGATTGAGCGACATACTTTGAAACATATGATACGCGGTGACATATTATTTTGAGGCGACTATCGCCGTCAATCAACCGCAATCTAGTAAGACCCTTAGTTGGTTCTAATTCAACAATTGTTTAAATAGTTGAGGAGCTATGACGATCTAACGAATGGTCACTATATTTCAGATGCAGTCAATGACAAAACGCGGACTTCGACTATTTTATTCAGAAGATGAAGGAGATTCCAGTGATGATGGCAATAAAATGGCTTTAGCTACGGTAAGTAGGTATATCATATGAACTAATCTTGTATAATATGCCTACATGAATATTTAAAATACGAGTTGTTTTAGTTCGTGCCTCGGCGTGAAGACCGTTTGGCAGCAGGCGACAGACTTTCCTTAGATATTGGGGCCTTGAAACGTCAATACGCTCGCCTTCGAGAAAGGCAGAGGCAAGCTCATGTAATCTTAGCTGCGGCTTGTGCCCGCCATGCTGCAGGTATAAAACACAAATACTTATTCTAATCACTTTACATTTATATTTTTTATAACTGATATTTTATACTTTTGCTACATGAAAACTACCATTTATTTTCAGTGGGTGTACCTACCTCTCCAACATCACTTACGGTAAACAATCTACTTCTGGGCAAAAGTGCACTAGTAAGTTCTAGAGGACGACGACTTGGTCCACCTCCCGGAGCGGTGCCACCCTCACGGCAAACGTCAACACAAGATAAAATAGAGCATCATTCACGTGGACCTTCCAGTGAAACCATCAGTTGGAATGAAGAAAAAAGTCGTAAAACACTAAGTAGGCGGAATTCAGTTAAATGGAAAGATATTAAGAAGGATAAAACCAAACAAAAGGAAAGAAAAGCGTCCATTGACTTAGATGAGGCTGGCGACGGCATCATAGTTTCTGAAATTGAAGCCAATCGAATGATTGCTACGGTCAGATCTCGCAGCTCAAGTGACACATCTTCTTATTCATCACATAGTGCTTCAAGTACAGATACAAGTCTTTGTGATGAAAATGAACGTGGTAGTGAATCTGAACCAGAAATTCCAGAAGATGAAAAAGAAAAGCATAACATGAATATTAAGAACAAGAAGATTTCCTCCTCCCCAACTCTCAAACATACCAAAATTAGCCATTCCCATACCAAAAAAGAAACTGTTAAAATTCTTACTCCTGAAAGGGAGGCAGAAATAAACTTGATTGATAAACCCATCAAAAGTATTTCAGACTATTTAGATTCTGCAGCAGGGGAACCGTTACGTACTTACATCGATGGGTTTGAAAGTAAATTGAAAGACAGTTTGAATCTTACTAATGAGATCGCTGTTTTTAAACCTACTAGTCTATCACCCTGCTCTCCACGCATGACTTCCGACAAAAATGAAGTATTGCTAAGACTCAATAGAACAAAATATGAAGAAAACTCAACAAGCAGAGAAATAATAAGGCCTACGAGTTTTTCAAAATCACCAAATATTTTTACTGAACTCAGTCCTATTGACTTATCGCCCTGTAATTGTGGCATAGGTCATAAATCTCCGTACGAGTATGATTTTGAAACTAACTTTAAACGACCCTCTGTAAATGAGTCTATATCTAGACCCCCAGACATCATCGATAGCTTCACGATGTATCCAAATTTTGTGCCTGACATAGATTTATCTGATAAAAATACATCTGACTTTGATAGTCCACCGGGAAGTCCTGGTGGTGAAAGTATTATAGTAAGTGAAGACGAACCACCGATACCTTTAAAAATTGATAAGTACTTTGAACATAGTCCAGAGTTCTTTGGTGCACGTGTAACAGATCCCAATAGCATAGATATTCCAAATCGGCGTTCCACCAAACGACTCTCACGGCTGCCAAAAAAACCGGACTCATTGACATTGCAAAGTAACCACAATGATAAACTTATCAAAGAAGAAGTAGAGAGAGCATCATCATTGCCACAAAGTCATAGTTTTGCAAAAAAAATAATCGATGACTACAAAGAAACCAAAGATTTGTATTCCATTCAAAAACATGAGACGCCGGAAAAAAGCAAAGAACAAAAAGATATTTTTTCTCCAAAAGATTACATTCTACAAACCGGACGAAAAAATAGTGAGAGAGCTTTGCAAATTATTCAAGAAAATTCAAAAATTTTGAGTAGGATCTTGACTAAACAAAATATTACTGAAATAAAAAGTCCTAGTAAATATCAAGTCACGAAAAGTGACGAGAATGTGCTCGAAAAACAACGAAATATTTACTCCAAAACGGTTCCTGAAAAAACTGTTGAGAGTAAACTAATTGAATCGCCTTTACTGAAGGAATCTACTTCCGATTCGTTAATAGGCTATAGGAAAAGAAATACCAATGTAGGGGCAAATGAAAATAATGATTTCGTGCGAATACGACCTATTTCTATTGATGACCCTTTTTCCTTGGAAGTTCGAAATTCAACCACCAGAGAAGAGGAATTTTCTATTAAAAACACAAAAAGTCCAAGTAGTGAATGTTTAGGTAATAAAACCGATTTATATGGGTGGGAAAATAAAGGGTTTTTAGCAAAATGTGATCACAAAAGTTTTTTAGAGAAAACTGAAAATTTTGATTTCGAATACCAAAGAAAAACCAGTGATCTATCAAGTTACGGTGACTTGTCAAATAAAGAACTCAAACCTGCAACCGCGTCAGACTGGACTCGACATTCTTTTTCGGGCGAGTCCAAACCGTCAGTTACTTTACCGTCTTCGGAACAAAAAGATACCTCGACATACGAAAAACGTTTCACATCCGATGACTATAATTACCCCTTTTCAAGCAAATATAACGACTTTGTGTTGTCCAAAGCTAGTGATATTTGTAGCAAAACGGTTAATCAAGGACCTAAAGTTTGCGAAAATGTATCTAAGACTGATAACAGCCAAGTTAGTGACTTTGCTCATATTGTGACTTCCTCTATTAGTTTCACGTACGAAGCATCAGCGGAGGACGACTCACCAACGGGAGCGAAGACCAACTCTAGTGATACTCTGTGTCAAATCACGTCGTTAGATCAAGTGTCTACGCCAATATCGCCTAAGATATTTCCCAACAGAGAAACTCCCACTATTCCTAAAGACTACACAGAAAAGAGTGATAGAACAAAAGTAGAGTCAGACGATACTTGCAGTGCTATCACTTCGCTCATCGAGACGGACACGTTGTCGTCACTATCTTACCCCCGCAGTCCGTCAACAGGCTCGTACCATCCCTTTCCCACGCGCCCTGCGCTCCGCATGCCTAAAGAGTTAGGAGTGAGATTAGGTATGTACCCCAAAGATGTGATCAATTCCCCACCAAAATAAGAATAATTAAATAAGTTACCGATAGTTAATGACACTATTTCTAAGGTTGTTTTGTGTCTTGAATATTCAAGATCAATTTTATTACGTGAAAATGTTTTTTATTGATATTTTATGCTTTAGTAAAAATGTAGATAACTTCAACACAGATTTTTAGAACTTTATTGTTTGGGTCTAGTTTTATGTTTTACTTAATTATGTTACAGTCAATTTTTTGAATTTGAATCTTGTCTGCTACTAGTTTACATATTTAAGTCTTAGTTTTGTGTTAAAGCTTTGAAGCTAAAAATGTTAGCTCTATTAATATTACAGTTTAGAAATATTATACGTACATTTGAAATACAGAATGTTTCACTAAATATAAAATGCACGCGGGATGTTTACAAATTAATAATAATGTTATGTAATGTGAAGCCTTTGGTATTTCAGATAGTTATTTGAGCTAGTAACAAAACAAACACGTTGCCTTGAATCCAATTTAAATGTTATGCGTAATAAATAAATAATAATCCTTCGCAATATTAAAATATTTGTACAATAATAAGGTAGATAGATTACTGTTTGAAGTCAATATAATTTACGGCAATTACTTATTTGTACTGCTATAGATTAATATGCAAAATGAAGAAAATTATGTTGTTAGAAGACAATATTTTATTCTACAACAGTATTGAGAAAATATACATAATGCGACAGATGGTCGACTTGTTTATTATTCATTGTCACAACCCTACATTACACAATAATAATACAAAACAGAGGGAAGTTAGGACCTTAACGTAACATTATATTTTGATTTAGCGTCATCCCTTAAATTAAATAGATCTAAGGTAAATAAGTTAGAAATCGTCGAGCACCGGTGGACAAGTGCAAACAAGATGTTTATCTCCATACATGTCATCGATACGTCCGACTGTTGGCCAGATTTTCGTCTCTCCTTTTACGAATGGCTGAAACAAAAATATGTAATTTTAACACTTGCTGAAAACTTAAAACTATTTTTTATAATATCTAAAAAACTCACTGCCGGAAAAGCTGCTTGTTCTCGACTGTATGGGCGGCTCCAATCTTCAGAGATTACTTCCTCTTGCGTATGTGGTGCCATCTGAAAAATCTCAAGATGTAACCAAACCATATCTTACAAAATCTTATATATAAATTCCTGGCCTTTCCTCAACGAAACAAAAAAAAAACCGTTGTTTATGAAAACAGGGACTAGACCTTCAAAGGGTTGAGCCGCTTGTCCATGGTTCCATCTTCGATGTCTTTAATTTCCTTTCTGATCGCGATGAGAGCTTCACAGAAGCGGTCCATCTCCTGAAGATCTTCAGACTCGGTGGGTTCTATCATCAGAGTACCGGCTACTGGCCATGACATCGTGGGAGCGTGGAAACCTGTCATACAAAATGATGATCTTTTAATCTTATTTTCTGGACAGCAAATTATGTACGGATTCGGAGGATAATGCAAAATACATATAATCACAAGTTTGCTATAGTTAATTTGATGAGACAGTCCGAGTTGGTGTGTTTTGTCATAGCTTTCGAACTTACCAAAGTCCATAAGTCTTTTAGCAATATCTCCAGGTTCTATATTGGCAGTCTTCTTCAAGTCTCTGACGTCAATAATAAATTCGTGAGCAACAAGTCCTCTTTCGCCCTTGTACAAAGTTTTGTAATGACCTTCAAGTCTTTTAGACATGTAGTTAGCATTGAGAATGGCCACCTGGGTAGCACGTCTCAGTCCTTTGGGACCCATCATCTAGAACATAATAAGAAAGTTTTCACATTTATTCGTCTTGTTTGTTTACTTATGTAATTTTTTTCGCTTCAAAACAATACAGACACATTTTTCTTCCAAGCAGAACAAAAATCTGAACTTACTTTGATGTATGCCCAGGAAATGGGTAGGATAGCTGATGACCCAAACGGTGCAGCGCTCACGGAGCCGAAACTATGCGCTGCATCACCCAAATCTGCTAATGGGTCGATTACTGGATGTGACGGCAAAAACGGCGCCAGGTGAGCTTTCCTAAACAGGGAAATATGGTCATCATCACGTTAATTTCGATTACGATAATTCGATTTATGTGGCTTCGATGATGCTTACACTCCAATGGGTCCCATGCCTGGACCTCCTCCACCATGTGGGATGCAGAACGTTTTATGTAAGTTCAAATGTGATACATCGCTGCCGTAGTCTCCAGGACGGCAAAGTCCTACCTAAAATATGAAATATTTTGTTCTTAGCGAGGTTAGGTACTTATTCAATATTAGCATAGTTACGAAACACCTAATCAGTTATATTTTCTAATTCCCGTTTCCAGACCTACCGTACGTCCGTACTTCTTGTTGTTGGTTACAATTAACAGTCTCGTAAGTCTGCCAAATTCTAAGCATTTGTTTTCAACCTTTCCATAAACATCTAATTTCAACCTAAGCAATCAGTTAATGGAATTATTGATGAACAAAGCTACGTTTTGTAGCTCAATGGAAATAGACTGAACGTGCTACTAAGTCCGACAAACCTGTGCGTTCATATTTGCGCCGTCCAAGTACACTTGACCGCCATGTTTGTGCACCAGTGCACACACGTCCGCGGCACGCTCCTCGAACACGCCGAACGTACTCGGGTACGTCAACATCAGACAGGATATTTTGTCGCTGTGCTCCTCCACCTGAACCGTAATATTTTTTTTACTAAATATAGTTGGTGGAACTTGTGATAATTATTCAAATACTTAGCAAGACAAATAAAGTTGGTTGAACATTAATTGAAATCCAGTTAGTGCTATAAGTTTTAAAAAGGCTGCATCTTACGGCAGCTACAAGCTGTACCTACGCGGAATAGCAACAAAACGTCAATGCGCCTTTTACGAAGCGTCTACGCGGCGTAGCCACAAGACATCGATGCGGCTGCTGCAAAGCGTCTTCGAGGCGGCGTAGCAACGACGCGTCAACTGATTCTGTGATTTTTTCATCAAGGTGGTTATATTATCACAAAAGATTAGTTTTAGTTATATTATTGATAATTTGGGTGCTCTTGAAAAAAATGGTTTTTGAGAAATATAGAAAATTGATGATGATGCTTATAATATTAACAAGGGTGTGGAATAATAGTGGAGTGGACTTGTAAGATTACGCTGGTTGTAGAATTAGAAATAGGTAGTTCTGTAAGAACGGAGTTCAACAGAGAGATTGACTATGGAGACTGGCACGAGTAACACCACACGGTAATGCACACTTCGTCCTTGTATTATCAACTTTCACTTACTGAGTCAAAAATGAGATAGTTCATTGGGTTAATGACGATAGCAGAGTAGAATGTTCCGCGCGCACGCAAAGCTCCTTGAAAATGGCGCGCTCCACGCTGTGTCGTCACGATCCGGGATCTCGTGGGTACGGCACCGCCAATCGCGTGCCGACTTAGTGAGCGCACACAGACATTAACTATCAAATTCGTCTTAACAAGACTTCTTACCTTTTCTTTAAGATGCGCCATGTCTATATCACCGGAGGGCGTAACTCGAATGGCGCAGACGAGCATACCAGCCATATGCGCGGACGCAGGATTGGTGCCGTGCGCGCTCACCGGGATCAGGCAGATGTTGCGCTTAGTGTCCCCGCGGAACTCGTGGTAGCGCTTTATTGTACGTAAACCAGCGTACTCACCTTGAGCACCACTGTAAAAATCAATTTAGTTAAAAATTTTATTGGCCTGTTGTCCAAATCTTTTTTGAGAATTATCGAGTAATGTTCGCCACGCTTGCTTGGGGCATTCTGGTAGGTATTCTTAATGTTAGATATATCTCTTTATGTTCTTAACTATCACACACACACACACACACAGTTACAGTTAACATCGACTTGCCTGTTAGGTTGGAAAGAGACGCGGTCGTATCCAGTAACTGCGCACAGATCGTTAGCTAACTCTTCAAACAGCTGGTGGTATCCCTTGCACTGGTCTAGTGGCGCAAATGGGTGTATGTCAGTGAAGTGTTTGAACGAACAGGGCATCATCTCCGTCGTTGAGTTCAGCTTCATCGTACAAGAGCCCTGAAGTAAACAACAGTCATTTGTTAATACTTAGCAAGATAATTATGTGTAAATAACGTGATGATAAAGACCCCCCGAACTGTCCACGTTTTCTTCTTATCTAGTTACTAGCTGTGCTCCATAACTTCGTTAGCGTGGAAGTCGTAAGATACAAAATATACTAAGATAACAGCCACATTTTAACAAAACTCCCTCGGTCCCCCGACCCACCGCGTGACATCGCCCGCCCGCGCTATTATTTCGTTTGCACTTAGCATCCTTCTGACTTTTTTCTTTTTGTTCCGCTCCTAAGGGTCATAGCGTGATGTTAAATAGTCTATAACCATCCTCGAGAACCGGGCTATCAAATGCAAAAAGAATTTTCAAATCCGACAGGTAGTTCCAGAGATTAGCGCAAAACAGCTTAAATTTCAAGAGTTTTAATTTTTTTTTGCGCTGAACCCTAATTCTTTTTCTAAAATAAAATTAGCCTAAATTACTCCTTATAACATCAGCTATGTGCAAGTGAAAGTCCCGTTAAATCGGTCCAACCGTTACGGAGATTAGACGGAACAAACGGACAGACAGACAAAAATTGTAAAAATTGATTTTGTTATAAGTACCGTATATACTTTCATATGTATTCAGAAATAAGCTGTTATTTTGACATTACAAACACTTCAATTTTATTTATTTGGATAGATAAGTGATCCGTGTTATCCTTACACTCAAAGGTCAGCAGATAAAGATATTATTTCAAGTATATTATTTTACATACTTTGAATTCTATATTTTTCTTATAATGTAGGTAATCTATTAACATGTCACCTTAATTGCAATTGCTTGTTTATGTTGATTTTGTACGCTAAACATTGGCAAAGCATAGTACATATATTTTAGACAATATACTTACTATCTGTAACCATACCTATGTTTCACAAAATAAATGATTACTTGATTGATTAAGTTAGCCACATGACATACAGCGTAATATTAAAATTAACTTACCAAAGGTATCATAGAATGTACAAGAGACACGTCCTTGTTCTCTAGACGCTTCATATACCGAACTATCCTCGTTTCAGAATGGTGCATATTGAATACAGGATGCGTAAGAAACGGAGAAGTCCTCCTGAATGGACCTTGCTGCACACTGCGGGCTCTCACGTCTCCAGTTTTTGCTACCTGGAAAATACCAATGAAGTATTTTGAAAGATTTGTACTTACTACGATGGAACAACCACGCAACATGCCAACCATCTAGGCTCTTGACGAGTGGCAGCGTCACCTTTTAAATACACCGTCTTTATAGTCGATTTGCTTTAAGAACCTATCTAGATCTATTATTTAGTTCCAGTAAGAGGAAGCAATTATTATGAAATAACGAGATAAACAACAATTTTTAAACTTTACCTCTTCAACAGGCTTGCAATCAAATATCGACAGAAGGTCATTAACATCCTCCATAGTAGTAGTCTCGTCTAAGGCCACTCCCACAGCCCCATCATCGAAGTACCTCAGGTTAATCTTCTTTTGCTGTGCGCGAGCTTTGATCTCAGTAGCATCATGTTCAGAAAGGGGGACTACATGGAGTGTGTCGAAATATACGTCGTTGGATTGTTTGTGTCCACGTTGTCTTATTCCTGAAATGTCACAAGTAATGTAAAATTCCTCTTTTGCGTCACTCAGCTTTTTGATTATGAGAAAAAAGCTAAGTTTTGTAATATCTACACACGGTGCCGCCTCGTTTAAAGATATGTAATAATACTTATAGCTATTGGCAAGTATAGAGGTATGAGGAACAGGGTGTAAAGTTCACTCATCCTCTATGAAAAGGGAGGATCCTCTGACCAGACGGGTGTTGTGCCTGGTGGGCTACTGCCCGACGGTTGATGTCGGGATGTTGTATATATGCTAGTCGCGCGGTAAACTCTGATTGCGCGATGCAGGATTTTGCGTGACGTCAGTGTGATGCGTTCCAATGTGGCGATGTAGATGTGCCGCTACACAAGTATCAGAATGAAAGAAGCTGAAGAATGCTGTCTCTTTTAAGATACAGACCTCCTAGCTTATGAGACAGGGTTAATATACCTATAGATTTTGTAACCTTTTCAGGTTTGTACAAACAAATTATGTATCATTTTAGTATATATATCTACCATTGTGCTCAACCTGTGTCTATGTATAACTTTGGAAAAATAAACATTATTTATCATTAGATAAAAAACGTTTGCATATTTTTAAACTTCTTGCTAGGGTTTGGCTATATGCATAGATATCCGGCTATATGCATAAGTGTTTTGTTTTCTTACCATGATCAAGTACAAGTGTGGCGTTATGAACCCTGTTCGCAATGTCCCTCAGACCCTGAGGGCCGTGGTACACTGCGTACATAGCGGACATATTGGCCAAGAGCGCTTGTGCTGTACAAATGTTGGACGTCGCTTTGTCTCTTCGTATGTGTTGCTCTCTGGTCTGAAGTGCTAACCTGAAGAAATTAACATTATTAACTATTTATATGTGTTTAATCTACAACTAAAAATTAACTTTTCATGGTTAAATTATGTACTTAATGGATTATAGAGTATGAGATTTTGTCAACGGTGTTCAGGATAGTTAATTGTACAAAAATAAACTCGATTACTAGTTAACATACCTGTAAGCATCTCTCCCCGTAGCATCTCTAGTAACACCAACCATACGACCGGGCATAAGACGCACCAGCTGATGTTCAGCTGCGAAGAAACCGGCATGAGGTCCTCCATAGCCTAGAGGTACTCCTAAACGTTGCGAAGTGCCCACCGCGAGGGCAGCCCCACATTCTGCTGGTGGTCGCAGAAGAGCGAGGGCTAGCAAGTCGGTAGCTACGACCACTAAAGTCTGTGAACAGATAGTTAAAATTTATGAAAGTGGTCATTTTCGTCAGTCAAATAATTTATTTCAATTAGGCACTTAAAATACACTTTTTATGTCAAAATTTACAAGAAAATATGATTAATTCTAGTTACTCCTTCTAAAAGGTAGTTTCGTATGGAAAAGAATCGGCAAGAAACTCCATAGTTACTCTTTAAAAAAAATTTACAATATTTTTCATGTATATTAAATTATATATTACAATTATAGGTAGAGGGGATTTGTGAAGACGATACATGGTACTGACATAACCCATCACGCCTATAGTACACTCCCCACATTTCGCCAGTTATGTTTAAGTCCCATGTAATAGGGGGCGAGCCTATTGCCATCTACCTGGCACAAATCCGCTGCTACTGAGAAATTCCAGATAGAAAAACCCAATAACACTTTGCCCGACCTGGGGACCGAACCCAGGACCTCATGCTCAGCAGTAGCGCTTGCAACCACTAGACCAACGAGGCAGTCAAAGCTGCTGACATATTTACAAATATTATAACCGTAGACGATTTTACTAAAATTTTCAAAAATAATGAGTCATTGTGATTTAAAGTAATCACAGAATGTGTCGTAACACCAACAAATGGTGCAGCATATAACAACATATCGGAAACTCACGCCATGTTCATGTGCAGCAGCTGCAAGCCCAGAATAGTCATAAACCAAGCCCCTGGTGTCTGGACACTGTAGTAACACCGCAGATATGTCTCTCTGAGCGAAGTCCACTTGCCGAACATCTGGCACCACATCGACCTCTAAGCCTAGAGCGTCCAAGCGTGTTTGGACTACAGCTAACGTCTGAGGGTGCAGTCTCTCTGATACCACGAATTTCATTCTCTTATTGAGCCTGTAGGATGAAAGCTTTAGTTTTTAGCTGTAATATACTCGCGTAACGCCTTTTTCCACATCATCGTCATAAACCGCGAAAATACAGGGATAACAAAAAGACACGTTTCGCGGTAGTATACTTTTTGTGGATATAAAAACAGTGCATGATTTCATGTTCTGTCTCATGAATAAGAATTACCTTGACCTTGTTGATATTTTTAACGTTTGGATAGTAACTGTATATTTAACTACAACGTGAGTGCACGTACCTATGGCAAAGCGATAACCCTTCAGCAGCAGCAGTGCCTTCATCCAGTAGCGATGCATTGGCGACATCCAGTCCAGTGAGATCACTGACCATGGTCTGATAGTTAAGAAGGCTCTCCAATCTTCCTTGCGCTATTTCTGGTTGATACGGCGTGTATTGTGTGGTCCTTGAAAAGTTGAAAGTAATCAATAAACAGCTAAAAATGTATCTATAGCTTGTTGTTAAAAGAAAAAAGAGAAACGATGTCAGATTGTCATTAAGTCTTCAGCGACTATAATGGTCTAATCGTCTAGTCTAATAAGTACTAAACTTAGTAAATTAGAAGAAAAAAATTACCATCCTGGGTTCTCGAACAAATTGCGCATAATTGAATGTGGAACACAGCAGTTGTGATACCCCATACCTATGTAAGACCGCCATATTTGATTCTTCTCAGATATTTTTTGCACTGTTTTAATGAGATCATATTCACCTGAAATACGTTTTTTTATCAATTAACAGAACTGTTAAAGCACATATCATTTATGTACTGTTAAGGGAAGATACTTACTCACGGGGTCACTGATGTCCATGAGACCTTGGAGTTGAATTTTCTTTGGGACTGCATCGTCCGTTAATTGATCTAAGCTCTAGAATAGAATATTTTAAGAAATGTCTAGAATTGAATATATTAAGAAATGTTAATAATCACAATTATAAAAGGAGCACGATGTTCCAATGATGTAATTTACTCACCTTGTAACCGAGCAAATCCAACATAGTCACTACATCTTGGTCTCTAGGTCCAATATGCCTGCTAGGAAAGTCTACGCGTTCAGGAAACAAACTATCTGATTTCGTGCTTTGAGTTATACAACGAACACCATGTCTCCATAACTTTCCATTAGGAAAGTCTTTTTGGTGATTATAAAATGCATTTTTTGGTACTAAACCACGTTTAATAAATCTGTACATTTTTAATTATTAGTAAATGTGCAACAACTAAAATGTATTAACCATTTTATTGTCCGACTTACGAAAGCGACAGTAATGTACTGATAGAGGGGTCAAAGCGACTCTCAAGTAGAGATGTTATCGAGAAACAGTAATTATATAAATATTATAATGATTATTGTAGGTACTAGATACACAATTGTGATCATAAAGCGGGTCACTATCGGTACTGGTATTATTGACTCCATCAGTTCTTAAATGACGACATACATAGTTTTAGAAAATAATAATATTTTCCACTAGATCAGTATAACGTAAGTACAATCTGTTTGTACTTAGTACCTATAGATTATAAGAATAATAATAAATGGTGCCTCATAACATTAAAAACGTCTAAGGGTCCTCTGCGAGTTGGCTTTGGCCCCTCGTACGCCTTCCAAAGGTCCGGGACCCCAGGGTCCCGAGATATGTCAAAAAAACAAGATAAATGCATGTTTTTACTAAATCGAGTTAAAAATGCAATTACATGTTATTTTTTACGCGCTATCTACTGGTAAAATCGAATAAATGCAATGTCCAATGGCTGCAGAAATAATGAGTTTGTAAAAGTAATATCTTCTCACATTTTGAAAAAAATATGCCAGTCTATCATAATAAATAAACTTATGGCTTAAATATTACAGCGTACTACCAGTCGATGTATACATGCAGTCTGTGGGTTAGCTACACGCAGAGGACATACAACGCTCTGCGCGTTCAGTACAATAATGCATTCAGGGTGCTGATGGGGCTGCCGCGCTACTGCAGTGCTTCGGGCATGTTTGCAGAAGCGGGAATAGATGGGTTTCCTGCACTCATGCGTAAACGCTGCGCATCCATCATGAGCCGGATTTGCACCAGCCCCAACAGCATTCTGAGGGTTATTGCGGACAGGTGGGACAGCCCCATACTGGGACATTGGATAAGCCTACATGCTACTGAGTGCATGTAATGTATAAAAATAAACTTCTGGTAGATTTAAGTACTAACATTAGTTTGTAAGTTGTTTGTATACTAACCCAAATGGACTAATGGTCTGAAATAAATTATTTTATTTATTTCATCATCTGCATCTGCCTAGCCTTTTCCCAACTATATTGGGGTCGGCTTCCAGTCTAACCGGATGCAACTGAATACCAGTATTTTACATGGAGCGACTGCCTATCTGACCTCCACAACCCAGTTACTGGGTAACACGATACCCCTTGGTAAGACTGGTTGTCAGACTTTCGGGCTTCTGACGACCCGTAACGACTGTCAAAGATCCACGAATGACAGCCGGGACCAACGGCTTAACGTGCTTTCCGAGGCACGGAGGAGTCTCGGTATGTAAAGATGGTCACCCATCCACGGACCAACCTCGGCAAGGGTAGCTTAACCTGATGGATCGACCCATGCGGCTGTTATTACTTAGCCACGAGCTCCTCAAATTATTTTATTTATTTATTATTATTAAATCCGTTTCAGTTTATACTATTAAAAAACAATATATACGGTTAAAGCTTTATACATTTTATAATTTAAATAGTAAAATGGTAAGAATTATTCTGAGAAAAGGTCATTCATTCATGCATTCTTTGCTGTAGAGAAATTAGCAAATCAAGAAGTATTTAACTAATTAACTTAAAATGGAATAAATAACTTTATTTTTTTTTAGCTAGGATGCTTCATTGTTTTTTAATATTTCCATAATATATAAGCTAACAGACTTAAAATAATAATAATTATATGTTAAATATATATTATATTAAAAATATATATAATCATAGGGCATCAAAAAATCTGGGATGCTTAAATTATACAGTTCATAATAATTATGAACCTTCTTTTTTTTATTACAATAAAGCCATTATACAAAACTGAAATGAGCTTTTAAAATTATTGAACTCGGAAGATATAATATCACGTTTGTTAAGACAGGTAAAACATATTAAATGCTTATTTAGATCGAAAGGGGACCCCTTTTGATCTAAATTGAATTTTATAGGTACAGTTTTTACTAAAACCAAATATTATATAGGTATGAGTAAATCCTAAAAAAGGTAGATAGTGCAATATTTTGCTTTAACAGTTTTTTCATTAATGAGTTTGAAATAGATCAAATTAAAACTTAAACTTTGAAAAGCCACTAATTGCACTTATTACTTATTACGAATTGACACTAATTGCACTTATTAGGTACCCGTAAGCAGACGATATGTGTTTTTGTATGTTTTTATAAAAACATTTAAAAATGTATTTAATAAGTATGAAAATAAATAAACATAATAATAATAATAGCTCAAGGTACCTACTGCAAAAGTGCAAATTACTAATGAACAGGTATAAAAAATACCTGCTTATGATTGCTGCAACGCGTGTTTACAAATGCTTCTTCATACCAACACTTGTATGGGGTAATGCTAAAGAAGCCTTTGGGCACACTACTTGTAAATACGAGCTGCTTGCGAGTATGCTTGCAAAGAATGCAACCTAACAAACTGTTGTAAATTCCCATAGTTGTAACTGATTATGGTTGTGTTCTTATTACTTAACTTTTGTTGTTTTTAGATGTTGTCGTTGCACAACACATTATTTAGGTACCTACATACCTATAGAAAGTGAACAGAAGTCTCTCCATTACTTTGGCACTCCGAATCGGTATGCTTAACTGCTTGTCTATTGTGCTTGTGCACCACACCACACGTCCGCTAGATCGTGAGAGTAAAGAGAATATGTTCGTCTATGTTTCGCTGTACCCCTTTATTGAGAGTTTCTATGGTGATTTCAAATGCATAGATTTTGAAGTAGCTGTAACAGTTTCTTTTTGTCGTTGATTGACCTCATTAGCAGCACCCTATTTGTTTATTATCGGGACTTTTTCAATTTACCTACTTACCTTTCGCACTAAATGCTTAATCAGCTAACCTTTAAGTTTTAGGGTCGTCACATCATCGTTTACTCTTCATATTTAGATTTATTGGTTATGTTTAGATAGGTTTTCATACCTGCCCGTTTTCCTACATGTCGATTGAATCTCAAGGTGGTTAAAGGATCTAGACTCGCATGTAGTTAAGTAAGTACCTACAGTACCTACATATCAAACTAAAAAAAAAGATTCCGACGAACTGAGAACCTCCTCCTTTTTTGAAGTCGATTAAAAAGCTAATGGATGGGTTTGAGATCATAATGGCTGTAGGTAACCTACGACAGTACGTTTTTAAATTCGCGGAATGGGTAGTTAGGTAATTAGTGGGCGTAGGTACTTACATGAGTCGTTACGAATGAATTAACTCATTATATTAATATAAATACCAAGTTTTATTGTAATTAGGTCACTGTTCTTCGAACTAAACCATCGACCAAACAAGTCAATCGGGAATAAAGTGGAGCAAATCGAGAACCGCGCTGTTATAATATTCCTTCAAATAATTCAAACCATACTGGAAGAGATGTCACGACCCACGGCCAGGACGGTACAGGGGGCCAACCACCACCTCTTAAAGCAGTGTTATTTTAATGTTACTTCAGTGTGAGAAAGAGATGGAGCTATGCAGGACGTCTAGCTCCATCTCTTTCCCACACTGAAGTAAGATTACAATAATACTGCTTTAAGAGGTGGTGGTCTAGCTCCTGGACGGTACGGGACGGGGACTCAGAAGGAATCCTGTTGATCGATTACAAAGATAAAGGTGTCTCCATAACCGGATCCGCGGGTAACGCTTCAATCCAAGAGCGGTTATAAAGTTAGCCGACAGAGGAAAAATAAGGGGAAAATTGACCAAAGGTGTCCTCCTTCTACACGACAACGCGCCTGTCCACAAGAGCCTTGTTGCGATGGCCGCCCCGCAGAAGGTAGGCTTCGAAATTTTGGCTCACCCACCTTAAAGTCCTGGCCTGGCTCCCAGCGATTATTACCAATTCCCAAACATGAAAAAAGAACTTCGTGGAAAGACATTTTCAAGAGATGAATAAGTGAAGGATGCAGTTTCAGCGTATTTTTCAGACAAAAATAAAACATTTTCTTTCGAAGGTATACATAAGTTATTTGATAGATTAGAAAAATGAATATATTGAAAAGGATAAATAAATTTATATTTATATTTCCACTTCTTACCGCCAGTGGTCTACTGAAATCGTAGAAAAATCGTTATATTTCGGTATTTCGGTAGAACAGAGCCCATATCGGTAGAAATACCGAAAAATCGGTAGGTTCGAGACCACTGCTTACCGCCCATTCCGCGGACATAAAAGTGCCCCCTTGTACCTACCTACATAGACCCTTAGTCGCCTACCATACGTCTTACAGATCCCCACGAAATTAAAATCGTGGATATTTTTGCGCCCGATTTTCGTATTAACTTGTTAGTTCCTGTACCTTTTCCCCACGTCCCTGAGTGCCAATCAACCGCTCCTCGAGTTTGCGTGTGTTTGACTCTGGTAAGTTAAGTAAAAAACTATCGTCGTAAGTCTGAGAGACCCCTGGCAGGTAGTTACCTACGTTCCTTTTTTAAATTGTGCATTTGTTTGTCGTAGTTTAAAATGGATTCTAATGACGTCACTATCGAGAGATAGTTGGAA
This sequence comes from Fissipunctia ypsillon, assembly GCA_947568875.1. Classification (NCBI taxonomy): domain Eukaryota; kingdom Metazoa; phylum Arthropoda; class Insecta; order Lepidoptera; family Noctuidae; genus Fissipunctia; species Fissipunctia ypsillon. The sequence goes on along the minus strand of OX387647.1, from coordinate 15,349,570 downwards.
AAAGATCCGTCAGACGAATAAAATATACCAAACGATGAATGTAGTGATGTGGAGTCTGATTTTGTACTACAACATGTTCTAGAAGAATATTGCGGGTCGGATTCCGATTGCGAAGAGCTAACTGCAGTGAAACTACCAAGAAACCGCAGATAATACTTTTTTATAACCAAACTAAAATTGGGGTTGATCTACTCGACCAAAAGTGTTCTAATTACACCCCAAATCGTCACACTCGCAGATGGCCCTTGGCAGTATTTTACAGATTTCTCGATATTTCTGCTTCAAACTGCTACGTCGTGAGCTTATCTGCCCAATTTCAAGGACAAAAGATTGAAAACTGGTTCAAGTTCGTAGAGACTAGCTGAGCATTTAGCTGTTCTCTTTATGAACTTGGACCTGCTTTCAATCCTTCGACATCAGAATCGCTATTCGACGCATCCTCGGCAGTAATGAGGAAACCTCATCATCAGCAGTTCCAAGTAGCAGCGGGGCTGAAGAAAGGTTGGCGGTTAAAAAAATCAGTTCACTTGAGGCAAAACAACAGGTGCTTCATGCTTGTGTTTCGAATGCAAACCACCAATTTACCTCGAACGCTCAAAAAAGCTGTGCATTTGCTTCCATGGAAATCTATAATTTCAGGGCTTGCAATTTTGCTAAAATCTTGATTTTATTGATATTTTTTAAATTTTATCATGTTTGTTGATTATTGAATAATTAAAAACTGTATATAAAAGTTCCTACTCTATGTGGTTATTTTTATGAGACTCGTTTTTTAAATATGTTAATATGTACTTTATGTGATAATACATAATTAATTAAGATTATACAAAATATAATTGATTTTCACGTGCCTTTTTTTTCTATTAAATAGGTTAAGCCTAAACTGACTTTTAATTAAAAACAATACTTTACCATACTAAATACGAAAGAGAATCATTTTACTCCCGGGTCCCACAGATGTAGGTATGGCAGGTGATTGTGTGACAATAAAAGGTAGTAGGTTGTTATGGGTAGATCTTAGATCTTCAGATCTTTGAACGTCAAAAAACGTTTGTAGAGATAGCTGACTTAATTATAGAGATGCCGTGGTGATAGTATGATACCTATGTCAAAACATCGAGATTTCTAATATAAGTTAAATGTTAATGACGAGATGTGGGTTATTAAACCTACCTACACCGTGTCAAACCCTTCTGGAAATACTGGCGTGATGTTATGTTATGTTTTCTAAGTAAGTAAAATAAAGTAAAGTTCTCTCTTCCCTCGCTCTCATTGTCCGATGGGACAGCATCTTAATTGCGTAATACACTAGCAATCACAAACTGAATAATTTTGAAGCAAATTGCTAATCCATTGCTCCATATGTTTGAAAAATTTTGTCGCTCAACAACGCAAATAACGCAATGAATGTTATTGAACTGTTAAAATTAAACCAATTTCTACTGCGTTACGCAATTAGGGTGCTGGAGAGATCTGGCGCAGGATCGACGGCTTAACGTGCTTTGCGAGGCAAGGAGGTACCACACCGTCACTTCCAAAATCCGCCCCTTCCAAACTCCAAGCTACTTGACTCCTAATGGAAAAAACCTGGAAAATTCTTGAACCGTCGGCGGTCGTGCTTGCGACCACGAAACAGTCACGGGGTAGTTTTTTAAACTAATCCGTGTTCGTAATCCGTGTTAACCTTTGTACTCTATTATAACTATAACCACAGTATTGTATTAGGTAAACCTGTGGTGATAGTTGCATGTTTTTAAATAAATAAATATTAATATATTATACACAGCATAAACCTTCCGGAATAAATTCTCTGAATTATGGTGAAAACTGCATCAAACTTTATTTGTAGACTAGCTGTTGCCCGCTGCTTTGCCCCCTTGGATGTCAATACTTCCCTATTTGAATCATATTTTGTTCACAATTTCATGGGTTTTAATTTTTTTGCGCGGAACCTTCATTCTTTTTCTAAAATGAAAGTCGCCTAACTTACTCCTTATAACATCAACTATCTGCCACTCAAAGTTCCGTCAAAATCGGTCCAGCCGTTTTGGAGATTAGCCGGAACAAACAGACAGACAGATAAAAATGTTAAAAATTGTTTTTTTGTTATAAGTAAGTACCGTATACATATATGGACTTCCATATGCCTTTAGTAAAAAGCTGTTCTGTTATTTTGACATTACAAACAGACACTTCAATTTTATTTATTTGTAGGTATAGATGTATGGATAAACTGACTACTTAAAGTCGACTTCAACTCTTGATTCGATTCGACACACACTCTGAGTCTGACCGTAGGTAAGTACGCCGCCATTAGATATTTTCTAATGGCGGCGTTCATCATAAAATAAATCATAAATCACCATTCTTCACACCATTTTACAAATTGGAGTCAGTATTATTATTTCTACTAACAACCCTGCCAAGAGCGCCAAAGATATGTTTTCTCGGTGCATCGTATTCCACACCTTCCATACCGAAATGTTGAGGTTTCGAGCTACTACTCTGATGCTCGTAGTAGGATCTGCATCAAAAGCTGCAATAATGTCTTCCTCGACACTTGGGTGATGTCTTCCCGGGTTGAGTTCAGATTCCGCGTGATGAATTCCAACTTCAGAAAGCCGACGAAATGTGTTGTAAAACACTCTGACATTAGGTAATCTGCGATTCGGATATCTCTCTTGGTACATCTGTCGCGCCAAAGATCCATTACCGTCTGCTCTGCCATACATGAAGACGATGTCCGCATATTCTTCATTCGAAAAAGTAGCCATAGTCGATTGATCACACAAATAAAAGTCCAAAATCAGTGAAGGAGCTCACAGTTAGGGCTAGTCTCAATACCTTAAACACCTCAAAAATCAACACGTGCAGGAGCGCACAACCTCATGCGGCGAATTGTAACACACACGAACACACGAATTTGCAATTAAAACTTCTTATCACAAGGGCAGTCGTTACTTGACTAACTGAGGGTCCGAAGATGTGACGAGTACACCCGACTACTCGGGTACTAGTACTAGTGTAAATAAATAACGACTTTATATCCTCAGCAACTAAGCTGATTTTTCTATTAAATAACAATTCACTAGACGCTACCTGAGAGTCGAAAAAAGGGCAAGCTTGCTATCGTCGCGCGGCGGCTTTTGTTATGCGAGTTCCCAGAATTTGATTGGTTTGCGTGCACCATAATTCTAAGAAGGAATCAGTTGTCAGTAACTAAAAACAATAGTGCATTAGCAAAAATGTTGCAATAATTCGTTCTGTTTAAAAATTAAATATTCGACCTCAATTTGCTTTGTATATCCTAATTCCAAGAGTTAATGAGACATCAGCGTAAATATTACTTCAAAAGAAAGGGCAATAACCAAGCATGTTTTTAAAAAGGTTTGAACAACTGAGGGTATTTTTAAAAAAAAAAATTATTATGCCGTACACAAAACATTTTCTTGATTTTTAAAAGTTTTCATAAACTTGAATATGGCGTAGAATGTTTCTCTGATGACGCAAGATGCTTGGGAATTATGTTTAAGTAATCACACATTACATAAATAGAAGAGTCGACCAACCGATTGGCGATATCTCGAAATACTCGATGAGTGTGAGTGTTTCAACCCCAAACGGCTCAAATATGTAGCTACCAATGAGGTTGTTAGATTTGCGCCGTTTGAGGTTTTCTGCACCTGCAGCAGCCGCCCCAGCACAGCCCGCCGAGCTAGGAAAATGGGATGGCACGAGGGTGTCAACACAGGTTGCATCCCACACCAAAGGCCTACCCAACTTCCAAGGCATTATGGTCATTCCGTCTGGCCTCTTCCTACCGTCGCGTGCCAAGCCATTGGGTTCTAAAACAACAAGAGACAAGAGCCCGACGGATGATGTCATTTACATGTTGAGTTTTAGGGGGTTCACGGGCATTATAAAGGGGGTCTAAATTTTCATTATTTTCGCGATAGGACACACCACAGAGTTTTCGAGATATAAGCAAAAGAAAAGAAAAAAGATACAGTACTGTTTTTGCACCTGAAGTCGAGGTGTTCGAATGAATTTTAGTTCATGCTAACTAATTTTATCCCACACCTTTTTAATCACGTTTAAAAATAGATAGATTTAGTTAGAAAATCTAAATTTTAGGTGAAAAACGTCAAATTCTGAATAGCAAAATTACCATTTTCACTAAACTAATAACTCAGTGCCATCTTAGTGCTGTCAAACTGAAATATAGTTAAATTGTGTCACTTTAGTTAATTTCAGAATAGGAAATCGTCGTTTGACAGGGATAAACTTTTTGGTGATTTTTAGTCTAGTTTAGACGCATTTGTGACAAGAGAGTCGGCATCATATGTATATATGTAACCAATCATGCTCTTCACACATTTGGCAACCATTTACCTACGTTACTTAGGTTTGTTTGTGGGAATGCATGTTTGCATTTTGCAACCCGATATCAATGCCAACAAAACGCCGCGCCTGGTAAAATTATGCTACTCTACGAATAATCTCTACGTGGAAAAGGGAAACCCCCTTTCGTAAATAAAACGACGAAAACCGATACGGCAGTTCTTTTTACGACGACACTGTAATATTAATGTTGTTTTTTTTTAATCCATGATACAAACTGCGTTTATGATGACGCATCAATAAAATGCACCAAGAAAAAGTTTAATAAAGAACATATAATATTCCTTTCGAGTGCTTAACTCTCACAAAATCCTATTAAACTAGCATTGTTTGCTTTATTTTATGATAAGGTAAAAGCACAATGTGAATTGGAATGTCATTTCCTTACCTATGTCATTGTTGTTTTTGACAGCAGGAACGAGTTCCTGAAATGAAAACTAAATTCAAGTAGGTAATTGAGACAAATACTTCATTTTAATTTAATTATCTCTGTGTTACATTTTACGTCTTGACGTTCTATCTATTAATTTAGACATAATTATCTACTTTGTTCTAACTTGAGTGCAGTGTATTTTTTCTTTTTCGTTTTATCCCAAAATGACTTTATCGGAATATTGTCAATTAAAACAATACATGGTTTACTCAGTGGGGACAAACGAAAGACATAGTGAAATACTGAGTTCCATGAAAGAGTTCTTCAGAGACACTATCAATTCAGTGAGAAGGTTTGAACAAATAAACAGCATTGGACAGCTGTTAAAGGTTTTGGAAATACGAGACTTGTTATCTGAAGATAACGTAGAGTGCCTGAAGAATATTGCTATGAAACTCCCCAACTACAAAGATGTATTGCAGAAAATAACAGACTATGAAAGTAACCACATGCCAAGAGAGTATGGCAACTATTACAGTGAGTAATTTTTATCTATAAATATTTAAACAACCACACAAACAGTTCTTCCCCTGCGGTGCCTCATCCTAAAAACAACATTAAAAACAATCATATCATGCCAACTATTATACCAACAAAACTAATGTATTCTGTACAAGCTTCTGCCCACGACTTCAGCCACATGAAATTTCTTGTTTTAACATAAAATATAACCTATGGCACTGCAATACTGTTGATTCCCATTAGTGAAAGAATGTTCAGAATAAGATTTGTAGTTCAGAAGATTACCCCCTACATACAAACTCACAAATGTTACCTCTTTATAATATTATACAGGGTGTAAGGGACAGCCCTCTGTAAACTAACAGGGTGCATTCAGCTCCTTATTTTGAATCATATTCCACCGGAAATATTCTCAGGAAAATTTTAATTTTTTTAATCGTAGTTTCAGTTACTATTCCTTTATTTCAATGTAAAATTGCATTCTCTATACGCAACACTCCATTTATGTAAATAAATCAGCTAAAATCAAAAAATCAGCAATGGATGTTGAAATACTCGGCGGCCGAAGGCTCGCTGCGCTGCCGTTCGCTATGCGTGTTTTGCCATGGTAACTATACATTGCGTGTGAGGTAATAAAACAAATCAGGTTTATTGGATTCCCATAACATTCCTGAAATAATTTCATGTACCGGTCATCTTAGTATGATATACTGAATTCACTCCATCAGTCTGCGGAGGGCTGTCCCATACACCCTGTATTATGACTAACAAGTGACCTGCCCTGGCTTAGCATGGGTAGCACTAATTATCTAAAGCCAGATGACTTGTGGTGGATGATAGAAATACTATCAAGAATTCATGCAAGCCAGGTTAGTGTGCCTTTCATTAAAATCCTATTTGTGGGATAATACTAGTGATTGAAATACAGTAGATTGAAATTTATTTATATTATATTATTATTTTTATATTTATATTATATTATATCGTTTATTCATTTTTCATTCTTATCTATTTACATTTTTAAATATTTCTAATAAAAATATATACAAGAAAACATTTAAAAATATAAAAAAATAGAGGTCCGCCGGTATCGGGAACAGGGTCCAAGCTACCGGTGATTAGGGCTGCAGAGACAGGAACCTCCTCACAATACGAGCCGTATCGAGGAGTACTGCCTTCTGAATCAGGCTCTTGATCCAACCGCCTAACGCCAGCCTCGAGAGATATTGGTCGAGGCTTTCGGCCATTGGCCGTTACGACAATCGGCACAATGACAGCCGAGCTCACATTCCACATGTCAACAACCTCGTGTGCTAAGTCGAGATATTTTATTTGTTTCTCTTTCTCAGCTTTTACGAGGTTCTCGTCATGTGGAATGGTAACATCGATAATCATTGCGCGGCGCGCTAATCGATCTATCACCACTATATCAGGCTTATTGGCGACAATAGTCCTGTCAGTGATGATAGACCGATCCCAGTACAACGTGACATGGTCATTTTCGAGAACTGGGTCGGGCACATACTTGTAATACGGCACCTCAGAGTCCACAAGTTTGTATTTCAAAGCAAGTTGCTGGTGAATAATCCTGGCCACTTGGTTATGCCTGTGCAAGTACTCTCCGTTAGCCAGACGAGAACAACCAGAGATAATATGTCTGATGGACTCACCCGGACGGTGGCACGCCCGACACACGTCAACCGTCCCGTCCTTCACAATATGTCTCCGGTAGTTATTATTGTGATATATTTGTAATAGTGGGTACTTAGAATTAAGTCATTTGTATGTAACGAACCGCGCGCCAGTCTCCGAATATACGTCTCTCAGTGTACTCCTTGTTTGATTGGACTTCCGATAGCTACCGTAGTTCCCATATTTGTCAGTGGCGACGAGAACAGACGATTCTACGCGTGATTCGTGCAATAGTATATATAAATATTTGTGAAATAGAAACAGTATTACCATAATAATCCGAAATGTCGATCGGTAAAATTGCCGAGTTCAAAGTCCACAGTGACGATTGGCGGTTGTACGTGGAACGTTTAGAACAATATTTTTTAGTTAACAAGATTTCTGCCGAATTACAAGTGCCGACATTAATAACAGTGATGGGTGCAGTGTGTTATGAACTTCTGGTTAATTTGTGTACGCCAGATAAACCAAAAAGCAAAACGTTAGCACAAATTGTTGACGTCATGGAAAAACACTTGCAACCAAAGCCAAGTGAGTTAGCAGAGCGGTACAAGTTTCGACATAGGAAACAGAAAGAAGGTGAAACTATATCGGAATACGCGGCTATATTAAAGAAGATGTCCAAAACCTGCGGATTTGGGTCCTGGCTGGAAGAAAGCTTAAGAGATCAGCTAGTGTGTGGCATAATAAATGACGTCATACGTCAGCGATTGTTCGCTGAAAGTAATTTGGATTACGGAAAGGCGTATAAGTTAGCGGTAAGCATGGAGGCAGCAGAAAAAGACGCAGCGGCCGTTGAAGGGGGAAGCGGCCCGAGGAGCGAGTGTTCATCAACGACGTCGGTGACGTGTCAGGCGATGACAGCGGGCTCGCGGCGTAAGGGTACGGCCACGGCGGCGGTGGCCACTCGTAACGTCCGCGGAGCGACGACACCGTTCGATACTACGACGTCTAGCGGGCGGGGGCGCGGCGCGCGCACATCGGCAGCGACTGCACCCATGAAGCTGGGTGAGCGTGCGCAGCAACAGCAGTGTCGAGTGTGCGGTGCGCGTCACGACGCAAGCAAGTGCAAGTTCAGGCGTTATGTGTGTCGAGTTTGTAACCAAGTAGGACATTTGCGACGTATGTGTCCGAATTTAACAGAACACTACAACGTGGACGCGTTTCAAATAAGAAATCCCGATGGAAGTGATAGCGCAGAGAGCGATGAGGTAATATATGTAGATGTTTGTAAATTATCTGTTATGCAGTGTAGTCCTATTTATGTCGACCTGAATGTAAATGGTGTTGACATTAAAATGGAATGTGATACCGGCAGTGCGGTGTCATGCATAAATTGGGAGTGCTATAGTAGATTTTTTAGTGATGTAAAACTTAAGCCTAGTAATTTAACACTAAAGTACTATACCGGCGAGTTAATAAAACCCCTTGGAGTGATACAACCATTGGTGAAATATAAGAAGGGGCAAATGCATTTAGATTTATATGTGGTTGAGAACGGCAAAACACTGCTTTTAGGCCGTCAGTGGATGGCCGAACTAAAAATACAATTACCTATAGTAACCTATGATTGTAATAGTAATGATGTTGCGTTGTACAAAAACAATGTATTTGATTTGGCTGCTTTCAGTACTAAATACTGTGAAGTGTTCGCGGACGGGCTGGGCCGGTTCACCGGCGGCACGGTAAGCGTGTGCGTGCGCGAGGGGGCGTGGCCTGTGTACATGCGCGCGCGCCCGCTGGCGTACGCGTTGCGCGAGCCGGTGGAGCGTGCGCTAGATCAGCTGCAGAGGGACGGCATTCTCTCTCCTGTGGAACGTTCCGACCGGGCAACACCCATCGTGCCGGTCGTCTAGAAGGACGGTAACATTAGAATTTGTGCAGATTACAAACTAACTTTAAACAAGGTTATAGAGGTTGACCGTTATCCGTTACCCAGAGTAGAGGAAGTCTTACTTCGTTTGAAGGGTGGCCAGCATTTTAGTAAAATTGACCTTTCACAAGCGTACGCTCAATTTGAGCTGGATGAAACAAAAAAATACACTGTGATTAACACTCATAAAGGATTATTTAGGTATAATAGGTTAGTATACGGGTTAGCATCAAGTCCGGGTATTTTTCAGAGACATTTGGAGCAGTTGTTTGCAGATTTACCACATGTGGGGGTGTTTTTGGATGACATAATAATAACGGGACCCACAAACGAAGCGCACATGCGTAACTTATGCAAAGTATTTGATCGCTTGAACAAATACGGGCTCAGAGTAAAGAAAGAAAAATGTGTATTTTTTGCTGAATCGGTAAACTATCTAGGTCACACGATTAGTAAAGAAGGGGTTCACACGTGCCCAGACAAAGTAAACGCTATAGTTAAAACTCCCCCTCCCACGAATATTTCTGAGCTTAGAGCTTTTATTGGGATGGTCATGTTCCTACTATGGAAAATTTATAAAGAATGTTAGTACAATACTAGCACCCTTGTATACGTTGCTTAAAGCTGGAACTCCGTATAGTTGGAATAGGGAATGCGAAGATGCATTCACCAAAGTAAAGCATTTATTAACATGTAGTGAAGTGCTAATGCACTACACACCGGAGTTACCTATAATTTTAACAACAGACGCTAGCAGTGTAGGCATAGGCGCTGTGATATCGCACACAACGGCGAGGGGCGAGCGTCCCGTGGCGTACGCATCGCGCGCGCTCACGCAAGCTGAGCGGGCCTACTCGCAAATAGATCGAGAAGCACTCTCTATTGTGTTCGGAGTTCGTAAGTTTCATCAATATCTTTATGGTCGTAAATTCATATTAAGAACCGATCACAAGCCTCTCACATATATTTTTGGTAATAAAGTCGGTATTCCGGTGATGGCTGCGTCTAGGTTACAGCGTTGGGCGGTGTTATTGGCTGGATATACTTATGACATTGAATATGTTCCTTCCAGTAAGAACTGTGCCGACGCATTATCACGACTGCCGCACAAGGGTTGTAAAGAGAATGTAAGATCACAAAAAGAAAATACTTATATTAATTTCGTTGAAAATTTTTTACCAATTACGCATCAAGACGTTAGGAAAACGACCGCTGTAGATAAAGTATTAAGTAGGGTTTAGTTTACATACAGTCCGGATGGCCTAAAACCTGTGCAGATGCAGAAAGTATCAAACCATACTTTACAAGGCGTAATGAGTTATATACAGAGTGTGGATGTATTATGTGGGGTTATCGTATGGTTATACCACTTTCGTTGCAGAATAATGTATTAAAACAACTACATAGCAGTCACATGGGAATAGTAAAAACAAAAAGCTTGGCACGTAGCTATGTATGGTGGCCTAATATTGACGCTGACGTGGAAGCTTTATGTAAGCAATGCGAGACTTGTGCAGCTGAGGCGGACGCGCCGCCGCGGGCCCCAATACAGCCGTGGCAGTATCACGCGCGCCCCTGGACAAGGGTGCACATCGATTTCCTAGGGCCATATAAAGGTCTCACCTTCCTAGTTATTATTGATTCTTCTTCAAAATGGTTAGAAGTGTTTGAGATGACACGAACTAATGCATCAAATGTTATAAAGGTTTTAAGAGTTACATTTGCAAGGTTTGGGTTGCCGGAGGAATTAGTATCTGATCAGGGCCCACCATTCACTAGTATAGAGTTTAAAACCTTCCTAAAAAACAACGGCATTAAACAGTTTTATTCTCCAGCCTACCACCCGTCATCAAATGGGGCTGCGGAGAATGCAGTCAAGCTTTGCAAGCGGGCTATTAAGAAAGCGCATAGGGATCGTGTAGATGTTGACACCGCACTACAAACGTTTCTGTTAGCTTACCGGAACACCGTACACAGCACAACCGGGGAAACCCCCGCTATGCTGTTGCAGAGACGTCCTTTACGCTCCAGACTTGATTTACTGCGAACCAACCAGGGCACCAACGACAGAGTCCATCAAGCCCAAAGACGTCAAATGGAACACGCGGGGGGAACAGACCGCAGTTTCAGGGAGGGTGACTCAGTATGGGCTCGTGAGTATGGTGTGGGTGATAGGTGGGTAAAAGGTACCGTAGAACGAGTAGACAGCGCCCGTAGATACTCAGTGGCAATGTTGGCATTAATCAATTAATTAATTTGATTAATTTTAATCAGATTAAATTAATCATGATTAGAATAATCATGACTAAAAAAATAATCTTAATCATGATTATTGACGTTAATCATTAATCATTAATTGATTAACTTGATTGTAAACTAATACATCCATCAATGTTATTAATTCTATATAAAAGAAATGATGGAAAATAATGACCCATTTATTAAAATATTTTTATTAATTATTCAAAGAACAAAAAAATAATTTATAACTTTCAAATAGGTACACTGAATTCTAATTTTGAAGAATATTTTCAATCAACTAATCTCCGATCTTTACATTTCTGATTTCTTGATGTTCAAGTTACATTTCATAACTACTTTTTTTTCAAATAAGTCGTCAGATAATTTGTGTGACCTAGGTTTATTTAGCATAGTTGCAAAAGAAAACATTATTTCTACCGAGCCAGAGGACGGCATTGGTGTATTGTTCTTAAGGCGAGGTAGACCCTGCGAAGTAACGCTACCAACCTACCCACGGAGCGAGCCGTGCGCTTACCTCGCCAGCGTGAACTTGCATGAACCCAAAATGTGTCACAGTATAGGTAAGCGTGTCGTGTAGGCAGTAGGTCAACTCATTGGAACGAAGTTCTTTGACGCGGCTTGGCAGAAATCGTCACTAACGAAAATGCGCGTTCGTACTTTCTTCTTTGAAATTCACACTTTCACTCTCTCTCTCTCTCTCTCTCTCTCTCTCTATTAAGAGAGAAAAATTTCAAATTTTCCTTCATGGGTGTCGTTTTCAAGGTTTTCGAGGGTGCTGAAACCGATAGTTAAGTCAAAATGAAAATCCAAGATGGCGGCCGTGAAAATTTTCAAATTTTCCTTCATGGGTGTCGTTTTCAAGGTTTTCGAGGGTGCTAAAGCCGATAGTAAAGTCAAAATGAAAATTCAAGATGGCGGCTGTGAAAATTTTCAAGTTTTTCATCATGGGTGTCATTTTCAAGTTTTTCGAGGGTGCTAAAACCGATAGTAAAGTCAAAATGAAAAACCAAGATGGCGGCCGTGAAAATTTTCAAATTTTCCTTCATGGGTATCGTTTTCAAGGTTTTCGAGGGTGCTAAAGCCGATAGTAAAGTCAAAATGAAAATCCAAGATGGCGGCCGTGAAAATTTTCAAATTTTCCTTCATGGGTGTCGTTTTCAAGGTTTTCGAGGGTGCTGAAACCGATAGTAAAGTCAAAATGAAAATCCAAGATGGCGGCTGTGAACATTTTCAAATTTTTCATCATGGGTGTCGTTTTCATGGTTTTCGCGGGTGCTAAAGCCGATAGTAAAGTCAAAATGAAAATCCAAGATGGCGGCCGTGAAAATTTTCAAATTTTTCTTCATGGGTGACGTTTTCATGGTTTTCGGAGGTGCTGAAGCTGATAGTAAAGTCAAAATGAAAATCCATGATGGAGGCCGTGAAAATTTTCAAGTTTTTCTTCATGGGTGTCGTTTTCATGGTTTTCGTGGGTGCTAAAGCCGATAGGAAAGTCAAAATGAAAATACAAGATGGCGGCCGTGAAAATTTTCAAGCTTTTCATCATGGGTGTCGTTTTCATGGTTTTCGCGGGTGCTGAAACCGACAGTAAAGTCAAAGTGAAAATCCAAGATGGCGGCCGTGAACATTTTCAAATTTTTCATTATCGGTGTCGTTTTCAAGGTTTTCGAGGGTGCTAAAGCCGATAGTAGTCATAATGAAAATTTAAGATGGCGGCTGTAAAAATTTTCAAGTTTTTCATCATGGGTATCGTTTCTATGATTTTCGAGGGTGCTATAGCCGATAGTAGTCAAAATGAAAATCCAAGATGGCGGCCGTGAAAATTTTCAAATTTTTCATCATGGGTATCGTTTTCAAGGTTTTCGAGGGTGCTAAAGCCGATAGTAAAGTCAAAATGAAAATCCAAGATGGCGGCCGTGAAAATTTTCAAATTTTCCTTCATGGGTGTCGTTTTCAAGGTTTTCGAGGGTGCTGAAACCGATAGTAAAGTCAAAATGAAAATCCAAGATGGCGGCCGTGAAAGTTTTCAAGTTTTTCATCATGGGTGTCGTTTTCATGGTATTCGCGGGTGCTAAAGTCGATAGTAAAGTCAAAGTGAAAATCCAAGATGGCGGCCGTGAACATTTTCAAATTTTTCATTATCGGTGTCGTTTTCAAGGTTTTCGAGGGTGCTAAAGCCGATAGTAGTCATAATGAAAATTTAAGATGGCGGCTGTAAAAATTTTCAAGTTTTTCATCATGGGTATCGTTTCCATGATTTTCGAGGGTGCTATACTGCCGTGCTAAACGCAAAAGCGGTATCTCTTAGAAAGCTAGTTTCGAGAAAATTGAAGTTTTGTAAATATTATTTTCTTTTTACTCTGAGACATGGAAAACTTTTTAATGGTTTTTTTTATATGTTTTAAATTAAATGCCGCTATTTGGCTTAGTTCATTGGATGCGTATTTCTTTAAGTTATCCGATGCAATAAAAATCAACTTAAAGATTTTTTTTGAGATACCGCTTTTGAGCTTAGCACGGCAGTATAGCCGATAGTAAAGTCAAAATGAAAATCCAGAAGGCGGCTGCGGAAATTTTCAAATTTTTCGTCATGGGTGTAGTTTTTCTAGTTTTCGAGGATACTAAAGTCGACAGTGAGGTCAAAATGTAAAATTAAAATTATGTTTTTGTATTAAATCATATGTGAGATGAACTTTGTTACTGACAATGTCTCCCGACTGCACATGATTTTTATTTACTTATTTAACAGTTTACGTACACACATGTAAATAGACCAGAAGAAAGGAACAGAAAAATACGTACAAAGGTGATGCTGATGGTGGGGTTTTATTTTAAATTAGGTACCTATATATTTACAAATTAGTTTTGGATATTTATTATTGATAACGGATTATTTATTGACGAAACCCAGTGTTATATTGGGGCCATGCCTATTAGGTTGATTGGAAATGATACGATTGTCGAAATTAAGTGTCCCATAATAGCATCAAAACAAGGATTGGCGAAAGCTATAGAAGAAAATAAAATTCAAATAGTAAAACATTATAAAACCGAGTGCCTCCGGGGACTTCCGAAAGGACCAAAGATTCTTGTTACGTGATGACTCTTACATGATTTTAAATAAAAACAAAAGTTTTACAGCCGCCATCTTGGATTTTCATTTTGACTGTACTATCGGTTTCAGCACCCTCGAAAACCTTGAAAACGACACCCATGAAGGAAAATTTGAAAATTTTCGCGGCCGCCATCTTGGATTTTCATTTTGACTTTACTATCGGCTCTAGCACCCGCGAAAACCATGAAAACGACACCCATGATGAAAAACTTTTTTCACGGCCGCCATCTTGGATTTTCATTTTGACTTTACTGTCGGTTTCAGCACCCGCGAAAACCATGAAAACGACACCCATGATGAAAAACTTGAAAATTTTCGCAGCCGCCATCTTGGATTTTCATTTTGACTTTACTATCGATTTCAGCACCCTCGATAACCACGAAAACGACACCCATGATGAAAAACTTGAAAATTTTCACAGCCGCCATCTTGGATTTTCATTTTGACTTTACTATCGGTTTCAGCACCCTCGATAACCACGAAAACGACACCCATGATGAAAAATTTGAAAATTTTCACGGCCGCCATCTTGGATTTTCATTTTGACTTTACTGTCGGTTTCAGCACCCGCGAAAACCATGAAAACGACACCCATGATGAAAAATTTGAAAATTTTCACGGCCGCCATCTTGGATTTTCATTTTGACTTTACTATCGGTTTTAGCACCCTCGAAAACCTTGAAAACGACACCCATGATGAAAAACTTGAAAATTTTCGCAGCCGCCATCTTGGATTTTCATTTTGACTTTACTATCGGTTTCAGCACCCTCGAAAACCTTGAAAACGACACCCATGATGAAAAACTTGAAAATTTTTGCAGCCGCCATCTTGGATTTTCATTTTGACTTTACTATCGGTTTCAGCACCCTCGAAAACCTTGAAAACGACACCCATGTAAGAAAATTTGAAAATTTTCGCAGCCGCCATCTTGGATTTTCATTTTGACTTTACTATCGGTTTCAGCACCCTCGATAACCACGAAAACGACACCCATGATGAAAAATATGAAAATGTTCACGGCCGCTATCTTGGATTTTCATTTTGACTTTACTATCAGCTTTAGCACCCTCGAAAACCTTGAAAACGACACCAATGAAGGAAAATTTGAAATTTTTCTCTCTTGATAGAGAGAGAGAGAGAGAGTGAAAGTGTGAATTTCAAAGAAGAAAGTATGAACGCGCTTTTTCGTTATTGACGATTTCTGCCAAGCCGCGTCAAAGAACTTCGTTCCAATGAGTTGACCTACTGCCTACACGACACGCTTACCTATACTGTGACACATTTTGGGTTCATGCAAGTTCACGCTGGCGAGGTAAGCGCACGGCTCGCTCCGTGGGTAGGTTGGTAGCGTTAAAAACCTACTTCGCAGGGTCTACCTCGCCATAAGCATACATGAAAAGGTTTGCCAACTTAAAATCGGTAGAAAAATCGGGAGAACAATTAAATAAATAAATGAGTAGTTAATAGTTAATCAAATAATCAAATTAACGATTAAAATTAATGATTAAAAATCATAATCAAAAAATTTGATTATGATTAATTAGATTTTTATCATTAATTTTTAATCGTTAATCAGATTAACTTTGGGCCTACACTGCTCAGTGGTAAAGGATAATGGTCAATCACTAACTAGACATGTAGATCAAATGCGCCGCAGGTCGCGCTTATCTGATGTTACCTGTCCAGAAACTGAGGACAATGCGGATCATGGGGAAGAGTGTGGTCGAGCCAGTTAGCGAGGGGTTAGAGAGGGTAGTAGAGGTAGCCTCCCCAGGGACGACTACCAGGAATAATGAGGAAAGTTCAAACCCGGATATTAATATTCCGGAAGATTCTCTGGTTAATTTACAACCACAATCACCGCTGCCGGTGAATCGTCACCCTAAGCGAACACGTAGACCAGTAGACAGATTTAAAATTGTTTAATAAGTTAAGAATTATAATTAGTTGCATCAAGTTCAATTTATGGTAAAGCTGATGTCGTTTTTCGTTGTTTATTATTGTACTAGTCTATAGATATACTGTTGTATTGTGGTGGAGGTGTGATATATTTGTAATAGTGGGTACTTAGAATTAAGTCATGTGTATGTAACGAACCGCGCGCCAGTCTCCGAATACCTATACGTCTCTCAGTGTACTCCTTGTTTGATTGGACTTCCGATAGCTACCGTAGTTCCCATATTTGTCAATTATATATATTTTTTTTTTTATATTTCTCGGGACCCTAGGGTCCCCGACCTTTGGAAGGCACATGAGGGGCCGAAGCCAACTCGCAGAGGCCCGTTAGATGCTTTCAATGGAAATGAGGCATCAACCGACGATTATCCTTGTGCGTACTTTGCAAGTGCACCCAAGGACAACCCCCGGTTGGTGTAGGACTATTGCAGGATATGGAGACAAAAAAAAAAATATTGAGCTATGGGTGTGGATGGCTAAAGTGGACTGGTTATCTTAAACTATGAAAGGACTATGGCCCCTACCTGACCAATGTTTGATAAATACAATACACGGATAAAATGGCAGGGGGTGACTTGCACACTCAACAATGGGCCCCCGGAAACGGTCGCTAGCACATAGTGTCGTAGCGACAAGGGGGCAATATATCTTGAGGTACTTAAGAGGAGTGGAGAGGTATTCCACGGCTATCAGGACAATCCCGGAAGTACGGTCAAGATCCCTACCAGCATCTTACTGGACTACTTCCTTTCTCCGAGCACGTTTGCTCTTGCGAATCTCTACTCAAGCCAGCCAATAAAGGCAAGAATGAGGTGGGAGGTCAGTTCTCGTCAGTGTCCACTCCAGCCGGCCAATAAAGACAAGCCAGAGATGAGGAACATGACTTCTCCCGGGAGATAGGGTACGTGGGGTCGCTACTGCCCAGCAGCTCGCCACATGCTGCCCTGCGGGTTTCTGTATCTCTCTTGGTCTGGCTCCTCACCCTAGACCTGTTCCGGCAAAGTAACCTCTACCGGCACAGACCTAGAGTTCGGAGCGCGCAAGCCCCACCACGACGTCAACGTAGAGATACGGCGATGGGGATATTATATTATTATTATTATATTTATATTATACTAATGATTGAAATACAGAAAGATTGTAGTATTTTGAATACATGCAAGCCTAGTATGTTTTGTTAGAGGTTACTTACTGTTTAGCAAAAAAATACCCAAAAAGCAAAAAAAATATATGTTTGTCCAATTGCTACCAAACTTCACAGGATCATCTGCTGGGCTAATCTGAAGATTGCTTGATGAAAATATCATCAAAATCGCTTCAGCCATTTTAGAATCCATAGGGAACATACATACATACATACATGCAGACATACATACATAATCATCATCCACAGCCCGTATTCACCCACTGCTGAGCATAGGTCATACACACATTGATTCAGATATAGATAATTAAAGATGGAAAATAAACTTGAATTTTATTAACCCTTTAACCGCCTACGACGGATTAATCCGACAAATATTTTCGTGTCCATTTCGCCAGGGTCGTATATTTTAACCTTTTAACCGCCCGACTTCATATCAGTTGTCGTGCCCCCAGCGCCGGGCAACTTGAATCATTACGATATTTGGTCGTAAATATACGACCCTGGCGAAATGGACACGAAAATATTTGTCGGATTAATCCGTCGTAGGCGGTTAAAGGGTTAATTAATCATTTATCATTTAATATCACAAGGTTGAATTAAACCTCGCGCACATGTGGGAGTGGCACGAGGAGGCAAGACGCCGGGGCGTAACTCCGTTGCCGCGAGAAATCGCGGCACGGCGGACAGAGCTCCGGCAGGATCTCATGGCGGCATGGAGAGTGCGATTGTCGCAACCCAGCGCTGGGCACGCCACAATTGCGGCGATAAGTCCCCTCTTTGAGGAGTGGCTGGAGGGGCGCCACGGCGTCCTCACCTTCAGCCTGACGCAGGTCCTCACCGGACACGGGTGCTTCGGGAGGTACCTGTTCCGGATAAGGCGGGAGGAAACGCCCGGGTGTCACCACTGTGTGGATCGCCCGGAGGACACGGTGGAGCATACGGTGAAGGTCTGCCCGGCTAGGGCGGAGCACCGCCGTGTCCTCGCGGAAGTGATCGGCGGCGGCGATCTCTCGCGTCCGGCCCTGGTCCAGGCCATGATACGGAGCGAGAGTACATGGGAAGCCATTACCTCCTTCTGCGAAGCAGTAATGCTCGTGAAGGAGGAGGCGGGACGCGTGAGGGAGAGGCAAGCTTTGCGCCCTCACGACCCTAGTCGCCGCAGGAGACGCCCTGGGCGTTGGGAATTGGCAGCCGATTCCCGGCCACCGTAGGCGCGGGCTTGCGGACGGCGAGCAATGGGTAGCTCGCCGACCGGTAAGGACCAAGCCCGAGTCGATGGCGCGTCGTGTTCCACGCGTGCCTCAAAGAGATGTCAGCACTATTGACGGGGTCCGCTAGAGCCGATGCCAGCTAGGGTTGCGGGATGTTCGTTAGAGTTACCGTGGCCCCGGCACAGGCAACAGAAGGAACACGGGTGGGTTTTAGTCAGTAAAAGTCTGACACGCCCTCCCGCTCCGCCCAGAGCGGGAGAAGTCATTTGATAATTTCCCATCCACAAAAAAAAAAGGTTGAATTAAAGGGTAACCAACTTATTTATGATGCTTTTAATTTAACACTTCTGCTCACACTTTACCAGTCCAAGTGCAGTAACCCTTTTCCAACACACAATCTTCTAAGGCTAGAAGTAACTACAAAATTTTATTCCTATGCAAGCTAACATCATTCAAAATAATTAATTATTGTTTTTATGTTACAGCTTCTACACCTCAAAGTAATAAGAAAGAGCCAGAAGACAGTTTTATTACCAGCAGTCCATTTGGTTCTCTGAGCAAGAGAAAGAGACAGAGGATTTTTGATACTATAACTAAAGAGATTGGTAGTTTCTGGCGTGACCTTGCAAGGAATTTGAAAATTCGTGAACGTGACATTGATGATATTGATTTTCAAAACAAAACATTAGATGTAAAAGCTACAAAATTAATGAAAAAATATGATTCCATTGCAGACCCACAAAGATGGTTTTTCGTACTCTGTGATGCATTGGAAAGAACACGAAGGAAAGACCTAGTAAGATCCATACAGGATATTATGGCAATGAATATCTGACAGTTAAATTTATAACAGGCTAGCCTGGAACTAAAGTGGTCTATTTACTTAATATTTGTATTTTTGTCAATAATTGTCAATATTACATACAGTCATCAGTGACTGTGACTATGGTTTTTCGTTTCGTTTTCTCAATATGTTTATTTTGTATCATAGACCACTTTAGTGCCAGGCTAGCCAACTTGGTTTTTAGGATATATTATACATATTTTATTGTTGTGTTGTATCGTGGGTTTAATTTAAGGTTCGGAGTTCAGAGAGTCATGCACGGCTTATAGAACATGTACCAGGAAAAGATGATAATATCGCGAATCGCATGGGGAGTAATTAGATAATTTAGCACAACAAAAAGAAAAATTGCAATTTAATATTCTGACCAATACTTGTGAGAGTACATGTAGTGACTGTATACATAAGTAGGTACACATCATTGTATAAAAATATTTTGATTTTGTTTGTACTTCATAGAAAATAAACTAACTATTCTGAGTATGTACATGGTAATAAATATAGATGTTTTTTTTTTTATTTTATGGTATGGTACAAAAATATCTTTAATTTTAATAAATTTTTATTTTTATGTATGTATTAAATAGCCAGTCAAACGCCCCGGGCGTTTGGTCGACACAGCGATCCTTCTCGCAACGCCCCCCCCGCGATTGATTTGAACTACTGCAGCTATACCAAAATAAAAAAAACAGATTTCGTATAAAGAAGGGCACAATAACATGGAATGACAACAACACACATCAAAAAGTCTACGGATACATTTTTAACAATAAAAAATTATCCCATTAGTATTTACCAAATCTAGTCTTCCACACTAGCTTCTTACTTTAATTCCTATGTTTAAGTTAACAACTTATCCCTATAATTTTGTAAAAATTAAGAAAAAATGCAATTTTTACAATGTGGGTAATTAACCTAAATTAAAAGGCAAAAACGAGGATTCTTAAAATATTTATTGTAAAGATAAAAAAATTAATAATCTGTGTTTCCGACATTGACACGAATCACCATCAATACACTACAAAGTGAAAAATAACTTTAATTTCGGAAGTCGGTGTCTTTGGATCGGTATTTTTCATTCTAAGAAGTTCAAATGGCAAACAATAATGTTTGTTTGCCATTTGAATTTCTTAGAATGAAAAATCGATTTAGTAAAATAATTAAGTCCAACTGAACCCAAAACATCATCTCTTACGTATGTCTTGGACTCCGGTTCACAATTCACAATTCGTCGGAATCTTTTTTTCCTGGTATGTACATATTATGATCAAATTCAATGAAAAACGAGTTGATGATTATACGAATCGATTCGTTTTAATGCAATCTTCAAGCAAATCGATCCAATAGTAAGGTGAATCGAATCTCAAGACTCGAAAAAATTATGATAAGGGGTCACAATTTAGATCGAGTTTACAAACAAAGAAACTCACATACACAAACACCCAGACTTGGATCAACTATGTGTAAGTCATACATGTATTTGTTCCGTGCGAGGTTAGAACCCGCGACACGCTGCGCAGCAGTTGATGGCTCAGCCACCATGTAAGTCAACCGCGGAGTCGAAGTATTGTGTTGCTAATAAAAAACACAATATTATTTTTTAAACAAAAAAAAAATCATGCGGAACCATTTATTCAGAAATACCAGAAGTAAGAGTTTTAGTTTTACTTACAAATAGTTCGCTGACACCGATCAAAAAGTTCCCATAGTGAAAAAGAATCGTAATAAATTACAAAAAAATTCACGTGCTGACCCACATAACGAAATTCTAAAAATTACATACAGCCGGTATAGAAACTACTGTAATAACCTGATTAAAAAAAATTAGAAGAAAATATGAAAGAGAATTATTAGCTAATTCAGTCGCTAACACGAAATTGCTATGGAAAAATATAAAATCAATTACCTATACCAACAAAACTAAAAATCAAAGTGCAGAATTACTAAATATCAAACCAACTCCGACTGAGTCGGTAAACTATGTTAACCCTTAATTGGACTAAAGGAGAATGCTTCCCACATCATTTTAAGAGTCTGTAAGCCGTCAAAAGTTACATGAATCCCACAATATATCAATTATTATATGAACAAAGAATGTGTCTTTGCCCATATGCCACGCATTAGTAAATATAGAAGGTGTAAATTCTGTAGCACCCGAGCAAAAGAGCAGAGGACAAAATATTCTTGTTCCATATGTTTGGTATCCTTATGTGCTGATCCATGCTTTGAGAATTATCATTCTAGACCAGCACTCTCCAACATGTAGATTATTTCCCACATAGAGCTCATTTCATTTAGCCCTACACTTGCAGTAGGAGTATATTTCCCACGTTGTTTTTTTATTAAAATAATAAAAAAATTTTTTTTTTTTTTTTTTTTTTTTTTTAATCTGATACCTAAATAAAAAATTCCCACTAGGTTTATAAAACCGAGTAGAACCCACACACGGCATGCCCAATTAAGGGTTAATAACTATTTCGCGAACATCGGAAAAGAATTAGCTCGACAAATAAAGCCTAGAAATAACAGCCCTGATCATCAACAAAACAATATTTACATACACAACCCAATTCATTCGTGCTCTTAGATACTGATACTAAGGAAGTCGAAGGAATCATAAGGAACTTGAAGTCGGATAGTGCCCCTGGTTGGGATGGTATATCAACTAAATTCTTAAAATACTTTAGTAAAGAACTCGCCCCTGTTATTGTCCATCTAGCTAACCTCTGTTTCAGAAACGGAGTATTCCCAGCCCGTCTGAAACAATCTGTTATTACGCCGGTCCACAAGGGAGGGAACGGAAGCGATGTCAATAATTATAGACCTATCTCGGTGTTGCCAACCGTGTCTAAAGTAATAGAAAAATTAACCAACAGTAGATTAGTAAATTATTTAAATAAGTTTAAAATTATATCCTCAACACAATTTGGCTTCAGGCAGGGAGTTTCCACCGAGGATGCAGTTGGTGCCCTCACCTCGGTGGTAACTGATCATCTAGATAGAGGGAAGAAATGCTTGACAGTATTTCTAGACCTAAAAAAAGCTTTTGACACCGTTTCCGCTCCCACCCTTGTGACCAAACTAGATAAACTTGGAATAAGGGGAACTCCTCTCAAATTTTTTGTAGATTACCTAACAAACAGGAAACAGAGGGTAAAGATAGGAGGGCATATTAGTGATGATGCTGATGTGTCGTTTGGTGTACCACCGGGTAGTGTTCTGGGTCCCATACTTTTTCTAGCCTACATTAATGACCTTTGTAACCTAAAAGTTGAAAACGCAAATATATTTTCCTACGCCGACGACACTGCTGTTGTCTTCCATGGGCACAGCTGGTCTGATGTTAAAATTAAGGCAGATATAGGTATGTACCAAATTATGACTTGGCTTGATAACAACCTTCTCACGTTAACCGATTCGTTGCGGATGGCACGTTTCAGTGCCATCACTTTCTTTTGCGTGAGGCGTTAGGCACGGATATGTGTCATTTTAACCTTTTAACCGCCCGACTTCATATCAGTTGTCGTGCCCCCAGCGCCGGGCACAGTGAATTATTACGGTATTTGGTCGTAAATATACGACCCTGGCGAAATGGACACGAAAATACTTGTCGGATCAATCCGACGTTGGCGGTTAAAGGGTTAAAATCGATGGTAACTCCTTCAATTAAGTTAAGGAAGTTTTTACTCAGAACCAAACTATCTTCATTTTTCACGTATATTAAGCTCGTAGCCTTCGTTTCTGGATATTGTAAGATTTTTTTTTAAACAGGGGTAACCAACCTTTTTGAAAGTTAAAAGTCGATTCGTTGCAGATGGCAAGTTTCAGTGCCATCACTTTCTTTTGCGTGTGGCGTTAGGCACGGATGTGTGTCATTTTAAATCGATGGTAAGGAACTCCTTCGATTAAGTTATGGTTTTTACCCAGAACCAAATTATCTTAATTTTTCACGTATATTCGGCTCGTTTCTAGATATTGTAAATTTTTTTTTGTTTTTAACACGCTTTTATTAGCTTCACTTGTAACTAACTATGTATGTAAGAAAATCTTGGAATCTTAATTTGACCCACTTCCCGGTCTTCGATTAGGATGAAATTTTGCACACGCTCTGAGTTCTGATGACAATACATGACTAGCTAAGAAACGTCATTACATATCCAATATGGCGGCCTCCCCAAGATGGCGGACTGGCTGTTTGAAATCCACCTTCATGATATGGGTATCAAATGAAAGGGTTTGCTGTCAGAAATACGAAAAAAAAATAGTCACTGGACTTAAATCTAATATTTTTAGACCTCAATAATCAATCAAATCATTAGAAAATGCGAAAAGGTTTAGCACAACTGTAATAAAAACTTAACTAAGAACTGCACTTACCCTCCATTTCCAGAATACACTTATTTTGCCACTTTTAACCACTTACAACAATGTGCCTGGCCGTTCACGTTAGATTTCGAATGTAAACTAAAAGTATTCAAGCTTTGAACATGTAAAAAATGGTCAAAATACTGTTTTCTTTCCCGCATGGCTGAAGGCACAGATGCGTGTCATCTAATCGTATGGCGTTGGGCACTGAACAGTGTCACGTTATTTTTGTTCGACGCCACAGTTAGAAGTTAGCGAAATTAGACATCGCAACGAATCGGTTAAATACCGCAAAAACCAACTACATATGCTTCTCCATCTACAAAAGTTCACAACCAGATGAAGTGTTCAACATTAAAGTACACTCATGTAATAAAGCTATCAATATTAATTGCAATTGTCCCATAATTAATAAAGTTTTGGAAACCAAATATTTAGGTGTTATTATTGACCAAAAATTGTCATGGTACTCTCATATTGAACATGTTACTGGACGGATTAGGAAACTAGGGTGGATTTTTAAAACCTTAAGATGTACATACTGCGCCAATAAATGTAAATAAGAAATCGGGCTCTCACAGACATTTATTAAATGAAATATACGTCTATATAGCACAATCTGTCATAGCCTACTGTATCCCAATATGGGGCGGTGCAGCAAAATCAAAGTTTATACATGTTGAACGAGGACAACGTGCCGTAATAAAAACAATGTACAGACGCCAGCAGGTCAAGCTACCCAAAACTGTCAAATTTTCCCAATCAATCTTGAACCTAATGCTATAGCAATAAAGTTGAAAATCTATTAAAGAAATTTGACAGATTGTAGTAGCTTGATGTGCTGCCGTCCATACAGACGCCATCACATCAAGCTAACAATCTGTCAAAAGACAATGACCAAATTAGTATGAAGACTGGTGCGTTTTGTTTTTTTGGCGGCAGTCGATCAAATATGAAAAAAACGGTGCAGAATAATATTATGAATGAATTATTGTATGGGATCTTATATCGAAAACTCAGTCTGGACTGAGTTATATCAGTTTAAAGACTAACTAATATTTTCATACATTATGGAATAATTCTTGTTACAAAGCATATTTTTGTCCTTCCCAAGCGACATTTACTATTTAGTTACTAGTCATATCTTCAAATACATGTTTACATTTATTATGTATTGGTTAAAAACAATAAAACTGGTCTTAAGGAGAACTTTTTATTTTAAAAACAACATATTACATTTGGACGTCATCGTCGCTAGGTTCATCATTAGCCTCATTTTCGACGTCGTGTCTTACAATTAAACTGTCTAAAAACAGTGCTGGGGGACTAAGATTAGGTTGATGTCTGCCCCATCCTAAGTACCAGACAATAGTCATCGCGTGAGAACAGCAGCCGAGGGTTCTTTTTCCTACAATACAGCTACAGTAGTGGCCTATTATGGCTTCTCTTCCATGCGCATTTTCTTCATACAGTATAGATACATAATATATCCGAGCCTGCCGATGTCTGGACTGAATTCTTCCCCTAAGTAACACAGGATTGGCAGATACTATTCCGTATTGTGTTATATTTTGCGTGTTAACTTCTCGGCATACTTCTATGTGATATTGACCATTATTCTTTATATGCTCGCCATAATAGCTTCGAGCTTGTTATATCTGGTAAGTACCAAGAGCATATAAAATAAGGTCATCTGTGGTTAGTGTTGGAAAACTATTTAGTTCCGGGTTTTCTACGGTTATTGCACGGAATATAGCTCTGCGAACATTTAGATTATTTGCAATTACATAATGGCTTAAATGGTTCTCCATATCGGATCTTTGGTGTATTTCACTCAATATATTAGTCACTAACCTGTGATCAGTCAGAGGTTGACCAAAAGCATTGAGTATAGCACACGCAATCTTAATTTCATCAAAGAGGTGTGTCATTGCTCGGTTATTGTTCGTGTGCCTCAATTGCTTAAACTGGTTCTTCGGCCTGCCATTTATTGTTTCAACGACCCAGCGACACATCGTTACTTTCCGGGATTTATTTGCTTCTCGGGTCGTTAGCTGTGAGTCAGTACTGCTTTTTGTAATGGGCATTTTAGGACAATATCCATATGATTGTAACGGTTCAATCGAATCTCTGAACCCTCGATCCAAAATCAAAACATCATTAGGTCTAAAAACCCAATGAAATGGATCTTCTCGGCTTTCTAATATTCTATTCAGTATAACTGAGTCAGACGTCGTTGCATCATAGGGCCCATATACATCCACTATGTGTCCATCAGGGCATACTATTTAATATGGCTTGTAAAGGTTACGCCACTTATGCAGGCTATATGACTTTCTCTGGAAATAATAATTGGTACTTCTTTGGAGGTACATGTATGTCGCATCATGTATTGTAACAGCTCGTTCATAATTGTTTCCAAATAAAGCATTGGGTATCGCCAAACACCTTGAAATAATTTCATCGCGAGATATATGATCGTATCCAAGATGTCTTGGAATAAAATCTCGCTTCAAGCATTCTCTTACAATCGTCATCGTCCTCTGAAATGTAGAGCGGGACATTCTTAAAAGACTGCACAATCTTTGGTTAGAATCACCAGTGTGCAGTTTCATCAGCACCGTTGCCAAGGCTGTAGCTGGCCTTCTTGTGTTATTTTCAGCAATTGAAGGTATGCTTTGCAGCATTTCTTGGAATTGAGTCTTTGAAAACCCAATATAATATCTAGTGGAAAATACTGTCACTGATTGAAGATAGCCGTTCGAAGTTTAAATGTGAACAATGCGACTGCAATAGTCTCACCATGTCCATTAATTGTCTTGGAGAAAACATATTGTACACGTGACGTGTACTCCGTCCGATGTCTTGCCAAGCACTATCATTGCTATGTTCTTCACATACACGAGAGCCAAAAGGTATAAAGAATTTCTTCTCTTTAAGAATAGTAGCTCTTAAAGACCTGTCAATCCGTTGTAAGTGTCGATTTTCACACATTGCAAAAATGCAAACTCTGGTATTCAAAGGTGCTCGATGATAACCGGGGAAATGAAAATGGCGTTGTCCTTGAACACCTCCAGCTGGCTGTTCTACAACGTTTGCGATTGCGCTGCTGGTTCCAAGATGTGTGGATCCGCTGGATGTTCCAGAACATTTGGTTCCGCTGGTTGTTGCAAAACATTTTGCTCCGCTGGTTGCTCCAATTTTTTCTTTTTTTTTTTTTGTTCCTTTAGGAACAACAACAAACAATAAGTTGAACGGAGACATTTTTACAGTTTTTCGTATTGCATTAATTATATTCTCGTAAACAACTTACCTGTGTTATATTTCTAATATTTATTTATTTATTTATTTATTTATAGGTACTCCAACGACTTGTTCACTAATAACATATTACATAAAAGAACATATATCTATTAATATGGTGAATTTGTCACTTAAAGAAGTACACAGCTTAGACATAAACAAAAACTACATACAAATGGAAAGAATTATTTAAAAAGTGATTTAAAATAAACTAACTTATTCACTGTTACAATGTAAGATAAATATGAGCTACTTTACCATAGGAAGACAAATACGAGAAAAATTAATACAACATCAGATTTACTTAATTAATTAATAAACAATAGACGCTCAGTTTGATTTTGGTGTGATTGTTATACGTAAGACGACTGCAATAAACGTGATCAAATGTTATGAATAGTTAAGGATCATAAGTTTTTTACGGAATTGGTAAAAACTGTCTGCGAAGATGTCAATGTTGCTGTTGTTGTGGATTATATTATAATTAGCCATGAGTCGGTTCATAGGGGCACTGCGACCAAGGTTTGTTCTTGATGAGGACATAGCAAGTATATCTGTTCTACGTACAGATCTAGTTTAGCGCGCCGAGGAACAGTGATATTAAGTTCAAATAAAAGCTCTGTAACATCAGACCGATTATGGATAATTTTATAAAGAAATATCTGATCGGAGAGACTTCTACGTTGTTCCAGAGATATCATATTGAAATGGTTGAGTCTTTGAGGATAAGTGGTGTCTCGATCGCAACTAAAACATCTAAAACGTAGATACCTGGTGAAAGCCTTCTGTATACGTTCTATCCTATTGACATGGACGCGATATGAAGGATTCCGTGCCGGAGATGCGTAATCCAGTATACTTCTAACAAGTGTGTTGAAAAGAAGCTTTAGGGTCGATATGGACCGAAACTCCGAGCAAGTTCTCTTCACAAAACCAGCCATTTTTGTCGCTTTGGATACGATTAGGTCAATGTGGTTAATGAACGAAAGTTTACTGTCGATCTGGACTCCTAGGTCACGGATGGTGTTAACCTTTTGCAGAGGAACTCCATTTAATCTATAAGACGAAGGTACTATATTTTTGTTACGCGTAAACGTCATGTGGTAGCACTTACTTGCGTTAAGGGTCATCATGTTTAACCGACACCATTCACGTATCGCATCCAGATCCTTCTGAAGAAGTAATACGTCCCAGTCCGTTTTAATTTCTTTGTACAGTTTTAAATCATCTGCAAACATGGAATATTTGCTGTGTCGCACCGTGGAAACAATGTCGTTTACAATTATAAGAAATAAGATCGGCCCCAGGTGTGATCCTTGTGGTACTCCAGAAGTGGAAAAGTAGTACAGTGATTCGTATCCTCTCACAACCACTTTCTGCTTCCGCCCCGTTAGATAGGAAGCGAACCACCTGAGCAGTTGACCGGCTATGCCAAAATGTTCCAGCTTCAACAAAAGTATATCATGATTTACCTTATCAAAAGCACTGCTGAAATCTGTGTAAATGGAATCAACCTGTACATGGGAATCCAGAGATCTAGCAATGTCATTAACATAGTGAACCAAATTAGTGGTAGTAGATTTACGAGCTCGGAAACCGTGCTGTTCAGTGGCCAATTGCACATTAGTATGCGAGGACAGTATAGGACAAACCAATGTTTCAAACAGTTTTGCAAAGACAGAAAGAAGAGATATGGGGCGATAATTAGAAGTATCGCTGGGTTCTCCCTTCTTAAAAATAGGTACTACGTTAGCGATTTTCCACTCTGTGGGGAATTTAGATGTTTCAATAGAGCGATTGAAGATAAGTTTGAGTGGAAGACACAGATTGGATGCACATTTTTGGACAAATAGCGGGGGAAGGCCATCAGATCCCGGACCTTTGGAGGTGTCAAGTTTCTTTAATACTTTTAATACCTCCACTTCCATGAATGCAATTCTGCTTAGAGCGAATTGAAAATAGTTATGCGAGCAAGTATCAGGAGCAGTCGACTGATTAGATGGTATGAAAGTGGAAGAAAAATGCGTGGCAAATTGGTTGCTTATTTCCTCACCACAAGAAGCAGTATTGTTTCCCAAACGCATAGTAGTGGGTATGTCACTAGACTGTGATTTTTTGGCTTTAACAAATGACCAGAATAGTTTTGGGTTTTGCGCTATATTTTTTTCAGCATAACTTAAATAAGTTTTGTAACAATTATTAATCATAATTCTTGCGCGCCCGTCAAGCATTCTGTATTCGTAATTATCTCTTGGATTTTTGTATTTTTTGTAGCGAATTCTAATTTTTTCCTTTTCGTTCAGAAGTTTGATTAACGGCCTAGAAAACCATCGCGGAAATTTATTATTGGGTAGTTTGGACAGAGGCAATATTGATGAGATACTGCATCAAGGAAGGATGTGCTTGCATTAATTCAGCAGTTAATGGCATAGGTCTCCGGCGATTATTACTCCGATTTAAAGTGCGTTGGCACAACAAACAAAGTCCCAAGTCTGCCATATTGTCACAACAACAAAATCCAACACGTAAAACACAATCACAGTCCGAGTATGTCAAGCACAGATTATCCAATTAAAGAAGCGTTTTTCAAGTCCAGATTATTAAGCCAAGTCGTCTTTAAAATCACCACGAGAAACTCTAAAAAAACACACGTAAGCCACGAAGGTAGAACAGTGAGTGCTTTGTTTGCCAATGTGTAATAAATATAAAATACCTTAAACAGGCTCGTGCGCAGGTAAAAAATTCTTTGACTGTGATTGGCTAGCGTTCAAGCCAATTGGCAGTGCCGCCCGGTGTTGGCGTCAGTGAAAGCGCACGGGAAGGACAGCAGCGCATCATTTTGAAGTCAGAATTATGATCTGGCTATAAACGCACAACGATAAAACAAACTTCAAGTGGTAATTGTTGAATTATTTACAATTGTATTATTTTTTCTTTAAACACCCATAACTCAGTTCGGACTGAGTTTATGATATAAGATCCCATACAATATTTCATTTGTTATATTATTCTGCATCACTTTTTTCATATCCGATCGACTGCCGCCAAAAAAATAAAAGGCACCAATTTTACGCATTGGCTTTTAATAGATTTTCGACTTTATTGCTAAAGCATTGACAGTTTCGGGTAGCTTGATGTGCTGGAGTCCATACATATCTATGTACTAGCTTCCGCCCGCGACTTCGTTCGCGTGAAATTTCTTTTTCCCCTGACCCACCCCGTTGCATTGCATCGCCTGCCCGCGCTGTTACTTCGTTTTCGCTTAGCGCTCGTTCTTACTTTTTTTTCTTTTTGCTCAGCTTCTAAGGATCCTAGCGTAACGTTACATATCCTATAGCCTTCCTCCTGAATTCGGCTATAAAATGCAAAAAGAATTTTTCAAATCCGACTGGTAGTCAAACAAAGGTAAGTAAAGGTAGGTAAACAAATAATTTGTATGGTAATATGTTTTTGTACAACTTCAGAATGATTGTTGATTCTTGAATAAGAAATTGTGACGTAAAAAAATATATGTGGTTTAATGAATCAAGTTTATCTATTTATTATACTATCCTTAATCCCGTCCTTCTTATATTTACCCGTCAGAAAGGAAGTGTAATCTTTCATTAGTCCCGAAGGCGAGAATAGTTTTTTTATGATTTTACTACTTAAAAACCAAATCCCGGGACTCGGGGAATATCCATATTATTCTAACCTATGGCTAGTACATAAAACAGCTCTACCTATTCCGATCTCTGCTTATGATCTATCTTAGTACTTATACACTACGACAGACAGTGTTGTTTTGATGAGATGTCCCATCGGGGGGCTCTCATCAGCTATCACCCTCAGGAGGCTGTTGCCACTGCCACGCAATCTGGCGAGCAGAGACGCACTTTTCTTCCGTACGATAGCTGAGAAGCTGTCGACTCGGGCTTTTGCGAACATCTCTACCGCACTGCAGTAACGCGGCAGCCGCATCAGCGCCCTGAAGCCGTTATTATATTGGACGCGCAGCGCACTGACGGCACGTTTGGTACAGCTGACCCATAGGGCGCTCGAGTACCTACATAGATATGCAGTATGCTTTAAATAGCGTGCGTTTGACCGCTTCTGTACATCGAGCGAACCTACAGGCCAACATGTTCGCCCGTACTGCCAATGCTCTGCGTTCCCGTTCAACATCAGCATCATCTTTAAGGTTGTCAGCAATTAAATGTCCCAAGTATTTAAACTGATGTAGGTAGGTACCCGACGAATCGAGACATCGTTAATTTTTACTGGTGCTACATTTACTGGACATTTCTTGCCAACAGCCTCAAAAACCATGAGTTCGGTCTTCTTCACATTACATAGCAACCCATGGCTGGCAGCATAGTTCTCACAGATTTTGACAAGATTTTTGAGTGCACTGACATGATATGCATTTAGTAGAAAAGCTGTTATTTTGACATTACAAAAAGACACTTATCACAAAGTTTCATTTAAGGGGTAACTAGAGATGGGCAGAGGGTTTAAACCCGATGGGCGGAAACGGGTTTAAACCGGGTTTTTTGGGTTTAAACGGGTTTAAACCCGAGTAAAAACCCAAATAACGGGTCTAAATCAAGTACTATCACTAATATCTTCGATCGTGGACCTAACACGATTTAGGTACTTCTAGCGTTTTTTGGAGTGTAAATATCACTGATAGTGGTGCATTTAACAGCACATCAAGTTTGACAACTTACTCTTCGAACATGATATTTCATCAATTGTATTATTTATGCAAGTATTTCATCAAAGAACAAAAGCGTTACAGGAGTGCGATGCGCGCGCGGCGCGGGCGGCGCGGTCTTTATTGCTTGATAGAAAGAGAACATAGATGAGCGACATAAGTGCGACAAAGAGCGGCATACTTCTTTCTCTAACTCGTCGTCTAACCTGTTGCGCCTTTTGTTTAATTTGAAGAACATCTATTAAAAAGATGACTTAAAAACGATAACTATATGTAAATATTTGTGAATAGTACTAGAATATTCACAAATATTTACATTTACCATGTTTAAATTGATAAATTTCACCAAATCAATAAACACCCGAATAAAAATCCCGTGGGAGAGAATAAATGGGTTTTTAATAATAATAATAATAACCCCACCGCCGTATCTCTACGTTGACGTCGTGGTGGGGCTTGCGCGTTCCTGAACTCTAAGTCTGTGCCGGTAGAGTTTACTTTGCCGATACGGATCTAGGGTGAGGAGCCAGACCAAGAGAGATACATGAACCCGTAGGGCAGCATGTGGCGAGCTGTTGGGCAGTAGCGACCCCACGGACCCTATCTCCCGGGAGAAGTCTTGTTCCTCACCTCTGGCTTGCCTTTATTGGCCGTCTGGAGTGAACACTGACGAGGAACAGAGTTCCCACCTCATTCATGCCTTTATTGGCCGGTTTGAGTGGAGATTCGCTAGAGCAAACGTGCTCGGAGGAAGGAAGTATTCTAGTAAGTGCTGGTAGGGATCTTGACCATCTTCCGGGCTCTGGGATTGTCCTGATAGTCGTCGAATACCTCTCCACTCCTCATAAGCACCTCAGGACATGTTGCCCCCTTGTCACTACGACACTATATGCTAGCGACTGTTTTCGGGGGCCCATTATTGAGTGTGCAAGTCACCCCCTGCCATTTTATCCATGTATTACCTAACATACATCAGTCAGGGGACATAGCTTTTCCATAGTTCTCAATCCACTATAGCCACCCAAACCCATAGCCCAGTATGTTTCGTTTCCATGTCCTACAATAGTCCTACACCAACCGAGGGTTGTCCTTGGGTGCATTTGCATAATGCATATAGGGATAATCGTCGGCTGGTGCCTCCTCATCATTTGAAATTGTCTAAGGGGCCTCTGCGAGTTGGCTTCGGCCCCTCGTACGCCTTCCAAAAGTCCGGGACCCCAGGGGCCCGAGATATGAAAACATATAAAAAAATAATAATAATAATAATAAAACGTTTATTTCGGAAACTTGCTCCATAGTTTGTTAGTGATACAACTTATGTAACTATGTTAGTACTTACTTCTAATTAAAAAACAAACATCTAATTCATGTATTTTCCTGCAGTATCGGACCCGTAGCTATGCATACGGGTCCAATACTCCAGGAAAACGCCATCCAGCCTATCCCCAATCACCTTCAGGTTGCCATTGGCACTCCCACGGATCCTGCGTACCAATGATGCCGTTCTTTTCCTTATGATTGCTGAAAAACTATCGGTAGTAGATTCAGCAAACATGGCTGACGCGCTACAGAATCGCGGTAGCCCCAACAACACCCGGAAGGCGTTGTTGTACTGGACACGAAGAGCGTTGTAAGCCCTCTGCGTATGCTTGACCCATAGGCTGCATGTGTAAAATGACTGACAATAAGCCTTGAAAAGGGTGATCTTGACCGGTCTCGTACATCTTGCAAACCTACGGGCCAACATATTGCATCGGACCGACAACGCTCTCCGTTCCCGTTCTATGTCCTGGTCATCATTAAGATCCTCGACTAGTATGTGTCCAAGGTATCTAAAACAAGGCACTCTGTTTAGAGCAACACCATATAGGTACACCGGCGGCACTGCCCTGTGACCCTTAGCAGTAACCCCAAACACCATGAACACACTCTTCTTCACGTTGTACAGGAGGCCGTGAGTCAAGGCGTATCTCTCACAAACCTCAAGCAATCGTCTGAGTGCCTCAATCGAAGGACTCAGCAGCACCATGTCGTCCGCGTAAGATATGATATTTATAATTTTACCATCTACCGAACATCCAACCCCTGTGCTGCTGAGTTCCCCGATCAACTGTTCGACATACAAGCTGAACAGCGCTGGGGAGGTCAGACCACCCTGCCTTACACCACATTCCAGACCATACGTCTCCGACAAAGCACCCGACCATCTGACCTGGTTAATCTGGTGATTATACCAATACCTGAGAAGCTCAACTATCTCCTCAGGTTGTTTCCGGTCACGCAACTTAGTCCATAGGACGTTATAATTAACCAGGTCAAATGCCTTCGAAAGGTCTAAAAATACAGCATACACAGGAGTATTCCTTCTGGTGTAGTAACTGACCGTGTGCTTGAGCGTTAAAATAGCTGTTTCTGTAGACAGCCCAGCTCTAAAACCGAACTGTGCGTCATGTAAATTGAGCTGTCCAGACATCCTACGCTCGAGCACACTGTCAAGCACCTTTGCAGTAATAGTAGCCAATGAGATTGGCCGATAGTTCTCCTTGTCTGAGACGTCGCCTGTCTTATTTTTCACTATAGGTACAACAATCGTCCTCATCATCTCAGCAGGCATGTATGAGTGCCTAATACAAAAATTATATAACATAGATAAGACCCTAGGAAGATGCTATCTACTTTGACGAGATGTAAATCGGGCTAGACGACCCAAGTCTCTCCCCGCCGCACCCCTCCTGCTTATTGACTTGCAATCGTGGTGTCACAGAGAAATGCCCTCTAAACATGTCCGCTATCCCCACTGGTTCAGACACGCCATTAACGCTCAAAGGTACAGCAGGTCTGGTGTTTAACTTCTGAGTTGACCTCCAAAATTTATTGAACTGCTTTTTCTTATGTTCTGAAGCTATAATGTCCAACTTAATTTGTTCTTCGTTGTCCTGGCAATATTTAAGTTTTTGTTTAAAGACTTTTCTCGTTTCTCGCATATCTATAAACAGCTGACCAAATTGGGGTTTCCCGTGCCAAACCCAGTTTTTAAAAGCCACCCTAGCGCACCCATGAGCGTCCCTAACGTGTCTATTCCACCCTATCACAGTACGTTTATTACTACTTTTTCTCACATAACCAGCACTGCCCTCAGCCGACTCTCGCAGTGACGTAACAATATTCTTGTACAGGTTATCAATTATTACAGTGTGCTCTTTATTCAAGCAGAACTTATCGCAGCAGTTGCTTAACTCTGCTGGGAAATCGACCAGTCTAAGCTTTTGCATACATAGTTGGTAATAGCAATTTATTTGGTCAGTACATCTTTCCCCCC
This sequence comes from Fissipunctia ypsillon, assembly GCA_947568875.1. Lineage (NCBI taxonomy): Eukaryota > Metazoa > Arthropoda > Insecta > Lepidoptera > Noctuidae > Fissipunctia > Fissipunctia ypsillon. The sequence goes on along the minus strand of OX387647.1, from coordinate 15,314,490 downwards.
ACCTCACGTTGTCTACTACCTTGCCCTCAAGATTTGCTGAGGCATCCGTTCGCCTCACCATCCCCAGGTTGACCTGAATGCAGAGTGGGAAGTGGTCTGACCAGTAGGCGTTATGGTACACTTCCACCTTCTCCACTGATTTCCACGCTGCTTCAGAAACCAGGCAATGGTCAAGCCAACGTCTACTGCCACATGCATCACTCACAAAGGTAAAAGTGTCCGAGTCTATACCTAGGTTCTTATAGTCAGCACAACACCAACTCTGCTCATCACAAAAAGATAACATTTCCTGGCTAAACAATTCCCCAGGGTGCGCATTAAAATCCCCTAATATATAAACAGACTCAACATTCTCACTCTCAACGATAGCAGCTATTTCACTAAGACATTCACAAAACTCGCTTAAATTATCTACAGAGTTAATCGGCATGTAAACACTAAACAATAACAAGTCACGGCCGTCGCACGTCGTCGCTTTAATAGCCACAATACGATCGTTAGCACACGGTAAAATAGTTACGCATGTAAACAACGATTTCCTCCACAGAAGAGCCACACCTCCGTATGGTCTTCCCCTTAATATCCCTAGCGACGTATCCACAGCTGATTTACCAACATAACTGAAATCTAAGTCTAAGTGACCTAGAATTGATATTTCATTTGGCAACAACCAGGTCTCTTGCAGCGCAATAATATCCACATATTTACACAAGTTTTTTATACACTCGACCGACCTTTTTAAAGATTTACAGTTAAAACTTATCATCTTAGTAAATAAATTAACGTTCTCATCTACTATCGCCTTATCCATTAGTTTGATTTATTTTTATCTGATCTGTCACTCGATTTCACTTCACTATGCCGCGGTTCGGTCGTACTGTTATAATACACAAACCTACGGAAAGACACTCCAACCGGCCACAGGTCCTCATTCATAAAAACATTCAACTTTTGTTTTGGTATTGAAAACTTGTATGCAGCGTATCCCTTGTACCTCTTCATATCTATCTTGTTCAGGGACACATCTACATCAGTTTTCGATTTTATGTATGACACTATATCGTCCATGCTTGTATCCCTGTTCACATTATAGATATAAAAATTGGATATTTATTGGGATATTTATTGGGTTTAAACCCAGTAAACGGGTTTAAACCCGGTTGATTGCCCATCTCTAGGGGTAACGGGGGTAACCATCTTATTTAATGCTTGTATGGTCAAGGTTAACCCGATACTGCAATAAAATTGCTCGATTTCGAAAAAAAAAATATAATTTTTTATTGTCTCAAATATTTTTTTTTACATTTCTTTGCTTCTCATAGTGCTCCTAAGCATATACTCCAACTCCAACAAATCCGCCCCTAATACGACCCACTGATCAACACATCTTCTGCTCCACTAACACTTCCAACACACCATCTTCTAAGGCTAGAACTACAAAATTTTATTCCTATGCATACTTACATCATTCAAAATAATTAATTATGCTTTTTATGTTACAGCTTCAATACCTCAAAGAGAAAGAGCTAGAAGACAGTTTTATTTTTTTAGTTAGAGAAATAATATTTTTTATACTATAATTAAAAAGATTGGGAGTTTCTGGCGTGTCCTTGGAAGGAATTTGAAAATACCTGAATGTGACATTGATCATATTGATTTTAAAATCAAAACATTAGATGTAAATGCTACAAAATTAATGGAAGAATATGATGCCATTGCCATTGAAGACCCACAAAGATGGTTTTTCGCACTCTGATCACAGCAATGCATCAGCATTAGAAATAACACGAAGTGAAATCCATACAGGATATTATGGCTATGAAAATCTGACAGTTCAATTTATAACTTATTTTCTTGTTTAAAAGAGATATATAATAATAATACTAGCTGTACCCCGCGACTTCGTTCGCGTGGAAGTCGTAAGATACTAAATAACAGCCACATTTGAATAAAATTACCTCATCCCCCGACCTGTCCCGTTGCGCCCGCGCTATTATTTCGTTTTCGCTTAGTGTTCTTTCCAACTTTTTCTTTTTGCTCGGCCCCTAAGGGTCGTAGTGTGATGTTAAATAGCCTATATAACCATTCTCTAGAATTGGGCTACCAAGTGCAAAAAAAAAATCAAATCTGACTTTGTTCAAAATTTCATGGGTTTTAATTTTATTGCGCGGAACCCTAATTAATTTTCCTAAGTAGCCTTACTTCCCGTAATATCAGCTATCTGCCAGTAAAAGTCCCGTCAAAAACGGTCCAGCCGTTTCGGAGATTAGCCGGAACAGACAAAAATTTTAAAAATTGTTTTTTTGTTATAAGTATGTATATGTATTATACCTTCATAAGCATTTAGTAAAAAGCTGTTATTTGGACATTACAAACGGACACTTCAATTTTATTTGTTTGTATAGATATAGATTATTATGTGTTGTACATATTATGGATTTAATTAAAGGTTCTGCAGAGTCACAAGGGTTCATAGAACATCCAGAGAAAGTTAATAATATTGTAAAGTCGTAGCGAAGTTGCATATGGGAGTCTTACTTACAACATTATTTAGTTAAAAAAGGAAAATTAACAAAATAAAAAGAAAGAGTGTTTCTTAGAACAATTTAATATTCCGAACCCATACATAGGTCCAAAGGCCAGTCACCGTAGACACAAAAATCGCGGTAGGTCGCAAAAATTGGACTGTACTGATTTTTTGGGGTGTTGTTAGGATAGATACCAATAGTGTAAAACCAAGTTTGCAGCTTCAAAAGACCTGAGCTAACTGCGTGGTGCTCGAAGAATCTAGAAATTTTCGGACTTCTTTCAGTTTCTGACTTCAGCTTTTAAAAGGTGCATCCTACGTATACATTTTTATGGTAGGTATACAAAATTTGCTACCAATAAAATCTGAGATACCGCACTTCAAATATTGGGCAATTTTCGAAAATGCGTAGGATACACCTTTAGAAGTCATGTCAAAAACTGAAAGAAGTCCGAAAATTGCGAGGCTTTTCGAGCACCACGCAGTTAGCTCAGGTCTTTCATGTACATCAGAACGTTCGGCCAATTGAGGTAGGGAGCTGGCTGCTACTCCAGTTTTTAGTGACGATTTTGTGACGCATAAAGATGCCAGACACATAATTTGTGACAGAACAGTTCGAAAGTTACAAGCATTTATGTATGGCCGAACGGCCTGATATCAGAACGTTCGGCCAACCTGAATCTCCATAACTGAGGACCTTAGAGAAATTGTTACTGAATAGAAAATTAGTGACGCATTTGTGACAAACAATCACTGCTTTGCTTTTACTCGTAATGCCACCGGTTAAAAGTAAAATGAATTTTAGTTCCCGGAACATCAGGCCGTTCGGCCAACGTGATCTCCATAACTGAGGACTTGAGAGAAACCGCTCATGAACAAAGAATTAGTGACGACACTGAAACGAATTTTTATTGCTTTATTTTTTTTTGTGACAGCCTCATTAAATGGTAAATTAAAAATTAAACTTATAACCTCAAAACATTGGGATTATGGATTCCTCCACAACTAAGAAGCTTAGAGAAACCGTTAATGAATAAAGATTTAGTGACGACACTGAAATGAATTTTTATTGCTTTATTTTTTTTCGTGACGGCCCCATTCAATAGTAAATTGAAAATGTATTATATAACCTCAAAACATTGGCATTAAGTAGTATCGATTACTTTACAACGAAGAAGTCTAGAAGACTCGTAAGAACCCCTGATGTGTTGCAGTCGTCGAGAATAGGTAACTGCTCTGCAGGTTTCCAGCGCAATGGTGTAAGTATTTTTATCGATTTGATTAAGTCTATGCCTCTATGGCACTATGGCGGATGTCGTTTGAAATAGGGTGGCCATGTATTGGAATACTCGATAAATATTAAATAGATACTTGTTCCATTGGAACGTATTTGCTGGTCAGTAGGTATTTAAGTTATACGTTGATTAAAATATGATTCGCGGCCATAACAAATATGTATTTACAGAATTATAATCATTAAAGTCATCAACACAACTCTCTTAGACCAAGTAAACTCCAAGAATTACTATTTCATGAAATCTTGACATTTGGGGATTATACTAACTTAACAAGTTTTATTACTGATTGTAATGATTATAATTCTGTAAATACATATTTGTTACGACCGCGAATCATATTTTCATCAACGTACAACTTAACACTGACCAGCAAATTGCAAAAAACGTAAGAAAATTTGAATTTCGGTTTCTCTAGGCTTCTTAGTTGTGGAGGAATCCATAATCCCAATGTTTTGAGGTTATAAGTTTAATTTTTAATTTACCATTTAATGGGGCTGTCACAAAAAAAAATAAAGCAATAAAAATTCGTTTCAGTGTCGTCACTAATTCTTTGTTCATGAGCGGTTTCTCTCAAGTCCTCAGTTATGGAGATCACGTTGGCCGAACGGCCTGATGTTCCGGGAACTAAAATTCATTTTACTTTCAACCGGTGGCATTACGAGTAAAAGCAAAGCAGTGATTGTTTGTCACAAATGCGTCACTAATTTTCTATTCAGTAACAATTTCTCTAAGGTCCTCAGTTATGGAGATTCAGGTTGGCCGAACGTTCTGATATCAGGCCGTTCGGCCATACATAAATGCTTGTAACTTTCGAACTGTTCTGTCACAAATTATGTGTCTGGCATCTTTATGCGTCACAAAATCATCACTGATCGTCACTAAAAACTGGAGTAGCAGCCAGCTCCCTACCTCAATTGGCCGAACGTTCTGATGTACATGGTCTTTCGAAGCTGCAAACTTGGTTTGACGCTACTGGTATCTATCCCAACAACATCCCAAAAAATCAGTGCAGTGCAATTTGCGACCTACGATGTCTTAACCTTTTAACCGCCTACGTCGGATTAATCCGACAAATATTTTCGGGCCCATTTCGCCAGAGTCGTATATGTACGACCAAAATATCACTGCTCTCTTAATCAGCTTTTTTATTTAATTACGCTGTATTCTATCAAAAATATGTTTATATTAGGTAAATAGTTAACTAAGTAATCATTTACAGTTTAATACACTTTAGTCTCTTAATTAGAAGTCCTAAAAAAAAGGTCCAAAGTTAGATGACTTACTAACATTATTTTTAGAAAATTGTATTGATGTGCAACGCCCATGACGACAAAATCCGACATGAGGGACGGGACATATGCCAAGATTTACCGATACAAAAATAAACAAATCAAAATATTTCTCGTTATACTGACTAATTATTAACTTTAAAACAAATACAGCAATTGTTAATAAAACATTTTTTTACAAATATTTGTGAGTATTTCATTTAATTTCTTTAAAATTAAGTAAATTTACTTGTGAAATGTCAGCGACTGAATTGATGGTCATCCCATCCCTAGCCTACATGTTCCGAAACTTACTTTGTTAGTACGCCCTGCGCCACGGTCGTATAAAGACGACCGCTTCTTACGTCATAAACGAGTGCCGACTTCTGGAATTTTCCATTAGTGTTGTGCTTGTGCATGTAGTTTTACGTTCGTATGTCGATAAATGTACATGTCAGAAATTTATCATGACGACTACTGAAGTTAATTAATACGAATTCTAGAAGGCGATGAAAATGAAGAATTTTTATCAGACGAAGAGTTTGACATTGATGTAGGGGTAATTATTTTTTTTATTACACACCTAGTTATATTTTAATTTATTGTGTAGTATGGTGGTGATGTTTGAATGAAAATTTTAAACTTAATTAGAGTGAGTGAGATGGCGAGAGCGCACCGTGCGATAACTTAAATAATAATAATAATAGTTTTTCTTCTCTGGACTGATTTTATTGTGAATAGCCTAAGTACTAATTAATAAATCGTTCAAATTTTTAAACACTTTGATTTTACTGGATTACGAAAAATGCCGAATAATTTCGTAAGATAAGTAGTATTCAAGTAGGTACCTATATCTCCACCAAGCTAAGTTTGCACCTCGCTGGAATGCGGCGTGTACCCGTGTACCTATGTATGTATAATATAATGTTAAAAACAATAAATGCAAAGTAAAATCTAACAAACATTTGTTTACTTTTTTAAAGTTATAGCGAATCCTTTTTTGCAGCCTGTACCTAAGCGTCAGTGTGACGTAATCGACGCGAGGTGCAAACTTAGCTTGGTCGAGTTGTAGTTGTTAGTTAACCACGCTTGCAAATGCAAATGTCGTTATTAAAACGAAATATCGACATCGAAAAGTTAAGTACTGCACATCCCTCTTTGTTGTAGGTATATATTTTTCTATTCACTGTGCCGGGCGAAGGGGGCACGCCAACTGATATGAAGTCAGGCGGTTAAAAGGTTAAATGACTGGCATAATTAAGTAGGTACACGTTGCATAAAAATATTTTTAATTTTGTTTGTACGTCATAGAAAATAAAATATCTAGGTACTAATATAAAATATAGTTTTTTTTTTAATTACAAAAATATACTCTAAAAATTGATTTCCTATAAAAAGGCAAAACGCATCAATAACATGGAATGTAAATTAGAATACAATGTGTGGTCTTATAAAATTATTTCTTTACATGATCTATCAATTGTTTTAGACTTTATTAATATACCGTTACTGCATACAGCGTATAAAAGTTTATCCTGGGCGCGGCTACGGCCTATTGAAACTTACAATATTAATCACATAATAAGCTCTGCTCACCAAACCTAACAATATTCGAGAAAAATAGGAATGCCATTTCTAATTTTATTATAATATTCATCTAAAAAAAATTAATTACTCTTAATATAATGCATCTAAAGCGGGTAGAGTAAAGAACTTTAATTAATGGCTCTTTTGTATATCTACATGTAGTCAAAGTGGAATGCTAGACAACATTCATTTCCTGAATGAAGGAGTCTATACAGGGTGTAAAAAGACCCATCACTTAGCTGTTTTCTACGCATTCTGAACATCAAACTAAGTAATAATGAGCAAAAATCATTGCTGGGGAAACGACTTTTTCAATATCCCTGTAACTAGAAGGTTCCCAGGTATAGTTCTCAACATTGTCACGATGACGGGAGTATAAGTGACTGTCTGCTTCGTGAAGCGTCTTTTTACACCCGTTATAGTCTTGCTTTTCAATCTATTGTTGTGAAGCCCACGAGTATGCGTTCTGGAAGAGTCTCGTCCAAGGCGACGCTTGGCTGGCGCGGTCTGCGGCACCGGCGGGTGCAGCTGCGGTCACCGCGCACTGCCACCGCAGCACGCAGCGCTCCGGGTGCGGCATCATGGCTACGTGCCGCCCGTCGCGGGACCGCACCCCGGCGATACCCACTGTTGACAACATGTCATTGTTTTACTTCATGTTTAAAAAACAAGTCGATACATACTAAACTCGAGCCATTTTCCCATGAAGTAAGGCAGAAACAACAGAACCAGCTACAATCAAGCCAATATTTTTTTAATAATGTCTAAAATATATTAAAATTTAGATGAGAAATCATTTATGTGGGCGAATTAAAATGGCCGATAGTTACAACTCTGACGCACTCCCATATATGTTTAGAAATGATAGATGGCTTCTAATTAAAAATTAACGTGAATCACGAAATTGAAAGTTATGAAACATAACGAAATGGGGCAACAAGATTTCGCGCTTATGTGACTGCAATTTGGGAATGCGACTGTAACACTTAATATAAGTTTAGTAGGGTTTATTTGTTAACTACCTGGGCTTCCATTTGGATTCATAGGGTAGAACTCGGTAGGCGCGCCGTCATCGTCTACATATTGCATGGCAACTTGTCCGTTGTTCTGCAGTTGTTGAAGCAGACGCGGCTCGGACACCGTGAAGCGACCCTCTCCGTGCGCGACCCACACGCCGAGCACACTGCCGCCCATGCCACGGAACCATACGTCCGCTTTATCTTCCGTTATCTTCACTGCGCTCCAGCGACATTCGAATCTAGAGAGAGAGAGAGAGAGAGAGAGATAAGAATTAATTAATAACATGCTTAAATGATCAAAACTAGTGTAATTCATTTCAGTTGGACCAAACTTTTATACCTAGTAGTTTTTCCATACAAAAAATGTCAGACGTCAATTTTATTTTATTCCATGGACTAGCTGTTGCCCGCGGCTTCGCTCACGTGTGAAATTTCCAAAAATCCTTCCTTAGTAAATGCTTACAACATAATAAAAGGCATCAGCTGCCAAAATTTCAAGTTTGTAGCCTCAGCGGTTTAGGCGTTGATGAATCAGTCAGTCAGGACAGGACAAGTAATTATATATGTATAAATAAAAGATCTGACTTTGGATAAATCACCGTTAGGCACATTTGAAGTGTCAAGAAGTCTATCAGTGATAAAGTAAGTTGCCCGTTCCCAATCATACTTACAGATGCTAATACGTCATGAGTAGTGGTGGTTAATAAAACGTATAACTCCAAAACATAACACTCGCGATTGTTATAACACACTGGGCCAGAACGGGATAGCGATGAGTTCGCGCGTCGGAAGAACTCGGGCGGCAGTCGACCCGTCAATTTTATTTCACGGATAAAATATCTGACTTTGTAAAAATCATAGACCATTAGGCACCTTTAAGCTGTCAAGAATTCTACAGTTGTTGAGTAAGTTAGTAGCCCATTCCTAATCATACTCATAGGTGCTGTTATTGTCATGAGCGCCGTCGTGAGCCTATTTTACACTGATATGGCGCGTTCAACTTTAAAAATAATTAGTGTTATATGAAGACGCACTATAAATGAGATTTCGGTACCTTTCTGAAGCGTTGTGATCGAGGAATACTTGAGTCTTGTTAGCCCTCTTTGCTGTGGTTTCCGGGTCTATCCAACCGAGGAGAGCCATCAGTTGACATCCATTGCATACACCCAAAGAGAATGTATCATTTCTATTCTTGAAGTGGGCAAACTGGGTGCTTAGCGAATCTGAGAATAGAATGCCAGCCGCCCATCCCTTTGCAGAACCTAAAGTATCTGTTAGAGAAAAATAAAATGTTTAGTTACCAAATTATTGTTACATTTTAAAATATTATAAAGAAAATATTAACTTTAATTTACCAGCATAACTAAAACCACCAGGGAACACCAAGCCTTGGAAGGCGTCCAAAGTGATCTTCTTGTTTTGTAGGTCACTCATTGTCACATCGTACACATCAAAGTTCGCCATCATTAGAGACGCAATCATCTCCCTGTCGCCGTTTGTACCTAGAACAAAATATAGATTTTAATTATAGGGCCTCCAAATCCAAGTATATAAAAACCAAATGTAATAAAGTATGGATCTGCATAGCTATTCACAAAAATTCGGTACGCTTCTGTGCCGAATCGAACATTAATCCATGTTATCGAAGGAGTCCTCTAAACGCTGTTCAAGAATCCAAAACCCCAAAATGTTGACATTTTAAACCAATTAGACGACCGCTATTTTTCAGTCGGGGACTAGGCAAATCGAAATCGGGTAACCGAAACCGTGCCATTTTCGATTCGGAAGCCTGTCGAATGGTTGTATAGAGGTATGAGGAACAGGGTGTAAAGTTCACTCATCCTCCATAGAAAAGGAAAGATCCTCCGACCAGACGGGTGTTGCTGCCCGACGGTTGATGTCAGTTTGTATATATGCCAGTCGCGCAGTAAACCACAGCCGCCACAGTTGTGAATAGCTATGCTGGTACTGTACACGTTGCGTGGAAAGCACCAGACCAAACTAAATGGAGGAACTGGCATAACGCGTAATTAAGTTTTGCAGCTCTCGCTCCATTTTCGAATTACTTTTGTGATAATAATATTTATTTTCCTACCTTCTTCACGAAGTACAGCTACTCTTATCGGTTTTGTCTTCACAACAGCCGATGAAGGGTCGAAGGTAACATTGTATGTCACTCCCTTGCGCTTCTCAAGTCCTACGAAGAAATATAATTTCATTAGTTAGTTTACATTACACATGCGAAACTTCACAGACAAGACGGATATCAATATTTATATATTTTTTTTAATCATGGGAAAGTTGCCAAACGGAACCCTATTACCAAGCCTCCGCTGTCCGTCCGTCCATCTATCTATCTGTCTGTCGGTGGGCTGTATCTCATGAACCGTAATCGATAAATGGTAGACATTTTCACAAATTATGTATTTCTATTACCGCTACAACAACAAATAATAAAAATAAAAATAAAGTTAAAAATTAAAGGTGGCCCCCCTCATACAATAAACTTTTAACTTTGAATTTATTTTTTCTTACCCTGGCATGTGGGGGTGTCATTGCCTAGAACTCATCGAGTACAGTACAAATATGTGTTATGTTGTTCATGTTATATTTTTTATCTTCAAAAATGAACAAATAAAATTTATCAGTTTTAGACCATTTTTGTACGAGCTCTATTGCAACAACTAAACAAGTTAGGAATTTGAAACTTCTGTATAACATGTACAGATGCCAGCACATTAAGCTACCCGAAACTGTCAAATTTTCCCAATCAACCTTGAACCTAATGCATTGGCAATAAAGTCGAAATTCTATTAAAGAAATTTGACAGATTGTAGTAGCTTGATGTGCTGGCGTCCATACCATACACTGTATTCAATCCACAAATACTAAAAACGCCAATTCATAAGGCATTTTGTTTAAATATTGGCGATTTTCTTGCAACTGCAAAAAAGAACTTTGTTATTCACAGTATCATTATGAAATACAAAGTTATCTTTGCGATTGTTAAAATTTAAGGTGTAAAATATTCTTTGTTTAGTATTTTCATTTATCTGAACTCAAAAAAAAACTGAAGTACGGAACCCCTTAGTGTACGAGTCCGACTCGCACTTGGCCGGTTTTCTATATTGATACCCGTCACGTTTGTGCAGTTTCGCCAAATACATTAATTTGGCTTTGTATGTTGTTAAAGTTCTTCAATAATATACTACCTCGCCATTCCTGACGAACGCAGTCTGTGTTTGCTTGTAAACATTCTAGTTGATAACTTGTTTCTTCCCACATTCTGAACACTTCAATCAACTTTGTGTCGAGAACTTTTTTACCATTGACTTTTATAATGACCTGAAAAAATAAATTATAAAAAAACTAAATACAATAGTCTCCATAGTATTCATGCTTTTTTCGTATATTTTGTTTTATAACGAATCTATATTTTCGTATATATCTACATTTTCGACTAATATAAATACATACCTCAGAATTCATTCCATAGTTCCCTGTGGTGCCAATTTGTTTCGCATTTACTCCGTTCTTCTTGAACTCGCTGAGTACATACGTTACATTACTGCGTGATACTTCGAGAATGATTCCAAGTTCCTCATTGAAAAGTGCTTGAATTTCTGATACATTAGGTTCTACATTGATATCGATATTCATACCGCGAATACCACCGATACCCATCTCTAAGACTGTGGTTACAAAACCTCCTTCGCTGACATCGTGTCCTGACAGTAGCTTACCCTCTGTAATAGATAACAAGAAATAAGTTTGAGCAAAATAAAAGAGTTACAACGCGATTCAACTAATGGCGGCAATACACGCTACGGTCTACCGGAGAGGTTTACCTGTGCAGGTGTGCCTGCACAGGTGAACCGGAGCGTGTCTTGGGATATACCTGTGCAGTTCTTCGAACACACGACACGCCGGTCGACCTGCGCAGGTGTGCCTGCACAGGTAGACCGGAGCGTGTATTGGGATATATCTGTGCAGTTCTTCGAACACACGACACGCCGGTCGACCTGCGCAGGTGTGCCTGCACAGGTAGACCGGAGCGTGTATTAAGATATACCTGTGCAGTTCTTCGAACACACGACACGCCGGTCGACCTGCGCAGGTAGACCGGAGCGTGTATTGGGATATACCTGTGCAGTTCTTAGGACACACGACACGCCGGTCGACCTGCGCAGGTAGACCGGAGCGTGTCTTGGGATATACCTGTGCAGTTCTTGCAACACACGACACGCCGGTCGACCTGCGCAGGTGTGCCTGCACAGGTAGACCGGAGCGTGTATTGGGATATACCTGTGCAGTTCTTCGAACACACGACACGACGGTCGACCTGCGCAGGTGTGCCTGCACAGGTAGACCGGAGCGTGTATTAGGATATATCTGTGCAGTTCTTGGAACACACGACACGCCGGTCGACCTGCGCAGGTGTGCCTGCACAGGTAGACCGGAGCGTGTATTGGGATATACCTGTGCAGTTCTTCGAACACACGACACGCCGGTCGACCTGCACAGGTGTGCCTGCACAGGTAGACCGGAGCGTGTATTGGGATATACCTGTGCAGTTCTTGGGACACACGACACGCCGGTCGACCTGCGCAGGTGTGCCTGCACAGGTAGACCGGAGCGTCTATTAGGATATACCTGTGCAGTTCTTGGAACACACGACACGCCGGTCGACCTGCGCAGGTGTGCCTGCACAGGTAGACCGGAACGTGTATTGGGATATACCTGTGCAGTTCTTCGAACACACGACACGCCGGTCGACCTGCGCAGGTGTGCCTGCACAGGTAGACCGGAGCGTGTATTGGGATATACCTGTGCAGTTCTTGGGACACACGACACGCCGGTCGACCTGCGCAGGTGTTCCTGCGCAGGTAGACCGGAGCGTGTCTTGGGATATACCTGTGCAGTTCTTGCAACACACGACACGCCGGTCGACCTGCGCAGATGTGCCTGCACAGGTAGACCGGAGCGTGTAATGGGATATACCTGTGCAGTTCTTGGAACACACGACACGCCGGTCGTCCTGCGCAGGTGTTCCTGCACAGGTAGACCGGAGCGTGTATTGGGATATACCTGTGCAGTTCTTCGAACACACGACACGCCGGTTGACCTGCGCAGGTGTGCCTGCACAGGTAGACCGGAGCGTGTATTAGGATATACCTGTGCAGTTCTTCGAACACACGACACGCCGGTCGACCTGCGCAGGTGTGCCTGCACAGGTAGACCGGAGCGTGTATTGGGATATACCTGTGCAGTTCTTCGAACACACGACACGCCGGTCGACCTGCGCCGGTGTGCCTGCACAGGTAGACCGGAGCGTGTATTAGGATATACCTGTGCAGTTCTTGGAACACACGACACGCCGGTCGACCTGCGCAGGTGTGCCTGCACAGGTAGACCGGAGCGTGTCTTGGGATATACCTGTGCAGTTCTTGGAACACACGACACGCCGGTTGACCTGCGCAGGTGTGCCTGCACAGGTAGACCGGAGCGTGTCTTGGGATATACCTGTGCAGTTCTTGCAACACACGACACGCCGGTCGACCTGCGCAGGTGTCTGCACGGGTTGACCGGAGCATGTATTGGGATATACTTGTTCAGTTCTTGGAACACACGACACGCCGGTCGACCTGCGCAGGTGTCTGCACGGGTAGACCGGAGCATGTATTGGGATATACTTGTTCAGTTCTTGGAACACACGACACGCCGGTCGACCTGCGCAGGTGTGTCTACACGGGTAGACCGGAGCGTGTATTGGGATATACCTGTGCAGTTCTTGGTACACACGACACGCCGGTCGACCTGCGCAGGCACACCTGCACAGGTAGGCCGTACTGTAGACTGTAGCGTGTATGGTCTACATAAGAATAGGAACGTCAATGACCTCGATCTGTCAACTGAAACTTGAAATGTACGGCTTGAGAAGAGAATTTGTTGTCATCCGTTTTAGTTAGTTGTTATCTCTCACTGATTTTGCTCCAAAATGAGTAAACCAGGGGCTGTTTTGCTTAAAAGTCACAATATGGCGCAAGGTCATTCCTATTCTTAGTTGTATCGCATTGTAAATGCTTAGGGAAAGCATCTGTTCGATACACCGAGTTTTAGAAAAACATCGGCTTTGCAGAGTCGTCTCACACAGGCCTGTTTGACGGTCCCTTTATATAACTGTAGCGGTCTTATTACAAAAAAACAATGCTTAAGTTACTTCGCTTCTACGAATGTACGCAACTTACCCTTTAATAGTTTCTGAGTAACTTTGAACAAAGATTTAAGAACAGCAGGGTTATCAAGATCTGGTGGGTTGTCGCCTAGTTGTTTGTAACATTGCGCCAGCGCCGATCCGCCAAGTCTGCAACAACATCAATTTTTATAGAGGAATCATTTCAAAGCAATATTTGTTTGAAAGCAAATGAAATACCTACTAGTGTTAGGTTAAATTTCTAGGGTGGTGTATGAATTTGTCGAGTATGAAAATAAAAATCACTAAGCAAGCATTAACACAAACCTGTACTTTCCAGGACTGACTGGCACATAAACGAGAGCTGATCCTGCTTCTAATAAAGCTGGTTCGATTTTGACCGTTATATCTGGGCAAGGTGCGTAGGTTGACACTACCAAAGTTCCAGGTGATTTCACTGTAGTAAAAAATTAAAATAATATTTAAACTAAGTATCTACTTTAGCACTATGGTAGATTAAAAAAAAAAACAGATTTTTGCGTGTGAAGAGGTCCTAAATTATTATGCTTGCACTGGAAACTTTGTCAGTGAGTTTATTCTAAAACTTGATAATTATCTCAAATTCTAAATTCAAAACAGACCTTTCTGCCCAGCGACTTGCGCGCACATAGACAGCGAGTCCTTCCCGCCGTCTACGGCCACACCGAGGCTTCCCATAGCATCACACACGGCGCGACACGCCTGCAACAGCGCTCCGCCCTCCGCGCCTGTCTTGCCTGCCCACATCCAGTTGCCTGAGCACTTCACGTCTTCAAGCTCACTTATCCCCGCAAACACCTGGATATGGTGCATGTTTAGTAAAAACAATTGATGTAAATGTGAGTTTAAAAGCTTATCAGCAACTTTTGAATACATACTACAATGGATAGGAAAAAAATTGCTGCCCTCAAATTATCATCTACTAGTAATTGGCCGCGGTTTTACTCACATCTTAGGGGAGTTACTTCATGAACTCATATAAAAAGTATCCTATCCTATCTATTAATCCAGTGCCAAAACATACAAATCTGTTCAATCTGTTATGCATGATTGAGTAAAAAATATCTTCACAAACTTTCCCATGCATACTATCAACGATGATAGAGCGAAATTACCTTAAAAACCTATGGTCTGAACAAAAAAATATCATAAGCATCACTCTCTTGCCCTTATCCCAATTCAGAGTAAAAAATTATACTTACCAAATTAGTAAGGGCTTCACCAAGCGACATGCGTGCACCGGCCGCAGGGTCCAACAGACCCTTGATGTTCTGCGTACCGATGGACGTAGCTGACCCGACGAGGTCGTAATACGACAGCGCGATGATCGCACAGTCCGCGAGGGGCGTGTGTAATGGACCTACACACTGCTGTTGAGCTATCAGACCTGTGACACAACGGTCCACCTAAAAGAAAACAAAGAATAAAATTTATTTGGCAAAAGTTAGTGAAACACAGAATACTAATAAAAAAACGTGTGCGGTTCGGGGGACCCTCGTTAGGTCGTCCCTTCTCACATGATTTAAAAAAAAAAAAAAAAATTTCGCAGTCGCCATCTTGGATTTACATTTTGACCTCACTATCGGCTTTAGCAGCCTCGAAAACTATGAAAACGACACCCATGACGAAAAATTTGAAAATTTTCGCAGAAGCCATCAAAATTTTCATTTTGACCAAATTCGAAAGAAGAAAGTCGCATGGACATACAAGTATGAACGTTTTTTCGCGTGATGATTTCTGCCAGTTTACTTCTACAGTAGGTAAGCCGCGTTACAGAACTTCGTTCCAACAAAAGTTAAATGTTTTAACAATATCAGTGTGTGCCACCTGTGTATCATAGCCAAAGCTCTAATAGACTCTAGGTTTTATACAGTATTTTTTTAATAACATAGTCTCACTAGTGTAGTAGCCAAATTATAAATTCCATTAGAGGGAAGCCGAAGAAAAAATTGATCAGTTCTCATAAACTCAAGATAACATCAAAAACTACCTCAAATATTTTAGTAATTCCTTTACATTTCTTAATTTAACGCCATCTATGGTTAAGTACTAGAACTAAAGCAAAACAACTAGTCGTTTTGTAAAATAGCGGATTCTACTCTACAATCCGTCTGCGACATATATACCTTCAAGAGAGTTGATCCACCACTCTATTAATTAATGATTCTTGAGTTTTGATTCTCTGCTCTATTAACTAGAGTACCTAATTCTTGAATTTTGTATTCTTTGCCTCCGACCAATAGTAGGGCTTTAAGAGAGATTATCCAAAACTCTATTAAATAATTATTCTTGGGTTTCGATTCTCAACTATATTACTTATCTAGTAATTCTTGAATGTTGTATTCTTTATCTCAGACCAATAATTCGGTCCGACTGACATGAACACGAGTATTGCAGATATGCTTGTTGTGCAAAGGGGTTTGAGTAACCACATCTATCTCATGTCAAGTGTCTCCCTAAGAGCATGATGCCGGCGCAATGCCGCTGGAACTAGCCGCCCCATTGCTAGACAAGGACGGTCGCACGGTTGCCGCAGGGAAAGCCGCTTCGTCACTTTATCAGTTCGAGAGAACTGCTAGGCTCCTCTCCAAATGAGCATGATGCCGAATTGCCGACGCAATGCCGCTGAAAAGACCCTTACGTCACTTTATGAAAGTGTTGCTCTGAGTACCTACTCCGAGTGCAGATATGAGGTATCATGCGAGGAATAACTGACCAAATACTTGTTACGCTAGCGTAAGGGTTACTCACAAGTTTATATAATAATATACTTTGCATCCCTCTATTATTTATTAGCTTTCTAAAACCACATCCGATGTATTTTTATAACTATCAATTCCTAAGTCTTATTTACCATCTCTTTCAATCCTTTCGTTGCCTTATTAATGGGACAAGGCATCGGACTTCTTCATATTTGGGAATTCATTTAATTCAATGCGGTGGGAGATTGTCCTGTCTGGAGACGAGCTCTACAGGGCCGTACGGGACGGCCCTTTCCTCTTAGGGGGAAACCGACCTAAACACTAATATTAACATAATTAGGAAAAACGAACATTTTATCAGCCTAGGGTAATTTGGGAACAGTCACAATAAGCTGACATGGAAACGAATGCAGTATCGATACCAAGGGATATCTGTATTTCTAAAAGTTCTTTCCATGAGGACGTAATCAACATACCTTATTCGTCAAATACCTCTTGCTGGCAACATTAACGAGTCTTAAAACTCTATTGAGAGCCTCATGAACTGTAATATTTTGTGGCAGAGACAGTGGCAGCTTTGTTCTCTTCTCAGTGACTAAATCGAATGTCTTCCTTGGCATATTACCTAGATAAAAAAAAAAATGTTAAATATAAAATCACGCCTGTATTCCCCATGAAGTGGTAGGCAGAGGTCAGAGGTGAACGCAGATTATGCCAGTTATGCTACAAGTCACGTACGGTGACAAACAGATTGCCATTAACTGAGCCGGAATCCAATGACACTTTCCCCAACAAGGGGATCGAACCCAGAACCTCACGCTCAGCATTTGGTTTGCCACAACTAGACTATGTTATTTATTAACTAGGTACTAACTACTACTGCGTACATAAAAAAATGAATTTAAAAAATCCCGACTGCGTAAAAAGTGAACTTCAAAAAAGATGGAAACAAGATGACCTATTTCTGTCTCCAATCCCACACGGCAGCACCCCGTAGCACCGAATCTACTAAAAATGTATTGTTTCAGCCTTGATATTGTCAGAAATTTTTCTATTAAAATAAGTAAGTACAAACAATCCCTGCAGTCGTTTTTTGATTTTTTAAATTTATTTTTTTTAGTTTTCACTTTTTAGTTAGGATTATTTTTCAGGTAACGTTTGTTAAAATTATCTTTCAAAGCAGTAAAATTCTGGGTTAGTCACTCGATTTTAAAGAATTATATTGAACTAGCTTCCACCTGCGACTTCGTCCGCGTGAAATTTCTTGTTCCCCCGACCCACCCCGTCGAATCGCATCGCCTGCCCGCGCCGTTTCGTCGTTTTCGCTTAGCGCTCATTCTTACTGTTTTTTCTTTTTGCTCAGCTTCTAAGGGTTCTAGCGTAATGTTACGTACCCTAAAGCCTTCCTGAAGAATTGGGCTATAAAATGCAAAAATAATTTTTCAAATCCGACTGGTAGTGACAGAGATTATCGCGTTCAAAAGTCAATAAAAAATAAAATGTGTAGGTAACTAATAGACTAAGCGTATTTTTCTTACTTTAAGCATTTTTATACCCGTCGTAATTTCTAAACGAAAAGTCCGATTCGAATAATTTAAAAAGGAATTTAAATGTACTTAATCAACCTTGATTATGAAACTATTTATTTGGATAAGGATTAATACCATGTTTATGAAACCACCTTTGCAAATAATGCATTATTTTATAACAAACTAGCTTCCGCCGGCGACTTCGTCCGCGTGAAATTTCTTGTTCCTCCGACCCACCCCGTCGCATAGCATCGCCTGCCCGCGCTGATACTTCGTTTTCGCTTAGCGCTCGTTCTTACTTTTTTCTTTTTGGTCGGCTTCTAAGGGTCCTAGCGTAATGTTACATAACCTAGCCTTCCTCGAGAATTGGGCTATAAAATGCAAAAAGAATTTTTCAAATCCGACTGGTAGTGACAGAGGAGATTACAGAGATAGGTAATAAAAAATCAGTTGATCAGTACATTTATGTTCGCATAACTCGTCAAAATGTAGGGAACAGCTGATTTTTTTTCGCGATTTCAGGTTTGGTCCTATAGCAAAAGTTGTTCATAATGATGAGTACAATGACCCCTTAAGAGGTTTAGCGCATTTAACGTTACACGTTGTATAGGCTGATAACACGTTACCATCCTTTGCGTCGCGCAGTAGGGTAAAAAAACAGATTATTGTCTCTCATTAAACGCTCTTATCTATAAATCGGTATTGACAGCATGTGAGTAAACATGTCAATGTTGGATGTTGCTAATATGGCTATAAATGATGTGAAATATGTGTACCTACATTTATGACGCAAAAGTGTAAGTGACCTCGTACATGATAATTACGTAAGTACAGTCAATATTGTCTCCAAAAACAAACACAATATTCATGATGACATATCTAATTAGAACAGATCAAATAAATAGCATAATAAAATCATGAAAAATCCCGATTGACTGCCTCGTTGGTCTAGTGGTAGCAAGCGCTACTGCTGAGCATGAGGTCCTGGGTTAAATTCCCAGGTCGGGCAAAGTGTTATTGGGTTTTTCTATCTGGAATTTCTCAGTAGCAGCCCGGAGTCTGGATTTGTGCCCGGTAGATGGCAATAGGCTCGCCCCCTATTACATGGGACTTAAACATAACTGGCGAAATGTGGGTGTACTATAGGTACACCTCTGCCTAACCCTTCGGGGAAACAAGGCGTGATGTTATGTTATGTAAAATCATGAATTCATACATTATAGGGGATTTCCAAATTCGTACTGAAATCGAAATTGAGGGATTTTTCTTGACTAATAGGTAATATTTTGAAATAATCCACAACTGGTTCATTAGTTATTATAAACAAATCAAAAGGTTTGAACATAAATTCAGAAACATTCTGCATGTATAAACAAAAAGATTGCAGCTGCCTAGTACATACCTAATACAGCTTCTAAATGAAGATCAAATGGCAACTTGGACTTGGTGTCAGGTTTGAGCCTCTCAGTTCTGTTCAAATATTTTTCAGTGTACGAGTCTTCCACAAGACTCATATAGCCGTCTCCTGTGACTTCGCCTACAAATGATACAGGGCATCTTTCACGACGACAAATATCTGCAAATCATAAAATGAAAGTCAAATTTTGCTGAATTGCTTAGATTTGACCATGCTATTATAATATATGCTATCTACAGAAAATAATTGACAATGTGTCATTTTCTAAGAGTAAATACCAAAATAACTGTCTAAATGTAGCATACATACATACATAAAAATATCAACGATCTGAGTATTATTTGTCAAAGGAAATTGTCCTTTGATTTAAATTTTATTTTATTAAAATCACGAAAAACCTCTATAAATGCGACGTTGCCAGCCCGCGCGTGATGAACGCTCTTAAATTCCCTGACTGTGTTCACTGACAAACAAAACCGCTGGGTCCAGAAGCATGAAATGCAATAGTTTTTTTTATGCAGTAGGTGAGCATTCTGGAAGAATTTTTAGAAAGTCACCCACAAAGGCGTCAAATTTGTAACTTTTTAAGGTAGAAACGTTTAAGTCGGTACCATAGACTTCTGTTTATAAGTAATAGTTAGTTGTATCATCATTTTATATCCCTAAGGCTCCTGAGAAGTTGCGGATGGGAAATCCCATTGGGAATGGCAAGTAAGCTGTAAATGCAAAGGAAGGAAGGAAGGGATTTGTAGTATAAAAAAGATATGACTACCTGTGTTAACTACCTAATGATTTAAGGTTTTCCGTTTTTCGATTTGTGGTTTCTCCAGTTAGATTTAGGCGGAATATGATCATAGACTAAAATTAAGATATTCCTAGACCTTTACATAATGAAAGAAAATCCTACCTTCAAGAACTTGTCTGTTTTCCTTAGAACAAAGTAAAGCATCATTTTCTTGGTACTCAGCACCCCAAAGCTCCAGAGTTGTAATAGTTGGGTCTCCCAACTGGAACTCTTTATTATAAACGACTGCCCCTTCTGGCTCCACCAACTCTTTGAGCACATTGCCATTACCACCGGCGCCTTGGTCATGGATAGCTGTAAACAACACAAGAAGATAAGGAATTTTGTCGTATTTGATAGTAATTAAGGTTCAATTTCCATTGTATTTACATTCAACAGGGTTGATTTCTGCTTCTAGACATCCTCGAACAACTCTATTGAGACGATTTCCCATTTCCGCGTCACCTGTAATAAAACTTTGTATTAATCAAAGATTTGTTACACTTTAAAAAGCACTCTAATTAATTGGACCGACTGTAGTCTTTAGCAAACTGTATGTTGTAGTTGGAGTATCAGCCTTATTATGGCACGCGACAGCGCATTTTATATTAGTTTTTTTTTAATTGTACAAATGTGTTTCATGTATAAAAAACGTTTTTCTTTCTTTCTTCCGACAGTATAAAATATCAGCAAAACCTTTGAAAGGTTAAAGTCTCGATGATTATTTGAATATTTCTAAAAATTGGCTCTATTATCACACCTCTTTGCACTGCTCCAAAATCTAAAGCGTGATCTCTTGAGTCGCCACCCTGTACGGCCACAGACGAAGCGGCGCCGCCACCCACTCCAATACGGTAGACTGGACCACCGACCTTTACCAGCATCATGCCTGAAAGGAATTAACTTATTATAGTAGACAGAAAAGTATTATTTGATGTCTTACTACCTACAAGAAGCAAAAATAATTGCAAAAAATTTGCTAAGAGGTACTGATTTACTGAATGCAATGACTCAAAATCATCAATTGCGCATAGTGCATGGGACAAAATACTGTGGACACATAAAGGTTGATCTTCAAAATGAAATTAAGAAAGTTCTAAACATTAGGTTAATAAATGACAAGATGCCTCAAACCTTTTTCTGGTTTATTTTTTTTAATCATGTTGTGTGGCATGTATCCAATTCCACCACTAAACATGATTGGTTTCACGAATTCCTCTCTGACATTATCACCATTCTTCAAGCCATATGATTGAACGAATCCTGCAATGCAAAATTATGAAATGATTTATTATTGTACATTGAAGTATTATTTTTCTCATAAAAATGGGAGATAATAAAATAATTTTACCTGAAATCAATGGCTCTCCAAACTTGTTACCATAGTCCGATGCACCATTACTGGCATCAATAAGGATTTGCAGGGGACTTGCAAAGTTGTTAGGGTACTCCCAACCTTTCTCTTCCCATGGCATTTCATAGCCTACAAAACAAGAAAATAAAAGTATAAGTTAAATTATGTGATGTGACAAATAAAAAGTAAAGTTTTTTTATGAAACTGTGTTTGTCTAGTTATTTAGAATAGTACTAACCGGGTACATGCAGATTGCCAACACTGTAACCCGCAGTGCCAGCAACAGTGTGTCCACCACGTCCCACTCCCTGTACATCTCTTATACGTCCACCAGTACCTGTAGTAGCTCCACTAAATGGTGCCACTGCGGTCGGCATGTTGTGAGTCTCAGCCGTAAATATGATGTCAGACTCCGTCACCTCTTTAACAACCAGAGATGGATCGCGGACATTTGTTGGCCGCAGTTTTGTATGTTTGAAACCTTTGATGGCACTATAATGAAATAACAATTTAGATTTAGACATTATTTAAATTTCCATGTTTAAAATTCTATTGAATAATTCAACATACCTGCTGTTGTCGCCAAATTTAATAACATTATTGTCATTTGATGTTTTCTGTGTTGAAGCTACCATATCAATTAGAGACTCTTCTATCTCTTGACCATCTAATAATAATTTACCCTGTGGAAAAAAACATAATCATAATAAGTAATATTTGTTTTAGGTTTTTTATAAGTTTAAGATAAGAGATTTCAATACAATGTACCTTGAAGAACCAATGACGCGAATGTTCACTGTTACTCTGAGCAAGGTCAAATAACTCAACGCTTGTTGGATCACGCTTCAATTTGTTAACAAACATATCCATATAAAAATCCATGTCCCAGGAGTCAAAGGCAAGCCCTACAAGAAATAATAATAAGTTAGTTTACATTAAATTACTCACTTTAAAAAAATATAAAAGCAAAAATTAATCCCTTAACACTGACCCAATTTTTGGTTGACTTTCTCCATAGCTGGTCTACCTTCTTTCTGGAGAGGTACCACAAACCAAGGTTCTAAATCCTTTGGCAATCCTTCATTGAAACTAGTCCTAGGGAGATTATCCTTTGTGTAAATACACTGTGTCATCCTGTCATGCAATGGTGCAGCCAAGGCTTCATATAACTTTTCAGGGACATTTTTTGCCTTTGCAAATGTGATAAGGTACCTTGTTGAAACTTCCAACCGAATGATATCACGCAAGCCAACACTCTCGCAGATTTGAACAGAATTACTCGAGTCAGCTGTTGAGAAATTAAACCTGCAAGATTTGTTTAATTAGGTACATGTTCCACAATTTTAATTTTATGTAATTAATGTGGGAATATAAATGAGTAAATAATGCAAACATACCTTGGCCCAATCTCAATAACAATTTTATTTTCTTGCACACTCTTGTACACAGTTTCATTTCTTAAAGCTTGAGGCTGTAGAGGGGAACTGAGCAACCACCTCAGAACTTTAATCTGATTAATGTTGAGATAGTCACAACCTTCATGTAGCTCCACATGGTAACAGAGTTCAGTTGACAACTGTGCTACATCACCATCAACTAGTTGCAACTTCTCAAGGATCTCCTTCGTCTTATGTGCACTAAATGCTTCAGAACAGAAGAACCGTAATATACACATGTTGCTTAATGTACAAACAGAACAATATCCAAATTCAGAATGATCGGAGAATGAAGTTCATAGACGTCGCTAGTAAATGTCTTACATCAATGTCAGAGTTCAATTGTTATCAATTATTCAATGATATCTGTAACAAATAAAAGACAAACAACTTTAGCTTATGCAATTTTATTAGTGAGCATTCAAATAAAACGAACACAGTAGTTTGGAGAGTCAATAACAGTGATTTTGTCAGATTATTAACCTTTTGTTGGAAAACAGTACTTAAGTAGTAGAACTGGACTTTATTACATTGTAATCTTATTTCAAGTATAAAAATCACTAGGTTCTCACCAAGCAGCCGATCTATTCTGTAAACATCACACCGTGAGCACTTAGGTGAAGTGAGTTTGAAGTGAGCTCAATTCCTAGTAGAGTAAGGTGGGATGACAGTTCACATCACGCTCACTTCACCTAAATTTTCACAGTGGGATCTTTACAGAATAGCACCACAGGTATATGAAAAAGGTGTAGGTCTCCAATTACACTGATATAAAAAGTGCCCGTAGAAATGAAATCCATTAGTTATTAAACTTATAATTATGTACTTTTGTGTAAACCTTTTCGATTATTAGATTGTTGTTGCCTACCTATTGTTTACCCAAGGTATCGCGTGAAGAACGTTTCTCATAGAGTATTTAATATAACATTTTATGTTCAAAGTTGGAAAATAAATGACAGGGCAGACAAGACAAGAAAGACCTACTTACGAAAGTGTAGCACATTTCGGCAAAATATAAAATAATAATTACTCTACGATCCTCTACTATCCCTGTATCGTCTGAGAAACTTTTTACCCGCTAAGACGAAGACTATGCTTGTGCAGACTTTGATTTTCCCTATCATTGACTATGGTGATGTGTGCTACTTTGACTTGAATGCGGTGTTGCTGGATAAGCTTGACAGACTGCTTAACAATTGTATCCGGTTCATATTCAACCTCAGAAAATATGACCATGTGTCGAGCTACAGGTCTGAGCTCAAATGGATGCCTATTCGCCAGAGAAGAAATTTGCGTGCTTTGACCACGCTTTTCTCCCTTCTTAACTCTCCCACTCCTCCTTCTTATCTAGTGTCTCACTTCCAATATCTATGTTCTTCACACGCTAAGAATCTTCGTTCTTCTAACAATCTTCTCCTACTCTGTCCTTCTCATACTTCTGACTTTGTTCATTCTTCCTTTCATATTCAGTCCATTCTTCTTTGGAATGCGCTACCTCTTGACATCAGGACGGCCACCAGTCGGTATGCATTTAAACGGAGATTGCGGAGTTATTTTCAAAATAAATAGCGTAGAGTCATCTCAAAACCTCTCTCTCTTGAGTTTGTATATAATGTATATATATAATATAGGTATATATTGTAGTAAATATGTATGTATGTGTATTATAAGTTTATAACTTATTTATGTACAAATTGTCCCATTCCTAACAGAGCACCTGCCATCTAATCTCTTCACCACCCTTGGTTGACTGGTAGAGAATGCCTAAGGCATTAAGTCCGCCTTTGTACTTTTTTAAGTGTGAAAAGATTAAATAAATAAATTATTGTAAGCTATCTACACGTGCCCTCAGGAATCACACACTGGCTTTATGGCTTACTGTCTGAAACAAAACTGCATTCTTTAATCAAATTCAAGGCCACATGTAAGCGCAATTTGATGCATATTACCATTAAAATCATTTATAGCCAGAGTGAAACATGAAAATTCCAATAAACCCAAACACGGCTAGGGCTAGGAAATTAGTCAAGCAAACATGAAATTAAGTAGAGTGAACTAAGTATTTAGTTCCTAACAACTTTCTTTACCCCATTATGAAGTGAAGTAGTCAACGAACTTACAGAAATAATAAAATTGTAGCAAATACTTGCTGGTCTCTTGTCGGTTACTCAATAATTTAGAACCAAACATACAGAAAGTATATTGTCAGAAGTTACTATATTACTACTTCTCAAAACCTCAGACCAAGTCTTATTAGAAGTCAGAAGACTAGAGTCATAACTACACACAATTCACATACACACAAGTCAGGAAAACCATTTCACATAAAAATATACAGTTTTTGGGAAACAAAACAAACGCACTGGCCGCCGAAACCAAAACAAAAACAGCAGTATAGTATAAAATAAAGTACTTAGAAAATATGACTGGGCAAAGGTAATATACAGCAGCCAACCAGCCCAGGGGCATGAAACTTAGAACTGTTGATATTTTCGACCTTAATGACATGCAAGTGCTGCAATCTTTTAAACTTTTGCAGAACTATATTGACAGAACTGTCAGTCTGATTGTCACAGTCAGTCCCGGGAAATTTTGAACTTGTTACCGTTACTACCAAAGCTGTGAACTAAAGCAACGGTGCTTTGGTTGGAAATCAGTGTTATTCGCGTTATTTGTTATTTTTGTTGTTTATTGAGTTGTTGTTACTACTGTTTTTTTCTTTGCTGTTTGTTCTTTGTTGTTGTTACTACTGTTTTTGTTAATATTAGGTATAAACGAGTATTTCATTGCGATTCTCGCAATGAGTTCTCGCCAAGCTCGTTGCATTTTTGGTTGCGACACTTTTGGTAAGTATTGCAGTTATTCTGAAGTTAAATAAGTATATATGACTATTCTGTAATGTTAAAATACATTGTCTAACATCTTCAACCACTGTTTTCACAATCAACGTTTTAATAAGTTGGAATTGGACGATTCCAAAGCTCGACATTATAAATATTTTAAATCTATATTTTATCGTATTAAAACTTATACAACTTTGAAAACATACACCTGTAAAAAGTCATTATTTATTTTTGTACCTATCTTGTTTGTAAATAAACACTATTATTTTCAGGAGTGTCAATGCATGGTTTTCCAAATAAAAATAGATACCCAGCCGTCTTTGAAGCATGGGTAGCAGTCATACCCGAAAATATAGTCCATGAAGATCCTGAGAAGCGTCTGAAATCATTAAAAGTGTGTGACTACCATTTTAAACCTGAACACAGGACACGGGGCCATGGTGTAACTAAAACAGCTATCCCCTGTCTGTATTTAGAAGGTAAATGTATTTTGTATATGTATCCCACCTAGGGCTGCCCACCCTCCGGGTTTGACCCTAAAACTCCACGTTTGAATGATGCATCTCCAGGCTATGGGTTGACATTGTATATCTCTGGGTTAGACAGGGTGGGAGCGAAATTCTAAGTCCTATCGCTCACTCCACTTCTGAGTTCTCCAGTTTATATGTGATTGACCAAATTACTTATGTTTCAGGTGTCCCAAAAGTAATAACAGATCTGCATACAGAGCATAATTATTGCTTACCAAGGATGAGCCTAGCCGTTTCCTCAACAAAGATTGAAATGACTATACCATCATCATCATCTGGTGTAACACAGGATACAGGTAAATAATTATTGTCAGACATAATATTTCAGATCAGATCTGCAGATACACGATCTGCAAATACAAGGCAGTTCTTAATATGACCAAAAATGATTGTCACTTTAACCATCCACAAATATATTGGTTGTCATGTTATCTTTATTTGTTTTGGTTCTGAGAAGTTAACAAATAAAGTTATTTACTTTAATGTAATAATACTGGATAAAATTATACTTTCTAACCAGTATTTACTTTCTTCTTTATAGGCATTGCATCTACGAGCCATGTGCATGTGGAAACATCAGTGGAAGCTTGTGTGCCGCATAATGAGAAAGAACCTTCTAAATGATTTTTTATTATTTTAATTTATAGGCGATCGGACACCGACAACCCGATTTGCATTTAATTATTGTTCTTATTCTCTTTAAGTTAAAATCTTTCTGCTGTGGTGATGTATTTATTTTCTTTATTAAATGCAAATCTGGCTGCAGTGTAAGGTCGCCTTCCAGTTCAATCCGTTTCAAATATGGCGGTAGACTTAATAAAATAATATAGGTATATATATTTATATATATCCCACAGCCTTGGTGTTTAGTTCTGATAAAGTTTCATAGACAGCAGCACTTTCTTCATGGCCGTTCTTTATGGTCGACTTGCTTCTCTTATCCATTATAAATAGTTACTACTCTTTGAACCAGCCACCATTCCAAAAAACTGGTCAAGAGCAAGTCGAACTCACGCACCGAAGGTACCGACCATCAACCTATACAAATAAATAAAATTGAAGTGTCTGTTTGTAATGTCAATATAATAACTTTTTTACTAAATGCATAAGAAAGCATAAACGGTACTTATAACAAAAAAAAACAATTTTTAACATTTTTGTCTGTCTGTCTGTTTGTTCCGGCTAATCTCCGAAACGGCTGGACCGATTTTGACGGGATTTTCACTGTCACACACCTGATGTTACGGCGGGTAACTGAGGCTACTTTTATTTTAGAAAAATAATTAGGGTTCCGCGCAAAAAAGCTAAAACCCATGAAATTATAACCAAAAGTCGGATTTGAAAAATTCATTTTGCATTTGGTAGCCCAATTCACGAGGATGGTTATTTAACATCACGCTACGATCCTCAGGAGCCGAGCAAAAATAGCACTAAGCGAAAACAAAGTACCATAATAGCGCGCGCGGGTGATTCAACGCGACGGGTCGGGGGACGGGACGAGAGAGTTTTATTAAAATGTGGCTGCCCCTAAGACGAGTAGACGACCCACTGACCGACATTTTGATTCAGGTGAAGTACTTCAACATGGCGTCAAGTTCTGTCAAGCCTGAAACAGTTCAGAAGTGGATACGTGACTATCCAGAGCTGATTTTTGACGCTGCCACCTGTACTATTTACTGCACCAAGTGTGAAAGCCATTTATTAGTAAAAAAAATGTAATGTTAATCGACAAATTGAAGGTACTCAACATCGAGGAACATACAAACAGCCTCAAGAAGAATTTTATTTTGACCTTATTCAGTTTTAATTCTTTGTAGCATCCCCTGGTCGCAAAAAAAAAATGTGTTTAAGGATTTTTCTCAAAAATACATGTGTGGTGTTTGTTGTTGTAATTGCAATAACAAAAAAGTGCCTGACGAGTCGCTGTTACGAAAGGTGTATTTGGACAAATTTTATAAAAATAAAATTGCCTCCATCTATGAAAACGTTAAAGATGAGAAACTTTGGATATCGTTAGATGAGACAACTGACTTTTTAGGTCGTTATATTTTGCATTTCTTAGTAAAGCCATTAAAAGAAAACTTTTCTGGTCGACCTTATTTAATTGCCTGTAAAATGCTCGAGGTGGTTAATGGAAAATATTTGGCAAGACAACTTTGAAAGAAAAGTTGATAATGTGTAAATATTATGTACTGATAGTGTTGCATATATGTCTGCGGGCCGATTTTTTTTTTTTTTTACCTCAATTAAAACATGTCACCTGTTTGGCACACGCTCTTCATCGCGTATCAGAACAGATACTGTTAGAGCACCATGATGTACTTAGATATGCTAATGTCCAATGTGAAAAAAATATTTTTAAAAGCCCCTCGCAGAATAAAAGTTTTCCCACAACCAGTGATAACTAGATGGGGCACTTGGTTCGAAGCTGCATCGTATTATGCAAAATATTATGAAGAAATAATAAATGTTATTTCTAGATTAAACAGCTCTGATTCAATGGCAATACGTAATGCGAAAAATATTCTGGAAAAGGAAAATCTACGGAATCAATTAGTATACTTATATATAGAAAATCATTATACGATTATTTTATTTTCATCAAGAGTTGCAGAAACAAAATTTTGCATTAAGTGACTCGTTTTTGGCTTTTGATCAAGTCAGAGCTGCTTTAAATGAATGTAATTCTGATAGAATAAACAAAATTTAAAAAAGTTATGGATAGGAATCCTGACATTGACATCCTCAGAGAATATGAAGGAAAATTATCGAAAAATGATGTGAATGACGAAATTTTGTTGTATAAATTCGCTTCACTAACATCAACAGATGTCAAACGCTCGTTTTCCACATATCGACGCCTTAGAGTGAAAACCTCGTAAGTGTAAAAGAGGTAACTTTTCAGGAGGAAGAAAAAACTGCGTACAGTAAAATTTTTGTACGGCGTCTTTTATGTTTTATTATTAATTAATATCGAGATTCAACCCGCTTTTATGTCCAGAACGGTTCGATACTATAAGATTGTCCCAAATGCATAAAATGCTACTTACGAGGTATTCGTACAAAAAACTCGGCCTTTAGGCCGAGTTTTTTCTAAAGTATCTGCATGCTTTAGCATGCAAATACTAGGTTTTCACAGATAGGATGAGAATTAAAATCGTTTATTTCATTAAATTATTTTATTTTTAGGTTACATTTGTGTTATAAAAAGGCACGTTTTTGTGGTAAACGTCTTTAAAAGACCTACAACGTTGATCACGATTACTGAGCGCTATGTTTTTCTGTGTAAGTAACAGTGTGTGCAGGATAAACTCAAGTAATCAATTTTCGAATGAGAAACGACACGTTCGTTGCAAGGTATTCACGCCAAACTGACAGATCCGAGTATTTACGAGGTTCTCATTTATTGTCATAGATGGTGCTATGAGTATCGAATGAACAAATGAGTCAGATCAGGATGTGCGTTGTAAGGTTTTCTTCCTAGGAACGCAATAATTTTTTTTTTAGCAAAAATGCATTCCCGAGGTCTCTAAGGCGACGATATAAATGGGTGTTAGATGTAAAAAGAAATAGATTAAAATGAGATAATTTTGAAAAAATAATGGTGATTTATTTTAACTCTGGTCATACTCAGTCTTCTAGTGAGCTGAAGACGAACCAGACCAATGACATTTTTTGTTTAAATAAGTGAATTATTGTTGAAGCGTACTGATTATTTTAATTAAGATTTTATTGTAAATACAAATTGATCTATTTGATAATGTTTTGATTTTCTGAGGAACAAATAATTTGTATGGTAATATGTTTTTGTACAACTTCAGAATAAAAATGTTTAAATGATTGTTGATTCTTGAATAAGAAATTGTTACGTAAAAAAATATATGTGGTTTAATGAATCAAATTTATCTATTTATTATACTATCCTTAATCCCGTCCTTCTTATATTTACCCGTCAGAAAGGAAGTGTAATCTTTCATTAGTCCCAAAGGCGAGAATAGTTTTTTTATGATTTTACTACTTTAAAACCAAATCCCGGGACTCGGGGAATATCCATATTATTCTAACCTATGGCAAGTACATAAAACAGCTCTACCTATTCCGATCTCTGCTTATCACACATACCCTTAAATAATGCATTCATATAAATACCCACAAGTGCCTGTAACGAAAACACACTGAGTTCTCTGTTTTAAGACAAGCATCAACCTGTGTACGAATTTCTCTGATAAAGGTCTTCAGGTTTAAACATGGATAGCACGTATCCTCGACGTATTATTGAGATTCCAATTTTTTCTTCGGAGAGCTCTCTCCCACAGTTTTCTTCTTTTAACATCTTTGGGGAATACACGGGTCCCCGGATTTTTACATTTAACAGCCGCGCAACGGGGCATATTAATTATTTATGAGTAAAAGAAGTTGATTGTTTACAAAAAATGTATGGATATTGACAGCTAGCTGTCAAATTTTAAGACGGACAATGGTAGCGACATCTGAAGTGAGCAAGTGGCAGTTTTTAACCTCATTATACTCGTAATTCTTCAAACGCCCTCCTGCCTTAACCGAGATACAGAGAAAGTATTCTGGTCACACTGTATACGAAGCTATTGATCCGATGTAACTTGACCCATGGAACGCAAACGTCAGCTGCGACGTTCGTAGTAAAGTTAGTAGCACTGATCTACGCACTGAACAATAGGTATAAGGGGGGGGGGGGGGGGGCTGTAAGTACTCGTTCATAGGATTTTGACGGTTACGGTTTACATAACGGTGTGAATACCATGCACTCGCGGATTAACCACTGTGATATAGCACTTTTTAAAGGATTTTAAGTTTACCATTTTATTGTTATTTTACTGATTATACCCCGAGAGATAAGTAAAAATACATAAAAGAAAAACTGCACTAACACTCTTCTAGTTATTTGCGGGGAAATAAACGTTTTAACCAACGGGGAAAGTCGGGCAAAGCTAATTGTAGATGGCGTGATCATAGCTAGGTCCCCACGGCCTACAATAAGTTTGACATTTCGTTCAGTCATGAGTTTACTTTTATTTCGCTATTTCGTTATTTTCGGTGATTTCAATATTTTAAATCAAGTAAATTATATGGAAAGTGTCAGAGTTTGAAACCATAAATATATCCTCAAAGTCACTTTCTTCAAAATGTTTCTACTCTGTTTAATTTATAAAATATCTCTACGAATAGCTCTTTAAGCCACCATCTTTTAATTTTAGTGTTTCTCGGGAAATGGTGGACTCCATTTTCGGAGTATTTAGTAACACAAAAACGCATCATTTCCGCAAAAATAAAATAAACCCACCTCACGCCTTGTATTATTGGCTTGTGTTGGGAACTAGCTACGACAGCGCCATTTTGACAGTCGCCTTCCCCATTATAAGTAATTTTTAGAATAAAGTTAAAACGTTCGCGTGCTAGGTACACATCGACTTTAGTCCCGCTAGGAGTATTAGCGTTCTGTGCTTTAGTCGCCGGCGACTCACTGGTATGTTAATGATCTAAGCTCTTTTTTACCCGACTGCGGCGAAGCCAAAAAAAGAGACTTATTAAAGTCACTTGCGACAAATCTGCTGTCAAAATCTATGAGAGGAAGTGAGATTTGGAAATCGCTATAGCCAGTGAGTTGCTGGAGAGTAAAGTAGCTGCGTGTATTCCTAGCATAAAGGCTTACCCAAATAAAGTACTTACTAATTCTTGTGTTAATTCCATGTGCACACCGCTATAAAATTCTCTACGTCTCTATTCCTTCATATTTGTTTTCTCTACTCTATGACTATTCTACAAATTCTTTATAATTCCTATTCTTTGACTTCAAAATGGCGGTTAGTCACATTTCTGCGTTTTGCAGATTTTAGTATTTGTCTTTTGTGTGGATTGTGCTGAGATTTATGTATTTGCGTTATATTATTTTCAGAAAACGGCAATTGGTTATTACGGGCACTTGTAGTTTCGTCTTATAAGGAATTCAAGTGAGGACGACTTCGGCGTCCTCACGCCTTGGGATCTTCTCCCTAGGCTCCATCGTGTGAAATATTGATTTTATTATTTCATCCTAAAAATGATGATGTATACGGTAAGACAAACGAAATTTATTACATTTGTATGTCCGATGTATGCATGTTTATGTTTATGTGGACTACGATCTTCATTTGTATACTTTTTGGCATGTATAAACTACAAAGCAGTTTTTATTAGAGTTAAACCTAAATGCGAACGCCGCTGGGCTTGTTTTCAAAATCGTACCTTTTCGTAAGTTTACCTTCAGAGATCGCCGTCGAGAGCACAGAACTTGAACACGAAGATAAAATTTTAATGGTTGGCAACTTATTGGTTTCATAATTTCTTGTTTTAAAAATGTGCCACTGTTATATTATTGCACGATATGATCCAGCGGATTCGAATGTATATTATGGTTAAAATCCAGTAGAATCCGTCTTAACTGTTTTAATTTCTCAAATAAAATGTTAAAATTATAACCTCAATGTTGCTTTAGGGCACAAGTACGGAGCAGGACACCCGCTTCAGCGACAAGGAGAAGAAGCTGATGAAGCAGATGAAGTTTGGCGACTGCTTAACTCAGCAGGTACATTAGAAATTCAAATAAACATGAAATTCTTCAAAAAATAGCAAATAAACAACAGAACAAGTGGACCAATTGGGTTGGTCCACTTGTTCTGTGGTTAAAACCAAGTGGGTTGGATAATTTTTGCTTAAATCGGTCCAAATAATAGTGATTATTAAAAAAACAAAAGCTTAAAAACTTAATCCAAGTAATGCAGTGTTAAAATAATGATAAATAAAACATGTACCTAACTTGTCATTCAATTATTTGTAACCAGTTTTAAACAAATGAACAATATATTTTAAAACTAGCACTTCGCCCTTAACTTCGTCACGTGGATTTCGTATTTTCCCCTATGTACTTCAATATCCCTTCCACCCTATTTAAAGAATAGTTTTGGAAAATTAATCATTATGATCTTTATTAGTTACAAGAAGTATTTGTATCAAGTTTCAAATGTTTCTTTCAAAGCAAGTATTAAAAGCTGCTCATAAAAACTTGCAATACCCCCTAAACCCCAGTTAGGGGGTAGTTTTGAATATCTAATAATGTTAAACTTGATCATAAGTTTGGCAGTCCTTTCTAGTTCAGTCAATGAATGAACCAGAAAGGGGTGTAGAGTGCATGAGCAGGGACTTAAGCGAATCCTCCAGAAACTTGTTTGGGGTGCTTGTGAAGTGAACATGCTAAAAGTTCTGACATCTAGGAGGTGAGCTGGAGTGAGGAGGGGGCCAAAGTTCCCACTTTTGGGTTTTTCGCTAATATCTCAAAAACACTGCATTGTAGGGAAAAATTTTCTCATACCAAATGAAAGCATATAAAATTTTATACAACTTTTGTTCTAAACATTTTTTCTGAATTCCCAACCGTAATAAAAAAATACTGTGTGTGGTAGGAATCCTCTCTGTATCAGATGAACATAGTAGTGGACGGAGGATTCCTACTGCACAAAGTAATTTGGCAAAAAGATGGCTGTGTTGCCACCATTTATGAACTATTCTGCGAAACCAATGCTGAACTGTTCTGCAGCGTGCTTCCACTGTCAAGGGAAATGCCTCAACGGCGTATCTGTTGGCGAGGACGACGATAAAGACGACGTAGAGCCACTTGAGCAAGAAGCACCCGCCACTGAGGATGAGGTTGCCATGGAGAAAGAAAAGAACCCTTGCCAGGACCCTCACGTCCTAAGAGGATGAAAATTTGGCATATGTATATAATATAGATCATAGTATAGTTTTGACGATATAAAATGTTTGGTAGAAATCTTTTTTTCGAAAGTTTTCACGATTTGCGGAGTGTGTAGCTCGAAAACGGTTGGGAATTCGGGAAAAATGTTTAGAACAAAAGTTGTAGAAAATTTTATAAGAACATTTTTCCATACGACGCACCGTTTCTGAGATATACCCAAAAGTGGGAACTTTGGGCCCCTCCCCCCCACTCCGGCTCACCTATACGTCAGGACTTTTTATACCTTACGCCAGATAAGGGTGGAATAAAAGTAATTAACCTTACATGTACTAAAAAGTCTCGAATCTTAGATGCAAACAAAAAAACATGCACGCGTCAAGGACGCCTCGTACCGCGGCCGCGATACGTTCGTTTTGATCGTGTTAGCGACAATGCCTTAACAATTTTTCGTATCGTTTTGAAATATTGGAATACTTTGGTAGAAGGCGTCAACGTCTTTTATTCCACGGTTATCTGGCAGAAGGTATAGTATGTTCACCTTTATTGACTGAACTATTCTTACACACCTTCGTTTTAAACTAGAACTACTGTTCAAATTTTGAGTTTCTATCTTCAGCTGTTTGGGCTGTGCGAGTGTCTTACGAACATGCCCTGCTCTTTCATCTATCTGTATCCTGTAATGGCCCACTGCTGGGCAATGGCTTCCCTTTCTTTTATATACAGTATGTCCGGTTTCGGAATAACAAAACTTAAAGGGGTGGTACAGACCATCAAACTGAACAACTTTCTCCCGGGGACCAACATCATAATCGTGAAAAAAAAATCAGTCGTCCCACACAAAACTTAATACCTGCTCAACCATGTATGGGACGACTGATAGTTTTTGCGCGATTACGAAGTTGGTCCCCGGGAGAAAGTTGTTCAGTTTGATGATCTATACCACCCCTTTAAGTGTTGTTATTCCAAAACCGGACATACTGTATATTGATTATTATACTTTTTCATAGCAACTTCCTATATTATTGATAAGCTATTGTACGTAGGTGGACATGTCCAAGGTGAAGCTGGATGTGCTGAAGCCTTGGATCACCCAGAAGATCACAGAAATACTCAAGATGGAAGATGATGTAGTCATTGACTATGTCAACAACCAGCTTGAGGAGAAGGTGAGTGACTATCCTTTATTTCCTATATTGTGTAATACTATTCATAACAAAATGTAATCATTGCAGTTTCTTTACAGTTAGGCTTTAGATTATATTACTTAATTACTAAAAATTACTAAATAATAGATATTTATGCAGGAAGTTTATATAATCTATCACTGTTCAAAGGAAACTGCAATTGAAGTATGATGTCAAATGTATATTGATTGCGTATGGATATTTTTATGGTCCACACCGGTTAGTGCGCCGTCGAAGCCGCCTCAGCCCGCTGCCGCCAGCTCCCGCCGCTGCCCGCCGGCTCCGCTCTTTCGGAGGCCCTTAGCATTCTCAATCGGTATTTACGGGGAAATTAAATACTATAACCATGCTAACTGTAAAGCATCAAACGCAGTGGAAGTTCCCTTGTTTGCGACATTTAAATGGTCAATGTATGATAACAGATTTGTTAAAGTCGTTAAGAGATTTATTGATTTGACTCGAGGTATGGAAGTCCCATGTTTAGGCCTTGCGTTCAGCATAATGTGGTTGTGTTCGCAAAACCCTTACAGGTGCAAGTGGTTGAAGAGAGAAGAAAGAAGACCGCGCTGCATCGTCGTCCGGCGGCGCTGCGTAAGCTGAGCTACGTAGCAGCCAGCGCGCGACGCCGCGTCTTCTTGCTGCCGGCGCGTCGTCGTCGCTGATCCGGCTCCAGCACTAATGAAAATTAATATTACACAATATGTACATACCACTTGCTTCCTTACCCGAGTCATTTCTGTGCTGACCATCTAATGCCAATTACCTAAACGCGGCGCTCTTAACGGCTTTTCAATTATTTTTATTTTCCTTAAAACTTGTTTTTATTTTTTTGTGCAACTGAGAAAACATTACTGGAACAAATAGAGTTAAAATATGGGCAAAAAGGTAGGGTGTAAAATAACGAATTTGATGAAGATTAATAATGCAAGCTCTTTTCTTTCCCGATCCTGTTTCCTCGACTCCTAGTTCCCTTGTCCCAAGAAAATGCAGATCAACTTAACTGGGTTCTTGAACGGGAAGAACGCGCGTCTCTTCATGGGTGAACTTTGGGAGCTGCTGCTGAGTGCTCAGGCTAGCGAGAATGGTATACCAGAGTCATTCACACAGCAGAAGAAAGAAGAGATTAAGAAAAGAATGGTAAATAATTTTAATATAAAACAACATGACTTCGTCTTGTTTAAGTAATCAAGCAATAAGCAGTCAATTTATACTCATCAGCCTATAAAATAGTGGCTTCTGTTTTAAATACTATCAATTAGCCAACATCTTTGTGTGTGTGAACAAATTAATGTGTCAATTAACACTCTAGGAGGAACAGCAAAAGGACAAGGATAAAGAAAAGGATCGTCGCCGATCGCGGACTCGGTCGCGGTCCAGGCGTCGTTCCCGGGAGCGGCGGCGCTCGCGATCAAGGACACGAGACCGTTCCGCTGATAGGAAGTGAGTCACATTTTTATCATTTTATGGTTAACTAACTAGCTGTGCCCCGCGACTTCGTTCACGTGGAAGTCGTAAGATACACAATAATATACTAAAATAACAGCCACATTTTAATAAAACTCACTCGTCCCGCCGCGTTGCATCGCCCGCCCGCGCTATTACTTCGTTTTCGCTTAGCGTTCTTTCTGACTTTAGGCCTTAGCGTAATGTTAAATAGCCTATAACCATCCTCCAAGAATTGGATTTGAATTGAATCCAATTGAATTGAATTTAATGCAAAAAGAGTTTTTCAAATCTGACTGGTAGTTCCAGAGTTATTACTTTTGTTCACAATTTCATGGTTTATATTTGCGCGGAACCCTAATTATTTTTCTAAAAAGTAGCTTAAGTTACTCCTTATAACATCAGCTATCTGCCAGTGAAAGTCCCGTCAAAATTGGTCCAGCCGTTTCGGATATTAGCCAGAACAAAAAGACAGACAGACAAAAAAAAAAAAAAAATGTTTTATTGTTATAAGTACCGTATGTACATTCATATGCATTTTGTAAAAAGCTGTTGTTTTGACATTACAAACAGATACTTCAATTTTATTTATATTGTATAGATAATGTCTTTGTAAGAGCTCTTTTTATGTTAAATATTTCTATTTCATACTTATGCCAAAGCAAGCTAATTTTTTTATTTCAAAACGCATGTGTTTTTCACATTGCTAAGTATATGCTGGTCTCATTATTCTTTAAAAAGTTTTTTCATAACATGTCCATGTTTAAGGTTTCTTATATCTCGATTGTTTTAATGTATTATTTAGACATCGCAACGGAGGCAGCCCGCGACGCTCGAGGAGACGCAGTCGCGAAAGGAGCAGCCAGTCGAAGTCTTCACATGTAGAAGAGATTAAAGCAGCTGAGCCTAAAGGTAGGCAGCGGTTATTCAGCATTTCTTATTTAATTATTTTCAATAAAAACCCAGTAGCACGTACGTTATCGGTATCGTGATGTGTTTATTAAACACACTAATAAATCTCAATCTCTGAACGATAAAAGTACTGTAACTTCTGACATATACATAATTATAAAATTTAATGAGTAGCAGAGTTTATTTTATGGGTCTATGTTTCATATAATTATAAATGTGTTTTGGTAGAAAATGGAAAATCACCTGAGAAGGAGAAGAAAGAAGAGGAGCCAGAGGTAAAGGAGGAGGTGAACCACAACACGTTGAATGACACAAGCAGGGATGAGAGCAAAGAAAATGTGCCCAAGGAAGATAAAACTGAAGATGAAGGCCGCAAGTCTAGATCAGCTTCACCTGCAAAGTGAGTAAAAGGTTAGGAGCACACGATGCGTTGCAACGCCGCACTGCAAAGATTTCGCTGTATCGGGGAGCACGAGCGGTGCGGGGCACTGCAACGTTATGTCGCAGCGGCGCCGCCGGCGCCCCAGCAGTGTTGGACAGTCTATTAATAAAAATGGATCGTAAACAACAGCGGTACCGCTCCGACGTCGCAACGCATTCATCCCTACCCGCCTCGCCTCGGCGGTTGCAAGTCCGGTGCGGCGCCACAACGCGTCGTGTGACATGCCACATATATTTCTATGTAAGACGACGCAGCGACACCGCTCCGGTGCCGCGCCGCCGCCGCAACGCATCGTGTGCTCCCGCTCTAAGAAGAATTGATATTTTTGAAAATTTGATATATAACTTAATCTGGAACTATTAATCATGTTTACCAAACGCTTTATACAGGTCCACTGGAGATAAAGGCGTTGAAGAAAAACCAGCTGAAAAAGCCAGGCGCTCGTCTAGTGAAAGACGATCCACGTCTGCATCATCACGTTAGTATAATTGAAATCTCGTCCCATCCTCCTCCCCCTCGCCTTCACCTCCCACCTCTACTTTATGGACGACCTCTAATGAGACAATAATTCAAGAAGTTTTGTTATTATGCTTTATCGATAAGTTGGTAAAATGATTATCATTTTTATAGGTGGTAGTGCAAAGAAAAGGTCGTCACATAAGAAACGCCAGTATCGCTCAAACCGCGATTCGTCGACTAGCGTCAGCCCTCGACGCAGTTCTCGCAGAGAAAGGTAAATAAGCGAAATAACTTTATTTACCCGATTAATTTATAAAATCAGAGCCTTTACTCATGCTCTTACGCGGCTAGGTCGCGACCGCGCGAGAGTTCGGCTCGTCCGGCGAGTCCGAAACTGTGAGTATTGCCGCAAAAGGACAATATGCAGAAAAATTACACTTTTGCAATTTATCCACTAATACGTTCTAATGAATGATACAGGAGTAAATCTCGTCGTCGCAGCAGCCGTCGCCGGTCGTTGGAGCGCCGCGACAGGGAGCGAGAACGAGAACGCGAAAGGGAGCGAGAAAGAGAACGTAGGCGACGTGAAAGGGAGAGGAGAGAAAGGTGAACTTGCCTAACATTTCTTTGTACTCATAACGAGAGTTACTTATAATATCTAGTTATGTATAACAATATAGTTACCTAAATACACTAATTGTTTTTTTTAATGTTTATTGTACCTGTTTAATTACATAAATAGTCTGTATGTCATATAGTAAATGAAACTGAACACTAATAAACTCTTAATAAATTATATCTGTCCTTGTCATTTCAATATAAGTCGACGACTTTTTAATTTTGATTATGGTGATGAAATTGATAAATTACTAATACCATTGCATTGACCACGGCGCATACAAATATCGATCCTGTCGCTCACAGATATAATATTTACTTTACTTTCTACTTCATTATGACATCGTAGTCGCGCCCAAACATACAGACTAGACTACAGGATAATCGGAATGGTTTTTAATCTTGCCTATTTTTTTTTTTTACTAGGTCCCGAGAACGTCGCCGCTCAATGGAGCGACGCAGGCGGACGCGATCACGTTCACGAAGACGCGTTACTAGAGAGAGGTAACATATTTCTTTATTTTGTGTTCAACTCAGTTGAGGTAGCTTTTATGCTGATTAGCTTAGTATTCACTTGAAGGGGTTGAATGTATGTATTGTTCGATCATTTGTGTGATGAGGTCTCGTGATCGTCGACGTTCCCGGTCTCGCAGGCGGAGCGCATCTCGTTCTCGACGCCGCTCGGGCCGCGGCTCGCGTGAGCGACGTTCGAGGGACCGACGATCCAGGGATAGGCGCTCGAGAGATAGGTCTAGGTAATCGCAAATTGGCATTTTTTTTTCATAGTCCCTGTCAGTTTCGTGTAAACTGCGTTCACAATTTAGTTTCTGATTTATGTGGTTTAAAAAATAGCTCTAATTACACGTTAAGTTTAGTTTTCCAATACAAAATCACTACCTTTATGATATTTTCAATAGAATTAATCATTCTGAAATTAAATTGATTAAGACCTTCGTAATATGTATATTTGTTTAACTGGAAATAACATTCAGTGGAAAGGATTTAATTATAATTGAAACATCTGATATATAACTCTTACCATAGGGAGAGGAGATCCAAGGACCGCACCAAGGAAAGAAGATCGAGAGACAGGAAGTCACGTGACAGAAGATCCAGTGA
This sequence comes from Fissipunctia ypsillon, assembly GCA_947568875.1. Taxonomy (NCBI): domain Eukaryota; kingdom Metazoa; phylum Arthropoda; class Insecta; order Lepidoptera; family Noctuidae; genus Fissipunctia; species Fissipunctia ypsillon. Next base: position 15,274,019 of record OX387647.1, on the reverse strand, counting down.
CCTGATCAAAGAACGATTGGAAAAATCTGTCTCTATTCCCCGTAAAGGTTAGTTATTCTGATCTAATTTATATCCTACTTATGAGACCCAGTTTCTCGAAGTTAGTAGATTGAGTGATACAACTACATAATCCGTTATGCCAATACCAATCGCATTTATGAAACCAGTACAAAAATATAAAATTGACGTTATATTCTATTCATTTCATAGAAAACTTGGAGAAGCTGCGTAAGAAGTCGTCCGAGCGAAAGTCATTGCCGCGCGAGCAGTCTAAAGAACGAGCTGTATCTAGTTCAAGTAGGGAATCATCTGTGGCGAATGAAAAGCCTGCCCCGCAAAACGATGATCAGGCTAAGCCAGCGCAATCATCTGATGACGAAGAAAGAGAAGATATCATTGCGATTCCGACGTTGCGTGAATTTTCAAAAAGTTTATCTCGTACTCCTTCACCTTTCCTACGAAAACACGAAATTGAACTCAAGAAGTCTGATAGATCTGGAGATGAAGTGTCAGTGAAAGAACAACATGAAGAGGAAACAGCTAAGCCGAGAGAAGCAAAGAAGGGCAAACGCAAAACGCAACAATCTGAATCAGAGAGTGAGAGTAGTGGAGAAGTCAAGGCGAAGGCCAAGTCTAAAGTAAAACGCAAAGATAAAGCTACTTCTAAAAAACCCAAGAAACCCAAGAAAGAAACCTCGTCAAGTGAAAGTGATTCAGAAGATAGTTCGTCAAGCGATTCAGAAGATGATAGGAAGAAAAAGAGCAAAAAGAGTGCTAAAAAGAAATTGGCAAAGAAATCGCGTAAAAAACGAACGCGTTCGTCTAGTTCGGAATCAAGCTCAGAAGAAGAAGTTAAACACAAGAGCTCAAAATCTAAGCAAAAGAACATTCCAGAAGAATCTGATGTAGACAAAAAGTCGAAAAAGCGTAACAAAGATACAACCGTTGAACCCTCGAGGTCAGAAAAGGGTGAAGGAAAGCAAAGTAAGTCAAAGAAAATAGAGAACACTGATGATGATGACAGTTCTGACAGTGATGAAAAGTCTAGCAAGAAGAAAGTTGTTAAACGAGACACTAGTTCTGAAAAAGAAACTAGACGGTCAAAGAAGGTAGAACCTTCAAAAGAACGTGCAACTTCACCCGATGGTGGTGGTAAAAGTAGAAAAGCAGAAGAGAAAGTTGTAAAAGCAAAGCATTCAGAAGAAGTTAAATCCAAATCACGCGACGATATTGAAAAGAAAGCTAAGAAACGTGAGAAAGAAGAATCTTCTTCAGACAGTGATCAGGTATCGAAGAAGAAGGCCAGGAAGAAGGTCTCTGACTCTGATTCAGAATCTGACAGTGATGAACCTAAGAAGTCTAAAAAGGCTAAGAAACATAAGAAGCATTCTAAGAAGCACAAAAAACACAAAAAGCATAAGAAAGCTTCAAAGAAGAAGGATGACTCTTCCGACAGCGAAGAGGCCGAAGAGGAGGAAGAGGAGGGAAAGGTTAATAACGAAGATTTGGAAAAAAAACTTCGTGAACGAGCATTGAAATCGATGAAAAAGCAAACAAGTGTTTCAGGGTCCGACTAACCCATACTATTATTTTGACCACCGCTCTTACAAAACTGACTTTGAATGGAGGTTCAGTGGCTTAGAATAATTGTCTTTATTTTACAATATGTTACGTCTTTAACATGAAATAACATGTAATTATGATTTTAAGATAACGTGTATGTCACATTGTTAGTAATAAAGTTTTAAATTGTGCATTTCTTGTTTTATTTTTACATTCATTCAACAGTACTCGCAAACATTTAAAATTCAAAAGCTAATGTACAAAAGGTCTTGTTAAGAAAACGGTTATTTTATTTTAAAGTACATAATTTATTATGAATGTGAGCTATAGGTACAGTTGGTAACGAGACTGCGATGATGTAGGTACTTAAAATATAAACTTTGGATGTACTTTGGTAACTTATACTGGAAATAAATAGCATCTTCCTAAAACATAACTCACTTCTTCGAGTAACCCCTATAGCCGGTAACCAGGCTTGGAGTAATGCCGCTATTGTAAATATTGCCGTATCCGGGTCTTCTATAATAGCCGTATCCTAAGTGGTTTGCTCCCTGGTATGATGGATTGTTGTAGCCGTAGTAGGAGTTGAGGCCACCACTGCCGGAGTAACCACCGTAGCCTCCATAGCCTCCGCTGTAACCGCCTTTACTGTAGCCACTGTAACCTGGGCTTGCGGCGTAACTGCCGTAACCCGAGTTGCCGGCATAACCCGAGTTACCGGCGTAACTTCCGTAACCTGAGTTGCCAGTGTAACCTGCACCGTATCTCGGATCGCTGTCATAACCATTGTAGCCGTAAGGGCTATCGTAACCCGCGAATCCTCCATAATTGTATCTGCTGTCTACAGAACCGTATCCTGTTACTCCTTGAGCACTTGGGTATCGACCCCAGTCCGAATAGCGATCAGCTGCGTCTGAAAAAAAAAATTTACTAAATTTTCCATTGGTTTCAGCAGGGGCTGTACCTGGATGAGGAGATAATCATTGTCAAACTTCACTTTGCTTTAGGAAAAGGACTTCCCAACAAGCTTTATATCTGATTCATTTATGTAAGTCGGCATATTAATTGGTTAAAATACACAATAATTCCCACTTACATCCACTGCTTGCAGCAGTTTTCAAGTCGTCTTTGTCATCGTTCAGACCCTGAGAGTCTGCAACAGATTTAAGTGATCCTGAAGCTTCGCTAGCCGGCGTAGCACACGTGTGTTCAAATAACACTACACCAGCCAGAAGAAGAAAGATCCGCGAAGTCATCTGGCGGGCAAAAGTATACATAATTATTAGCAATTAATTTTTACGAAAGCTTTAGTCTGTCTAAATCTCTAACTCATTCACAGTCAACCAAATGCTAGGAGCTATAGATAAGTATCAGTGTAGAGCTATCAATGGACTAGATATCTAAACTAAAAGTAAACACGCTTATCAGAAAGCATAACCTCTCGAGTTCTCATAAATGAAATAAAATCTACCTTCCTAGTTAAGCAATGCAGTTCCGAATTGATTAATGAATGAGCACCATATAATGTGTGTAGGTAGGTAGGGGTACACCAATCAATGTACGGCCATTTGGTGACTTGTCATTATAATGACCCACGTTTGGTAGTAGCGTAGTATAAAATGCATGTACGCTATAGTTAGTTATTTTTAACTTTAAACTGTGAAGCAAGAAAGTAAAAATAATAGGTAATAGCGATAGAAAACTATCCCATCGCCAACGCTTCCTGTGTAGAGAAGAAAAGAGCATTGGGTAACACGCTATTAATTTATTGTCAGTAAGTATCCGAACCCGCAACTTCGCGCTCGAGCAACTAACACATAAACTTCCGGGCCATCCGGGCCACCACGACATTTAATTTGTAGGTATAGTAAGCATGCATCTCAAACTAACGATCTTATTAGGTACTAATCAAACACTATATAGCGTGACTGGTAATTAGTGATCGATACTTAAACACATGATTGTACTCATGATAACAAACAACTTTTACTATGGGACCAAACCTGAAATCGTGAAAAAGAAATCAGCTGGTCCCTACATTTTGACGAATTATGCGAGCATAAATGTAGAGAGCAGCAGATTTTTTTTTCACGATTTCAGGTTTGGTCCCATAGTAAAAGTTGTTTGTTATCATGAGTACAATCATGTGTTTAAGTATCGGTCACTAATTACCAGTCACGCTATATACTAATTTAATATTAAACTTCTCAACATCTCAAAAGAATTAGGTAGGTACATAAGTAGGTGTATTACATTACATTGTGCCGTATTGCTCATACATAATAGTTCCGTATTTCCAAGTTCCGCTGTATTTTAATTAGCTCTATGCGAAGTTATTAGTATGCCAACACCTTTGACCCTCGAAACAATAATGATTACGTTGTTAAGACTATGTTATACTCACGCAACATTTATGGGTCGGTTCAACAGTAGTTAGATAACCTGAGTAGGTGGTCGAGGTTCAAGTTCTTCGATTATGTACTCGTTGTGTTGTCTGACTATACATATGTCCATAATGTTCTCAATCTTATCCATCACACTTAATATTCTCGCTGTCGAGAATATTAAGTGTTATAGTTAAGATTAAATGTAAAAATGAGTGCTGGGTT